>OU342562.1:17598342-18864316 GCA_910589295.1 Noctua janthe
GCTCAACTTTACCGAATATATCATTACAGAGCCTACGTATTTTAATCAGGAAGGTCGACTGGTTGATTATAACTGCACAACTCTATAAATCATGAATATTCAAAGAGGTCATATTACTTTCTCTGCGTTCAAAAATCGTTTAGCAATGACATCGATAGAATATTCAGTAGGCAATTTGATGCCTTTGAATCTGCCGATGGTCGAACCTCGTTCAAAGCGTTCTATTTTTTGCCGTCTGCAGCTCTCAAAATTGCAAGGTTATCCTCGTTCGTTGATACATCAGGATTGTATTGTTCGTCGACGTCTATTCTTATAGTGTCACCTCTGTTATGAAATTGATTTATTTTTATGTTTTCTACGTCAACAGTGTATGTTCTAGCCGGATTTAGGAGCGCCCTTTATCACTGCGCTATTAGTTTTACATGCTCCTAGATAAGATTATACAACCTAATAAGGATCGACCATCCGGTTATTATTTCCCTAACTTACATTAAATTAATGTGTTCATTAAATTCTTTGAGTGCCATAATTTGAGGAGTAATTTGGATGAATAATACACTTTTAACAATAGAGGATTATTATGATATACTATGAATATTTAGGAATTAATAGTATCCTTGCGGATAACATTTTTTATAATTAATTAATATTGCACCTGGTGCCTACTCTTTGATAGTCAACTAATTCATAATTTCTCTGATTCGGGAATAAAGCCACTACTTACACGCTCAGGCTAGCTATATTAACGTTAACTTGGCGCACTTTAATTCGACATATCTTAAATAAATTCAGATCAATAACACTTTAACTCTTGTTGACCGTCGGAAATTGATGTCCGTTCAAAGACCTGCTTCATCCCACAGCCGAATCTTCGACCGTCCTGTCTTCGGTCGTTATCCGGCAGCCCACGTGCCGTATGTAAACAACCTCATTGAGCACACTGTTTGATAAACCGACCTGTCGCAGCATTGGATAGTTGTCGTGTTGATAAATAATGTTTCGGAATACTACCCACTGCAAATATAGCTGTATCATTGATACCAGAATGGGGAATCGAGAGAACGTGTCTCTTTCGTTATACCTACTCATGGCTGCTGATGATGACTGTAAGCCTGCATCATCCCACTGCTTTGCACAGGTCTCTCCCTATGACTTCCAGTTCCTTCGATCCGGGGCTAATGTGGGCCATTGGTCGTTGGTTTTGTCTGTCGCGTCGCTTACTGACTGCGTTCGGAGTTACGGACTGTTGAAAGTGCGTAAAAAAAATTGCCGGAACTTGCAATGTTTTTAAAGTTGTAAGATCTATTTAGTCCTCCTTAAGTGTCTTCTTCAGGTCAACAATAAACAGTTACTTCAGCCTCAACTGTAGTTGATTGTACCTAGCCCTCTCATAATGCAGCGCAAGAACCAGTCTCTGGTATGTAGGCAAAATTCTCGACCTCCTTCTGTAATTTATGTTCCGAAGTCTTATGTCCTTCGTTACAAGGGCGGCGCTAAAATCTACATTGCTATTCGCATTGTTATTGCATGTACCGACGCCATAAACGCTTGGCACCATGAACTTTGGCACGAATCAGGCATTATATGACAGGTCGTGTGTGGAGAAAATTAGGATTTCAGTCACGCAAGTGGGTTTTAAACATTCGATTCTACAACATTCTCATGTTTATGATTCACTTTATTCAAATATTCCCTCTCCTTCAATTTATCCGCAGTTGACGATACGACTCAATGGACACTCGGCTTTACTCACCTCAATCACATTTACAAACCTTTCGCTTGAACGGCTGCGTGTCGCTAATTTCTCCTATGCACACGGTCAGCAATGTAAACAGATGTACATGTGGCTATCCCTCTCTGTCACACGGTCATGTAAACACGTGTGACAGGGACCAGTCGTTTAGCTAACATTAGCGGTTTTCACTGTTGGCAGAAAGAAAACCTGACTAAAACTATGTAATTGCAGCAAATACTTGTCATGGCAATAGAAATCTTGGACAATTGCATGTAATGAAATATTGGTTAAAGTATCACTGTCTAATAGGATTCATGTAGTATTTGGAGATAACTATGTTTAGGTAGATACTAAAGAACATTTCGCAGAAATAAGCTATAAAGAACTTTGTACAATTGAAACACATAAAACTGGGGATAAAGTACGAGCGGAACATAACGACAATATATTATTGCTATCGACCTTTAATGCTTATTGCGAGCGATTGTTTCTCTACACCTACATCTAATATTCCATAACCAATAGACGCGTGAGTCAGTGGAACGTGAGCAAACGGCTTTCCATTCAACCGAACAGGTAGAGTATACCTAGAAAGCAAAAAAGTACAATTTATGGAACCTCAAGTCTATTCGTGATCAGGGTCTGGTTGAAGCATGATAGAATTCTCGGCGAAATTTGTTATCGAAGATAATACAGATATAATTGTAGATCGGAAACTCTGCATTGTTTATAAACTGACACATGGAATGTATTCTGAGTACTTTGAATAACTGCTGTTTAATAGTTGTTTGTTGTTAGAAGCACGGTAAAAAAATGTCTGAAATATTCTAGAGGATCGGTCCGCACATCTGGATTAGGACAAGATAATACGTTCTAAACCGTCATAAACTATGATGTAATTTATAAAGCATTGTTCACAAAACGGTTAGATATTCCCACAAGGACTGACTGCGTGTAGGCAAGCGAGGTAGTATGAGTCATGGTCGGAAGCCGGCATCGCGTGGTTATCGAATCCTGACTATAATTGATACATGTGCTAGGCAGACGACAAACTTTTGGCAATGTCAACGTTGATTATTATAAAAACATAATCGTAGTTTGAGCCTAAAAATGACTTCGATAACAAATCTATATTATATCTATCTCCCGTCATCATAGGATTTTTTCGCTAAAGAGTCGTCATTCCGCGTGCCGTGTTGGCTCCGGATTGGCTAGCATCAAGAATCTATTAACTACTTAATTCCGTAATACTGTTTTGCATACCGTATATCTCACATAAAACCTTGCCAATAATGCTTGAAGATTGAAACAATTTTTAGTTTAAATCTGTCTGTTGAATTAATTAGCATTTCTCTACCACGAGTGCTCATTCCTAAAGCGGCAGTGGTATTACTAGTTTGAAAGCAAATTAACAGCTGTCTATGATTTATAATTTCTAATACTTCATTGCAAAAGAAGACCGAAATGTAATTTTGCTCTTTTGGTAGATTTTGTTACTTTTAATTTGTAATATTTGTTCATCACCATTGGAATGTTTATTAATACTATAATTATTGAAATTAAAAGCTATTCGAATAAGGAACTGAATATTCGAGTTAAAACTAGTTATTCAAATGAAAACTTCTTTTATTGCTCTCATCACAGTAATATATCGGGCCATGGAAACATCCTTGGCCTCAACTTGGTTCATTTATTTTATATTCAGTAATAATAATATCCTATACGTCTTTTAGCTGATTTCCAAGCACACAAAATTAAGTATGAATGGATCTTTTGTGTTATGGGCTATCATTTGATTGTCAGAAATGACCTTTGATAATAATATCAATACACAAGTGGCTGTAATCGAAGTATCATCATTAGTTAATCCTATAAATCTGGGGTTCCCAAAGTGTGCACTGCGGCGCTCTGGTGCGCCGTAGAGAGTAAAGGTGGGTCGCTGTGAGGTGCTCTTGTTTACTATTCTCCGGAAACTAAACTTAGGTATTCAAAAAAAATCTAATGAGCTTGTCGTCTCACAAGATATTATGATCTTTTTCACGGAACACCTTTCGAAGCTCACTTTATGGTTTTTGAAATAAGTACTTTGCCAAAGACGATGTCGAAATTTTTCGAGAATCCAAGATCCTTTCCATGCACAAGATCCACCAGAATTCACTTCACAAGAATAAGAGTCTCATTGACCCCTCTTGCGTTAGCAGCCTTAAAACAAGATTCACGTATTCCGATTTGGTGGAGTTTTGGTTATAGGTCCACAAAAATGCCTATCAACATTTTAATTTAATACCTCTAAAAAATCTCATTCCCTTTGTAACATAAGATGTTTATGTGAAGCCGGATTTATAAAAACTTTGCTTTTTCGACTAGCTAGGGCGCCGAGACAAAATATTAAACCTGTAAGTGCGCCGCAAACTAAAAAAGATTGGGAACCCCTGCTATAAATGTTGAAACTGTTTCAAAACGTACGTAGCAAGCAATGTGCTAGATTGGAAGTCTGCAATAGTATGCAAGAAGTGACAACTTAATATCTGTTGCTTACAAATGCTATGACTATTCTATTACATGCGCGGGAAAGCAAGCTCTGGTTTTTCTCTTTGCCAAATCACTTGCTGACACAGGGTGTATAAATCATAATGAAGTTGACTGGGTCTTTTGAATCGATCGATAATTACCATGGAATTCCTGTATCACTAGGTTATGGCCACAAGTTTGTCTTAGCCGAACTAAGTCCTTTAAGTATATAAATTCAAAGCCTCACTCACTATTGCTACCTCTCTGCCTTGGAGAGCACGATTCTTCCATCTATATTATTACTGTCTCTAAAAAAGAATAAACCTGTCAAACTAGGCACACCAAGCTGCAAGTGCCACAACCTAGATTCACCTGGACATGCCACTCTGTTTAAGGGTTTCCGCTGTTACGCAGTGGCACTATATTATAATACATGTCGTGTATCGCACTTACGTAACCGGTACCTGCGGCCTCGTGCGACATGTGATAATCATTGTGTGGCAATCGCTTTTCTACTCGACATATTTACGTCCCCACCCTTTGGACTATTCTATGATTTATGTTCTTGCTTTGGTCGTATCTTTATTTTTGTCCTGAGTATTACCATTTCTGAATAGATCGTCAATGTCAGTTTTCGCATATTTTCCAATGTCAACTGCCAAGGACCAATATTTCACAATTATGATTTTAGCATCTCCAAGTTCTGCGTCAGTTTTTACAGTTTTCCCAACTCCATTAAGCCTGTTTATATAATAAGTAATCTTATCGTGTTAGTCTTGTTAAATTTCATTAACAATCTCATGAACACGACTCAATAAATGACTCAAAATGATTATGATGATGACGTCCTCATGATGTCACCACCATATATTACTTCTACTGAGGGCATTAAAATATAGAATTTAGTAGGAAAACAACAAATAAGTTCTGCATATTTCCTCAAGGTGGTTGATGATAAGGCATTGTGTATCTTGCTGGGCTTGTTCAGAAACTTGTACCTTTCGCTTTCTTTTCTTGGGGTATGTGTGTTGATTTATTATTACATTACAATAGCATAACTCAATTTTTTACTTGTTTCTTGCTTTCTTTTCTGTATTTTTTATAGAACAGTTTGCAAAACCACTGTTGTCCTTGGTTGAATACATTTAGAAGTCTCAAAATTAAGGTTCCGTGTATTATTTCAAACAATGCTAAATACTTTATTTGAACATATTTGCATGGTCGTGTTGATTCATCTGTTGGCTTCCGGCGTCAGTCGCTGTGACTAAACGTTGCTTGATAACTTTGATACTTCGAACCGTATTAATTAAACAAATTCCAAAATCGTTACTCACGATAGTTTTCGGTACCAGTATGTGATCGTACTGAGAATTCTACAGGCTGAGTATTAATAGAGAACGTCATATCGATTAATATACTAGTTTATTTCCGATTAAGCTTAAACTTAACAAACAACTGATGGCTCACACTTAAGCTGAAATATAATTATTTTTATTTCCAGATTTGTTTGAGTCAATTTCACTCTCCTATTTGGTAATAGTTATCGGTAATTCTATTTCTCTTCATTTAAATATCTGCCTGCATTATTATTCCTAATTACCTATTGCCCCTATTAGTCGAATACGACGGCACGGTTGGCGCAGTGGCTGAGCGATTGGCTGCTGCGCTTCGTGTCGCGGGTTCGAATCCCGTACGCAAAAAATATTTGTATGACCTACAGGTTCCGGGTCTGGCACCCACGATACAGGAGAAATACCTAGAGTGGGGCAAAGCAAAAAAAAAATATCTCAGATAATATTATTTTATCCATTGCATAAGATCTAAATGGTCTAATACAAAAAATGTGCAGATAACTGAATTTAATTATAGTTTTATCGGCAAATCTTCTATCTGCCATCGATATTCTGATTTCTATCGAGTGTTTCTCATGAAACGTATCTGATAGCAAACTTAATAGTAGCAATCTTATATGTAAGTTGTTACCGCACTCAATGATCTAATTGAACTTAATGAGTTAATTATAAATAATAGCTGAATATTATTTAAATAGATTCTATTTTTTCATTTTGGTCATAAATGCTTTTGCATTTGTTTACACTTGCGTAGTTTAATCAGATCGGGATTATCCGCGCATTCCAGTCTGTACTTTATAGCTTACATAGATATTGTTTACAAAGCCGCCCACACGCAGGTTTAGTCATCGGTATCTTCACATTATATCACCCATCTGTCTCGTGTTTGCTAAATAGTCATTCATGTGTCAGATTCCGGTTCTCATAGGTAAAACGCCACGGTCGGACGCTTGGCTGGCGTAGGTCCGCCCGGGCATGTGCCTCCGCCCGCCTTGTACTTATGTTGAGTACTCCTCCCGAGATATTAAAAAAAAAAAAATGTTTGAATATCATTAAGTGATAGTTTTGGATAAGTTTTTCTAGTGTCGTCTTGTGTATGCCATTAAACCCCAGTGGAGTAGAACACGAGATGATCAAGAAGTAATGCATGCAGCTATAACGTTGAATTTAATGTTCGCCATTAAATATGAGGGACGTCACGTTACCAACTCATTGTTTTATACTCGAGCATTATGGTTATAAACGAGCACTCTTATTTGCCTACTTATTCTCAGCTCCGTTTATAACTATTGGTTTTATCGCATCCCTCGTTATCGTATGCACTTAAAACAGGTGAATTTAGTTATTTGCTATTTCTTTCAACATTGGCATGAGTAACATTACCATTGTGCTTTCTGAATTCTCAGTAGTCTAAATTACTTGTGTGCCATACTGAATCATTCTGTTGCCTCATTGCCTCATTGCCTGCATATGTTTTCCAAGTCACCCAATGTGACTTTATTTGTTTTGCCAATCGGCTTTCAATGTCCAGCCAAGTCCACATGGCGGTGAGATCATTCTCATACAAAAAACGAGTCTACTTGTACATTGTTCCAAATTCTACATATATGCAAATCAGATTCATCAGCTATATTATAATCAACAGTTCGCCATCCGCAATTCGCTTTCTAAGAGCAATAAAAATCTTTAAATTATCATAATGAAACCTTTATTCTGATATCATTTCGTCATTAAACAGCCATTGTGGGAGCTAACGAAGCTTGCAATGAGACACTGCCGTATTTTTGTTGGCCATTACGCATCATTAAAATAAATTGTTCATTGTTAGTCTTTACAATTATCTTAGGTGTGTCACGTAGTAACACAGATTTTATAAATAAACATTGTCTATTTACGTAGTCACTTATATGACATACTACTTTGCATTCGCTGAAGTGTTCTTTTTTTTTCATAACTTACCTATTGCATATCTCCTTTCGGCTATGCTTTTCGATGGTGTCTATTGATTCTGTATTGTATCTAATGCGTAAAAATATGAGTTAATAGTAAAGTCTGTATCTCGCTCAGCAGCATGACTTGCGTCCACGGCACGCGATCTTGTTCTCGACGTGCTAGGAATGCTGCTTTTTGTCGCCCGATCATAATGATTATCGTCGCGTATGAGACATGGCCCAGATATGTAGGGCTGCTTTAAACAGTATGTCATTGGGTTCGGAACTTACGATTGGGACGACCGGCTTCGACTCTATTTAAAACTTGTTATTCCTGTTACCAAATCTTATGCCTGAGTAACTTCTATTATAATAGGACTTGCCCAACTTGATGTTCTGCGAAAAATATTTGTTACGTTACATAAATCTTTTAAACTTTATTATCTCAAAGCGTAACTATATCAATCAAGATTAATTACGTGGGCAGGTGCCATCCCTGCGGTGGTGTGGTGACGCTGACATTGCGTTACGACACGACAAGCGACGGAATGTTATCATAGATACTAAAGAGAGCCTACAATCCAACGATTACTTAATCATTTGCCTTCCTATCGACTTAACCTTGAAGCGTATCGTTGCAAATTTAAAAGACTTTGGCAATCAGTTGTGTGATGCCGAAGTTGTAGGTGTTCATCTGTGTCTTGAGTTTTGATAAGTCTTTCGATATTGTTGTTGAAGTGGCTAAACACTTGTCGACTATCCTTTGAGTAGGTGCTAAGTTAGCGTAGGAACGTGTTTTGTGTGTAAATGAGGCAGCAGAGCCAATCCAAAAATTGCTTCATTAGTCTTTTGACCTTTTCCTTCCAACTCCCAGGATAATCCAACCTCTACATAGTCAGAACCTAATTCGATTGATTCTTGTTCAGAAATTTCATTCATGTCGGCATGTCATTATTCGGCTCCGCGTCGTCTTCTCTTATCATACATCAACGCTCAGTCGTTGCTGACACGTTGCTAGGTCAGCCGGTTGCTAACTCGCGAAGTTCCGTTTCGACCGCTCGCCGACATTGCTTGCCCACTTTCTTTACACTTGTCGACGGAATTCCTTGGATGGTTAACGAGAATTTTTGTTTGAAGGGACCTGTAGTCTTTGGTACTTAAAGAGTATGTTTGTTATTATCTCGGAGCTATAGCCGACAGGTTCAAATGTACATGAAGCGCGACCAGCCAAGCGCAACAGTGCGCCCGCGTGACCTCGTTCCCACGCCGAATGCCAGCCACCAGGTGCCATCATCACGACTATCCACCATACAATACCATGCCCTTGACTACGTTAAACAGGTGTTCATTATGCTAAATTTTACAGTGTAAATGTTTATACACAAACTGATGGATGACAGAGTTACATCGAATAGGCTCCTGAGACGTAGCTTTGATGGAGTCAATGATAGCGTGACGACTGACAGGGGAGAATAGGAGAAAAAAACGTGTTGCGCTGATCCCAAGTGTATGAGAAAAGGACAGGAAGATGATGATGACAATTTTGTAGACTTCATTTAGTAGGTTAACGAGATTTTCTATAAGTTGGTAGTAGTAGTACGGTAGACGGGTGAAAGTGCCATGATGGCGGCATCTGCAGACGACCTTGCCTGTCTCCTTAATGCATAACAATACGTGTCGGGTGTCACACTCGGTGTACAGTAGAGAACTCGATTTGCGGTTGACGTGTTCTTGGGGCGAGCTGTGAACTTCACGTGGTATCGAGTTCAGCCATGTGTACGACGTTTATAACGTGTAGCTGCTGTTTCTGATCATACGTATATTGAAGGAAATATAGCGTAACAGCTGAGTTAGCACACAATCTCTTATAAAGATCTGTCGGAACTCCTGTTTTTTTCCAACAGAGGTTTACCCTTGTTAACAATATTTAGCTTCTACCAGTTGACTTCCAGGAAGGACAAAATTCTTATTAAAATCCACATTCAAAGAATTTTCCTCTTAATGAATGCAATTGTGCCAATGCATCACTTGAGAGAAGGGTCGAGCAAGGTGGCGGGCCATGGCGTCGTCCGCGAACTGGGTTATGTTAGACAAAGACAGCAGTATGGTCATCTCCGTCACCCACCTCGCGTATTGGATGACACAGAGATGCGTGCGCGAGTGCATTCATGATGAGACCTTATTGATAAAAACCCCGACTTATTTTTTCCATGTTCTTCAGCTTTTCCTTGTACTGTAACCGCATTATAAAAATTCTCTGAAGGAAGTAATTCATAGTCGTGACCAATGTACTGATTCAATTATCATAAGGTACCTACGTAATACGATTTCCTTTAACGTTGACGCAAATAATTTTCACAAAATTTTCCTTACCGAGGTAGTTTACTACATACACACATCTCTAGAGGCTGTTTGAGGAGTATCTGAGAGCCGCTTTCGTTTCCAATCTGTCGTTGATGTAATCACGTACGCATCGCGTTTGCGGGGAATTCACGCTATATCAGCGTCTTCGTTTATTAAACTTTTGCGCTTTCCCGTGGAAAACATTCCTCTGTGATATTGAATATGACATTTCGATCTACGTTGCTGAACAGAAAATCAATCGAAAGCAATGCCCTATGCATCAACCCATTTCCCTACATCAAATATTTGCACCATAGTACCAACATGAGTTTGGTGGAGTGTGTTTTATTGATCTGGTACCGCCTGTGCGACAATCCAAACATTCCATTAAAATTGATTGACACCAATGCAATCTTTATCATCGGTATTCGCGCACAAGAACAGCTGATTGTGCGCCGATCATTGACGGGGTCGACGACCGCACTTTCGCCGCTCCCACGACGCTCGTTGCTCAACGAGAACCTCTAAGACAACGCTGAGGCGCTGAGATGCTGATCTTAGAACACATACTAACTTAGTCATTTTAGCGGCCCGACATCGTTAACTGAAGTATCGTGGCAGATGGCGTTGGGTCTCTCGCAATGTTCGAATCTCTTTGACATTGAAGATTATTTTTGCCACACTTTTATCTTGATGGGTTTCCAAATTGCAAGCCGGAGTAACATCGTTTAAAAATTATGACGTAAATAAATATATGATTGCAATGTTATAGCGAGCTTGCAAAACTTTATTTGAATAGTGGACATCAAACATGATTTTAGAATTTATATTGATCGATTTCATAAAATTATTACCGACGATTTATGTGGTCCCAAGCCTGAGTCGATTGTGGAGAAAACGAGCAAGGTTCTCTCGTCTGCCGTAAAGAAACTAATGACACCCGAGGAGGAAGATGAAGAAGCTGCTTATGACAGAGCCGATGATCTGGTAAGACCAGATCTTGAAGCTAGTGGAAACTTAGAAGATCTTGCTAGAACCACTGCAGCCCACGCTGTCTAGGTATTAAAGCTAGAACCTTTAGTTAAAATAGTAGTGTTGCTACATCAAAATCATATACTCGAAGCTCTTGAATATGAAGAAGCTATATCTGGGTGTATAAAGTGTGTGGTAGGTGTTGAATTATCGTAAGTGTCCGTGACGTCAATTGTTACGTCAATATTGGTTAAGGCGGATTTATCTACTGTTATCAAAATATATTCTGCCTTTCTATGAGTTTCCAAATTTACATATAACGTACGTAATGTTTGAAGTTTTCTATTATAGTTAAGCAAGACCTCTTCATCATCATTTTAGCGTCTTCATTTGCGGTGTTCGTTTTTGATTCAATATCAAAGGTCTATTTAATTCTATTACATCTGTAATAGAAGCAGCTGTACTATTCCACGCTACAGCATATTAAATTACTTGTAATCTAATAAGTATCATTCTCGTTTGATCACAATTCAATAGTACCAATTCATAGCTGAGTTGATTCGCTACGTTTAGTTAGGCGATTTTGTTCGGTCAATCTGCAAATCTATGGAATGCATTTAGAAATTGATACTTTTATAAAAACGTACTAGGATCGAATGAAGTTATTTATTTTGTTTTGTAAACAAGTGCTATTATTGTGATTGAAATCTCAAGGGTTTTTAATATATCAAATAAAGCAAAACTTGATTACAGTCTACCACAAATTTCGGACTAACATCTTAAAATCGTGTAGGATTTTAGAAGTTATTATTACGGTCTATCATCATTAAATAATAATATCATGAACATGATAAGGCTTTTTTTTTCATTTCAAATAAATAAGTATGGAACAAGTTTACAGAAACAAAAACTTCGCAAAAACTTCACCCTTCACTGGAATTTGAACCCGGTAACAAATTCTTTAGATCAAGGACGTATTTGCAGTTGAATCTATGTCCTAAAAAACCATGAGCATCAGCAGAAGTATCCAAAAATAAGGTATTAATTATTTCAGAAGCCGCAAATCGAGCAATAAAACCTCATTTGTTAGGTTTAACCCATGTCCCTAAGGAAAATTTTAGAAGACATGGAATACAAATCCATCATAGGTATTTACTTAAAGCACGGTTAGACTGTTTCCTTAAAGTAATGCTATGTTTATCAAAACATGTAAAGAAGAAAGAAAAGCATAGAAATTCTTTCAATTTTGTTAGTGAAGATTATGATTTCGTTAACAATCATCATCATGACTAGAATTAGATGGAGATAACCGACTTGGTCATGCTGATACGAAAATCTTTATTGTTGATATTAACTCATAATTTTATTATGGCTAGAAATCAAGTCTACTGCTCTACACTCCCGAGTAGGTTCTTAGAACAAATAAGTTTTCCGGAGAAAATTCCGTACATTTGACCATAATTCCGAACATTTCTGTCCTTTGAATGTGCAGTAAAAATTAAATTTTGCATTTTTTACAACGACTTCTTAATAGAGAAATTTCGATGTCTATGCCGATTGCATGAAATATAGTTTTATTTTGTCGTAGACTGTTTTGATTTTAATATGTTGCAACATCCTGTCCTCCGCCTTCTGCATCAAGTCTAACCCAGCTATCTTTTTAAGGTCGTCTGTCGCTAGGGACGTCCTATACTATGCTAGCCGATACGCGGTAGCCACTCTTGGACTTGTCTATTCCACCAGCTGACAGATTTATTTTGCTGAACAGAATAGAATAAACACTTATTGTAAACATACGTTACTAAGAAGATTGATACTTCAGACATGTGCATAAATTGTTATTAGAAATAACAAGTTATTTTGCGTGAACGTGCGAATTTTCAAAGATTCTCAAAACATATTTAGAAAACATCCACACTTATGTATATGTAAACTTACTCTTATTGTAACTAAGGTCACGTCTGTAAAAAAAACATTTAATTTAGCGTTATCTGTGGAAAAGATTAAAAACGTCTTTTATTGACTAATCTTTGACGTAGTAACAGATACTTAAAGTATATAGGCATGACTAAGAGATATCAAAGTTATCAGCATTTTTTTTACATTCATTGAGGAGGAATGTATTAAATCTGGGAATTATAACACCAGCCTGTAACTATCTTGCTTCAAGAAAAAGGGTTCTCAAACAGAGTAGGCATGTGCACTTACCACCATGCATGCTCAAGGCGGATTGGCAATTTGAAACTTACGATGTTTTCCTTGTTATCTGCGAATATTGACAGTTAATACTAAATCCATTGGCACAAAATATACAATATTATTTACTTCTATGAGAACAGTGGTATTTCGGAACACATTTTGCCTATGCCATATTCGAAAACGCATTTTTTTTCCATTTCTTTTTATCCTTAACTGACTTGATTTATATAAAACTTAACAATTTCCTTAAGCTAGTCGCCCATTCATTAAGTTTTCCTCAATTATTCTTGGTATTAACCCAATTTGTAAAAATAATAGTTAAGGAATTAGCTTATCGTCCAAAAACCTTGGGTCACGACATCAGTGGCTTTCCCATAGTTTTCAATTGGGTGCAAAGTGTTGTAATATTTATTTAACGATTAACACGTCGTTCAAGTCGTGTTTCATATCTCGCCTCGCTCTATCTTATCGCTGATCTCGGTTATTGTGAATTCTATTCCGTGTATTTTTATTAAGTTTTCTTTGTAATATTCAGGAAATTAATTTTCAAATTTCTTTGTCGGTCTGCTACATAAAGTGTAGGAGTTTCTTTACGTTACGTTAGTAACAATAGTATAACAAGTTATTACATAGCAACACAATGTAGTTCATACAGCTCGACCTTATTGGATTATAGACTTGCGTACTAATTGAAAAGTAACTCTTGTACGTAGATTCCGAACAGAATGGAGTCTATTTTGTAGCAATGCTTGAATTTTACGAAAACCCTGCTTAACTACTCATTCTACTCGGATAAAAATTAAGGCCAAAACAACCATAAACAACTCCTTAAAAAAATTAAGGGCTTGACATCAATGAATTTACAGCTGTCCCATAGCGGTCACTAACCTTTCATTAACAGAAATCTTAAACGATGAAATTCTATTAACCCACTTAAGAATGTACCTTCAAACTGACGAAGTCATGACTGGGTGTAAAATGAGTACCCATTTACAATTCGTTCTACGTTATTTAAACGGTTCACTGGCAATTATAGCTGTTGTTCATATGGGCACTTGATGGGTGGATTTATTGAGGCGGTGGTCAGTATGCTCACCCTTTTGGTAAGCTGAGATACTTTATGAAGTATTGTAGGTCCTTGCAGCGCAGAACGAGTCACTGAACTGAGGCGTTTGAACTGAATTTCTTTAGCAGCATTTAAACTAACTGGTTTAATTAGTACAGTTTAAACGCCTCTTGTTCATGTGACTAGAGTCGGTTAAGTAGTTGAAAATTTTATTAATTGTTGATGATGCTAGTTAGATTATCTAAACACAAGGTTGTATTTATTAAATAATCTTATGTCATCAACTAACAAGTTTATTGTGTTAAATTATGAGCACGAAAAAAAGTGTTACTGCATAATTATAACATCTTTACCATCGTGAGAAAAAGCTAAGAATATGCTTGCCTTGAATAAGTTGTCCTTCCGTATCTGAACAAGATTTTTTATGGCTAATTTAATAAATTGAAGTAAAAAGTTTATTTCCCTACATTTAATGACGTATTTGCTAATTAGTAATTACCTATTACGCTAAATAAATAGATACTATATTTTTTATAAGCCTGTTGTGTCCCACTGTAGAGTAATGACCTCCCTTCCGACTTTCCATTTCCCTCTTATCTCTTTATTAACTTCTTAGAATATAAGTAGTGAAATCCCTTGTATTTCTGTTTTGAAAAATAAAACTAAGCCAGAAAATGGCGATGAATTGTAATTAATTGTTGCCTTTTTAACGCTTCCCCTGGATTACGTGGCACACAACGAAGTCAGGGTCGCTACCGTTCTCGAGATGGGTAAGATTCTACGTGCCTTAGTTTACACTTTATTATGTGTGTGTGCCCAGTGAGCACTGGTATATACAGAAAGAATCCAAAAGTGCAAACTTGTAGATTGGCCTTAGGCCCGGTTCCCGCCAAAACGGAGACAAGCAGAGCGGTGAGGAGACCAATGACAGCAGAGAAGAAAAACGCTAATTAGATTTCAACCAATGAAGTGTGGGAATCACATATTCATGTAATTCCCACACTTCTCTCCGCTCCGTTCATCTCTTTCTCTGAGGGAAACCGGGCCTTAATCTTGGTAATATCTTGAAGTCTAAAAAGAGTTCATCTGTGTTCACCTTTGTAGACTTACACCACTCTACAAACACGTTTGTGTGTCAAAATTAGACGCAACCTTTTAAGATTTGACGTATATGATGTGTCGATAGTATACTTTCGTAATATATCATTAAATAAAACATCTTAAACAACCTCGTCCCGGCCTTGTGGCCGTACCTATGACTCTTATATCTCGTCCTAACGTTCTATGTACCTTACAGGTGATGCGACAAGACGTAAAGAAAGAAAACCCGCTGCAGTTCAAGTTCCGCGCCAAATTTTACCCCGAAGACGTGGCTGACGAACTTATCCAGGAGATCACACTCAAACTGTTCTACCTTCAGGTGAGAGATATTTCTTGACAGCATGTTAAGCCAAGTCAGAGACCCATGGGCGGCAAATAAACTCTGACACCAGGTTAGGAACTAACCACACGATAAAGAAGAAGAAGGTGAGAAAACCCATGAAACTGACTGCTCCAATATTATGTTGGAGTGCTACACACTTGCTCGGGTCCGCCCATCCGATTCGGGAACAACAAAGCCTGCTTCGGGTTATCTAGACATTTGCGGCTGTCATTCGGAAGCCCGAACGTATATCAAAGTACATTTACCAGGCTTCATAGCCTAGCCCACCGGCGCAAAGTTGCATGTTTGTCGGTCTTTTACAGATTGTACTTCGGTGAGTGTGCCCAAGAGCTCCACGAGCACATTCCACCATCTCCCTTCTACCATCGGGAGTCCAGACGTACTGCAGGTTATCACCCATACCTTGTCGATATTCCACATATTCGCACGAAGCGCTTTGCTGCATCATTTATTATGCGCACAGCCAAGGAGTGGAATTCCCTGCCTGCGTCGGTGTTCCCAAGTTCATATGACCCCAATCTATTTAAGTCGCGAGTTAATAGGCTTCTTTTGGGTTAGCTCGTTCCATCGTCGACCTCATCTCTGTCCTCTGGACTAGATTGAGGTCAAGAGTAAGCCCATTCATTATAAAAAAAAAAAACATTTGATCGTGCTGTCCGGCTATGCCGAATCACGCCGACCCGAACGTATGTGTAGCTGTAGCACCCCTTGCTGTTCCCGTCCGTAAACATGCCACGTGACGTCGCTCTTTTCACTTATGCCTGTGAACCAATGATATCTTAGAGTCGATGAGCATTTTTAAGCTTATATAGTGTAATAAGAACACCTATACGAAATAAACATACAAGGTATTTCTCATAACATCTGAAATAGAAACCACGACTTCCTATCCCACGTGCTTGGATTGCAAAACTAGTTGCAATATGTAATTATGAAGAATACTGGCTAACTGATAAGAGTTTGGACTTTGTTGGTGTGACTCGGTGTTTATCTAATTATGTGAAAAGATTAACTTGATTTACATCCTAAGAGTAGAGTCAACTAGGCAAAGAAATAAATGAAAGTACCACTTACCAGAATAAGTCTTACGTCATAATTATATTACTGTAGTTTTACGTATGTTATTTTATTTAACCACACAATCAGCATACATAGAAATACCATGTTTTTATCTGTAAAACAAACTTAATAGAATAATTCTATGTAACAAATCCACTTATGTGGTTACCGCCACAATAAATTACAGTAAATGCCTGAAGGGTCAGGGCCTGCAACCCGCCATTACTTCGATTGTAGTCTTTAGCCCTACTTCCCATTGTTGGACAAAGGCCTCCAACTAAGCATTTCTATACTCTTCGTAATTGCCTACTTGTTGCCATTTCCGTGATCACTGAGGCACGAAAGGGTATGGCGGGTCAATCACAAAGGCCACCTTAACTGCACGGTAGCTATTTGTGTATCCCCTTTCTCAGGATAGGATGCTAGATGGCAACCTAAATTGGAATCATTTTGAGCAGCTTCAAAAAGGAAGTCCTCAATTTTATAGGAATTAAATTTAAATCAATGCGGGTGGGTGGGCGTTCAATCAATTTCGCGTTCTGCTTTAGATGCATTACGGCATCAGGGCCAAGAAAAAATTGGATGGATTTTGATGTTGATTTTTTTGGAAAGGGGTACATACTGATATTACAGCGGATAGAGATAAACACCACAAGTAAATTTCAATAAGGGCAGGAGGTTGATTATATTCGATTTCCGAGCATCGTGCAAACGGGCATCTTCTAGAACTTAACAAAAATCACTTGATTGCCGTTGCTTAGCTGATTAAACTCAAGCTTGCCGACATACACGTCAAAACATCACACCAGTGGCGAGTACTAACCTGTTTTAACATATTTCTAAATCCCTCAGGTGAAGAACGCGATCCTATCAGACGAGATATACTGCCCTCCGGAGACGTCCGTACTCCTGGCCTCATACGCCGTGCAGGCGAGACATGGCGACCACAACCCCGCCGTGCACGGGCCCGGCTTCCTCGCCAACGACCGTCTGCTGCCGCAGCGAGTCACCGACCAGCACAAGGTGTGTATACTATTGGCTTACTACCTAAGTGTTATACTGCCAACATACAAGGTGGCGATGTAGCCAGGAGCATAAATGGAGGGTGATTCTACCCTAATGCTAAATAAATTTCGCTATGAAACTTATATTTAAATCTTTTCTTTAAAGGACATTTACATGCAGGTAATTAAATCGCCACTCGTTATAAACTCTATCCCAAAGAAGGCCATGCTGCATTGACCCCCTTAATGAGTAACGATAAGATAAGATAGCAAAAACAAAAAGACAAAATCTGCGCGCTTTTCACAGTGTCTCGGGGAAGGACATCGTCTACACTACACTAACACATTGATATTACGTAATTTAGTCTTTCCAAACTTTTATATTACGTATTTTCAAACAACCTAATAATAAGTTCGTATCCCCAGATGTCCCGCGACGAGTGGGAGCAGAGCATCACGAACTGGTGGCAAGAGCACCGCGGCATGCTGCGCGAGGACGCCATGATGGAGTACCTGAAGATCGCGCAGGACCTCGAGATGTATGGCGTTAACTACTTCGAGATCCGGAACAAGAAGAACACCGAGCTCTGGCTAGGAGTTGATGCTTTAGGCCTCAACATCTATGAGAAGGATGACAAGTTAGTACTCTACTTTTTTAACTGCAAGTTGAATGCGGCCATCCCAAACCCAGTGTGGAGCCCCTTTTTTCAGGATATAACTCACCTTCTTTCCTGTCCATCCCGCACAACGACCTGCAATTTCCAGGGTTAAAACGAAACCAAGGCTAGAAGATAAGTATGTTAAGTAGGAGGCTACATATCACAAATTACAAATCGACACGCAAAGAAAAATCTTAAAGTTACTTAGTCAATGGTCCGCAGCACGTAAATGTCAATCAATCTGTTGTCTGATAATAAAATCCATGAACTTTATTCAAGTGAATCACTTGTTTTTTTGTCTTATAATAAATTTTGATAAAAATAACAATTGAATGTATATAGTACTATGTAGGTTTACGTTATGTATTCAAACTTGAAATTAAATAAAGATATGTTGACTTTTGTTCGAGATCATCTGGATTTAAAACAAGTGGCCGACGACTATTACCTGTGCTTAAAAACCCTATCGCACTCTCTAACTAATGATAAAATAGTATTATTTTATATAAAAAAAAAACCCCAAACAGACATTATCACTAAAAAAAAAACTAACCCTAGACTTTTATCATTCCAGACTGACACCAAAAATCGGTTTCCCATGGTCAGAGATCCGAAACATTTCGTTCAACGACCGCAAGTTCATAATCAAGCCGATCGACAAGAAGGCGCCAGACTTCGTGTTCTTCGCGCCGCGCGTGCGCGTCAACAAGCGCATCCTGGCGCTGTGCATGGGCAACCACGAGCTCTACATGCGCAGGCGCAAGCCCGACACCATCGACGTGCAGCAGATGAAGGCGCAGGCGCGGGAGGAGAAGCTGGCTAAGCAGGCACAGAGGTTGGTGAAATATTCTTAATGGTAGCCGAATGCAACATCATACAAACAATTTTGTAGTATGTATGAAATTATAACTATACACAACTTAAACTCATCAAATAGTATCCAGATTTTTAAACAAACCCTTCAAAATGACTCAGAACTATCATAAAAAAGGCAAGAAAACATAACCCTTTCATTGTAAAAATTCAAAAACAATTCTGCAGAACAGAAATTCCAAAAAAGTCTTGCATTTTTGCCATCATAAACTGCAGCCAAATTATGGAACTGACTCTTTTCCTACAGTTCTGTACAGCTGTCATATGTATATTGAGCTCACAATATAATAATACTATTTCAAAATTCCAGAGAAAAACTCCAACTGGAGATCGCAGCCCGCGAGCGCGCCGAGAAGAAGCAGCAAGAGTACGAGGACCGTCTGCGGCAGATGCAGGAGGAGATGGAGCGC
The DNA here is from genome assembly GCA_910589295.1 of Noctua janthe. Classification (NCBI taxonomy): domain Eukaryota; kingdom Metazoa; phylum Arthropoda; class Insecta; order Lepidoptera; family Noctuidae; genus Noctua; species Noctua janthe. The sequence goes on from OU342562.1 coordinate 17,617,901, forward strand.
TCGCAGGCCAACCTGCTGGAGGCGCAGGACATGATCCGGCGCCTGGAGGAGCAGCTCAAGCAGCTGCAGGCCGCCAAGGAGGAACTGGAGCAGCGCCAGAATGAGCTACAGGCCATGATGCAGCGCCTGGAGGAGACTAAGGTAGGTTACGTGATTTACATAGGTTTTCACACTTTTTCACTTGAGGTCGTTGTTTCCTATTCGACTAAAGAACCACTGGATCAACCTCAGAGGTCTCTTTTCTAGAGTCCAAATATAATCTTGGTCAGGTCATAATTATGAAAAATCATGCATATTAGTGTTAAAACATCATAAATCTACGAATGACGGTTATTTGTGGCCAGTCCTAAATTTAATAGATTACACCAAAAATGGAAAGGATCTAACGTGATGGAGTTACTAAAATGATTATTTCTAACAGAACATGGAAGCCGCCGAGCGTCAAAAGCTAGAAGACGAGATCCGCGTCAAGCAAGAGGAAGTGTCGCGCATCCAGCAGGAGGTCGAGATCAAGGACACGGAAACGCGTCGGCTGCAGGAGGAGGTGGAGGAGGCGAGGCGCAAGCAGGTGAGATCACTTCACTGATCTTATTACCACTTTTAACATTTGTACCCCGCGAAAATCTTGACTTCGACACCAATGACGAATACTTGGCAAACTATTGCATATCGCCATCTTGAATTTTGGTTTTGATCTTATTTTCAGTACCTCTAGGCCATATAAACAGCGCCCCGAAAGTCATGAAAATGACATCCATGTTGTAAAGATTGCTAACTTTTGGTTATCGTCATCGTGGATTGGACTTGTTTTGGTTTTGACTTCTTTTTTTGGCAGACCTAAAAAGATGTAAACACGGACAAGTTACCATTATATTGTTAACAATCTTTGTTCCATAACATTGCACGTTCACGCTACCCAACATAGTATACAATTTATTTCACTATAACTAAGGTAACATAGGTAGCAGGCTTTTCTTAGAAGCTAAAAAATCCGGATTTACCCAAATCATAACATCAAACGTGAGCCTATAATACCTATCAAAAATTCTATTAAAAAAACCGTCATACATCTCAATAATTCATGGCAATAAAAAATTTAACATTTCGAAAACCGCAGCTTAATCTACGTTACGTTGCCGGATCTATCTAGTCTACGTACTTGTTGAACACTCCGCGCTGTTTCGCCGAACCATCTCGCTAATATCGCGCGTGGTGCGATCTCGCTCTAACGCTATACATCAAAAATACTGTTTGGTCACCAAATTTGCACATCTGAATAAATTAAACTTAACTAGTTTCGAACAATTCGTATCATGAAATAATCAGAGCAACAACAAAAATAGCTTATTAAATGGATAAAAAATAAACACCTATTTATTATATTTAAATTTCAAATAAAACACCATTTTATCAGTCGTCTATTAAACTAATCGTTTAGTACTTATAATACATAAAAGAAAATGGACGTAGCCTCGCTGTGCGGGGTTCCTATTTAAAATTAAGTTTACCCCAGAAAGTACCTACATATTTATTATAATATAGTAGTTTGTTGTGTAATGTTATATAATTTACAAATGCTTCCTCTCTCCTAACTCACTTATTTGCTGTGCCCGACAGGGTCCACATGATCTAATTATAAGTCTACCACCTAAGAATAACATGTGGAATGCAATAAAAGTATTGAGTATTTCTGTGAGCAGGGTTTCATGTAACCTAACACGAAGGGGAACGCGGGGTGTTAGTCCGCTCATTAGACCCCTTAAGTTGTCTTGATTTAATACTCTACTCCATATGCCAAATTGTCAACCCTATTTGCGCAATTTTGAAGAGCATTTTTTATTACAGTGCCATTTTATGAAACTTGGCCTTCAAACAAATCGATGTTTGATGAATTTGCTATAGAAATAAAACAAAATAAAATGCGATAGGTGAGCGACTGAAGTGAGCGAACTAAGACCCCGCCATCCCCTTCGTGTTAGGTTAGTTGAACTTGCACGTGTGTGATTACGGAATGTTTATCTCCCCAGGACGAGGCGGCAGCGCTGCTGGCAGCGGCCACCACGCCCTTGCACCACCACGTGGCCGAGCGCGGCTCGGAGCGCTCCGAGCGCTCCGAGCGCTCCGAGTCCGGCGCGGGGCCCGACGGCGACGCCGCGTCCGACGCGGGCTCTGAGAGCGGCGGCGGGGAGCTGGAGCGCGCGCCCGACGACCTGGTGGACCCCGTGGCCGACAGGCGCACCCTGGCCGAGCGGAACGAGCGTCTGCACAACCAGCTCAAGGTATGTACCCCGAGCCCGACGGGACATGTTTACCAACGGACCCTCCTGCGAGCCATGCCATTCGAGTGCCAAAAGAACCGGGCTACACTTTTTATGTAGCATTTACTTAATAATAGTTTCCAAGTATGTGATAGTAACACATAATGTTCTGATCCCCAGGCGCTAAAGCAAGACTTAGCGCAGTCGCGCGACGAGACCATGGAGACCGCCATGGACAAGATCCACCGCGAGAACGTTCGCCAGGGCCGCGACAAGTACAAGACTCTGCGCGAGATCCGCAAGGGCAACACCAAGCGACGCGTCGACCAGTTCGAGAACATGTAGACTGCTGTGTCGCGACCCCCGGGCTGATCACTCCTTCTCCTCCTGTCTCCTGTCCTCTCTCCTCCTGCTCCCCTTGCTCTCCACGTACTTGTATAATAACATTGTAATTCTAACTCTTTCCTTGCAATTGTCTACGCATTCATAGATCAGCTCTCGAGTCGCCGCAGGTCGTGGACGGCCGTCTAATGAGGTGTAAGCGGATAAGTGTAGCAATTATAGGCTTTACTCCGAACGCGTAAAGCTTATAATTGAGTCGCGCTCTGCACGCGGACCGACCCATTCATAATCTGAAGTGCCAAAAATGTATTTTCAAACATTCCGTTCTGTATCGCGATATCAAAACGCTCATTGTATTGTATTGAGATTGATTATAATAGTAACGATGAGCTGCGCGCGTCGGGTCGCGTGCGAGCGACGATCGTGATAGTACGTTGATGATCGAACGATATTTTTATATAATTTTATACACCGTCCAGGCAATATGTATCTTTGCCGTCGTCAAGAGATTGTCAACTTATAAAGGGTCAAATGATTCAGCGGTGCTTACATATGTGTGTGCGAACACTCGCACTGTTCGGGCGTCGTAGTCGAAACTAACTGTAAATATTGATTATTATTACTTATTAGTAATTTTATTTTAGACCGTTGTGCTATAACCTAATAATGTGAACTTTCTAGGAATCACTTGCTACAGCGATTTATGTTTAACAATAGCCAGATAAATCATAAAATCAAAGCACACAGAATTGTTTTATTAATAATAATCATTTTTGAAAATAATTTGTATTTTATTCATTTAAACGTATAGTTAAGTGTCGTACCGGGCGGACCTAGTACGAGTCATATAGTTGCTGTGTGCTGCGGCTTATATTTTTATTTGTGGTAGTTGATTCGGTTATTATAATTTGTCTGTTGATTATTTTAGTGTTTGGCGGATGTGTGTGTGAGGGTGTGGACAGACGGGAGCCTGGCTCGCCGCTCGGCACGAGGGACTGTCTGCGCTGGTGCGCTAGGCGGGCTAGTGCGCTAGTGCGCTAGTGCGCTAGCTGTGCTAGTGCGCTAGGTGACGTTACACCTGTTGCTGCAACAACAAGTCTCTCGTGTGTAGTCGAACGCGAAGCGGTGAAAGGGAGGGGGCGACGCCCCTTATTTATTTTTATAATCATTTATAATCTAGATGTAGGAGTTAGAGCTGCAAGTGTAATTATTATTTTCAGTTCAGTTTCAACGGTTATTACGTCGGTCTGTTATCCTGATATTATGTTTATATACAGACAGTGATCGCGCGACAATATGTTATGTATGTTATGTTATAGTCGGTGGCATCAGACACACAATGTATCGGCCTACGAAACTGTTCCCACTTGTTTCTTGAACAAAATTTGAAATAGATACTAAAATGTATGCTTGTAGGGAGTATATAATTTTAAGTGAATAGAAGGCATTCCATAAGTTACAATGCGGTGGCGTAGACTTGGTTTTTATGAAAATTAAAATGTTATGAAAATATAATTGATCGTGTTTTGTTTAATATAAGTGCCATCCGTCACATGTCCATGTCAGAGGTCCGAGGTCGGCCCGACGGTCGGCCGGTCGGTCCGTCGGTCGGTCGGTCCGTCCGTCGGTCGGTCGGTCGGTCGGCCCGACGGTCGGACGAGCGGCGCCGCGGCCTTGCACCAGTATTCCGATATTTTCTTGTCATTATTTTCTTAAAATTTTACAATACCACGTTGCCTTGGATTTAATATAAATTTTTTTCCAATAAAAATATTTAAGTAAATAAATTATAGTGTTTTATTTCTTAAAAAATATTCCTTTCCATAACAAAATACTGTATTATCACATACATACACTCTATACAGCATTATTTATGCACAATACATTTGAATTAAACTTACACACTAATATAATTTGATTATTGATGATATTTTGCTAGGTACATGAATTTAGATTTCATTTGTCACGAATAAATTCTTTTATACGATTACATCTTAAATCACATTTAATTAGACCTTTTTGATATAATTATAAGCGTCAAATCACATTTAACCTCAGCTAGATAAAAGCGCGTTGCAAGTTTGAGCTGATCGTCAGACCCGCCTTTAGCAGTTCGCTGCAACAGACAGCTATAAGAAATAAGCAGCAATAAGAAGAAAAATCTATAACAGCACTTCTCAAGTTACAGTCTTCACAGTTATGTTACCTCTGCCAGCAGCAATTCAACAGAACCCTTATTTTAACGGTCATAAGAATTATTATGATTTAGACAGTGATGCAACAACAGAGATAAAATAAAAATGTGAGTACAAACTAGTTCTATCACGAAACCTTTGAAAATACTTGTGACGTAATCAAAAATGAGTGACACTATGTAAGACGCACTATCGTCATCAGGTCGGCGAGCTGTCTCTGGGCGCGTGGTTGGCGTTCCTCAGGTGGCGCATGAGGGAGCTCTTGTCCTTGAACTGGCGCTCGCACGCGCCGCACACGTACACCCGCCCGTTGTGCATCATCATGTGACGGCTGAGACCTGGCGAGTTGGGAAGCTAATAAGGAGAGGCTTGTCTCTGTGATAAATTGATATAAATAGCGAGCCAAGTAACGGAATTTAAATTGCCATCGATCCGCCAAAAATAAATGAGCATGGGTGAAAAAAATAAACAAGGATTCTCCACCCATGAATTAAGTAAAATAGGGCTGACCGTTTCAGGTTTTTTCCTGCTCCTTTCACACATTTTTCAGTCAGTAGTAGATTAGCGTCGGGTCGCCGAGTCGAGTAACCGTGCGGATGATGCCTACACTCGTATTCACATCATGTACATTTCATTATATCATCTTGTTTACGTGAATTTAAATGGGAAATTCGTTATTTTTTAAATATTGTGCCGTGGGACAACTTACAATGGACTTGGTATTGCTGCCCATAGGTCTTTTGTGTTAATCGGAACTAACGCCACCAACTAGTTATTTTCACAGCCAACTTCACGAATGTTTACCGACAGCGCCCTGCTGGCATTGCCATTCAGGCGCGTTAAGAACCATTGAAAAAACAGGTATCTCACCAGAGGGGTACAGGAACACTTTGGGACACCTGTCACAGCGGTGCAGCGCGAGCGGACGCGCGTTGGGCGGCGCGTGCGCACGCGCGTGCGACACGAGTGCGCCGCGCTGCGTGAAGCTCTTGTCACACACCGAACATTTGTGCGGACGGTCTTCTGTAAACGACAAACATTATAAACTTAGTATAATTGCTGATTTACCGCTTAACTGACATGGTGCTCGAATGTACGTTATCACTGGTGAAAAATTGTGTTGGCTTGTCGCTCAACTCAGTCATTCGCCCTCTAATGGTCCTCCACCGCACAGCTACCGTAGGCACCATCTCAGTTAAAAGAGTTCTGTCATTGTGCCTCTGATGGTAGCAACCTTATTGTAACGAAAATAAAGATTACTGTGATTCCGACGGAGATGCAAGAGGCAAAATACTTGTGAAAGGACTACTAGCAAACTCGTCGTACCATCGTGCACCAGTATGTGCCTGAGCAGCACCTCCTTCTGCGCGAACCGCCGGCCGCACTCGTGGCAGGCGTAGGGCCGCTCGCCCGAGTGCGTGCGCAGGTGCCGCGCCAGCGCGCCGCGCGAGGCCAGCCGCTTGCCGCACGACTCGCACCACGCGCCCGGACTGCGCCAAACGAAATATTTGTTTATTTGCCACGCGCCTCAAGTACAGACAATATAAAAAGAAACTTTTAAAAGAAGATAATATTGTGCGCCAATTAGGCTCAGTTCCGCAAGAAGCCAGACAACTAGTGCTTGACGTCGGTTTTCAATGCCTAACATAGACAGAGGATATCATATTTGTTTTTAATAAATATGATATCCTCTGTCAACTTTCGGAATAACCTGATGCAACTTGATCAGACTGATTAAATATTATCAGGCTATGGGATTTCCGACTACGCGGAACAACTGTCAAATAATATTTTATTAACAGATTACCCCAAAAAACATCAAAAGACTCCAAAATTGCATATAACAGTCCCCCAAAACTCGCGTCCTCTGCCACTACCTAGTGTTTTTGCTGAGAAGAAGTATCGGAACGAACTCCCAAGCAACAAATCTGTTAGTTAAGCTAAACCCTGTTATGACCCTTTTGTGTTCACACTGTCACACACACAACTTACCCCTTTTTCTCGTATTTCTTGGTGCGATTGTGGATTTTTTTCCATTCTGGTGAATCAATTTTTATAACATTTTCTTGTGATGACTCCTCTACTTCTTTCGAAATATTCTCAGGTGCCTCCATTACTTCCTCTTGTACCTATAAATTAGCAGACATGAGTGGATGACAAACAATACTGAGCAAGGCTGACTTCAAATAAACATAATACTAGATAATAATATTACATATTTACATGGGAATTAAACATAACTGGAAAAATGTAGATGTAGCTACTGCGGCACACCTCTGACTAACCCTTCGGGGATTACAGGCGTGATGTTAAGAGTAATAATTACGATATTAAAGGCAGGTGGATGGGACTAACAGCGCATTTAGATGATGACCAGTAGTAAAAAAACCTAAATTGCCACATATAATGGATATTTTAATGCTGTCCAATATAACAATGAAATCTTGTCATTACAATTCTTGCCACCACTGCAGCTCAGGCGGGCAATCATCAATAGCAAAGAAAAATGCAGCCTTATAATAATATAAATAATCATAATTAAGTACCTACCTGTTCTTCCACAGGTTCCTCTACATCATCTTCCTCCACCAGTTCCAACATGACCTGACTACCATCTCCAGTCTCCAACTCCAGAGATGTAATGTTCTGGTTTGAGTACACTAGGCCATCTTCCTGCTGAGTTAGGATGCCCAGTTCCAGGAGCATGGTTGATAAGAATGCTGTTAGGTCAGGGGTGTATGTTTCTCCATCTTGTGATTGCTGAAAATTGTTTTAGTACTCATAACAATATTGTCTTAAATTAATTGACAGACATAATGCAGTCCAAACTGCTGTGCTCGAGAAGCATGATAGTTAAGCTGAATTTATGAAAATTCATCACCAATGGGGATCCTTTTGGGGTGTAACTTGTGTAAATGGAAGTTAGTCATTATTTCCTACAGGAAATCACATCAGGTACACAGCTAGTAAACAATAAATCGAGAAATTGCAAATATCTACTACACAGAATATCTCATCTAAATGTATACTCACTTGTTCAGTTTCATCTATCACATTGATTTCTATAGCTGTGCTGTCTACATTTGTGAGATCAGGTAATTTCTGCTAACAAACAGAAACAAAATTAACCACTGATTAACTAAAGTAAAGTTCTATCAAAATTATAATGAACATACATCTACAAAATTATTGACTTGAGCTACACCATTCAGATTTAATACATTGACTTCAGGAAACTGGTCCTTTTCAAAAGTGACTACAAACTTCATCCGATTTTCATTCTCTTCGTCTAATTTCTTTTTCATTTCTGCTTCTTTCAATAGCTTTTGTTTGTACACATTCTCTTTGAAGGCTAGAACGTGAGACTTCAGTTTCTGGTATGTCACCTCACATTTCTTCCTGAATGCATAATATTTATTCAGGTCATTGAAGCACTTGGCACAAATAACATTTGGTAAGCATTCTTCTTTTTTCACCTGGAAATTGGAAAAGTATTGTTATCAAATGAATATTTAAGTGCAAAGTTCGATAATACAAACTTGGAGGCTATGGTTATTGTTTTCCAAATAAGCAATAACATCAAAGGTTCTTACCTCTAGTCCTACACAGATCATGATCCTCAGTGCTAATGTTGCACAGATATTATTGGGGTCTTCAGTGAATATGGGTATGGCTTCCACGGCCTTATTCAGACACAGTCTGCACAGCTCTTGGACATCTTCTATCAGCTCGTGGTGCGGCCGCTTACGGGTATATGTTCTCATCATCGTGAAGAACAACAAATTCTTCAGCTGATTTTCAAGAATCACTTTATTTTTTCCTTGGTATTATTTCTGGTTTCTTATTTTTATTGTTATTTTATTTATTTCCCATTTAAATACGTTGATATTTATTTAAAATATGATATTTTATTTAATTTCCAAAGCACACGGCGATGTTTTGAATTTAAAACAATAATATAACCTCAAATTATTTTTGAGATAAACTGGTGTTTTTAACACGGATACATGTATGGACACTAAAAATAAGAATTTATTTTACTAACAAAACAGTAATAACAATTGATATATTTTTAATTAGATTTAATTTATTTACACGGAAGCACTTTTCCTATATGATCGATTTGACATTGACTTGACACAACGACAATGACATTGCTTTCATGCTTTGACATTTGAATTTTTTAAGTATGGTTTTGTTTATTCGGCATCAGCATAGATCCGGTTCTCTTGGTCATTTGTGTTAGGAGCAAACAAAGTATCCATACGCAGTCTACAACTAGTTTTGAGTGTTGCAATGAGAGATACATCTTTATTATTCAAATAAACTTTATTGATATAAAAGAAAAAATACCAAAACCGATGAGTTTTAGTGGGTACCAATGGGTGCTTGATAAAGTGTAGTGTATAGGAAATTAAGTTAAATAGACTCAAGAAAGCGTAATATTACATTTTTCATTTTCCTCCATATTTGTTGTCTTTTTTGCCTTGCTGTAGACTCAGTAGTACACCGACACGGCGGTGTAGGGCATTTTCACAAGCTGCAATGAAGCAAATAATAATTGAAGTTATTAAATAGCTTACATCAGCCCGCACTGGCCCCGTATGATAGGAGAGGGAACGGGAGCTAGGACACAGGCCAGCAGTAGGAACGCTCAGCTATACCTGCTCAAAAGGTAGTTAGCAAAAGAAAATAAAGATATAAGTTAAAGGGGGTGACGCTTCAAAAGAATACTGCTTATGTACATACTTACAGTAACATATGATTCGTATGAGAACTTTACAACTCCTAAAGCCTTATACACCACCGGCTCCTGAAAATTAATAAGAGGATAATCTTAATCAGCACTGTCATGATTAAATGATGTTTTAGACTAACGCCAGACTATTTTACCGCAGATAACCTGAACCAGTATTTTTCATGAAGTCACGCCTATCTGAACTTTACAACCCAGTAACTGGGTAATACGATGTCGATACTCCATGGTAAGACTGGTTGTCAGACTTTCGGGTGTGTCGATCTGACTACCCATCGACTGTCATAGATCTGCAAATGACAGCCAGGAATACCAGGAAACACAAACAGGCTTAAAGTGCTTTCCAACGTACGACAGTAAAGTCAGTCGGTAATTCGGTATGTAATGGGTATTCACCCGTCCGTGGACCGACCTCGACATTTGGGCAAGCACTGCTTAACCTTGAAGTAAAAATAACTGTGATAGAATTGAAGCCGGTCACCTGTGCCTGCCTCATGGCGTTGACCACCAGCTTCCTGATGCGAACAGATGATTGTCCGTAACAGTTGTGCCAACCCGAACTGTACATCGCATCGGATAATTTGGCTGCCTGCAATTCGAAGTATTATTTTTTTGTTTACTGTATTTTCATAAACAAAGCTGGCAGCATATATAAAAACTAGGCCACCACTGGTTAACGGTCTCCCTACAAAAGAAGCAGATTCCTGTAGCCTGCAGGTAGTTTCTAAATGCTATCGAATAGTTACCTCTATTGTAATATCACCACCATTCCACATGAAGAAACCAAAGGACAAACAAGTGGATATCGACATTAACACCATCGTAGAAAGCTGCGCCAAATTACGCGCACCGCTCTGAAATAACACAGCATGTTAATATGCAATCAACAGATCATTAGATCAACTATGATCTAATCATAGGTACTATTAGAATCAGTTTATACATAACTAACTGACCCGCGCAACTTCGTCTGCGCCACATAAGAGAGAGGGTTAGAGAGAGTGTGAGTCAACCTTAAAAGATAGACATATGCTATCGCGGACTCATGATTGTTGCGTAACTTTAACCGTTTACATAGCGCACGCAACGGAAGCTCTCAAAAGGCATTTTCCCTGTTTTTGCAATATTTTTCATTGATGCTCCGCTCCTATTGGTTGTAGCGTGATATTATAGAACCTATATATAGCCTTCCTCGATAAATGGGCTATCCAACACTAAAATAATTTTTCAATTGAGGGGTATAAAAGCAAAAACGCCTCTGTCCAAATTTTGGTTTTTTAAATCTATGGATGTCATATTTTGCCTGACGTTAAAAGTGAGACACCCCTATCTTGATTTAGATGCAAAAGCGTACCATTGCCTAGTAAATCGCATCAAAAAAACATGTTGCGATGCAAACACGCCATTCTCCATAAACATTCAGAAGCAAACATGAAATTGTCCATTTAGACCAATCACAGCACAGCATTTCTGGGATTTCAAGATGGCGTTTTCTGTGTTTGTAAAGCAACGGTGTTCCCCAATTAGTTCAACATTTTAAGTGCTTGTAGCTAGTTTTAGTGATATAATGGAAGAGAAAATGCAACCAGTGACTTCCGGGATCACTAGGAAACGTAGTCGCAATCCAGAAAAATGGAAGCGAACAAAAGAAAAGGCAAAGCGGTAAGTCATTCAATACTACTACCTACACGTCGTTTTAGGGTAACCGCACCAGTTACGAACACTTAATGGAAACTGGTAAATTGACTTGTTGTACCTAAACTGATCAACTGATTACGATTTTGAAGTTCGAGACGACAATTTTATTTACTAACATATTTATCTTTTATTTTTAGGTACTCAGCTAAAAGACTACCTCAATATCCAACATGTAACCATGAGAAAGGTGCATACCAATGTCATAAACTAACGATGACAGACATTCGATTTTTTTTTCAATCATTTTATGCAATTAAAAACAAAATAAAGATACAGAGTGCTAAACTTGCTGACGTTGAAACGTTGTTAAAAAAACATTTTGGCTCAGAATGGCAAACAAGAAAAGACCTGCAATATTTTAAAGAATTACTAGCTAATGAAGAAATTTGTGAGCCAAATCCACCCGAAATAGGATTATGTGTGTAAAATTATACTAATGTTATGATTTTTAGGGCCACCTTTAAAGTAAAACGCTCCAAATTTCAAATGCAGTTGGCTATCTTTGTTCCGAAATGTTTTTTCTTACTTTTTTTACCATCCCGTCGATATCAATAAGTGTACCAGTGTTCATTAATTTTTTTTAATAAATGTCATAAAAAAACTATTTATTTTGATTGCCAATAACCCGTATTCGGTACATATACCCTACTGTCAAACCAACAAAATGGCTGACTCGTGAGGTGCAAACTTGACTTAGTACTTGCGTTGAGTTGCAAATACGACACAATCCAACGTTGAGAAGCAAATGCGCCATTGTCCATCAAACTTTGATAAATATAAAGGTGATTTCAGCATTTAATTACCAATTCTTTCTTTCTTTTTCACTGCAAAGAATCAATGAACGTTTTCAAAATAAGTTTTAGAAAAAATTAGGCGTCCATAATACCTGGATGTAAAAGTGCGTTTTTCTCCATACCAAACAACTTGGACAGAGGCGTTTTTGCTTTTATACCCCTCAATTCGAACTAGTAGTTCCTGAAATTAGCTCGTTCAACCAATCAAACAAACAAACTCTTCATCTTTATAACATTTGTAAAGATTCAAGTAGGTAACAATTCAATTTCTCGAAAATATTTGCATTAATCGATAAAATATTCTACTTTATTTCCAAATAAGGGCTTCCCTCGACACCCTTAAGTCTTCATCCTTAGACACTCGATGACAGTCATACTCCAGCTAGCAGAGTTCTCATCAAGGTGCATGAAATGAGTCGAGACACGATAAAGCTGCTGTAAACTGTTGCGGACCTCTTGCAACTGCCTGCCGTCTCCATCGTCAGTCCTTCGACGACAGTCATACTCCAGGCAGGTTTAAAGTTCTCACCAAGGCGTATGAAATGAGCCCAATAACAATATAGTTGCTGTAATCTGTTGCGGACCTCTTGCAACTGCCTTCCGTTTCCATCGGTAAACCGTCGATGACAGTCATACTCCAGCTAGATCTAAAGTTCTCATCAAGGAGCATAAAATGAGTCGCTGTAAACTGTTGAGGACCTCTTGCAACTGCCTTCCGCCTCCATCGTTAGACCGCCGATGAAAGTCATACTCTAGTTAGGTTTAATGTTCTCGTCAAGGTGCATGAAATGAGCCCAAACACGATATAGCTGCTGTAATAATAAGTACTTTAATCATGTAGTACATCATTTTTAAGTATCATCAATAGTTCTCTTAGCGCACGTCAAATAATGAATTTTATAGGCAAAATTTTGCTACTTTGGGTTACATTATTGCAATTTTCTTAAAGTTCTCTAATTTTTTTGAACATAAATTATAGCATATATTACTTCCTGATAATTTAGCTTTCTATTGGTGAAAAAATGGTTCAAATCGGTCCAGTGGTTTCGGAGCCTATTGGGTACAAACAAACAAACAAACGAAAAAAATATTTCCTCTTTATAATATTAGTATAGAAGTATAGATATCGAATAGGTACTAGCTTTTGTCCGCGGTTTCCCTCCCGTCCCGGTACGGTCGGAAATTATCCCACAGGAACTTTTTAATGACACTCGGGGATTATGTAAGTTGTAACTTCCCATAAATAAGTTAAAGAATTTTCGGAATCGCATTAATTGTTCGAAGAAAAACGCTTACATCCAAACTTACAAACTATATATCTCCATAATATTAGACTAATAAGAGTCTCTATGAGATGGTAACACGCATATTCGGCTCCTCTTAAGGGAGCTGGTAAACTTGCTCGACACCTAACATCGCTGAAGCACCTTTGGGCTGGCCTGGCACAATTCGAGTTGATTTGAGGTTCCCAACATTCATTTAGTATCCGAATTGTGTTATTGTTTTGGGTCGGCTTTGTTGTTCAGCAATTACTGCCGAATCGAATGGACCGACCTGGTGGCCTACCATTACGTCTATTTTAATCTTATTGGAGAGTGGGAAAGTGATGGCGTTAGACGTCATTTATAGCTCCGTCTCTTTCCCACACTGGAGTGACATTAAAACAATACTGTTTTAAGACTTCATGGTAAACCCCCCTCATAATATTTGACTTGTGAAGTTGTGAATTTATCACACAAGGAATCTGGAAAACATTTCTAAAGTGTGAATCCTCGAGTACGCCGTAGCATCGCTACGATCAGGGCTACAGCGTAGCTTACGAAGGTTACGAATTCCGGGGTTGTGTGTAAATGTGGTACCCACCAGTAAAGTTATAAGTTGAGTCAACAGCATGCCGAAGAACAGTAATATTTCAACGGCGAACATCTCCTTACTAAAGTGCTGGTGTTGCTTCTTACACCTGGCAATGAAATAACTGCTTGAATAAAATGCATAAATATTTATAAAACATAAGTCTCGAGCTGTGTTGGATATAAATTCTATTATTTTCGCTGCACCTCCTACCGTGACCTACCCTCCCTGCCTTGTGGATCCTTTATGAACAACACTGCCTACCCCATGGGAAAAAGGCATGAATATAATGTATTATGGAAGGTGAAACTTCACATTTATTTTTTCAAGTCCACATTTGATCACAAATAGTCCACTTACCACAACGTCAGCGAGTGCATTTGAATCCCAACTTTAAACGCGAGTTCATACTTCACTTCCTTCTCTGCCTGACTCAGCCTTCTATCGCTGAAGATATCATTAAGGCTGTAGAAATACATCTTCAGATTCTTGAACTGGTAGCAAATGGCGAGCATCATTGTCACCAGCATGAGAAAGGTGAACATAATCCTGGCTGCGTAGGGGAACCACCAGAGGTAGAGAAACGCTCTCATCACACCGGCTGCTATTGACGTGTCGTGGACATCAGGCCAGGCTGATGTGATGGTGATGAAGTTCTCACCTGAAAAAAGTCAGATCAGCTAACAATTTGAATGAGTAACCAAATAAAAAAGAAACTTCTTTGTCAGGTATGGATGGTATGGATGTTTCAGTTATCAAAGAAAATGATCAAACCTCTCACCTGCAGTAACTACTCGATACAGTGCGTGTAAACCAAAAGACACCGCCACTATACAAACAAGACCACTTAAACTCATTGAAAATACTTTTATCTTCTTAATCATCTCGCGTTCCAAGTCAGCATCATTCTGGCGTTCCTTCAAGACTACAACTAGCTGATACAGGAGGTTTCTGGTCTCATGCTTATAAAACAGTGATAAATAGTACATGATCATGTTGCCAGGAAGAATTATGCTGAACATTAATCTATCCGTTGCCTGTTTTTCCGACAAATTCTTCTGAGTAAAAAAAGATCCTAGAACAGACAACGCGTAGAACACATTAATCATATCTATAAAGTAATCGAACTTGTTATAGAAGTAGATAAATCTGCTGGAAAGCTTGATATCTGTAAACCAGATATCTTTCAACCCGAATATGAAACCGATCGTGTTTAGTTTATCTAACAGTTTTATCATTTCGTTTTGTTTGATTTTGCTCATTGGACGATCCATTCTGAATTGACGTCTTTCTTTTGTTATGCTTTGCGTGTGCTATGAAGCGTATCATCACCATGAAGATATTGCACGAATAAAATGTACCTACATGTGTAACTACATGAACCATTTCCCTTCAATTATTTACTTTGACTTCAAACGAACAGTTTCAATTGTATCCAATTACGTCAAAGAACTTACAGCAAAGCCTTTCAATTTGTGAACATACAAAGTTGTCCTACTAATTAGAATAACTAAGTAATGGAATACAAAACAATTTATCTGTGCAAAAAAATTAATTACAGAACACTTGTTAAAAAAGGGTGATCTTACATTCTATCAAAATAATCAAATTATGAAAACAACAATGCCGAAAACAAAAACGTTTGTAGTTTTATATCCACTTTTATAATAAAATAAAGGCCAAATATTTGTGCAAGATTTATTAAAAAGGATAAAAGATTATCGACGCTCGAGTAGGTGTGACAATATTTAAAATATTATGAACATCCATATGGCGACACTTGGGGGAGGCCTATCTCCAGCAGTGGACGTCTTTCGGCTGAAATGATGATGATGATGATGAGCCTCCATATTATAATATTTATAATAGAAATGCGATGGTTTGGAATGATCTATTTAAGTAAAATATTAACATTGAAAAGTACCTACATTAAAACATCGAAAACTCTTAAAGTGATGAAAATGTTTAATACAATACAGAAAAGAGGGAATACGACATCTTAACAATCTGAAACAAATTAATTTTTAAAATAAATAAACGATAAATAACTACTTAGGCACTGTCTGAGTTTTTTGAAAAGACCATACTAACCGATACGTAGGTTTCATAAGAGAATGTCAAATGTCCAAATGCTTTCAGTTCGATAGGTCTCTGCAACGAAACATTAGCAGTTAGACAGCTCTTTTATCAACAGCTTAAGTGTGCGTCTTGTTCTACTTCATAAACTTTTCTGACATTATATTATTTTCAACTTTATGAAAGTATACCTGTGCTTGCATCATAGCCAAAACGACCAGCTTCCTGACTCGTGAGGATCTGTCGTGGCAACCCTGCCACCCGGAGCCGTACATAGCGTTGGGCAGATAAGAAGCCTAGAAAAATAACCTCCGTTGGAAATGGAAGTTAAGAATTGTATTATTTATTTATTTATTATTCCTTAACACACACATTTGTTTTTACAGGTAAGTCCCAAGTAACGGGTCTGGGTAGAAGCATAAGTTAGACGGTAGACAACATACTATGTGCCACCCTCTGGAATTCAGCCAAAGAACAAGAAAATATGCCCAATCGTCGAGAGACACTACTTAGTATTCTTAATGCTTGAAATACAGGTGCAAACTTTAATAAGTTCGTACGGGTTGACGGAACTTTAAAAGGCCCCTACCTCGGTCTCAACCGTAGCCTCCTGGAACGAGCAATCCCAATGATTCCAGTATTTGTGGATTATTTAGCTTACCACAAAAAACCATAAAACATATTTTAGGAGAGCGAGGTTGCGGCTTACTTCCAACTTATAGTACCCAACCATCCCTATAACACATAGATTTATTATTAGCCTATAATGTTCTCATTGCTGGCATTGCCGGCAGCTGCTTCTCTATGAAAGGCTGTTATTCACCACACGGGCTCAGTCAAATGCTAGGTTTGCAAATGTCACATTGTAAGTCGGAAATTTTGGTTCTACTATATGTCGGTTTCCTTCACCGTTATGCGAGCAGTAGTGTTACACATAGCAACGCGCCTGTCTGGGTTCGACCCTATGACCTACCGTTCGGAAGGCGGAGCTATTGGGCCACCAGTCAAGTCTGGGCATATTAATAACTGCAAAAATGTCGTTATTGAAAGTTGTGAACATTTTAGTGGCGCTACTAGGCTCGAAACTTTGGGATATGAGATATTGTCTTTTCGTTCTTTTTTCAATTACTTCCCAAAATTATTAAATGAATTCTACGACATCACAAATCTTTCAAAAACGTCATTTACCTAGGTAAGGTATCCTTTTCTGTCTAGATCTTGGTGTCTTGAATAGTTCTGAGGGATAACGTTATCGTTATAAAAGATACAAATGACTGACCTCAACAGTAATGTCCCCGGCGGGCCACATGAAGTAGCCGAGCCCGACGAGCGCAGCAGCCACGCGCGGCGCGTTCGACACCAGCATCGTCAGCGAATGAACGTCATTGTTCTGGAGGAAAATATGTAAAATCGTTTAGAGGTTTCGCCATGAGAACTTCTACACTATTTCGTCATCGTAGATAGATAGCCCGATTCGCTAATTCGATAATAATTTAAGTATTATGAAATAATTTTAATTTCAAATACTTAAATTATTATTTAAAGATGAACCTGTAACACCTATCAAAGCCTACTTTACTATGTCTTAAAGCCGGAGTAATTCCAGTGTGGCAAAGAGACAGAGCTATACAGGTTGTCTAGCGCCATCTCTTTCCCACACTGGAATTACTCCTACTGTAAGACGTCATGGTAGGCCACCTGGTTCTAAGAATGAAGAGCTTTCCGAGAACTCGTCATATTCCAAAAGAGACGATAGTAAAGTTATATTAAAATCAACACGAACGAGAACGAACAGTAACAGTAAACAGGTGTACAATATATAAAAGGTTAATATTATTTTTCTTATTTGTTTGATTAGATAGCTTTTGTTTCAATATCCTTATTCAAAATAATAACAACTTTTTTTGTTATTATTTTTGATAAGCCGTGCACAGTAGTTGCATTATACATAGTAAAAGTACTCTGTGCACTATACCATCAGTATTTACCACCACCAGGCTAAAGCCCAGCTGCGGATAATGATTACCACCAGCACCAGCACCAGCACTTACCAGCACCTCAGGGAGAATAGATATGAGCAGTCCACACCACAGCATCGCGTGGGCACTGAACGTTATTTGAAACGTTCGCTGAGTCTCGTCAACACACCTAAAACCATAACATAACAATGTCAACAGCCTATAAGGTTCCCACTGCTGGCTGTAATCCACCACGCGAGCCAGTGCAGGTTGGTGGATGTCACATGTCTTCGAATTTTTGGTGTACTAGGAAATCGCGATGTTTTCCTACAGTATTTCAAGAGCAGTGGTGATAACGTATAACACAAACAAGTGCCTGCGTGAGTTCGAGCCAAACGACCTCGTACGCATAATTTCTAACCGACACCACGTGGCCACCCCTGGTCACATGAGAAAAAAAAAGAGTACATGCAGTACATGAGAATTACAGCAGGGAACTGCGAAAAATAAATATTGGAATAGCGGAAAGTTTGAAACAGATAATATTGGAAGTCTGTCAGTATTTTTACTAGTAAGCATTCGAGTAGCACGGGACCGGTCAATGTGGCGACACTTAGGGGAGGCCTATGTCCAGCAGTAAACGTCTTTCGGATGATGATGAAGCATTCTTTCAGTCTAAACAACTCTAAAATAATGAAAAATAAGTATCGAACTCGACTCTTATCAGACAGATTCGCAAACAACAGCACTGGAAAGGGATAAGTGGGAAGAGGGAAGGGAGGCCTTTGCCCTCCAGTGGGACACAAAATGGCTGATAATAATAGATAATAATAAATAAGTATCTAATTCACACTTGATTGGGAAAGTATCCTTATACTGTTTTAAGCTTTCACGGTTTAAGTAGCAGCCGGCATCGTAATAAGGACTCTACAAAACCTGGTGATACTGTAAGTGTGTTTTGCCGTGACTTAGTGTCGAGTTCCAGTAGTGGGCGTAGCAAAAGACAAAGGAAGAGGGTAAATAGATTTATCTGCTCTTAACAATTTATTTTCCATCCACCCGAAATCTCCAGTTAACCCGCGATCATGGCGCTTACAACAGCGTCGAAATATCGGGAGCTCAAAATAATGAACAATCACATATATCCCGTAAGTGACAGTATAAGTTTAAGTATCCTTATTACTAGACCCTGGGAATGAAGTCATTTGATATAAAAACATAAACATAGTTTTATACCTAACTTTCAGGAGACAAAACCTCACCACAATGTAAGTGCATGCTGTTCAATTCCTTTCATAAACATCTGTTCAAACTTGATCTCCTTCTCTTCCTGACTCAAATCTCTCTGCTCGAATATCTTGTTCAAGTCTTCGAAGTACCCCTGAAGATTCTTGTACTGCTGACCCAAGGCGAGGAGAACAGTGTGGACGATGAGGAAGACGCCCATGTTGCGGACCACGTGGGCGAACCAGAGGAAGTAGACGACCACCCGAGTGACCCCCGCCGGCGCCGAGCGGTCCCCGATGTCCGGCCACGCCGATATACACGTGATGAACGTCTCGTCTGACAACCAGAAAGCCAGTTCTGGTGATTAGAAATATTTTTACCTTATAGGGAAAGCACCACGGTAGTCCACGAAATTTAACTATTTCAGGAAAAAGTCATTCACTGGGTTACATGAACTTAGAGCGTTGTCTTGATGATTTTAATTATTATAATTCTGTAACTACATACGTGTTACTTGCGTGACTCAAATTGTCATCAACCTGACGCTGACCTGCAAATTGCAAAAAAAACGGCCTACCCTGGCGCTTCCACCTTAAAAAATGAAGTTTTCGTAGCGGCTACGAGGTACCACCGTAGCTTTGTGATTTGTAGCTACGCGCTACGACGTAGCTATCATCTGCTGCTACGAGCTACGCCAGTCGTAGCTCGTCCTTTGCAGCTACGATTGACGTAGAATCTTGTTTTACTACTACGAGCTACGATAGATATAGCATCGTTTACTGCTACAATTAGCTACGACTGTAGTATCGTCGAGATTAAGTGCACATTAGCTGTCATACGGAGATGGCTTAACAATTATAATATTTTAAGTCTAACAATAATACATACCCTTAGTAACAGCCTGAAAAAAATTATACAAGCCAACAAACACCATATTGCAGACGCAAGACGAGAAGAATATCCCATTCTGCAGTTTAGACTGCTTTATCATTTCCTCTTCAGCTTTCTTATCATCGTGATCTGTCTTCAGCACCACCGCCAGTTTGTACAACACCTGTCTAATGTCATCGGTGTAGTACAGGAGGACGAAGTGGTAGAATACTGTGATGACAGGAGTGGATGCTGCATACGCAAGTCTGTCAGACTCCTGGCTCTGCGACAGGTCGTGTTGTGTCCAGAGAGACACGAAGCAAGAAATACAGAACACCACCATGACGAAGTGAATGACGATCATGGCTGGTCGGTACACTTTGATGAAGGAATCGGAGAACTTGAC
This sequence comes from Noctua janthe, assembly GCA_910589295.1. Lineage (NCBI taxonomy): Eukaryota > Metazoa > Arthropoda > Insecta > Lepidoptera > Noctuidae > Noctua > Noctua janthe. The sequence continues at coordinate 17,638,332 of OU342562.1, forward strand.
CTTCACCCAGAAGTCTGGGCAACAGCAGAGGAACCAGAATTTGTTGTACTTCTCGATCAGTTCCGTTGAAGGTGTCTCTGTATACTTCAGAGATTCAGTCGGTATTTTGGGTTTATTTTTGAAGATATTCATTGTCAGGAACAATAAACTCTTTTATTGATATTGGCAAAAAAAGCTAAAAAGCTATTGGTAAATGGTCGTCGCTCACTAATAAGTAAGCTTGCTCGGAAGTTGTTTTTATACTGACAGTTACGTTGAATAATTAATTATACTTTTTTAAGCATCAATTATGCTTTTATTTTATCGCTAAAGGGTTAAGTACTGACTACTTAATTTTGTATGATTCGGGATAACATTAATCAACTCAAGAATAATATCTTATTTGGCAACTAGGAGATAGGTGATGGGTGGCAAGGTACTCCTGGTTTTAATGAATAACTCAATCTTCCGTGATTGTTCATTATTTTGACCTCCCGAATCCGGATATTTCGACGCTGTTGCAAGCGCCATGATCACGGGATGACTGGGGAATGCAAATAAATTGTTAGGTGCAGACATATCTGTCTACCCTCTTTCTTAGTCTGTTGCTACGCGCACGACTACTGTTCAATTATTATACTATTTAAAAATTTTACAACATACTCGCGAAAGAATCCTCAAGAAAATAAAATAGAAACATGGTCTATAGAAGTCTTATTAAAAAATGATACAACAAGGTCACTTAATGCTTACAACATTGTTTACTATAATTCCATATCACGTGGGAATAGCCAAGATGCAGGCAATTATATGACGCAGCAAAACAGTAATAAAGTATTGTTTACTAAAACATTTATTGTTTATTCGTTATTTCGTTGAAGCAAGCCTACAGCCAGATAATTAAGGAATTACGATATAAAATAAAAAAGTCTTGTATTGAAAGATTTAATACACTTTATTAAATGAAAGAAAATGCAATAGGAATATGGTACAACATGTCTAGATACAGGTCATTTCTCTGCCCAGCCTTTTTCCAACAATATTCTTGTCAGCTACCAGTCTAACTGGATGCAGCTGAATACAAATTCTTTACAGAAATAGCTGAACTTACATTCCACAATTACGTAGATCAATATGTATTACAATAATTTTCAAGAAACGTGCCGAAATCCCAGCAAAATCTGATCAACACGTCCATTTCATTACGGGCCTGGTAAACTGATGAAATTCTAGAACCTTGACGTTCAACGACGACAAATTGCATTATTACCCCCTTGATCGACTCATCAAATACACAGTAGATAACTAGGTACATAATTTGTCATTTTCTTTGAAATAACAGACAATTGCTCTATTACTAAGCTCTTGAATAATTATCGAAATGTATCAATCAAATGATTTAATATTGAAAATATTTAACAATCAACCTAATAAATTGTCTAGGGCTGCAAGCTGCAAGTAAATAATATCATGATATTTAAAAGTGTGTTCTCAATTGGATGATAACTATAACAAGGCTCGTTTCTCTGAATCTTACCTATGCCTCGGAAATTGCTGATTGACCTAGCTCTCTCGTCCGATTACAGTCCCATCAAACTTTGACGATGAGGAAAGAAGGAGTGTACCTACATACTTGTCTTTGCGCACACACTTCTGCATTATAATTTTTCCATTGTCGATGACAAGTCTCCGCTGAAATAAATACGTAAGACCGAAAACGGTCAGCAAGTCTATTGTTACTTTGTTACTAGGTCACATTAAATATATTATTTGTATTTGAATCGCGATATCGCATTTGCTTGTTCGGTGAACAGTGTGCTGTTGATTCTGTGCCCCATTGCGCTAGAAGCTTTGTACGACATACTAACACCGATATTCAATAAAAGTTAAATATGTTTGGATATTTTTTGACAACCCTATATCCCTTTGATTGGAACTCATCACAAAAATGACGCTAATTATTTCGAAATGCCCACGAACGAAATTTGAATTTTCGTTGCCTAGTCAGTTGGGCATGAGAGACCAATCATGGAGACCGCGACATACAAACGAAGCAAGACAACAGACTTCTTCTACAAACTCAGCTATGTAGTGTATTTCTTCGGTCTACCTAACTTCTGGTTAGAAGATCTGAAGTTATCCAAAAGATTCGTTAGATTCTACAACAAATTTACAGACTTCAACAATGGCTTAATTTATGCGCTGATACTTTTTGAGCTGGGCTCGTTCTTTACGCAAACTAATTTGACACAGAAGCAGAAATCTAACTTGCTGGTGTATGCTATATCGCACCCGATGCTATGCAGTTTTCGCGTGATGATGGCGAGGCTTGAGAATAAAGTGAAGCTGGTGATGTACAACCTGACTGTGGGGCTGAAAAGTGTCCACAACGACCCTGAGGTGGAGAGACAGATGCTTAAGAGCTCATACATGTACCTATTCGCGTTACTGTTCAGCTGTGCGCTGTCTATGGTCATGTATGCGGCTGAAGCTGTCTGGGAGGTCATACTATACGGTAGGCATGCCATCGCAAAAAATATTTTTTTTAAAGAGTTAACTATCCCATTATTGTAAATATTATGTTTTTCGGATAATGGGCACCTAAGTGATTACCACTCACTTATATTCCCGTTACTGCTTACCTTTTTTCTACGACCTACGAGTAATTTAAATTAAAGTCCAAACTTAACTATTAATGAAAACATCATCGAAACAAACTTGATTTACAACAGAAAAAAAATCATGTTACAAAATTAATCACAAAGCTGTAAAAATTAAAAAGAACGTTTATTTATGCATTTCCATTTCCAGATGTGACTTTCACAACTCTAGTGACTGCATACCCAGATGTTGAGGACAGGTCTGACCTGGCGAACTTAGTCAGAGCCCTCTGCTTCATAGTGTGGTGGATTTTCCTCACTAGGATCGTCGGAGTATATATGCTGGTCATCCCCCTGACCACCTGCCTCAGCCATCAGTACAAAAACCTGCAGAGCTACTTCTCAAGTCTTAACGAAATATTTGAGAGAGGAGACTTGAGTCAAGCAGAGAAAGAGGAGAAGTATGAGACTGGGATCAAAGTTGGGATTCATCTCCATTCAGACACGTTACGGTAAATATTGCAACGCTCACTTTCAAAATCTGCTACTACCTATAAACAAGATTGGCTTGCTCATTTATGAAATGCATGAACAGTTTCCTGGAAACCGTACTGTCTAGATTGCCATACCAACAGACCATCATCACCAGAAGCCAATATGTAATATTAACTGAACTCCATTGTGAATTTGCGACCCTGACCTGTGAAACTTACTTTTTTTTGTTTTTTCAGATGCACTCAGCAAACACAGACTGTGTGTCGCGGTGTGTTCAGTGGACAGATCATCTTCAACATCTGTTTGCTTGTTGTGCTTATGGCACAGATGGCGGTAGGTACCCAAGCCTTATAGATTCATTATTCTACTGCTCTTATCCCCGTTTATTAGGGGTCTTTTTCATTATGTTCCACACGATCCGTCCATCGTCTGTTGGTGGTTCCTACTCTTATAGCCACATTTATTTTCAAAACTTCCTCAAGACATTTTCATCATTCCTGTAATCCATCACGCATCACATTTCCATTCTACACTAATTTTAAAAAGAATTTAAGTGTGTTTGCTCGGATTTAAGGGGTAATCCTCAGGAACTACCGATCCGATTTTGATAATTCTTTAACATGGGAAGCTAAATTATCGCCGAGTTATCCCCGGGTGAAATATCCGACTATAACGCGAGCCTTGGGCAAAAGCTACACTGTAATATTTTACGTAGTTTGAAATCCTCGGCTCGCAAACTTATGGCTTAAAAGCATTGATTGCCTTGTTGCTTCGCGTCTGGAGATAAGGGTAGTTCACGATTAGAGAAAGTAAGTAACAACAAAGCTACATACCTACTTAGTTTATTAATCCCGTCTAATTTGTTATCTATTTTACTCAGAATTCGGAGCGCACGCTTGTGAACTTATGCGCTGCGGTATTTACTGCGACTGCTGTGCTCATCAGCACTGGCTTCTACATGTGGAATGCTGGCGACGTCACCGTGGAGGTGAGCACAACACAATGTTACTGAAAAAAAACCTACCCATAATCGCACTTCAACATTAACGAAAAGACCTGTACTGGATATTTTAAGTCAGGCCTGAAACTAAACCTATTTAGACCATCGAGGAAGCCTAACTTTGAATTCTTTCCACGACCTTTCAGGGCCAAATTCACAGACTGCACTTTGGCTTGACTTTGCCAAGTAACGTAGGCGTTTTATAAGAATATCGACATTACTTGTTAAAGAAATAGGTTCGTATTAGCATGAAACTCATATTCGCAGTCGCTGATAAAATATACAACATTACATGCATTACAATAAGGTTCATATTCGATAAACCGCTTACTTTACTAAAAAAATACCTTACTAAAAGGTAGAAACAACGCAAAAAGCAAAGTACAAACGGTCTGAATTTTGCACGTCTTCTCTTTCAGCCTCTGCATAACTGACCTTTTTTTTTTTTTTTTTTTTTTTCCGGATGGGAAATCATCAAATGACCCCCCCCACTCTGGGCGGAGCGGAAGGGAGTGTCAGACTTGTACTGACTAAAACCCATCCATGTTCCTTCTTTGCCCTTTGTGTTCCAGGGCCACGGTATCTCTTTCGAACAGTCCCGCAGCCCTGGCAGGCATCGGCCCTTGCGGACCCCTACTTATTTGCTGACATCTCTTTGAGGCACACGTGGAACACGAACGCGCCGTCGACACGGCCTGTCGTCATAAGACGGCCGGACGGCGAGCTGGCCCATAACTCGCCGTCCACAGGCACGCGCCTACGGTGGCCGGGAGCCACCACGTGACCCCCGACGCCCAGGGCGTCTCCCGCGGCGACTGGGACGTGAGGTTCTTTCCCTCTCACGTCCCGCCACCTCCTTCACTAGCATGACTGCTTCGGAGAAGGAGGTGACGGCTTCCCATTCCCTCTCGCTCCGGACCATGGCTTGAACCAAGGCCGGACGCGAGAGATCGCCGCCGCCAATCGCCGCTACGAGGACACGGCGGTGCTCCGCCCAAGCGGGGCAGACCTCCACGGTGTGCTCCACCGTGTCCTCCGGACGATCCTCGCAGTGGAAACACCCGGGCGTTTCCTCCCGCCCGATTCGGTGCAGGAACGTCCCAAAACAACCGTGTCCGGTGAGGACCTGCGTCAGGCGGTAGGTGAGGGCGCCGTGGCGCCTCTCTAGCCACTCCTCAAAGAGGGGACTTATCGCCACTATGGTGGCGTGCCCTGCACGGGGTTGCGACAGTCGCTCTCTCCATGTCGCCATGAGATCACGCCGGAGGTCTGTCCGCTGAGCAGCAATTTGCCGCGGCAGCGGAGTTTCCTCCCGACGTAGTGCCTCCGCGCGCCATTCGTGCAGGCGTGCGAGGACTATCGCCTCCAGATCCCATGGCGGCAATCCGGCAAGGAGGCTAGCCGCTTCGCCGGAGATCGTGCGGTACCCCCGGATTAGCCTTATGGCTATTACTTTTTGGGGCGCGTTCAGGTAGTGGGCGGCTTGCCGCCTCAAAGAACGCGCCCACACCGGGGCCCCGTAAAGGGCCATGGACCACACGACCCCCGCGTATGGCCTCCGGCAGGAGGCGTTTGGACCCCTCAGGTTGGGCAAGAGCCGCTTGAAGGCAGCCCCTGTCCGTTCCAGTTTGGGAGCCAAACGTCGGAAGTGCTCCACGAAGTTCCACCGGCTGTCGAGGACGAGTCCTAGGTACTTCAACGTCGACCCGACGCCGATGGAAACCCCTCCTGCCGTCAGTAGGGATCCCGACGGTGGCGCATTCCGAGGCCCATGAAAACACATGGCCTCGGACTTGTGCAGTGCCACCTCGAGACCCAATTGCCGGATCCTCTCCACGACTATCGCAACCCCGCGTGTCATGTTTTCGGCCGCCGCCTCGTGCGACCTCCCTTGTGCCAGTACCAGCGTGTCGTCAGCGTAGCAAACTACGCTGACGCCGGTAGGGAGGTTGGCGCGCAGCACCCAGTCGTAACCGATGTTCCACAAGGCCGGCCCCAGAACCGATCCCTGTGGAACACCGCACGACATCTCTCGCCGGTTCCATTCTCCGCTTCGACCAGGGTAGATGACGGCTCTATCCGTCAGGTAGTCCCCGACCACACGACGAAGGTAGGTCGGCACCCGGTGATACCGGAGTGCCTCCCTAATGCAGCTCCAGGGCATGGAGTTGAAGGCGTTGGCGATGTCAAGAGACACCGCCAAGACGACCCCGCCCCGGGACACCGCGTCCCCCGTCGTGAGGGCTCTCACGCGCATGATGGCGTCCACCGTCGAGCGCCCCTTGCGGAAACCAAACTGGTGTTCCGCAAGATCCGGTCCCATCCCCGCAAGGTGCCCGGCGAGGCGGTTCGCAATGACTCTTTCAAAGAGCTTGCCCACCTCGTCGAGCAGCACGATGGGCCGGTATGCGGACGGAGAGTCCGCAGGGCGCCCTGGTTTCCGGATGAGGACCAGCTTCCCCGTCTTCCAGTGAAGCGGAAACTGGCCTCTCTCCAAGCATGCGCTTAGGAGCCCTTCCAGTCGGGGCCCGAGAGCCTCAGAGGCCAGGACCCAGGCTTTGCCAGGCAAGCCATCGGGGCCCGGGGCGGTGTTTCTGGTTTTCAGCTTGCGTACCGCCACTCTCAGGTCTACCCCAGTCACCTCCGGAACGTACATAACTGACCTTGGCAGCGACATTATCCCATTATTTTCCAATACGTCCTTTTTTCTAATCATCATCATGATCATCATCATTTCAGCTGAAAGACGTCCACTGCTGGACATAGGCCTCCCCCAAGTGTCGCCACATTAACCGGTCCCGTGCGCCTCTCATCCAGCAGATCCCTGCAACCTTTACCAGGTCATCGGTCCACCTAGAGGGAGGCCTTCCAACGCAACGTCTTCCGGTTCGCGGTCGCCACGCCAGAACTTTTCGGCCCCATTGGCCATCCGTTTTCCTAATCATATCCTGGTAATCCTACTTCCTTCCGATTCTAATATAAATATCCAAGAGTATGTGCTGTTTCAGGCGTCCCATCTGGGCACCGCGATATATTTCTCTGGATGGCACAACTGCCAGGGGCAGAGTTCGGTGCGCATCCGGAAGCTCATTGTAATAACGATGTGCCACGCGCAGGTAAAACGTTCTTTTATTTTTATACCACCTATAATAATAAGCATCTTAAACTACCTTGAAAATGCGGTGTAACTCTGAATGATAAATTGAGGTATGAAATTATACGAGACAGAAGATGTAGTGACAAAAATTGAAAATAGTATGCTTAGATGTTTTGGTCATGTAGAGAGGATGAGTGAAAGGCTACTAACAAAAGTTATTATTTAGAGTGGCAATGACCTTATTGGTGAGGTTCTTCAGAAAGGGCAGATGCGTAGTACTAGCAACCGGCTTACATGTATCCAGTTGTATTTAGTTGTGGACGAGGCAAAAGGAATGTGTGTGTGTGCTGTGGTCTCTGTCTACCCCCATGGGAAAAAGGTGTGAGTTTATGTATACATACATAAACTCACACCTTTTGTAAAACTGTAACATTCACAATTAAATTCGGAAATAACAACTGTTACCGTCATAATTTGACTCTGTCAGCAATATCGGTAGCTCACGCAGAACTTATTTACTAACTTAAACAAAGATTCTCCATGTTTGTCGAAGGATCGACGGCCGATAGAGAAAACGAGTTCGGGAGTGGAGGCCGCGTATCGGGAAGCGTGGTGTGGGACGTCCCCTAGCTATAGGGATGACAAGGTCGTCATCCCTCTAGGTGGCTGGGACCGAATGGTTGCGCAAAGCAGAGAACAGGACGTTGAGGCACAGCCCAGCTAGGGTGAAGCCCACGTCCAGCATTTGAATCGATGGGCTGAGTTCATTGAATAAGTGGCTAATTTAGGTATCACTTCGATATTCCTTAAAGTTTCGCAATAGCAATGAAATCCGTATTTCCTTCATTTTTTTTTTGGATTGTGGTAGAAAGTGGTGTTACATTTAATGCATAAACTGAGCGTTTACTCGCATCTTTTTTCCCATTCCTGTTTTTCAGGTTTGACAATACAAACCTAACTGTAATAACGATAATTGTGTTCATAGCGACCTGTGCTCCTCAAAGGCCTTGGATACATAGAGCTTTCGTATCAGTCGTACATTAGGGTGAGTATTCCTTTCCTAAATTATACACAGTCACACACATACACTATGCATAGGTATCCTTAACTGAGTAATACTCGCACTAGCATCCTTATTTTTATTTGATACTAGCGAACCGCCCCGGCTTTGCTTGTCTATTAATTTTGCATGCTATTAAAAAAAACGGTATTACCTACTTAGTTTACATCTAACGTTGAAATACTAAAACCTATCTACAACTTTTTATTTTTGTTTCAGATCGTAAAGTCGTCGTACTCCGTATTTTCAGTGCTGTTTTAATTTAACAAAAAAGTAGATGAACTTACTTGTAATACTCAGTAGATTAATCATTAAATCTGTATTTTAAGAATCTACTTCAAAATACCGTGTTACTTTCAAATTCAAATCAAATTCAAATTCTTTATTGACATAATAGGTTACAGAAACTTGTTTGAAGCCTCTAACTCCTGAACTAGGTGTACCTGTATGTCAGGAGTCAGCGCCCTCTCCCATTTTATTTGCCTTAGATACTAATGTCAACATAGGAATAGACAAACATGTGCTACAAAAACACAATTTTAAAATTTTAAAATTGTGTTTTTGTAGCACATGCACATAGCTTTAATAAAGTAAAGACGAGATTAAAGCAAAATAAAAGTTCTTAACAGCGAAAAAGAAATTCTGATCATTTGAGAAACCAAATATATCTACTGTCATATATTTAAGATTAATGATGGTGATATTAATATAAAAGTAGTTAGGTTCTAGAAACTCAGTCGTCATCATATTATAAGAATCAATAAAGTAGAATTCAACATGCAATAAGTCTTTTAGTTATCGCCTCATTTTCTGAGTATGGTGGGGGACTGAGTGAAGAACGGTAGCGGGTAGCAGACGAGCATTTAACGTAATAATTCTTCATAAGCAGTCTCCATATTCGTATACAAAAGTAGCAAAAAAGCTGATTTACGCTGCAAACGCAACTTGCGCTGTCATGTAGACTCATCCTTATAAGTAGGTAAAGGTAACGAAGGAAAGAATTAGGGGCAATTATATACATACTTAGTTAAAGTTAATTGATCGCAATTTGCGTAGCTCTTCAAATTATGAAACCCTTTCCATATGTAAAATGTATGATCAAATGACATGAGTAATTATAACCGTTATTACAGTACACTCAACCGCACGTCCATGTTAATATATTGACGTGACTGCGCCTTTTTGTAGTAGTTAGTAAGGGCGATTTTTGTGGTTACTTGTACAGGTTGAATGTGCGTATAATGCTGCAGACGAATTAGCGCCTACAATTATGTCTACGATCTAACCAATTAGTTGATTTCGAGTTATTTATTACGAACAACGCTCGGTTCGTAGGACTTATTAATGACTTACAGGGAGGTATCGAAGACCCTGGCACTCGCGTGCAAAGTACATACTTTATACTCCAAGTGTCTTTTGGTTGCATATAGTTGCCTAGTTTATCAAATCGAAACTTACGTAAAGCAATAGGATATACTTTATTATCTTGTTAAACATTAGGAAGCAAGTGATGGGGTGGTTGTTTTGGTTTTTTTTTGTTAAAAAGCTTCTCTTCATATTATGGAATGCGTCTCTGCATTAGAAATGACACTGCAGTAATTAGAAATATGGTTCTACACCCACATTCTTCTACAAATTCTCAGACACGAATTCACACAACAGTCTCAAGTCTTTAAACCACTGTATTTTTGAAAACCAAAATGAATAACTATTCTGCCAGCTACAAGCCTACTAAAACTACGGAATTCCTGATCAGTTTGAACAAGTTCCTTTTCATATTCGGTTTGCCAAACTTCTGGGTGGAAGACCTGGATTTTCCAAATACGTTCAAGAAAATGATTCGTCAGCTAAGCAGATTTGGAAACTTATCAATTTTCGCCATGATCCTTGCGGAATACGTTGCGTATGTTACGCAGAAGAACTTGACGGAGCGACAGAGTTCTGATCTGATTCTATTCATCATCTCTCATTCTATCATCACTTTCTTTCGGGTTCGTATGACTCATCAAGAGAGCGAAATAAGAGATGTCATGTACAAGCTGGGGATAGGACTGAAGGAGATCTACAATGACGGGGAGGCTGAGCAGCAGATGATCAACAGGTCAAAGTTCTTTTCTTGGGCTCTCATCTTCAATTGTATTATGTCTCTTATTATGTACACTATTGAGGCTGTGCTAAGGGTCATACGGACGGGTAAGTGTTAGATTTAAATATTTTGACGATTGTGAAATAAAAACCTTTAATAAATAGTAAATAAATGTTTATTCACAAAAAATACAGATAGTAAGTACTTATTATATAAAACAGCTGTTACTAAATCTGTGCAAAACAAGTTTATAACCATGCGTCTTAAACTAGGATAAACCTGTATTTTAAGAGACAGTGTTCTCCTATTGAATAACTTTGAGTAAAAAACTGTTAGTACTTACGATATTATAAAATATGTTGAACGAAATTTTATAAAGTTTCTTACTGAAAGACATTGAGGCGCAGACACTTCGACCTTATTAATTTCAGGAGAAACATTCAACACAATAATCACAGCCTGGCCCGATGTCGAGGATAGATCTAATATCAGTAACTTAGGCAGAACAATATTCTACATTTTCTGGTGGATCTACCTGACGCGGATCTTCGCGGTCTACTCCCTGGTGATATGCCTGACCATTGCCGTCAGCCACCAGTTCAAGAACTTGAACAGCTACTTCCAGAGCCTGACAGTTATCTTTGAAGATGGTCTCTTGACACACGAGGAGAAAGAACAGGAATATGAGAGGGCTTTGAAAGTTGGCATCAAAATGCATTCGGAGACATTGAAGTAAACTTAATGTTTTTCTGTTGTATAAAGATTATTTTATATATTTTTTTTATATTCCTATACTGTCCCACTGCTGGGCAAAGGCCTCCCCCAATTCCTTCCATGTACTCTTTTCCCGCGCCTCTTCGGGCCAGCCCTCGCAGTACGCGTCCAAATCGTCTCGCCACCTCTTCCTGGGCTGACCTCAGCGGCGCCGTCCGTCTTCCGCCAACCATCGTATGGAGACTTTTCATACTCACTCCTCATGCATACGGCTGACGTGACCCGCCCAATCCCAGTTTAGCCTAGCAGCCTTTTTGCCAACGTCCACTATGCCCGTTTTGGAACGCAGCGTGGTGTTATGAACCCTGTCTTGTCTTTTGACACCCAGAATGCTGCGTTCCATTGCCCTTTGGCAAACTCCAAGGCGGAACTCCTGAGACTCGGTAAGTTACCAGGTCTGAGCACCGTTGGTTAGGACGGGCAGGATACACATGTCGATAAGTTTGCGCTTCAGGGAGATCGGAAGATCACCCTTCATTAGAGTCTTTATGGACCAGTAGCTTTTCCAAGCATTTTCGACTCGGCGGACGAATTCAATTTCTTGCCTATTTTCGAAAGATACTAATTGGCCCAAGTAGATATACTCATCGACATAATGTATTTCCTGCCCATGTACCTAGACTCTACGCTTAGTGCTGTTGGTCATGAGCTGGGTTTTAGAACGATTCATTACAAGTCCCACCCTGAAGCTGGCCGTGCTCAGTTCTTGGAGCATGGTTTGTAGTTCCAAGGGTGTGGGGGTAAACAGGACTATGTCGTCAGCAAATCGGAGGTTTATCTACCTCTTACCACCGACTGTAATGCCTTTGGTTGTCCATGAGGCTGCTAGCTATCTAAATATCTCCTCAACAGTGCTTGTAAATAACTTCCGAGAGAGTGGGTCACCCTTTTGTATACTAAACGAAGGTCCTGCAGTATTTAGCTTTATGTTTGCGGTGCTGTTAAGGTAGATATTTTTTAATAGGTCTATATATTGCTGTTCCAGTTCCTGATTTTTTAAAGATTTGAATATTTCGGAGTATTTGATACTATGGAAGGCCTTCGCATAATCTACGAAGGCTAAGTATAGTGGTTTATTGAATTCTGTATACTTTTCTAGGACTTGGTTCAAGGTGTGTAGGTGGTCGGTTGTTGAAAAACTAGGACGAAATCCGGCTTGTTGTGGTGGCTGATGTTTATCCAGAGTCCCGTCTATGCGATTGCGTAACACTTTATTAGATAAAAGAGTTCATGGAAGGAAAATTGGGGTAGGCCTTTGCCCACCATTGGATAGAATAGGCTACAGTAAAAGTTTCCTCTAACACCGCAGGAATCGACTGGATGTGAATCATGTGAGAAACACAGGACGGTCGATGTGACGGTTTGGTGCAGGCTTATGTCCAGCTGTGATGGACATTGTATCCGTTACAAAAGCCCGAACTACGGTAGATCCTAGGATTTACCAGTAAAACCTAACCTGTACCAACATGAGTTGGTAAATGAATTTGGGACATGCTAGGTTTTACCATATATAAGGTATATCTTTTCATACACGAAATATTTTAAGAGTAACTTCTATAAGTCGTAAAATCGCGTCGCAATAGTAACGAAAAAATAAAATTATCTGAGTGTTTTTTTTTACAAAATTATTATAATTCTAAAATTTTTTGAGACGTTTTGCATAAAACCTTTACTCCCAAATTCTAACAATGACAGTAGGTAAATACGACGTAGTAAACTACCGTAATGGATGCTTAGAAATAAGGAGCCAGTATTTATTTTGTGGGTCAAGTAATTTTAAATTATTTGTTTTATAAAAAAAAAATACTCAGATAAAAAAAAATCCCTTGAAATGGCTTTGTTATAGCCGTTAGATGATTCCCTGAAAATATTTCGTGTATGAATCGTTAGACCCTATATATACCAATGTATTTTATTTTCTTAAATATCTGGTGACTGATGATCTGTAGTACTAAACTGAGATAGCAAATGGGTTGGATAGGATGGGAAACATGACCATCCATGAGTCTGAGGCTCCGAGCCTAACTTGGATGCGTATTTTCAAGTCGCCGTCTTCACGATTTGTAGACGCTCACAATCATTCACGTGTCTGAGGTATGGCAATATGGCAAATAATAAATAAAAATAAAAACAATAATCCCCCTGAAAAAATTGATAGATTAAGATATAATAATCAAGTTATAACGGCCCCTGATACTATAGCACAAACATTTAACACTTTCTTTATTGATGACATCTCGAAACTGACAAATAATAAAATAAATTACGCAAAGATTCTAACTTATAATAAACCAAACTCCTGTTTCTTAACCCCAGTTACCCTAAACGATGTTGTGAAATTAATCATGGCATTAAAAAACACCAAAAGTACGGGCTATGATGGAATTTCAACGCAAATAATAAAACGTGTAGTTTACATAATTGCCCCAATCATAACTCATATTATAAATCAGTGTCTTGAGGAAGGCATTTTCCCAACATATTTAAAAACTACGGTGGTTACACCACTATTTAAAAAAGGAAACCCAGAAGATGTACGATGTTACAGGCCGATTGCTCTCATTCCAATATTCGCCAAAATATTTGAAAAAGTACTAAATAATAAACTTACTGAATATTTCGAGAAAAATAAAATAATAATTGATAATCAAGTAGGATTCAGAAAAGGGAAATCGGTAAATTCAGGAATTCATCAGTTTTTAGAAAAAATACTTACAGAACTAGATAAAAAAACCAAGTTACAGCTCTATACATGGACATGACAAAAGCGTTTGATTATGTTGATCATGAACTTCTTTTGCAAAAACTGGAAATATACGGAGTTCGGGGTAAAGCACTACAAATAATCAAATCATACCTTTGTAACCGAATACAGTTCACTGAAATAACACAGTTATGTCCATTTACAAAGAGTGAGATTAATTATACATCGAGTCCTAGATTTATAAAATATGGTGTACCTCAAGGGTCAATACTGGGACCACTACTGTTTCTCATCTACATAAACGGTTTACCTAATGCTATTCAGCAACCTATGGTTTTATTTGCAGATGACAGTACGGTTCTTTTCACAAATAATAAAAACAAAAATCATGAACAAGAAATAAATGATTCCTTATCTAAATTAATAAATTGGCTTCAAATAAATAATTTACAAATTAATCTCACAAAAACACATTACATGAACTTTAAAAATAAAAACGCGACATCTATTCCTTTAAGTATTGCATACAATAATGAAACAGTAGCTGAAGTAGCAAATACAAAATTTTTAGGAATCCATATAGATTCGAATATGTCATGGAAAACACATGTAAATAGTGTATGTACCAAATTGAATCAATTTTCTTACGCTCTATACATGCTTAAAAAAGTATCCAACCAGACCGCGCTTCTTACTGCTTACCATGCGTAGGTGGGATCCACTCTGTCGTATGGGTTACTATATTGGGGAAACTCGACTAATAAAGAAATTGCGTTCAAAGCCCAAAAAAAGTGTATTAGGTCTATATGTGGGTTACGCCAAACGGATTCATGTAAACCACATTTCGTAAATCTCAAGATTTTAACACTTCCTGCTCTATTTATCTACCTGGCCTCAATTTTAGTTAAATCAAACATTACAAGCTATGATACGTTAAAAAGCAGAAGACTTAAACATACCTTAAGAGATAAAACGTCCCACACTAGAGCGTACAGTAATAGTGTTTTCTGTATGAGCACAAAGATTTATAACAAGCTACCTATGGACATTAAGATTATAAATTCAATTATTATTTTTAAAAGAATGCTAAAAATTTTCTTAATTAAAAAGGCCTATTACTCAATAGCAGAATTTCTTGAGGAAAAATAATTTTGTTCAATAAAGTACCTATCACTAAAGTGAATATAATTCAGTAAAATATTTTAAAAGGATTATGATAATTAATATTAAATGATTACAATACTGTGACATAATTGAATTAATGAATAATGATAATTTTTAAATCAGGTAACTCATGACATGTGTATTTTTATTTAGGTATGACTATAATAATTTATAATTAATATGATGTAAATGATAAAATTATATAATGTAATTAACGATGTCCTATATAAAATTAAATATTTATAACTTTTTTCTTTTTAATTAATGAATGTAAATAATGCATGTTCAACTGTTACTGTTACAATTATAAGCATATATGCATGATGAAATTGCAATGCCCTAACAGGGCCACTATGTTCTAAGAACTGATATCCTCTGTTAAGAACTTTATTTATGTACACATAGTTAGCAATAAAGAATTTGAATTTGAATTTGAGGTAAACAAAAAAACAAAGTCCATGGTGGTAAAAGTTCGAAATGAACGATGATAACAGAATAGTTCAGGCTTCTACCATTAAGAGTCGGTAAATCCTAGGTTTTACTTTTAAATCTTAGTATTTACTGTAGTTCGGGCTGTTAAGTAACATATCGACTGTTATAATGATGCTGTTTCTTCTTTCTGATTTTTGGTAGTCGCTTTGGAAAACTTGCTTAAGATGCTAAAAGCCTTGCTTCTTTTAAAGGAGACCAATAAAATAGGATTAGGTATCTCCAAACAGGTATGGATAAATTGTGGCGCGGCTTCGGACACTGTGTCCGGGGCCGAAGTTAGTAAGTTAGTTGGTAGTTTGAGCGAACCTTTACATAGACAAGTTTTATTTAAATGCTCTGGTTTACCGTAGGTGTACAGGCGAGATACAAGCGATATGCAGAGACGTGTTCAGTGGGCAGATTATATTTAATCTGACTTTGCTGATAGTGTTGATGTATCAGATGGTGGTAAGTATTAAACCACTTCGCTTAATTTATACGAGATCTCTAACAGCAACAAGGCTTTATATTTGCACTCAGGTGTACCGAAAACATACGTCGGGCCATTTTTTAAAATTTCGATCTTATTTCTACAAAGTAGACGTTTTAAAAACAAAATATGATTTTAAGCAAGAGTAGGCTGCCAATTTTGTATTAAGAACTTTAAACTGAGCAGAATAAGGTTCAATGTTATTGTACAAAACTGGCCCAAAGATTTTACGCTTAGGTACACCAAAATTAGACCATGTTTTGTAAAGCTGTTTTAATCTGAATGTGATGAAGCTTCGGTCGGACACTGATTATTATTTTTGACAAGATGCAATGCCATTTTATTAAATCTTCGACTTTGGCCAAGGATTGTGGGCGATTAATCGACTTCGGCTTCGGTCGGACACTACAATTTAAACGTTTTAGAATTCGGCTCGTAACCTGACGAATGCATTGACACTGGTGGTGACGGCGCTTACGATATTGTGCAGCACTGGCTTCTTCATGTGGAACGCTGGTGACATCACCGTTGAGGTAAGTGCTTACTCTGGCCATAATCCACTTAGAAGAAACGATTGAATAGGTACCTACTTCATGCAAGGTGAAGTCAATGGCACATTGGCGAAAACATATGTATTTCATTAAGATATGTTTAAAGAAATAAATAAATAAAAAACCGCCCAAGTGTGAGTCGGGCTCGCGCATGGTTCCGTACCATCGTAGTAGGGCAGCCCCTTTTAATTTTTGATTTATTTTTAATATTTGTTGTTTTAGCGCCACCAGAAATACACATTCTGTGAAAATTTCAACTGTCTACCTATTACAGATCATGAGATACCGCCCGCTGACAGACAGACGGACGGACGGATAGCGGAGGCTTAGTAATAGGGTTCCGCTGGTTACCCTTTGGGTACGGAGCCCAAAAAGCAAGAAACATTGAAATAACAAAGCTTGTAACAAAAACGTTAAGTCTTACCTTGTTTTCCTGATTCAGGCAGAAGTCCTCCCGACGGCCATGTACAGTTCGGGCTGGGAGAACTGCAGACTCGAGTCGTCGGTGCGCGTGCGCAAGTTGCTCGTCATCGCTATGATGCAGGCACAGGTATTACCATGTGGTTTTTTGGGGCTTCTTTTTCTTATTCGTCGTGTTGATGATTCCTTATATTTGAGTCAAATAAGCTTTGCTCAGAACTCTGCCATCTCGACGGCGCTGATGGTGGCCTCGGACAGGTCCATCGCGCTGGTGGGCATTTTTGGTCTAAGGCACGTCACTCACTGGTAAGTCGAGGCGGAGTCGCGACACGGTCGAGTCGTGGTATCTATGTGGAGTCGACGCGCGGGCTATGCTTCTATCCCTTTTCTATACGTACGCACGAAATGAAAAAATTAAATGATGTCACACTCTAGGGCACTTCCGTGCCTGCACCTCGACTCTTGATCGTGTGAGCGACGGGCCTAAGAGGGCAACAGGAGGTGGAGTAGAGTTTGCAACACAGATCCACACCCCTAACCAGCTACTCCGTTGGGGTAGTCTCACTTAACACATTCGAGTCCAGCTAGTTTCCATAGAGTTCTTAGCCGTCCCGCCGTACATTTTGCTAGTGAACACACCAGGTTTTTTCCCGGCACAGAAAGTGTAACGAGATTGGAGTTACATCATTTCACTCTAGTCCGGAAACGGTTCAGGGACTTCCAGGTGGACCACGGAAGGTAAGACCATGCAGGGAGCCAGAGTGACCTCTGCGCTGCCACCGGCGAAGCCGTGGAAGTGGGCTAACAAAATATAAATACGGTAGCGCCAGCGACACGAAAACAAAATTGTTAAAGGGTTCAACCTTCCCTCGCATCGTGTAGTTCCGTTTTATTTTCAAGATATAGTTATAGTGAAATAGATTCAAATCGGGAAGTTATAAATAACTTCCCGATTTGAATCTATTTCATCTATGGTTTGGTTCAATTTCAAGATTTTAAAATTATAAAGGAACGTTTTTTTATTTTCAGGCACCTGTGGTTCTGACTGGTCTTGGTATTATTGCGCTGTCGTACCAGTCCTACGTGTCTGTGAGTTCACTTCAATATTAAAACTTATAATTATTTTTTTGTTTTGCGAATTTGATAAATTTTATAATAAAATGATTTTTTCTCTTTCAGATCGTAAAGTCATCTTATTCAGTATTTTCGGTGCTGTATTGAAAACGTACAAAAGCATATTTTAAACATTTTCTCTTTAACTTTTTCACAGATATTCGCTAAGCATGACAGCTTCTTTACATCTTTAAATTCTGAAGTCTTATTTAAAAATAAAAGATAATATACAAAGTATATAATTTGCTCTTTAATTGATTAACATTAACAGACAACAAACACATTCAATATACATTTTTACACACAATATACATCCAAATAAAGTACATAGTAAGATTTTGTATAATTTTATAAAGAAGAAAAACAAAATAAATGCGTTGTGTATCGCTTACAGTTAGTGTATTTATTTTACTGGTTTAGGAAAGAATGAGATATATTTTTTTACTTTATTATTTTTTTACATATAGTTTAACAATTTTCAAACAACAATACAAAAAGGCACAGGAGGAAAAGATAGCGACATCTTCAAAAGCTTCGCTTCATTTTCTTTCACATTAGCTCTATACAACTTAGTTGCCTTTTCAATGACATTTAATACATTCTTACGCCTGTTTTCACTAACATTAAGCGGCACCTAAATTTATATCTAAATAGTACTTAACTGTCGGAATTTCAACCCTCGAGGAATTAGGCAGTCACACAGATGTAACCTCGCGAAAATGGGCCTTACAGCTTAGTTACGAAAATGGGCCTTACAGCTTAGTTAAATTCCATATTAATTTGACTACTTTAACATACAAATATAAAACAGTACAAAAGTGTAAAGTACTGGGTCCTTGGTAAGGACATTAATAAATTTTAATTGCACTTGGATACTAATATTAAGGCAAACACATAATTATACTACATTAATATAATATGCGAGTAGTTTTATTCTCAAGCTTGAAAAGAACAGAAGTGCTAACACGGCCGCAACTTGCCTAACAAGATTAGTGCATGGTTGAAAAGTAGATTTAAAAAAAGCAAACAGTTTATAGATCAACGATTCAAGGCGCATCTTCTGATTATCGAGACTCAAGGACTTTCGAGAAAAAGTTGACTATAATACAACAACACAGGTAAAATAGTAAAAGAAAACATAACTCTGTCTTAGCTGTTGCGCAGTCGGGTAAAAAGCAAAACTTATGCAGCGCTAATAATACAGAGAAATGCTTTGCGCCGATGTTACATAACCAACTTTCGATATATGTATACTCGTAAAAACTCTCACACGTGGAAAACATACAAATAAACCTGGATCTATATTAAAATGGCTATAATTGCATTACTGCTTGCACCATATTTCTTATCAGTCAAAGGCAGTGGGTACTGATACGTAATTATTTTTTTACATAAAGAAGAATGTACAGGATACAGGAAAGTTGCCAGCTCCAATTAAATTGATATATTTCCTATTGGCCTCTGAGATTATTATTAAAATTGTCTTAGTGTAACGTAAAGCTTAAAAACATTTCAAGGTCAAAAAACATCCCGACATAATGCTATTATTTTTGAATAAATTGCATTAGAATTGTCCAATTTGAATTTATAACAATGCTCTACCATATGTCACGCATCACAATGACAGATAAAAAGATAATAATATCCGCTCTGCCTTTTTTTGTTATGCAAATAATTATCCCAAGA
The DNA here is from genome assembly GCA_910589295.1 of Noctua janthe. NCBI lineage: Eukaryota > Metazoa > Arthropoda > Insecta > Lepidoptera > Noctuidae > Noctua > Noctua janthe. The sequence goes on from OU342562.1 coordinate 17,658,022, forward strand.
CTATGGTTAGTTAGGTCCCCACATACTGGTATTCAGTTGCATCTGATTACACTGGATGCCACCCACATTGTAGTTGGGAAAAGGCTAGGCTTATGATGATGACTGTCCCCTAAAAGGGCCTCCATAATTGACGGTACGAAGCATTTTGCTCAACACAGTCTGAACAATCAGCCTTCTTTTTAAACCACTGATTACTTAAACCTGTTACTTTAAATAAGACCTAAACATCACATATCAGTGCCCACAATTAACAGAACTTATAAATTCGCTTACACCCTGTAGTGACTATCCAGCAGCTTATAGCTTGGAGTCGAAGTATTGCAGCTCTTTCTCTTGGGGCAACTTCTTGAAGTAGCTCTCCACGTAGTCATCATCTACGTCCGCCAGGGTCTTGGGCTTCCACTGGGGGTTGTTATCTTTGTCTATCAGGAGGGCGCGCACTCCTAAAAAGGGCAAGTTTATTCATAACCAGTACCTCTCAATGTAGTAAACAACGTCTTTGGATATTGGATAATATTATGAGTTCCGATCAATGCCTAAATTAAATATTACTAAAAGTAAACACAAAATTTGGAAGCCAGAGGACGACGCGAGACTAAGAGTTTAGCCCGCGGCCTCGCTCGCGTGGGTCCCGGAAGTAATTCTACGGGATCGTACTATCGGGATAAGGCGTGACAAACTCACTTAAAAAGGAGGTGACTGCTGAGGTGACGAGTAAGAGTAATAGAGAAGTATGGAAGGAAAAGACATGCTGCACCGACACCAAAGAAATTGGGATAAGGGCAGGAGAATGGTGATGATAATTTAGTAGTTCGGTAAGCCAAGTCAGAGGCCCACGGGCGGCATACAAACTCTGACACCAGTTTAGGCACTAACCACACAATAAAGAAAGAAAGAAGTAGTTTGGTAATAACACATCAATAAATCTTATGCAGCTGGCAACAACAGCTTACAATTATATTAAATCACAGTAATTCGATGGCTCATAGTTACCTTCAGGGAAGTCGTGGTTCTCGGTGGCGCGGCAGGCGGCACGGTACTCCATCTTGAGGCACTGGCCCAGGTCCAGCTGGGCACCGCGCTGTAGCGCTCGCAGCGTGATCTTTAGCGAGCCGGGACACATCTGGCTGATGGTCTGGAATAGGTAAATAGAGTTATATGTGATGGCGCAATTACAGTTTGTTGTTTGCCCGAATTCGATTGCATCTGGAATTGTAAACGGGGTCGAGTACGTCTTCGGGCTAGCCCGAGCCGCTTTCATGGTGCAACTTCATTCAAACTATTCGTAGTGTAAAGCACGCGTCTCGCCTGAGCGTGGAGCTCGTGGTTAAGCAGTACATTTTGTCATTTATAGGTTTATTTGAAGTTTGCTACCACAGCTGTTCTGTAGTTGTTGGGGTGGAAGCGTTTTGAGCAAATATTACATTTTAGTTTAATATCATGGTTATAGATAGATATTTGTCAAGTTAAAGCAAATTACAAAATGGCTTGCAGCAACTTAAATAATGGTTGGTGAGCACGGTCATTGCCTGCAAGCAATGATAAAATAGTTTGATATTGTCACCACTCACCTTCAATGTTTTGACCGACCACTCATTCTGAACCTTCTCTAGCCTCTCAACAATTTCTTCAATGGACGAAGCAGCGAAACAATAGTTAATATGCTTAATGTTATCAGACAACGAGAACTCATTCGAAGGCTCATTGAACTTGCTCAAAAGGTTCCTGATTTCTACTTCGTCAGCACACCGTGACAGTAAAACTTCCAATTCATAAAGCCTCTTGCTGGGTACAAAATGTGTGGCAATGCCCGACTTAACTACGTCCCATCCTTTTAGTCTGTCACCTGAAAATATCACGAAAATTATTGACTTATTCTAAGTTCAAATTGTATAAAGTGCATTTAGGTCATTTGTGTATATTTGCAGTAGAATAGAAGTATGCAAATAGATTTGAAACATGTGCTGCTACATAATTGGTCAATTAAGTTTAATTTAGATGCATCCTTATTATGGCAGTGTTAGAAATATGCACACAAGCTATTGACCTGTGAAAAATTTAAAATGTTTTATAAAGATTTTGGAATGGGCAACTAGCTTCAACATTCTAACTGACAGACTCTTTGACAGTTTAAAAATGATACTTTGTGTTATAATTTACTTCATTTCACTAACCAGTCAATCCCAAATATAAACCTAAATTAACCTGCAGCCTTGGTAGGAAATATGACCCTCCAACATCAGGGAACAGTCCAATCTTCGTCTCAGGCATGGCAATCACTGTCTTCTCTGTAGCTACCCTGTATCTGCCATGGACTGATAATCCTAGGCCACCTCCCATCGTAATGCCATTCATAAAAGCAATGTAGGGAATCTTGTATTTTCCAATGAGATAGTTTACATTGTACTCAGTGTGGAAGAACCGTGGGCCTTCAACTTTATCAATGGCTGCTTTGACATCACCACCAGCACAGAAGGCTTTATCACCAGCTCCTTTGATTATCACCAATGTTTTTTTACTCTCCCATTCATGGAGCTGAGGTAGCAGCTTTGATACCATAGAAGTGTTCAGAGAGTTTAATGCCTTTGGTCTGTTGAGAGTGATGATACCCGCATTGTTGAGTGTTTCGAACAGTACATCTTGTTCTTGACTAGACATAGTGCGTTTTATGTAGTGGGACACTGTGCGTGTAAGTTTGATGCTGAGTTTAAACATCTGTGGAAAGAGTTTTTATTGCAGATGAAAACAGCCTACCAATGATTTAAATAAGAAACAACTGCTGAGTATAATTGCTTACAATTTTCATTTTTCCATATACTACCATTATTTATAGATTTATTCCATAGTTATTAAAAGTTAGAATATAAAATTGTCACACCTTGTTGGTAAGTTCTAAAGTAAAAAAGAAAACAGTTTATTGTTATTCCTTACAAAAACTCTAGCATAATCTATAGCAGCTAAAAAATAGTTTGACAAGCATTTTATAGCCTCTTTGAAACTAGTATGAATCTTTTACTTAATAATATGGTTGTGGTAATATTCTCAATAATAACAATACCTAACGTGTGTGGAACAATGGTGTGAAACAATGGTGTGAAACAAAAAGTTTGCTCTCTTCTTGGAATTTTTTTTAATGAATAACCTTTTATCACAAACAAACAGAAAAACAATGTTTAACAGTACAAACGATCATAGCCATTAATTAATAATTTACCTTTTATTATTCAAATATATACAGCACATGGAATTTAATTACGGTACAGATAACACAAATTGCATAATTACTTACTTTGGACCTACGAAAACAGCGTTATCTGTAAATATAACTTGCCAAAATCACTTCTCTTATCTAGTGATAACAAAGCAACACATTTAAAAGACCACCGATACTCGTATAAAGTAGTTAGCGATCAATGTGCTGCTTCGTATGAAATGATAATGAACAATGAAGATAGAATATTAAAATAAATAAATCTACCCAGAAACCGGTCGTGGCTGTCCGGCACGACGACAAAAAAATCGTGTTTGAAGGAAGTTAAGTTTGTCATATTGTTTTGCCGTGTCAATGTCAATATTGTCATTAATATTTAATTTAATAGATCCCTCTGTTCCACGAACACGTACCTTAACGTTTTTGGAATGTTGACGTAAAGAGACTGGGAGATATTATTTGGTTTTGTACCAATGAACTTCAATTACAGCATTGTGAAAGAGCCAATTTAATTTCGCGAATAATTGTAAACTACGTAGTATTATATTATCTGTGTTGTAAACGCAATTACAATCACGAGAATACTTACGGGAAAATAACAGACGAGTCACAACCAACACAATATGTTTTGACACACAGAGTACTTTTGTTTTGACAGCTGCGATATCCACCAGCTGATTTCATAACCTGAAAAGTATTATCGCGGAAAAACTTGACTCAAAATTGCAACTGATGAATTAGACAATTATAAGATGGGCGTTACAAGAAAAGTGCTCAATTGGTATGCCAGATTAGCGCCCGCACACGGAAAATCAAATCCACCGTTTGAACATGTCGTGCAAATCGGCGACCCAATATTACGTAAAGTTTCCGAACAGGTTCCTATCGATAAAATAAAAACTAATGAAATACAAACCATAATTAAGAAGTTAGAATATGTTATTAATAAGTATGGCAGTCTTGGTATGTCGGCACCTCAAATTGGGGTTAACTTGAAAATATTTGCAATGAGGCACACAGTAAAACAAATTGCGAATGTACCCAGGGAAATAGCTGGACTAAGAGGAATGGAAGTATTACCGTTCACTGTAAGTAAGTAATCTGGCTTAATAATGCAATACTTAAAAACAATATTATTTGCTTATTTTTGTAAATTGCTTTAAAAGACCACTTTAACATGTCAAAATATGTTTTGAAACTAGAAATTTCGTGTGTACCTGACTACTCTGAGGAGAAACAACCAAAACAATCTCAGAGCAGACATCACTGTCTCTTTTAAAGTCCAGACATAATCTTGGACAAGTCACATGAGTACCATGAAGATTTGGTCTGAGATGTTTTTTCACTCAATGTCTCTCATGTTATCCAATACAGCACTTGAAATTCAAATCATTCTTGAACTTAATTTCAAGATGGACCAACTGTTGTATATTTGTTTTTTTTTTTTATTTAAACCTATAATTTTTTTTCCAGGTGTTTATAAATCCCAAATTAAAGGTTGTTGACTACAAGAAAGTAATACACAGTGAGGGGTGTGAAAGTGTCCAAGGATATCTGGCTGAAGTAGCCAGATATAAGGCAGTCCAAGTTACAGGTACAAAAACAATATCATATTTTTATGTTCATTTCTTTATGAAAACCCCTGTATAAAAGATACTTAGTAATAAAATTAAAAAAAAAAAAAACAAAAATCTGAGCCTTAATAATATTTCTCCAAACTTGTTCTGTGATGAATTTATAGTTTTGTAGTTGCTAGTGGTTCACTTTCACCCTGGATCAGAAAAAGTTGAAGTCATGAGACCTTTGCCCAGCAGTTGGACGATGCAGGCTAACAGTAACACTAACAGTGTTGCTAGTCATACTGTTTCAAAACTGGTGGTCTGGAACTAGTGAGTCAACATTTTTATTAAATTTGTGCAGGTCTAAATGCACAAGGAGAAGAGACTTCAGAAGTGTACAAAGACTGGTCAGCACGGATAGCCCAGCACGAAGTGGATCATCTAGACGGCAAAATATACACTGACATCATGGATAGGAAGACTTTGACATGCTCCTGTTGGGAAGAAGTTAACATGTCCAAAGGGAAACTTGTTATACCTTTCAGTCCACAGTAAAATATTTATTGAACATGGTGTTCTTTTCTTTACATAACTCATAATATTAATACCTCCTTCTTTTTTGAAGTTGGTACCGTGACTCAGCTATTCTATAGTTGAGTCACAGATAATATAATACTACGTTGTTGAGTGTTATTATGGAAATACAAACTAAGAAGAAATGCTGCCACAGAATGGAATGGGCCCTGCCTGCTTCCAACTTTTATTAAATCTAAGATGTGCTTGTTTTTTGCTTTTCAGTTGGGTTTTTTTTAACTACTTTTTATTTCCAACTTCTTAGTTTAATAATGTTAAAGATTTCACAGATGATTTAACTTTTTTGTCACTTCAAATTACTTTGAAACATATTATAACTAATATACTTGTATAAATTTTTGTAATCCCCCTTTTAAAATCCTTAATTTTGATACCCCACTCAATGGTATTGGAAGAAAAAAAGATTAGGAGCTCCACAATATAGCAACCCCAAACAGTAATTTTTCTTTGTTTTTTATTTTTAAATTTTGATCTAGCCAATGACACTCACGCCACCAAGACGAATCTAACGAAGTATAATTTATCCAAACCCGGTCATCCATATAGTAGTTACGAGGGAACAAAGAAACAGACATACATATATCATACACACATACACAGGTCAAACACATAACCCTCCTTTTGCCGCAGTCGGTTAATAAATATAACCTTTATGCAAAGTTTAGACTAAAACTAATAAGGACTGTAGTCAATTTCTTTACTTCAAGGGTGTGATTGAGAAATGGGACAATGAAAATAAAGTAACAATTTTATATAAGCAATTGTTTATTTGATTTAACTTTTATAATAAAGCAATATCTGTTTAGTTCTGAGTAATACTATAAATAGGTACCTGTACTTAATAAATATTAGCGATATGAATATAGATAACTAAGTTATATAACACAAAAACTAAACTAACTTAGCTTTACCTGTTACATTCTCGTGTTGTCTTTAAGTTAGCAGTAACAAGAAATATCCTACTTGCTTTAGTAACTTAAGAAACAAAATAAAGGCTACAAGAATACTGTAGTTATTGGCCAAATTTCTTCTTGAATCATATAGAATCAATGAACATGTTACTCTTCTAGATTACGAGAGTATAATGTGATTCCTCACCTTTATTTTGTGTCTTAAAAACATTAACAGTTACATATGTAAGAATTTTATCAGCTGCTTCTATTAGGTTCTAATATACATATCATTCAACATTATCGTTCATATACTTTTTCTAACTAAGAGAGAGATGTTTAAAATAATATAAATACATGTTTAGTTACAACATTCAACATTTACTATTAAAAAGTATATAATAACAAGAAATGCGTGTTTATAGCCCCTGCATTTATTAAGTGATTGACAAAATTCTCATTTATCTATGTATATTATATCATATGGAGTAAGCAGAGATCTAAGTATCAACAATGCACATCAATAATCTATCTAAGTGCAGTTTTATAGACATATCAAAGCGATGGCGGCAATTTGAAATGTCGTAAGGGTCCTCAAGTGCAGTGTTGGATTTACAATGTTCGGCTCATCCCTGAAAGTTAAATATTCAACAGCACACTCAATGTCCCATAGAGCCCTTCAAATTTCCACCATCAACATTACAATTGTATATTGCAACTAAACATTTACCTTCCCTAATTCTTCCATCTGCCTGTACATCATATCTATTCAGTTCTGAACGAGCTTTGAATATGATAATGTAATATTGAATATCTTCCTTTATTTGCATTAGCTCTTTTAACTCCATCATACATTTTATAATAATTAATGTAACAGCCATACAAAATTCAACCTTAAACCTTCTTTTAAGACACATACAAATCGCATCAGGTTATTCTTTACACTTTGTTCTAAATGTGTAGGGATATGCATAGCTATTTTTGACACACAATTACGCCCTATCTCAGTAAAACGACAAGACGTATAATGCAAAATTAATCTCTTTCTTGTCTATGCATCACACTACACAGAGGAACAGCCATAGAAAAATATATAATACTTCATTATAATTATAGAAGCGACCCATTATGCGATCAAAATAGCGCTTATTACCTGACAGTTTCGGCCATATTTTCGTCCAGTCAATATTGTAGAAGGTTTTGGAGTGATGTATGTATCCTTCCCCCTACTTATTTATTTGTGCTTTCTTTTGTTTTGCATCATGTTTTAGCACAAATAAATACTTTTTTTCTAACAATCTTGACTGATCAATGACTCTGAAACAGTTTGTGGGCTTATGACACGCCTCGCTTCTACACGAAATATTATCCCAATTTTTATGACACATCCTTACCATCAGTTACCAAATCTCTCATCATCAACATCACACTACCATATCCAAAGCGGACACTCACAAGGGCTAGTGCGGCCGTTGTTGCTGGCCCAGCAGTTACCTCAGAGGGTTGCTGGCCAGGCTGGTGAGGCTAGTGAGCGAAGATGGCCCACTGGCGGCCAGGCTCAGCCGGTCGGTCTCCTCGTCCGCTTGGTTGTTGCGCAGCTCTTGAAGAGTGTACACGAACTTGGACCACTCGTCGTGACGGGGTTGGGAGACGTGCTGTGTAGAGTGATATACATATTTTAATTGATGAGCAACAAAAGGGCTGTTGAAGACACTCCAGAAAATACATTTTTATTATTATAGTCGGTTCATGCACAAGTTCAGTGTGAGTGCTGTATTTGTTTGTTGTTAAAGATCTAACAGATACAGTAGACTGGTATTGGGCTACTAGAAAGATCAGTAACACTGATTGCCCGTGACGTCATGAACGTCATCCAATGTTGCCGTTCAGGGAGTTCGACCTTTTCCACTCCTTTTCTTTTTTACTGAAGAACAAAGCTGTTTACTGTAGAGTAAGTAAGAGTTAGTCTTTGTATTTACATCTCGCAACTTGCTCTGATCTTCCGCCCATTCCTTCCTATCGGTTTTCTGGTCTGCTGGCTCACTAGCCCCAATAAAACTTTCTCTAAGCTGTTTATAACGGTAACGGCTTCCAATCTCAATTTGGGCTACAGACGCTACAGTAGAAACATCAGAACTTACCTCAGCGAGCTCATAGACCCATATCTTGCCCGCGTCATCTCCGGCGGTGATGTGTGTGCCCGAGGGAGTCCACGACACGCGGTTGAACGCTACACCACCTTCTGCTTGGATCGATGCTACTGGCACCTGAAGAGTAATGAATGGGTTTAATGCTGTTCCAGAACTATTAAGGCTATCATTTTTTTTAGTTGCCTGCACTGTGCCACTGCTGACAAAGGTCTCCCCCAATTCCTTCCATGTGTTCCGAGGAACTAGACATACCTTTAAATATCTTTATTTATCACGAGATACCATTGGCTCGGTTTCCACCAAAGCGGAGACGAGCGGAACGGTGCGGAGACATGCAATAGTCGAGAGAGGAAAGTGATCGATCGATTCTCGCAAGACTCCTCTCCGTTATGGCAGAACCGGGCCTTAGAATGCCTTTACTCTACTTAGACCTTCTAAATTGTTTGGAGCTGACCGAGACAGAACGATACGAACATAATAGATGATAAGCTCTCTTAATCAAATGAGACACTTTTGATTACGGAGCCATCTCGCTCATGAATGCGTTTCAAGTACCTCAGTATCTCTGTTGAGGTTCCACAGGTCGATCCGGCCGGCCGCGTCCGCGGCGGCGAAGAGCGCGGGGTGCGTGGGCGACCAGCGCACGTCCACCACGTAGTCGCCGCTGTCCTCGAACGAGTACAGCGCCTTGTTCTCCTGCGGACGTACCAAATGTGGTTACTATCAGACACGACTTGCCGGAGACCTTGTTTCGCCATTTCTTGTTCCCATTTAAAACAATATGAAATAGTAAAAAGTAATCTTGTCTTTCAAAAAGAGGTGATTCTTAGCTTATTTTGAATAAATGACTTATTTTTTGTTAAGTTATGAGCAGTAATATCACCGTACCTTCTGGCTCCACAGCTTCACGCTCCAGTCCATGGAGCAGGTGAGGTAGAGATGCGACAGGTCCACGGAGCCTGCGGCGGCGTGGCAGGAGAGCCCGGTGATGGGGCCCGCGTGGGCCTCCACGCACTCCGTGACGCCGGCGCGCTGCCCGTACAGACAGCCTGCGGAACACCATTTGTATTTTAAGACTAAACCACTTTGGCAAAATAGGGGATTACAGACCCTTTGGACAGTCAATGTGAATGCAGTGCTCCCGACGAGACTATGATGTCTTGCATGAGTGTCAAAATTGTACACTTACACCTACACTTTGGAGGACTTAAAACTGGTCACTGACTTCACGATTAACGTGGCCACCTACTGGTTCCAGTAAAGTCAAGCAAGAAGAGACGAGTGTCTCACTCAGTTTTTTTTCTATAAACCTTCGAGTTTCATTAAAACTGGACCAATTTACTTAGCTTCATAATATAAGCATACCAGTATAAATGTTCCCATCCTCGCTGCCAAGCACGAAGTTGTTAACATCGCCGTGAGGGAAGCCCATGGACGTGACCGCAACTGCCTTGCTCTGCCGATGCTGCAGGTCCAGCGTCTCCTGAGGCTGGGACAGCATGTCTAGGGACCAGGAGCACATGCGCCCGTCCGTGGATACCGAGATCAGGTTGTGAGCGTTCTGACTGCCTACTACGGAGAGGCAGTAGACTGGGTGCTGGAAAAAGCAAGTTGTGGTTCATTTTAGGGGCATAATTGTGAAGAATCATCAGCACAACTAAATATAAAAATAGAGCCTAGATTTGACAAAACCGAGCATGTTGAAAAATTCCTGTTTCTCGCGAAACGACTCATCACACAGAAATAACCTTGCAAGAGCAGGGAGTGAGTTTGAGTTGTAAGTTTTTTTTTTTAATTTTATGGACTGATAGTTTTGCTTGATTAACAGTTATTAAATAAAAAAACATCTCCTAATTCTCAAGTCGAGTCGCGAGTTAATAGGCTTCTTTGGGTTGGCTCGTTCCATCATAGACCTCATCTCTGTTCTCAGGACAAGATTGAGTTCAAGAGTAGGCCCTTTAACTATTTTAAAAAAATCTGCAAAAGGTGTTATGAGCACTCAAAGGTAGGATGCGGTAGGGTACTCTCCAAACTAGCCCAACTATTTATTTAATTTCGGCAGGTACCATCCTCCATCGAAAGCGTGTTCCTAGAACAAGTTGACGTCAAATCAGCTAATATCTCAAAGTATACGTACGGTGTGTGCGAGTGAAGACAGCGGTGTCCGTTGTATGGGCGTGCGTTTCTGCACGCGGTTGTCCCACAGCACGATCTGACCCGAGTATGTGCCTCCCAGGATCAGGTTAGGGTGGAACCTGGTCAAACAAACACATCATTTAAATCTGGCAGTTTCTATCCATCTGTGGAACACTGTGTAAAATGGACCTCTGGACCTTACCTCTGGACGGCTCTTACCTCTCTTTTTTACGTGGATCCGTCAGTGACGAACGCTCTAAAGAAAGACTCAAGTTGTGACGAGCAGTGCTTCCCTACCCAACCCACCTGCACATGAGTTGCCATGAGATGATTCTCATTGTGACCTGGAAGTCTTTAAATATACTCGTTGTCCCACAAACGATGGGACAATTAATATCGTCCTGTTGTCTGCACGTGAACTAATTGAAGCTACTGAAGGTGCCATTACCATCGCAGAATTCTGAACCGACTCAATTTAGAGTTCAAACGACACGCTAGGAAGAAGCTTATTTTCTTACCTAGCGAAAGTAGCACTCATGACCGGCGACTGACAGTGGAAGATATCCTCGGGGGTGGTCTTCTTGAACTTGGTGTTCCAGACGAGGCACACGCCGTCCGGGTCGTGCGGCGCGTCGTCGCTGTTGTGGTAGGACGCCAGCATGAGCTCGGGGTGCGCGGCCGACCAGTCCAGGCACGTGACGCAGCGCCCGCGCGACCAGCGCTCGTCGTAGAACGTGCGCACCAGCGACAGGCGCGCGTCGGATCTGTCGTCGCTGTAACAAACGGACGATTTGGGTTATTTTACTTTGGGGCGGTGAATTTGAAGGTTTTTTGTGTTAGGGAACAGAGATTCTCAACATCATTTGTGAGTTTATTCTATTACATAATTAAAGGCACTAAAAAACTGAGTGTGTGTGCATGTGTGTTAAATATGCATAGAATCATTTTCATATTCTCGGTTCACGCTAATTCATGGAGTTGTCATCTACTGTTTATGATCGTTGTTTAGTTGAAAACAATTAATAAAAACATACCCGAATAAAATTAAAATTTAAAGCAAAAGATTTATCAGCTATAAACTGAAATTGCCAAACAAAATAAAGTATTACTGTTTTTGTAATAAGAGTTTTTTTAATGATGCATGTTAAATTCACTGCAAACCTACGTAACCAAACCAATATTTTATACCCATCGTCACCATACCTAAAAAATATTAACAATATGACGTTCATAAATTGATAAAATTTTGAATCTATGCATGCCGTTGACCGATCGGGTCAAGAAGTCGAGCTAAGCTAGCCTTTGTTAGACTTTGCGAGAGTAGTTTCATAGCCTGCATAAGAATAAAAACGTTCTGTTATGCCTTTGGCCAGACACTGACCAACTCCTAAAGATCCAACGTGTGACTCATATCGATATAGGCTTTTACGAATAGCTCGTATAAAGTTGGGGGTTACAGCACACTTATAAGCACTGTACCCAATCAGCATGACCTCTCTTCATGCTGATTCGTAGTCTGCATTGCAGCATGGAGACTGGAACGTCATAGAAAGAATGCCGAACGGCTCAGGGTTCGAGTTGAGGTGATGCTGGTCTCCTTGCTGTGCTTCGACTTTAAAACATCTGTTACGGTACTTTAGAAAGGACTACAAGATAAGTAGTCTAGTACTTACAGCGCATTCTCCGCGTCTCCTCCACCAGTGTAGTCGGTGTAGATGTCGACGGACTCAGCCAGCGCGCGCTCGATGACGCGGCCCGCCTTCGACATGAAGCGCTGGAACTCCGACGACAGCATGATGGTCTGCTTCTCGTCCGCGCTCAGCTCGCGAACTGACACGACACAACAGTATTATAGTTATGGAACAGTGACTGAAATGTATTCGACCGTGTCAGATACTGGCAGCAGCACTACATCATTGTAATAAAAAGTGATTTCCAACGACAGACGTTGAGTCGTAAGTCGGACGGAGGTAACATCTTGTGCCGCCTCTTCTACTCGAATTTACAAGCAATAGTTTCAAACTTTCAAGTTATGCCTGGTTCAGTTAAAACCAGCAGAAATTATATTACGACTTGGTGCCACTAATAAGCCCATATTATATTACCCTCTATATAAAAACTTTTCAAGTTACGCTAACCTTTCTTCTCCTTCTCCTCATCCTTCTTCTCCTGCGGCTCCGCGGTGACGGCCGGCTGCACCTCCTTGACGGTGGGCAGTCCGTGCGGCAGTATGCCGGGCGGGAGCTTGCCGTGGAACGCCGCTTCTTCCTCGTCGCCTTGCCGCGCGCCGTCGCCGTCGAATGTAAGCACTGGACGGTGAATAAGAATGGCCCTTGCCGGGGGGGCGTGTGTATGTGCGGTATGGCTGATTTATATAAGAGTAGCTTTTGTTTGTAAAGTTAATTTTTGAGTATTGAGCTAGATACTTGGTGTTAAAGGTCTACCAACCCGCACTGAGCCGACTCTCTCTCACAGAGACGAGACCCAACCCCAAATAAATTGGGATAAGGTTGATGGCGGGAGGACGAACTAAAGGACAGATTGGTCCACCAGAAGGATTGGAGGGAGGCCTTAGCCCAGTAGTGGGTCAATATGGGCAAATATAATCAGCTGATAATGCACTTTTTGAACATCAAAGTTAACAAGAGACACGTCTTCACCACATCTTAGTGTTTTAGCTGGCAAGAAGAAATGGCGGAACAAACTCCCCAGCAACAGCAACATTAGTAAGGACATGAGAATGATACCTTTGTGTCGAAAAAGAGATTGTAACTTCGATGGAATTTGGTGTTGGCAGGCACCGCGTTAAAATGTTTATCCATAATGTTGGATAGGAATCGTGGTAATATACCAATAAATGGAAGTTCAGCCGTATGAGTTTGAGAGGGAAAAAATGGCTTAATTATTCTCATGGCAAGCTTGTGGAGACCAAGTATCAGCAGCTCAAATAGATATTTAAAATTCTGTTTTAGAGAAAAATAAATTACAACGCGCTCGAAAGAGCGTTGTTTATTAAATCAGCCGTACTTTGAGTTAAAACCTGAATTTCATGAAGTTATTTAGCTTGTGTTTATGATTAGATTAAGGTTACTTTGATTCGAACTAGATCAACTTTAAACATTTTTTTTTTTTTTTATGAGAACCAGAAATCTTTTTATTACTTTTTTCTGGTAAGTACATAACTTCATGAAACACATAATGTAATGAGTTATGAAGATAGATATAACTACTGCTCTACTGGTGTAGCTAAACCTAACTACTGAGTGTAAATGGATGTCTTACTAGTTTATTTTAACACCTAAAATATAAGCAGCCATTTTGAATCTCAAAACCCGGAACGCTTAAGGATTGGTCTTCCAAAGTTCGTTTTATTTGTTTGGTATTTACAGAAAATGACAAACATTAATAACATTTTAATTTATGGTAAAAATAACACAGCAGTCAGTAAGGTTACTTTATTAAGAATTTATTATTTTTAACAAAAGCTGCTTATATTTAAGGCATTGTAAACTGATGAGTACGATGGCAAAGGATGAATAAAAATAAAGGATGATTAAGAAGTTTTTTTATTTTTTATTATTACGAATAAGTTCTTTTCACATGTTTAGGCGGCGAAAAAGGGGCTTGAATTTGATGGCCGGCCTAACTTCCGCCATTTTTTCTTTCAAAGTTGCGGCCACTAATACTTATATTAATCGATAATTGGTATCAATACAAACCAGTTTTGTGTGAGACAAAATGTTTTAAAGTGTCACGTTTCCGAAATATGAACTATCAAAGTTAAAGTTCATCCACTGATAGCATCTTCAGCACCATGACAGCTTATACCTCGGAAACGTGACACTTTTAGAACATTTTGTATGAGACAAAATGTTCTAAAAGTGTCACGTTTCCGAAATATGAACTATCAAAGTTAAAGTTCATCCACTGATAGCATCTTCAGCACCATGACAGCTTATACCTCGGAAACGTGACACTTTTAGAACATTTTGTCTCATACAAAACTTGTACCTGCTATCAATTCTTAAAAATTAAAATGGTGGAAGTTAGGCCGGTCAGGCTTCATACAAAAATCTTCCAAGCCCTTTCCATTCGGTTCAGCGCCGAAAGTTTAAAATTCAATTCCAGACAATTATTTAAATCATTCTGACTGGTTATTTTTCTTTAATTTTTTGTATAATAACTTGTGAAAAACTATCATCCAACTTTCTATTCATCCTTATCAAAAGCACGAACCTACTGTTACTCAGACGTACAATCTTGTAAGTCAATGATATAATTTTAATCTGTTCATGAACATTAGCTATTAGAAGCGTCATCTCTACTTGTTAAATAATCACACGACCAGATGACTTCGTTTGCTAATCATCAAATATTTTAACAAACCAAAATCATGCGGTTTTCAACCCTAAAGCGATGGTATATGAGACTACAGTTACAGCAAGTTATTTAAGTGAAATAATATTAGGAAATAGAAAGAATTGCTTTTAAAACAAGCTATGAAACCTTAGCGATGCCATACCAACCTAAACTTTACTATCACGTTATTAGAGCTTATTTTTATTAATTTAGCTCTGAAAAAAAACCTAAGTCGTCTACAATTCTAGGACAAACAAAATAATTCACCTGTTTTTTACCAGTAACATCTAAACTCAACCCTATAACCAGAACCATATTGTTAAAAATGAACTGTCGCATATTATCAAAAAATCTATAAAATTTCGGGAAGCATGCTGCTAAACGGGTCTTCACGCTACACATTTTAACTCCCAAATTGTTAGCGTAAATCTAAAAGTAACACATAACATAACGTCGCGCCTTTACTCCCAGAAGGGTTAGGCAGAGATGTACCTATAGTACACCCACATACATACACCTGATCTATTTCATGCACACAAATAAATGATCTTGTGTTAAATGCCACGTTTGATATAATACCTTCTATGTGCAGCGTAGAAAGAGAAAAGCATTACTGTAACTATATTCTCGGAGCTTTCAGTTTCTCGAAAAGAAAGTAAATTGTGAAATGAAAATGGCTATGTCTGATGTCCATACTAATCTTGTAGTTGTCAATGGAGTGAGGGCAACATACTTGGCCAAACGGCATGCCAACGTGGAAAGTAGGCAATAATGATCGACGTCACCGCAGGCTTTTTTTTTTCTTTTTATCATGCACATTTTTATAATATATCATTTGAATTTAAATAGTATGCAGTATTAGGTACTTATTTTTTTAAGAGAAACTGAAAGTTATATTCTAATACACATTTACAAGCTAGTAAACCAACATGTTTTAATGAACGATATGTGATCTACTTATTTCCTCTAAAACTGTGCAACTAAACACACAAATTCCTAAAAGCATTAAACATTTGGTGACAGAAAGCTTTGGAATATTAAAAAAAAATATGCAAAATAACTTCCCGAGCTCTCCACAAGAGAGGTACATCTTCTATCATAACAAAAAAAATAAATAAAAATAATACTTGTCTATTACAAACATATGGATGACTTGTCATTTGTCATGCATACTTATACACAACATGTATTTCTGTCACATGCATTATGGATTCAAATGTATTATTTATAAATAATGAAGAATTAATTGTATGTAATGTAATACAGGAAGAATTTTGTAGGTTATTTACAGCTGACTGTCAGCAGTAAAAGTATAGTATTTTTGTTGTGGTCTTATGAAATGCACCTTTTTCCATTTATATATTACGTTTGATTTTTAAGTCTTTTTAAAGTCCAGATCTTAATAAAGTAATTATTTACTAGCATGTTACTGACTGACCGTCAACTAACTTAGAAATGAAGGATCCTGTATTAAAGCACACACACAAATATATGCTACGTTATGTTTTTGTTAGCTTTGTCATAAATAGCGTTACATAATAGGAATAGATAGACAACAAACCATGCTAGGTGATAGGCACAGGCTCTACGAAGGGCAATATTTAGTTAAATGATTGTTTGTATGATTCGGAATTGAAACCTACCTGTGAATTCGTCCTCCCACTCTAAACCCGGGTTTAGATTGTACTCATCTTGAAAAGGGAGGAAAAAACAAAAAAACAATGTCAGTATCTTTCGACCATAATATATAAATAAAAATTTCAAACTATACATAGAAATAGCTAGTGCTTATATATTTTACAGCATGACCGTGTCGCGTTGCGTGGGCGCGGCGTTACGCGGTGTTGCAGCAACGCGCGGCCACGCAACACGCGTCCGTGTGTTAGGACCTGTGCAGTGTATGTTAGTGGACTCGAAGGGTAAAACAGCGTGAAATGATACGGCGACCCCATAATACCACCATAATTCATATACACATATTATATTTTGTATATTTCTGCGGCCGTTATATAGGTCTCCCGTGAGAGACCTAGTGGAGAACTCTGGAAGGCCACAATTCCGTGTAAACTCTTAAACGTGCATCAAATGATGATGTTTTAGTTGAGTAGTGTCACTCAAACCCCCTCTAAACACTAAACGTTACAGATTTCTTGATAAAATGAAATGGATTAAATGGTCTAGATGTTCGGCTAAACTGAGCTTATTTATCAAGTAATCTGAGTACCGCACCTATTTGTTAGTAGGAAATAACTAGAAGCGTGATAGTAAGGATAACCTAGACTAAATATATACAGATCTAGACCGAGATGAGGACTAATATACAACCGACACCGTGTTAACCGACATGATAAGAGAGAGGTAGTGTTAAGGGTAAACGACAGAAAGCGTCCTGGCGGAATAATGACTTACCGTAGTAGTCGGTTGCGTGTGCTAGAAAAGGACAAAAAATAAAAATATTCTGTCAGTTATAGTTCAGTGATAAAATACATATCTTTACAATACTATCTAGATAATAATATTTAAGAACCGTGAATATTTTTGTTTTGATAAATATATTATTCATATTTACATAAACGTATGTAAATGATTCTTGAACAAATGGTATGGATGGTATTCACAATGAATTGATATTAGTCCATTAAGTTTGTAGTGAGCACATGCAATTCCTGTGCGGCCATGGCCTAGATGAATTTGGCAAGTTCTGCGTACATAAAAACGGCACAAACAGACTAACAGGTCACAAAAAGGGAACAATTCCGAGGGCAGCCGAACCTACTAGACCAGTGGCAGTCGCCCAACCGCAATGACAGCCTGCAGGAACACAACAGGTTTCTCAGTAACCCAATGAAATTGGCAACCAGCGTCAATGTCGCTAAGTAATGTAGCCTTTTCATAGTTAGGTACATAGAAACCAATTGTGTTGCTACGGTCTGTGATAGTTTGGGCGGCTTTGCTGCGGTTAGCAGTTGTCGCCTTCGGAAATGTACCTCGAATTTCGATATGCACTTATTCCCGAGTCCACGGCCTTACGTCCAAACTAGCGTCAGTCACTTGTTCGGTCAGTGTTTAGTATAGTGCATTCACTGTGACGTTAGTTTGACGGCGCAAACAATACGTACATGCTCGGACAAACATGGTCACACCACACTTCCAAATGGGCGTAGCCAGGGATATTTAAATAAATAGTTCTGATTTCAACTGTATGTCCTTTACGAAGAGTTTAGTTTACAATCTGGCTACGCTCTCAAATAATATCACAAACGGTGTATTAGTTACAAGTTCAAATGGAACAAAACTTATTGTATTTAGTTGTTTATAATAGTCTAATACCATTTAATCCATTTTAAATTAATGAAATCTAATTTAGATGAGAATAAAATAAAAACAGTGTACATAATCTATGGCCAATGGTGGTTCTTCAATTATTTTGCAAAAAATCTAATTAAATAATACTTTAAGTTGCAATAAGCCAATGCAATAAAAATTTGAGTATTGAGTATTGAGTATTGGGGTTTGCTTCGAGAAACAGACAAATATTTTACATACATAAACTCAGGCCCTTTTTACGGGAGCAAGTTTTTACGTGTCATAAATGAATATGTTTTGTTCCATTTCACGTAAACAAATATCTGTGCATGCATTGTATATTTACGCCTGATGTAGGGGCTTATTGATCAGACTGTCCACGAATATGACACCAAAATAAGAATAAAGTGATCTAGAAACTACTTCATTACGAGGAGATGGATATCTACTTAATATAATAATAATTTTTCCTGTGTTGCTAAAGTGTTTTGAAATAATCATGCATTGTTAAACAATTTCATCTTATTATTAAAGAATTTACTTCTACAAGTTATTCATTTGAGTTTACATAACAAGTATATTAAAAATATACTTTGACAACTACAAAAACGAAAAACAAAACTATCTACATTTCAAACAATCACAGTGCATATTCGTGGACAAACAAAATATATACTGTAAAATAATGTTAATAAGGTACAAGTTACCTTTTCGCGGCCGCCACCAGTCCTCCATGTATCCTGCAAGCGGTGATGCATTGGAAGAGCAGCCTTTTTTTATGGTAGCACAAACACAAACATTGCACCACAATTCTCATACAGTATTTACTTTTATATTATATCATTAATTCATTAGAAAAGTAATGTAATGGACGACACAACATGTTAAGCTGAGAAAACAAAATAAAAATTTCGCAAATTAATGTTGCCTGAATTTATTTTGTTGGAATTAGCTAGATTGCTAGATGAAAACTGAATTATATAAGTAGCATGTCTACTAGGCATTTAAAATAGATCCCTTAAGTTTCAGTTTAATGTTTTTAAATTAATTATAGTTATAAAACGAAAGATTTTTTTTTTTTACTATTTTGGTATGTTTTTAAATTTATTTTAAAATTTGCTTTGTTTTTAGCACATACCTCAACCGGAGATGGAAGGATACAAAAAATGTTTTTAACTTACTAAATTAGTTAACTACCGATAAATTCAGACAACATACCAAAGGCCAAATTAAAAGAGATGGGTGAAAAGTAAATACTGTCGTAAAAACTACAGAGATGTCATTGGTTACAAGGGGCTCTTGTCATTTGCAAATACGTTCCAAATGCTTTGATTATTTTGATGTTTAATAAAATATTATGATACTATAAGTCAGACGAATTAGTACGATGGTAAAGGGTGATTTTTAAGTTCGTAAATTGTGGGCTTTTTCTAATTAAGGGGAATTTTATTTTTTATGTAATGCAGATTATTGTTTTTTTTTTTTTAATGATCACATACTAAAACAAAATTTATTATTTGCAAATGACAAAGTATAGTTAAACCAACACCCAGACATCACAGTTAAACGAAATTATATTATTTTTTAAATGGGTATGCAAACTCTCAAAATATGTTATTGGACAAACATAAATAATTATGTCAGTAACACAGAAACAATCCAAAACCCACGATTAAATTATTTGTAATGTTTATATCTGAATTAAAAGTGTAATTTTATATTAAACTGCGAATCCCACTATGAAATATCAAATCCATTTTTTTAATGTTTCTAAATTGCTTGCTCATTTATAACACTGCGATCAATAATCCGGTCGAAACAATGGTCTCATCTAACACCAACATTAATTTAAGATGTTAAAGAAAACTTATTAAACTTTACTCTCCAATTAGACCAATATGCAGTTCCCAAAACAAATTTACTGTTTGCATAAAACCTACATCTTAGTGATTGCACAAACTCAAAGACAAAAAGAAACTAAAGACGGTCAACTAAAAAAGTATAAAAAATAAAAAGTCTAGCAAAAATGTTAGCCAAAATCTTTTCAGAGCCATATTACCTCTGTCAGCAGCAATCAAACAGCAACCTTTGTTGCTGGCATTAACCCAATCACAAACTTATTATAAAAAACAAAAGATCACTATGATTTTGACGGTTGTGCATAAAATCAGAGGTAATATAGCTGTAAAGGATTGTACAAGAGTACATAGACTACACGTAAAGCTTACCATCTCGCAGTTCGGTGACGCCCGACGTCGTGGTCTGGGTTTGCTTCGCGTACGTTACGTTCTCTTTAGGTGGAATGTCTGTGGACTGCACCGACACCACTTGCAGGGCAGGTGGTTTCTTCGGGCCGCTGGTTGTGAACATGAATATTTTATACAAGGTGTGTAATCAGACCCTTCACTAAGCCGTCAACCAATCATTCTGTACATCAAACTTAGTTAAGGGTTTTTTACACTCATAATGTACAATACTGTTGGATTTTTTAATGTAGGAATTTTACTACTACAGGGTTTCAATCATGATTTGAAGGTGGAAACACCCTGTACATGGCACCCTAATTACATAACACACTTTCTATCAAAATTTGATTTATTTTAGAGAAATATTTTTACTATACATTACTTCATGTTTGTAAAAAAATATCTGCTCAGCAATGTACATAATGCAATGCATTGGGATTGTATGATGCAATTGGTGCTGGAAGATTGTCTATACAATAATAAATACATAAATGTTTCATGTGAAACACTGCTTAAAACTAAATTTTCTTTCTTCATAAGTCATTCTGATACTTTGACTGCTGAAGTTGATGTGAGAATCAGAGCTTCATCCTCGGTAATGAGCACTGGTGTAGGTTGTATTGAGTAGAAATGAACACAAGTAAGTTCCACTTACCCATGCGCAGGTAAACTGGACTTATCAGTATGAGGCAGACTGGCATCAGGTGATGCAGTTTGCGGTGGAGTTAGTGACGTCATTGACGAGAGAGATGAGAGTACATCCTTCACAGGAGCCACTCCAAGAGAGGACAGCATTTCATCCAAGTCCCGCCGGCTGTCCAGGCTGGACGCAGCTGAGGCACGTTGCTGGAATGAGATAGTCCAGGTTATGAATAGCCGCTAGTGTTTTCATAGGCCATGAAAGGTTAGCTAGCTAGAGGAGCTGGCCTGGGTTGTTATCCAAAGGTGGTGCCTATATATTGCATTTTACTACTGAGACTGTCATGCACAAGCATGTTATTATTTTTTAATTGACTCACTCTGGCCCAATAAGAATCAAGTTGGAACTGAACTAATAAATTTTTGGCAAGCTTTAACACATTGGATTCGATATGCATACCAATGTTATTATATTCACAGATATATCTAAGTGTGTTGAAAATTCAGCTTAAAGAGACTACTCAGGTCAAGGAAAAATCAGGAGATCCATCCCAATCTTGTACATATACTACCGCTATTCCACTGCACACCAAATTAGCCCAACATTGCAGCATTAGTCATCACCGACTGATAGCATTTTAAACAAATAATTGTATGACATTTAAATCCAATAAAACTAATAATGTGGCCACAAACCAAGGCTTCTTCAGCATCTTTCTGTTCCTTTTCCCTACGGCGGCGATCTTTCTCATCCCGAAGAGCTTGGAGTTTCGCCTTCTTTCGCTCCAGCTCCGCCTTACGGTCTGACATGCTTGACATTGCTGCTTCTGATAAGAAAATAAAAAAAAACATTGTGTATCTAAACTTTTATGATAATAGATGTAAGTTAATCTTGCTTGGGACTAACAAAGTAATAGTTTTAATCTTTGATTAAAATATTTTATATAGTTTTCCTACTAATGTTTACATGTTGTTAATTTATTTATAAATTCAGAAACTGCCTCATGAGTAAAAAAAAGTTGTAGGTAGGCTTGATCCCGTGTGAAACTTTAAAAATGGTAACAATTCTAAAAGGATTGTAATAATTGGATTGTTCTTCCTCATCGTAAACATAAACGAGCATTTTTTTCTTATGCGAAAGCCTGTCGTATTTTATGGAAATGTCTGATGTCATGTCATGGGGCAGGTGATTCATAGTCAACGACTGGAAAAGCTTTATTTGCATAGTCTAAACATTTACCTGCTAAATACTTGGCTCCTCAAACAAAAATAAGCATTTTTATACAACTTTATCACTAAATATTCCGACAAAACGTGGCAAAAGTAAAATATGTGTAACGGGATTTCACTCCACACAATAACAACAAATGGTTCAGTTACGCCGTGTAATCATTTATTGGATAAATATCTAAGTTTGATCGCTGTTCTTATCAGAAACTTTTCACAAAATACGCATAACTCTTTAAAAAACCGAAAATATATCGATCAACACTATTTCCCTGTTTCGGCAGAAAATGTTAGGGTTGCAACTATTGTTGTAGTAAGTCCCTCAAGTGTGTCTTTTGCTAAATAAATCAACAGCGAATTGGTAGAATTATAATAATAAAATTAGTGTTATAGTGTTTCTGGTATTATTTTAATTTTTTTTCTATGAAAACATTAAATATTAATTTCTTTAAAAATCAAAAATGTCCTGTGAGCTCCCAGGTCCCAGTTATTACTGGATTTTTTATATTTAAGTTGGCAATAAAATCGTAAAATGTCACGGTAGCGTTCGAAAACCATTTCGTTAAAAAGTGCATTCAAAATGTATTTTTATTTTCTCATTAATCATTGCGTTAACTCTAAAAATCAACTGTTCATTAGAAAAATGACTGTCACTTAACACAAATTAGTGATCTGCTGATTACATTTGTTTTATGGTACTATTGCTACAAATATTTTAAACAATAAAAAATCCTAAGAAATTAACATTGAAAATTACTTTGAACGCAAATGAAACAAGTTTGTTCTTCACGTTGTTTTAAATGTCATTATTGCTATTGGTGGATTATATCGAATACCGTATAGCGTTCAAGCATGAGCCAATAAAAATTCGAAAATAATACTGGTTTTGACGTTTCGGTTGCCTAAAACGTACTAGGGTGTTGTCCGGCTTGATGATTGTAACAACGCTAACGTAATGATCAAACAGTTTTATATGATTTTCTGACTGATACATTACGTTCTTATTATTAGTAGCATTTATAAAATAGCTATGAAATTATGATGAGTGGTTTCGTGTATTATTTATTTGTGTTGCTTTGCCATAGCATAACAAAATCTGATGCAGGTTAGTGTAACGATTATTTTCAATGCAAGTTTTGGCTGTATTCCCTCATTTTATTCAAACATATAACGTATATTTAATTGAAGAATAAACGTGATTGTGTGTTACACATCAACTCTTAATGAATGAAATATGCATTTGGGCTTTGTTTGCAGAAGAAAGTGTAACACGTTTCAGTCATTCTTGTTTACTTCGTTACAAATTCATTCAACCCTGAAGAGAACTGTGTCAGTTACTATTGTATTACTTTAAAATGCCGAAATAATGTTTACAGTATGAACTGGTATTGTTTTCAGACTCAGTAAGATATTATTACGACTACGAATGTAATGAGCCACTCGTTGCCAACGCTAAGTTGACCGCCACTTCCAGCCTAAGAGACAGAGGACCAGAGAATGCTAAGTTATATGGTGAGTATGGGACTTGGGATGAAAACATCAACTTCTGACCTGTATGAGGGAAGAAATCTCAAAGAACTTAGCTTTTACTCAGATTTCTTCTTAGATCTAGGAATAAAATGCCTATTTTGTTTTAAGCAATATTTATTTACCCATACAGGTCAGAAATAGTATTGTTGGAAGTAGGCAAAAGAAAGAAAATGTTGAAATATTCTCTGCAGTTTAAAATCATGATTAAGACCTGCAACAAGTCTTACAAAACCATGTTAACATGCTAATAATGGCTATGAATTTAAAATTAATACATTATCTCAGGTTATCTGTAATATTAACTGGTGGGCTCATTAGTATGGTAAGCCTCACGTCAGTGGTAACAAAACCAGTATAAGCTAGAATCGTATACATTTTCAACTTCATGCTGTATGCAAAAGCTCAAACTAATACCACCGACTTGCGGCCTACTGCACTAGAGCTCATGTTTTAGCATTAATCAAATCATGATAACATGGCAGTTATAATAATATGGAAAAAAATATTTGTGTTGTCACTATCATTTTGCCTTTGCTGCACCTGTAATGTTTCATAACATTTGAACTTAAGTAGTTGACAATGTTCTATTTTTACAATAAAATGTTATCAATCATTACAAGTTTAGACAATGCTAGAGAATGCTGTAGGACACAAGCCAGCTAGGATGGCAACATTTAGAATAGATCATTTGATTTTGTTTTCACTTGGACATAAAAGTCATGTCATTATTTTTGCATGCTGTGTGTTGTGTTCGTGATTCAGTTGCCAAAATTATAGTTTATGCTTCTTAACCTGTGAATTGTAAACAAAATATTCAAAAGTAAATCAAACGAAGATAGAAAGTAACAGGGTTCATTCGTCTGCAGGTCCGTTATCATTATAAAACACTGTATACTTGGACCTCAGTAAACATACTAAATAGCGACTTTAGTACCAAAATGGCCAATTCAAATGTCAGATGGGCCTTCAATGCCACTGAATGGAAACCTACCAAGGAGGAAATAGTAGCTGCCTCAAGTTACATACAGCAAGAGGAGAAGCAAAGAATAGCAAGATTTGTGTTTCAGAATGATGCTAAGTCATCACTAGTCGGACGACTGATGCTGAGGAAGTTTGTTTGTGAAACAACTACAATTCCTTATGAGGAAGTAAGATTCAGCAGAGATGAAAAGGGCAAGCCCTACTTAGTGGAGGGTGGGGCTGTACCAATAACTTTCAATGTGTCTCACCAAGGAGACTATGTAGTACTGGCTGGCAATAAAGATCGGAATATTGGCATTGATGTCATGAAAGTAGAACCGCCAGCAAATAAAAACATCCCAGAATTCTTTCGTATAATGACGCGTCAGTTTTCTAGCCACGAATGGTCGACAATACGAAGTTTTCCCACGGAAATGGAACAGATCGCGTGCTTCTATCGCATTTGGTGTCTCAAAGAAAGTTATGTGAAGAACATAGGGTTTGGTATAACTGTACCCTTGGACGAAATAAGTTTTTCACTAAAAACACGCACGTTGGAAGTGGGGAGGCTAGTAACTGATACGGTGTTGCATGTGAAAAATGTTCTGAAGGAGGGGTGGATCTTTGAAGAGACGTTGTTGGACGACAGCCATGCTGTGGCGGTTTCTTTAAAAGTCGATAATGGAAACTATGTACCCTCGCCTTATACTTATCTGACCTTTGAAGAAATAGTGGAACATGCTAAAGCCTTGAATGAACCGGACTTTAATTTCAGTTCTGATTTTGTTGAGAAGCAAATGAAACACTTTTAAACTAAGAAGGGTTGAAAATGAATCTCGAATTTATTGTGAAAGGAAAAACAATATTTTCATAAACTTGTAATGTTAAAAGTTCGCTAATTTACTTCTGATATGTTAATTTTTTACTATTTGGGTTGCTTTTGGATTATGTATAGACGTTACGTAGGTTTAGGATCAATATATGACTTAGTTGTTAGAGGTTTAATAAATAGCAAAGGCAAATAAATAACTATTTAAATAACGTTAACGTCTTATTTAACCGACTAACAGTTTTACCTACTAATGAAGTAAAGCATGTAAGAAATAAAGATGGCAAATTTTCCCGCACTGAAAAGGTTTGAACGCTTGGACGGCGTCGGAGAATGACTTCGACCAGCAGCTGGTCATTGACCTCGGTAGCGTAAAGAACATCACGCGGGTGGCCACACAGGGCCGGGCACACTCGCAGGAGTTTGTCCAAGAGTATCATATCAGCTATGGCTCCAACGGACTCGATTACGTTCAGTACAAAGCGGCTGGAGGAGAAGTAAAGGTAAAAATGTACTAAAATAATAAAACTATGACTAACAGGTTGAGAGGTTGGTTCGCATGTGTGAGCTTCTTTTATTTATTTTTGGTTTTCGTGTGGTGTTGTCACATTTTGATAGTAACATTCACTTTGATTTGGGAGTAGTGATTAGATTGCTGGTTCTATCTTTTAGTTGATATTCTGTAGCCAAAATTTATTTCGTGCTATCTTTTTGGACTTTCCAAATGTCATGAGGACAAAATGCTAGGCTTAGTGGTAGTTAAAGGGAATAATTGGTAGCATTAAAATATCGCTCTCCACAGTATGAAATATTGTGTCAAACATGTAATGAACTTAGACCATGTTATGGGATGTTATAATCGACACGCAAAGAAGAAGATAAACATACCATTCTCTTGTCGTAAATTCGATGATTTGCTTTGTATGGCTATACTCCATATACATTGATCATATTTATCTACAAATAACGTAGGTAAACAAGATAGTGCTCCTTCGTACACTATGATCAATTTTTTTATATTCAGTGTGTTGTTGTTTCATGTTTGCTCTGATAGCCATTCCACTCATTAACACTGCTTCTTTTCACAAACACAGCCCTATAGAAGAAATGCTAAAGCTGCTCCAGCACCATTATGTTAATACAAAACATCTTCTGATATTTTCTCATTCTTTTCTCTAACTAAATCATAACAATTTCTATTAATCCATTACACGTCTAAATAGTACGATTCTGATTGTGGTTTGCAAAAAATAATATGGCTCCTGAGATATTGTTGCTCATGTTCACTAACATTACGCGTGACCTTAATGATTGCCTAAATATAAGAACGCTGTTGGATTTGAAATGCTAGACTTAGTTCAGTAATATATAGACGTTCATTTAGGAGTTGCCTTGTTAGTACTAGGAACACAACAATGAACAACACAATACTCGTGCTTATTTTTACGTTTATAATTGTGCAATGTTTCCATTGTGGACCTAGGTATACAAAACCATGGCATTGATGTTGATCCTTGATAAGGTGACATTCAATGTGTTTTATATCCTTGATAAGTTAACTGCATGGAATCCATGTCAACAGATAGTTATGTTTCATTCAGCGAGAACTATTATTATTACTCGTAACTTTTAGCCAACAATGCAGTATTTGTTTGTAAATCACGATGTTACAGTCGGCTACCAAGGCTCAATACGTTCATTCATTCTCATACACGAATTATCTCGGAAGCCTTTACCAATTTTAACTTCAAAATGCAATCCACAATCAACTGAGTATAGTCAACAAAAGAGCTGGTATACAGGCATAAACAACTTGACTTTGAAATATTTATTGCGTGCTAAACTCGAAGAGCGATGTTGAAGACCTGGCCTGACTACCTAAAGTCATCAAGTCTAAGAAGTTAAAAGTAATAAGTGATAGAAGTTGTCTGTATACCTAATCTTTTTTTTCAACACACTGCAAGAGTAGCACTAACTAACAAATAACGGTGAAGGGACGGCAGCGTGGACGGCCCGCGAGAGCTCATACTACCAACACATGACGATCCAACTGGACAAGCGGCGGGAAATGCGCGGTATCGCCACCAGGGGCCGCTTTGCCACTGACGAGTATGTTACCGAGTACATGCTGCAGTACTCCGATGATGGAGAGAGTTGGAGGCCTGTGACTACGGAGGATGGGTATACGCAGGTAGGGTGCTTTGGGTGATTTAGTTTTGATGTTTAAATTCTTCCTTAATATTCTTAGCAGTTCTACTTTCTTGGATTCTATGGGAGACGTGGTCAAAATAACTGTTGAGTATACCTTTGTGAATGCATTTGTTTAGGGAAATTCTTTTGATCTTAAACCTTTTAAAACCTAACACCACACCTGTAATCCCTTTAGGATTAGGCAGAAGTACCCTGGTACTCCCACATTTCGCTGGTTAGGTTTAAGTACCAAGTAATAGGGGCCGAGCCTATGTCCATCAACCATGCACAAATCCAGACCCTGGACTGCTACTGAGAAATTATTGTTTGAAAGAAAAAAACAATTGTTATATCGGGCTGACTATGAGGGAGACCCATAGCCAGCAAGGTCGACGTGTCGCCATTCGATCAAATTCCATATAACCGAAGATGAGTCGGTGAAGTATTCAATACTGTACGGGCTTATTTAGTCATTTGCGAACAATCGTGAACATTGTCTATTTTGTCATGACTAGAGGTTTTGTAAACAATAAAGCGCATTGTTTACACTTACCCATATTACTGAATAACACTAGGTACAGTACACGCCATAATTATTTATAGACACTGAAATAACGACTCTATCTAAGTTATTTTTCATTTCACTCACAAGCTAAAATATAAGTCAACAGCTGATTATACAGCTCCCAATACACGCCAAGTTATACTTAAACGTCAAACCAATACATTTAATATTCCAACAGATGTTCGAAGGCAACCACGATGGAAACACGGTTCAAAAGAACGAATTCGAAGTTCCTATTATAGCGCAGTTTATTCGAATCAACCCGATGCGATGGCGCGACAAGATCTCCATGAGGGTGGAAGTTTATGGATGCGATTATGGTACGTATGGGTAGAGGAATAGAGGTTACTGATATAATAAGCTAAGTCATTGGACGCGCTAATCTCTGAAACTGCCAGTCGAATTTGAGCCCAATTCTTGAGGAAGATTACATTAAAATCACGCTGAGGAACCGATCAAAAACAGAAACGACGGTGAAACCGCGGTGCACAGCTGCTCGTGTATAAATATCTACTTATATCAAGTCAAAAGTGTTCAGAGTTCAACGGATTGCCAAACAATTTGATCTGCGACTCAATTGACCTCTAACAAGTTGTTATAAAACATTTATGCGCAGAATAATAGAAACGTATCATTTTAACTCCGAAAATAACAGCTCTATAAATCGATTTAACTACTTATTTTAGAGTGCGCTATAAATATGAAAAGTAAAGCACCTTTCGCTCAAAGATATTCAAATTATATTTTTATTAGTTCTTAAAAATTCGCTATGACCGGGGCGGCTTGCCGAGTGCTTTGCACCTACTAAATGGTTAAAGCTATAAAGTGTTCTAAATTGCCCCTGGCCTTGCCTTTCTTGCCTGTGTGCAGTTTTCTCGCTTTAGTGATGTGACAGGGAGTAGAAAGAAGACCAGCAATAAAGCAGGTCATGCTGTTAAAAAAATAAATATGATGAAAATAACTAGGTTGCACAAAATCTTCCCATTATGAATTCTATAAGCCATTGTAAAATAATGAAGTGTTGGGACACGGCATGTGTGTCCACCACGTGGGCCCAGAATGTAGGTAGGTGAAAATCAAATATCGTTTTCTGGTTTAAGACATGCCGGTTTCCTCAGGATGTTTTCCTTTACCTTTCTAACCTAACAGTGATGAAATAAATTTCACGAAGTGAAGTGCATGCCTGGGTTCGAACTCGCGATCTACGATATAGAATAGACATGTTATTATCATTGTTAAAACCAAAATTCTTCCAACAGTTGCCGACACACTTTACTTCAATGGCTCCTCCTTAATCAAGATGGATCTACTTCGGGACCCCATCTCAGCTTCCCGCGAGGTCATCCGCTTCCGGTTTAAGACCAGTACGGCATCAGGAGCCCTCATGTACTCCAGAGGGACGCAGGGAGATTATGTGGCCTTACAGCTTAGGGATAATAGACTTGTGCTGAATATTGATTTGGGTAAGTTTTCCAGCAAATATTGCATTTCGTTTCTAGCAATAAATCATTCACGACTGTGGAGATATTAATGTCCCGAATTTGCGTGTATTGATATCGCCACTAAAAAAAAAAAAAAAAAATAATCCTTAAACAAAAATAATAATCCTTAAACAAAAAGATTTCTCTACTGTCTTTGTAACTTCTTACTTACGTTACAAATTTTATCAGATTAATATATATGGCGGTTCGACATGTTTTCTTTAAAAAACCCCATAAATTCGAATAATAAATCAGCCACTTGTGTGAGGAAGGCTGCTTTTGAATTCTATTTCAACTGACATGGAAATTTCTGGTGGAGAATAGAATAGAATTGTCCAATATGGGTTGTGAATGATCTTGCAATGATCTTGAGAAAAGTCAGGCTAAATCTTGGTAACTAACAAGACACAATTCAACAGGCTCAGGAACATCATCCTCGCTATCAGTGGGGAGTCTCCTAGATGATAACATCTGGCACGATGTGGTGATATCCCGCAACAGACGCTCCGTCATCTTCTCAGTGGACCGCGTCATCGTGCAGGATCGCATCAAGGGAGAGTTCTCGCGACTCAACCTCAACAGGGCTGTGAGTATCACTTGTTGTACAGTAGTCTGTTAGACGTAACATCTAGCACGACGTGAAAAGAAGAAGGGAAGAACTAAGAAATATACATTTACATTTACATTACATTTCAGTGATTTTAAAGAACTGATTCACCAACCCAATATCACATTCCAGTTCTATATAGGAGGCGTACCAAACTTCCAAGAAGGTCTTGTGGTGAACCAGAACTTCACGGGCTGCATCGAGAACATGTACCTGAACGCCACCAATGTCATCCAGGACCTGAAGCAAGGCTACGAGGCCGGAGAGCCCTTCAAGTTTACTAAAGTTAACACGCTTTATTCGTGTCCGGTAAGTGTTAAACATCATCATTCTCTAATTCATTTGTGGTCGGCACAGCATGTCTTCTTCCACATTTCTCTATTACTCGTCATCTCATCAGACACCTCCTTTTTTGCCATATCATTCTCCACATAAAATTTCCTACAATTGTGTCAAACTGTAAATAAAACTACCTTCGTTACAGGAACCACCAGTAGTCCCCATAACCTTCCTGAAGGAGGGTTCGTACGCCAAGCTGCGCGGCTACTCGGGAGGGAACACGCTGAACATCTCGATGGAGTTCCGCACGTACGAGCTGCACGGCCTGCTCATATACCACAAGTTTAACACCGAGGGACATGTTAAGGTGAGATTCTAGAATAGCTTTATAAAGATGATTGACTATTACAGAGACATCGATTCTATAAGGTACGAACCTTGCATAGCACCAAAAAAATATCTAACCACCAAAGAACTAAGCTATTCCCAATCATCATATTGAAACTTTATACTTTTGAGTAGTAGTCCATAGTCTCTATTTGTGCATGGTTGATGGCATTAGTCTCTTTCCTACAACATGGACTTAAACATAACTGACGCAATGCGGGTGTATCTGCTATGAGTACTACTCTGATTATTTTCTTAAGATTGTTAGCAAAGTGATTTTACAAAAGCTACTTCTCTAGGTATACATCGAAGAAGGCCGAGTAAAAGTAGAACTAGAAACCCCCGGCTACCCTCGCGTGAAACTGGACAACTACGCGGAAGACTTCAACGATGGTCGCTGGCACTCCCTGCTGCTGACCATGGCTACCGACAGTTTGACTTTAGCGGTAGACTACCGGCCTGTGAAGACCTTGAAGAAGCTGAGGTTCATGACTGGAAGCATTTATTATATTGCTGGTAAGTTAGCATGTTTGGATTTGATGGTTTGGGGATTGCAGGTGAAGTTTGCGTGTTAGTCGACGTCTTGATGCGTCCTGCAATAATGTGATAGCTTTTCTGATGTCGTATAAGCGATTTTATAATATTACAGCAACCAGATTTTTGCAGTGGTTGAGATATTTTTAAATCTTCTGAATGATTAAAAACTAATAATTTCTCTTACCCTTTAGGTGGAAAAGCTCCTCCTCGCGGTTTCATCGGCTGCATGCGCAAGATCGCAGTGGACGGCAACTACCGACTGCCCACTGACTGGAAGAAGGAAGAGTACTGCTGTCCCAACGAAGTTGTGTTCGATGCTTGTCAGATGATCGACAGGTACAACTAGTTTTTTGATCTATTGATTAGGTCTCACGTGGGACTCAACCTAATTGGCGAAATGTGGGTCTACTATAGGAACACTCTACCTTCGGTTATAACAGGTGCGTGAATAGGCTCGCTTGAGAATTAAGAAAAAAAATAGTGAACTGCATTAAAATAGGTGTAATACCATAACTAACCATGAATGACAACATCTGAAGACCGTACAATAAATGTCCGGAGCGGTTCGTGTCTGTGAGCTGAGTGGAAGGTCACGCCTGTCCGCGGTTGTCTGTGGGGCCGACACAGGTGTGATGCTATGTGCAGCTACATGATTAACTCTCTTACGATCAACTGGTGTCGATAATTGCCCGGTCACTCAATAATTTTTATTTCATTTAGGACACCGACTGCAAAAATGTATTGGAAACCAAGTTATCGTCCAGATAAGTATCCAGAATCTTTTCACTTACAGATGCAACCCTAATCCGTGTGAACATGGCGGAGTATGCACGCAGACTGCGGATGAGTTCACATGCAACTGTCAGGGCACTGGATACGCGGGCGCCGTGTGTCACACTTGTAAGTACTTAGATAATTAATTCGTTTTCTCGAAAATGTTATAAAACTGTATTTGGTAGTTCAAGTATAGAGCGGCCGTAAACATGTCAGTGATGATGCAGTTCCCTTATAGTTTCAAAATTAATTAACAACCAAGATGATTTTAATGGAAATATGATTTTTAGTTGTTTTTGATTGAATTGTTTTCGAATTAAAAAATAATAGTCACGAATTTCCGTTCCCTTTTTACCGAATTTCCCTGCACTAAGCGAAAAGCACGTTGTCAGTGCCATAGCTATAAGGCCTGTGTGTCCCAGCCGTGCACCCGCTGTCGTGCCAGGCGTACAAGAACGTGCAGGCGGTGTCGCGCTCGGCCGCCATACACATCGACGTGGACGGCTCGGGCCCGCTGCCAGCCTTCCCTGTCACCTGCGAGTTCTATTGTAAGTATACTGTCATATATTTCTCTGTATGAGAAGAGGCCTTTGCTTGCAGGATGGCTGTTCTGGGCTGGTATTATGAATCAGTTAATTATACTACTTATTAAAAAAATGGTTTGTCTGTTTGTAATTATCAAAAATATTATAGTCTACAAAAAACAAAAAAAAAAAAACACACTTTAGAGGGACGTCATTTAATGTCTCGTATTCTTCTCAGCCAATCCTTTCATTTGATACCCATATCATAGGAATGTATAAAAAATAACTAGTCCGCCATCTCTGTGGGTCCGCCATATTGGATTTAGAAAAACTTCACTAGCTAACCAAACTAAAGTAAAGTAACAATGTTTATTTGTCCCAAAAGTAGTTACATAGATTATAAATGAGACATCCCCAGTAAGTAATTGATAATACTTGTGTTGGGGATATCTCGCTCTTTCCCTTAGTTATTAACAATATTGAGACTATTGCACAAATTATTACAAAAGGTGACCAAATAATAAAATTAAGAAGAAAAATTAACAGTTAAGTAATGACTTATAAACTAATTAGCAGCTCTTTGTGTAACTGTAGTTGTATGCCTTTGTGAAACTGTGTATGCGTCTTGTTTTTGAACAGTTTTTGAATTGTTGTGTGTGGGTGTGTGTATGTGTTTGTGGGTGTGAATGTGCATGTGTATTTCTTTTTTGTTGAAGTGCCGATAAACTAAACATGTATGCAAAATTTCATCTCAATCAGAAACCGGGAAGTGTATAAATTTTTTTTTACAGGTGCAGCTAATAAAAGCGTGTTAAAAAATAAGATTCGCTTTACTTAAGATTAACTTTAGCAGAATCTAATAGTAATTTATGAGCATCAGCTATACATGTTTTCAATACTTAATTGAGCGCAATACGAACATCCTACAGGCCTTGCCAACCTCCGGGCATCGCTCCATTGCTCATAAGATAACGTTAATACCTTGGGAATTAAATCGCTAAATTCGAGATGAAAAATTATTTGAAAATTACGTCATTATATTGAAAAAAAGTCGGCATAATCTTCACATCTACACTGTAAACATTCGACAAACGCTTGCGCTAGTCCTACGCTACAAGCAGCACACATATTCTTTATCGTTTGTTTATTTATTAAAACTTTATACACAAGTAAAAATAACCAAACAAAGGGATCGATGCCTTGAGCATATTCTTCCATTCTACTTTAGGGATCTTTAAATCACACAGTGTCCTGTGTGATTTATGTCAATCCCTATTTATGTGAGTACTGCGCCAACCGGTTATGAAGCCTCTGGGTTTATACAAATAAACGAGTGTTCACTTCTGAAAGAGTTTTATTCCCATTCAACCCAAGGAGAACCTTCCGACCGGACCAGTGCGCAGTAACTAGTCCGCCATCCATACATCGCGCTCACATATACGTTTTTGCTTACTTTGCGTTCTTTCTGTCGTGCACGCTTACATGTGTCCCTACACTACCTTAGTTTGCCTTACTTTATGTGAAAGCTTCCTATTTGTAACTCTAATCTCCTCCAACAGCGGACGGACGCATAATAACAGCAGTGGAGCACTCTTCCACGCAGAACACGGTAGTGGACGGCTACCAGGAGCCCGGCGCCTTCCGCCAGGACATCATCTACGACGCCTCCCGCCAGCAGCTGGAGGCGCTGCTCAACCGCTCGGAGAACTGCATGCAGCATCTCGAGTATATGTGCAAGCATTCCAGATTGTTGAACTCGCCTAGTAAGTATTGTTGTTATTGTGATGTTCTTACTAAATACGACTACTGTGTTCTTCTAGCGCTTGAATGACATTGTTAGGAGGCCACTGTTGGTAATTATTTGTGAAATTGTTTGAGGAACTCTTTATACAGAGTGGAATTTTTCAACCTAACCTCCTACAGGTTAAGAAAGTACTCTAAATACTGGAGCTAGCAAATTTTACTCAAAGGAAAAATTTCTTTATTTTTAAAAAGAAATAAATCTGCATTCAAAGAGTTTCGACAATTCGCTTGCCACACTCGGGAATCGTACCGGCTAAAATCCGAAAAAATAACATCCTATACTTTTATGGCATCAATGGATAACCATACGAATCAAACACCATACCTTAATTGATCAACCATAGAAATCAAATCTCTCTAACAAACATGATAAATTAAATGAAAGGAAAGCCATGAAATTTAAACTTATAAAAATGGGATAAGATAAAGCACTTTTATTCAAAGGTCCATCCGATAACTTATGTTAGTATCTAATTAAGCACCCACCACCCACCATCCAATTAACCACCCGTTAGCGAGGCGAGTGTGCGATCAAAACAAATTCGAAAAAAAAAAAAAAATGATATTTTTTTTTTCTATTTATTTATATTTGGACCTCATTATCGCTACCAGTGACTCCGAAAACCATAAAAATGACGCCTATGAAGAAAAACCGAAAATTTTCAACGGGGCCTTCTTGGATTTTTGTTTTGACCTTATTTTCAGTATCAGCTATCCCCAAAACCACGAAAATGACACCCATGACGAAAAAACTGAAAAAAAAGAAAAGAATATAATGTATTTTATTTTATTTTATTTATTCTGGGACAATAAACAGCTACAATATGTGTTGGAACAGAGGAAAGACAATACAAAATATTAACAATATTGCAGCCCACTACATTATCCGCATATTAACAAAACAGAATATGATAATGAGTGCCACTAGATAGGTAATAAATTACATCACATTAATAACAAATAATTATAGAAATATCAATTAGCGATTATTAAACAATTAATTAAACGAAATATTAATTACATCATGCAAAATAGAAATAGAATAAAAACCCCAATTGATTTGATAGCTTGGCAACAGAGTAATAATTAGCAGTAAAAGCAAATAAATAATAAATAATAGGCAATAAAATCTAGACTAGTTTACATTCCTAATAACGTTATTGGTTAATAAGAATTTTCATAACGAACGAACGATATGTAGAGGAAACTTAAAATAAATAAAAGTGATATTTTCTGATGTAAATAAGTCAACCAAAAAAAAAGATAGTTGATACCAAATACGATATCGACCATTACTTACTCTATCTCGTTCTCCATACATACATTACATACTTTCTTTTTCTGCCCCTGTAGTATCTCGATAATCTTCAGCTTACCTAGCTCCCTACAAAACGGTATTGCCAGCCGCGAAGACACGTCTTTACTTCATGTGATACCCACAGATGTGAATGTAATATACTATTTGACTACAGTAGCCACCTAGACACTACCAGAGAGTGCCTTGTTTCCGAAGGGAAGCCGGCAGGAATCGGCTTCTTAGGTGCCTTCGGGCCTGGTATGGACGTTTGCTTTTTGAACCCAGCTCACCTTGGAGAACGATCTACTGATGAAGTCATGAATCCTACATTGTTATTAGACAGTAAAGTACACATTGATGTAATTCCCCAGGCGAGGAGTCGTCGTTCCACCCGTTCGCGTGGTGGGTGTCCCGCTCGGGCCAGCGCATGGACTACTGGGCGGGCGCCACGGCCGGCTCGCGCATGTGCCAGTGCGGGGTGCTGGGCTCCTGCGCAGACCCCACCAAGTGGTGCAACTGTGACGCCGAGCATATGAAGCCGGACGGTATGTACGGTGATCATCAGACACAAAACCCCCCCTCCCCCCTCCCCCTGCTACAAAACAAAAACAATATCAAAGTCAAATTATTACGTAAACCGTACCGTTGGACATTAAGCTGACTGTATAGTCGACCATTATTGTCAATTTTTTCCCTCAAAATTTGCAACTTCACTATGTTTGAAACTACCTAATTTTCCATAGACATGTAGACCTTGTTCTATGATGTACAAGTGACATTAAATCATAAGGTAATATAACAGTTAGGGGTCGACTATACTACGCACAGCTTAAAAGAATTAAAATGTTAAATGTTTGATATTATTAGAATTTCAAGTGGACGGCGGTGAAATCACAGAGAAAGAGTTCTTACCTGTGAAACAGCTGCGCTTCGGCGACACCGGGTCTCATCTCGACGAGAAAGAAGGACGGTACACACTTGGACCTCTTCTGTGTGAAGGAGATGGTATGCTACTTACATATGTTTTATCTTCGTTTAATCTGAAATGGGACACTTCCAAAAATAAATTAAGTTACGTGGCAAATTAAATATGATGATGGTAGATTTGGGCCATAATGACAGACAGTACGGGAGTGACCACATTACCGCACGGAATCGGCTTAGCCGGTCAGAAAAAGCTTTATATCTAGCTCAAGCCGTTTTTGGACTGTCTATGTGTCAGATACACATGAACTGTCTATCTGTAAGATTTAAACAGCTTGTTTTGTTATGTACCAGATTTGTTCAGCAACGCAGTAACGTTCCGCATATCTGACGCCGTCATCACTTTACCGATGTTCGATCTCGGACACAGTGGCGACATCTACTTCGAGTTTAAGACTACCAGGGAGAATGCTGTGCTTCTGCATTCTAAGGTAAGGATAGTAATCGTCTATTACTTTCACACTGTCGAAATACAGGGTTGCTCTTTGTGAGAGGGTAAGGCTTATTGTGATGAAATAGAATGATAATGGTAATTTGACTCTTTAGAGTTTTAAGTAGACAAGCAATACGTGCTGCCATTTGTTATGTTAGGTTTAAGTTATAAACGACACTGTAAAGCGTTTTTTTTATATTGCGACATTAATGCCCGTTTTTATGACATCGAATATTAGGCGACATACAAGTGAATTTAAATAAAATAAGCGCGCTGTTTGATTTACAGTGCTCTACTTACAACTGAAAGTTTAACACTGTGTTTTTATTTAAGTTTAATGGGCATTAGTCTGTGAATCGCAGGCGCACGTGCGTCCTTTATTTGCGTCCATTACAAAATTAGTGCGTCTGCGAATTTTAAAAAGTAGCATTTGAAAAAGTTAAAATGTTTAACATTAACTTAACAGGGTCCTCAAGATTATATAAAGTTGTCTATCATCGGTGGAGACCAGCTGCAGTTCCAGTTCCAAGTGGGCGACACTCCGCTGGGTGTTTCCGTTGAGACCAGCAACCGGCTCGCGGACAACAACTGGCACTCCGTCAGTATCGAGAGGAACAGGTATGTTGGGATGTTCTCTGTTTTGCCTTTTTTTTTCGTTTTCGGGGGAAACCTTTAGAAGGCGACCGGTCTTTGGGGATAAGCCAAGGAAGTATTGGATTTAAATCTCAATAAAACCAACCCAGTGGTCACAAATCCGCACACGGGCGGAGGCACCGTTTCCTTTTAAAAAGCCCTCCCGCAGCCCCTCGGCCGAGGCCCGGGCGCCTGGCCCGTGCCGCTCCCGGTAGCTGCCGCCTTCAAGACCATCGCGGACTCACACAACAAAGTCGCCTCCCTCCAGTTGTCAGACTCCGCAGACATAGCCCCGAGTACGGCTGGCAATGACGGGTCACAATGGCGGCATTTTGCTGTAGCATCTCGCCCAATCTTATTCAGGTACTCGCCGAAGCAACCGTGTGCGAATAAAGCACCTGAGTAAGTCCTGCGATGTCTTGTCCCGTGGCATCTCTGTTAACCCTATCAAAATATAGACCCATGCAATTGAATTTCGCAACTATTGCCCCGTTTGCTTTTACACAACGTCTATGCAGCATCCCCAGAAAAACTTGACCTTTACTAGACTGATGCCCTAAAATACGCTAATTACGAAAACTCTTACATCACCGCGTGAATAACTCCATTATCTATGTTAACTTTATTGTAAGAGAACAAAATACAAGAAACGATATTCATGCATGAATTTTAATTGAATTGATGAATGATTACAAGTAACACCAATCGTTTTCTTCTCATTCGTATTGATGGAACTTCTTTTCAGATTACCTGACCTCTAAGCATCTGCTTTAATAGAAAAATCAGTAGTGTTTTCTTTACCCTAGAATCACCTGCCATGTTGCACGTATTCTGCAGTGGCCTATATCGAAAATAGTCGATCGATTGCGTATCTAATTTGGTCGCTGCAACATACATTTGGCAAAATGGAGGCACTAAAGATGCTTCCAACGCTCAATGGGTATTCTCGGCCACACCATGGCGTACTTACTTGAGTGTCTAAATTGCCCTACGCCTGCTCACTAAAGGATATAAAAACGCCCTTATAACACTAATTTCTTTCCACAGGAAAGAGGCCCGCGTAGTAGTAGACGGCGCCCTAAAGAACGAGATCCGCACGGCCAAGGAGCCCGTGCGAGCGCTGCACCTCACTACCGGCGTCGCGCTGGGAGCTGCGCTGGACCGGAAGGACGGCTTCGTGGGCTGCATGAGGGCTTTGCTGCTCAATGGACGGCCTGTAGACCTCAGGGGATATGCTAGAAGAGGTACGTAATTTAAATATAGTTAATTGTGATAAAATTGTAAATACTACGTATTTTTGTCCCCAAACACAACCCATACAAAAGGCGCGGCACACAAAGATAATGGTCTGGATAAGTAAATCTATACCGTCTTATACGAA
The DNA here is from genome assembly GCA_910589295.1 of Noctua janthe. Taxonomy (NCBI): domain Eukaryota; kingdom Metazoa; phylum Arthropoda; class Insecta; order Lepidoptera; family Noctuidae; genus Noctua; species Noctua janthe. The sequence goes on from OU342562.1 coordinate 17,697,533, forward strand.
CGCATCCAACATCGCGGTAATAGACTTATCCACGCGATTAACAAACAAACCCGACAGCGTGCAAAAACCTACCATACTCAGTATCCGTTTGGTCTGGTCGTAAGATCCTCGATGAGATGAGGAACCTATTACTGATACCAGTAAAGTCGAAAAAGCTTAATAAAAGTTTTATAAAACGGCGCAACTCACCCGCTATCTCACCATAACCTTTTAAAATTAAGGACACTCGAAAGGTTTTTTAAATAATTATAATTTTCATGTGCGACATAAACAAATGAGCCTAACATGTCTGACTCCCCTTAGGCCTGTACGGCATCTCGGAGGGCTGCCAGGGCAAGTGCTCGTCGTCCCCGTGCCTGAACAACGGCACGTGCCTCGAGGGCTTCGACTCCTACTCCTGCGACTGTCGCTGGACTGCCTTCAAGGGACCCATCTGTGCTGACGGTAAGTTGACTTACCGTCGACCAATTGAACATGCTTAGACAGTAAGAACTATATCATATTGTAACATGCAACTGCGCATTTGCAGTATGCATCACTGGTGTTAGACATGAGAAGTAACAAGATAAGACAAGTGACAAATTTATTTTGACAGTCCGAATGTGTGATACGTTTTTGTATAGTGATTGTTGTTGCTGCATTAGAGTCGAATAAACCAAAGCTGTTTTTAGATAATATACACATGCTTTCGTAGGTACCATTTATAAATAAACAAATTTTATTTTCGAAATTAAGGTTCAACCGCTGCTCATCAGCCAGATTTAACCGTTTACTCTGTTAAATCGGATGCAAAGGCGTCGGAATTGTACGATTCTTACATCACTTTCGAAACCCACTTCACTTGGACATACAACCAATCCTAATCTTCCGTTTCCCCACAGAAATCGGCGTGAACCTCCGACCGAACTCCATCGTAAAGTACGACTTCCTGGGCTCGTGGCGCTCCACCATCGCCGAGAAGATCCGCGTCGGCTTCACCACCACGAACCCCAAGGGTTTCCTGCTTGGATTCTACTCCAACATTTCTGGAGAGTATCTTACTTTGCAGGTTTCTAACTCTGGTAAGTGTTAGCTTTTATAGTGTACTAGTTGATCAGATAGAGGTAGTACTGTCCTATTTTCTGGATGTCGCCGCGTTTATCGCGTTTATTCGATGTCATCTACCTGGTCTAGCAATAGCTAAGAACCATCCAGGCGACCAATGAAATGCGTGTAGTAAATCGTCATAGTATATTCTCTGGAAATTCCGCGACCGATTCATGTTTTGTTTTCTATCTATTCTGACTTTTGCATTTTGCACCCACCTTAGCATTCATCTTATTTTCAATCAGTTTCATGAATATTGTGTAAACCACAGGTCATCTTCGCGTTGTATTTGACTTCGGTTTCGAGCGACAGGAGATCGTGTTCCAAGGCAAGCACTTCGCGTTAGGACAGTACCATGATGTGCGTCTCTCTAGGAAGAACAGTGGAGCCACTATGGTGTTACAGGTATGTGAAGCATGTTGTTCATCAATTTGATAATAATTTAACACTTTTATGCATTACTACATTTTTTCATATCGATAAGTTAAAACTTCGGTTACCTGAATAGGCTATGTCGTATTTTGATTCAAATGAAACTATTTCAAAAAGTGTACTTCAGTGTTCTTTTCTTCATATCGGTAGAAAATATTCATCGAGTCCAATCACATCACTATCAATATACTTATTATATTTTTATCCAAAAACATGAGTCCATACTCAAAATCTGTCGGTGCTTACCTCAAAAGAGCGCCTCAGACACCTACAACTTACATAGTCCTTAAAATTATGATTTGCGGGACTGTACCACCACTTCTTATAGCAGTAGACTAGAATCATACTTCAGTGTGTGAAAGAGATGGCGCTATATATATCTACTTCCATCTCATTCCCACACTGAAGTTACTGCTGTAACAGAAGGTGGTAGGCTCCCTGAACATATCAATGTGATTGTATGGACTTGGAAAAGACACTGAACCTTGAGTTTGCTTCAGTGTTTCTTTTAAGAGTAGTCGACTCATTTAGCTTTTATACAAAATAAAAACATTTTTGTCATATATCGAGAATTATATGAAAAAATACTAACTTGTTTGAACAAACCTATCCCAGGTGGACAACTTCGAGACCCAAGAATATAACTTCAATATAAAAGACTCTGCGGACGCGCAGTTCAACAACATCCAGTACATGTACATCGGACGCAACGAGAGCATGAACGAGGGCTTCGTGGGCTGCGTCAGTCGCGTGGAGTTCGACGACATCTACCCGCTCAAGCTGCTGTTCCAGCAGGACCCGCCGCCCAATGTTAGGAGTTTGGGAGGTCAGATACTGTACTTTGTTATCATATGACGTTTTGTGTAATGATATTATCCCAATAGGGTGTTTTCTTATAGCGAGTCGGTAGGTCAACTCTAAGTTCATAGTGTGTCTTAAACGAATTGCGGAGTTAAAATGTTAAATAATTAGAATAGAATTAATTAGTGAAGGGATGAGAATGGTATATCATCGCTTTAAGTAAAACACCATGGATATGCATTAGTTGCCTTAAAACACGTTTTGTCATACAATTGAACCGATTCATACACAAAAAATTTGTGTCGTTAAAATAAAGTTGAGTTGGCTGATCGAAAGCGTGTTTTCATAGAAAGAATAGTTACTAAATCTTTTACCCAAACCAAATTTTGGTTTTTGATAATCATTGCTTGCATTTATAGCTCTATCAAGCTGATAGTTGATGATATTCATCGCCTTTCTCCAACAATGTCGGTGTCCAGTCCAACAGGATACAACTGGATATCAGTACCACTTGTAACTACTATCAAAGAGCTACATGTGACAGCCGATCTGCAAATTATATTAAATAAATTAAATTAATTATTTATTGCCCAACGAATTTATATAAGATTACACTCAAAAGTTCTACCTCGTCAAGTTGTAGGCACTTTTTGAATATATCGACTTGTGCAGGAGGAGTGCTGAACGAGGACTTCTGCGGCGTGGAGCCCGTGACGCACCCGCCCGAGCGCCTGGAGACGCGGCCGCCGCCCGACCTGGACCTGCAGCACGAGATCGACATGCACAACACGGACGAAGCTATCCTCGGCAGTGAGTACTACTTTATTGGCTTAAAGATACTGCTTGATTCTCAGTTTTGGAAGTTGAGGTTCACATTCGATTCGTATTTGTTGCCGAAAGCTGACTCGGAACCTATTTTACATTAAATAGTCATATAAGTATTTCGCGCGTGCCAACTCCGTTCGGCATCTACTGTCGCCGTTTCAGGTTGAGGTCGGCTCGGCATATCTCAAGCAAGCTGAGCGGTTTCTACCCTGAACTATTAATACACTTTTACTTCTACATTATATTCGACTTTGCCGTCCGGTTGTGCCGTATCATGCTGACCCGAATATGCGGTTTCTGTATAATACTTATCTATTCTCACAGAAAATAGTATAATTTTGTCGTCTATTATAATACTAACTTTTTCTTTATTTACAGCGGTTCTTGGGTTTATATTCCTGTTGCTGATCGTAGTAGCTATCGTGCTAGTGCGTGCGCTGTCAAGACATAAGGGAGAATATCTTACGCAGGTTTGTTTACTCACTTTTCACTTTATTCCAGGTTTACATTTACTTACAAAGATGTGAGTTGTTTTTATGTGTTATGCAAGTGTGCTATTAAGATGCCCGACCAAGAAAACTCGCCTTTCGGTCTTGAACTGCAGTAGCCGTAGGAAAGACGAGACACACGATTTGGATTTCAACCAACGTGATCGTTTGATTCACGCACTCTCTTCTCGGTCCCGCTTTGTTGGAGACGTGAGTGAAGTCATGATATGATGTGGTCCCCGCTGTGCGCAGGAGGAGCGCGGCGCGGACGGCGCGGCCGACCCGGACGCCGCGGCGCTGGCGGCCGCCACGGGCCCGCGCGTCACCAAGCGACGCGAGTTCTTCATCTAGTGCGCGGCCGACCCGGACGCCGCGGCGCTGGCGGCCGCCACGGGCCCGCGCGTCACCAAGCGACGCGAGTTCTTCATCTAGTGCGCGGCCGACCCGGACGCCGCGGCGCTGGCGGCCGCCACGGGCCCGCGCGTCACCAAGCGACGCGAGTTCTTCATCTAGTGCGCGGCCGACCCGGACGCCGCGGCGCTGGCGGCCGCCACGGGCCCGCGCGTCACCAAGCGACGCGAGTTCTTCATCTAGTGCGCGGCCGACCCGGACGCCGCGGCGCTGGCGGCCGCCACGGGCCCGCGCGTCACCAAGCGACGCGAGTTCTTCATCTAGTGCGCGCTCGACCCGCCCGACCCGCCCGACCCGGCCCGGGACGATATATACGTGCCCACGTAACTACTACCTGGACCTATACCTAAACCACACTAATTAGCCGTGATCTGTTACTGTGAATATTTGAAGCCAATAGTGCCAGTGAAAACGTTCGAATCCAAATCAAAGTAAAACAGGTACCGATATAATCTACTATACGATTCATATTTTATATTCTAATTGACCCAGTGCGTGCTTAAAAAACTACACACTATATTTATGGTTATTGATATTGAACTATTTGGACACGACCTCCTCTGCTTTTTAACAGCACGATCGAGTCTATGAGTGCCCTTAAAACATCAACACATCGCTTTTTAAATAGGCCGCAAGCGCAGGCAGTTTCACATAAAAAGCTAGCAAAAATACTAGTTTTGCTGACAGAGTTGTATATTAAAAATATTTATACTGGCCGAAATTCACGCCTAGAATAATGCAAATTAATACAACAAAAACATTTGTAATTAAGACAATATTTGAGTATTCCAATGTCATTTCATGACTAAAAACCTAGACTTAAATTATTATTCCAGTACTCTAAAATATACTTGCGATCTTGATGTATACGGTTTTCCTCTCACGTATATTTCGGCAAAGTCCAAACTATTCAGTTTTGATTTCAGCTCTCAATATAATCGAATAAAATATACACGCAAGGAAAACCGTTCATACTCATAATCTTGTATGTTATTCATTCAAATTATTACATAGAAATGTCTCCTATATATCTAAGAATCAGAGTAAATTAATCGTATGTAAAATTCTAAAATATTTCTCCCACTAAGTGCCATCTGGCTACTTGCTATCAGTTCTCTAGGCTTCAAGCTATATTTAATGAATCTCTTACTTATACGACTCTCATTTTGTTTCAAATTAATATAGTTATCATGTATTGTACACATTCTATGGATGAATCTCAAATTCTCTGCTCTCGAATTATTTAACTATGTAAGTTACTAACCAAAGTTTAAATTCTTCCAACCTCCATGTATTATAAAAAAACAAAAGATACTCATATATATATTTCACACTACATTAGGATAAAATTGAATCTAATAGTTCACGTATAAGGTCGTTTATCGCTTGAAACAAGACAAGAAAGAATATACAATACTACAAATTAGACTTAGGTTTTAATTAGGTTCTTTATAGTTTTATAACTTTTCCATAGAAGTTTATTTTACTTAGATTGCTTACGGATAAGCGAATAGAATATTTTTAGCCTTAAGACAAAACGCGTTGGAAACATTTATTTTCTGTTTATTTTCCGTCCAAAATGATATTTTTCGTTACTTAACAATGATGTGATCATTTTCAATCTATTTGGCAAGGCGTATTTGTATTTTGAGCAGTAGGGACGATTAATTCGTAAATCAATTAAACACATTATGTATTGACTTTACTTAGGTAAACATATTATACTATGTGTATGAAATTATTCGTAATCATTCAAACTAATCAAAATATACTATCGATCTTTAATGTATTATTTTGTAAGTAACTGGTAAAAGTTACAGATAATTTTGAATTTAATTTAAATTATTATACAAATTATTTAACTTGTGTATGATTTTTGTATTGCAATATAAGTTCGTGTACTCCACTATAAGCCAGTAAGCTCCTTTTCAAAGTTCCAAAATAAATAATAATAAAAATATGAATTAATGTCATTGCTTTATCATCGTTAAGGAATGTTAAAAATGATGTCAAAAAGCCTGTGGGTTCTGAAAGCTTGAACAAGTCTCTGATTGGTCAATCTTTTACCAATACTGACGTATTACGTGACCAACGTAACTTGAGACGTCTTGCTAAGAATAACGTCGTCCACTTGTCAAATTCAATACTTTTCAATCGTAGTTCCAAATTCCGCCTCGTCTCAAGTTATGTTGGTTAAGGATCAATCACTGTGATTGGTTGTTTTAAATAACAACGACGGACATTAAGCAATCATTGATGAGCTTTCCGAATCCGAGGGCGACGTTAGTTTAGATAGTGTGCTCTGTTTATGTAATGAAATGAATGGAGACGAAGTTTTAATCATGTTAACTATACAATTGCTTTAAAATCGCAGCTTTTTAAAGTCCCACTGTTTGAATTGCTGTATATTGGCCTATAAGTAAGCGTAGTCAAATCAACAAGCCAACAACTATGATTAAATTTAATCTGCTTCTATACAATGTATATTTGACACGATTAGTCTTTGGTCTCAAATACGAATGTCACTTGATCGTAGTTTGCATGTTTCAATCTGCTAAGTAGTTGCATTTATGATGTGTGAATCATTCCAATTTGAACATTATCTCGGTGCCATAAATGTCATACGACGAAGTCGTCAAATGCAACTCCTGCTAAATGTAAAATGTCCTTATTCCGTCTTACAAAAGTAATTGAAAATGAACACAATTGTCAAAAGAAGCATTGAAATCTGAACTGTGTGAGATGAATTTGGAGGTTCATAATCCCTAATAATACGATCAAGTGTTATTCATGCTTAGAAATGAGTTTATGCGGTAATATAAGGTGTTTGTGCCTTATCAGTAATCTAACGGAGCCGGCACATAGAGTTAAATCACTGATAATTATGTAGCGTGTTGATAGTAGAGTTTTTATTTTACTACTTCGAAAATCACGAATAAATTTTCCACAAATACATTATTTTTGTTGTTTTTATTATAACCTACAAAATTACAGATTTACACTTAACTACAGTAGTTAAACTGGACGAGTGATGAGGCACGTTTATATTTACGGGGTTACCTAGCCATTCAGTCCCCCTCTCATGACCATCTTCTCTGTCACACTAAAACCAATTCTTGTATAACTCATGTCAACACGAGAAACAAAAGGAATGCTATGTTCACTGTTCGAACGAGAACGATTACTACATATTTCACTGTTTGGTCTCATATTGGTATATAGAAACTACGTATCGCCACATTCCACGTACCCTTACATACTCCTTTTTCTCGGTTCACGTTCATACATCTGGTCTTACATACTTGAACTTTCTGAAGAACCAATAAGGTCAGTGTATGTCTTAGTCTATGGTGTCACTTACTGGCGTTTCCACTCATCAACCTTGTGAATACCTTTTCTTAGCACCACTAACCTATGCATAAAAAGTAACCACAATGAAGCCTCACTTACGTGGCGTGGCCCATTATCGGCTTGTCCCACATCCGGCCACGCGCCGCTCTCAGCCAAGCACCTGGGACACTCAACCCGTTTGCAAAACGCTGACTGCCGCGGTGCTGCCCTTCTAGCACTTAGACAGCGATCAGGGGGGTGCCAAAGTATCGATATGTCGATGGTAGGAATCAAGGTTAAAAATAGGAATCCGAAGTTGCGACACTGCGAACTCTTATGGAATCAAACTGGGATTAGACAGCAGCAAACTGTATTATTATATTCATGTTTATAATCTGAGTATTCATGTATTTTTTACCCCACTATGGCGAAGCAAAAAGGAGGGTTATTTCTACTCACCTCCTCGCTTAAGGTTACGTTAAAGCTGAGATTGAGTTGTTTTTTTTTTAATAATTAATTAATTAGATTGATCGGAAATATCAAGGTATTTTTATGAGCGCACTTAGCAACTTGTCCTCTCAATGTCTTATGCTTTAGGCTAATAATCAAATTAAATGCTGGTCTAACGTACATGGCATTGAAACATAGCTATTTTATCTACACCTGTCCCTAATTCCCACCGGTAATTACCTCATCAAAACTATCGACACCACACCTTCCCTACTCCCCACATCAAGTCTCACTCAGTGGTCGTTTGACCTGAAACGTCGATACATCGACTATCAAGCACGCGCCACCACTCCACACCTTTTAGCGAGCATCTAGTTCTAGTGCACATTACTGGGTCACTGGGTTGGAGGGCACGCCAGCCTTTGATAGGCACTTTTCTACAATAGCTGAGAAAGTTGGATGAAAATCGATATTTTGTCGACCTTTGGTAACAATGTCGGTACCGCACTAGTCTTTGCCAAGGTTAAACTGTGAATCCGATAAAAAGCAGTCTGCGTGAAATACTAAGCTCTTAATTTCTGGTTTCATTTATCATGTCTAAATCATCATATAACTGTACCTACGAGCCTTTTGGCGTAGATCGCCCCTTAGACCTTTAGAATCAACTTGTTAAACGCACCAACCTAAGTTCACCGATTGTCCGGCAAGTCGAAAGTATAATGCCTGAGAGTCAAAGATATAAAGCGAGTGATTAGGTAGGCTAATTATTACCTAGGGTTGAGTCCACCCTGTAGTATGTCGACAGTATAATAAGGATGGAGAGTATGTAACTGAAAAAAAAGCTCAATTTATTTGGCCGCCGCTTTGGTTGACTGACTGGCTAAAGGTGCTGGTTACACACAATTGTTGATGCTAACCGTGTGATTAAAATAAGTAGATTTCAGCTTTAAAATGATTTACGCATTATATGTTCAAAGTTATCACAAAATAAACTTCCACCAATACCCCACACTGCATTACCATCGCAATCCATCACTCCGTCATTAAATCCATCATCCTTCTAATCCAATATTAAACAACAATTCAAACAATACGCAGGTATAATAATAAATCTTCACAATTGCCCCTGGATGTAACCCACTCAATATTTTAAACTACCAACTTAACCTGACCCATACACGTTCAATTTTCAGCTTTATTTCCAAGCATTAAGGTGGTAAGATTAAAGGTGTTAAAGCAATGGGGCCTAAAATGGCCGGTGGGTTTAGCTACCAGACGGGAACACGGTTAGATATTAATCCGTCAGATCGTGATTAGATTCAGAGGCACGGAGTAATATATTCGAAGGTGTCGGCTTTAGTGAAGGGCTGTGTCGATTGTTCCGTCCATTTAATTGATAGTGATTAGTGTCATTGTTTTTTAATGAGTCTTTATATGTCAGCGTTGTTGAATCAGGATTGAACTATTAATGTGCATTGTAATGATTCAATCCTAAGTAAGCAATTTATCCATATTTGGTATCATGATCATGTACAGTGTAATGCATAATCAATGGATTATAACTAGAGTTTTCCATTAATAAGATCCTAGACAAAGCGAACAAATTAAACGAAGTTTGTTTTGGATCTCATGATTTCGATAAATTGCACCTACTTACCTCATACTAATTGTCTTTAATTTGTTATAAAACGTGCAAGATGCTCTCCGCATTTAAAGTAGGTACTTACCTAATGTTGAAGAAACAGAGTAAACCTTTGCGTTCTAGCTTTTTTAAATAATGGAAACATCCTCAAAACAAACCAACATCAACACTAAGTTTACAGCCACTCAATATTCATCGTGGAACTATAACTGTAAAACAGAGATCAATAATTGTCGATATTTCACCTCCCTACACGTTGGGCGGTGTCGATAAGCGCGCGTGCCGCGGCAAGCGGCAGGCGTCTTAACGTGCACCTTCACGTCGATAACTTACACAACACTAAAGTAAACGGAGACGTTTTCTTTGCAGTTATGCTGAGCTTTCATCTGGAATGGAACGTTTCTTGAGGCTGAATGTATTGGAAAATATGTGGTACTTCATGGAGTATAAAGGGTGTAAATAGACCCTTAGCCGAAAGGCATTTGTTCTCCCCGTCTTTGCCGTTTTTTTTTTGTTCTAGACCCTAACTGGGAACCTTCTACTTACGGAGACATTGGGGGTCAAAGTTCTAACTTTTTCACAAGTTTTTTTTTAAATACATGTTTTTAATGTAAGATTTTTACTTTACACACCTCCACGACCCCGGTACTATTCAATCCATCCATCAGCTCAATGTTTTGAGTGCTTTCCATCAAGTCCTACCGAAAAACGTGATTTTTCACCCCTAAAAAAAAAGTCGTTTTCCAGCAATAATTTTTGCGTAAAGTTACTTAGTTTGATGTACAGAATGCTTGGTTGACGTTACTATGTGAAGGGTTTGTTTACACTCTGTATGTACGATCTACCTATACATATAAGTTGCTGTTGCGTAGTTAATGACCTAAGAAACTTTTAAAATCAATACAATACATTTTTTTTTCATTTTAATACGTAGCTACATAATCCTGTAAGCACAGAATAAATAGTTGCTGTAAGAATCTACGCGAGCACTGTTTCTTTTTTACATTTATAGTGCTACAGGAACAGCGACAGTTACGCCATAATAATGTATATTATGAGCACGGACGAGGAGCTCGTGGCTAAATAATAACAGCCGCTCGGGGTCGATCTTAAGGTTAAGCCGCGCTTGCCTAGGTTGGTCCGAGGATGGGTGACCGCCCAATACATACCGAGTTTCCTCCGTGCCTCTGAAAGCACGATAAACCGTTGGTCCAACCAGTCTTACCAAGGAGTATCGTATAACCCAGTACTAACTGGGTTGTGGAGGTCAGATAGGCAGCGCTCCACGTAAAATACTGGTATTCAGCTGCATCCGGTTAGACTGGAAGCCGACACCAACATAGTTGAGAAAAGGCTAGGCGGATGATGATGGATACGGACAATGGTCTTAGATTTTAAACCAGCTGAAAGTGTTCTTTTGTTATTCGTTACATTAAATAACTGCTCCAAAACTAAACCCTTTAATCTGAAATCAATCAGTTCATTGAACACTTTTCTCCAGAGCTCCAGACCCTTATAAATCCCAATCACTGTATTGTAAAGTAACTCAATCATAGCCCATTTACCGTTGCTTCGACGTCGCAACGTAATTACCAATAGTAGACACTCGGCAACTCCAAACAGATTTAGCAGAGAAATTAGCAGTCGCCGGCCGCGGCCCTAACTTCGGTACCGTCGCTTCATTTTAAACTTCACAATCCGCTTTACGACGAGCGCCGAAATTAGTTGGAAATTAAAATAGCATCGGTACACCTGTCTGAGCCGATTATGTGAATCGATGGAGCTCGGGAGGCTGCCGCAATTTTTGGTGTAGAATTATAGAAAGTTTGTCGTGGCTTTTGAATTTTAATTGCAGATTTGTTGGGCTGCTTTTAATTAGGATGGCTTATGTGTGTTTGAATGTTACAATGACCTTTGACAGTGTTGGTTTGTTAAGTATAGATTACAGGAATTCATTTCAGACAATTTTCGCCTCTAATATCGAAGTATTAATTATTGTGATAATTAAGTAAAGGGCTCATTGTCTAGTATGCGTGCTCGCATAAAAAAGAAGCATTAAATATTGTGTGATCAACCGGCAAAATATTTGAAGAAATAAAGGGCCCTTTATTGTCCCATACGAGAATCCCAACTGCAACCCTAAGCGCAGAAAACCCAATCTTGCCAATACGCCAACTTATCCTTCTAATTCACACATTCACCATAATTACGTATTATGTGGTATCTAATAATTACCCCGCACCTCCCACGTGCCGCCTGAGATCACTCATCAGCCAGATTACAGGGCGCCGTGATTACAGGCGCGCTTTGATTCGGCATTGTGTCTCGAACACACCTTGTGATTTGGCGGAATTGCTAGTGTGATCCTGAGTGTACGCTCTATTCATCGTTTGGTTGTTTTGGTTTCAGATAGTTTACGAGTATTAACACGTTATGCTATTGTAGAAATGAAATTAGAGATAATACAATAAGTATTGCATAAAGCTCTGTGTTTTAAATTTACATTAATTTCACTTCAACACCATTAGGAAAATACTTGTATTCGATTTCATCCGCTTAAACAGTCAGACTGGAGCGACCCCGACATAGTTGGGAAAAGCTTGGCAGATGATGATGGGCTATTAGGAATACCTATCTATAGCCAATTACTTAGTCACACGTATCAAAACCGGTGATCCCAGATAATAAGTCAATATTATTTGATTAACGGTGTCCCAGTGAAAATAGTAATCGAATTAAACACATCTTGCTGAACTAGTCGAATTAAATCACCTTAGAAAAAGGCTTCGAGGAGAAAAGAAGCGTTTTTAAGATAAGTATAAACTATGCAACACGTCTTTTACCTTAATAATCACAATTAAATTGCTTAGCCTATTGTACATATTGTACTCGCTTTAACTTTTCTAACTCCACTTCCCTAAAATCCCCGTCTTAAAAAGGGGCAACAGTCCCTCCATCCCTCCTAAACGTCCCTCGGAGGGCCGTGTTCAGGTGTCACGGCGTCACGTCAGGTGTCGTAAACACGCTGCAATCAGTTTTTATCGCCATCACGCCCCTGAGACGGAAAGGATTACTTGCAAAGGTTCTGGGAGCTTCCGAGGTAAATGTTTGAGGACAACGATATGTTCGCGAGTTGGGGATAGTAAATATGGTAATGTGAGTTTTTATTTGCTATAAATGTAGTGCTTGCTTTGTTGCCGCAAGCTCTACTGGTAAGCATGAGGTCATGGGTTCCATTTCAGGTCAGGCAAAGTTTTATTGGGTAATGCCTTTATCAGGAATGACTCATTGGTCGCACGGAGTCTGGCTTTGCGCTCGATTGATGGCATCTCGCGTCTTCTTATATGGCAGTAAAACATAAGTGGTGAATTGTGGGTGTACTATATGTATATCTCTGCCTAATCCTTTGGAGATTACTGGCGCGAAGATATGTTAGTATAATGATAAGCATTGTCAGTCAAATCACTGTCAAGTAACTATCTGTGGCAGTCAGATTTTTCTTAAAATAGTCTTATGTTTGAAAATATCGCCAAGAGACACGAAATTTGATACACACAAGTTATTTTTCATCTTCAAGTATTGTAAATCCGTCTAATTGTTACAAATCCATACAATTCTAACACCCCTACTCGTAAATTATTTGCACAGCTGATTCACACACAATGAGTGCGCATCGCAGCGGCATCATCCGAACTTTTCTCAACAACCGCTAAGCCCCTCTCAACATCTAATAAAGTTACTTAAAAAAAATCTCCCCGTCACGCTATTATCTCCACAAACTCTTAAAAACAGATTAGCACACTCGAAGGGCTCCACAATGATCTTGTCGTAAAATCCTATCTGTTTCAGTTCCACATAAAAAGATTTTCCCAACAAAAGGTGCCACTTTTTATCCGAAAAGAGCACCTGCTTCGCTCGAAACTTGCCGAAAGTTTACCAAAACTTCGGCGAAACTTCGCACCGGATGTTGTTATCGGCCGGAAGCGCTTTAGGCGACTTCCTGTTTTGACGGACGTAAAAACTGGAGATTTTTTTCTTAGTCTTAAAAAGTTGTTAAGGGTTTTTTTATTAATTTATACCAGGTCTTTAATTATTTTAAGTATTATGTTGAAGGCGTAGCCAGGAGTTAATTGATAATAGGGAAAATCCGTTTCTTTAAAAGTCGCTGAAATACTCGATACCTGAAGATGTGTTTGGCTTTAGGCGTCCAGTTTGTCCTAATCCCGTCTATAAGCATTTAACTTGGATTCGAAGGTTCGCTACCGGCTTACCTTCTCAGTATGGGTAGGTTAACAAAATAGCAGTGAATTCTACACTGTTTTAAAATCCTCAAATTCTTTCAGATTGCAACCCAGTTCTACAGAATCATATCTTGCGTACTCTATAAGAAAAAGATCCTTACTTTTAATACAGAGCGACACAAAAAACTCGTAAAACACAAGTTTTACCACCGCCGCGAGCACACCTCCGTCGCGAGAGTTTTGAAAAATGGCCGCCGTCCTGACTGACGGCACTGACGGCTCGGCCTCAGATAAAAGTTTCGCAGCAATTTCCTATTCCCTTCCAGAGAGATGAATAGGTGATGTAATTGCGTACGAAAACTTAGTGTTATGGTGGAAAAAATGAGGTACTTACGAATGAATTTTTTCACTAAATTTTCGCGTGGATATCTGAATTTTGAGTGTGATTGAAGTAAAGCTTTTTTAATATTGTTCACTGTGTTGTTTTATATAATCTGTACGTTCACTGAAACATACTATCGCACAAGAACGGATGGAGCGTTCTGCGACCCATCAATTGCCATGGTCAAGCATAAGTTTTGTGTGAGTTTGGTATCATATTACTCGGTACTAACTGGGTCGTGGAGGACAGATAGGCTCCATGTAAAATAGGTGGTATTCAGCTGCATCCAGTTAGAAGTACATAGTTGGGAAAACACGAGGCTAGACACGTTATAGGTAATGTTGAAGTACATTAACTTTCCATAAGAACATGCACGAAATGTTCCAACTTTTCCTGACCTAAAAATAAAAATCTAAACAAGCGGGCGATGAATACGCGTATTCAGCGCCAACATAACAATTTTCATGAACACCCCGTGGTTATAAAAAGTCGACAATATCATGAGCAAGCGAGGTGGTGTAATTAATGGGCCCTCTCTCTGCCCACCCCCGGCCGACAAGGTGCCGACCGGGGAAAACACTTTTAAAAACTTTGCCACCCGCAAATTATTAATAGGTTTCTACGTAGACATGGATAAGGTGTCCAAGCATTACCTTTAGAGAGTTATCGATATTATTTTGATTGACGTCAGAAAAAAGCAGTTGATTTCGTTTGATATTTTATGTGCCAGCTTAAAATTTGTAAGTATTAGGTTTCTGTAATTTGATATGCAGCAAACTCGATCTTGGGATAAATTTGTTTCTCCCTGATCAACCTAGTTTAGAAAGTTTCTGCTTTAGAAAATTCCTCAGAAAACTGAAAACAACAGCTTGATTGATTTACCAAAATACACAGTTCTTAAACCTCCTAATAATTCTATCGAGACATCGACATCCAGCACCCAAAATTACCCCATCCCTTCTCAAGTAACACCTTGCAACGATGTAAAAATTAAGAAAGAGAGATTTTTAAAAAGTGCACCGGCGTCGGCCGAGTTAGTGACGCCACATTAATTCGGGTGTCGATTACTTGCGTCTTGCGACTCGACACAACGCTGATAAAAAATCGTACTTACCTGAAACTTAGTGGAGACTGACGGGACTTTGTTATTAGTTTGCCAGTCTAGGCACTAGGCAGAGACGGTTTGAGGACTTTTTTCCAAATGAGAGGCTGATAGTGCATGTTTTATTGTAGGTTCTTCTTATCGACTTATTTGATTAACTTATTTACTAATAATTTCGTTCAGAAATGAAAACAGTGCTTTGGATAGAAGTGTTGTTTCAGATATAGTTTATTTAATGTTTTAGGAACTTGGCTAGAATTACTTGGCAGAAAATGGGACTTATTAGGTAAACTAACTCGTTAAGAGTTAGTTTACCTAAATTCAGATTAACAAAAACTAGCAAGTCTTTTCTTATAAACAGTATACGCTTTTATAACAAGTTGCCAAAGTCAGCTATTAAACTGACCGATGGAAAGTTCAAAAACTACATCAAACGTGTCCTTGTTAAAAAAGCTTACTACAAAATCAAGGACTACGTTGAAGATAAAGAAGTTTGGCTTTAGTTCCTTCTGCGCATGCGGCTTCCCTGGTAGCTCATAAACGGCACAAATATGTGGATGTCTCTAACTATTCTCAATCTCATTTTTTCTCTTCTTTCGAATCAGTTTGTTACAATAGTTTTCAAATCGTTTATACATCTTTTGCTCAGAATAGTTACAGCACTGATAACAGTATTTGTGTCACTTGTTTATTTTACTTTTACAATATTTTTTTTACCTTTGTATAGATTGTTTTTATCGATTGTTTGTGAATGTGTGAATATTGTAGGCTTTGTAGATTCCCAGCTGCTTGTTAACCTTTTGTTAACTTTTTATTTTGTTCTACATTTTTTGTGTAGTAAGCAACGACTTATTGTCGGGTCTACGCTGTCCCCCCATACTTAAGTACAAACGCTGTATCCATGATAATATTGTAAAACCAAATGATTTGAAAAGAGTAACCATGGAGTTTCTTGCCGGTTCTTCTCCATATGAAACGACCAGCCCGAACCGTGCACCTTTTTGTCGACATTTTTTAAGTACCCATCTAGGCCTATGTGAAATAAAATATTTTGATTTTGATTTCGAGTTTTATTTATTTTAATTTTCCCTATGTTATAATTATGTTTTAAATATAGTTACATTTATATATTATTTTGAGTATGTATTAAATAATCTGCTCTATAGAAGTCGTTGAATTATGTCTTAAGAAAACCATTTGCATTTCCATCATAATCGTGGGTTTAGGACTGTTAACAAACCTTCTAGAGTCATAAGAAAACCAAGTTAACTATTACGTATAAAAGCTTACTTACTCAATAATTTCAGCAATAGCAACAAAAGCTAGTAATTCATAGAATCTAGACAAAGTCTTAGCTACTCGTAGAATGTGCGAAAGGAAACGGTCGACAAATCACTGTCGTTTACCGTTGAGCGCGTTTTCAATTTGTGCCGTCTCACCGTAAGTGCTGGCTGAATGTGTGCACACTGTGTCACCAGCGAGGAGCTGCGAAAATAAATATCTGGGTTCTATTGTTGGGGATGTGGAGGAGGCAGTTGGATCGAGGCTAGCCTCCTGGCCGGATTGCCGCTATGGGATCTGGAGGCGATACTCCACGCGCGCCTGCACGAACGGCGCGCGGAGGCACTACGTCGGGGAAAACTCCGCTGCCGCGGTAAATTGCCGCTCAGCGGACAGACCTCCGGCGTGATCTCATGGCGACATGAAGAGAGCGACTGTCGCAACCCCGTGCAGGGTGCGCCACCATAGTGGCGATAAGATCCCCTCTTTAAGGACTGGAAAGGCGCCATGTCGCCCTCACCTACCGCCTGACGCAGGTCCTCACCGGACACGGTTGTTTCGGGAGGTTCCTGCACCGAAACGGGCGGGAGCAATCGCCCGGGTGTTTCCTCTGCGAGGATCCGTCCGGAGGACACGGTGGAGCACACCGTGGAGGTCTGCCCCGCTTGGGCGGAGCACCGCCGTGTCCTCGTAGCGGCCATTGGCGGGGGCGATCTCTCGCGTCCGGCTCTGATTCAAGCCATGGTCCGGAGCGAGAGGGAATGGGAAGCATGACTGCTTCGCAGAAGGAGGTGACCTCCTTCTGCGAAGCAGTCATGCTTGTGAAGGAGGTGGCGGGACGTGAGAGGGAAAGAACCTCACATCCCAGCCGGCGCGGGAGATGCCCTGGGCGTCCGGGGTCACGTGGTGGCTCCCGGCCACCGTAGGCGCGGGCCTTTGGACGGCGAGTTATGGGGTAGCTCACCGTCCGACCGTCTTATGACGACAGGCCGTGTCGACGGCGCGTTCTTGTTCCACACGCGCTTCAAAATCTATTTGAAGCGCGTGTGGAACAAGAACGCAACGCAGTCAGCAACCGAGTAGGGGTCCGCATGGGCCGATGCCTGCCAGGGCTGCGGGACTGTTCGAAAGAGATACCGTGGCCCTGGAACACAAAGGGCAAAGAAGGAACATGGATGGGTTTTAGTCAGTACAAGTCTGACACTCCCTTCCGCTCCGCCCAGAGTGGGGGGGGTGGGGGGTGGTCATTTGATGAATTGCTAAATAAGTTGTCGAATAACCGAATCCAGACCCAGATGGTCAGAAATTGTAACTTTAACAGATTTAGTTTAACCATCGATTGGTTGAAATAAATATGGTATTATTTCATTTAAAAGAATCAAATTCAATTCAAGATAAGTCACCATCGGATACTTTTTGAAATTATCGTCATGTCAGGAAACGGAGGCTTTCCACGCCATCTGCCATGGCAAGACATACTTCAGTGTGTGACGTAATGGACTTTTATAACATGTCATATCCCCCTTTTCCTGGCTCAGCGGCGAGTGCATCTGCCGTGAGCTACATACACTAATGATAATTTATTTGTCCGCGTTGTCTAGCGAGCTCAGGAATCCGCTGCACATTGGAAACGAAAACTTTCAACTGTATGTATGTACCTCTGTCACTATGTGTTTGGAGTACAGTATGCCGGAATGTTGATTGGGAACGAAAGAAAAATGCAGCAGCGAGTGTGTTGCATTTTCATTTGTTGCCGCGTGTGGATTGCTCTCTTAATATGATTCTAATATATTTACTTTTGAACTTTATTTTAAAGGTAATTATAGTCTTTTTTTTTAACTGAAAAAGTCTATGCGCCTTTACAACGGTTCGATTGTATATCAGCATTCATCCTATAGAGCGTGGTCGTCTATCACAGTGGACGATGTCCCGACTACATTTTCAGACAAAGTAAAACTCAATACACGATCGTAGCCTAGCCAGGGACTGCTGTGGAACCTTGACCACTGACATAGAAATCTCAGTAAGCACTTCTTGCAACACCTAAATTCTACAAAATTCCCTGCAGCCTATTACTACTGTCGTAATAAGTTCCAGTTACAACTGAAAATCGATCAACCACCACCTCACTGCAGCAATAAACTCCAACTAAAAAGCCCACGCGCTCAGAATCTGATCGTCAATAACTTAATATAAAAGTATAAAGGTGAATAGCAGTTTGATACCGTCGTAAAAGGCCGCAGTCATCTTGAGATCGCGTAAACCTCTCACGAGAGGGCGCTCAAATAATCCTGACAATAAAGAAAAATTCCAGCCCTCTTTATGAAGAGGTAAGTCCTTGGCAAATTGTGCATTGTGGGTGGTGTGGAGTCGTTGTTGGAGGTTTGATTTTTCCGTTAATTGTACAGTATTGATACTTAGTTTGAGAGGAATCAGTTACTGCCAGCTGTTAATTTTATAGGGAGGTATTGCTATGCATTGAATTATTCGACTTGTATCATGGACTTTCGGTAATCCTTATCGCTTCCTGATAATAAGAAACAGCAACAATATATTATTGTCTTAGGTCGATTTGAGAAATATCTAGTTCCAGTTCGCAAATGTTTTCCTTCGTTATTAGATCATTATAATATAATGATCTAATAACGAAGGAAAACATTTAACAAGATAACTAGATATTTCTCAAATCGACCTAAGACAATAATATATTGTTGCTGTTTCTTATTATCAGGAAGCGATAAGGTGGTGGTTTTCGAAATAGCTGATTTATCATTGGGTCGGCTTAGATAAATCAGTTGTACAGATTTGTTGAACTTGCTAGTGGGTACAATGATGTATTTAACTATTTCTGCTGCATCTCGTTCAACAGCAAAAAATAACAATACAATTCGTCTCCACTCCTTCTACTATCCATCTTTAAGTAGCAGAATGTAACAGACGAGCATCGTGCAGGTAAGAGACGCTATAAGTGGATTGCTCTTCTGCTTTACATACAAATATTTTGTGCAAATGGACGCCACCCACTGTGTTATTACTGAGACAGTAAGACCAAGGATTTATGAGTCTCTTTTATTTCTGGAGGACAACGTGTATTGGAGTGAAGAGGATTAGATGGACTTTGATAAAATAATCTTGTTGGTACACTTGTGCTTGGTAGAATGATTAAAGATAAACGTGGATTTTTTTCCGCTGCTTTTTTTGATGGTTATAGTGAACTAAGGCATCGAAGGCCGATAAAAATTTTGTTTAGTTGTTGGACCGCATTCGGTTTTAATAGAGACATGTAGGTAGTCTTTGATGGATACTTCTTACATGTATTTTAACGACATATTTTTGCAAGTCAAGAAATGAGAGCAGGCTTTTGCCCAGGACAGTGGACAGTTCAACCTAGCAAAAAGGTTACATTTTTACTAGATTGTAACTAATTTTATAAGCTGAGTCCTAATATTTATTTAACACTTTAAGCACAAAGTGCACAGGCCGAGTAATATTTATTTAAGTACACACAAAATACTTAATAAAAACTATTTAGGTGCATCAAGATTCTATCTTTTAATCTATCTTCATGTAATTTAGCAGAAGGTAACACACCACATCATATTTTATTTCGCTTTCAGAAGCAGTAACACTCCTGGTAATGACCTCCAGCACACGCCAAGGTGTACAATAGGTAAGTCGGTATAATCCTGACAGATGACGCAGCCGCAGGACTGAGGAGTAGTCCCACAGAACATCTTCATGCCATTCATCATAGGTCGATTATGTACTCAAGATGATTGATTGTTGGATTTCAATATCTTATCTTGAATGCAGCTGTTTAGATAAAAGTATTAAATACATTTTTCTTTATATTTATGTATTGAATGGAGGTTTACTGTGGAACAGGGTTTATGAAAACAATAAAAGTGTTCAATAAATAAATTCCCTCGTTGGTCGAGTGGTCGCTAGTGCGACTGCTGATCATGAGGTCCTGGGTTTGATTTCCGGGTCGGACGGAGTGCTATTGGGTTTTTCCATCAAGAATTTCTCAGTAGCAGCCACGGGATCTGGATTCGTGTCCAGTTGATGGCAATAGGCTTGCCCCCTATTACATGGGACTTAAACATAACAGGCGAAATGTAAGTGTACTATTAGATACACCTCTGCCTTACCCTACGGGGATTACAGGCGTGATGTTATGTATTTACATATGTAAATACCAACTGATGCAATCACTCTCTATCAATCTGATGCAATATTATCAATGCAATCAGTTGTAAGTTCATCATAATCATCATCATAATTATCAGCCCGGAATCCTCCTGGATATGGGCCTCCCCTTTCTGACACACTTCCCGGTTCTGTGCGTCCCTCATCGAAGTGTTTCCTGCGAGTTTGCCGATATCGTCAACCCAACGAGCTTTTTATTCAACGAGTTGTAATTTAGCCTGAACAATGAGAAAAAGATTATTATAGAATCTTCACCTAGCTGCCATCACCTAAGCACGGTATACAAGTACATGATCAATTAAGTAATTACTAAGTATTTCTGTTCCCAAAACCCTACACTTGATCTTAACCAAACCAGAGCGCCTAATTTTATAGTTTTACTACGTACACAAACGTCTTACGACCTCCAATGACCCCACAATCTTTAGCTCACACGCCTCTACCTGGCGTTACCCTGGCTGTATCCTGGCACACCCTGGCACACCCTGGCACCGCCACAATGATCCCATAAACGCTTTCAAGTATAATAAGATTAGTTTAAACCGTTCGTCTGGCCGATCTTTGGACATGTCTCGGTACAAGGTACAAGATGGAAGCAGTATGTTGAAGATATCTCAGGACTTCGACAGTTATTTCTTGAAGTGACCAATCCCGATATGAGCACTAATCACTTTCGACAAGATGCGTTGCCACAGCAACGTGATTAGTGCTCATATTTAGCCATTAGTGCTCGTGTTTAGTGCTCATATTTTGTAAATGGTTTATAACAGAGCAACACCTTGAAACCGGCTGGTAACTTCCAAACTTCTCTAGCGTCAGAGTGGTCTCAGTCTTGATATTGCTCTTATGTAGGTGGATGGAAGGATGAATGGGTGATATATCGTAATACTTGCGTGCCTCGGAAGGTAAGTTAAGCCGTTGGACCCAACTGTCATTTGTAGATCGCGGTCAGATAGGCAGTGGGTCCACGTAAAAAAACTGTTATTTATCTGCATGCGGTTTGACTGGAAGCCGACTCCAACATAAAGAATAAAGAATAAATTTATTAAGCCATTGTTAAAAACATTTTCTTAATCTAACTTGGAGCTACTATAATATAATCACATATACAGTTGATAATTACACAACATAGTTGGGACAAGGCTGGGCAGATGATGATAGTTCCTATGCTGATCACGCTTCCTCCTATACCTTGCGGCGAGCGTTGAAGGTGTGCGCACAGTAGCGGGTCGGCGGGTGAGATTAGCCGCAGTTACTATGAGACGACTTTATTAGCGCCGCCACTTACAGACGATCTGGGGTGAACGGTGCGCTTTTCCACTCGGTACGATAGATGACATTGATTTCTCGGTGCTAGTTTTAAGTTTAACTTCGAGACTGCTATATTTTCCTGGCCCTGATAAGTCTTACTTTCTTCTTGTTAGTGTCTAGATACTGTCTGTCCAAAACCAAGCTAAGAGTTTAGCATTAAAATACAAACATTTCTTTCCGATTCTCGTTTACAATATTTTTTGGGGTATTGGGATTAAAGTTAAATAAAACTTAATAAAACTTTTAGCGATACAAATAATTATGTCATAGCTAAAAGTTTTATTTCGGTGCCAGGAAACAAAGTTCAGTCTTTCATTCATTCAGGAAACAAAGTTCAGTCTTTCCAAAACCAAGCTAAGAGTTTAGCATTAAAATACAAACATTTCTTTCCGATTCTCGTTTACAATATTTTTTGGGGTATTGGGATTAAAGTTAAATAAAACTTAATAAAACATTTAGCGATACAAATAATTATGTCATAGCTAAAAGTTTTATTTCGGTGCCAGGAAACAAAGTTCAGTCTTTCATTCTTGTCTTCAGTTCATTCTTTCATCTTGTACGAATTAATGTAAACTTAAATTAAAAAAAAGTTTATCACAACCAGAATCTATGGAAACTAAAAGTATTTTTTAATATAATTGCTGTTTTCAACAAACTGTGTCGGACCCAGCGGATCACACGCGATCGGCAGACGGCACAGTGGCAAAGTTAAGACGCCATTACAGACATAATAGACGCAAGACAATTAAATTAACCTCAAAGGTGACGTCGGGACTTGGCCGCACTAAGCTGGAAATACTGATAAGTAAGGAAAACTTTATAGAATTGAAAGCGAACCTAGGAGAAAATCTTGGTGAGGGATGTCTTGAACTCTTGACAGATATCTTAGTACTCAGATCATTAAAGTGTGTGCTTACATTTATAGGTTTTGAATTACGTTTTATGTTCACAAATTAACACAAATCATTGAGGAGATTCCTAAAGTTTTTATTCACTGAAACTAGATTTTCATAGTGAACACAGAACACAAGTTTGTAATGAAATTTATAAAACAATAAAGGTTTTCTATCAACATTACATCCTGAAATTCTTAAACTCAAAATATTTCCTTTCAAAGTCCGACAAGGAACCCCGTATCATCGGAACCCATTACCTAATATCTTCCCCCGTCCACCTGCTCTCGACCAATAACTTAAATGCCACGTAAGGTCCCATAAAAGAGCCCGCCATTGTTGTCAAGAAAAATGCCGTGTTTTTTCCACGACGACGCCGGGCGAGCGCATTGTGCGCAGGTATTCAGAAAATTAACTTGGTCTAGACGACGGGGCCACAAGGTAAAAAGGTACAGAAAACCCACTGTTGCATATAATATTTCTTTATAGAGTATAAAGCTGTGTAGTTAGGTAGTTTGTCTGCAGTGCCGTCTAACCCTAAAAATCCAACCTAAATTTTCAGTCAGCTTTTAGCACCCAACCCGGTGTTTAGGCTAGAGTGACCTGAGGTCACCTTCCAGTCATCATCGCGCGAGCCCAGCGAGCCATCTAGTGTCCTGCATTAAGGTTCAGTGATTTTGATAAGTAAGTATTGTGCAGATTCAAGTAACCAGAGCTGCTGAATTATCATTATTTAAAATTTTGTCCGACAGCTGCTTTCGTGAGTTTCTAGTGGCAGAATTGTCATACAGATTTAACCTTCCGTACTTATTTTTTTGGTGTCACGTTGGTATGGAAGATGGCTTTATGAGATCGGTCCAGTTTGGATGATTTGTTGGTTAGTGACCGGTAAATGTTTTCATATCGGGGGTAAGGAGGGGTAAGGAATTCTGATAAAATATATTAAAAGGTTTTGTTGGATATTTTTAGCGGCAAGAATTAAAGAGAGTCATAATGACTGCGCTAACTGAACAGAATAAGTTCTGTTGGGAGCAAGATTTGTCTGTATATCTACAAGTTATCCCTCATTGTGCATTGTGCCCTCGTGGTTGATTATGCCCTGTCACTGAGAGGGGGCTTGTGTACCAGAATTAGGACCTTTAGAGACTGACATCTAACTAATTTATAACCCTTCAGATAGGTTATCGGTACTTTGCACCAACATCCACAAAGTTGTAGATCCCTCAAAGAAGTCACTCTGGAAAGAGGTTAAACGGTCATCTAAACCAGTCTTAATAGAGATATCTATGATTTTTTCAATAAACTCGCGAACAAAGCACAAAAAACGTGTTGATGTATGAAATTCAGCGACACCGGTGACCGCCGCAATATGCATAGCGTTGATTTGTTGGGCTTCAGTGCCATAGACTAGCTTCGTACAGAGCAGAGGTGACACTTTGTGTATGGAGTGGGATACCTTGAAATGTGTTGTTGAGTAAGGATTCAGAAGGATTATTTCGTATTTAGCACACAACGTATAATACTTTTCTTTGCAAAAGTATTTTTCATTTGCGTGATGCGACATATTTGATGCCAGGGATCGAATAAACATTACGAAATATTGATAAATCAGGAACTTCCTGATTAGCACAAAGAAAATAATAGTTTGTTAGTTAATTATCTGCATCGCAAAGTTTCGGGATTTCAATAGTAAACATTTACTAATGATAAAAAATATAATTAATCACTTAGTCAAAAGTTCAGACGTTTTGATCGTGAACTAACTAACAATCAAAATAATACCTATCATTACTCTTTTAAATGAAAGAGATGGCATTATAAGATGTAGAGCGCTATCCCTGTCTACTAGGTATAGTGACCGATACATATAATTGTATGGTTCTTGCACTTGACCGTGTTTGTCCGTATAATTCAAATTAATTATCGGTTTATTAAGAAGGTCTAGCTAAATCTGGATAGGTCTAGGTCAGACAGTATAATTAGAAGTGTTTTTTAGTGTTTAAACCAAGTGGTGCGAAAACTGTATTGTTTTAATTAACAATATGTTTCTATCGACACAAAACGAAGCTACTCTCTTACTCCCCAAATTGCCTGTGAATCAGATTTTTTAGATGACATAGTATGACAATTATAATTTGTAATGTGTACCAGAAATAGTAATAAAACGATTGATGTACTTAATTATAATATTAAAAGTACAAAGCTTAAAAAAGCTAGGTTATTTTTAAAAATCACCTAGCTTTTTAAACATTGTACTTTTATGTTTAGTTGGGGTACTAACATTAACAGAAGCATTAACTAACTTAACTAGGTCATGCTTAAGTTGCTGTCGTCCATGTAGGGCCTATTATCGGGAGAGTTGGTCACTCACCGAAGCATCACAGTGACGTATCTGCTCCATTAATCTACGGCAGTGAAAGACAGCGCTATAAATCAGAAGGCGCGTATGTCGACTGTCAGTGGCACCTACTCTATGAGTTAGTGCCGATAGTGAGTGTGAGGTGTGCCACTCACTACCACCACCTACTGCTCATAGCTGGAATATTCAGGAATATGACCAGATGGATGTGACAGAAAAGAAGTATGTGGCGATTTAGCGTTCCATGTTCGGCATAAAGCTGATAGATCGAGTTCCTAACGTCGAGAACCGAAAACGCACAAAGGTTTTCGATATTGGAAATCGCGTTACGGAACTCAAATGGAGTTGGGCAGGACACCTAGCAAGGCGCAGTGATAACAGGTGGACTAAGGTTGTCACCGAATGGCGTTCAAGAACTGACAAAATGAACGTGGGTCGTCCGGCGGCGAGATGGGCAGACGACATAGTTGCCAAAGGGGAAAAAACCTGGATTAGGCTGGCACAGGACCGAGGAGATTGGCACAAGAAAAGAGAGCCCTATACCCAGCAGTGGGTGAGTTCAGGCTGTGGATGATGATGATGATGTGGCGATTGCAAGAGGTTATGTTCTGTAGTTTATCTACCAAACCAAAGGGAGAAAAAACAAACCATTGAGATTATATATGTATAGTGTGTATGTATGTACTACGTCGTTGGTCAAGTGGTCGCAAGCGCGACTGTTGAGCACGAGGTCCTGGGTTCGATTACCGGGTCGGGCAAAGTGTTATTGGGTTTTTTTATCAGAAATTTCTCAGTAGCACCCGCAGAGTCTGGATTTGTGCCCAGTTAATGCCCCCCCCCTAATACATGTAACTTAAAACATAACTAACGAAATGTGGTTGTACTATTAGGTACACCTCTGCCTAACCCTTCGGGGATTACAGCCGTTATGTTAATATTAGTATACACAAAACAAATTGGGGAAAAGATCATGAAGAATGGATTTTCTATTGTGGGTACCAGAATCTATACTATGAGTGACAAAACTACCATTCAATTAACACGTTCATAAATATGAACATGTAAAATGCGATAAAAACCTACACCAACGCATTTTTCAGAAGGTACCTAACATGTGTTTAATCACGGCCCCTCGTATTTTTTTACTAAAAGTAAACGATACACCTTTAAAATTAAATTACAAACAAAGGCATTACGAGCACAAAACTGTTTCCAAGTAACAGTAAATGAACGAAAAGCATCTAAAATTAAGAGTAGTAACAGGTAAGGCGACGTAGCAACGAGTCTGGCCGCCTTCC
This sequence comes from Noctua janthe, assembly GCA_910589295.1. Lineage (NCBI taxonomy): Eukaryota > Metazoa > Arthropoda > Insecta > Lepidoptera > Noctuidae > Noctua > Noctua janthe. The sequence goes on from OU342562.1 coordinate 17,724,074, forward strand.
AAGTTGTGTAGCGTGAACATACTCGTTTGTTTGTGTACTTGTAGTTACGTGGCTAGGGTGCGGATAGCACTAGAACTGTGCGACGGGTTTGCGCGAAACAATTTGTCAAGATACATAATATGAACAAATCACAAATAAAGACCCCAAGAACACACCGCTCGTCATCAGCTGGGCCATCGCGCAGATTATCACCACCGTCGCTGGTATCATCTCGTATCCCTGCGACACGGTCCGTAGGCGCATGATGATGTAGTCTGGCCGTGCCAAGACTTACATCCTGTACAAGAGCACCATCCACTGCTGGGTCAATACCGCCAAGACAGAGGGCACTGGCGTCTTCTTCAACGTCCTCAAAGGAACCGGAGGCGCTTTCGTGCTTGTGTTACACGATGAGATCAAGAAGCTTCTCTAAATCTAATGTGAGAATTGTTACCATGTTACATTTAATTGTGATTCCAAATCACCTCTGATAGCTAGTCCCTTAAATCATGTATTATTAGACGCGGAATTAACTTAGTAACTTATTTTAGTTAAGTAAAAGCGTTATACACGAATTCCAACAAAAAAAGAGAAAAATCAAACAAAAAAGAAAGAAATTATCTACTTTTGTGTCAAATATCTGTATGTTTACTTCTGAAGCAGTGCGTAGAGAGTTAATTGGCAAGGATTATTAACATAAACAGGAGTTTCACTTTTTTCTATTGAAATAAATTTAAGAACAAGTTTTTTCTCATAACAGTTTATGAATGACATCCAGACAATAAGTTTATTTTTCAGGGTCTAGTTTGTATCTCATTTCTATTAGTGGCGCGAGTTCTGAGTTACTTTCCTTTGTTCACGTTACAACTTTGTTTTTAATGTTTTAAGTCGGTTATACTGCTCTGTTGTTTATTGTTTTATACTGTTATTTTTAAAAAGGTGGAAGGAAAGTTTATCTGACAGGCTCAGTGGTAGGCAGCTCAAAAATAAATTTCAGACTAACTAGTGTGTGGATGGATGGATGTATGTATGAATGTTTGTTACTCTTTCGAGCAAAAACTACTGAACGAATTTGGATAAATTTTGGCATACCGTTAGTTTATAACCTGGATTAACACATATAATACTTTTTATTCCGGTAGTACGATCCCGTGGGACGGTTGACGAACTCCGCCGCGGGAATAAGATGTGTATCACAATGATCTCTTATCTTTTCAATATTCTACTTAATACCTAATAATACTTTTCTTCTAAAGGAAAAAAATATAAGATTTATCTTTTACACCATAATAATAGTCTTTACATTCACTTATACCTCAAAGCTAAAAGCTCCATCAAACTCTCCGGGAAATGAAAGTGTGGAGACAGTTATTTTGTTCTCGAACATAAATCCTTTCAGTCCCATTCCAGCGGTCAAGTCTCAAGGATCGGACCGGAAGTTACGAGGCGACAGGTGGGGGAAATGGCGCGTGTTTCCGCTCTGAGCAACGGCCGCTGCGCACGAGTGGAGGGACCGATTGTATTGAGGTGAGTATTGAGTGCTTGAGAGGACGAGGATTGAAGTTGTATTTGTTTTATTGAGAAAGGTTTCATTGGAGGGGGTGAAGTTGAGAAATGTAAAATCAAAGATGTTTGAACAAAGTGTGGGCGTCAATGTGGCGTCTATTTTGCAAATTTTATAAAACTTCAAGTGCTATGGTTATTGATGGTCATGAACTTACCCGAGGTTTGTTGGTAAGAAGAATGTAAAAATAAGGTAAGTTATTTTAGACACTGGTTTCCTTTGGCTAGATATCTCTACGATAAGATACCTAAACCCAATCAATACTTTTAACTTACAATATAGCTTTAGTTTAGATTATTGCATCTACTATATGCATCTAAACAATTGTACCTGGAGCCACTCGCATATTTTTTTGATATCATCGTTATTCTATCTATCGCATCTTCTTCTAGGTAAGCAAATGTAGTTGTCTACTTCTTTTTAAGAGAGTGCACCGGAATCGGGTAGTCATTTGGCATTCGCTAGCGTTCGCCTCGGTGCGGTGTTCATCCGATCGCACGGAATCGCTCCATCAGGTGTGAAAATGAAAATAGTTCGCTTCGAATACTTACAATTGGGAGGGAATCGGCTATTGTACGATGTTGTTTGAATGTAAAAGAGTATGTTAGTTTTAAAAGTATGGTTTTTAACATTGTTTGTATCATTCAATAAGGATGGGTAAGTGTGGTAAAATAGTATGTAATTTTGGGAAATATAATGCTGAAATGTGTGTACCTTTTACCTACATAATTTTCTGGGATTTTTAGTTTCCCCTTTTGATTCTTCTGGTGCCTAATAGTATTTTTGGCTTCGAGAAATAATTAATCGTTGACTCCTAAATTGTCTTAACCGTTAGCGTAGGGTTAGCAGCACAACGTCCGGCGTTGAAAATTCAACTGTGTTTGTTTAGGATTCATTTTGGTATTGCCTACTGTTAGTGATACGGGCAACAGTAAATCTAAAGTATTTGAATTTAAAACCTTACAGTGAAACAGTGCCAAAAAAAATATACCTAGGTACTTATCGTGTCGTGTACCTGCGAACATTCCAAGAACATTCTGACAAGGCAATAATTTACGCGCAAGAACAATATCTCTAAAATAATTCAAAAAACTCTGGTGTATCTAAATTGAAAACACGTGTGTTAGGGTCATAAATAAGGCGCGCGACACACGGGCGTCTAGACGCTTAATCTAAAGTACCTGACTCATGCTCGGTCCAGTTTCACCCTTGTATGCCTTTAAGATGTTACAGAGATGTAGGAAGAGAGTGCATCTCATGATCTTTGATTGTTATGTTTTATTTAGCTAAATAAATAAAAATTCTGGTAATATAGGCTTCATGCAATCTTGAGGTGGATTTTTGACTTGACTGTATTGACCTTCGGAAACAACTGTTCACTGAAGTTTTTTTAAGCGTTATATCTTATTATCTAAACAATTATAATATAGGCAGGTAAGTACTGTGCGGTAAGGCGGTAACATCGAGATACATAATTACCAAATAGATTTCCAGAGACTTTTGAAGTATCTGAAGCGTATCTACAAAGAAATATAAATAGAGTTAGCTAAGGTGGACCAATAATACTGATTTGAATACTTTTTGTGTCCTTTAATACATTCATCAGCCAAAAACTTCGTTAAATAATAGGAAAGTAAATGCGGTATCCACTTCAGCCTACATCTAGGCGCGTAGACAATGCGTAATGGGAGGGCGGGCTATCGGCCCACCCGCTCACCTTACTCACCTCGACTGAATCAATGTGTTGCTCTGTTGCTCACTTAGCCCGTGTTGCCCCTGTACTTGCTCCGTATGCTCGCCTTCCGATACTTATTTGTTTTAGTTTTATTTCTTCTTTATTTATTGTTGCATATGTAAGGTTAAGTTGTGTGTTGTTTTAAGTTGCGGTTTTGTTAGTGTCGGGATTTGGAAACCGCTGAATGTTATTGTATGGGAATTAAGAAAGTTTCCCAAATGATTACTCATAATCAGATGGGCAACTTTCTTAATGATTAACACTGGTTACCATTACTCTTAGCTGAGTTGTGTTCCGGCTCGATATAGCTTTCCATCGAACCGCTAAGAAGAAGCGGTAATCACTAATACCATGTAAGCCATGGCGCTGCTAGGACCTTTAATCAGCAGTGGGTATCGGTCAAACTAGGAAAATGACCACACGGTTGGCACAGTGGCTGAGAGGTTGGCTGCTGCGCCGCGGGTCGCGGGTTCGATCCCCGCACGGAACAAATATTTGTATGACCTACAAGTACTTGTTCCGGGTCGGGCTGTTTGTGTATGTTATTTTAAATTTTTGTAAACGCACCTACGATACAGGAGAAATTTCGCAACGATAAAAAAACTATTACTAACTACTTGATTAGGACCTACAGACGTTTGCAGATTATTATTAACAGAAGTTGATAACAAGAGAATCTCCTAAAAATCCCTACGTAAAGTTCTACGACATTTCTCTTCTAGGATCTAATTACAAACATAATAAATGAGAAGGAATCTTTAAAAGCCGAGACCCTTACTCCCCGTCCAAACCAAGTTCACTTAAAAATTTGAAAGAAAAAAAGTGCTCAAAACTTTTTCAGTTAGAGAGATTTTTTCGTCAGTTTGAAAGGCGTGCAATTAATTTTTAAATGCTCTCAAAGAGTAGGATGAGACACGTTTTTACGATTTTAGGGGAATTTTGAACAGGTTGACGAGTTTTATTGACCGTAATGTGCGAAATGACAGGTGTTTATGACAAATAAAATAATCTTGAAGTAATATTCCTTTATAGCCATAATGCTTTTTAGTTGACAAGTAGTATTTTGAGAACCCGCCTACGATCGACCTTCAACAATCTGGTAACCGAATAAAAAAAACCTTTTAGAAATCTTTGATTTGGCATTAAAAAATCAGGTAACATTGAAACTCAACAATTACTTACATACACTTATTACATTAAAACGAGAAAAAAAAAATACTCGTAACTAACAATTAAATTAAACGGCCAATGCAGGATATGTGTCTGTCACAGCAATGCCCAATGTAGGGGCAGTCAAATTCGCCCAGCGATCATCGCCAGTACAACATTGGAGCTGACCTGCACCCTGCGCAGGCGCACCAAGGATGCGCACTGCTTGCGCAATGTGGATGAGGACCTGCAACAACCGCGCCGTGCAGCTGTGATTGGCGGTTGTGATCGCCATTCGCCAACATCTAACACTTAAGCCACACTCATCTGCTTACCTCTTCCCGAACTCTAGCGTAAAGCAAACATTAAGATCTCCAGAAAAACCATTACCCTTTTAAACAGCTACATTAAACTAATCGCTGGCCACGAATCAGCGCACACTAACGCGCGGATATTTCACGCAGTGCGCACCTACTCGCGTCATTACTGTGTGTAATAAGTACTGCGCCTAAAAATATGCGCACCTATTACAATGGCAGTTATCGTCGCCCGTTGCTCGCGGCAAACGCGTGAGTGGAGTAGACGAGCGACTTTCGAAAAGCATGCTAAATACGGGTGCGACTTACTTGCCAGTTTCTGGTTAACACAATTGCAGTGCCTGTAAATGTATATTTAGATAAAATATGACAGATTGTGTTGCTGATGGATTCCCGTTATTTGTATCATTCATTTATCAGAAAGATTTGTTTTGCCAGATTTGAACAGAGACACCTGAATAGTCACAGTGACACAAAAATTGGAAGTGGTGGGATGTGAATTAGTTCTGGTAACATCATAAACAAAGGTGAGCGGCCGATTAGTTTAGGCAAATATCAAGAACTTGTAAAAATGAAAAGAATCTCTAAGCAAACCACCATCTTCTTCAGGCACACCCGAAAACCACATAGTCAACCCCTACGAATGTTAGTACCGTTTTTGGAAAATCTCCTTCATATAACATGGGACAAAAAAGTCGCAGGTGTGTTCACCCCGGCACGCGAGCTCAGATTGTATTATTTATTGTGCAGGTAGTTTGGCCGGCCGCCAGCAGATAGCGCGCGCAAGATTTTTAAACCACCCGCCATGTTGTATTTTAGGACGCTATAATTTTTAAAACATGAATCACAAAAAAGGTGGAAAATTTTCACGAACACTCTGTGCTTCCACCGTGAAAGAAATAATGTTTCGCATTTTTGTTGTTATTGCGCAGATAAAATAAAAAGGTATTTTTTGTTGCCAACTTTTATGGAATAATAAATTACAGTGCAGTCGGGTAGTTTGAACTTACCTACCGCAGTTGCATTACACGTAAAACAAAAGGTATGATGCGTCGGTTGTAGTATATCGCACGTTTAGATCCTAACTCTAATAGTCGACAATTGTCAATTTTTTTAACAGCTTATCTTATTTCTACGATTTATAAAGGAATGACACAAGCTTTTCGGTTGCTTGCGTGAGTTCCATTCATCGACTTTTCTATCAATTGATTATTTACCTTTTTTCTAGATCCTCAGCTAGGATAACAAACTTTATTATATGTGTAAATCAGTTCTTTCTCAAGGCCAGACCAAATAGACATAACCTTTTAGCTAATCTCTCGAAACATCATGAGTAAAACTCTCGAAGCTTGAGCCAACATTTAAGGAAAATGCAAGGCCGTTGCCCTCAATACCAAAGAACGTTAACTACTAAACACTCTAGAATGTTGAACAACCTACTAACCAGAACAAACTTGTTACCAGTACTGTGCTTAGTATACCTGTGGCTATAGAAGCCCTGTTTACGCGGCAAGAAGCTGAACGGTACTCAATCAGTTTATGTTTTTTCACTCAGGATAACAAATTCGTGATTTTAATTGTGCAACCCATCTATCTAAATGTTAAGCCAAGTCACAGGCATGAGCCTGTGGCTTGGGTGGCTTAAATCCTGGACACCAGGTTAGGCACTAACCACACGATAAAGAAAAGAAGAATATATCTAAATAGCAAAATTTTAACAATAGGATGCGCAAATTCCACATAGCTTGACCCAATAAAAAAAAAGTCAAGTCCGTTGGCCTAAATTTCTAAAGAACGCATACTCCTAAACATTCGAGAACTTCCTAAACACTGTTCAGAATGTAGAACTACCTACTCACCCGAACCAACTTGTTACCTCAGCTCTATGCTAACTATACCTGTAAACTTGTAAAGACCTGTTTACCCGGCAAGCACCTGAACGTAAAAGTGAAGCGGCGCCGGCCCATTACCTCCCTCGTTTAACCGACTATTGTTGTGTCGGGACCGCGTTATACAGTGTTGCTAGTCATTTCGTGTGGGAACTGCTCGAGGAAGAGTTGGTTAGTGAATATAACGGTTGGTTTAGTGGGTTAGTGGAATGTTACGAAGTTCCTGCATTATGAGCGTAAAAATGAGGTTTTAATTTGTTTTTACACGGTTTATTGACCACCCAAAGACTAACTCTTTTTTGCTATAAAGATATAATTGTATTAATGACTGGTACTTGGATATAAGCCCGGTTAACCTAAGATAAGATAAGAGAGAGAGGAGAGATAAGAGGGTCTACTAAACACATCTGTATAACCCTCCGGGGAAACTAGGCTTGATGAAATGGTGAAGCTTTTTTGATATTCTAAATTATTCAAAACAATGAATTCCATGAGTTTTTTGTCTAATAAATGGCCAGTATTGGTCCTACTTGACTTTCTTATATTATCTCTGCAATGTTTTTACCTACTTACCACTTTGTAAAATTCTAAACCTTTAATAAATTAATTCTTGCGACTATCAAACATACAGTCGTCCACTGTCAGACAAGCCTACAAGGGCCAATAAAGACACGGGAGGGCGCGTTAAGCCAGTCATCTTGTTTTTGTAAACAACCCCGAGCTACGCCGTAGCCGGGGGTGCCCTACAATGCTACGAGCCACGGCTACGGGCTACGGCGTAGCTATACACGGCGGAGTTGAAAAGTTTCTAGTGTAATTATAGTGCGGCCTTATTTGTTATTCGAAATGTAAGGTTGAATGGAAATGTGGGGAGATTAGCTATTGTATGGTATATGAGGAAAATGTTATGTGAATATTATTAACTTGGAAATTTCACAAACATATTCAGATTTGGAAGAAAAAACGTTCATGATGCATAAATGATGGTTTTTAGAGGTGCTTACGAGAATGTCGTTGTTTTCCTCATGTTACTTAACGAAATGGTCTGTTAATAATAAAGAATGATGTGAGATCTGACCTACTTTACAAAAAGCATGACCTATTAGATACAGAAATAGATTAATTATATGGTAGAGTAATTGAATACGAGAATAACATGAAACAAATTAAACATTTTCTAAACACTTATTTTTTTTCTTAATCACCTCATTCAATAAAACCACCCCACATCTACACCCACTAACTAACACAACAGAAATAAAAATCTCCCTTAAATAGTCAACGAAATAAAAATAATAAATAGAGAACTATGTAAAGCTCATCGGAGCATAAGACAATAAAGCCGGTCGGCCAGTGGCAGCGTTATTTTTCCGTCGTTAATTATTTCCAGTTAACAAGGTGTTGTCTCTTCGCTTATTTATTGCTTTGTGAGCGGTGAGCGGGAGGTAAAGGGGGGGTTGCAGTGCGAGATATGAGCGATGATGCGCTGTGGAAAATGTATCGCTTAAGAAATAGTCTTTATTTGGAAACGGCGACAAAGAAAGATGAAAAACATAAAAATATCCTTAGTGAGCTATTTAAAAATGTTTAATGTTGTCATAAATGACAGAACTCGCGCAGACTCGCTCGGAAAGAATGCCACAAAAGAGTGGAGCCTATACTCAGGCCGGTGGATGAAGGCTGCCAGGGATGATGATGACATAACTTGACGGCTGTATGAATGGGGTAGGCGGGAAGGAAAACAACTATATTTTGCCTTCTGTTGGTTATTACACGAATTAGTTTCCAATCAGTTCGTATATACAACAGACCATCCTTCTTCCGTTTGTGTTGACCCAAACTTCGCCATTACCACGTCATCGTCGGTGACAGCGCAGAGGCTACTCTGCCTGCATGTGAATGAGATGATGAAGGCAGCTTCATATTATAGCACAGCATTAGTAGCCGCACAAGCCTTAAGCAATGTTTCAGCCAGGCTCGTTAGTCAGGCACCTCGCGAAGAATTAACTGCTGTATTTTGACACTTATTACTAACACTACACACGGTTCTTTTTATTTTGTTTCTTTCTAGATTTATGCTAAGTGCTCAGCTAGCGGACTTCTTGGCTAGTTTAGATTAATGTGCATTTTGGTCACAGTTTGTGTGCACACAATTTTTTTTGTGAACGAGGTATCTTGTGTGCTAAGTTATAATATTTATAAAATTACTTACTTAGGTATCAAAAGTTTATTCCTGAAAACTTAAAAGGATTGTTTCATATTAACAGAGGACGTAGAATAAATAATTTCTTTCAGCAAAAAATATAAGAATAGAGTCCACCATGTATGTATTCGTCGTAACTGACATAAACATAACCAACCAAAAAGCTTGAGTCAATTGTGTTGAAATACGTTGTAGAAACACGAAACGCTCAACAACGCTATCAACCAGATAATCTTTACAAATAATGTACTAGGATAAATTAATCTCTTTGTTAGAAACCATCGATTCACCGGTGCTTATCCAGAGGTCATACTTATAAGTCTTTCTTCTTTTTTATTATTTTTTCTTCTTTCTTCTTTTTATTTGGCTGTAATTTCGTATTCAATTCTTCTGCTTGTTGGATACGAAAGAAGGTACGAAGGTACGTAGGTTTTCAAATTACTTGGGCCCAATAGGTTGTCAAGCTAATTTGTATTTAATCAGGTCTCTTTGTTCGTCAATTCAATATTTTTCGTCACTACAACAGCTGACCAATAACATTATTTATCAAAAACTATGCTTCGTCCATCAACCACACACAATAGGAGGCGATGGTGTTTTTTTCCCATAAATTCATAACTTTTATAGCCCCGGTCTGACCCTCCATCATCTGTGACTTAGGGCTGTTATGGTGTGTTTATGGTTTGAGGATAGGCAGGGGGACAGGTGGGTGGTGTACAGTTATTGAAGTTTTTATAAGATAAAGATTAGTGATAGATGTGAGGATAGGACTTTTGATATTGTTGGTCGCATGAGTTTTTTTGGGTTGAGTGTTGTGCAAGGTTGTCACTGGATAATACTATAAATTGCCTAAAATTGTGGATTTGAATAAACAAATAAACAAGTCGCTTTTAGGTAACAAGGAGATTCGTCTTAAGGTGTTTAACGAACCTGTGTTCATTTGCATTTCAATACTTTGTTTATGAAAACAGTAGTTCGGATACTTCTTCAATTTTTTGGTGTTGGTTTAGTCCTAAAACAAACCTTTGACTCTCGAATGACGTTAACAGGGGCACTGTTGGTGACATGTATTGAAAAGCATAATTGTGGTGTTAATTCTGATTGCGATACATACTAACAAAACATCATAGGGTTAATGATGTGTACTTAACAAATTACAACACGTAATAAAGGTGTACCTGCAAGCACACACACACACACGGTAATTGTTAACAAAACCCAACAAGCCCTGCACACGTGCACATGATCCGTTCAATCCGTCCGCCCCACTTTTTACCTCACATGCAAAGTTGCCAATCTAATAACACTCCACGTGGTAGCACAAAAACTGTCGGACACCCCATGACACAGAATCAAGATAACCAGTAAATCAAGGAAGATTACCTCGTTGGTCTAGTGATCGCAAGCGCTACTGCTGAGCATGAGGTCCTAGGTTTGATTCCCTGTTCGGCTAAACTTCTTAGTTGGCAGCCAGACTTGATTTGTTTGCCGTCTCCTTCATAACTGGCGAATTGTGGGTTTAATAAAAAATACATCTCTGCCTAACCCTGCGGAGAGTACAGGTGTGATGTTGTATGTATGTTTAGCATACACTAACTAGGTCCTATAGTCCTAGGTAATACACTTTTTTATATGTAGGAGTACACACATGAAACATTTATATTTACTAGTCTCAATGCGACAGCCCCCGATCTAGTCACGGGATATCTGTTACTTGCGGCATGTTATTCTTCGTATAAACGCTTTGCGTGGGTGTCCATTGACCATTTATTCCTAGTTGGTATACTGTATGTTAAAACTAATATTTCTACTGTGGCATTCGCGACACCCGACACTCGGGTATCGGTGAAACTTTCCACCTATGAGAGGAAAGTTCGGTAGAACTAGGTAACAATGTAAAAACTGTACGGAGGGGGACATGGGTAGCGAATAGCGATATTGTGATTTTGGTATCATAGTTTTATTAATGAACTTTGTAAATTGTAAATTTGTAAAATTGGAAAACATTATTGTAGTTATTGACACATCATAATTAAAAATATATTTAAATAAACAAATCTCGGAGAAACTTTAATAGTCACACAATGTATACTGACACTAACGGGATATCTTCCATGATTATTCATTATTTTGAGCTCCCGATATTTCGACGCTGTTGCAAGCGCTATGATCGCGGGATGTCTGGAGAGTTGCGGGTGGATGTTTTAAGCCGTGAAAGCTCAAAACAGTTAAGAGTGATGTCTTAAAGTGTCCTAACCAGTAATAATTGTTATCGCATGCTCTTGCTAGGTAGGTACAGGAAAGTAGGTTAAATTATTATGGACAATTTCTTATGTACGTAAGAATGACTAATGGGCTTAACTGACTACCATTAGCTTGATAAGGTATCCTATCTGAATAATTGGTTATTTTGTAGTACTTGCAACAATTTGCATAAATAAAAAGCCATCACTTAAAATGCACTTAAGAGTACTGTGTGCATAAATTGTAATCCTGACACTTGACCGACATTCACACATTACATTACAACTACCTAACACTATTAACTGTTGTAAAATAATACGAAATGTATCCAGGTGATTGCAATTTAATTCTCGGTTATTATTTGTGAATATTTACGATAAATACCGGCACGCAATAGCGACCGTGAACTGGTGACCTCAAGGTGATTTGTTTTGTTTAAGGTCGCATTGTTGTAAAGGTGACTTAAGGATAATGTCAAGAGGATTGGCAGAGCCGTCCTCTCGTGCATGAGGGCAAGGCATGAGCGATTTTAAATCCCGGTAATCATTTTACTCCTGCCCTTATCCCAATTTATTTGGGGTTGGCGCAGAATGTCTTCTTCTTCCATACTTCTTTATAACTCGTCATCAGCATGAGCGAAAATATTAAACTCATTTCTGACCACAAGACTTTCAACAGGACTGGTCCCTCTGGTTTATAGCCTCATGCATTAGGTCGGAGTTAACCTACTTTTATAGGTCTTGGTTCAGAAACGATACTAAAGTTTAGGAATGAGGAACCAAAAGAGTGATGTTTAGGTTGCTTTTCGTTTCATGGGATCACGGAGGTGATAAAATTAAAATTAAAAGTTTACAGGTTAAATTCTAGCATTTTTAAGTTCAATTACCTATTTGTATGACTTACCTACTATGACGTTGTTCCAAGTCGGTTTGGTCGTTAATGTATGTAAGATCTATGTTTGAAATGTACGTTGCCGAAGCCTCATGAAATAATTGAAATATTTCATCTCTGCTACTACGTCTGCTTACCCCTCAAGGTACACGGCACATCCTCACACACAATTACTCATATTAGCATCGTTAGGTGTAACGGTGATAATCAGAGACTACTCTTTGATCTGCTGACGCGTGCCGCGCACAAAGTGTGCCGCTACCCTTTGTAGTTGATGTCGTAAGGGTACAGGGTGGAGTACGCGTCTTTTTGTACAGATAATGATATGGAAGTGTTTGATACATTACGTGAACCAGATGGAAGTATTTGATGCTTTCGTTAATGGATGATTTGATGTACTATGCACATGATTCCAAATTAATGGGTGGCAAGGCATGTCTTACCGCTTGGACACGTTTTTTTTCCGTTGGTGCAGTTTTTGAGCGGTTGGCTGCTGCGCTGCGTGCCGCGAGTTCGATTCCCGCACGGAACAAATATTTGTAAAGACTATAGGTAGTTGTTCCGAGTCTGGCTGTTTGTGTATGTGTGTTTAAATATTTGTAAACGCACCCAGGATAAATTGCTAGTGTGGGGCAATGATTAAAAAAATAAAGAAATTGCTTGGAGCATGCCAAGATTTACCGCGACACGACTTGCGACGCGATTCTCACGCGGTGGGGACAATTGAGTCTCGCGAGTCGCTGTGGGCAAGTCGCATCACTAGAATTAGTGAACGAGGCTTTAGGTGGATGAAGATTTTGATGCAAGTGATGACGTGATACCAACTAGTAAGTAGACTGGTAAGACTTAACTTATTGTGCAGATTTCGTAAAAAAAGTTAAAACAGTGATACCTGGTTTTTGTATTATTTACTGAACTGTAAGTATGCGCAATTACATGCACGTTGAAAACTTAACGACTTTAGGTTTAATTATACTCTAAATATTTGGTTTGATTTTAAGTGCAAACTTAGTAATAGTAATAGCAAACGTCAATGTTTACTATGAGTCGTTAAAATGTGGAGAAAAGGAAAAGCTTGCACAATACTTAAAATGGATTTACCATAAATATCACCACGCTTGTAATTCCCGAAGTGTTAAGCAAAGGTGTTTCTATTACAGTCAGTATAAGTTCATAAGATGAATTTATTGCTAATAAATGGTATCACGGTAATTAGCAGCGTGTTTGTATAATGTACTACACAAAATTAAATATTGGTCGCGTTACGTAGACGCGAAACACTAATCTATCTGTTACTACGACTATACTTAAAATAATGGCTTCAACTGACCCCATTGGAATCCCAACTCATCACAGTATCATCTCAATCAATAAATATCAGCTTTACACATAATAACACTAATTCCCACCCAATAGACTATATAATATGACAAGTCTAATAGGTCAGACACTTGATTTAATCTAACCGTTTATGTATACAGCATGTAGCAGAAATATTTGGTCATATTTTTAAAATGTAGTACAATGAGAATCGTCTAAACCATCAAACGGAACTACTGTCTCAATGGGACCAACGTAGTAGTCGGGAAAAAGATCACATGTTGGTGTAGTAAGTATTTAAATTTTCTATGGGATAGCTGAATATATTTTCGCGATTACGATGACGGTCCTATAGGTAAACTTGTTCAGTTTGACGGTTTACAACACCTCCTTAAATATGAGAACACCTATGGTTAATATGTCAAGTCTAATAGGTCATAGACTTGATGACGTAAGTCCTAGGCATTCTAAACACCTGACATAATCAGGTCATTCCTTTCAAACAAAGGATGAACGTGAGCATTGCTTGTGTGCGAATGTCAGGGTCAGACTATGTGCTGACTAATACCGTGTGTCCTGAGATGCTGCAGATAGAAGAATTATTGTAGAGGTATTATGCTAAGACGGTATCATTGTTGAAGTTCTGTGGTGGCTTTGATTTCAGTTATTCGTGTTAGACTGCACAACAGAAAACTGTTTTCAGATCTTTACTAAGGTATCTCCACAGGTACAATCTCCTCTTTTCCTATTTAATAGTGTCTTATTACACGCATAGAAAAATGAAAATGGAGTCGAATACTGACATTAATATATTTGTAACTGAAAATATTATCATAATCCAACTTACTTCCTCCTGGAAGTCCTGGAACACTAATCTTTAAACTCTCTCGTCTCTACTTTACCAAATACTTTTAAAGTTTTTGTGGATAGACCGTAGAAAGAATGCTCCATCCAAACTGGTACTTAAATATCAAGAAAAGAATGCTCTTGTTCTGGTTATATGTTCGTTTGTTCCACTCACCCACCTTAACACTAATAATTGACTATAGGTCACACACAAGCCCCAGACAAATAGCTGGGCGTACAATCACCGTGGTATTCACAGTCTTCGTCAAATAAAATAATGGCTTCGTGAGTGGCGGCGGATCGTGGGTTGTAACCCGCACTGGACTGCTATGAGGGCAGGGCTGAAAGAACTTGAGTAGCATACAGCAAACCTCTTCTTATGGGGGCAGATACAAACTTAAGAATACACTGGAGTAAGTTGTGGAATTGGACGTTATTTGGCGGAAATCCATGACAGTAAGTGTTTTGCAACGATATTTGGTTTTTAATGTCGCAAAAAAATAATCCGGGCTTAGATACATGCAACCAAACCTATAATGGGTGTAAAAAGACCCTTCACGAAGCCAATAGCCACAATGGTCTCCCCGTCTTTAAATACCTTAACTACCCTCGTACTGTTCAATGCATCCATCAGCACAGTGTTTTGAGTGCGAGGCATTGAGTCCTACCGTAAACGTGATTTGACGACTTTTAGGGAAGTCTCGTCAAACCTTGGACCAATCTGTCCCAACGAGAACCAATGAGAATCTAAATAATTTGCTACGAGTGCCAGCCCTATCAAGAGAGACTCATCTTCGTTCAAAGGGCAAACGTTAGATATATTACGGAATTTAATTCTAATACTTCCGAAGACCGCTCTGTTCTGCGGAATAATACATTAAACTATTTACATTGACATCATTTTGTTCGGCATGTTTGATTAGTGTTACTTTGTACTTAGATGCTATTATGGTTTTCTCGTGTATCTCTAGACTGTTTACTTTAATAAACCATTAGTAGCGATTTGGTTCAATTGAAACCCTACGTACCTGTTCCTGTGATTTGGATAGATTAATTCTCTGTCCACTGAATTCATGTTCTTTTCATGTTGAAAGGTACCTACTTACTTCATATTGTTTGAGCCCAGTAGGTGATCTGGTAGGAGTCTCGTTTTCTGGAATTAAATTGAATCTATGGTTTACTGTCACAGAGTTTTTAATAGAACACACACATTTAGATACGAGGTAACACCTCTGAGTATCTCTGAATTACAGGCATGATGTTACCTAAGTAGAATTCAAGATCTGTTAGTGTATCATACCATTTCATCATAACAGCCTATGGTATGGGCCTCACCATGACTCCATCGACCATGTTGCCATTATTCCAATTAATTACATAACGCTACAATAGCGACCATATCGTTAATTATATGTCATCTACAAATCTATAATTAAAATCATATATCACTGACAGTTGACACGTATTGTTTGTATTATTTCAACCATTTCGCTCGCGGCGTTACCTTTCAACTTGTCAAACGTAATGGCGAAAGATTAGTTTTAAAATATTTGAGCAATATGCCAGTGACATAATATTAAGCTTAGCTGTCCATTGTTTGTTCATTGCTCAATAAAAAGAGTTTGGGCTATATAAATATCGACCCACACTTTAAGTAAATACATGCATTTCATCATATATTTGGTGTAAAGAATTTGCGTGTGCGGAGGTTTTGTAATAGATGTTAAAGTGCTTTCAGGTGTCAATCTTGATTTTTTTCTAACGATAAAATGAAAGGCTGTATATATAACTTTCATAATCTTGATCTTTTGTCACCTTTGTGCTAGTAATATGACAAAAAATTCCGCGATCTAAATGGTAGCATACATGTTGAAAACTCAGAAAATAATGCATTATGCAGTTCGATGAATCTATTCATGCAAATGCAATAATTGGTCCCAAAAATATAATAAAAATATCCATTTATGGTTTACCAACTATTTTTAGTTTTTGTCGAGTATCTAATCAGAATATGTTAATTTTGATTCGAAAAAATAGATTTATGTATCAGGAAATCATTTCAAGTAAACATAGAAGAGCATATGTATGGTAATAAAATTGAAAATCTTGCCTGCCTCGACAAATATGCCTTGTTGGTATAGTGGCCGCAAACGCTACTGCTGAGCTTCAAGGTTCTGTGTTCGGTTCATGGGTCCGGAAAAGGAATATCTCAGTAGCAACCCGCATCAGCAGCGAGTCTGGATCTGTGCCCGGTTGAAAAGGCTCACTTATTGTACTAAATTGAATAACTGGTGAATTAATGTGGATACACTCTCCTAACTTGACTACCACCAACTCTTCGGGGAATTACAGAAGTTATATTTACAACAGAAAATCTTATTTAAATTCATAATCACGTCCCTACAAGAAATAGTAATGACTACATACTATATCTTGTTCATTACTTCGCTAAATTATTCGCAGTCAACATAAACCAGCGTCTAAATCACTGGCAAAGCATATAATTAGATGTTTAACCCATGGCGGAGAGCCACGTGGGACCACGGTGTGGTAACGATGGCCATAAGCAACGGGTGGGCGTTTACAAGCTGGTCACATCGCGGACAACGTCCCGTGTTGATCTATGGTTTGAGCGCGGGTACATTGTCACACGGGATTATTAATAAAGAAAAATAATTGATGATTTACGACGGTCACATGATGTGATTTGGTAACAGGAAAGTGAAAGCGCAGGCAATGAAGGATCTTCAAGAAAGGGTTGAAGGTTGTTGTGCATTTGTGGCACAAAATATACTTACCGACGAAGAAAATACAAGTAGTATTTCACGGCACGCCAGCAACCTTATCACCACAAGCGAATGCGTGTCCAATTATGTATCTGAAAGTCAAAGCTGTTTTGTTTAATTATTTGATTGATTTTTTTCACACAAAACATCAGATACCACTAAAAAACAGCTCTATCCGAGTTAGATTAATTATAATTATAAATATCGTACTGCATCAAGCAATGCACACACCACACGATCACGCGACCACCGAATGGATGGTATAACAAAACGCGCGATCTAAGCGAGTTATACTTTTATTTTTATTCTAATTATGCGAAGACGCGCGACATTAGGTCCATGTCAAGGTGAACGCGTCGGATGAAGCGACGCGCGTGAAATCGCGGCATTCCTGTCTGATTTAGCCTTTATATCGTGTTGTAAGAAATTTTTGATGGTATTTCTATAAGCAAGAAAGCTTGCAAGGTTGTTAGCTGTAAGCACTAGGTTTTTGTAAGCGTCAGACAATCAAGAATCTAAATTATGTTTTTTGATGTGCGCGAAGAATTTTTGATAGATTTTTTTAGTGTTTGCGTAAGTTAGTTTATAAGTGGAGTGGTAAAGAAATGAAACGTGTTGCTCAATATGTGGGCGTTAGTGATGGGCTGACATTGACACTCTGTCATTGTCTCTGCCAATTTTAATTATATGTTATTCGGTACTTTTGTTAGACAGGCAATGTGTATTTGAAGGTGTTTACAGTGACATACTCGTAGTTATGCTGCGTGCAGTAATTTTGTGAGCTACGCAATATTGTTCGATGATTGTAGCAATCCATCAGAAAACTAATAGTTTGATGATAATTAGTATGAATTTATATGGTGTAATCAGGCATCAAATGTTTTCCTTTCTCTGACGTGTTGCGTCGTGTTCTTCAGTGGTTGTTTTATCAATGTCTTCAAAAGCCGAAGACACTATAGGAAGTTTTCATCTCGGGTAGGTGCTTGATGCGTGTTGCGCTTGTTTACAATCCCGACAAAATCTGTGATCAATGCTTCAGTGATTAATGACCATGGGTTGTTTACTTTTATCCTTCCGCATTTATTTTATGACCATATTATGTTTCAATGTCCCATTACTATGATAATACCAAGGGAATTCCTTTATGTTAACTTCTAAATATCTGTTTTCTTTTGTTATATTTATTGAAACCGATTCAAATTGTCAAATATTTTACAGATTACTAAATAAATTGAAGCAGGAAGTTTTTGCATTGACGTGTTTTTAGTTGCTAAACTAGTTTGTGTCTATTAATTTTACGTCGGTGTGTTCACGGACATTTTATCAGATTATAACAAAAATTGTGCAGAAAGAAGAGCATTCTATGATAGTCGATGTGTCAGGTAGCTATATTATCTAAGTTTTATGTAAGTAGGTGTGAATTCCGGACAATTTCTTTAATTATGTGTGAGAATTGCAGTGAAATACATTTGTATATGGATATGCCATCAATTCAATAAGATGTAGTTCTTAGCACTTTGGTGTTAACTGAGTATTTATTTTTATATAAACTCATCAACTTTACAACCTATAAAAAACATCTACGAAGACCTTTGAGTCACGGAAAAATCTAAACTTAACGAACTTAAATTATTTAATATAAAAGTAACTCGAAAGGTATTACTGGTGACATTATAATACAATATTTTTCAAGTCGTTTGTTCCATAGAGATGGTCCATCAGAACTGTGGACCTATCCATAAAACGGACGACGACACAACATGGACCTTGTAGCAACCAGGTCACCAGACCCGCTACACCAATAACACTAAATATATATGGAAATGCACATAATGTTCAGATTAACCTTTAATGATTGCTTTTAAATTATTTTTATCATAAATCATAAATCATATTTATTTCTGTAAATTGGTTTAAAAAACTCTTACATGTCAACATGTTGTTTTAAAACTAGATGGGGAATCTCTGAGAAGAAATATCCGAAACAAACTCAGAGGTCACCGTCTCTTTTAAAGTCCAGACAAATTAAGTCCATCGAAATTATATCCTTTGACAGATATTTGGAATGCACTATTTTGTGTGGGCGCTAACTGACGAATGAGATGATACCCATCTACTTAATTTAAATGTTTTTTGGGCATTTCAATAAATATTAATGGGTCAAAAACGTGGGATTCATCTCATTATAATAACCGGTTTTCTAGGTATCTAGGTTTCTAGTTTTATAGGCCAAGGTTGAAATTAGGTTGCAAGACATATCAAGGTGAAACTGTTATAAAGTGAATTTGATCCCAACTGTGAATATGTTTGTAAGGGACTCATGAAAAAAATTTCAAACGAGCTTTGATTTCAGCCTTGAAAAATTATTGTATAAATATACCTGACATATTTGCAATGGAGTTTCGAGTCTCTAACTGCATCCACCATACATAGGAATTAAAACTAGCTCATTTTTTAAGGGGAAAAACGTGAACGAGGTGGCCATAAACAATACAAGAGAGACCTGTACCCAGCAGAGGGTAAATTGTGATTATGAATTAGAATGATGATCGTTTTACTAAAATGCAACAGTAAAGTGTCATCATAAGTTTTTATCACAATGCCATCGATCATGCGCCACACCGATAATGAGGCGCTGACATATCGACACGCGTAGTGATCTTACTGTACAGCATCTTAATGACACACACATAGTTCGCGGGACACGATAACATGGCGCGTGAGATAATAGTGAGGTGAGAGGAAATACGTGATTCAGATTAGTGTGATCGTGTGAAGACAATGGATGAAGACATTGGTAAATTGACATTAGAGAATGCATAAAAACTTTAAAGAGGAATGTTTTTCTTGAAAGTTTTGAAGAGGTATACAGATTTGTCGGTCAGTCAAATTTTAGGTACTAATGAAACTGGTGATGCTAGAACTGACATGAGCTCCCGAGAACCCTGTACCAACCCCGTTGAATAGTGCTGTAGAAGTACGATACACTTTGAAAGCGATTGCCGCATGTCTACTTATGTCTAGGCTCTAAGGATAAGGATAAGATAGAAAGTTTCGAAAAATAATACAAGCATTTCTATCAGTTTTTTTATCTACCAATTGCAGATTAAAGCAAAACATTATCCAGGGTTAAAACCGCGAATAAAATATTTTTGCTTACACTATTGCAATTCAGTTCTATAAACCCGTGTCAGTTCGACATTTTATTCTATAACTCTTCCTACACAATTATGGATAATAATCGTGATGTGATTTATCATAGCGCGAACTATTAACCATGTAGAACGCGTGTCATTACCTGTTAGTTCGTTTGCGACACCTGACTGTCGAAACGGCTGTGGTATTTGGGATGAGTCAAGTGCAAATGTCAAGCTTTCACGAGATCGAACGCTAGCGCAACTCTATATTGTTTGTTATAGATCTTATAGTTAAATAAGTGATGCGTGGGAGATTTATTTTTATTGGTAATTGAGATTCTTGTCTGAGTAGTTAATTATTGCATGTTAGTACTCGCCGATAACTCACGCATTTCTTTCAGTGTCTTTATTTATTTTACACTTCAAGCACAAAGTACAGAGGCGGACTTAATGCCATAGGCATTTTCTAACAATCATCGTTAGACCAGTTAAGCTTAGTCTTTCGGCTAGTTTAATTAAATTGTTTTTATTTTTTATGGAATTAGCTTCCGCCCGAGGTCGTTAACACAGGAACGTACTACTTAGATAACATTACCTAGTATCCTAACTCAGGTTTCATCCTTTCGGCCGTTAAGGGGTGTAAAGGTAACAGACACACCAAGTTCTGATCAAGATTAAAAACAACCAATACAGCTCAAAAATCTGAAAAAAAAAATGCAGCGCTGAAATGTCCTAACCTATGTCTTTTATAAAGCCAGACGGGTTAGCTTACTACTACCTTATGTTACTACAATACTGATAGCTAAAACAACTCTGCATAGTACGGTGGGACAATATAATATGACTCACCGTAGACAAGTCTTACCAGACAACCTGTTATGTACCTATTTGTGCACTGTTGCATAAAGTTAGCTATTGCCGCTAGATTATTCATTAAACTAGGTAAAATGCTCGCAAAGCCGGGTACTGGAAGATTGTCTTCAAAATTATTAGGAAATATGATTTGACTTAGTTTTAGACACAAGTAAGTACACCTACTTGTGTCTAACTAGTGCCGGACAAGCCACGAATAGTGTCCAACTAGTGCCACGTCGCCACGAAAATACTTTAAAAAATGTCTAAAAGGTTTGAAGTATTCTCAAGTTCATCGGTCATTTGCAAGTCTGAGGTCTTTACCGATTCGAACATTACAAAATGTTTGCAAACAAAACCATGAGTTCGACCTTGTTTACGTTTAAAGTTAACATGAAGTACAGTAAACCACAGTACTTAAATATTTGACATGCGTTCAAATGAATCGGGTAATCTTTCGTTAACTCTGCTTATGAGTTAAAGGTTAGTTATTTAGTTACCATACTAGTTTCAGGTTTAATACAATTTATAGTTACTTACAACATTGAAATCAAGTATTATTGCAATTAATTATTAAAGTAAGTAGGTAGAAAATGGCCATGGTGCATGTTGAACTGTGCTGTAACTTTGCAGGCTGCATGGAGTCGATCTTCAAGATTAAGCCGTGCTTGCCAAGGTCGGTGCGTGGATGGGTGACCATTTATTACATACCGAGTTTCCTCTATGCCTCGGAAAGTACGTTAATCCGTTGTTCCCGGCTATCTTTTGTAGATCTTTGACAGTCGTCATAGGTAGACAATGGCTCGAAAGTAACAATCAGTCTTAATAACTAGGTTGTGGAGGTCAGATTGGCAGACGCTCCGTGTAAAATATTGATACTCAGCTGTCGGTCTGACTAGAAGCCGATCCCAACACAGTTTGCAAAAGGCTAGGCAGATGATGATGAATCTATAAGAGATCAGCCCACATCCATAACTTTTAATGTCCTTTTTGTCACTAAGCAACATTATAACATTATCGCACTGTTGGAATTTCAACTCTTTGCGCTGAGCCTAGGGTTCTTTATTTAGCTGTCGCCTAGTTCATAGAAATGGTTTTTTTTACTGGTTTAGTTAAACTCATCTATAAATACAAAAAAAAAACCTAAAATATTAATTTTCTATTATCTCATTACATAGTAATAGAATAGATACTAATATTCGAACACATAATAAATAATTGGAGGTTGTTCTTATAGATGAGATTTACAACCGCAAAATCAAATCAATAAAATTACTAAAGCAATAATTTTTTTTAGTATATTACAGTTGATCGCATCTATGTCTGAAAGATAAATAACTACAAGCTCTGAGACAACATTAAAGCCTTACATTTAAAAATAATCATTCGAATAAAATTAATGACAAATGTATTCGCAATGACATTGCATTCATAATTAACATTAAATTATGATTAGGATCCAACAAAATATGGTTGCAGAAGGCCTACTTGATTCAACAGATGAGACAGATCAAAAGCTTACATTTATGGTTAAAACCCGGATTTTTTTCAAAAAGGATGTCAGATAGGCAGTTGCTGCACGTAAAGTATTGGTATTCAGCTGCATTCGGGTAGACTGGAAGACTTCAACATAGTTGGGATCTCTTCTGCTAAAGATACACTGATTTCAATTACCGCTCAGAAGTGTGTTAACGGTGTAGATTGTAGGTGAGTACCAAATTCTATTTAAAGTAGTTTGAATACTACATGAACAAACGCTAAAATTGACAAAAATGAGATGAAGTTATAGGCACCAAAATACCGCCGATCCCAGCTCTTTTACTATGTGACTCAGTGTTGTGAAAAGTCTTCTTCTGAAAGCTGATTGAAACACAAAATCTGCATCATGGTTGCAAAGGCAGTTACATTTTTTTTTTTTTTGGAATGAGCCTTCTTTGTTTGTCTTTCTCATATTCCAAAGCTGTCAAAGTCACTCACAATCACCTTTGATAACATCTTCGATAGTAATATAATCAGCTGATCAAAGTCTCATTACTATTGCTTTATCTCGTAACGGTATTACCTTCAGATTAGCGCAGATTATACCATTAACATCGCTGTGGAGATTACTATCTCAGCGGCTGACTGAAGGTTTAATGTGTTCATTTAGAGAGATGTGTGTGACTTAATACATTGTAACTACTTGGTTATACATTAGTTTAGTATATAGTTTAAAGAAGACGGATGGAAGAAGTGTATGAATTTAAACCGCAAATATTTTAAAACCCATTTTCTATTTTTGGTCGACAGATAGTTTGTGACAAAACCACAATACAAATTAGAATACACTACAGACAAATATGCATAATGTTTTAATGAATGAATAAATAAACCTTAACCGACAATATATTTGTCAATTTTCTTTTACATATTTTCAAAACACTCGAATTAACGCGTTAATCTAATTGACGCTAAAAAGCCGTCCAGTTTGTTACAGAAACCGCATGCAACTTGCATAGCAAGTCATCGAACAGTATGCATCTAAACTTAGTATTTAGAAAATAATATGTTCAATGATATTTATTTATAAAGTCTTTATTTATAAATAGCTTGTTGATAGAAGGTTACAGTCATTTTGTGGTTCTTACTATTTATAAGTGAATAATTGGTAGTTGTAATTGAAATAAAAAGAAAATAACATCAATAACAACATCCATTAGATTAATTAATGTGTTGCTAATTGTTGAGTGTTAATTCTGCGAAAACAGATCCAGGCTTGTAAGCAGGACACGACCCACCCTCCCGCCTGATAAAATACGTACATGCAGGAAAAGCGAAAATTAGCTTGCCGTGGAACCAAGCCTAGACTTGACGTGTTGCAAACCCTCCACTGGACGTTGCTGTTGTAGTCAACTTCTTGTGAGGATGTCCCGACGGTGGGCCTGTACCTGCATCAAAGCCTGGATCTTTTTTCGCGGAATTAATACAAAATATTTGACATATATTATATTCATTAATATCATGGATTTCCGCTAAGTAACGCCGGATTCCATAACTCAACATCCATCAGATTTAAAAGCTTTAAATGTGCGAACGTGCGTGATGTTTTTGTTTATTTAGGTTTTAGTTGCATGTGCATATTTCACGGGCGGTGCTACGTTCTGCACCCAATCCTAGATTCAGTTTTTGGGGGATTAAAACTAAATGTATTTCCCGATTCATGTTGGTTTAAAAAAAAGCTGACATAAAATCCGGTCTATCTAAAATAATTACATTTCGTGCTTCATCGGAATCGGTTCAGTCAGATCGTGACTTACTAATAAAATTGTAATAAAAACTATCAATTTGTCTAATAGGCACCTAGTAATTTAATTTATTGGTTGTTTGAACTCGTAATAAGACCCATTATTTTACAACCAAAAAACTATTAGTTTCATTTTAAAGATAGATGTTATGGGAGGATCTATTAAGAAATAAAGATGGTACAGCCTGATAACAAACAAAATCTGAAAACGGCCTATTAGTGGCCTGGTTCCGGGTCGCAATGGAAAATTATTTTTCTAGTTTAAAAAAAAGAAAAACTATGGAGTGTGGCAGTGCAGCCTCTTCACAGGACATGCCTCATTTTATTCCCTGCTTGTATTGGACAACCCCCTGTACATTCCAGGATTAGAAGGAGACGAAAGATTGATCTGTGAGCACTTACTGGTCGGACATGAGTTGTGGTCAAGACACGAAAATAAGAAGAAACGCTACTAAACAGTTACTTATATTGTTTTTTTTTTAACGACATACTATTCGCTGATTGCACACAGATGTCAAGTTTAACCGACCCCCACCTGACCTTAGCTACCTTAAGATAAACAAATACTATTATTACCTATAATAGTACCCTGTTCAGCTTTCTATTGACAGCACTTTACATAACACGACATAATGCAACCGGTTGTCGAGCGCAACTGCTAATGTCACGGTGACTGCGGCCAATGGCCAGGAGTAGATATCTAACAGAGACTGAGCTTCATACAATCGTTTAGTACTGGTAGCTACTCAATAAGGAAGTCAGTGAAATAAGGGACGGGAAGAGTTGGCGTAAAATGATTGGTTGAGTGACTTGCGTTGCATTCAGTTTAATTTTATTGAAGCAAAATGTGTTCGATTATATGCTATGGTCGAACTTAATTTTGAGTGACGCAAATTTAGCTTAGCAAGATTATAATATGCTCCAAACCTAAAACAGGAGACAGTCTCCTGAATATCACACACTCATGATAAAGCCTTGCCATGTAGTGCATCTGTCACTGCACGAAGAAGTAAAGCTAGGACTCTGTATCATCTCTACTCATGTACCGTTGCGTTACCGATTACTAAAAGATGGTTCTAAATAGATCCCGCATACATCTGTTGGTAATATATTTGGTAACTTATTGATGGTATGACAGGTTTGATGTTAAACTTTTGCAAGATTTGAATAATTATGATCTAATGTGTTCTGTGCTAGAGACTGTACAATAGCCCTTTACTCATTACGGTTTCCGGCAGGTGTCGGACCGTGTTTGCGAATTTAGTGAACGTTACTTGGAAGTTATGATGATGTCCATCTGAATAAGATGGGGTCGGGTTGAACCTTATCAATAGGTCAACCTGTGAGTATTGTAAAAATTTACTAGGCAATCTCATCGTTTCTTCGTGGTTACAATACCAATAGGATCAGATTACCAGATGGATCAACCTAAAAATACTGTCGGATGGGTCCTGGGACCGACTGCACGTGGAAAGTGGGTGGTGCAACTAAAGACAGGCCTTTGTCCAGCTGTGGGCTGTACCAGGCTTTATTAATTGATTGAATTCTTGTGCCAAACACGGCAATGTTTATCGACACCGTTTATAATAATGGGCAATTTAATTAAATACATGTTTATCACTGCGCTTTTACGGGATCTGATCAATGAATAAATTGAAAAATTGCTACACCACTCATCATCATAGTTTTTTTTTTGAGCTTTTTGCGATTACATCGGAATGCATTCGGAAAGTTATTCTAATTGACAGAAACCATTAATTTAACTAAACCCGAAATACTTTTATTTATTTATTGATATATTGTCTGTTTAATAAAAAGTAATAAAATACGAACAAATCACCATTGATTTTTTAAGTCGATCTTCATGCTTCAGAGATTGTAAGCACTATTATGGTTGGATTTTTTTAACAAGCTTAGCATGAGGATAAGCAGCTTTTAGTTGGTTTTCCCCGACATTAATATTCTGAACATTTAAATCTTAAAATTACCTCATGGGTGATTGCAATTTTGGGCTGAATCAATTTAGATTACCACTATCATACGATCGCACGCTAAGAAGTTCGTTTTTTCTTTAAGATGTTGACCCAATTAAATACTACCTACAGTTAACCAGAGTTGGCAAATTGCTGAATTGTAACCCCAACAACACTATTAGTGACTGTTGACTATTAGTGATTGGTGATATCAGTGATTTGGGCGGCTTCCTTTATAGGTGTTGCATTCAGAAGTGTGAACCTGAGAGCGACGAAAAATTTTTACACCAAGTATTTTAACAGATTTAGCTCTAACGTTGTCTTAATCACACACTCGCTGGAGAATGTTTGATAAATAGCTCACACCTGTTGAAGGTGTTCACGGCAGCAGCAGGAGGAGTGGGAAACTTTGCAATAGCACACTTTGATAGCATTTGTGCAAAAGTTAGAGGTCAACCGTTTGCGTCAAAGCGAATTATAGTGAAAGATGACGTTGAGTTGATAAAGATGTGTGAGGGTTCTTTATTTATTCTAGTAAGAGGTAATATTCTAGCAAACGAATGAGTGGAATTGACGAAGCTTTGGCTGCCAATATCCTTGGAAACTTTTTATTTGTCAAGTGTAATGCCTACTGTATTGCCTGCTTTTATTTATCTTTAGTCCTTACTTTCATTATACGTGTATGTTTAATTTTTTTTTCTGTTTTAATTCTGCGATTTCTTAAATTATATTTATATTTTTGATTCTATTCCCTTCCCACTTCTCATGACTCGCTTTGTAAAGTTATTACTTTTATTTTCAACATTTTTTTAAATGTTTTATGTAGTGGTATTTTACCTTATATGTAGAGAAGATCACATCTTCAACCGGTTCCAAACACATGACCTGTAGGTTTACATAGATAATAAATGACTATGTTGAACAAGAACTGATTATGTTAATTAGTCAGGTATACGTTGCAGTAGGTATAATATGATATTATAATTATAGCGGTGTAACGGGTCACAGTATTTTGTCATGTAAATATCAATGACATCCATGTTTGGGATATACAAAGGACTGTATTATATGGAGGCTTATGACTAATTCATTTATTTTAAAATTTTGAAAGATTCTATGTAGCACATAAAAATGTTAACTACTAAAGTTTTTTTATGTTAGACATGGACTTATAAAATATGCAAACAAAAATGAAACCATTAATTACACCTAACACGAGTGTCGTAAAATGATTTGCGTGTCTATAAAATCAAGATTTTAATGTTTAGACTTGTTATGCTTATTATAATGTACCTATATGACCTCAGGTTTTTTAAGGAGGTTTTATAGATTTTTTTTTGGCGTGTTTCTAATTGAGCTTTAGTAATTATTAAATTTAAAGTAAATGATGCGACTGAAAAATACAGGCGCCTGTGTGTTGTCCTGTTTCTAATTACAACCCTATATTTTGATTCGTAGTATATTTTACACTGCTATGCAGAAAAACCTCTCAACGATAAGCTAAAAACATAGGTACATCTTATACCGACATATTTAATCCAATTTATAGCTATATCCACTCTGTATGTTTATTAAACTATATGCATACCAATTAATAGCCTAAAACCTACGCATAAAAACCACGAGAATAATTTATAATAACCAAATACGTTACTGGGTTAATCCCATCATTGAATAAAACATTTAACCGCATGTCTAGACAAAGGTTCCGATTTTGTAACAAATAATAGTGAACGACGCTAACGATGTTACAGGTATAATGCATTAAAAAGTAAAATAGTCAAGGCCTGTGTGGCATTATGCTTGAAAGAGCTTTTTTAAAAAAATATTTAGCTTTTATTATTTCTGGTAAAAGACAAGTTTTTGGTTTTGTTTGGCAAAATAAGTGATAATTTGCATTACAACGTTTGCATCATTAAAAATGTAGATTTTAATAAAGAGTGCACAAATAAGGCCGCATTGCCGAGAGGCAGAAAAAAAAATAAGCTATCTCCTCCTCCGTACTTATACAGCCGCTGATCACATTCCCAGGACTACTAAGCAAAACGCTGTAAAGTAACTAAAAAATAAGATTCTGTGTTCTAAAACACGAAGGCAAAGTAAAATGAGGAAATCCGTTAAATGTGATGAATAATTCAAGCCGAGTGTGATGGCTGAGAGCAGCGACAGGTGGCTACAATTTCAATGTCTGCCGTGAAATACCGGTTCTACGTGGTAATCATATGGAGATAATAATCCCTTGGTTTTATTCCTGAGTTCTGATGCTATAAGATCTGGTGAATTCTGTACGTATCTGTTCAGATCTTATCAGGGTTTACTTCTGTAGGTTTCTGTCACGATGTTGCTAGGAGTTTCCATAAATAAACTTGCTTGTTTTCAATATTTTAGGTGCATTTTCAAAATACAGAAAGTTCACGTCCAAAGTGCAAGGTTCCATACTTTTAAACAAACTTTAATAAAGATAATAATTTATTGACGAGTATATTTTTTGCCGTTGTTTTATAGATAGATTGAGTGATTAAACATTTTGGAAGATGTGTTTAGGTGTCGACTTTATATGCTACTAGTTGGTAGATAAACCTCAGCCGCAAACCTAAGGTAGTCTATTTGATCTTTTCCCTGTCCTCTTAAACAGGCGTGTGATGTTTGACATAAAGGGTATAAATAGACCCTTAACAAACCCGAAGGTACTTGTTTTTTTGTTCTAGACCATACCTGGGAACCTTCTAGTTACGGAGATATTGGGGGTCAAAGTTACAACTTTTTCACAACTTTTTTTTTAAATAGATGTTTTTAATGTAAGATTTTTGCTTTACACACCTCCACGACCCCCGTACTATTCAATCCATCTATCAGCACAATGCTTTGCCTGCTTTCCATCGAGTCCTACCGAAAAACGTGATTTACCACCCAAAAAAAAAAAGTTGATTCCCAGCAATAATATTTGCGTAAAGTTACTTAGTTTGATGTACAGAATGCTTGGTTGACGGCTATGTGAAGGGTCTGTTTACACCCTGTATAACTAAACACGCATATTAACAACACAGTAAGTTAACGCTTTGGACACCGAGTTTGTTGTACGAAGTCGGTGGATGTACGTGTTTCAGTGTAGGAAGCGATGCTTCGCTATGCTATGAAGGTATAAGGTATACGGCGAGGGACTTTGATACTCAACGTGTTTGAACTATCTCAGTCGGTGATGTTATGGTGATGTGAATGATCAAAACATTGTAAATTATGTGGTCAAGGTGAGTCACCCTTGATAAAAATAATGGTATACGGGTTTAGTTTATAACTTTATAGATCACTTATTAAAATTGATGATCGAATTAAATAATTAATTATTATCGTTCAATTAAGGTTTTGAGTAAACAATTCCTAGGCAGTGCTCTGAAGTCTCTTATATATTACTTCACTGGTTAGAATGTTTTCGACTGATTGTGCTAAGTTTGCAGCATCGGTATTTATAAATAAATTACGGAACAGACGATCATTTTGTAAGAATTAAAACCATTGATAAACGCATATTTTACCATGAATTAAACTTAATCAATGGAAAATAAATTACCATAAATTAATTTCGATACATAAATCAGTTGGCAATATATTGCTTTATAGAAAATGTCAAATTTTATTGGTCACCATAAATTAGTGTGTTTTTGTTGGTCTACCACGATTCTACTAAACAAACACCAATCATTATCATTGGCCTATCTGGACTGCCTCGTTGGTGTAGTGGTCTTGGGTTCGATTCCCAGGTCGAGCAAGGAGCTATTGGGTTTATCCATGTGGTATTTCTCAATCTTTTCTATATATTCAATATCTTTGCGTGAGCAACCAACTTAATGACGGGCAGAGGTCACAAAGCCCCGTGTAGTAATAGATTTAATTATTTATTATGTCCGTATACCATTGCAGTGAAGCACTAACACACACTATTTCTTTTATTACATCCTTGAACTTAAAGCATTATAGTATAAAATGTCTTCAAGGATTTTGTACGATTGGATTGACTTTGAAGATCAGCTTATTACAAGTTTCTGTATTGATCGTCCAATGATTTATTAGATAGGTATGTATTTTTACCCGACTGCAGTGAATCTCAAGAGGATGATCTAATTCAAAAGTCGTTTTATTAAATTCTTGGGTTGAGAATCACCAATTTTTGAACGTCCAAAATTATATAATACTATCCAGTGATCACGGGTAGCTTGAACTCGTTTCATCATCTGCCTAGCCTTTTCCCAACTATGTTGGGGTTGGCTTCCAGTCTAACCGGATGCAGCTGGATACCAGTATTTTACATGGAGCGACTGCCTATCTGACTTCCGCAACCCAGTTAGTACTGGGTAATACGATACCCCTTGGTAAGACTGGTTGTCAGACTTTTTGGGCCACTGACTACCTAACGACTGTCAAAGATCTACAAATGACACCCGGGACCAACGGCTTAACGTGCTTTCCGAGGCACGGAGGAAACTCGGTATGTAATGGGTAGCTTGAACTCGTTTACCGATCTTAAATATATGAAAAACTGGCTTTTGCACGCGGCTTCGCTTCCGTCATGTACGGTAATTAACTCACGGTAACGTTTTAAATGGAGCCTATAGCACTCCGGGATAGGCTACATGTATAACGCACGCACTTTCCCGTTAGGGGAAAAAATTCGGAATCATTACTCTTTATAATATTAGTTTTTAAATAATCAACAAAAATAAACCCATGATGCAATATTACATGCTTAAATAATTCTACTTACCTGCGTTTATCACAACTACACGAACAAGGCGTGAATGAAGCGATGATGCTCATAACTAAATGATTCACAACAACCATAATTTCACAAGCCTTGTAAAATTCACACCAAGTTGCTAAGTGATAACTTTCTACAGGACAATACCGGCTAACCTTGAGGGATTTCCTTTAGTACTCATACTCATATCACACAGGTATATTCTGAGAATATAAATAAGTAAAAAACCGTTTTGTAAGAGATGACCTAGAGTTACTTAAGATGGTGTAAAATAAACTTTGGTTAACATTATGAAAGAGACTAGTTTGTGACAGAGTGACGAAAAGTATTAATTTAATATGGAATACCTGTCTCGAAAGCTTTTTTATTTTTTTTCTTAATTCTTTGTTAACAAAAATGGGGTTTTTAGCCATACGGATATGCCAACCCCATCGTACCTTATAAACTATTTACATAAGTGGAATATTTACTCATTGTAATTTAGGGTGCAAACAGCGGAAAAGGTCATTTAATACTAAGTACTACTATTACACACCATAACAGTAACTTGACTTCACTTAAATGTAATATTAGCTCAAAAAGATTATTAAGATTTAAGTGTTCATCGACTTCTCTGTCGTTGAATGTTGTCGGTTGTCGGGGAAATACAGGACCAATCAAATGTAGGTACAGTCAGCAACAGAAGTCGTTAAACATAATTTGTTTCCGATATTTCCTAATCATTATTATTTATCATAAGTTATTGACTAAAGTAAATTACAAAACAACTTGTCATAATTGAACTACAAAAGTCGCTGAGCTAAGTTAAACCATTAATTGCTATGCATTACTAACGACAAAATTGTACGATAAATACAAAAGTTGCTGAACATTGCTAATTTCCTACATTTCTTGTTCGTTAAACCCGTTTGCTCCAAAGCACTATCTAGCGAAGCGCAGCGCACCGCATTTTTCATAATCAAAACGTTGCCGAATAAACACAGCTACTAGTTCAGAATATAAATTAAATATAATTTTAATAATAATATTAATAGAATTTTTAAATATGTTTTTTACGCAAACCCTGCGTAGGGAATTTTACAGATTTGATATGGAAAGAAAAATTCGAGTGCGAGCAGGGTTAAAGGGCAGGGGCAGGGTTTAAGTTAGTTCGATACTTTCTTAAATAGATGGCGCCAACGTCACCGTAAGACGTTATTAATGGAACGAAAAATTTCGAGAGCTGTGAGCAGGGTGCGATGGTCTAATTGGTTAAGACGTCCGGTGTACAGAAATCGGAAGGTCGCAGGTTCAAACCCTGCTCGCACTCGAATTTTTCTTTCCATATCAAATCATTATTAATAGATATTGACATTAAAAACTAGGACAATAAATATTTATTGCTAGTACTTATAAAAAAATATATCAATAATGGATAAGCACTACATACATAATAAAATACTGAACATAAAAATATATTAGACGGTAATATTACAATATTTAAAAAACAATTACAAGTTTACGATATGTTTACATGCGATCTTGTTTTTCTAAACAATAAATGAACCGGCGTTGAAACTGAGTAACGTTTCATGTGAAAAAATGATAAATGAAGGTAGAACAAAATAATAAAAAAATACTTCCCTTCAGTTACAGGCCAAATATGACGTTCTCGAAAAAACACAAAACCTTAAAACCGTCTGTAGGGCTCATCATTACAAAAAACTTTTTTTGTATGGGAGCAGCATGAATGAAATCGCAAAAAAAACAGCTCTTTTATTATATTTAGTACAGCATAACCCATTAATACTAAATGAAGTTATCCTTTTTCTCGGTTTTCGCACAGAACCACAAACATTCTCATTATCGTCTTCCATTCATTAGCAAACAAGACAAAATTTCTGTCGAAATTTTTGTATGAAAGTGCTGCCGAAATTTGTGTAAATGTATGAAATGGCCGATTTTTTTTCGTGATTTCCGTGTTGCTTCCATAGAAAAAGTCGTAAGTAATGATGAGGTATATATTTTTAGTAAATAAAGAAAAAAAATTATTTGATGACTGTTTTATTATTTGTTTAAGATCAACTCAAACTAACATAACCAATTTCTAGGCTTACTATAAAATAACAACATATACCTAAAAAATCACACGGTCACAACTGTTTAATTGTGACATAAATCAGAGCGATGTTAAAAAGGTAATGGTGTATTAATGTTTTCAATTATGTGATTCAACGACTCATACATTATCAAGTTAAAAAACTCGCGCATGTTTAGCGACTTACGGTAAAATGATAGTTACCGACTTATCCTGTAATAATGTTTAGCG
The DNA here is from genome assembly GCA_910589295.1 of Noctua janthe. Classification (NCBI taxonomy): domain Eukaryota; kingdom Metazoa; phylum Arthropoda; class Insecta; order Lepidoptera; family Noctuidae; genus Noctua; species Noctua janthe. Next base: position 17,757,303 of record OU342562.1, read on the forward strand.
ACTTATAACATATTAATGCTTAGCGTTTTTGTAACATTGAAATGATAACCTTATTTTGTACTCTATTCTGGTAAGTGATTTATGGTCTGTTTTAGTGTTCAGGTGATTTGTAAATTAGTATCTGTTCATGGACTTTCGTTGCTGACTGTACGTACTGCTTTACTACTGCACTGGAGTCTGCGGAGTTCCGAAGTCCTCATTCAGTAATGCTGGTTGAAGGATGGTTATAGTTTGATTTAAGTGCATAAGAGTCTAAAAATAATAATAATGGGTGAGTATAAACAACCATTTAATCTTTTTGTCTAAACCTGACCTCAGTATAAGTTATTTATTAAAAAAAACAAACTTAAGAGAACTTGACAACCATAAATTAATTATCACAACCAATCACAATACTGTAGACAATTCAACAATACTCACAGCTCAGTCCATTCATCTTACTGTTGAAAAGACAGTTAACGACATACGATGCAAGTGCAACGAACATTGTTAACTTGTCAAAATATAAGCTATTGCGATTGCGATGGCGATTGCAACCGTGTTACGTAATAAGGGTGCGGTGCCGATCACTTTGGAAATGCGGTTAAATCTTCTTTACGGCGACAGAGTTAAAAGGGTCAGCAGCAATTTAACTATTGGTTACGACTTGATATTTTAAAGTCCATATATTTTAACTTAACTATCGTACATTGTAAAGAGTTTAAATACTTAGTTAATTAGTGTTTATGTGAATATTTAATTGCCTTGTTTTATATGAGTTGACTTAGGTTTACCATCGATTGTGTGCCCAGGTAGGCCGCTGCAATTACAACTTCGTGAAATGGGACTATTCAGACTATACATACGCGTCCGGCGCACAACGCGAGTGCAGTGCTGTGCAAAACATGACCTTACTGGATTGTCCTAAGTGTCCATACAACTGCACTTTTGAGGACCTAATGAATAATGATGCTTTTATTAAGGAACGTGGCTACTAACTGGGCCCAACTGATCTAAAGAGCACTATCGACTCGAAAAGAAGAAATGAGTCAGTTAATTATTACAATCGTAAGTACTGAGCACAAGGGAAAATGAACCAGCCTTTTGTACGAGGAGTTGCAGACACCAACCTGATATGCAATACACTATGTAAACTTCAGTACCTAGTTGATAATTACTAAAATTTTTCCCTAAAAAATTCCAGATAGTCCTAGATATGCCGCAAAAACCAAAACTTCGCTAAACTACGAAATGGTCCGTTCTCATGACCAACAGTCAAACAAATCAAAGCTTAAACCTTCGTGCTCTGAATATCAAACACCATAATGATATCACCAACGCACAGAAATAACCAAATCGAAGAAAACCTCAAGTTCCGAATAAGACGAACAGTATTACGTAATTGAAACAAGGCCGGACGACACCTATATATGGAAATAAAGGTAATAGGAACACAAAATACATAAACCAAGGCATTATGCGTAGTTTGCCCAATATATTGAAGACTCAATAGGCTCGCTCCTTATGACAAACATAGGATATATCAACATAATTATTATATTTGAATGCTAAAAGAAAACGCTAGATGGAAAATCATGAGCGTTCCTTTTATAACAAAAGTTAACAATTGGAAAGGGTTTTTGAAATATTCATCTTCTGGGGAGACGAGAGTTTGTATGGTTCGTTGTAAAATGCGTCATTTATTTCGATAGGAATCAGGCACCCCCTTTTCAACACATAACTGGCGAAGTTAAGACGAATATTGGAATTAAGTATACGCCTCTGGTTAGCCCTGCGAGGCATACATGTTTGAATGTTAGGTTAAAAACCGATCTGCAGACAACAGATACCAAAGAAAATACGACAAGCAATAGCTATCAGGAGGATATTGAAAAAAATCTCATACCTTGACCTCAGCAAGGTTACTAATTGGACCCAAGAGGTTTCCCCCTCAAAAAAGAAAAGAGTGAACTGTTAGATCATGAGACTCGGATGCCGAAATTAAAGTTAAGAACAAAAGCTTGAGACTATTCAACATGTAGTTTGATAAGGTGGGAGGTACTCGTCTCTTCTTGCGTTCGTTGTGCCCCTTCACATCCTCTTTTACAGTCCTGGAAATAATGATATATCCGCTACTAATAAGAGACACTACACTAAACTGAAGTCGAAAACATTATTATGCAAATGTGACTTGTATTGATTTCAAATCGCCCAATAGATCATCACTTTGAATTAATCATTCATATTAAGATATTATTAGATGTTTAAACAAATTCAATATTAATGTTATGAATTTAATAAACGCATGATATTGATAAATGAAACCTGTTGTAATGCGCATAACAGATAAAAGTAAAACAAATCGCTTTCATTAATTAAACTTTTATAAGTTAACAGTAATTGATCATTTGGAATTACGAGGTGATTATTGAATTCAAGGATACAATTCGAGAAACAACGAATCAACCGTCGTAGCTTACAGGGTGAGTAAGCTGAACCCGCAGTGGGACAACCAAGTCTTTCGAAGCTCCTATAGTCTGTGGAGCAGAAGAGGCCTAGAGTATCTACCCTAGCACCTGTAGACTGAACGCGGAACGTGGTAGACCCGATGTTGTGGCGCAATTTGGGGGAGCCCTATCCCAATAGTAGACTGCGATAAGCTGAGCTGATTGTTTTATATTGAATTAAAGTCGACATAAAGTGTCAGTTTGATACATGAGTTACAGGAAATGAAAAGAGTTAAGGTTTATTTACAATTTTGATGACATTTAAATAACTTACGTCACATTTAACAATTTTTATTAATTCCATTACAAAGCAATGAAATAATAAAAATTAACCGAATCGGAGCAGATTGCATTCGTAATATGCATTGTAAATATAATCGTAAAATTTAACGATGGTGATGAGCTGCAAGAATTTAAATTATTCCAATAATTTACATTCTTGAAGCTCATCAAAGTTCGTTTAGAATTTATAGCTTCCATACAATTGACATTGAAAATCTGGCATTATAACATGATGAGTTCACGTGGTCATCTAGTGATGGGCCAGATGTAACTTAATTTATTTATAAACGAATAAATGTGCCTTTAATGAATGTGTTTGGAAATTTATGTGAAAATTATTGAGTCGGAAGGTTGTCATTTGTAACTACCATGGTCAACGGTAATATGACAACAGCGAAACCTTTAGATAAAATTTGAATTCATTTAAAATGCTTTAGAATTAATATAATGTATTTTTTGTGCCTCCTGCTTCGCACGCAAGCTGGAACCAACCCTACATATTCACAAAATTTCATTGAAATCGGTTGGGTGGTTTCGGAGATTAGCGTGTACGAACACGGCGACTCATTTTTAACCGACTTCTAAAAAAGTAGGTGGTTATATATTCCACCAGCATCTGTTTGGTATAGGTGTTAAGAGGAAGATTAATAAAAAAAAAACAACGTTCTTTATATTTTTACCGTTTCTTAACTTTCAAAAGATTAACCCATGACAAATCTAAGCTATTTCCATAGTCCCTTTTGTGGTTTGAATTGTCTTGTAGGTCAGATTTTTTATTTCGGAAATATAAGGCCATTGATCTTATTATACAAGTCGACCAAACTTAACCACTAATAAAAGATTCATAAAAAATATAAAACATACATATTTATAAACTCTAATGATTCCTGATCTTTAGAACTGTCAGTGAATTATAATCTAGGAAGCATCACTAACTATCTGACCAAAAAAAACTACAAAATAACATGTTTGAAGTCATTAGTACGCCGCGGTTGTGGATTGTATATAATGCACACAGTACATACAATAGGTGAATAACCGCTCGAAGATACAATTACATTGGAGTATGGTTTAGTTCCTGTGTTTTTGTGTTACACCACTTTAGTATTCAATTAAAACTTGTAGTAATTTGCTTACCTTGCATTGATGCGCCGATGGCGGCTGCATGGAGTATGTAATTATTTTAATATACTTATTACCGATTAAAGAAATACTGAAGGTTTAGGATTAGTTCGATAAAATTTACTGACTTTAACGTATATACCATTTGAAGTAAGATTTTATTCCCTGTAAAAAACTGTTTACTTCTATCTCTAGTCGGTAATCGCAGCGCTGGTCGGAGGCTCTGCAGCTAGATGAACCAACATCCTTAAAGAGGTGGCTGGATCAGCCTGGTTGCGGAAGGCGCTGTGGCAAAGTTTGTGAGAGGCCAGTGTTTAACAGTGGACGGCAGAGTTGATTGATTAATAATAAGGATAGAGGAATAAAACAATGAAATCGTATGTCAACAAGACAATGGGTTAATAAGTATGCTTCTCCACCAAAATTATATGATTCCTTACAAGGATCGAAAATGATAGTGCTTCTACTAATGACCGCTCAACTGGTATGTCCTAACTAATCGTATCCATAATATTATGTTAATGGCGTACCACTGAGTTTACTTTAAATCATTGTACAGTAGACCTCAAAAGTGCAGCACCATGCTAAAGATTACATTGCTATGAACTGTGCGAACGCGATACAGCAGTGTGTGTGCGTGTGCGTGTATGAGTGATGTCACAACATTCTACACATAACACACACTAATGAACTGTCGTCACACTACGCGAAATAGCATTATATTTCTGTTGCATTTAGAATACACAGCATAGTGATGACCTGTTCTTACCATTGCATTGTTAAAATTCGCGTAGTATTAACATGAGTTGGTAGCTGTTTGGGCTGAGCATGGGTTCACGATCAATGAAGTCCAAGTTCGAATCCATGTTATTACAATGTGTGGCTGTTTTTTGTTTCTTTGAAACCTTAATTATATTTGTATTTTAAGCAGAAAGTCGTTAGGTATTTATGTTTATTTATAATATAGTCATGCTTATTATTTATTTTTTATAAGAAGTTAAATATTAGATAGTTATTGTATTATTATTTAACCTCATTAAATGATTTTTATTTTATGATTTCGGTGTTGGAAGGTGGAAATAAAAAAATCATGCTGAATGATAACAAAAATGTTTATTCGTTTTATTTATTTATAAAATTAACAAACTTTTATGAGAATGTGACGTCACATTCCTATCTAGGCAAAAAAAAGTTCTCTTATCACCGTTCATAAGATTTTTTGTTGTATACCCACTTAGTCAATTCATAATAAGAATAACATAACACGGAAAGGATATTCTAATAACACAAATATAATTGTTGATACCCGCTTATTATAGGTATCAGTATTCAGCAGAGTATAATATATGAGTTAGACTTTATGAACGTGTTTTTTTAATGTAACGTCACATTGAATGTATTGAGGTTATAGCTTAAGTGTTCATTTTCTTGACGAAAAGAATATTGAAACTAAACCCCAATTTAAGATCATTAAATTTAAAATTTATTTCTTAATTTTTTATTTTTTTATTTACGGTTATGTTAATATTACTAAATATTTAGTTACCCGGTCTACTTATTAAATTAAGTATTATTATTTTTTCGCCATAAATTAAGTCTTCCTTTTGGCAAGACTTGAAAGTCTTCTCGTCAGAAAATACAGTCACCTCCCAGTTAAAATGTAAATAATCTCGAGCAAAACGTAGTCTTTCCTCCCTGTGTTTTTGTGTCAAAAATGGTTTTTAGCTGGCTTCCGATGATGTAAACCTTCAGCATGGAATGCACGGCGAACAGTCTGTAATGTAGTATCCAATTGCTCTGCAAACATTATAGTTGGAATGAAACCATTTGTTTCATATTCTTCCACCATAAAACGTCGCTGAGTCGGGTTAATAAGCGGCGGCCTTTCACTTCTTAGACGACTCTTCAGACTACCTTCTTCCTCAAACCTCTTTACCCAACGGCTAACAGAATTTCTAAAAAAAAACAAAATATGATTACACACTTGCAACTAGCAATTTATTTAATAATAAGAAAATCACACACCACAACTATCATCATAATAATTATAATTTTTAAAAATAACTTACACATTTTAAGCCAGTTTCAGTTGAAATTTGAGAAATATTAAGCCCATTTTTACGCAAAGTGACAATATTTGCCCTGTCATCAATACTAATATTAGCTTGCATCTTGAATAAAGACAATCAAACAATACGCTAATCGTAATAATAACACAAACGCTCGAAACAAAGTTCACCAACTAACAACGTCATAACTAACTACTTTGTTCAATCCAGAAGTTTATTTTGTTTCACATTCACCCTCATCTTTTTTGTTAATAATAAGTTCCAACTAATATTTAGAAAAACATATCTCATCGGGTCTAACGTATCATTTATAATTAAAACACAAAAAGAGTAATGTCACTTGGGTTCGAACGCAGAGTATACTGTGCGAGACATTTTATCTATAGCGTTAACCGCTAAGCCAGATAGACACATAATTGTTTGTTTGAAATTAAATATCACTAACTTAATACTCCGTCGCGACATGACAGGCTTGTCACTAAGGCAAATGATCATTATATCGCACTCTTTCTGACTAGATAATTATGAAAGAGAGCGATATACGAGATCGTGTATGTGTGCAAAATGTTTGTTATGGAAAAAGGTCGTAAGTGCGACTTGTTTTGATGCGATCGTTTTGTGAAACTGCTACTGCACTTATGGTCTCTACTGTACCAGTACGAGTTGTATGTAACTTTATATTATATTTAAAGATATTTTGCGAAGCTTTTTAATTACGCTTACATTTTTTAGTAGCTTAGCAACATCAGTCTCTTCGAAGAGAAAGTCTGCAGGTGAAGTTACAGGAACATAAGAAACGCATAGGTAAGTCACACACTGTGATCTAAAGAACGTGGGGCCCTGGATTCAGTTCTCCAGTGTAAAAAACTTTATTTTTGAATTCTTCTGTTGGAGACTCCTCAATAGCGGCCCTGACTCTTGACTTACGTGCAATGAGTGGTATTAGAGTGTAGGGCAGTGGTGGTTAACTGGATAGAGCCGTTACTTATGAGTTGCAAGTCGTAGGTTCAAGCCTAGGCAGGCAAATTCCTTTGTGTACCAACCTCTGCTCTCTAAACAATGAAGGAAAACATCGTCCTAGAACTGACAAATGTAAAACATTGGGAACGTTACAGACAGAGTACGCATTAGGCTCGTCTCCTATAACATAAAGACTAATCTATTAATTATCTATATTTAAAAAAAAAAAAAAAAAAAATTACATATCACTTTTACTTCATAAAACCACGAGACGATTTCTCACGACCTTGAGTTTGTTGGTTATTTCCCAGTCATAAGAGTAATCCGTTGAAAGCTGCAAGTCCGGATGAATCAGCAACATTGTCGCAAGAAGATGACTACCTGCCTTTGTCGGCAAGTATGACACCTGTATTTATGCTGTTGCAGCGGTGGGGAACGTTCTGCTGTGTAGTTCAGAGGTAGTCAACATTTTATTTTTAAGTATTTAAAAAAAAAATCTTCAGCTTGTTTTCATTTAATTGTAATAATAAACAATAGGTTTATCAGTCAGTTTATAGAGGTTCTTGGTTTAAAAAGGGGAAGGTTATAAAGAAGGTTATAAAATATACTTAAGTGTACTACAAAACGAGATTGAGAATTTGTACCTTTAATTTTCTTGTGTAATTTTCATAAGGGGGAAGAAAACTTAATAGCTCGATGTGAAGATTGCCTAAAGACTGTCAGGGCTGCGGGACTGTTCGAAAGAGATACCGTGGCCCTGGAACACAAAAGGCAAAGAAGAAACATGGATGGCTTTTAGTCAGTACAAGTCTGACACTCCCTTCCGCTCCGCCCAGAGTGGGGGGGGGGGTCATTTAATGATTTCCAACCCGCAAAAAAAAAAAAGAAAAGACTGCCTAAAGACAATACAAAGGGTAGTCTTTCTTGTTATTGTCAATTGGAGAAATAACAACACCCAGCAGCATGAGTTATTAATGAGACAAAATTAAAATCATTTACGGACGAGTAAGGTAGTGTAAACAGGCTCTTTATTTTTTCTATTCCACTAAATAATTTCGATGTCGTCAACACGCTTGCATACCCATCTACGGCAGTAGTCCCAACAGTTCGCGACCCCTGTCACACCAGTTGTTACAATCACAACCAGTTAACGTGGAATATTTAACTAATAATAAAAATGTCTAAAGTTTATCATTTTAATTAGTTTCTGTATTCACCGGCCATTGGGATCGTTACTTTAAATTACTTAATTGTTTTCGGATATTCGATGGAATTTAATTTGTGTGATGTTAATTTATTTCTCATGACGAGGATGTTTTTCAGTATTTTTGATCTATTTTGTATTTTACTTTCAGGTACCTGTATTTTATCCCTTTTTAGGCCTCCTACTACTTAGTCATTTAAGTAAGCAAACAGTAACCGTGTCGGCAAGTTGGTTATTAGTGTAACGTCACCTAATAGTTTAAAATATTGACTGTTATAACGATAAAAATGAAATCTATTTTTTAAAGCGAGTTAGTGACTTTCAGCATTGGTACTATGGAATGGGAATAAACTATTAGAATCAGAAGATCCTTTAAGCAAACCAAACACAACATTACATCAAACTACAAGATGGCGATGAAATCTGCCTTAAGTTGTATTTAGCAAATACTCGTATTATTAAAATGTAGGTAATTTACGCGCACACCTGGGTTTCGGTGTAAATGAACGACTATGTCAGAGATAAGGAACCTTTTACGCTTTTGGTTCTGTGAATTGAAAAAAGTAAGGCGCAATCATAACAAAAATTGTCATGGGTATTCAAATTCTGTATTCTGAACGGTTGTTAAGACAAATAATAAAAATAAAGTTTTGAGAAAAGTGCACTATTTTCAAGAATGATTGATGAGGTGCTGCAAAAATTTTCCACGTCCGGAATTTTCTGAATTTTTCACCCATTGTGACTTCCACCATAGATTTGCCACCCCTGTGCTATGCAATCCAACCGACTCTTCCATTCAACTCCACGCCACACACTGCATAGGTTGAGAGGTCATCGTGACTGCATCTGTATAAGATACAGGACAGCCTCAGTAATGTAGTGGATGTTTCTATAACTTTTTATATTGCAATCGAACCTTTGGGTCAACCCACGATAAGTTAGTTTTTTGATGTCTTCTTCGGTAGCGGCACGATCTACGTAAATATAAAATTAGTTCGAAAATTCAGTGGTAAAACAACACCAACAGTCAATACAGGTGTTGTGTGCCCGCCCTTAGCATGATTAGCTTGATAAAAGTGCACTTGTCGTTTAAATTACTACGAGCAGGTCGGGCCACTTAACATAATATAGGAATAGAAGGCTAAATCTTTTGAAGATACAAATAAATCACGTTTTGACTGTGTAACTACTTGTTCATAAGTGACGTTAGAACTAAGGGCACAGCTATAATGTTGATGGCTACGTCAAAAATGTATTGGATTGACATAAGTTACCAACAAGCTTATATAATATGAAACCTGTTTAAAGTAGAAATATGAATCGCTCTAAAAGTGGTCGCCACTGCGATTGGCCCTCTGGTTCTTCTGTACATTCTCATTGTTGAGAATAAGCGCGGGCGCATCAAAAGTTTATTGTTTTCGTCGTGTGACGTAATTTTAAACACTAGTTGTCGCCCGCGGCGGTGCTCGCAATCATGATATATTACGGAGTAAGGTATGTTACCTGCGATGACATTCTTTTGTTTAGTGCTAGCTTTCTCTCAGCAGGTTAGTATTACATTTTGATGTGGTTTAGCAGCTAGTTTTTTTTATGTAATGGACAGCATGGACGCCCATCTGATGTAAAGTAGTTGCCGCCTTCTAGAGACACCGAGGCCTAACACCAAGAGTTTTGGCATCGTGTTGACAACTATAAAATGTATTTCATATAATTCATCGAATAATATTTATCCTTTAGAGGGTAGTAATACACTCAAGATCGGGTCAGCATTATCAGCCACAGCTGAGTACTTATGTGGATATGGTTCAAGTCATTAGGTATAATATATACATATATTACATGCTTTACGTCGGCTTTTTTGTTCAATAAATACTGACGAATTGAATTATCCGATCCTAACACTCCGCCATTTAGCACCCCTCATCCAGAATACAGGCAGAATTAAGGATGGATTAATAATGTACCGAAATAGAACAAAGAAGTTTTTCCATCAAAGCAGATAACATCATATTATTATGACATCACGACGATCGGGAGGCAGGAAGACTGGCGTGCGTGAACTTTTAGTTATTTATTTTAGTATCCGTAAAATTGATTAATGGTGTTTCAAGGTCTTTTAGTTTTTTCTGTATCTTGAAGGATTGATGCGGTTTTCCTTAGAGGACAGTGATCGAGGAAGTCTGATCTAAGACGCAAAATTCTGTGGAAAATACAAGGTTAGGATGTGGTAGATTAATATCTGCATGTCACGAACGTAAAAAACGAGATTTCAACGAATTGAAAACCTAATCCTTTTTTAAGTTGGTTAAAAAGTTTATGGTCATCCTCTGGCGGTAAGGATCAAAGGAAATATTTTCTGGTCCTCAGATCCTTGTATTCTCAACACCACGAGTTCTTTAGTAGAAGTGACGGTCTGTTATGTCGGAGGGTTCAGGTTTACGTACCTATTTACTACGAACCTAGTAGGTATTAGGGTGTGTTCAACTATACCGTTAGCAGACGCGACAGCAAGTCGTCGGCGCGACTGCAATAAATGTTAGCATTTGAGCTCTGCTTACATAGCAGGAGGGCGCAGCGAGAAGGTCCAGTCCATGTTGTAGGCCAAAGTCATACTATAGTACTGCCCTTCGTTCCAAGACTAGAACGACCTGGTCATCATCTACGCTGGCCATTTACGCGGATGAAATTATATTGCACAAATGTGTGCGTGTACAAAGGTGCACTCTCTCTTCCCTCCGATGGGACGGTAACCCGGCACGACCGCAGAGAAATCGGGCAAGGACCAAAGGTTTTAGTGCTTTCCGAGGCACAGGGGTGCCATACTGCCAACTTCCAAACTTCGGGCTGCTAATAGCGGAGAAAATTAATTTGGAAAAATTACATAATGCAGCGCTGGTGATAATGCAGTGGCGAATTAAATAATGTGGTACTTAGATAGGTAGAGAACCAAGTAAACCTTCTTGCAACGACACGCTCAATTCACGTGCAACTCTAAAATTATACATGTTGACGAATTGAATGATAAAATATGATTTTCTGCTAAAACATTCAAATACATTGAATTTATGATCTTCACAAGTTCATTACAAAAAAGATTAGAATGTAGTTTTTAAATAACACTTGTTTAATTGATTCATCATCATCATCTTCTGCCTAGCCTTTTCCCAACTATATTAGGGTCGGCTTCCAGTCTAACCGGATGCAGCTGAATACCAGTATTTTACATGGAGCGACTGCCTATCTGACCTCCACAACCCAGTTAGTACTGGGTAATACGATACCACTGGGTAAGACTGGTTGTCAGACTTTTTTTTAAATTAAATAACCCATTGAATAGTTTTACTGAATGATCTTCAAACGGTTTTTAATTAATGAAATGATCGATTTGGCATTTCGTAACTGGGATTGCAGGAAGCCTAGTAGGATTACCTAGTATGTGGTGATTTGAATTTTTCTTTAGAAAATTCTTATTGGTAATCCGGAGTTGTCACACAGTAAGTGAATTACGATAAATATTATATGACAAAAGACTTTCTCTTTCTGCTCATCTTGGGTTCAGTTCAGTTGTGCAGCCTAAAGAAGGCAGGATGGGCACGGAAGGGTTTCGGAATCTAATGGATGGTTATTCATCCACTGACGACTGACTCCGGCAAGGTTAGCTGAACGTTGAGGAATTGCCCGTGTGTCTGAGCCACTGTTTGTGCTATTTAGGCACGAATCTCTCAGTTTGTGTCGACACTGTATACAAAAGGGCTCTGATTGAGCACTGATACATCCGAAAAAAACGTGTCTGTTTATTTCGTATCAAAGCTATCTAAGCATTTCATGATAAGCACTGCTTGTAAAAGACATTTTGATAACCTATTCCGCAGCCTGAACTTTTAGATATTAACCTGACTACGTTGCCTCCGTGTTATATGTCATCGTGAATTATTATAAGCACTATACATCTCTGTTGACCCGTCTAAGGATTACAGGCAATATATCCACATCATTTTGTAGAGTACGTAGTTAATTGCTAGCATGCCCTTTCCAAAATCATAACGTAGTAAAATTCCTCTCGGCAAGACTTCGGAGTCAAATTCTGCAAATTGTTTCCTTGAAATATTACAATAATGTAGTGTTGAACCAATCATTGGCTACAAAGGACATTGGTACTTATTGACAGGTTGTTAGCCTATAAACTTCAAAGTACTTTAGTAAGCTAAGTTTAGTAGTAAATAGCGACCCGCCCGCGCCCCAGCTTCACTCGGGTGCAATGTACTGATATGGCAACAGGTCAAAATATCGTAATTTTTGTCCTGTTTTAAGTAAGTTTGCGACTGCTGAGCATGTGGTCCTGGGTTCGATAACCAGTTCGGGCAAATTGTTATTGAGTTTTTACATAAGGGATGTCTCAGCAGCAGCCACGGAGTGTTAATTTGTGATTTAGAGACCGGTTAATAGCAAAAGGCTTGCCCTCCATTACACGTTACTTAAAAATATAAATGCCGATATGAGTTTAAGGTACAACTGTGCCCAACCCTTTGGGGATTACAATGGTGATGTTATGTTATGTTTTAAGTAGGATAGATATGAAAATGAAGATCTCAGGCCTAAGATATAGATGAAAGTATTATACACATAGCAGAACCTTCCGGAATCAGTTCTCTAAATGAAAGTAAAAACCACATCAACATCTATTGTGCGGTTTTGGAAAACTAAGCAGTCGGGCAGACAGACAAGAAAGCTAATCCAATAACTACCTTTTCTATTTTCTCGGCTCATATCACTGCAGTGTTGAACTATATCAATGTTCTTTAAGTTACAGCGTTGATATCCAACGTGGCAATGCTGCCAGCCTTCTGGGTACTTTTCCAGTTGACAGTGGACGAACTTTTTTAAGACCTATAATTCTTTTCCCATTTGAAACTTGTATATTTTTATTTTTAGATCTATTTGTAGTTTGTAAATAATGTAGGTACATGACAATTAATAAGACTGCCTTTTATATAGTACCAGGCAATCAGAAATTAAAAAAAGTTGTAAAGCTAATATGAAACAGTACATTCCACCAAAGGGCCTTAGATATGTGGCAATCGCTTTCAATGTGTTTCAATTACTTTCTAAAATGACTTCCAACAGGATTGAAGCTATTCGGTTACTATGTCATTTTGGACATTTCCTACCATAGCTAGCGTTGGTAGAATATCGCTTTTAACTTTGTGTTGTATTTGACTGTGAACCTAGCAATTAGGAACTCTTTAGTTTTACTAAATAAACTTATACTTATACTTATACTAAGCAAAACTTTACAAAGCGAGACAGAAACACCACTCTGTCAACCAAGCATTCTGTAAGTACAATTTTTTTGGGGTGAAAAATCACGGTTTACGGTAGGACTCAATGCAACGCACTCAAAATATTGTACTGATAATTGAATAGTACGGGGGCCACGGAGCTATTTAACGTAAAAATATAACATTAAAAACTTGTTTTTTTTTTAACATAACGTAACATTACGCCTGTAATCCCCGAAGGGTTAGGCATAGGTGTACCTAATAGTACACTTACATTTCGCCAGTTATGTTTAAGTCCCATGTAATAGGGGGCGAGCCTATTGCCATCAACCTGCCACAAATCCAGACTCGGTGGCTGCTACCGACAGAAATTCCTGATGGAAAAACCCAATAATAATTTGCTTAACCCGGCAATCGAACCCAGGACCTCATGCACGGCAGTCGCAATTGCGAATACTAGAGGAGTCCGTCAACCAACGAGTCAGTCAATTATTTTTTTTAAACTTGTAAAAATGTTGAATCTTTGATCTCCAATATTTCCGTAACTAGAAGGTTCCCAGGTATGGTCCACAACAAAAATGGTCGCAATGACAGGGAAAACTAGTGCCCTACGACTTCGTTAAGGTTCTTTTTACACCCATTATACCAAAAAATATTTTTTAAAGAAATCCACTTTCCCACAATAAATCATACCAGCCAAGTGAACATTATTCTGTCTTACATCCGACAGAAGCGTTACAGTCACACACGGTGTAAAGTATTGCCAGACAACTTTAACGAAAGGCATGCGCGTGCGACTACCCGATACCTACGATTAATGTGTTGGGAGAGAAGCGGTCCTTTATCTCTGCCGGCCCATCCGAGCCTTGGGATGATGATATATTCATATTATTGCGTAAAAGGGTACATACACTGCTGTTTTAAATTATTTATCACTTGGCATGTTTCCGGGTCAGAAATATTCAATGTACGTAATAAAAACAATACTTATTACTCTCGGTTTCGACCTAAAACTATGTCTTGTTACCAAATCATTAGTTTCAGGAAATTTACTTATTGATGTGACGAATGCTTCACCAAAACTAAAGTCTTGCTTCAGGCACTTCTCCTACCGTGTTATAAAAAACTACGAGATACGTTACCCAAAAATACCTTTGCTAACCATCGAAAATACCAAATCAATCCTTATATCCGATAAATTAGATAAAAAACGTTTAGTTAACTGAAATACATTAAATTTACCACAACACATAAGCAATGTAGGTCGGCCATATGATATCAATATGAGCCATCTCAGAAAGCCGGACATGTCACAAAGAACCTTTACTAAACATCGCTGGCCGAAGAAGATTCTAAGTTCAAATGTCAAAGCGCGTCCTTGCCGCGCAACGATGCGCCGGCGACTATAAATAGCCAGAGCGACAACACAGAGGCATCAGTCGCTCGATTGCCTTTCAATCACAAACAGTTCCAGGACAAACAAAAAAAACCCATCAAAAATGAAATTGGTACGTTTAAAGAACAAAAAGTGTTCCTCCTCGACAATAAAGATTCAAGTGAAAAAAAAATCAAGATCCTTTCGATCGACATTCTTCAAGTTTTGGTGACAGCTGGTCTTCTACCTATCTAACAGTAGTGTCTTCTGCCAACAGTTCATCGTCCTCGCCCTGTTCGTCGCCGCCGCCGTCGCCGCCCCCGCTGGCCCCGCTGGCCCCGACGCAGACGCGCAGATCCTCCGCTACGACAGCGACAACATCGGAGTCGAAGGATTCAGCTACGGGTAAGTTCTGTACTGTAGTGATTCACTGCTCCTAAACACCTCATTGTTGATCTTTGTATTAAGTCCAGAACTTCAAAAGACCATAAGTTATATCGTACAATATACTAATACCACTTCTCATGATCCACAGTTATGACACCTCCAACGGCATTTCCGCTAATGAGCAGGGTCAGCTGAAGAACGCAGGCACCGAAAACGAGGCTCTTGAGGTCCGCGGCCAGTACTCCTACACCGGTCCCGATGGTATCCAGTACCTGGTCACCTACATCGCCGACGAGAACGGCTTCCAGCCCTCAGGCGCTCACCTCCCCGTGGCTCCTTAAGTGTACCACACTAATCCCAATATCTAGTCCAAAAAATACTCATCCTTCCCCTACCCCCCTTCCTTTGTTAATGCTCCACTCCAAGCGATCTGTGATATGATCCTGAACAATTTTGTTAATAAAACAATTTATGTTATAGTAATTTACATATTCGTTTCATTACCTATCCCACGATTTACGATACAATCGTTTTGTTGAAAAGATTTCTGCCAAAATTACGAAATTTTAAAAGCTTGCAAGCTTTCTAAAAATCTGAGATGACAATTATCTTGATAAGTAATAGTTATAAAATATTCGGTTAACTTGGTTAAGAGATTTACAATAACATTGAATTAACAAGACCTAGCCCACAACATCGAAACAAATAAATGTAGTTTAGAAATAACTCAAACAATAATATATGGTGAACATAAAAATTATTGATTGCGACAGGAATTCTAATCAATCGAAAACAGATGACGTCATTAAGGGCTAATTTAAAGCGAAGGGACCCAAATATATGAGGATTCCACAATAGTTTACTAAGAAATATGGAAATTTACGAGCATTGTGACCTTCGGGCCGAGGCTCGTTGCGGTTTGATGTCCATCTCATTATAATTACAAAGTGATCATCCTTGGAATCCTAAATTGAATATGTTCAGATTAAAGTAAGGCACAGATGCAGCAATGTATTACTTATAAGGTTTTATTGGTTTAACACCTTGCCTTTATCCATTTTAGAGCTAAACATGTGTTTGTGTGCCCACGCCTTTTAGCTCATCCGTAGTGTTGAAACTATGAATGGATAGTGAAAGTATTTCAGAAACAGGTTTGCTGGTGAGATGGTGATGATTTGTTGAAAGAATAATGATCACTATGTGATTCACCCGAACAAAAATATTTCTTTACACTCAGTGTTTCTGAGAGCTCTGACTGAGATTTAATCTTAGTACCATACTGTTGGTACGTAAGGTAATTATTTTTCCTGCCAGTTAAAATATATTGTTTTACTTTCGTTGTCGTAAGTCATGAATCACTACATAGTATAAAATAAAGTCGCTTCCCGCTGTCTGTCCCTATGTATGCTTAGATCTTTAAAACTACGCAACGAATTTTGATGCGGTTTTTTTAATAGATAGATTGATTCAAGAGGAAGGTTTATATGTATATATTGCATCCGTACGAAGCCGGGGTGGGTCGCTAGCACCTAATATAATAGACTGATCTTCTGCGTTTTTGTATTTCATCAGTTTAAGTAAATCCTCTAAGTCATCCTCAAGTTCCCAGACTAACTATCTATTGAATTACATAACGATTAGTACAGTGTTTTAGGTGTATAAAGAAAACAGTCAGACAGACTTACGTCCTCTTTATTAATATTAACATGGATATAAGGGGTAAAAAGTTTTTTTTTTAAATTAACAAATCATTTATTGAGCGTATTTACCTACATCATTTATAAACTATAAATATATTAATAGGAGAAAAGTTGGTCTTTAGATACGAGTGTAGTACCTAATCTTGTTATCAAATTCTAGCACCTTAAGTTAAATAATCCTTTAAAAATATGAGACCCGTCATGATGTAACCTCAGTCTGTCTGTCAAAAGTGTCGAATGGACTTTGCGGTCGGCAACCACTTAAGTGAACCACAACGGTTATTTCAACTTGACCGCTTTATATTTCATTAACTAAACAGAAAACTAGAAAAGAAACGAAGATGCGTAGCTCATTAAGCGGATCGACTATAATGGTATAATTGTCAATTAGCTACCATATAATGCATGGGCTGCCATGTTTGGGAGATCTAAACAAGAATTGATGCATGAAGAGTAAATTGTTTGAATGCTAGCCGATTTGACACGATTCCTTTCTTCGAGTATTATGTCAATATGGTTCCCATCGGTGGAGCTTTTCCAAGAATGGAAACAGATGTCTTAATTCCATAGAGTCTGTAATTTCAATTTGGTAAGGCTGGGCATTTAAGGGAGGTGCGAATTATTTTCTGACTGATTAACGAAGTTAGTTTGATGAATACTTTGTCTGGTGTTGGATTCTTTTAAGGATCAATATTTTTAGATACATTTATGTAAGCTTTGATTATGTTAATATGCCTATAAAGTAAATTGCAAGTTTTGGCTTACCCTGGGGTAAAAAAAAAACTTCATTACTTATCGAGGAATGTAAATTGTAACAAAACATATTTGTCAAAAATTCATCTACAAGGACCATATTGGTCAATAGAACCTACACCGTATACATATAGCCTAAAGGTAGTGAATCATATTACATAGAAACAAAAAAAAGTACAAGGTGTGAAATATAGCCCAGAATTAAAAACGGAATCATTACATCATTTTTAATTATGAGTCAATTATTTTCACGGAACTGCCCAGCCCCATTACAAGAAAAGGCGTGAGATGTTATCATTCAGTTCAATACTTCATATTGACAAGTGGCTGGAACAATACCAGCACCAGTAATTAACGTAGGTCGTGATGATAGTAATAATATTTTTTTGTCTTACGTCAGCGTAGATTAAAGCAACGTGATCCAGCAGGGCAAATGCCTCTCCAAAGATACGCCATTTGAATGTATACCTTCAGTATCATCAGTTATGGTTTGACATTGAGAAGTTTTACATAAAAACGTCAAGAATTGACAAAAATTGTCTCTTTAGTACTGGCTTTAGATGCAGGCCTTGCTACTTGAACTGCTTTAACTAAAGAACATGAAGTCATTAAAAGTACTGGACCATATGCCACAACACGGGTTCAGTGCTTGTTGGTACATACATCTTCAAATTTTTGGTTCTAGGATACGAACCCACGACCATTGGGCGGGCTCTGCCACTGGCACCCCTAGTCTGTCGATATAATCCATATTGGAATAGTGTAATTGAAGAATTTCACGGTAGGAATTATCAATTTAAACCGAAGCTAATGTTATGACGGTCTAAATCCTTCAGAAGTAGGATCTGCGTCTTATTCTGCTGCATCTATTTACGAGATCACAAGTGGTATTTAACATTTGAACCAGTATTTGTGCAATACTTGCTTAAGTAATTAAATAAATAATTAACCATTTAGTAAGGAAAATATTTCTCGAAAATGTTCTATGAAAGTCTTTTATTTTGTCGTCTCCTCATAGCTTCTAAATATAAGGACGGTCTCTAAAGAGAGCGTAAACTCATATTTAGCTGCGAAATTATGAAATATATAGATCAAAATCATGCTTTTCCAATTCCCTAAATCATTATAATTACTTTGTAAGCCGGATTCATTCTAGTTATTTTTAGTCCATGTGAATCCAGAAGAGAATACAATTCAGTGAACGTAAACTCAAGAATATATTACAAAAACCATTCTCCAAAGTATGACGTCACAAATTCCCTGCGAATGCATCACTAGTAAAAAGTCAAGAGGTACAATATGATGCAACAATACGTATTCTGTAATGGAAGAATATGCGATTAATTTGTACGAACGTGCAGTTGCGAGGATGTGTCCGGCAGGTTGATGTGCTTTTAGAGAACTAAGCGCATTGCAAAGGCTGGTAAAGAGCACGGCCATCTTTGATTGGTTCATTTGATAAATTCAAATTATTGGAAATTGATAAAGCATGTATGTATATGGCCTCAAATATGGGTGGTTTAGGTATATTTATTAATTACGATGACCTAATTAATATAGGAGATATTTTATTTAAATTTTTCTGTTTCAACTGTGGAATCTTCGGATACTAACTATGTTTCTATGGTTTTTGGATTCGCCCCAGCACAATACCATTAACGATCTACCTTATTGAAGCCAATAATTATGTTCAAAGTAAAAAAGCTATAGAAACTGCCCACATTGTCATAGATAGAGTCATCTACATAACATTTATAAAACCGGTGATAAATGTATCACAAAGCTATAATTAAACACTAATGATTACGATTTATTGACGACACGATGTTGATTAGCTAATTTTTTATCAAAAATCCGCACGAAATCCATATTTTATGGACAAAAGTGTTAATTTTGATCAATAATTCATCAAATGGTTTTCGCAAATGTTAACCTTTCGCGGAATGTTGTAATCCATTGAACTTCACCTTGTTACGACACCTGGCCACCGCCGCCGTGCCGGCGCGCACTAGGCTACATCATAAGCCTTACGCTTGAAAGTAAGCAGGTAGCGGGGCGGGTGAAAATCGCTTCGGTGGAGTATTTGTTACTACGAAAAGCATGATTTAGGCCTGGTTTATTTTTACCTATGCTTTATTTATACAATTTTATGTATGAAAAGTATTTACAGCAACAGCTCCTAATTTTGCTTATCCCGATAGAAACTAATTGAAAAAGTGAATTAATACAATTTCATTCAACATTCATGTTACACAAGTTGATGAGAAACTTTAAGAATTAAGAACGATGTTTCAGTAATATCTTTTAAAAGCACTATATATTTTCTTAAAGAAAGTTTTTGTTATTTGTTCAGCAATCAGCTTGCGCTTCCCGCTTGCAGCGCGACATGGACTTCTAATCAGAATGTAAACTTACATCAGCGAGACGAAACCAAGTTATCTTTGTATGAACTAAAACTAAATATTGCCTACTTATCCACTTATGTACAAGTGTTTTGAAGAAACTTAATACTCTTAGATTTTTTTAAATTTCTGTGTACCAATCGGAATGTGGAGCCTTTAACGTATGTAGGCGGAGAATGAACGTAATCACCAGCTGATGCACAGCCTACACGGATCTCGATTGACGAAATTTGAAGCCTATCTGAGGACGTCTTCTCACGCTAGACGGAACACTATCAACCTTGAAGGCTGTCTAACATTTTTATTATTTTACTAATCTTACTAATAAAATTATTCATGCGAAAGTTTGTGAGGATGGCTGTCTGTTCCTCTTTCACGCGAAAACTACTGAACGAGTTTGGATAAAATTTAGTAAACAGATAGCTTATAACCTGGATTAACACATAGGATGCTTTTTAACCCCGGTAGTATGATTCCGTGGGACAATTATTATTATGATTGAACTCCATGCGGGCGAAACCGCGGCCATAAGGTAGTCATTCATATTCTCGCTAGGCACAAGGCGATACGAGACAGCCTAACCATTTGTCCCATAAGGTCAAAGAACCAGCAAATATATTTGGTCGCCTGTCAGATAAAATCGATCACCTTACGAAAAACCTACGCAGCATGTAGGTAGGTACTCCAAACTATTACATCAGGACGAAGCCCTTTAAATCGATTAGGTAACCACGGCTTTTAACTATTCGATTGTGACTCGCGTAAATGCCATTCGACCTCTGCCTATCTTATTAGGAGGAAATATCACGTGTGATACATCTCCTACACTATAATTAATTCAACGAGACGTATAAAATTGTGATTTATTAAACCGGTTCTTAGTGATGTCCACGTTATCGATAACTTAATTCGGTCTAAGGCCGATACGATTTTTTTTTTAATTCGATTTCCTTGAATGTGTTGTTAATTGTATCAATTTGTTAAATATGGTCGAATGATCATCTTTAGTAAAAAATACTTAGAATTTAGATCAAGATCATTTCGGTAACTACTTCCGATGATGTTTTGTGAACTGATTGATTCGTAAAATTAATTGAGTCAGGATTTAAATTACATAAAAACGTTGTTTTGAAATGTTTACCACACGCGACCTTGACTTAAAAAGCTTTAGTCAATTACAATTATTATATACAGAAACTTTACTATAAATTGAAAAGGTTATTTGACATAAGTCAAAAAAAAAATTATTTTACAAACCCGTGTCCTGCATCCTTCTGTTTATACAAAAAACAAACAACTGGCGCATTCAACCAGAAATAAGAAAAAACTACTAGATTGGCCTGAGTCATTGACGTTTGACAGAGCCGGCTCAGGACAACCTAATAGTTCTTATTTCTCCCTCTTGTCAATAAATTAATATACCTACATCCGATCACCAATTAATGAATGGTATCGATAGTGCAGGGACATCACTTGATAGTTTTGAGATAGGTATTTAGCTTGACATTTTGACACGTTGTCAAACATCATGAGAATCTTGGATCATATAATATATGAATGATAAGTGTACACGTGCTATTTTCGTGATATTTTTTCATACGGGAATAGAATAGAATAGAATAGAATAGCATTTATTTGCAAATATGGGTTGTACATAATTAGGTAGTAGTAGGTTTACATCAGAGTTCTGCCATATTTCACCATTCGGCATGCAAACATTTTTATTATATAAAATTGTTAAAATTTAAATTCTTATTGGAACATTGAATTAGTTATGTCATTCTCATTAAATAAAATTATTAAAATTCAAATATTCATTAAAAAAAAAAACTTAATTATTACATTAAACCTCAAAAATTGTCAGTAACAGTAGGTCAACAAGAAATACAAAATCGTGGTCCGAAGATAAATAAACAAACAAATATTAAAATTCCAGGTCATAGACAATACACCATAATTATTCCGTACTAAATAAATTAATCAATTAACAATTCGAGGTAGTTTGATAAAAATTGTCCGTTAAAAACTCAGTTACACTGTAATACGTTTTATCTATTAATAATTTACGAAGTGTACTTTTGAATTGCACCGTTTTCAAGTCTTTCCAAGCACTTGGCAATTTATTATAAACAGCTGGGGCCATGCAATAAATACTTTTGCGCATCATAGTGGTTTGACACGGTACATTATTTAATTTTGAATTGTCACGTCTGTTTCTTGGGTATACATCGGCCAAACGTTCAAAACGATTTGGATTGTTCTTCACAAACATAGCCACTTCAAGAATATAGATAGAAGGAAGGGTCAATATGTTGTACTGCTTGAAATATGGCTTGCAACTGTCGGTGGTTTTTACTTTAAACATTGACCGGATGCATCTTTTTTGAGCCTTAAATGCTGTCTCTTTGTCGGTGGAGTTCGCCCAGAAAATGACACCGTAGCGTAAGTAAGATTCAACTATACCGTAGTAAGCCGAAAGAAGTGCTTTTGTATCTACTACTAAGGATAATCTATGTAAAGCAAATGCAGACGAACTCAATTTTTTACACAACATGTCGATATGTGCTTTCCAGTTTAAACTGCAGTCTATTTGTAATCCTAAAAATTTAATATCAGTTACTTCATCAATGTTGTTATTTTTGTGGTGTATGTGAAGGTTTGGTACACGAGGCATACGTTGTCTGAAGTGCATTATCTTAGTCTTGCTTAAATTTAGATTCAAATTATTTTTATCTAGCCATCTAATCAAATTGTCAAGAGAATTATTTATGTCCGTTTCATATGTATTTACGTTTTTACACGGGATCGTAATGGTACTATCATCAGCAAACATAGTTAAGGGATGTTCAATGGACGTGGGCATATCATTAATATATAATATAAATCCAAACGGGCCCACAACGCTTCCCTGTGGAACACCGAATGTAATTTTGCGTTCTCGTGACCGGGATGTCTCTTCATGTTTATTAATTACATTGATGCGACTAATTTCGGTTATCTGTGTTCTGTTTTCTAAATACGATTTAATTAGTTCGAGCACGTTGCCTCTTATGCCGTAGGCTTCTAACTTATTTAACAATGTATTGTAATGGACATAATCAAAAGCCTGCGTCATATCACAAAATATGGCACAAATTGGGAATCGTTTATCCACATTTCTAATAATCGGAAACAAAAAGTCATAAATTGCCATATCAATGGTTCTATGCTGCCTAAATCCTTTTTGTTCTTCACATAATATGTTATTCTTTTCAATGAAATTAGCTAACTGTTTGTAAATGTACTTTTCGAATACCTTTGAGATGACTGGTATGAGTGAGATGGGTCTATAACATTCCATCAATTCCTTATCTACTTTCTTAAATAGAGGTTTAATTATAGATATTTTTAATGCTGCTGGATATACACCCGTACATATACTGAGGTTGATTAAGTGACTCAGATGACTGCATATCTCGACTGATACAGACTTTATTATTTTAGTGGCGATCCCATCAAAACCTACACTACCAGTGTTTTTTAATGACATTATTATTTTATGTATGTCGTGTGGTGTGCTGGGAGCCATAAACATTGATTTAGCACTTCTTGATGTAATTGATGCGTTTGGTTTATATTCAGCTTCTAATTTTGGATCAATTTTATCAACAAAAAAGTCATTAAAAGCATTAGCGATATCCAAAGGTTTGTGAATAGTTCGATTACCAATTCTTAGTTTTTCAATTTGCTGTTTAGGGATATTGTTATTTGTCCGATTAATTATTTGCCAAGTAGTCTGTGATTTATTTTTTGATTGTTGTATTTTGTAATTATTCTGTGCTTTCTGTGTCAGATTAATAATTTTACTATACAATTTAGAATAAGTAGCAAATTTCTTTTTATTTTCGTGGTTTGGCTTCAATCTAAATTGCCATAAGAGTTTTGTTTTTTTCTTACTGCACAATTTAACACCATTTGATAACCATTTGGGTTTATTAAATGTGTTGATTTTGATTTCCTTGAACGGGAAGCATAAATCGTAGAACAATTTAAACGTGTCAATAAACTCATTATAAGCCAAATTAGGTTCTTCAGTTAGATATATCTCCGAGAATTTGAGACTGTTTATATAGTTTTTAAATTTCGCCATATTTTCGTTGCAGTAATCCCTTCTAGTTATATGCCAGTATTTTATTCTACATACAGTGGGTACTGGACATTGAAGCAGCTGAGCTGTATGGTCTGACAATGCAAATTCCAAGACGTCAGTTTTCACAGATTTTTTAAAGTTATGCGCAAAATTATCTATACATGTCTTACTCGCCATTCGAGTCGGTTGTTTAAGAGCAAGTTTTAAGTTGTAATTAAGTAACATACATTCCAGTGCAACTGAATTTCCATTCGGTTTTAAAATATCGATATTAAAATCGCCTGCAACAACAATATTCTTATTAAGCCGGTTGGATACATCTTTGAGTAACAATTCAAGTTTATTAAAACATTCAGTTATATTCTTAGTATTTGGTACTCTATAGAGACATATGACTATCAATTTATAATTAATTAGCTCAACAGCACAACACTCAAAAACCCCCGAAGATGACAATCTAGCTATTTGCGGTATTTCATTCCATTGGTGACAATTATTAACAATAATACACGCTCCCCCTCTCTTTTTATCCTGTCTACTATAACATGCAGCCAAACTGTAGTTTGGTATGCATAGTTGTTTTTCGAGTCCTTTCATGATGAAATGCTCGGTAATACATACTACATCCACATTTATATTTTTATCACAAAGTTCATTTAAGCATACCGTAAGTGCATCGGATTTATTTAACAAACCTGCAATATTTTGATGTAAAATGTTAATAAATTTATTAGAGAAAAAACAATTCCTTCGGCTCATTTACTGTATTAAGCGTATTTTCCTCTAAAATTTCCAGTTGAAGGTTTCGACGGGGTTTCGATTTTACTGGCATCATACTACGATGGACTTGAAATGCAGTTTTCTCTTTTCTTATTTTAGATTTTAAAAGAGAGGGTTTCTTTCAACTCTAACAAAAATAAGTTAAACATTCCTGCGTATCATAGAAACTTCTAACTGGACCTGTCAGAGGTACATACACAGATATATAGTATTATAAATATCATATAATTATGTTATTGTGTAAAGTCAGGCTCAAGAGCACACATTTCAACTTTATTTCTAAAGTTGGATGAGCAAGCATTGCAAAGGTTGCGGTTTAGGAACCACTTTTGACTAACGCGAGAGTTCGGCTTAGTTGCAAATACAAAAAAAACTTAATTTGTAGGCTCCTGTACTATTTCAATTAATAAAAGTAATGGTGATATTATTTAAAAGGCTAGTTTATCATATTTCAAAGTTTTAAAGATCACAGCCATCTTTTTATTAGCACACAATAAAATGCGAATAATAAATTATTAAAAGACTTCAAAATAAGACTATTAATTAATTACGCGAATTCGATTAATGAATGAATAATATTTCTTTCCTGACCTTGGACACTGCACTTTCATTTAGGTATGTTATATTTCGATGTTTTCAAAACAAGCCCTAGGGACTTGACTCCAAAAAATAAAACTAAAATTAATAAAAAGGCTCTCTTAAAGAAAAAAGGTCTCAACGTCTGATGATGAAGGGTGAAGGGATTCCTTATTAGATAAACACCAAACTTAATATCGCGTTCTGCACAGAATATCAACGCATCGAGGTATGACTAAAAAAATAATAAATAATGGCGCCATGGTAAAATATTCCATTCACGATACGACTAGCCGCATGATATTTTAAAACTATCGCGACTTTTGATACTAAGAATTTATGTAATAAACTTTTAGGAACTATAAAGGGATAAATCGGGTCTAACTAAGTAGTCTAATAAGCTATCAAATAACATGTTTAGCTCAAGCCAAATTCAATTACTCATCAGTATCTGACCAGGTAGATGTATAGAATACTATTTCTCAGCCAGTATTGTACACGAACCGATCTATGGAGGACTGCCTATCTGACATCCGCAACCCAGTAACTCGGTAATATACGAAGAGTGCCTGTCTGACCTCTACAATTCAGTTGCTAGAAACATAAAACATAGAAACTCCCCTATCTGATCTACATAACTAATTTGTTGAACATATCCCGTAGAAATGGTCATCAGCTTTTCAGGTTTTCGACTCCTGTAACGACTGCCAAAGATCCAAATACAACCGGAATCATCATCTTGGCGTGACATTCGAAGCACGGACTTGCCCATCAATATTTTATTTGGTCAATATTTTTTTATCCCTGTTAATGTTTTCAATTTGTGTGCATAGTTATGTTTACCGTTATCGTTACCGGCACTAGTTCAGTTTCAGTAAAACTGGAAGCACACGAGCCCTCTGATCGTAGCGTAAATAGTAAACTTTAACAGCTCTCTATAAAGACGTATTTAACCAAGAGTACCTCATAGATGCCGATTGTTGCTACAAGATGTTATTAGATTTGAACTTTACCAGCCATACTTATCTTGTTTAACGATAGTTTAGCTCGTTTAACGATAGTTAAACAATAGCGGTGACCCGGCAAAGGTGAAAGGTGGAGATCTATATCAGGAATGGAGGTGTTCTTTTGATCTAGGTGAAGATTTTGTCTGTGGAGGTTTTACTGGAAATTGAAACGGATGCTGTTGACTAGGACGTTCTATTGTTACCCGATGAGTGCTTTACATTAGTCGTAGATACAGCTTTTTAAATAATTCACTTACATTGCGCGACGTTACATTTTGACCAATAACAAGTAGGCTCTATGACACCAAATTACTTTTGTAATACTATGTAAAATCCAAATCCTAATCTTATAAAAGGAATATAAGCTACACACTTCATGACTGCATTACTGACAAAAAGCACGCACAGTAAAAATACGTTAGTAGAACAGGTTGGAAAAAGAATCGAATATCTATTTATAAAAGGCCATTCAATAAAGAAACAGCCATAGCGAATAAAAAAGTGGAATTTCCACTACAGACACCGCTAATAAGTCTTATACAGAGAAACCGTTACTGTACTAGACTTACGATATTTTAGAGAATTAATTCATGTCTCCAATTAGATATTATTATTACTTATAAAACATGAACCCACCCAGGACATACAGGTTTCTTTAATATTGTTGTTGATATTAAAATGTTAAGGAAATATAAAACGTTTACGATTTACGTGAGAGCAGAGGCCATCAATAGTTTCTTTAGAACGTAAGGGACGGGTCCGCTACGTGATACGACTTTAGTTCTGGCAGATCACTGAAGGAAATTTTGTTATAAACATGTTAAATATTCTGACATACAACACAACTAAGATACAACTTATCTCATATAATTTAGTTAAACCTATGTTTTAAATGACATCTAACTCAAGCTGATATAAGACGCTTCGTTTTTGTGGTTCCAAGGACATTTTTCACTTGAGGGAAAAGTCAGAACACGAAATGTTTAGTGAACTGATCAACCGCTCTTGGTTTTGGCATCATCATCATCATCATTTCACCATCATTTCCACTGCTGGACATAGGCCTCCCCCAAGGTTTTGGCATACGGCATCTTTATCTAGTGTTTTGAATGATCAAAAGATGAAAAATGAAGAGAGGAGAACGTTCATTCCTCCGGAATTATGTCGATGTCGCATGTCGTGAGAACGTGGAGTGACGCAGAGACGAACATTCAGCGCATGATTGCAGCTAAGATATAGCTTTTGTTTGACTTAAGTTTGACGAAACTTACATAATTACTCTCGTGTAGGTTTATAAAGGAGAATGGTGCAAGGTACCTACTTTGGGTACCCCAATGCCCACTTACAGGAAAAGCTTTCAAGAAAAACCTTTACAACGTATTCAGCTTTTGCCAATTCTTAGTCCGATCAGAGGTCAAATAGAGCCCTAAAGCTTAAGAATTTTCTTCCGCCCAATAGCCATGGGATGGGATTATACAACATTTGTAACATCAACGTATCTTTTATTTAAATACATATATAAATAATTACCATCGTAATCACGCAATAACAAAAAATCCCGTGTCGTTCAAGTCCCATGTCCTATAAAAAGATTTTACTGCAGCATAATGCATCGCCAAAGCCGGTTTCTCGAGCTGTTAAATAATTTTATGAATATCATCTTCTTTTCGATCGAACGACATGGAAAGTGAATGTCAAGGCCATCGATATCTTAAGCAGCGGGTTCTCGACAGACTTTTATTGTTTTTACTATGTAGGTATGCAACGATTTTGGGAGTATTTTTTAGATAATAAATTACACAGATATAATCTACTTCCACAACATTGTCTCGTGTGGGTGTACTATTAGGTAGATGCACCCTTCGGGGATTACAGACTTGATGTTATTTTATGTGTTCTTCACAACCTAATAAGCTCTCGAAACGGTGAAGCAAAACGTCGTGAAGAAAATTCAAAGTCTTGACTGTGACAACTAGCAACCCGCCTATGTTCACGTGGTGGATTACGGCCCACTCTAACATAATTATAGGAGTATTTTACATGGAACAACTGCATATCTGACCTCCACGGACAAGTTAGTACTGGGTAATGCGATACCCCTTGGTAAGACTGGTCGTGAGACATTTAGGCCACTGACTACCTGCAACGACTCTCAAAGATCTACAAATGACAGCCGGGACCAAAAACTTAACGTGCTTTCCGAAGCACGGAGGTAACTCGGTATGTAATGGATGGTCACACATCCACGGACCAACCTAGGCAAGCACGGCTTAACCTAAAGATTGACCCGAGCGGTTGTTATCATTTAGCTTAGCATCAGCTCTTCAAAAAATCAACAACGTAAACCGTGTGTCTCATATTACAAAACGAGTTGTAACTTTAGTAAAAACTTAAAACTTTGAGCAAGTATTGTATTTAGATTCTTATTTCAACGTCAGTGAAGTTGTAAACACAAAGTTATTGATCATTCTTAGATTATTGAAACTAAGAATGATCAATAACTGAAAGCTGAATCTATGGAAGCTGACATAGTTGGGATAAAACTAGGCAGATGATTATGAATTGATATCATCTGTTTATGTTTTGCTTTTTATGACACAGTGTCGTGAGTGTTTGGTTGAAAACTTATGTCTTAGCATATTCAGCGTTCCCACCAGGAAACATACTTCCTCTCCATGAGAGGCTGTAATCAGTAATGCAGTGCGGGTTGGTATGCAACTTAGAGTATGTGACATTAGGTCTCCAATATCTCTTTGCAAATATTTGTTCGTTTTTAACGTGAAGTGAAGCAACGATTAATCAGGTCTAAGTCTTGTAACCATTTCCTGTTGCACCAAATACCATCGTAAGTTTTTAAGTCCTAATTTCCAGGTCCAACAATTTATTTTTGTTAAATCTGTTGCTAAGCAACCGGTCCGATCGATATGTTTCGATCTTATATGTTTTCACTAACGCTAGGCGGTACCTAAACAAATGCCTAAAATAAGCGTTCTGTTTCATCTCCAAAAGTCTAATAATTTTATTAACCTTTGCCTTTTTAAACTTAACTGCTCCAGTTAGTGTGTTTTGCCATCAACCTCTGTAGTTAGATAATAATTACGGTGAAATCATAAGTGAACGGCATCTCAGCCAAAACCTCATTATCATTTCAGTCAAAAGTAAATTGACCAAGAGTCCTTATAACCCAATTGAGTTCAAAAAAGCTATTAAATTATTGCTTTGCCTGACGATACATGTAGGTACTTATACCAATAAAATAATAATCAGATTTCGGTTAATAGAATCAGTCAAAGTCAAAATTATTTATTTCTGGTTTTGGTACAAAAAATTGTAAAAATAATATGCATATCAGATATTTAACCATGCGCGACAAACCACATAAGTAGTATTATCATTGAATAATCAGGTTTGCAATCTGTAGCACTCGAAGAGTAACCTTAATAAAACAATAAAATTTCTGTTCCACATTCTAAAATCAATAAGCTTATGACATATTGATACTTATGTCATTGCTAGCAAGGTTGTTTATTCTTCATAAACGTGGACAATACCTACTGACGACACAAAATCAGCATTTCAGATTCTATCAGGATTCATTATTATAATAATATTATAATATTCAAATTCCCTATTATTTAGAATATGTTAATCCACCAAATGAAGGAGTCTAGCTAAAGTTGTGAAAATTAAGCAAAAGTCAGCATTCGAATATATGCAAAGTAGTCGGAGCCTGCGTAAGTATATAAATGTGCGAAATTTCGAGATTGATCACAGTCACCGGTGTATCCTCTTCTTCTCTACAACTACCCATACCCACCTCTCCAACTCTAAAATGAAATCCGTAAGTGTTCATTGAGCTAAATATTATCACTCATCATCTAGTATTGATTTCATTTTCTTTATCCATTAACCTTACAACTAAGTCAATACTTTCTCCTTCAAGATTTTATTTCAACTTTACGTTCCACTATAATTAGTATTGTTTACATTGGTCTGATATCAATCTTCTCTAAGAACTACCTACCTATGGTATCTCATCTCTATAGAGAGTCAACTTTTAGCTAAACTGTTAAAATAACGTTTAACAAAATAATGCCACTCAATCTTTCTAATATCGCATCTACAATTAGTAAGACAAATACTTGAACTGTACTTTTAATGTGTTGTGCAAATATTTCCAAATTACCTTGCCCCATCATTCGAGTGGAATCCTTCGGGTCAAGCAGCGCAGGCGCGGCTCAAACTTGCAAAATGTCAACACACGCGACCGTGAAACGATTACGTGGCCATTCAATCTGTAATATCAATAGTACGCAGATCGCAAATATGAACTGCTCAATAATTATGACAATTTCGTGCATATTGTAGTACCTACGATTAACATTCGAAGCAATGGACAAGTACTTTTTTTAGTAAGTAACGTAGAGTACGTAAAGAGTAAAGTAAGTAGAGTTAATATTGTCACTAAAAATGTTTAAGTTCAGAAACATTTCTAAACTTTATTACCAAATTTAGCCATCAGTGCAACCTGCGTGGTTACATTGATACCATCAAGATAATAATGCAACCATTACCAATGATTGCTCTTTCATTCTTGTTACGTAAGAGGTCATTCATCATCTATAGGTAGTTATTTTTGCTATTGACAACATCTGTTAAACCACTAGTAACATCCTGTGCTATCTTTAAAGCGACATAACGTTGAGTAATCTATCTATCTATTCGTTTGGTATTATTACCATTACTTACAAAGGTATTCTTAAACACTCAGCAGTACTGGTGATACAGTTTATTCCAGTTATATAAAAAAACTACTGCACTGTTGTCCATCGATAGTGTACAAATGTGCGATCTATTTCATTAACATTTGATGTGATGATGTCACGGATTGCTATTGGAATCACAAGTAACTTCGCCGCCTTGACATTTGCGTCCCCTTTTAATTATGTCGCTATATAAAATGTCTAGTAAAAATCCGATAGGTCACCAACGTTTTTTAACATAAATTGCGATAAGCTATGAATCTACTATTTCCTCGTTGACATAAAATTTAATTTGACGACTTGTTTGTCCATACTAATGTTGGCTACCGCATTTTTTGGAGATACGAAGTGTTTTTAAAGTCATTAAAATGACACTGTCACATGTGACCATTAACGTAGCGAGTATTGTTAAGAGTAGTACTGAAATAATTAAAGATCATTAGCGGGCAGGGACAGTTTAAGTGTAACGATATTACAAAGTGGACTCCTTCTTACAAAAACATTGCTTACAAGACCTGTTGTAGTTACAAATCCACAATATGTTCAAACTTCCTCTAATTTCCTCATTCTTTACTTTATCCATTCTGTCACACCCCACACTCAACAGATATAAGTCTTCTTACTGAGCAGTAAACCCATTAAATATCATTCGTCTATCAATTGTATGTTTTTGCAGTTCATCGTTCTCGCCCTGTTCGTCGCCGCCGCCGTCGCCGCCCCCGCTGGCCCCGCTGGCCCCGACGCTGACGCACAGGTCCTCCGCTACGATAACGACAACATCGGAGTCGAAGGATTCAAATACGGGTAAGTTCACTACAGTAGTGCTTCACTGCTGAACACAAACACCTCATTTTTGATCTTTGTATTAAGTCCTCCAGAATCTCAAAACACCATAAGTTATATCGTACAATATACTAATACCACTTTTCATGATCAACAGTTATGAGACCTCCAACGGTCTTTTCGCTGAAGAGGAAGGTCGCGTGAAGAACGTAGGCGCCGAAAACGAGGCTCTTGAGGTCCGCGGAAGGTACTCCTACACCGGTCCCGATGGCATCCTGTACGAGATCACCTACATCTCCAACGAGGATGGATTCCAGCCCTCAGGCGCTCACATCCCCGTGGCTCCTCAATAAGCCAAACCACTAACCTAATCAAATCTAGTCTAAACTGACCGACAGTGCAAGAGAATATGTTGTTGCTGACTGATCGTCTTGTTTTGTTGGAACTCTTGCACATTACTCACAGATAGGATAGTGAATACACATTTTTGATTTTATTTTTGCAATTTTATTGAACCATCCCTATAATTAGATTATGTCGCATAAAATTGTTTACAACCTGTATAAAATCCGTGATAAATACAGAAATAACAGGAAGTATAAACACAACAGGTAGTAATCAGGAAGAACAAAATAATTTGAAGCCATAGTCAAACACACAATCCTAGCACAAAACCGTGAATGAAAACGCAGTTCAAAGTAAGAAAAAGAATGTCAAAGGGTTTCAGGTATCGTTTGTAAGAACAAGGAACGTGTGTGAGACAATCCATTAGCAGATAGCAGACTACCTTCAGAGCACTCACCTACATCAAAGTTAATCAAAGCTAGCCCCCACAAAGGACCGAAAAAGGAGTTCCATTGTGGCAAATAGTCCTGTACAATGGTGTGCTGGCAATGTGCTCTACTTGCGATTATTTAATTTAATGTTACGTCATATTTTTTTGGGCAAATTGTTATATACAACCTTATTTCTAGTATATGCGAAACCTGAATATAGTTTGTTCAGAATAAGTAAATAAAACGATTCCAATTATTTTAAAGCCATGTTATATTTTGTCCCAAAAATATTTTAAAACGTTAAAAGTTGAACACCTAGCGACACTAAGTACCCATCGCAATCATTTAGGCACCTACTACCAAATTATTATTATCAATGAGCTCAAGACGACGCAGGAAACGCGCGCGCGGCGGAAACGCGTGGTGACCGGTGCGGACAACTAGGTAACAGGACAGGCTTATAACTTTCTGATTTTTCATGATACAGTTTTGAAATTTTGTACATTACTGAAACTAATCTTATATATAAATTATTAAGCCTAAATCATAACAATAATATACAACATTAGTTTTGGTATATGCGAAACCTGAAACACGTATCTAGTATTTTAATGTAAAGAATCTATGTACAAAATTTCAAAACTGTATCATGAAATATCACAAAGTTATAAGTTTGTTTTGTTATCTGGTTGTCGCAGAAAAACGTGGTCACCACGCGGCGTCGCCGCGCGCGCGCTACCAGCGTCGTCTTGAGCTGATTGATAATAATAATTTGGCAGAAGGTACATAAATGATTGCGATAGGTACTTAGTGTCGCTAAACGTACAACTTTTAACCTTTTTTTAAATATTTTTGTGACAAAATATAACATGGTTTATAAATAATTGAAATCGATTCAGTTACTTATTCTGAACAAACTATATTCAGGTTTCGCATTTACTAAAAATAATGTTGTATACACTTATAAATTAAAATAACCTAAAATCAAAAAATTCCTCCTCATCAAAAAATTCCTCCTCAACGCTGACAACTGGTAATGTCGTCAAGAGACTGGCGGCGTAGCCACGTAATATTAGAGAATTAGTTGAGTTAGATTTTATGGACTATAGGCATTGTCTTGAAATAATCTTCTTCTTATTGCTTGCTACTTCGAAAACACAACACAATAATTATAATTTGAATAACCAAAACTCAAAAAGTAATGTTACTGCTGCCTTAAATAATATTATTTCGTTTATTTATTTTTTATACAAAATGTATAAGATTTGTATAAAAATTAAAATTGAGTTAATTTCTGCCTACTATGTATGTTGCATACGTGTTGATTAGTATAGTGTTAGCTTAGTTTTTAATTGTATCGAACATATACCATAATTGAGCCATTGGTCCAGGGCATTCCGTATTAAATACTGATATTCAGCTGACCTCAACATAGTTGGGTATCGATTAGGCAGATGATGAAGCCTCATCAAAAAATCGCATTAGAATGAATAATCCGAGTGCAAAGAGAACCGCAAGTAGAGCACGTTTCCCGTCGCGTCGTTCGCAGATAACCAGACGTGTTGTAGAGATTACGCGCGGTTTCAAAGACGCTTTGATTCCGAGGTGTTAATGCACGGCTTTATTACTGCCAGGCAGGGTTACCTATGTAAGAGATTAAAGATAGAAATGTTTACAACGTTATTGTGTAAATGTAGGCTATATCAGTTGGTGTATCAGGTTTTATTTCGACGTAACTTAACTACCTAATACTAACCTTTTACTACTGACTAAATTACGTTACACGTTGCATGTGGTAATTTTGGCTAGTTATACTATACTTGAATCGAAACGGTGCGAGAAAAGAATTCTAATACTATATTTAGATGGGAATAGAATGTATTATTTTATTCTCTCTGACTTTGACTGTCGCGTGTTGGTCCATATTTTTATTTGATGATTCAAGGAAAACCGGAGGGCCAGGAGAAGTGGTGATCGTTTTTAAAGCGTTTCGTATTTCTAAAGCGACTTTCAACAGGATGGAGGTCAGCTGACTCTTCCATCATCGTGAGGAAATCTGCACGAGATTTAGAACCACAAATTCATGTCTTAAGTCACGTACCAGCCGAAATGTTGATCGGTACAGGGTGATAAGGTTTTGTTAATATTGCACTATATATATGGAGACCAAGCTTAAGACCTCTGGGTTTTCAGCTGTGGTTAACCGTTTTCTTCCTTGAAAGATGCATCTACCGCTGAGTATAGTCCTCTCTTTGTTTGTGTCTCCACGTTTGTGTGCCGGCCTTATCCAGAATTTTTCAGGATGGCGTCACTATTCCTATCTCGCCGTCTACATCCGGTATCTGCCTACATACAAATAATTCAAGCAACCAAACAAAACACACGCACTCTACTCAAACAAACATCAGGCAGTGACAAATACTTTTTGTTAGTCGAGCGACGGCGTCGCCATGTGCGGCTGATAGTGAAGCGTTAATATTACAGGTGGACTTGATCTATTGCTGCTACGTGACGGGTGGAGCGAGGGGCGGGAGGCAGCGGATTGGAGGAACGACATCTATACCGCCACGTACGAACTAATTCAACATATCCTACATCGCGATATTAAAGTTATCGATGCGATAAAGAATACAAAGACCCGCCACCGGGTAGTAGCTCATCTGACAAAACACCCGCTTGCTCGGAGGATTCTTCCTTTTCTATAAAGGATGAGAAACTTTACCTCTTGTTCTCCCTACATACGTCTAAAGTGGCGAAGCGAACTATTTTAACGGTTTTAGGTGGATCTTTATTGAATTTGTCGCGGTTGATATTTTTTTAGTGTTACTTTTTAATTGTTTTCTTTTTACAGCGCTGAAATACAAAGAAGCTATAATTTCAGTATGACATTATACCATAGTAACTAATTGAACTTTGAAGTAACACGCCAGGCTAGTAGAATTTGCTAAAACGTTGAGTTTGTGGTTAAGGGGTACGTAGAAATTGAGTTTTGCAATTAATATAATATTGGTTGAACCACCCGAATGGTTAAGTAAGTAACGTCTACAATATTCCCCCTTAAAACAGAACACAGATCTTGTAAGTTACACCACACCCCGCCAACGCGTTGTTCCGACTCAACGTGTTCTTCTAACACGCGATATATTTGTTAAACACTCTGTATATCGGGCACGGCTTACCCTGCAGCACCCTGTATATTGGGCACGGACGTGTGATTTATGAATTTCAATAACTTTACACTTTTACCTATCGTCCTGTAGGGTCGGCTTATGGCAACATGCCTTCCGTGTGTGGATACCTACATATTCCCCTCTCCCAGCAACTTATTTTTTACCTTTAATGGAAGGGATATGTTAAGGAGGAAATATGAAAGTAAAAGTAGCAATGGCTTATTACTATAGTTTGATTTCTGAAACTGCTCTAGTCAATCTTGAAATATTGTTATTAGCCTGGATTTTCTCGCTATATATACATTGCAAACAGGACCCTATCCATCCGTAACTTGAGTGATTATTTAACGCTTATTGACTACTATCTCACAAGGTAAATAATAATTATACCTTTCGCTGAAAGGCAAATAATATTACTGACTTCCAAAATTCTCTCTCAACAAAGTTCTCCCGAAAATTCCACCTCAAAACACATCATTTGAACATTATCTGGGAAGCACATTTTTTACGACTGTTGCCCAAGTTTTTCTGGTAAACGGTAAAGTTTCAATTTTCCTGTCATTAAAGGCCTCTTAACACCGGTGCGTGCAAAAAGTGTGCGAAAGAGATGCAAGAACAATCAAAAATAGGTTTCGATTCGAGGGGAGATCAGATGACGTTAGGTACCTTTATATAATATAGAGAATTTGTATAAGAAACATGTGCCAGAAAATATTGTACCGTTGTCTTATTTGTAGGGGAATGATTCAAATAAGGGATTTGAAATTGGACTATTTTTATTTTTGTTATATTGTGTATTGTTTTGAAATGATAGGTGAACATTGAATGATGTTCCTGGTTATGTTATAGCAGTGACAGTGGTTGTTTGTTAGTTGCACTGTCACGCTTTCGGGCTTTATCGGCTGACCGCGATTCGATAAAATTTGACATACGGATATGAACTGACTCAGGATCAGGGCATAAGATAATTTCGGACCTCCACGAGAGCAAAGCCGTAGGTAAAACCTAGTAATGAATATTTGCTTCCAAGATTTGGGTAATCTAACACTTTGAGATTGTAAAACTCGTAAATAGAAGCACAAGATATATTGTAGACTTTATTGCAATACAAATAGGCGTGACGTATCTTAAATTTAACAAAAACCGGTTTATATCAGTTACTAATATGCATAAAATATAAAATAGCAATATCGAAAATGTCTTAATTGTTAACAATATCTGATGCATATTGATGTGTTCCGACTAAATTGTTTATTAAAGTTGCAATAAGTAATTAAATATTGAAATATTAATAAAAACTTTACAAGAATGTATAAGTTTCGCAAGTTGACATTTGTATGAGGTTTCATTGACTTTTTATAAGCGAAAGAACTATTGATTAAAATTTGTAATTCAAGGAAACAATCAGATAAACGTCGGTATTTATAATTATCTTAACACAAAAAAATATCGTATGAAATAAGTTATTAACTGAGACAGTTTAGAATGCCTATAAGTAAATGAATTTAAGAATTAAGTTTCCTGCTAATAAGAAACAAAATAAACTAGAGAGTAAACAGTTCTAGAAAACAAATATCACATAGATCTCAAGCACACGGATAGCCGAAAGACAAACACAGCAGTTACAAAATAAAGACAACTAAAAAAACACGAAAGGTAGAAAAGAATAAAATCGAAACGACGAGAGCCGAAACAAATTGAATAAGAAAATTTTTATTTTTACCTTTTGAACAAATAAAAGAAAAAATAGAGAGAGAAGACCCTTTTATTACACCTCTATTAGGATCGGAATGAGCTTCGAATTGGCTAATAACCGTTCTATCAGGTGAAAGGAATTCACTCTCGCTTCCCTTTTGATATTTAGGGACGCGCCCGCGAGCTATCGATACCAATCAATATCGATAATTTGATTTGAGACACGCGGAGAGTCGGAGAGACGATTCAATGTGATTCTGCTCTTGAAATGGTGTTTGTATTAAATATCTAAATTGAAGTCGTATTTAAGTTGGGTGTGAAGGTTTCGAAATATATTGTTACTTTTGCGGTTTTCGTTTAGAATTTGATGCATGTTTGACGATACGTGAGTCTGAGTATTTACCTCATTTTATAATTATCAACGCCAGTTTTTGTCATGCAATTTATATTGACTTTGACTTGACTTTATCTATAGACATCTAATGTGTCGTGTTATTCCGAGTTCAAGTAAAAAAACCATGGTATCGGTACCGATTCGAATTTAATTGATACTTTGCCCATCCTTATCGCGATCGTCGCCGTCGTTACCGAAGTCCACCTTGATGACAGTTTCAGTACTTCGGCAGTTACCGACGCACGCCTTAACGTGAAGATAGTAGTTTTACCAATTTACTTTTATTTTTGTTAGGAATTTTAAGAGTTTTGCCCTATTTTGTTCCCTGAAAAAGAAATTTGTAAAATGAGATAGTAAAACTGCTTTCTGTTTTTAGGTGAACCTATTCCATTTGCAGTTAATAAGTAACACTCTGCTTGAAATACTAATCAAAAACTTTTCCTAAATTAAAAAGGGGAGTTTTATTTTTCTTTGACCTAGTACCTACAGTTTCGAGTTTAGCCATAAATGTCATCAAAAATCCCAAGTACATTTACGCAGCTGACGTAATATTCCTTTCATAGCCATGGAGCTGACTATTGTTTTTAGGTTTAAGTTCAGCCCAATAATCATCCTATAAGCTTCTGACTTCTGCGCGGTATGAAATAGTTTTTTTCCAACTTTGACATAATGTAACTTTGATTTACCCATGGGTGCGGCAGCTGACTTTCATTTGGTTGATCAGTGCAACTACTAGAAATGGATTTCTTTCGGTGTAAAAATTATCGCAAAAAGTGACATTTTGTTTGTCAATTTACTCGCTTTTGAAAAAAACTTAAAAATTCAA
The DNA here is from genome assembly GCA_910589295.1 of Noctua janthe. Taxonomy (NCBI): domain Eukaryota; kingdom Metazoa; phylum Arthropoda; class Insecta; order Lepidoptera; family Noctuidae; genus Noctua; species Noctua janthe. The sequence goes on from OU342562.1 coordinate 17,796,221, forward strand.
AATGATAACATCTGCACGCGTAGCATGACCGTAGAAACGGGTTTTGTCGACGGAAGAATCGACACAATGACAGATTGTAGAAAGATTTCTATCGTCATAATCGGCATGGCGATGTTAAAAATGTAGAAAAGAAATGTTTCTATTCTTCAGTCGACGTAAGTCTACAACGTCAAGCATGACGATATTACGTTATGAAGTATAAATACACAAACGTTGGTTAGGATAACAATGTATCAGGGCAATGTTTTTTTATTTTTATTTTAAATGGGCCTAATCTTGACCTCAGTCTAGTCCAAGGACAATGTTAATTTAATATGCTATTTTTGAAAGAAGCTTTAGTTACAAAATGTCAACATTTATCCGTGCACACGTTGTCGGTTCGTACCGTGCCGGCTCCGCTCGAACCGTGTCGGATTCGAGCTGCGTGCGGGCCCACCTGCGGTGCCGTCGTCAATTTGCATACAAATTCGCGCTTACACGCCACTTCGCCTCCTATCGTACGTGGATTTCGTTATTTGGACAAAGGCTTGTTGCTTGTGTTTAGCACGGTATAGATTTTATTGGAGGTAAGTTATTCATTGTTTGGAGGTTAGAGATACTCGTGTAGTGGGTGTACTGTTAAGGCGCTAAGGTAAGGTGTAAGAGGAGAAGATCACTTAAGAAATTAGTTTGTTAAATGAGGTAGATACTGATGGTTCGTTCAGTGCGGGTCTGTGAAGTCTGTGAGAAAAGCGCTTGAATGCTTATCGTGCATGGCTTTACGTTTTCCTTTGTCTTATGGGTGCTACCTCTAATTGTAATGAATTTGACTTAACTATTTAGTAGATGTTCAATGTATCTCATCATGTTACTTCTTCAACCCTTTTCGTCGTTACAATCTTACTGCGTTGGATTTTGACCCCTTCAACGAAAGTCTTGTCAGATTTTTGTCCATCATGCTCAATTAGCATTCCAGCCTACCTCGATATCCTAAAACTAAAACCTAAACACATACAATAGTAAAATTAGAGGTATATTTGTTAGTCAGGTCGCGCGACCGCGTCCGCCATTACCATATTTCAGGGTTGTTGTGTCCAGTGAATCAGTCACCTGCCGGCCACCGTGGGGCGCGGGCGTGATGCATGGCCCGTGTTATTGCGCCGCTGTTTTACTGCACCAAATAGTTTTGATAGCGGGTTAGATTAACGAGTCTCGATGGAATGGAGTCAATTATTTAATTTGTTGGAAGCATTTTTTCAGGTAGGAGACAATATGAAACACCTGAAACATGAAACATGCTGTATCTTAAGACGACTGTAACATACTATATGTTTTCAAAGCATGATACTCAAATAGGTAATATTTCTCGCGGGCCCTTGGCTGACTATAGACCGACCACTTTAATGAGTCCTCACGAAGGTATCAATTTAAATGGAATATTATGAAGGTTGATCTCGTATTGGTTCAATTTAAGCAAATTACCTGTGGGATATTGTTAGGACTTTGTGGACGCTTAATGTGCCTTTGATGGGGCAAGGCGGAGTACTCATTAAATCGGTCGGTCTATAGCTAATATTTTTATCACAGCATGAGCTACGCAAGAGGAAGGAAAACTCCGATCAAGTAGTACGGTGGAGAAAGAAAAGTCTGGTATATTATTTATAATCACGTCTGTATTTCGTCCAAGGGTTAGGCAGAGGTGTGTCATGTCACATCCACATTTCGCCTGAATTGTTTTCTTAAGTCCCTTGTAACATAGTCTAACTCCAAGGTGCTACTGAGAAATTCTAAACAACAATTGACAGTGCAAAAATGCCTGAAATGGTCTATTTAAAATAAATACTTTGAGTTTGAGATTCCTAATGGAAATAAAAACAAAAAACGCTTTCCCCAACCTGGAAATTGATCCCACGTCCTCGTGCTCAGAACTGGCGCTTGTAAAGCTAAGCGGTTTTAGCTTTATATTGCCATATATAAGAGGAGCAACTTTACTCAGAGCCCCTGGTTGCCTGCAATGGGGTGGCCAGACCAGATGCAGGTGAACTTTAACTTCGGGAGTTGGTTATAAACCGTCTCCCCACGTTACGATAATGCTAATCACGTTAATCGCACAGGAAAGATAAAGCGACTAGTTAGCGGAGTCCCTATCGCTGTCTACGATCTGCGCGCGGTGGGAACTCTTAATTTATTCGCGTAACATCTCGACGAGATTAAAAATGTTAATTGTGAAATTATTCGGAGCAATTTATTCGGCTACCGGGGGACGAACTAGAAGGTACCTTAGTGAGGTGAGGGTATACAGAGTGGTTTTATCGTAGTTTGGGGAGTCGTATGAAAGGTTGTTTATTTTTGTCTGTCTGGTATTTGATGTCAGTAGGATCTGAGAGATTCGGATTGGAGAGAGGAAAATTAATGTGAAAAATGGTTTCGCCAAAACTTTATGAAATTCATAGTAAATTAAAGATAGAAAAGCTGTTAATTCTGCACAACGAAGATGTAAATTTTAAATAGCATAAAGTTTTCAAACCAAGTAAGGAGCATACATATATTCGTTGATTTCAATTACGTAACATAGGTACCAATTACTACTTTTAACCAAAAGGTTCCATCGTGCAGCGTTGGTTTTCCGAACACCCTGTATTTCAGTCTCAAATGTAGAGCGATATCTTCACTAATCTGGGGCAGTAAACTTAATTAATGCTAACTAATGCTACGTCGATTCATTATGACATCCCTTCACTGAGGTGGGCAGGTACTGAGGTGCCTACTGTGTCCTTTAAGTAGTAGCCTTTGTTATGACAATTTAAAATAGGTCACAAAACTATTATTGTGGTCCTCGAGACTAAAAGTGCTCGGATTTTGAAACATTTTTCACTCAGATTTTACCAGCATCGGAAACTTTAATTAATTTCAGTTGGAGACTTACATAATCTCACTTCGCAGAGTCACTACTTAATAGAGATCAATACTTAACGAAACTCAAAAATAAATGACTAAAAGCTCAAACTTCCCAAAGAAAAACCTTATAGTAAAACATAATGTTCCCTTTACAGACACCTCACATAATAAAAGTCACTCACACACAATTTATCACAGATAAAAATCAAAATAAATAGGCAACTATTTCACAAACATCAGGTGTGCCAACCTCGGGGAATATTTTAATACACTGCCCTCGGACCCTTCGCAATCATTTTATTTTCATACGGGGTCTCTTAGGCCCCGAAGGTCTACCTCGTGATTTGCCATTCAAAGCGAGCGACGTGACGGCGCATCAGGTACGAGGATCATTTTGACCCCGCATGGTAAGCGTAGGGTTAAGATAATGCTGTTGACAGATAGTGGAATAGTATTGGCGGAATCTATTTCTTTCTTTTTTTCTTTGGATTGTTGTGAAGGAATCTGGGTGGAGTGCGATTTTATGGCTTGAAGTTAAGGTATTTTGGGGACCGTGATTGGTAAATGCTATTAACAACAACATTGTATTATTGATTGTATTGTTAATGTAGCGTTAAGTAAAATAAAGGTAAAGTTTTTAAGTCTGGAGGTAGGAGTTTATTTTCGAAACTATTCATCTGATTTCAAAAATCTTATACTGATTGAATGATACAAATATTACTACCGTGTGCAATAAGAGATGTCAAGATTTTCGACACGGACCAAGCTGCGGGCAGAAGATACAAGTCCACAAAGTCGTAGGAGTAAGTACATAGGAAAAATTATTAAGCTAGCAGATATATCTGCGGGGCGATTGTCAGATCACTTGATAACGAGGTTATAAAAATTAACTACTTACTTAGTGTTGTTTTTTTCGACTTACCAACACTATCATCAAACATCCCTAAAAAGCCTCAATCCCTTACAAATCTGACCACAAGCTCCAAACAAAACACGTACGAAATCAAATCTATACGATTTCAATATAGAGAGAGGGGATCCGATAGAAAAACTTTATATCAAAGGAGCTACCTACACGTAGGTACCTCCTATAACCCGTGCGTTACGTGTCTGGGGTGCTAAAGACGAACCCTTTAATAAATGGCACTACTTTTTTATAGAACACACACACCTTGCGACTGTGGGCTCTGTTTATGAGTACTCTGTGGACTGAATTTGCAAATGGCTGGATGGAGGATGGTTCGTGAAAGATTTGGGAGGGAGAGGGATATTATTGTTTTATAAGATGGTGTCTGTTGTCTGAAGTCGTACAGCTTCAAGCTCTCTGAACAAGTACCTGTGTTACAATTGTAGTTTCATCTTCTTTTCCACTAGGTCATCATCATCAACATCATTCTCTTGCCCTTATCCCAATTCATTAGGGGCAGCATGTCTTCTTCTTCTATACTTCACTATTACTCGTCATCTCATCAGACCCCTCCTTTCTTGCCATATCATCTTTTACACAGTCCATCCATCGTTTATTTGATCTTCCTCTACATTTATACCCATCCACATTCATGTACTCAAAACTTTCCTCACGACATTTTCCATATTCCTCCGCATCTCATGCGCATACTACAACAACCGATTCCCGCTTCCGAAGTTTTCAGTCACCGGCGCCACTTTCAGACTTCCTCAAGGTGTGACGATAATATGTGTTAAGCTCAGAGTACTTAAATGATTGCCAGTGATCAAGTGTGAATGTGGCACTCTGCTTGAAATGTTTGAAAAGTGAAAATATAGAAGCTGTATGGCAGCTATGTGCAACACAATTGTTTCCAATACCAGCCTAAACTTGGAACGAAAGACTTGTAACTTGTATAAGTTAGGAAGTACAAAAAATAGCATATTTCTTTATTTGTTTGATCGGAGATTTGATAGATGTGTTTATGTGTTAGAGTATAAATACATATCGACCTAAAACAAAATAGTCCCATGATGAAGGTATCTACGTCATTATCTTTAACCATCATAGACAATATGTAGATTATTACTGTATCTGATGTTCTATCAACCCGTGTCCAATTCAGAATTAAGGTAATCTACACGAGGACTTATTGAATATCATTACAAACGCCATTAACAAAATTGACATACATTCTAAAATAGTAAATATGGCCTTGACGGTATTGAGAGATGAAGTACCATAACTATTGTGATGGTGTTTAAGGAACTTATCCATAAATAAGCAGATACTTTCATGTGGGGTGTTCAGAGGTGGCACTAGCGAAATGTGGGTGTAGTTATAGGTGCTCCAATGCCTAAATAAACCTTCCGGGAAATACAGACATGGGATCAACCTTGGGAATACAAAAAAGTCTAACCTTAGTACAAAAATTACCTATTTTTGAGAAATTTTCACCAATTTCATAAGAATTTAAAAAAAATCTCAATCTGCCCCGATAGTTCGACGTTAACGTTGTCTCAAATGAAAATGTCAAGCGAACATAAAATCTGATTGAAGACGGCAAACCGCACGATAATAAATAATAACAAAAACGTAGGTTTGAAGAAAACCAATCTTAGACGTAGATATACCTACCGTTCCGACCAATAATATAAAGTGCTTATATTTATTGTGATTCTCAAAGATTTATGCATATTACCAGAAATTTACGAATCTCTGAAATATATAGCTAGAAAAATGGCACTAAAAGGCATTAACGCGAAGTGAATTAATAAAAAAGAGTTTTAGAAATACCGTACGCTTTAATGCATGGGCTACAGCATTACAAAAAAGTAAAAGGCAACACGAACAATCGGTACAGGAATCGGTGCCAACTTTGTGTTCAGTTCCAGAATATCTACTGTACATACATTCTAAATACCAGTAAAAAAACTAAAACAAAACTATAATGAAATCGTAGAATTAGAGGAAATAGTATTCCCTCTTTATTTTGAATACAAATGTAACATGTGCAAGTAATTAAAACACGGAACCGCCTTTTTATACCTATAAAATTATTTGTTATTTTTGGAAATATAATTCAGTACAGACCATCTTAGACATTAATCTGCATGGTCCTCATATGACTTGAGCAATGTCTGGATTTTAAAAGAGACGGTGACTTCTGAGTTTGTTGCGGATGTTTCTTCTCAGAGTAGTCAGGTACGAAGCACCGGCCCCATCTAGTTTGACGTGTAAAAGTATTTTGAAAAGCCAATTTACAGAAATAAATATGATTCGATTTGATTTGAGTACCGCCATGAAACAAGCCTAAAGATTGTCGGCCCCGCGCTACCAGTAGTCATATATCATATATTCTTCATCTACTGATTTGCCTATTCCTTACTATTTTAAGTTATCAGCCGTGTTCGGTTAGACTGGTAGAGTCTAACCGAACACGGCTGATAACCTGTACCTACTTTATATGAAGCGACCGTCTATCTGGCCTCCATAACCCAGTTATAGAGTAATATGATACCCTTAATATTAGTAAAACTGGACTGCGTTTCAATATTTTAACTATAGACGACCACTTTAGTGAGTCCTCCGTCTTGCCCCATCAAAGGCACATTAAGCGTCCACAAAGTCCTAATAATATCCCACAGGTTATTTGCTTTAAAATAACCATAATCCACGAAGGTATTACGATGCTAATTGAACCAATACGTGATCAACCTTCAGAATATTCCATTTAAATTGATACCTTCGTGAGGATTCATTATAGCGGTTGGTCTATAATTAACCATCACAGTCTAATCGTCTATAAAGACCTAAACGTTTATCACAACAAGCAAGAATAAATAAATATCCCCAACATATTCTTCTGCACAATACTTGTCAAAATGTTCCACTTGGCCGGTCCCCCTACGCACTTTGGGAGCCAGTGGCGTGTACTACAGTGCGTGTATCAGCTATAAAGTTCGTCTAGACAGGTGATTTACGTTCACCTGTGAACGCTGAAAAAATACGCGGCGTACGACCTTTTGTCGGTTATTTATTATTATTATTATAGTTTAATGTTTGGGCGCAAAGTGGTGAAGACTGGGGGTTTTTAGTTATATGTTGTTATTAAAAAGATTTTACTAATTTTATAAATTCGAAAGTACAGAGTTATTTTTGTATTGTCTGTCTGTTACCTTCACATCATTTGGCACACAGGTAGACCATGACCAAACCCAGAGATACGAGTTTGTTCCTACGTTCCTAAAGCTTGTAAATAAATATCAAAAAAAGATATTCGTGACGTCTAGTGCGATAGCTTCAGGTAGATTTTAACTCTCCAGTTGAAATCTACCCATGTTAAATCTACACATGTTAAAAAAAATTGTAATGATACACTTTGGGATATCAACATTCTGCTGATATTTACGATAGAAAAAGCAGCAAGAAAAGTCGAAATTGAATTTTCCAGAAAAACCAATAAATTACCATCGACTGGTTTCCTCCTTTTCTTTAATGTAACTTTCTTCACTTAATACTTCACCGAACAAAAGCTCACCGTTTTATTAGTGAATCAGTTGCGCCATCAAGGTGGGCACTTAGCGCAATACTTTGAGCCACAAATCTGGCACACAATACGTACGGGTACGTACGGACGCGGACGGTACTGGAAATCTCTTAAGACGATAGTGTTGCAAATGGGTTCCGTGGGGCTCTTACACTAGCGGACATAACGATGGGAATAGTTGGGATGAATGTTCAGGGAAGATAATCAAAATATTACAACGACAGTGGAACGGAACACGAAGTGTCAAATAATGTCACAAATAATTATTTTATGAACCATAGTAAACCTTCTTTTGCACGTACCCCTTTGCCTTTCTGACAAAAAACAACTAAAAAGAATAAAATTAACTGCTACACTAACAAGGTTTTCCCCATAAAAGTGAAATATAAGTAACCGGGTTTTTTGAAAAAATATCTAGATCAAGCTGCAGCCTGGTTTGCAAATAAAAGTAGAAACAATTTTAAAAGATATTTAGGTTGAGTAAAAAGTATTTTCTTAGTATTCTCTGTCAATTATATTAATTGCCTCTTATTTAGTGGCCACTCAACGAGGTGTAACGACTAGGATTAGCTCTGAGGTAGAAACTAATGCTGCGTAGTTGTCCATTTGTGTCGACGTACACAAGATGAATTATTTTAAAACATATTGCCAATTACAAAGTTAAAATTAATTTATAATTTTTAACTTTTTTACCATGCAATTTAGAAATTGGTTATGCAACAAGAACATAGTTTAACCAATTTCTAAATGTCACAATGCTAACTGTCACAATCAACGTAACCCTTTAATTGTCAAACATTGGTCATCCAAAATTTAATGCCAATTAGTATCTTTCTATTGACTTCACTTATCATTTTGCAAAAAAACAAAACGCGTAAGCATCTCAAAGCTCATCGTGATACATGTTTTGTGATTACAAATACCTATTTAATGAGTTTTGAGATATTTATAATGAGTGGATACAAGGTTTTACTATGGAAACTCAGTTCCTACCGATGGCGGTGTGTCGACACAAATGGAACGCGCCTCCTATGAATCTTTGGAGCTCGTTCGGACAACGCTATTAGGGGCTGAAGAGATACGCCGCCGACCGACCGATCTCATTGACTCTACCTCTCGTTAATAGTTAATAGTTTAACTTTAGGTTCATCTTAGTCGCAAGAGTTTACCTTCTGACAATTGGCTACAGTGGTTTTGAATTGATTGGACTTAAAGTTTCAGACTGTTGTCATTGTTAGTTTAATGAGAAATGCTTTGTGATTCTGATGGTAAGTGCCATGACAAGAAATCCTGTTTTTCTACATAAAATAACTGTCGTGGCGATGGTATTTGAATATCCTAAGACCTAAGGGTCTACCATACAAAGTGACATTTTATAAAAGCTCTATTGATGATAGTAAAAATGTATAAGATACCGAAAAACAGTCAGTAAAGTCGTTCTATAAATATGAAGTGCTTTGGAAGCGATTACCACTAAGTTAGGCCCTAACCTAAACTGTGACAAAACTGATAAATTGGTTTGTATTTTTTCATGTACAAGTAACTTTAAATCGTTAACACTTACAGGCATCACCGAAGTAACTTCATTTCATTAAGAATCTTGGACAAATACACATTTCCCAAAGGCATCTCTAAAGATAAAAGACAGAGAGGTATACCAAGAATTTATGTAAGTTAAAGATATAGGAAAACGATCAGGTCTGCGTGTCGGAGTTGCGATTGCCATTAACGTGCGCCGTAAACCGACCGGTCCGGCGGACGGGCGAACGGGCGGACGGGCGGACGGGCCGAGATACCGCGCCCGAGGATTATATCCGGACGGGCACACCAGGAACGGAAGGAAAAGGGGGTTCTTTTTTATCTTTTTGTTTCTTTGAGTATTGTGTGTCGTTCTTGTAATTATTGTATTGATTAGGTAGACAGTAGAAAGTTAAGAATCTCGATAATGCACATGTCCATCTCGATTTTTTTAATTGACAGTAAAAAATGTATTAATTATTGGAGACGAAGAAGTGAATTTAATTAATGTTGTAAAAATAGTGAATAAAGGGTTAGTCTTACCAAGGAGTATCGTGGTACCCAGCAGATAAGTTGTATCTGACAAGACTGAAATCGACCCCAACATGATTTTAAATACTAGGCTTTATGGATATAATCATTCTTTAAAAATGTAACAGGCTAAAGAAAAACTGACCAATAAACAAAAAAAAACCGTAAGAAAACCATATCTGCTCCCGGTACACCCCGAATTCTTTCGCTACCTTATTTTATGGGGATTATACGATCATCCTCCACCTTGTCAACGTTACACATACACAGGTTGGACATTGTTACCGATACCACCCATCTATACCACGGCCTTTACCTCTATTACTATACTAGTAAAGTTGAGAATCGCTAGATTCTGTTACCTTGTAATTTTGCACCTTTAGGGTAGAGTGGGCAAAATTGACTTACCCTAGATAAAGATGGTAATGGCTACTGTTTTTTTTCTGGCAAAATTACTTTCGGCCGGTAACAATTTTCTTGTTTACCTTTATTTTGTTTTCTATTTTTATGACGTTTCTCGTCTGTGTGTGGAGTTGTGGACAAGGAAGTGGTTATCGAGACAATTGGCCGGTAATAAACTGCTGTGGGGTAAAAGATAGTAAAAGATTGATTGTTTTGATGTGTTGGTTTATTGATTTGTATTGCCTTTTGTTGTTGTTAATGTTTAGGGTGAATAAAAAAATCTAAATCCGAATTTGGTGACAAACTTTACATTACTCTCGGAAAACAAGGCTTTCAGTAGTGCTTGGTTATATTAAATGACTTTATATTTTAGTTAGTTAACTACCTTAGGTATAGATTTTAATTTAGTAAACACTGTTTTAAGCTATCACGGTTTACAACTCAACTTATACTGTCAACCCGCGATCATGGCGCTTGCAACAGCGCCGAAATATCGGGAGCAAAATAATGAACAATCACGGAAGATATCCCGTAAGTGACAGTATAAGTTTAATTTAGTAGGTTCAAACAAAGCAGGTAATTGCAGATTACTGCTTTTGTGGTGGCCCAGTGGTGGCGGTCCGGACTTACGAGCAGTAAATCGTGGGTTCGAACCCAAGCAGGCGCATTACTTTTGTAATTTATTTCATCACCACTGCTCTCAAAACGGTGAAGGAAAACATCGTAAGGAAACCGGCATCTCCTAGAAGTAAAACTTCGAAGACATATGACATCTACCAAACCGCACTGGGCCCGCGTGGTGAATTATAGCCCATTCCCTCTCATAGAGAGGAGGCCTGTGTCCCAGCAGTGGGAACATAATAGGCTGATTATGTCATTATGCTATGCTATGCTTTTGAGCAAGTCCGACGAAGGAACCTGCTTTGTCAATTGGCACGTTTATGTTTAGGTACCTCTTTTTTAAGCTTTGAACATATTTATAACACACTGCAGAAATACTGTATTCGGTAAGAATAAGTTTAAATTACACATTAAATAAAATCAAACATAAAACGACAAAACTACCTACAATGTTACATTCCCGAGTATATTCTAACGCCAACATTTTCATTTCGGTGCGTCCACGAAGCACCGAGCACCGGTACGATTGCAGCAGGAACCTTGCCAAAGTAACCTGTCAAGCCGCTGCCACGTACCTACTCTGCTCCAGATTTATTTTGTATAGGAAATTACTGTTTTAGTTCAAAACAGTGTCCGAATTCTAAGAGTGGCGAATAATGGTGAATTGTGGTGTAGCTGTAATGGTTTCGTTGAATAAATGGTGTTCTGGTATGGAATTTATCGATTTTTAGGATCCATAAATAATAAAGACATCGGGAATTTTCATGTTTTTCAATAACAAGATTGATTTAGACTAAGGACCTATTTTTCGACAAAATATTAAGATGGTCGTTAATCTCAGTGCCTATTGTAACTCAGCAAACAGACATTTCATAACAGTTTTTTTGTACCGATATTTACCATAAATTGTTATAGCTGAAAAATTAAACCAAATAAGTACGTATTATCCCCATTCTACCAAATTAAAAAGTTGAACCCTAAAAATTACAAAAAATAACTGTGCCATCCAAGCCCACTTTAAAGCCATCCAACCCCATTCATAGCCCATATTGAGTTTTATTTCGTCCAGTACCTGTTGTATGGCGCACGGGACATTGAATGTAATATTGTGGATGAGAGGACGGCTCCTCTGCCAAATAGCCTCGGCCATTGCCAAATTAGATCATAAAGGTTAATATGTGAGGGGATGCGCACGTAGCTACCGGCTTATATTTATTTTGTTAGGTTCTGCGGCTTTAATGCAGTTTTATGATCGTTCGTTGTTGAGGACCACCGTATTTGTAGGTATGATTTGGTTTGAGGTTTGGCTATTGACGTGCTTTATACATGCAACTGATATAAGAGCTGCTGTTGGTGTCTTATCTACTTTGAAATACGTATAAGAACTGCGGCACTAATTTAAAAAATACACCTAAGTTTTGTTGATAGAATTGTACAGTTATGATGATGAATTTTTGGATCCACGAATACTTAATGGCACCTACTTATTATTAGTTAAAGACAACAACAGCTGACGTACATCGAGCAGATTAAAGGAGAAGCATAGAGACGCAACAACGTTATACTCGTACCATCGTGCAGCAGTTTTGTTTTTACTCTGACTAAACTCACTATTTTCTTTCTAATAGTTAGTAAACGTTATATTTTGATCAAGCCTTCATTTTCCTATATTTACACCAGTACCCAAAAATACGTTCCTATAAACTCATTGGTAGCTCCACCATATAGCGTAGATACGTGTAGTAATGGTTCGCTTATTGTGACTTAGCGCGAAGGTGCTACCTTATCTGCGAAGAATTTGGCTCCAGCCCCTGCATCCTGCGTCTTAGAGGAAAATACTGTGTTTTTGTAAGCGATTTATTTGTCTAGTAAATGTTAGAGGGTTTTTCAATACAAGTTGGTTCGTTAGTTCGACACTATTTTGAAATATGACATTAGTTTTAAAAAACAATTTCACTAACACACATTTTAATATAGACTCTTCTTATGTTTTTCCGTTGCATTGTTGTAAACTAATCGTCAAATAACTAATATCTAAAGTTATCTATCTTAATTTTTTTTTAAGAAGATCATACCAATTACTTCTTCCTCACGATTCATGCTTGTACAGATATTGCAATCTTATTTTGATAATTTATAAAGAGTAAATCAATAATCTTCAACGTCAGAACATACCCAAATTAAATAGAAGAGAAACGTAAAAAGCAGGAGACACAGAGCAACGATAGCATCGTTGCTTTGTCATGAAAGTGATAACAATATTTTAAAACAATATTCTCTAATGTTAACAACAGAACAGTGTACAGCGATAGTACGAGACAATCGGACTGAAATTTATCTGCAACTGAAATTTCTTTATTTTGGGGACAGAGACGGCCATGCTGAGACTAACTAACTGCGAGCCTGGATTGTTGAAATGTGGATAAGAAGTATTTTACAAAAAAATCAATTGATTATGGAAACACAATTATTAAGTTGGTTCAACTTAATTGCACTATGTTCAAGTTTACTTATCCATCATAACGGCTTAGTTCAACTCTGCATGTTACCCAAGTATACCCCAGTTATATACCCAAGTATTGTAACATGCAGTGTAACTAACATAGTGGAAAAAATGCAGAGTAGAACTAAGCCGTTATGAGTGATAAGTAAACTATAATTTCAGGAGGGCTCATTTGTACATGTTCTTTCAAAGTAACCTTAGAGGATTAACAGATAAATTAGGATGGATTAATTAGGTTAATTCACCTTGATAAGATGTGGTGTTTGTAGTTTAAAAAGAATACCTGTGCTTTTTCACTTCCTTACTTCGTCACAATATCTTGAAATTCTGGTGTTACTTCAGTTATCTACCTATTATCTTGGCCCCAATATCCAGTTTAACCTAGTCGAAGCAGTAGGTACACCCATCGTAAGCAGGGAACATTGCCAAAGTAACCTGCCACAGTGGCACTGCATACTTACAGACGTATCTATGGTGCCCCTCTCAGATGTGACAGTCTGTAGAGTAGAGATGCTTCTGCACTATTTATCTAGAAGGATCAGTAAACTATCTGATGTGGATATAAAATAAATGAGGTGTATTTAAGAAGGACGGAAAGTTTAATATCTCTTGCTTCCTGGGAACTAGCAACATGGTTTATGATTCAAAAAGAGGACAGCCTTATCTAAGCAATGTTTTGACTAGGCTGCAGATGACTGTGCAGAGACGGTACCACTAAAGTCCCTCAGCTGTGACAAAATAACTACAATGTTGCTTATTTAAGTCAACTGCAGACCAAAAGCCTCTTTCAAGGGGCAACACAGCATGAAAAACCTTAACACTACTAAACAAAAATTATTCGAAGTCACGGATTACGCTGTTGAAATTCTAGAGCTCTGCCAGTGCTCATCTACCGCCAATAAAATAATCGCCAACACGACGAAGAAGAAGAATAAAAATATTTAAAAAAAGAATAGTTCATTTCCCTAACGCTTTGCAGGATGTTTTCAAACCAACGATCTTGATAACGTTAAAAAAGTATACCTATCGATGCTTTGGGTAAATCACCGTGTAAAAACAAACAACTAGGCAAGCAAACAAAACAGCTGACACTATGAGACAACATCGCACGGATGAAGATTTATCGCCAATTACACAGAAAGGATCATGGTAACATACCTATGAGAAAAAAACTTACAAAGTATCGCTAAGTCCCGAACAAAGTTAGACACAAACAAACTAATGTACTAATGTTAATTTATTACGATGTTTATGATTATTACGACAACCAACTACCTAAGTTTAGTACCTAACCATTAAATTTAGATGACAATAACTATTCTCTGACTTAATGAAATTGTTAAATCAGCACCTGTCCAAAATATTGCAAAGTCGGTAATCCTACACGAACAGAAATGGACAATAATTATCCTTCTAACTAACTAACCAGTGTAGTCACAGTGCGCTGAAAGGAAAAAGTCTCCCTTTTCACAGAATGTACTCTTTCCAGTATTGGCAGTCAAGAAGTCAAGATCGTCCAGCAACATTTCCTTTTACGTCCTTATAACGTAACACTCTTTTTTAGGCAGTCGTGCAAAATGTAAAATCAATGAAAATTTTACTAGACGTTATTTTAATAACAACTTCATTGTGAAAAATTAAACTGTATCTAGTAAAAGTCACTTTAAAAATTATTGTGATTTTCATTACACACACAAAACGCTATACCCTCACACAACAAGCATAAGTAAGAGATAAGCATTTCCACGTAATTGGCTGAATTAAGCGCGGGCGCGACCGACGCGACGCCGACGTGCAGCGACGGAATTTAATTTAAATGTTGGCGCGTTAAAAATTGGCGCCAAACGTTGTTACCTGTCGTGTAAGCACGTCACGCCGTGTCACGTGGCGCGGCCTGACGTGACAGCGGCGTGTTTTAGCGTGTTGGTGAAGAAAAATGTATGGTTGTAGAGAGGTTTTTGTTTGTTTAGTGTTTTGAAAATAGTAGTGGATTTTTTTGGGAAATGTGGGTGTTATATCTGTTCCTAGTTGAAGTTGTTCACATGATTGAAGCTGGCATTGATCAAAAACTGCAGTTGTGAGTTGTGATTGTCTGTTCTTTTTCCTAAAAGTATTTCACTAACCAAGGAGGAGACCAACATATTGAAATCCGAGGGAGTAAAACTAATTTTAGATATAAAAGAAAACATTATTCAGTATGCTAATTTTTTCAGTTTTTAATTTGTTCCTGTTCAGAAAGATACAAAAGCAACATTGTTACAACACTTTAAATTTATTCCACCCTTTCTTTAACCACATAACAAAGTTTGCCAAGACAATTTACTAATGACTCCATTAAAAGAAAAAAAAACTCAAATAACAAGATTTACAAAAATTCCTCCTTGAAAGAGTCGATTAAAATTAAACGTGTTTCAACCCCCTCCCCCCTCCTTCAGCCGGTTACGTCGTAATTTTTATTTTCAACAATTCATCACGTCGCCTGTTTCTTGGGGGTTGTCACGCAGCCTGACAGGTGACGCCAGTCGCGAGCGTTTTTTTTTTGCAAATTAATAAATTGTATTTTTTCGTTTAGACCACTTTGTGAAGGGGCCTCAACGTTTAACGTGAATAATGTTTCACGTCCTCTTAGGTAAATGTTTAACTTACTTTATAGGGTTTTAAGATTACTTTTGTGTTTGGGGGTATCTTGTTGACTTAGTCGTAAGTTTTTAGGTAGTGTCTAAATATACTTGTAGTTTTTAAACTGGGGAGCCAATCAAAACCCTCCTGAAAAGCGATGACTAGTTGAGCACGTCGCCATGGTTCTTCTTCGTTGTGTCAGTGATTCCTTTGAAGAGATATATGAGCTTTGACCAGAACATTGTCACGTCGATAGATTTAGTAGTGAGCACGGACAGGTTCCTCCAGGTGCAGGGGAAAAGGGATTCGAACATTCTTTGTGTTGATCGCAGTTAAAACAGCCCTCCTACGTAAAAGTATTTATCGAATGGCTCCAGTTATTTTTAATAAAATTCCACGACGTATAAAAGATCTTAACAATAATATGTTTAAAAAGAAACTAAAACAATTTTTTATTCAAAAATGTTATAATTCCACTGCTGAGTTTATGGAGGACTCTACTGACATTTAGATTATTGAAATATTTAATTTTTAATTATTATTATGTTGACATTGAAAATTGTGTGTTAGTATGTAAGGAATTGTGTGTTAGTACGTAAGGAATTGTGTGTTATTATGTAAGTAATTGAGTTATTTTATGTGTCAGTGGTTTCGACACAACTAACTTTATTATTATTATTTGTATGCTCTCGAGTAAAATGTAGCGAACTGACCATTTTATTATAACATCCTATTGTAATGAAACCTACATTTACAAATAAATTTGATTTGATTTGATTAGATACCTGACTCTTTAATCACACAATTAGAACTACAACTAAGTTATCTATGAAACCATCAATAGGAACAATATTTCTATTATCATATCTCTGTCTCGACGTAGACTGTGCCTTATTCTATAATCATGCTAACACAGTAATATAGAAAGCCAGAGGTGCTCAACCTCTCAATATGAACCCCTCATAAACACATTTACACCGAGCTCTCGGAGACAAGCAGCAGACACTGCATAATACAGGTGTTAGCAACTGCCTCACGTAGACGTCGCGATAATTAGATGAAGCTCATTACCACCCCCCTGCAGCCGCCAATACCGGGCCCCAGCATCTGGATGCCGCTGGCTTTTTGTTACTATTGATTAGGTCTTTCTGTGCTCAGAGAAGCTGTAGTGTAATCCAGTGCTATTTTGAAAAGCAGTGGCATTTGGGATATTGTTTAAAAGTAGAAAATATTGCTTACGACCGAAAATTCTCTCAGAGAGTACAGTAATTCTAAGGCTGCCGCCGTATCCTCACACAGAAGTTTAATGTCTAGAAACCAAAATTATCGGTCCATAAAGATGAAAACACTGTGGAAGTAATCAATGAAAATGATATCTACTGAAACTGACGATACTGACATTCTTTAAAGTAATCTATTTAAGTCGTGCGTTAATAGGCTTCTTTTGGGTTAGCTCGCTCCATCGTCGACCTCATCTCTGTCCTCAGGAAAAGATTGCCGTCAAGAGTAGGCCTATTTAATATATAAAAAGCAAAAAACAAAAACCATCTAAGAAGAAGTTAATAACCCTTAACAACCCACCACAAAACATTAATATCTCCACAACCCTTGTGTCCCCTATTACCTCGGAACCTCCGGCCCTCACGATCAGATAGCACAATAAATCAGTCTACCTGCGCAGACACTTGTCCAGCACATAAATCTCTGCTGACCCCGCTCTCATAAATATTGAACTATTGACTGGGGTCAGCTTCGCGCTGTAATCATGGTGCGATGGGGTCGCATTAACTAGTGCAGACTTGGTCGTTGTGTGTGGAAGATAAAAAAGAGGTTAGTTTTTATTTTAAAAGTAGTTCAAAAATAAACATAAAAGAGCAGTCTTTCTTCCTTAACATTATCACCGTATTTTAAACTTAGCCCCATGAAATAGTTAAAGGAAATGATCTCATTTTCAGTCAAAAATCGCGACACCGTAAGTAGCTTTGTAAAATAAATTTGCGAACTTACAAGCTTACCTTCCTACTAATTTTGTTTTTCTCGGATGTCGGAAAACACCTAAAAAATCCTCAATAAATAACAGGTGAATGCAAATGAAACTGTTCTGTTTAGCAGTCCAGACTAGCGCGCCGTAATGTAAGTACGAAGACGGACGCGGCATAACAATGTTTTAAATAAGCATTAGGTTCTATACGCTTGCGTTCATCATCTCGTAATGAGAGAAAGAATTACTTTAACCATTCACAAGGAAAACCTTCTTTTGGGTTAGCTTGTTCGATCGTCGACCTTATCTCGGTCCTCAGGACTAGATAGAGGTCAAGAGTAAGCCCATTTAATATTCAAAAAACCTCTAAATCCGAGAAAGCTGATGCTTTTTAATATAAAATATTGCTGCTAAGTTTACAGCATTAAGTGGGTTCATACGGCGATTCAATCAAAGATTAAACATCTCACAAGTTACAACATTTGAGTAAAGAAGTCACGATGCATTAGTTTTCCGTGAACCTTCTTCAAGTACTGACCAGTCGCTAGTACCCCTTGCAGACCTAGTACTGTTCTTAGATTACGGTATCACGAAGTCAGTCATCATCACCAACGAAGCAGAAAATTGCCAGTTTTCCCCATAGTAGGTCTTTTCCAGGTCGGAATCAGAATATCGAAGTTTAGGCATCAAGTTGTCAAAAATTCCCACGACTTATGATGCCTAACCTCACGATGTTTTTAGGTATTATTCGTGATGATAGCTACATGAAGTTCTATTTAGTAGTCCAGACCACCGGTGTGATACACGTCCGGTGATGTATACTGCATATTAATGTTAGTTCTAGACTACTAACGAACGTTATTTAACTACCGCCGCGTTGGTCGAGTGGTCATAAGTGCGACTGCTGTCTTGGGTTCAATTCCCGGGTCGGGCAAAGTGTTATTGGGTTTTTCAGGAATTTCTCAGTAGTTCCTGCCACGGAGTCCGGATTAGTGCCCGGTTGATGGCAATAGGCTCGCCCCTTATTACATGGGACGTAAAACATAACTGGCGAAATGTGGGTGTATATTAGGTACACCTCCGCCTAATCATTCGTGGATTACAGGCGTGATATAACATCACGCCTGTTATATAACTAGAGTTTGATGAGAGGATGTGGGAAACGTTAAGGAATAAATGTCAGGGATTACCCATGCCGCGACAAATTGCCGCTCAGCGGACAGACCTCCGGCGTGATCTCATGGCGACATGGAGAGAGCGACTGTCGCAACCCCGTGCAGGGCACGCCACCATAGTGGCGATAAGTCCCCTCTTTGAGGAGTGGCTAGAGAGGCGCCACGGCGCCCTCACCTACCGCCTGACGCAGGTCCTCACCGGACACGGTTGTTTCGGGAGGTTCCTGCACCGAATCGGGCGGGAGGAAACGCCCGGGTGTTTCCACTGCGAGGATCGTCCGGAGGACACGGTGGAACACACCGTGGAGGTCTGCCCCGCTTGGGCGGAGCACCGCCGTGTCCTCATAGCGGCGATTGGCGGCGACGATCTCTCGCGTCCGGCCCTGGTTCAAGCCATGGTCCGGAGCGAGAGGGAATGGGAAGCCGTCACCTCCTTCTGCGAAGCAGTCATGCTAGTGAAGGAGGTGGCAGGACGTGAGAGGGAAAGAACCTCACGTCCCAGCCGCCGCGGGAGACGCCCTGGGCGTCGGGGGTCACGTGGTGGCTTCCGACCACCGTAGGCGCTGGCCTGTGGACGGCGAGTTATGGGCTAGCTCGCCGTCCGGCCGTCTTATGACTACAGGCCGTGTCGACGGCGCGTTCGTGTTCCACGCGCGCCTCAAAGAGATGTCAGCAATCAAGTAGGGGTCCGCATGGACCGATGCCTGCCAGGGCTGCGGGACTGTTCGAAAGAGATACCGTGGCCCTGGAACATAAAGGGCAAAGAAGGAACATGGATGGGTTTTAGTCAGTACAAGTCTGACACTCCCCTCCGCTCCACCCAGAGTGGGGGGGGTCATTTGATGATTTCCCATTCGGAAAAAAAAAAAAAAAAAGGGATTACCCATGTCAAGGAGATGGGAATTATGTGAATTGTTCCTGTACTGTTTTAACTGTCATAAAGAGTTACCTACTGTGGTCACCAATCCAACTAACGAGATTTGGAATTCCTGATCGCTGGATACTCCACTGTAATGTACTGTTAGTAGGGATACCTACACTGCGTAACATCTTGCCAGAAATCTCTTAAGTGTAAGGCAGAGGTATACCTCTCGTAGGGCTAACCGTTGGCGAATAGCCATGTTTTACAGAAACAAGACAAAAAAAAAAACTTAAAAAAAAACCAATAAAAAATAATAAAATCTTATACTTGGTGATCATCAATATTAGCTAAATCACAGAAAACAACCGCTGTTTCCTATGGTATTTTTCTTGCTAATTCTTATTTCATCATACCCACAAATAATAAAAAGAAGGTTTCAATTACAGGGAACGATACGCATAGTAGATAGAATACGTTTAACCTCAAGCGCCTGTACCCCACAGTTTCAATCCAAACTACTCTACTAACCACTAAACCGTTCAGCAAGGGTTAAAATAATTACCAAAGACGTAATAAGGGCAAATAGTTGGTGGGGTGAAGCGCCCCATTACTGGCAGGTACTAATCGAAAAAGTTCGGGCGCAGGTTATTGACTCAGCGGAACTTTTCCAATAGCCGGTATCTGGTGTGTTTACCGTAGTGTGAGGTGATTCCTTTATTGTTTTGTGGGTGGGTAATTAACCGTGAGCGGCACATTGTTTGTTGTATTTCCATGTTGATGGAGTTATATCTGTATAAATCATTGATCTGATTTTGAAGATAGAAGGAAATATAATTTCTTTCGCCCAAGTAAAAAGCAATCGTAGGTTTTTTTTTAACCGAGATTTTATAGCGATTCTCACAAGACAAGGTCAAGCGGACGCGGCGCAGATGTATGTGGCGGTGTGCCGCGCGGAGAGGCGGCGAGCATCGCTCATCCGCGTGGTCGTGCGGTGTACGTGTGTTAGCCATCACCGGATTTTATACAAGCCAATGCGACGTGAGATCCAGTTCACCGTCCGACCGCGCAGACGAGCGTTGTCGTGTGAGATAGACCTAACTAAAAGGTTATGACGTGACCATTTCGTTTACAATACTTATGAAATACTTTTGTACCAAACTTTGGTATAAACTGCCACAACGTTTTTGCTATAAAAATTATACGTTGCCAGACGAAAACCTACATTCTTCCCCCAAGAAGGAATCACGTAGCCAAAACCAATTTCCCTTACCAGATTCGTTATTTCCAGAAGACCTAGGTTTTAATTTAGTGTCCAAGTCTGCCCAGGAACGCTAAATCATACCTGTGACAAGTAACGGCTTTGGTGCCAAGTCGTCCGTGAAAAGATAGTAATAAATTGGTTCCGTAAGTAAAGGTAACTATAAAACCTTCGGGAATCAATGGGGTATGGCGACATTTCGATAGCGGCATACCTGCCATAAAAGCTATGGGCGAAACTTTGAGATGAGTTAAGATATCTTTTGAAATGGGGGTTTTGGAGGGATATATTGATATGAAACTAAATTAAGAATATGACTTATGTTTGGAGTTTTAAAGAAATCATTACCTCAGAGTTTGTGCGCCAATTTTTCTCAGGGATCAGCCAGAGAGGAAAAAATGCTGGCGCCATCTAGTTTACAAATGATAAATATGTAAAAAAAGTCTCTTTGAAGATTCAACAGAAATAAACATCATTCTATATTAACTGTTTTAGAAACTAATATGTCACGTATTTTAAAGGTGATATCGAATACTAATAATAATTTGAAATGACGAAATAACTCAAGGAAACCTACTTTTGTTAAATAGTCGTAACTTCTAAATGTCAATCAATAAAGTTCAATATTGAAATAATCATCATTAATTAGTAGTTCGTCACAGGAAATCTAATACTTTGCCTTGAAATTGCTAATGAAAATTGATAAACGGAGTAAGTACCTACCCTATAATAACGCGATTACTTGACTAGACTTAACATATCATCACGGCTTTAATCTCTGAATACTTAGGCAGAGCTGGTACTTATGTAAATTACATGTAATACCCGCCAGTCTAATACCATCAAACGAGCACAAGTAAAAACTTCGTGCTGCTACTGAGAAATTCTTAATAAAAAAAAAACAATAATATTTTACTCGATCTGGTAATCGAACTCAAGGCCTCATGCTCAGCAATAGCGCTTGCGATCATTAGACCAAAGCAGGCAGTCTTCAACTACGCAATCAAAGTACGGTTAATCTTTGTTTTCACCCTTAAGGAACCCTTCATGCGCGAATCGGACTCGAACTTGGCCAGATTTTTTTGATTTTTTGCAAAAATTAAATCAAAACACAGACTGTACAAAAACCTCACAAATGTATTACATTAATATGACGCACCAACACAAAGTTCATACAAGCGACCACCCTATAACTCACTCGCCAACGGTTTAGGGGCATCACTTTATTTTGGAATCCCACGTGAGACCAGACTCTTATACCTACATAGTTTATGAAGCTGCGGTATGTGATTATAAGTCTATTGTAGACGACATAAGGTCTTTTAAGAAGGAATTTGATAAAGTTGTGCAGCAGCACTTTCTACCAAATTAAACATTCGGTTCTTGAACATAAAATCAACTTTACAGAGTTGTGATAAGATGTGCTGTGGTAGCAAATGAGCCTGGTTTGTTCAGGTTATGCCAGATGGTCTCATTTGCATTGGACAGGAGAGAAAATTGTCTGTTTGTCACCTTTGGTTGGGTAAGCATGGACGTCTGATATACAGCATGTTTGCTCAAGATATTGTGTGTGCTGCAATCATTAAGAGGTTTACGTGTTCATTAGTATTTATTAGAAAGTTGTATTTGGTGCAATATTGACTTAGTGTATGTTGAATGCAATCATTACTTAACCGTATCGTAATTTAGCATTGTGGACAACATTTAGCAAAACATTAGTTATACATTTATTTAAAAGTTTTTTTAACAACTTGCTCATCACTGCTACACTGAAACTATTAAGTCTCATTTGGTTAGATCGGAAAACCCCAACATACAAGTAACCATTCTTGATAAGTAATGGGATGACAGACAAAATGTGCACGATCAAGTTCAGACGTAAGCTTAGGTCACATTCCACTTAAACAATATGCACGGAATATGCCTCATTTTTAAAAAAATCATTTAATATTGGACTTGGAATTATCTACACTTAGGAAAAGGTTAGGCAGATGACGATGGTAACACGTCACCTTCGTACGTGCCCACCCTGTAAAAAACTTGACACAGAAATTTAGTATCCCACACAGAGCTCAACAATATGCACATTGGTCGTAACTCACACATGCGACTTGACTCATCACTTTATCCACTAGGTGGCGGCACCTCAGCCAAGGGACAGTCAGGGGACATCTGCTGTGCCCCCATAAGCCAAAACGTGGTAACTCAACAAATATAAGTTCCAGAAAACAGGGAATATTACTGGCACCTGTAAATTGGCCCTAGGCCCAAGCTAGCAGGTACATACGTACATACTTCGAGGAACGTCTGAGGGCCTGGGATCTTGGATTAAATATGAAAGTGTATTACTTTAATTCAGTTCGAAAATGTATTTCTTAGTGGTTTTTTTTCAATAAAGATTCTGTTATTAGCCCATCTGATGAGAGATCGCATCAGATAGGCTACTAACATAATTTTAAGCTGTCAGATGCAATAAAATACAGAATTTTCATTTTTTTGGGATACCGCTGTTTGGCTTACGATGGCAGACCTGCTATGCAAGCAAGATCACTCGGTCACAGGGGAAAAACGTTGGGCTTTTTGAAGGACATATTTTGCAGGGTATGGTACGTTTGTATGTGATGCATAAATTTGTGATTTGGAAGGGAAATCCGGTGACGTAAGTACGAGTAGGTAATAGATGGATGGTGATGGTGCCTATGGGTTCGATGTCCGTTTTTGGACAAACATTTTGTAGAAAAAAATGAAATGATGAAATCTTTTTTACATCTCGATGTCGATAACGCTGTAAGCCTTTGAACCATTCTATTCAAGTAAAAAAATAAACCGTTCTGGCTAGGATAATAAGGATATTCTGGGGTCTGTAAGTACGTGTAGTGGATAAGCTATTAGTACCTTAGGTAGTTATGCCGGTCCTGCTCCACAAGAACAGGGGCGCCTAAATTGATAGCATTAAATAGTGTTGTTGGAGCTGCTGAAGATTGTATAACTATCTTTGCATTGTATAAATTCAATCTCTTTAGTATTATATAGCCGCCAGCCCATATTGTGTGAGTACTATGTACTAGAAAGCTGTCATTCGCTGGAAACCTGCGTATTTTCTTAACTTGAATGTGCCCAGGCGGTTAGGAGAATGTCATACTCACTCAAATGTCTCGCTGATGGTGGCACGTGTGTCGGATCATTTAGTTCCCTTCTAAATGGTTGAGTTGAATGGTGCTGATACATGCGTCATGTTCGTGAACGGGCGCTGTCAGTTGTGACTGGTCATCTCTTATTTGCCACGGCTTATTTGAATTAATTATTTTATTTTTTAATTGTTTTTACTATGGACACTTTTAACGTACACATCTGGCTGCATCGTTCTCACATAATGTACCATCTCAACATGAATGATGTAACCAAGGTTTTGTTAAAGTATTCTGATTTAAAAGAGTGTCCATGGAGTTTCTTGCCCGTTCTTCTCCATAGAGATCTACGTTAGGGAATGGGCAACTACAGTACTTTCACAGTTTTTGTGCCTTGTGACTGGGACTGTAGCTATATTTTACTGTTATCTTTGTTTCGACAATTCAAAAGTGCCTGTAACTGGCCTACTTGAAATAAATGCTTTGATTTTGTTTTTGATTTATCAAAAATAAAAGAGCACTACTTCCTACCAGAAAAACGATTACCAATTTTAATTTCGTAAATAAATAATTATCTAATAACAGTTTCCAATTACCTTAAACTTTTTACTCCAAACCAATTTTCCGTCAATCGCGCCCAATTCCACAATTACATCAAATACTACCTCGTTCCAGCTGAAACTATCTCAGACACAATCCAACATTTTCATTACGAACTTGATCAAGCAAAAAGCTTCCCCTGAAGGGTTAAGCCGTGAAATATGATGTTTTCTCAGCACACCTCCCGTGGTCCAGACACACTCTCATCTGCCGAGAGCTATGATAGCCATTCGTGTGATGGCTACGTAGAACGGTGGGAGTTCGCTGACGTGCGGTAGATTTCCTAAATTGATTTGTTGGAGTATGGTGTTTGGCTTTGTGCATCTTGTGTAACGTGGAATATTACAGTTTACGATGATAGATTTTTCGGCGAAGTTTTTGATGAATTGCTGCAAGTTTTCGTCAGTATATTGTCTGTTCTTTTGAGTAGAGGACTTGACTTTCGAGAAAATTTAATTCGTATGACAAATGAATTAAATTAATAGTAATTATATTATTATTTTAATAGCTGTTTAATAAGCTTATTTTGATGGCTTTATGCAAACCTTGATGTCCTAATTAAATATTCGGATTCTTCCAAAACATATTTAGAAAAGTCAGGTCTCAAATGTTTTTGTCGAAAACTAGATTTTTTGTGAAACTTTGGAGCTTCTTGAGGCAAGAACCCTAGGTAAGCACGTTAAAGCGACATTTCACACTATAAATAAGAATGTCGTAAGTATAGCATGCCCCATTCCCTGGCATCAGACCAAACGTTTAACTTAACCTGGAACGAAACTTTGTGATGAGGTCTTACTTATTTGTTCAGACTAAAGGTTAGAACTATTCTCGAAGAAAGTTTAAAGCTCATTCAATCAAGTCGGCCAATGGCAGTGCTCTGCTGGTCCGAGTTTATTCTGTTAGGAAGTTTATTTTAACTTGAAATAATTTTCCAAAGCAGAATGGAACTGGTGCAGATTTCTTATATTGATTAGCTTCATTTATGGACACTATCTTACTAGACGAATAGTAGCAATGATGGAAGTGGTCAATGATGACAGTAGATTGAGTTCTGCACGAACCTGCAAATGCTATCTTGACATAACATCAGGCCTGTGTTTACCTGAAGGGTTAGGCAGTGATGTACGAGTACCAGTAATGTTTAAGTCCCATGCAATAGGGGGTGAGCCGACCGCCATCAACCGGGCGCTGATTTAGACTACGGGCTGTTACTGACAAATTCCTGAGGAAAATGATTGAATGTTGAACCCAGGACTTAATTCTCAGCACTTAACTATTATTTCATTTAATATATGTATGAACACTTCAATTATCAAATAAAAATCATGATAACAATACTTACTTTATTTATTATTCTTCATTCATAGAAAATCTCGTCCTTTTTTAAGTTTCAGTGTATAAATGAATTTATTTCAATAACCAAACTCCACATCGCACTAAACCTCAACCCAACACCCTCAGACAGTAGGGTGTATGTAACAGTAACTGTCCGGCTCTCCACTTACCCGCAACATCGCGTTAGTTCAAACTGCACTTTTTAAACTCTTTGTCGAACGCTGTTTGCGATTCTCACAATATTTGCTTTCACCTTACGTGAGTGGTCTCTGTGGACCGGACAGATATTGTTACACCTATTGGGTTTGCTTGTTTGACTTCTTTGTTAGATAAAATCTTGTGTTAGGATTGGAGAAATAAAATGTTTAAGTTTGTTACAAGAGTTTCGTTTACTTTCGAGAGAAGTGGAAGAAATGTACTTAGTTGAAATTGGTCTCTTTGTTTAGCGACATTAAATGGACTTGTAAGTAATTGGTTTTGCAATATTATTTATCTATCCTTGAGCTAGATAACAAATAAATGACGTAAGTTTCCTGTGCGCAAATTGAAAGAAATGTAAGCAAACTCAGCTGTCATAGTTTTGCTAAAATAATCTCAACAGGAGCGCAATTTACAATAAAACAAACAACTCGTGGCTAAACCCACTCATCCCTACCTTACACAATAAAGTGTTCGGCAACTCCGAATCCCACCTTGTATCAGGTTAACTAGCTCGGAGTTATGGCGGCAACTAACAATAAAAGCGGTCGTGCAATTCCGCCGGCATTCGGGCCGCGGTTCCGTGGCGATGCAAGTGCGCCCCGGGGACGTATAGCCGAGTGTTGGTACATCTACCCTACTAGTACGAGTTTAGTCCGATTTATATTTTTGTTTGTGTGAAGTGAGGTGATTTGATTAATTGTTTAAGATTGAGCGGTAATTGTTGTCTGTGTGTTTTATGAGGGCATTGATTTTATAACTACGTTAAATGTAATGTAAGCATTGTGTAAAACTATTGCAGATTTTCTCTTTCAGTGGCCGTGACGTTGACATTTGACGAAAATTTTAATATTTTAGCTCTGAAGAGAGTATCTAAGCCATTTATTTATAAGAATGAGAAAAACTGCACCAAACGTGTGTAATGTAACAACATTGTGATTAAGGCTTCCAGCTTCTATTGCAAAAAGGTCTGGTAGGGAGAAGGTTCATTCAAAAGATTTTAGAAATCAACACAATACCAATTTTACAACAAATAACTACAGGCTCATAATAACTAAATAATACCTAATACCTCTAAAACGTAGTCTAATCAAGTGTAACAAGAACAGGAGTAATCCGGGCACCGACAGAGCTAACGTTAATGAAAGGTGTCCCGATAGTCGTAACTAAGTTAACTTGAGAGGCATTAGCGAACTTCAGTAATGTCGCAACTAGTTCAAACATGCCGCCGGGACGCGACTTAGCGTTCTGCTTATGACGTAGTGATTGGGTAGACGAGGCTAGGTGGAATCTGTGGGTTATTTGAGAATGTGTGAGACTTTTATAGATGAAATGATAAATTGGGAAGACTTTTTGGGATTCAAACTATTTTAGTTTCGTGAAAATATCAATAGTAATCTGGAAATGAAATGTAATTTATTCTAATCAGGCAAGGAAATAGCACTTTTTATTACATAATATGGCGCTATATTATCGCTCTTTGCATCAAAGGCTATGCTTTACATCTGCCTTAATGGTGAGCTTACTACTTGGTAATTTTTAACAATATCACAAAGTCCACCAAAGTCTAGTCTAGTCTAGTCTAGTGTAAAATCCCATCGACAATCTTGGTTACTTTGAAGGCTCTACAACTGTAATGGTTATTTTTCAGTCCAATTCATTCGTTTGATGTGATTGTTGTTAATGGGTACAGAAGCGACGTTATGAAGACCTTTTCATGCTATTTAGTCTGACTATTATACTACTGGTAAGACTTGAAAAACGATTTGTTCTCTGTTCTTGTAATCCGGACATTAAAACTTGAACATTGACTTTCCTCCACCATTTTCCCAGAAACAATTGCATGAAAGGAACATCAGTAATAACCCTCAATACGGTATAAATATCGGAAAGAAGCCCAATAGAGTGGCAATGACCACCCCACACCCCCCTCAATACCCGGCAACCGCGATAAGGTGGCAGGTGCGGCTTTGCCATGATTTATTATCAGAGGTGAATGTGGAACTAAACCGATTATGTGGACCATACTCATGTGGCAGAAAGATGGGATTGGGGCCTTTGAATTTTAGTGGAGAGTTTTTTCTTGAGGAAATCGTGTGAAATCATGTAATAATATAGAATAATGTAGTTATTGAAAGCAGATAAAAATATAGTCTTGTGGGCTGGCCCGCCAAGATTGTAACTTTACAATCTTTATCGTGTGGTTAGTGCCTAATCTGGTGTCAGAGTTTTTATGCCACCTATGGGCCTCTGACTTGGCTTTACATGCTGATGCCGTCGAGAAATATCTCTCAGGCCTGCTGGTTTCCTCACGATGTTTTCCTTCACGGAAGCAAGTGATAATTATAAAATAAACATATGGAACCGAAAAAGCAGAGGAATTTGAGACCTATGACTTGGCAGTCCGACGCTCACACCACTAGTCTTTCACTGCTATAAACTTTACTTTTCAATCACCTACATCATTGAATCCTAATTTTGTGAGACACCTGAATCTGCAGCACATTCTAAATATTGATGCTTTCAATATCAATAAAGTTTAAGTAGAAAAACGTATGATAAAACGTTCCTGTACCGAAACGTTTCCGAAGCGATGCATCATCGTGAGTGTTCCTCAATACAGTGCCGACGAACCGACGGTGTGTCAATGGTGAAACAGCGTGTCATTTTTCATACCGCTGCCTGCCCAGCAATGATGATGTGAGGAGTTCGGATGTGGCAGTTTTGTTTGAATGAGAAGAATTGAATATTTTCATGATTGTCTCGATTAGGATAAGCGTCTCATCTCAGAACGGATTTCAAAAATTAAACTGAACCGGTCAGCTCCTGCAAACGGCAGCGTGAACAAGCAGAGCTACAGAGCTGTACAAGCATAAACATTCCATTGTGATAATAGCATTGAGAGCACTTGAACACGGTTTAGATGTGATGGTCGCGAT
Source organism: Noctua janthe (assembly GCA_910589295.1). Lineage (NCBI taxonomy): Eukaryota > Metazoa > Arthropoda > Insecta > Lepidoptera > Noctuidae > Noctua > Noctua janthe. The sequence continues at coordinate 17,825,264 of OU342562.1, forward strand.
CAGTTGCAATGTTTCCTGAGTAAACAAAATATTATTCTAATTAGTTCGATTATCGAAAAATATTGGATACGTATTTTTTGTTTTATCAAATCAATAAAAAAATTACGAAGATAAAACCCATCAAAGATCACGAGTGGGGGTTTTTGACGTCACTTTCCGGTAAAAAGTGTACTGAAATGTGACGTCACACGAGTTTTCGATGCACTGTATCGTATTCATTTATTTTTTACGTGAAAAAAGAAAAAAATACTTGTCACATATTTTTTGAAAATCTATCTGACTTACTAATTAGACTTTTTTGGTCATCTAACCTATTGTAAAATATGTCGTTGGGCGTGCTTTTTTAGTTGTCATTTCTTGTAAGTTTTTTTAGGGGGAACTGGTATGTAGAATAGATCAGAAAATGAGTTTTCTGGTTCCGTTAGCTAGGTATATAAATTGTTTTTCGATAATATTGAGTAAAAAAAAATATTAGGTAAAGTACCAAAAGTAAAGTAAAGTACCTACCGAACTGAAAGTTGTTAAATGTTGAGAACAGACTGCAAGTCTTTTGAATATGTCCGAGAAGTCTTCTAGCCTTTAAATATCCATCGCACCTAACACCTCCAATCCCTTCCCACATCTCGGACCGTGAACGCCTCCGTCACGTCACGGTGTCACGTCGCCGACGTCACGTGACAGGTGACGTGTTTACACGCTTTTTATAGCCCGTCACGCTAACCGCCGCATAATGTGCAGCGTGACAAATGACCTCGGTGTCTCTTCTCATACATGCCAGTATTATCTGAAAGAAGGAAGCTATTTCCTTTTAAACAAACTTTTTAGGGGTAGGTTTTTAAATTCGGTTTTGGGCTGTTGAATAGGTGCAGCTGTGAATGGGCTAATGGGTGGAGACAGGGGTTTTTATCGGAGAGAAGATCATTTATGTTTACTTACAGTAGTGTAGGTGGCCCTATTAAATAATTAGGTATGCATTTAGTTTCACACCAGATTATGTAAATATTTCAATTTTGCCGTTGGAACATAGTGTAAAAAGCTCAATTTAAGGCGATTTAATTGTTTCAAATTACACAAAACATTGAAATTTTCAATTCCCTATTTACCAAAGTAAAACAGAAATTCTCTCAATTAAACCACCAGATAAAATCGTTTGCAAAATCAATTCGATCAATCAGAACCAACAAAGGGGCAAAGCGGCCAAACACCGAAGCGAAATACATCAGAAAATGACAAATACGCCCAATTCAAAATCGAGGGTGAATGAGCGCTTTCAGTCGAACTGAAAATCGACGTTGAGGTGAAAACAAGTGGAAAATGGGCCGAAAGCTCGCCTGAATTTATTGCAGCCTTTATGGCGAGTGGTGACCGATGATTGATTCCTATGCAAGCGTCTGTCTGCCTTTTCCCGACTGTGAAATGGGAACTTTAGGAGCCCGGGTTTGGCATTGGAAAAATTTGTTGGTATTAAAATCGGTATGAAAAATGGACATCGCTCAATCAGCATTGAGTTTGGACGCCTTTGACTAGGTTACTGCTAGCATTTCGATGATAGGTAATAATTTATAAGGAGTTATTAATAATGTATATAAAATCAATAAAATTGAAATCAGGAATATTTATAATCGTATAGTTGCCGAGTCAAATGGTGTGACCCAGGAGCCTCTCCCAGTACTCTCCGACACTCAGTTCTCTAGTATAGTCAATATATTCATTACACCCGAAAGGTATTCAATCAGTTCAGCCTACCTACCCCACCAAAAAAGGAAGTCTTTAAGCACAAAAAATATCGCCAGCATTTTAACTGCAAACGAAAAAGTGTTAAAATAAACGGCGGCAAAAGAAACGTGTCAACATCCCGGAGGCCATATTGATGATGACGATAAACGCAGCGCCGAAGAGAGCATTCAATTAGAGGGTAAGCATCAGCACGTGATTAATTGTGGGACTACTACCAGGGAACCAGTACCGGTGCAGACCCTGTGATTGTTGGGTTGGTAGGGGATGGGCGGTAGCGGGAGCGGGGATAGATAGCTGGGGGTGGAACTTCACTTTAATCAAAATGTTCTTTTTACTCAGCTGGCAATATTTAAAACATGGGTCCAGGCGGATAATACATATTTCTACAGTGTGAAAGACATCATACAAACAGCAATACAACCATACGATAATGAAAGAATCATTTATTAGATAGATAGAATATATTTTAATAAATATGAAAATTGTTACACAGCTCTTTGAGCTAAAGTCCAATCTATCACTGTAGGTAATAGTCGAGGCCCGTCAATGTTCCTGCCCCGCCCCACGCTCATAGCTCGGCGTGATGTTAAAGAATGCTATTTGTGACTGATTGCCAGCGAACGGGTCGAGACATCTATTCACCTGTCCAGGCAGCTCAACGCTTCGGCCCGATACCGAGGATCTATAAAGAGATGATAATCAGTAAGTTACGTTGATTTTCTTGATTTTACAATAGTTTGCAGGCTATACAACAAATCTATTGAGGTATGAAGGACATATGCAAGAAAAATCTAGATCCAGAAAAACCCGGACTCAATACTTTTCTTTACATTTACACAATGAGACATGACAGAATGATTATGCCTAAATTTACCTCGAAGAATTAGTGATAGTTCGAGGTCAAAAATGTAAGAAGTATGATTTTTTTCAAGCCTGTATCTAGTCTATGTCAAAGTGTCTACCTGTGTGCCAATTTTATCGACATCCGTTCATTCCGTGGAGTGTCATATACGAATAGTAAGTGGCTGAATATCCGCTGACTGACTCTGAGCGGTGAATCAGACGTAAACTCAATATCGAATATGCGGTGAACTGTAGTAAAATTAGCCACGAACCACAAACTCAGTTGCTATCGCTGGCGGCTTTATGCGCGCTACTTAGCGTACTTAGCGCGCAATTATTTCGCTTCGAATCGGCCGCTCACTGAACGAGTCTGCAAGCAAAACGCCACAAACTGCGAACAGTACGCGCTGTATCGACACTCCATTTAAAATATATAGGGTGGCGAACTAACTACGCGAATAATATGCAGATTACGGTATCACCAACTCTACAAACATCCACAAAGTCTGGCAAACAAAAGCATTTATCGCGATAACTCCGGCCGGGGCGGGGGCGATTGAAAAACGAAAAGGAAGTGTCTGAAGGTTTTTAAAAAAGAAAAATGGTCGTGAATAGCTTTTAAAGGTGGTCCAAGACAAATGGTTGTGTCGGCGCGGCCCGCGCTGTGAGCGATCGTTCGCGAAATGTTGCTCACGGAAGTATTTACGTATTGTTCTGTTTTTATTTATTTGTTTGTGGAGGGGGTTAAATATGTATTGATTTGTATGAAATGTGCATCTAAATGCTTATTACCTCCGTGTACGATACAAGCACTTCCATGGATAATTCAGTACATATCGCCTTACTGCAAGTGCAACACAATACAATAATTTTATTTTATACAATTTTATGGAGTTGGAAAAATTACATTGGTGCGCATCGTCACAGAAACTTCGTGAATACTCCAATATTTCTTCCAAATGTATTTTTTTCTTTTATTTTATACCTCTCTTCTTATTTGCAAGTAAAGGTTCATACTTTACTTGCAAATAGAAGAGAGGTATAAAAAAGATTACGAGAAATATGGCAAACGAACAGAAAGGGGAGACCTGTAGCCAACAGTGAGTGATTCCGGGCTGATATGATGATGATGATGATGATGATGATGATGACTTGTAAATTCAGATACAACAGTGTCATCTATCCAAGACTAATCTACCGGACTCTAAACAAGAATCTTCAACCCAGTATGAATTGAATGAGTCCGCGTATCACTGGTCAGTTTCCATCACTCGGCACTTTTATGTAATTCGCCAGTTTCGTTGATTAGTTAGTTTCGCTGATTGGACAGTTTTGTGAATTAGACATTTGCTTCAATTCGACAGTTTCCAGTGTTTAGCAGTTTCTTCAATTCGACAGTGTGGTTTGGACACTTAGATAAAAAATAGCTTAAGTTTTTAATAATTAATAAATTCTAATTTACTCCACCGGCCATCGGTTGTCCGACAAACATGGCCAGGCCACTGCCTCTACAGCTGAATTAATCTGTAAGTTATGTCAAAGGTAACTCTTTTTTATTCTGGACTGACATTACGGGTAAGATGTACTGGTTGAAAACTTAGTCTTTAAATATTGAAATGTTGAAAAATTATTAAAAGTTATAAAATAGACAATATCTGAACAACGACTTGTGTGCAGTTTCTTATACCAACAGTTGGACTGACGAATTGAATAAAACTGTCGAATCGAAGAAACTGGCAAACACTGGAAACTGTCGAATTGACGCAACTGTCTAATTCACAAAACTGTCCAATCAGCGAAACTGACGAATCAACGAAACTGACGAGTGACGGAAACTGATTAGTGATACGCAGACTCAATTGAATGTCCTATTCAGTCTTAATAAAAAGTAATAATGGAAAAGAAAAAAATACCAGAAAGCTTCCCCCTAAATCTAACCTTAGAAAACTTTTAAATGCAAACGCAGCCCCACTATCTCAAGCAGGTAAACACAATCGCAGCCCAGTGAACTGGCACACAAACTTGCTAAGACGCGCCTCACACCCGCGACTATAAATCTACTGAACTTAGTCGCAGCTCTCAGGTGAGTGCGTCTTCAAAGTTCAGATATGAAGTTTGTGATGTTAGTGTGCGCTGCTTATAGAATTATCTTGTTTGTAAGTTTGTGGAAGACGATAGTGCGCGTGAGATTTGGAGAGGTGATTCTATAAATTAGTTAAGGAGTTCAGTAGGATATGTTCAATATGACCCTGATCTACATTTTCTTAGGCACTTGATTACGAATAAATTAACACCACGTAGTTCAAAGGATAGATCATTCCTTTGACACCTGCAGGAGTTATAAGAAGTGTATCGAAGACCATTGTGAAGGAGAAGCAGTATTACCTTAGCCTCTAGAGATCTAGATCTCGTAGAGAGTCGTGGACGTTTGATTGTATGTACTTAAAAAAATACGATAGTGTAACGTGGAATACTAAGAAAGGGTGTACGTGGATGGTAGTAATTCATTTTAATATATTTTTTAAAGAAGAAAGGGTCGGCTCCATTCTGTTCTGGTGTTAACGAAATCAAAGTAAGCTTAATTGATAGAGGACATAATAACATGTCCTCGCTGAAAATTTGGCGGTATTTCTCCTGTAATGTCGATGTGTTCATAAACATTTAAACTCACATACACAAACAGACACACCCGGAACAGTAATCTGTTGGAAATACAAATATTTGTTCCGTGCGGGAATCGAACTCGCGACACGCAGCGCAGCAACCAGTCACTCAGCCACTGCGCCAACCGTGCCGTTAAATTATGAATTAATACAAACCAAATAACTTATTCTAGAAACCTAATCGTACCAAAAGATGTCCGTGTAGACTGAACCAAAATATAAGGTGCCGACTTCTTTGTGGACTAAAACATAAAATCTCGTAATCCGAACACGGGCAGTGAGTAAACTCGTTAAGGGTTTTACTTATTTTTGCGCAAGTGTTTGGGGTTTGTTAATTAAAAACCTGTCTGCGCTGACGGGATGCTGTTTAATGTTGAGAAAAAACTCAAGAAATGTGGAGACCACAGTAATTAGTGGGAAGATTTAGGTATGGGTAGGTATGTCGCAAGTATTTAGCGGAGCTTTCGAGGAGGAATTATTCATTATGTGTGTTCCTAATTTTACGATACGATTCAAAAGTAAAATACAAAAATAAGGATAAGAAAGTAAAAGTACGAACAAGCATTAATTATTCTGAAAATAAATAAATGATGTCAATATGTCATTTATCGTCAGTACCACGTTGTTTACCCAACCATGTTTTAACAGAAAAGCTCCAATATTGATTTGTTTCATAAAAGTAGGCAGGCCAAACTGAAACAGGTGATTATGGTGTATAATGGACAATGTCGTGTGGAGTTTTCACTTGTATTTCTGCTACTTAAGTGATACATTGCGTTACTGAAGTGTACCTCTATCATCATCCACCTGATACGTTGTAGTATCCCTCCAATGAAAGCTAGCCTGGCTCTAGCAGCTAAGCTTACTTTTTTAGAAGACAAAACTGCCACCAACACGCAAATCCAGCCAATCTCGTAATTCACCAAACCCGACCAAATTCAAAAGCCGTCAACCACTTTCCATTATTACCTTTAACAGAACTTCTCAATTTTGCACAATTACCCGCGTCTGCGTTTTTTATTACGACTCGAAAAGTAATAAAAGAGGATTAAGGATTCAATAACTCGATCTGATGGAAAGAAGACCACCTGCCCCGAATTTACGAGCAAACCCTTTACCGGGTGGTTCCTTTTGAAACTTTGAGGATCATTTCATGGTTCGGTGGCTGCAATTAGGTGCTTTTTTTCCTTGGGTTATGGGTAAGTGATTTGGTGGAAAAGTTTGGTGATAGTTGTAAGAGGTTGTTCAGGCAGAAACAAAGACTTTTGTATAAATAGAATAAACGGGTCAAAGCGAACAACATAGTCATCTACTTGCAATTACCAACTGGTTAGTGCAACACAAGACGTGTAATGTGTCAAACTCGGGAATTTAATCGTTTTACTGTTTGGTCACTGAGACATGAAAAACATAGTATTTTTCATAGACATTTCTCCTGATAGCGTCTTGATATTATCCTCAATCTCATTGGAATTTATGACATGAAGGAATAAAAGGTAAAAAACTACACTACAGCAACGGTTTTCAAAGTTTCGTACCAGTACTAAGAATACAAATTCTTTTATTACTATTAAATGTAATCCAAATTCACTGAGTCTCCATTATAAAGAGGCCGACGTGCGCTCCTGAGGGAGGTAATGCGTTTACGCTAAGAAACTACACTCTTGTGCAAATAAAACGCACACGTAGTCCGCGCACGAACACCTGACTTAGTGGCGCTTTGTTTATTATAATTACACTGCAGGCGAATTAAGCGAGCATTTAAATTAGTGAAATGCTGTAAAAGAAAATACTTACTTATCCAAGACAAATTACACTGTGGATAAAATTGAAGGCACCTAAGCTTTTCTATTCTTAGGGTAAGAAACTGTCTCTAGTGCGAACCACTGCCGGGCCTGGCTATGGCTTATCTGGGTACAGGGGGCACTGCCCAGATGGACTTTTTATTTCCCCCATACTCGTGGGAACAGTATGGAAACAAATACAACCCAAAACACGGCCGATATCGGCGAAGGAAGGGAGGAGAGGGATGCGGTGTCGGAGTCCGGCGCCGCATCCAGCGAGGTGAGCGCGGGAGGCTCAGTGAGCTCCCAGCGCGGGAGGCTCGGGGCTGCTGCGGGGAACAGGGAGTTCCTACGCAAGCGGTCCAGGCCGGTAGGCGACCGAGAGTCGTCGTCAGATGGGGAGCTGGCTTCGGCTCGTAAGATCCCCACCAGCAAGCGCGGCGGGATCCGTGGCAAGGGGAGAGGCCTCTCTGCCACCGAGAGGTCGGCGCGGCTTGCCGAGGAGGGGCGCCATCCGGGGGTGGCCACCGGTCACGGGGTGGCCCGTTCGGGCTCCTCTGGCGACGAAGCGGGTGCAGATGGCGGCTCCGATGCGGAGCGTAAGGCCGGACTCGCGAAGGAGGTGGAGGCGGCGCTGAGGGCTGTCTCTTTGAAACAAAAGCCCTCCACCAGGCAAAGGGCTATACCTGCAGCGGTCGCCTCCATTATGGCGGCAGCGGAGGCCAGATTTGTTGGGCCCCCGCCAGACGGCGTGGCCAAGCTGAGGGCGGAGGTCGCTCGACTGACGGCCGCCACGGAGCTTCTCAAAGAGGAGAATATGAAGCTCCGAGCAGACCTGGCCAGTCTGCGCGAGTCCGGCTCTCGCGAGGCGCCCCAAAATGGGGGCCAGAAGCATCCAAGCCAGTCCGTGCCGGTGGAGAACCAGGTTCTGAATCTGGTTCGGCAGGAGCTGGCTGCCTTCCAGGCGCGGTTCTCCGTCCTGGAGGGCATTGTCCTGCGCCCCCCCCTAGCGGCAAACAAGGCGCCCCCGGGCCCGACGGCGGCCTCATATGCGTCTGCTGCGGCCTCCGCACCGCGGCCGTCCAGCCAGCCCCCCGGCAGGGTTATGTCGGCCCCGACGAAACCGGCTCCGGTTAGGAAGGCGGCGGCTCTGAAACAGGGCAAGGCGGCGGCCCAAAAGAAGGGCAACGCGGCGAATATACCAGCGCCAGCCGCGAGACAGCCGCTATCGCCGCCCCCCCCGCCCCCTAAGCCTTCCGCGGCCGAGACCGGGTGGCAGGTGGCCGGAGAAAAAGCGAGGGAGCGATCGGCGGCCAAAAAGGCCAGGAGGCAGGAGCAGAAACGCCGGCAAAAGGAGCGGGGCGTCGCGGTTAGGCTCAGTACCCCAAAGACCGCAGCTGTAGTGATTACACTACAGCCGGACGCGGAAAAGAGGGGCGTGACCTACCGCGACGTGCTCGCTAAGGCGAAAGCGACGGTGGATCTCGGAGAGCTCGGGATCACCGGGGGCCTCCGGCTTAGAGTCACCGCAACAGGGGCTCGAGTGCTGGAGATCCCTGGCGAAACCCGTGGCTCGTCCGCTGACGCTCTGGCTGAAAAGCTTAGAGCGTCCCTAAATGCGGACGAGGCCCGAGTGTCCAGGCCCGTCAAATGCGCAGACCTGCGCATACTGGGTCTGGACGACTCGGTGACCGAGAAGGAGGTGGTGGCCGCCGTCACCAGGACCGGTGGGTGCCCTGCCGAGCAAGTCAAGGCAGGCACCTTACGTCCGGACCTGTCGGGCATGCGAACCATAACGGTAAGCTGCCCTGTGACAGCGGCGAAAGTCATTGTGGAGGGCCGAAGGCTCTTGGTGGGCTGGGTTTCGGCGCAGGTGAAGCTGCTGGAACCCAGACCTCTGAGGTGCTTCCGCTGCCATGTGGGGCACCACGTGTCGGTCCGGTGCACCTCGGAGGTGGACCGCAGCGGCCTGTGCTTCCGCTGCGGCCAGCCTGGTCACATGGCCGCGGCTTGCTCCGCCGCGCCGCGCTGCGCCGCATGTGCGGCATCTGGCAAGCCGGCCGATCACCGGGCAGGGAGCAAGTCCTGCGGTACTCCCGCCAAGGCCAGGGGCAAGGGAAGGCCCTCCGCCACCACCGCCAAAACCCCCACCGTCGCCACCACCGCAGCCGCCGCCACTGTCGCCGCCGCTGCCGCTACTGCTGCAACTTCCGCAGCGGGGCCCTCGCAGGGGGCCCGGGAGGGGGCTGAAATGGAGTGCCAGTAACGGCCCCATTACGCCTTCCCCAGGCGAACATCAACCACTGCGCCTGCGCTCAGGATCTGTTGCTCCAGAGCGTGGCGCAGTGGTCGATTAACATCGCCGTGGTCGCTGAGCCGTACTTTGTCCCGCCCAGGGATGACTGGGTTGAGGACCTTAGCGGCTCAGTGACCATAATTACGTCGGTCGCCGCCGGTACCCCGACCCTTGAGAGTGTCAGGAAGGGCCAGGGGTGCGTAGCAGCACGGTTCGGGGAGATCGTTGTAGTGGGAGTCTACTTCTCCCCGAGCCGAACTCTCGCCGAGTTCCACAACTCCCTCACGGAGTTGAGTGTCGTCATCGGAAGCCATTCCCTCCCCGTGCTTGTGCTCGGGGACTTCAATGCCAAGAACTTGGCTTGGGGTTCTCGTTACACGGACGTGCGGGGTAGAATGGTGGAGGACTGGGCTCTGGAGACAGGCCTGGTCGTCCTAAATCGGGGTTCTGTCCCCACGTGCGTGCGGATGCGGGGCGAGTCGGTGGTGGACATCTCGTTCGCCAGCCCCGCTCTGTCACCGCGTGTCGTTGACTGGCGCGTCATGGAGGGGGTGGAGACCTATTCCGACCACCGGTACATCCGGTTCGACGTCTCCACCCAGTCCTCAAGCGTGCCGGTCCTACAGGCCCCGAGTGGTCCGCGATGGGCGCTGAAGCAGCTGGACCGGGAGCTCCTCCTGGAAGCCTCGATCGTGCAGGCCTGGGTGTCATCACCAGTCAGGCCTGCCGACATCAACAACGAGGCGAGTTGGTTCCAGGAGGCCATGTCCGGGATTTGCGACGTGGCAATGCCCCGAGTTCGGCCAGGAAGCGCCCAGCGTCAGGTGTACTGGTGGTCGCGAGAGCTGACGTCTCTGCGCAAGGCGTGCGTTGCCGCGCGGCGCCTGTACGCCAGGCATCGCAGGCTCCGCATCCGCCCTCCGGATGCGGCAGCCATTGAGGCGGAGCTGTACGAGGGGTACAGAGCGGCGAAAACCGCCCTCCAAGAGGCTGTCCGGCGGGCCAAGAATTTGGCCCGTGAGGAAATGCTGGAGTCTCTGAACGGAGATCCGTGGGGGCGCCCTTACAAGATGGTGCGGGACAAACTCCGCACCCGGGCCCCCCCGCTAACGCAGAGTCTCCGGCCTGAGCTCGTGGAGGACGTGGTGAGCGCTCTGTTCCCTTCGCGAGGGGAGCATCCTCCCCCGCCTATGGCTCCGCCGCCGCGTGCGGTGCCGGAAGCGGACCACACCGATGACGATGACGACGTTCCGGAGGTGACTGGGGTAGACCTGAGAGTGGCGGTACGCAGGCTGAAAGCCAGAAACACCGCCCCGGGACCCGATGGCTTGCCTGGAAAAGCCTGGGTCCTGGCCTCCGAGGCTCTCGGGCCCCGACTGGAAGGGCTCCTAAGCGCATGCTTGGAGAGAGGCCAGTTTCCGCTTCTTTGGAAGACGGGGAAGCTGGTCCTCATCCGGAAACCAGGGCGCCCTGCGGACTCTCCGTCCGCATACCGGCCCATCGTGTTGCTCGACGAGGTGGGCAAGCTCTTCGAAAGAGTCATTGCCAACCGCCTTGCCGGGCACCTTGCGGGGATGGGGCCGGATCTTGCGGAACACCAGTTTGGTTTCCGCAAGGGGCGCTCCACGGTGGACGCCATCATGCGCGTGAGAGCCCTCACGACGGGGGACGCGGTGTCCCGGGGCGGGGTCGTCTTGGCGGTGTCTCTTGACATCGCCAACGCCTTCAACTCCATGCCCTGGAGCTGCATTAGGGAGGCACTCCGGTATCACCGGGTGCCAACCTACCTTCGTCGTGTGGTCGGGGACTACTTGACGGATAGGGCCGTCATCTACCCCGGTCAGAGCGGAGAATGGAACCGGCGAGAGATGTCGTGCGGTGTTCCACAGGGATCGGTTCTAGGACCGGCCCTGTGGAACATCGGTTACGACTGGGTGCTGCGCGCCGACCTCCCTACCGGCGTCAGCGTAGTTTGCTACGCTGACGACACGCTGGTACTGGCACAAGGGAGGTCGCACGAGGCGGCGGCCGAAAACATGACACGCGGGGTTGCGATAGTCGTGGATAGGATCCGGCAATTGGGTCTCGAGGTGGCATTGCACAAGTCCGAGGCCATGTGTTTTCATGGGCCTCGGAATGCGCCACCGTCGGGATCCCTACTGACGGCAGGAGGGGTTTCCATCGGCGTCGGGTCGACGTTGAAGTACCTAGGACTCGTCCTCGACAGCCGGTGGAACTTCGTGGAGCACTTCCGACGTTTGGCTCCCAAACTGGAACGGACAGGGGCTGCCTTCAAGCGGCTCTTGCCCAACCTGAGGGGTCCAAACGCCTCCTGCCGGAGGCTATACGCGGGGGTCGTGCGGTCCATGGCCCTTTACGGGGCCCCGGTGTGGGCGCGTTCTTTAAGGCGGCAAGCCGCCCACTACCTGAACGCGCCCCAAAAGGTGATAGCCATAAGGCTAATCCGGGGGTACCGCACGATCTCCGGCGAGGCGGCTAGCCTCCTTGCCGGATTGCCGCCATGGGATCTGGAGGCGATAGTCCTCGCGCGCCTGCATGAATGGCGCGCGGAGGCACTACGTCGGGGGGAAACTCCGCTGCCGCGGCAAATTGCCGCTCAGCGGACAGACCTCCGGCGTGATATCATGGCGACATGGAGAGAGCGACTGTTGCAACCCCGTGCAGGGCACGCTACCATAGTGGCGATAAGTCCCCTCTTTGAGGAGTGGCTAGAGAGGCGCCACGGCGCCCTCACCTACCGCCTCACGCAGATCCTCACCGGACACGGTTGTTTCGGGAGGTTCTTGCACCGAATCGGGCGGGAGGAAACGCCCGGGTGTTTCCACTGCGAGGATCGTCCGGAGGACACGGTGGAGCACACCGTAGAGGTCTGCCCCGCTTGGGCGGAGCACCGCCGTGTCCTTGTAGCGGCGATTGGCGGCGGCGATCTCTCGCGTCCGGCCCTGGTTCAAGCCATGGTCCGGAGCGAGAGGGAATGGGAAGCCGTCACCACCTTCTGTGAAGCAGTCATGCTAGTGAAGGAGGTGGCGGGACGTGAGAGGGAAAGAACCTCACGTTCCAGCCGCCGCGGGAGACGCCCTGGGCGTCGGGGGTCACGTGGTGGCTCCCGGCCACCGTAGGCGCGGGCCTGTGGACGGCGAGTTATGGGCTAGCTCGCCGTCCGGCCGTCTTATGACGACAGGCCGTGTCGACGGCGCGTTCGTGTTCCACGCGCGCCTCAAAGAGATGTCAGCAACCGAGTAGGGGTCCGCATGGGCCGATGCCTGCCAGAGCTGCGGGACTGTTCGAAAGAGACACCGTGGCCCTGGAACACAAAGGGCAAAGAAGGAACATGGATGGGTTTTAGTCAGTACAAGTCTGACACTCCCTTCCGCTCCGCCCAGAGTGGGGGGGGTCATTTGATGATTTCCCATCCAAAAAAAAAAAAAAAAAAAAGGGTAAGAAACTATTAAGGGCAATCGTTTTTATCGCCTAAATCTAAATATCGTTAGACCAATGATAGTGATCAGAATAATGATACCTTTACCCATAAATTATTCAGCAGTTTTTTGTGCCACGGAGGCAATTGCGAAAAAAAAACATAAACCACACAGCGATAAAACAAGTTTGACAAATGTTCAGAGACAATCGTTAAATCCCGAAAAATCTTTCGTTTCCTTTAAGCGTTTAGCTCACCTGCCCGATGCCCGCATTGTTTGCGAGGGGATAAACGGAAAAAAATAACAGCACCGTCCAATCAATCGGGGAAAATAAGAAAAAACGATTGGATTCACCTCACGTGCCGACAGCCGGACAAAAAATAATGTGTGGCCATTTTTATTTGCCACTATGTGTATTGGTTGTGGTTATGACAGGTTTTGCTTTTCGTAGTTTCTGTCATTATTTTGATGTCGTTTTTGTGTCGATTTTTTGATCTGTCGCGGGTTTGTGTGAGGGTTTTTGTTCGAATTAAACTTTTAAGGATTAAATATATGTAGTTAGAAGATGGTGATAGTGTTATGCGATGACTAGTTTGGGTAGTTAACCTTTATAGTCACACTGAGGTCCATCCTGACCCCTTTTATATGGGAGTCGCACCTGACTGGCGAGATGTGTGTGTACCGTGTGCTACTGGTGTAGCTCTGCGTAACCTTTTAAAGAATTCAGACTTTTGCGATAATGTAGGTTATGCAGTCTATCATCTAGATTCCATGATCAGTTTACTCTGAATTGGGCTAAGAAAGAAAGATAAAGTGTTTATTGGACTGACGTAGGACAAACAATAGAAAATAAAATACGAAAAATAAAACAAAGACGGCCTTTGCCCAGCAGCGGCTAATAAAAATACAGGAAAAAGACTAAAATTCAAAAACGAGACTAAAAATAGTAAAATATAAAATTTAACTAATTATAGGTCCTGTACGAAGCCAAAAGGCCCATAGGGTAGGGTACCTCAGTATGGCGCTACGACTATTAAAAAATAGATGTCGCAGCGTTGATACTCTGATGGGGCCCTCTAGCGATGCCGCAGAAAGTATAAAAAATGAAATAAATAACGATAATTAAGATTTTATGAATTATTCATAAAATCTATAGAATAAACTTCGACCCCATAACAAAACTCAGACCGAGAAATGTTCGAAAACCCTTAAACTGTTTGATATCCAAGCAACCAAACAACCTCGGTTATAATATCAGCAATTACTTAGCCAAAAACTATTTAGGCACTAAGTAAACTCACCGAACTAACAGCGAGTTGGCAAGCGCGCCCTAAACTTTCCGCAGATGAAACGAAAACGTAAAACTTCACTTTGAGTTTTGAATAGATTTCGATTCGGGTTTACGTCCAACTTAGGTGTGTTGTTATGGAATCAGACAGAAATATCAATCAAAGATGGAATCGTGTTATTATTAGTGAAGTTGGTTTCGAACTAAACTTACACAGTTCGGTGAAGTTTTATAGAATATTAGTTTAGACTTATTGTTCTGGGTTGCAAGTTAAAGAAAAACGTACTGTTTGCAGCTTGACTTTCTATGCAAATTGCCCTAAAATATGCAGTTTATCTAAATCACTCTAGGCTCAGAAATAATCTAGATAGAGAGGTCTAGCTTACATAGCCTACAGTGACCTCAACTACACAGCAACGGCGACAACGCACAACTGCTGCGTCTCGGAGCAAAAAAAATCAAAGAGTTAATTTTGTAAATAAAGTTTTTACAGAAATTGGTAATTTACACCGATGGGAAGGTCTTACACGAACCATGGTTTGTTTTAAGGTAAATTACACTAGAATTCTAAGAGACTGGCCTATAGACTTATTGTTGAAATTGAAATCAATAGTAAAATTATACACCCCATGTTGCTAAAACTTACAACTTTTCGATCCATGAATAACAAAAAAGACACCAGGTCCTATCAATATTTCAACCTTCCTCCCTTACTCACCCCTGAATGTAAAAAGGGCAATCATACATATTAATCCGGCGGAGGTGAGCAACTTGAAGCAAACAGTAATAACTTGAGAGCGGTTTAATTAAAATATTATCCTCTGAGGAGAGCGACGAGATACGTAACTAGTTTGATTGTCAGGTTTTATCGAGTTGTGGTGATTGAGATTTCAAAGGGATTTTGTAATTGGTGATCATAATTTTTGGCACCTATTGAATTAGAAAGTACCTAAGATATGGAAAATAATTTCACATATGGTAATTTATTACGTTTTTAATGAGTTATTTGCGATATTAAATGTTTAATCCCAATCGCACAACAAATTACTGGTGTTGTTTAGCGGTTACTGTATTTAAAACATCGTTCTATGACGTTTCAAGATTACATATTATATAGCATGATGTTTTCTAGATGTGGGCTCAGCAAACTGCTATCATACCGCACAACAAGCGTTTTCAAAAGAAAGCACAGAATTTCACTCACAAGCAAAATTACCTCTAATAATGTACACAACAAACATCGAAGCTAACTTTCAAGAATTTTCCTCTCCGGAAACAGAAATAAAGTACAAAATAACAAATAATAGTTGTGCTTGTTTACCTGCTCGCGGTGAAATCGGAAACAAATCACACAGTTCAGATGGCACGCGCTACGCCGTAGCACTCGCTTATCGGTCCGAACGTCGCGATTCGTAGCTGGTGAAAGGTAGGAACTGTCTACGGGCTACGGCGTAGCACGTAACGACGTTCACCGACGAAACATTTATTTGCGGGGGGCTCTGGAATCATGTGCTGAATTAATGTTTTGCGCGATAATGTTCCTTATTTTTCCTATGATTTTTTTTATCTAATGAAGGATTCAGCTTTTTTTTTTGAGAGAGAGAGATACCGTGGCCCTGGAACGCAAAGGGCAAGGAAGGAACATGGATGGGTTTTAGTCAGTACAAGTCTGGGTCATTTGATGATTTCCCATCCGAAAAAAAAAAAGGATTCAGGTTTACAAAACAGAATTAAAATAGTAAGCGACATTGGCTGCCATTTCCAAGTCTTCACTCATAAAAACAGAATGGTTAAAAGAAAGAATGTGAACACCATAGCACTGCCTACAAAAAGAACAGCACAACATCAGAGCTTAAACTACCTACGTAGATGAGCATTGTGTGAAGTGACATTATATCAGAAAATATTGCTTATCACTATTCTATCCATTATCGCTTTTCAAAAACGCCGCGTTCCAACCGCCAATCTCAGTGCACCCTTAAATAAAAACTCGGCTCACGTATCAGAGGGCTGAAGGTGGACGAGCCAATAAAAATGTATGGAGGGATTTGTGTGGGAATAAAGTCCGAATTGTGGCGCGCACACACACACACACACGGCACGTCGACAATTAGTGAATTATTAGTTGTGGTGGTCGATCGGTGGTCAATGTTGTGTAGCTTTGTGTTACTTAGTATATTTAGCAGGACAGGCAGCCCAGCGGTGGCAGCGGGCGAATCATGACTGAACAGATAGATTTAGGTATTTTCTAATCTTTCTTTGCGTTACATGATGTTGACAAAATCTCGATAGTCAGAGAGTACGTGGAATATGGATTTATAGGGATGCATGAAAGCTAGCAGTTATTAGGTTACTCTTTTTCATTTCATTTACTTGCGATTTTCTCTTTATATTTCTTGAAAAAAAAAGTCATGGCATTGAAATACAATAGAAACAGAAAATGGTCTAATTATAACTTTCAGTTTATTACTTAACTTTAAGTTTATAACCATGGACGAATTAGGCTTAGGAAATCTAATTATTTGAGCTTCTCTTGAAGCTATCTTAACCTGATCTTATTTTAATAGACGGATTATTTTAATTATACCACCAATTTAACGTAAAAGTAAAAGAGTAAACTTCACTCATTTACACAATTAAAAATAGACAAATAATAAACTCCACTCCCTACATAAATAAACAAGTCGTCCTCCAGTCTATACACATAAGAGATTAACTTTGAACGTTTTTTGTTTTAGTTCATTTGTTTCATTACGCGATACAAAGCCGCGCGCCCGGACAGGTGAAACTGTGTCCAATTTAAGGGATTACCTCTTAATCCCCCTGGACCCTGTTTAGGTATAAATAAAGGGGGAATTTGGAGGGGATTTTTATATGTAATCATGTTTGTTTTGGGTTTTTATTAAGAGTGTGATTATTAGATAGGTCAAGTGGTTAGGCGTTTGGAATTTGGCGTTTTTGCGCGGGTCATGAGTTCGATTTTGCAGTATTTACGTGGTTTAATCACATCGTGACACGAACTTTTACCAAAGGTTCAGTACATGATTCTAGACCTCCTGGAGTTAAAAATGAACTCTGGTGGAAAGTGAACTTAAATGGTTAAATAGTCATAGAAACTTTTAGTGAACTAATGTAAGATTTCAATTTGAATTGCTTGGCGGAAAACTTTTGATAGTTATAGTTGCCAAGATCACAATGCTGATTTCGTGTATATTAAAGCAAGTATGTCATGTAATGGTACATCTACCTAAACCAATAAGTTCCATCAATTCAGAGTTCCTTCACAGAAGACCCTACCACTGTTTCTATGCAAACATCTAACCAAGGTGCTTGCTTTATGAAACTAAGCTTATGATAAATCCTCCCAGATATCAATCCGTTTCACTGTCAAATTCAAGGAGCCATTCTTCTATTTACCAACTTATAATACTGGCCACACCTTCCATATCTTCCTTATTCTAAGGTTGAAAGTTGAGTAATTACGTGGTAAATAAATTGGTGAGGTGTGTCGATACAATCGTCTATGAATGAAGGTGAATCAATCAATGTCATTCACCTCGATCCCTCATTCCGAAGCCCTAATAATCCCGTACCTATGGGCGAGCTATCGTTACGTGTGATTAAATTTATGATCAATGGGGGCTTTTTTAGTGTGTTTAGAACGCCCTTACATGCTTGGAAACTGTAAGGATGATGAAGGACTTTCATGGAACAAATAAGTTGAGAAACGCCTGGTCAATGTGTCTTAGCAATATTTAGATTCAAAGTTGGGTGAAGTGTTTATAATATTAGAGGTTAAAAGTTGGCGGTAATTCGCTATATCGGACGTAAGAGATTAAACTGAAGGAAGTAGACACTACGGTTTCATGGCTTTCACTAGATGAGACTGGGACCTCATGTACTACCATAAATGTACGAAAATATAAACTTTTCAGTCACATAATTATAATACAGGAGTCATATTGACGAATTCAACCATTTTGGATTCAACCATAATAATGAATTTTGTACACCTTTAACTAGCCGCTGTTAATTTTTCATTGTTTTCCCGCATTTTCTAATTCCAGGGGTGTATTGTAAACTCCTTGAACAAAACTTCCCTTGATGAATTATTCATGGCACTTGGTGGCAATCGAAGGTACACTTGCTGGCAACGGTGCGGTGTGCAAGAGTCCTAAGTTTGAAAGATGTTAAGAAGATTGGTCTGGATGTAAATGCTGTTTGAATACCAATCACGGTGTAGATTAATTGGAAAGGTATTGGTGCGGTCGGCTTGATTTTAAAATTAATTTAAATAGTTGGTTAACCTATGAAGTTAATATGAATTATAATGTTCCATTTCAATGTGTTTTTATAATGTGTGCTATTTGTGTTTTATTCGTATTATGACTGGATTGACGAGCTTCGTTTATGTATTTATGTACACCCAAATAATAATCACGACTTTACATTCAGGTAGAAGAGCACTGTTTAGTTCATAAGAAATTTCTTCAATCAGACCTGCGACAAGAAAGCTGGATATTGCTTTGTAGAACTTCTAAGAGTTTGTCAACCAAATACATTATTAAGCCGCGTTGTATACAGAATTAAATTAAAATACTCGCTTAGGCCTTCTAGTTATTCACAATTTGAGTTTGTAAGGACGTTGTGGTGCAATTTATTACTCGGAAGCAATGAAATGCATCTTAATTTAAGATTTTCTTCGAATGAAATCTAAAATGTCTAACAAAGGTAACGAAATGCCAGCTCAAGGATCACCAAAAAGTATTGTAATGGAATTGATTCCTCTCACCGCTGTGAGGAGTGCTCAAGAGGGCGCTGGACGTCTCTGGCCAATATAAATGTAAATGTACTGAGGTACGCTGCCCAAACTGATCGGTAGTACAGAGGGGAAAGTAGGTAAAATATCTGCATTGTCTCTGGGAGGAAAAGTGAAAAAGCTGTCTGTTCATGCCCCCATATCAGATGGGTATTAACAGACACTATTTTAATTGCATAATTTAATTCTTGCTATGGACATATGATACTCATCAGGTGAGAAGGCCAAGGCTCTGGAAAAAAACTACTTCCTGGGTGAAGTTTATTTTTGGTAATTTAAACATTTTTATTATCAGCTCAGCTATCAGCAAGACATAAGTTTATAACATCCCGAGTTTCCTCCGTGCCCCAGAAAGTACGTTAAGCCGTTGGTCCCGGCTGTCATTTTGTAGATCTTTGTAGATCGTAGACCAGTCGATACAGGTCGGTCAGTGCTTTGAAAGTCTGACAACCAGTTTTACCATAGGGTATAGTATTTCCAAGTACGAACTGGGTTGTGTAGGTCAAGCTCCATGTAGAATACTGGTACTCAGCTGTATACGGTTAGACTAGAATCCGACCCCAAGGGCTAGACAACAGATGCAAGACAGTGAAGTATCAGGAAGCCAGAAGTCATTCATTCTTATTACGAAGACCTTTGCATGTTTTTTAATAATACCTAAACAATTAATGAAACATTTTGGTAACGGCCAACGATTTTAAGAGAGTCATGGGCAGTTTTATGAAATTGTACTCCGGGATCTGCAAGATCTAAACCTAATCTAGAACTACAAATGTTACGGAGTTTATGCCTACAGGGACCCACCCTGTAGACATGACTCCGTAACATCTGTCCAGTCTCTGGATCCTGCTACTTGGCTACTCTTGGGCTACATATCGAGGACGTGCGTTCCGAATCACAAGAGGCTCTCATGCATAAAGAAACCGGCCGCAATGGCGCAGCCACCTGCACGTCAACGGCTGAATATTTCATTGGCATTACCATTTCAGAATCAGAACAGGTCAATTTTTATTTTAGAGTGGTTTGATTTATTCGGGAAGATTGCAGTTGTAAAAATTTTTCGTGTGACCATCAGCGGAGAGTTGAAGAAGCTTTTGGAGACCGTCTTATGTCATTGAGGACGCTACTTGAATATGACGAAAAATGATGTCGTGGGAGGAGATAGTAGGCGCCTAGTAAAATAATTTCATCAAAATTAAGCGATGCGCAAAGGTTTACAAAGAATGACAAATATTGGTTCAGTACGATTTTAATTTTATTTTATAATGTTGAACCACGATTATCTAATGATTTGGATTCAATTAGATGTCACAAGTTGTGTCTTTGATAATGATGATGAAAAACAAATCATAAAATAAGACCATAAAAGTTTATTTTCAAAATAAAACACTCTAACAAAGATACACCAATCTACATGTACCAGGTACTCGTATATTCGTATCTTCATATTTTTACATTAAAGTTTGAACTCAAAACAAGATGCCAGAAAGTTAGCTACACAGATGTTGCGCCCCCTACCGTTAAATTAAATAAGTATAACGTCGCGGGAGACAATGCATAGGTAATGTTGTAGAAAGTTCGCGGTGAGTATAAAAATCATGGAAACCGGCTAAGTTGGTCGCGATGAATAAAGTATTCATTGTAATTGGGAGAAGTTGGTTAGGGTCAGGTGCTAGCGAAGGAATCTGCTTGTTTTTTTGGACAGATTTGTGTATTTACATAAGATTATATTGTTTTTTTTTAGGCATTTTACATCGCATTAATTAGTGGTTCAGGATTAATCGTCTAATCGTGGGTAAAGCAGCAGGCAATGCCTGCTGTTTAAAAGACAAGTAAAATAAAAATGTTACTTGTGTTATTGCTGGTGCCATATAAGCCGTAGAACTGATGGCCGTTGGGGTAGACAAGTTCTTGAGTGGAGACCGCGAATCGACAAGCGCGGCGGGATCCTCAGGCTCAGTGGTACGACGATCTTCGCAGGGTGGCTGGAAGAGAGTTGCTGAGAATCGAGTTGAGTGGCGTGGGATTGAGGAGGGCTATGTCCAGCAGTGGACTGTTGTAGGCTGATTACGATTGCTGGGCCAGTGAAGTGTAAACAGAAATACTTTTCAAGTTTGTCTGTTGTAGCCACGTTACAGACGAGAATGAGACTTTTTAACCAATTTCCAGGTCTAAGATTGAATTTTAATTCTTTTTTTAAATTACCTCTTCAACTAAAACAGCTGATCTTGTAGAATATGTTGTATGTCTAACTCTGTGCTAAACAAATATATTTTCTTTCTGATGGCCGGCCAAGATAAAGTTATGTCACAATAAATCAAACAAATACGTTTGAACCCTTTCTTAAAATAAAACCCCCACAAAGAACCGTATCACTTCTCTTGCAACCTGACCTACCCTGAGCATCACAAAGATGATTCCAAACTCATTGTGAAATGAATCTTTTAATATCGCAGCTGCGAGCCGGGCTCAAATATTGGCTCAAATATTGGTAGCACACGTAACAAAAGGTTGCGCTTTATTGAAATCCGCAGTTCGGCTTTGGAACGCTCATACCTAATAACGTGATCGGGGTAAAGGGTGGAGACGGCTTCCATGAATTTAAGCGAATGAGAAAACACTGGAAGATATCGTCAATTTCTTCATTCTTGTGTGGTGACTTGGTTTGTTTCTTTGACTTTTTTGCCACCGACTTCCGAAAGTAAAGTTATTTTAGACCTATTTAGTGTTTTTTGGAGGTCGGTTTTTTTTCGCAGAAAGTAATTTATTTTACCCTTTTTCATTTTAGTATACCACACAAATTCTTGTCATGAACTAATTTTTACATTGTAACTAGAAGTTATTAAGAGATCATCATGTCATCAAAATAGCCCAATAAGAAAAAATACGTATTGACACGTTCATTGCCAAGAAAAACCTAGACGGCCAAAATAAAAAAAATCGTTGAATGTCTTCCCTAGTGGTACCAATACACTACAGCCGCTATTTAATGGCTCGTACATAATTGTAATTAACAATTAACGTAAGGAAAAAACCAAATTGCTGAACCGATTTTGATGAAATTGCTACGAGACCAATAGGGAAGTAAGTGGTGGGTTCGAACCCAGCCAGGCGCATTACTTTCTGTAAGTTGTTTCATCACCAATGCTCTCAAAACGGTGAAGGAAAACATCGTGAGGAAACCGGCATGTCCTAGAACCAACCCGCACTGGGCCCACGTGGTGGATTTACGCCCATTCCCTCTCATAGAGAGGAGGCCTGCGTCCCAGCAGTGGGAACATTAATAGGCTGATTATGCTTATGCTTATGCAATAGGGAAGTATATCGTTTCATATAAAAGAAGAATTTTTCAAATCGGTTTAGCAATGACGGGGAGTTATGAGGTAACAAACAAAAAAAATATATAAACTAATTGAAAACCTCCTCCTTTTTGAAGAAAGACGGTTAAATAAGTTAAAAAGGAGCCTTTTCCATACTACCGAAGCTATCGAGTTGGAATGTGAAAAAAATAGGTTGGTATCAGGAAATGAAACAAAGGTACAGACTGAGTGTTGCCCTCATTGCGCCTCATTGTCGATAGTACCAGCAAGGAGACTTAGTGATCACATTCTTTTAGACAGACTTTTAGGGTAGCTAGGTACTTTTGAAACATTGTTTTTCAGATAATTGTGGTTTGTTGCGAGTCAGTTGAGTTAAAAGTTCAGTGGCTTTGTGAACGAAGTCATTTGATGAAAATTGTAGAGGGCTTAGATAGACCCTAGAGAAACCCTTTGACCCTAGAAATACGTAACCGTATGATTCATATGGTTACGTACGTTCTACCGCGGGTTTTCATACGGTATGAAACCGATTGTCACTTGTTTAGACTCTCTGGTCTTTGACAATTATTTTATCCTTTTACTAGTACTTCAGTTCTCTGTTGAGCACACAGTAAGAAGTCTCTAAATCGTCTAGTCCAACGTGTATGACCATAAATTCACACGCTCCTAAACAAGTAGAACATAAAATTTAGCTAAAACAGTAGGACAGGAAGGCGCGTCACATATTTATGTGCCGTTCCACACTCTGCCCGGATATTATTGTTACCACCGCATTTGCATTGTGCACATTAACCGTGTTTTATGGCTAATGTGTTTAATTTCCACATTTTCGTGGAAAATTCTGCTTAGCTTGTACCCTGAAATAATATTTAGCTTGTCTGACAAGAAAAAAGACAGTAGGCACTTTGAAGGATCCGTCTGAAACCACTGCTAATACATTCATCTCTGTCGATGTGGCAGAGTTCTGGGCAAAACTCATTCAACAAAAATAAGAATCGACACAACAAAGATGAAGAAGCAGTCAGTAAGCGACAAAAACCGTGTCTATGTTTGAAGACCTTTTGAAAATATTTGCCATCATTCAACAATAACCAGTAACATCCGTAAAGCGCCACAAAACGAATGAATCCCTCCATTCGGAGCTAACAAGCGCATTATTGTACGTTTACAGGCCGCCATTACTCTCCCGCTCTATTAATGACAGCCTTCTTGACTGACTTACCTTACATGTACCTTTTTTGGCACAAGTGTTGAAAGCTGAGCGGATGGTTTTAGTATGAGAAAATTGTCTCAAACTGGGTTATAATAAGTAACAATAAGGGAACGTAAACTCACGTTTTTTTTTTCTATAAACGTCACTTGCACCTACGATACTTACATACTAGCACGCCGCAGAGTCATACAAGAACCTTCACCTTTCTGAAGAAACTACTATACTGCTACTATACTGCTTACTAGATTCCAACCCAACAACCCAACCCAAGATAACGAAGTGTAACAATGTTAAAATAAAAAGTAACAAGAAATTTTAATTGGTATTTGGTATTAGCCTGACACTCATTTATGTTGTATTTCAGGGTGTTTTATATGTTGTCAAAGGCAATCAACAAAAAATCTATCTACGTAATTAGTGACCCACCTCTGCTTCGAACGGAGCTCTTGTCGGATCTAAAACTATAAATCCTATCTTTCAACCTGGAACTACCAACCACATTCGAAAATTTCATTGAAATCGGTTAGGTGGTTTCGGCGATAAGCGTGTACGAACATGAAGTGATTTTTATATTAAGATGAGGTCGCGATATGCTTGTAATTTAAGCCTCAAGGTAACACAAAAACAAATTAAAGCAAACCCAACCCTAGTTGGACGGCATAGAACTTATAATTCTCAGTCCACACCAAAAGGTTTTCCACGCAGGTTGTTCTAGGGTCCCACTCAATTCGTTACAATTTTTCTTTGTCACAAAGGGACGGATTCGGTGGAAATTAATATTGTGAGTGCATTAAGGCATGCTTATGTTGTTTTTTTCGTATGTTTATGTGGAAATATATGAATGGTTACGGTTGAACGCAGGTAATAAGGAGTGTATTGTGTTATATCGCTAGTATTTGTTAAGAAAACGTGTCTTTACGATTTAATTTAAACCATGTCATATTGCTGTGTGAAATTTGAATTTAAAGTCAAGTTATAAATTATTTGTCATCGGATTATGGGACACTACTGGCACGATTTGGTTATCTAAAATTAAATAAATAGCAATCATCATCTGCTTAGCCTTTTTCTAATAATGTTGGGGTGGGCATCCAGTCTAACCAGACTGATGCACCTGAGCATTTTACAAAGAGCAACTGCCTATCTGACCTTCCCAATCCAGTTAGTACCAGGTAATAAGATATAGATACACCTTGGTAAGATTGAATGCCAGACTTTAAAACAAAATGCGATAAAGTATGACAATCACACCTTGACTACTGACAAGATCCAAAATTAAATCTTTATAACTCTTCATAATATAATAAGCACAAAGCCACTCAGTTTCTTCCAACCACCCTATTCCATCCCTGGGGTTCCAAACCGGTTAATAGTGGTCCGGGATTATCCGGTGGAGTAATACCCGGGTCGGACTCACGACGGGTACAAATGTGCAAGTATATTGGTCAGTGGAACCGAGGCCTAAGGTAAACGCCGCCGTGGGTAGGCCAGCATTGATCGATTACTGGCGATTTTCTTTTGTTTTACTTCTATATACATAAATTGTACATTTAATATGTTTTTCGTGTCTTCTGTGTGTCTTGTTTCATTTTTTTACACTACTTAACGAATTAAGGTGCGGTCTTCGCAAATTATTTCGGAAATCCGCGGTTTATGTGCACTAATCATCCAATTAAAAATTATAAAGAAAGTCATTACAAAGAAATTCTAATATTTTGTCCAACACATGCAACCGGGTTGCGGCGAGCTTAAAATAAATTAAACCAATTCTCTCGAATAAAATTGAACTCTTCAGAACGATTGGCACTATTCGATCGATTTTTTTTAACCCACTTCATTATTTGTGACATTCTGGACTAGACTGGTCGGATTGATGCCAAGATGGTGACTGTAGTAGATCATTACAATGTATTGCTAACAGGTCGGTACAGACGCTAATGAGCAATACATTATCATTGTTTTGTCATTAGGCTATTATGCGTTGACGTGTGACGTGGTGAATTTAGACAGTGACGAACATGCAGTCAATAGTCAATGTTGAATTCGGGAACAGGATCGTACCAGATTGGAAATAGAATAGACATATTTAAATAAATAAACATGCAAATAATCGATTTTGATGAAGATTGAATCATATGATAACTTGTGATATGAACGAAAACGGTTCTCTATTGTGTTCCCTAACTTTTTTATCCATAGTCTAAACTGCCATATTTTTTTTGTCCTTATCATCATTTGTCCGAATGATAACTTACTCGAACTTAATATCACATGGCATAAAATTGAAATTTCTAAATACAATATTCCCGAAACAGGCTTGTAGGATTACCTTATTATCTTATTTTTGAAATAACAAAACAGAACACAAAAGAGGGAATTTCCGAATGTAGTGCTTATTCATTTAATGAATGTAATACCCACTTGTAAATTAGTTAGATTCTCAGGTAAACGCTCTCAGAGTAGACTATAAAAACATTTTTCTTATCAAATTTAGCCGCATATTTTTCATTAAAACTGCCGTCACGTCATCGGAGAGAGAAAACCAAGCAACAAGGCTGCAACAAGACTCCCCCTCGTTAGCCAGGTAGTGCTGCGAATAAGTAATTAATTTTATTTGTCCCGTGTCCCGGTATCCCGGTGTCCCCGCCTTATTTGTCCCGGCGAGACGAAACGCAACTTTAAAATTCTTGAACAAAACAAGAATGGAGAAGTGAGCTCTAATTTTCTTTGTAAACGTTGTTCGGTAATTAACAGTGTTTTATTTATTGTTCTAAGTTGGTTTTTGGTGGTGTTGTTAAATATTGTACGGTTCATTAGGAATTTTGTAAGAAAGAGGTTATAGGGATTGCTAAAAACACCAATTAACTATAGTCATGGATTTCAGTTGAAATGCTGTTTATTAAGTTTCAGTATGACAAAACTAAGTCACTTAGTCAATCATTAATTTATTGGTGGGAACAGTTACAGGTATTGCCAAAACCATTTTTTTACACAAGTATGGAAAAAACAAAAAAAATCATACAAAAAATATTTGAATAATTAAAATAATACGACCACTTAAAACTAACATCCTCAACTAACAATGAGATCTGTCGATAGAACTTAACACTATAATATATCATCAAGATGGATAGGGGTGGGCTACGCCGTGATCCCGTAATCCCGGCTCACCTGCGGGATTAAGGTGATCCCGGGCCGCGGGACTGTCCTGTGATCCCGTGTCGCGATGCGATACGCTTGTCGTTTGATTCGATGATATATTTGTGGACAATATTATGTTACATATTAGTTTCAGTGTTTAGAATAAAATGTTGAACGTGGGTAATAGATAAAACTAAAATAAAAACCTAGCTGTCACCTAGCCTGTGAAACTCAATTATTAAATAAAAGTGTTAATTTTTTCTACAGTTTGAGTAATCTTTCTTTATCAAGAAATTCCGTTAGTTTATTCCAAGGCAAAAGCTAATTAAGTTTACTCATTAAGTGCAATCCTCACGTGAACTTAAATCCTAGTCATTAACTTTAAGAGTTCCTTCGCAAACTTACCTAATATCCACCTAGACATCTATTTAAAGTTGGAAAGAATCATTTAACTGAAAGTGCGCCGTGAATTGGCCACTCAAGAAACTTCCACCTGAAAACTTTCAAGTTGGGAATTTTAATGAAAAAATAATTTCAATTTGTAAAGTCCCGGGTCCCGGCCCCTGGGAACTTTGGTAACATCATTACCTTCGCATATTTGAGGAAGAGACACTTCAAAACATTTGCTTTTATGTTTAATTTATGCTCTAACTTGTGGTATTTTGTTTGCGGTTCTCATAATAAAAGAAAAAAGAATACAGAAAGAATGTTACAAGCTGAAAAATACTAAATATTAAAAGCTAGCATACTTTTATACGTGATTTGAAGTATTTGGTTGACGACATGATGAGAAAATAATTTACATTGATTACACCTTTGAAACCTTGTTTTGGCATGAACTCTGATCCCTTAGTTTCATACCATTAATATGTATTTGATAGCCGAGGCAAATATTGGGAAACACTCTCACACCGGGGCGCAGGTATTAATCGAAACTTAGCCGGCAACTTGTGCCAAGTTCGGTAACTTATGACAGCCGCCAGAGCCCGACAGATGAAACTACGTATAGGTATATTATCATATACAATACTGTGTGTCTACCTACCAACATCAACACAGTGTCTAAAATGATTTTATTTGTTTCCATTACCAGTAGTTACTGTTTACGTTAGGACTAAAAATTATGATGCTCCCCCAGTCAGAATGAGGGATTCCCTGATTGTCGGATTGACACATTAAAATCGTATTAAAATTTAAAGTAAGTCTGTGTGTGTTGGTCTGTCTTTTACCTACTTAAGCGTAACGGTTTAACCTATTTCGATTAAATATTGCAGACCGGTAGATATTGACCTGGGTGAGCCGTACTTAGGATACTTTTTATTCTGGTTAGAGGTTCCCTTAGTATAATTTCCGACCAACAGTCCACAGGCGACGTCGCAGGCAAACGTGCGTGTTTATAATACTAACAAGGGCTTTGGTAAAAGAAGCTCTCAAATGATCTACATAAAACTAAATTCAGTTCCGCGCTAACGTCAGCCTAAGAGAAGAAATAATATCAATAAAAAAATTATCTCCTCAAGTTCCCACGCAGTAGGTACAGGTGTTAATCGAAACTTGGCGGCCGACGAGGAAGTTTGGCAACTTTTGACAGCCACCCACCGCTGACAAATGATCCTCACAGAGACGCTTTACCTACTTGATATACCTACGGTTTTACAGTCACAGCGAGGACAGTACCCCAAAGTTTCTGGAATGCTATTGGTTGAATAATAAATGATAATGGGATAATTGATGAAATTATCAATCAAAATAGAGGCTTGCAATAAATTATTTTTGCACATTAGGACGAAAATGATGCTGCTATGCAACCACAATAAGTATAACTTAAAGTCCCAGTGGTCAAACCAAAAATACAGGAGTGAGGATAATGATTTCTCATCATAATTCTCCTGCCCTTTCCCAAATTATTTGGTGTCGGCGCGGCCACTTGTTTATTACTCGTCAAATAAATTCCTTTTTTTGACATTATTATACCGCCTTCATGGTTTTAATTTTTAATCGTTTTTTGTTTTTAACTTTTTTCAAAATATGACCTGTAATTTCGATAATTATTAATAAATAAACTAAACTAAACTTAAATCATTAGAAAGAACGTACAAAAACTTCAGCAAAAAATTCCATACCTAAAACTTTATTTAATGTCATTCCATTGGGATTAATAACACCACCCTAATCAAGACAATATAAACATAATTACTCCCAATCTGGATCACATTTTAACAGACGCCCATTATCTACCTTCACGTAAGCTGGGAACCTTACCCGTAAGTCTAAAATCGTGTTTGATCCGCTTTGAACCGCACCGAACCGGAATAATCCGGTCCACCTGATCCGGTACGATCCGGCGGCGACTTGCGGCGGCTTCGTGACACCGCGAAAATGGTGACAGAAGTACAACTACAAAGAATTTAAGAATATAAAACACACACACACGCATCACCCACTGATGTCACAATTTCACATTCTCTTGTTCCCCAAACATTATACCACTGTTCAAATGATAACTGAGATGATATAATTAGCCATTATCAAGAAGACGTTTTGACGTTCCAATGGAATAGATTTCCACGATGGAAAATGATCTTTGCGACATTACTTGTGTTACGTTCTCAAATATTGTGCTTGAAACTAAGTTTTGCCAGCGGGTTCGTCCGCTTGAAGTTTGCCAATTATACCATGGAAATAAAATATCCTAATATCCCAGGTCCAATTGGAGGAGAGTGGCTCGTGACAGAAAACAGTGGGAGGAGCTAGAGGAGGCCTTTGCCAAAAGGCACACTGAGTTGAGAGACATATTGTAACAACGGATAGAGAAACAGAAACAATTCAGAATAAAAGGCATTTATTATTATTATTATAATATCCCAGGTCATGGTGTATCCGTGAGCCAAAGTTTACCAAAATCGTTAAACCGTTAAGGCATGAATAACAGACAGATTTACTTTCGCATTTGCAATAGTAGTACGGATGAATTGAATGGTTCTTCTGTGACTATTGTTATGTTTGCAAGCAGTGTGTGCTCTGCCTGAGTTTCATGTGAAAATGTGAAAGTTCTCTACCTATTTGGTTAGGATTTAAAAGTTTCCTGAAGAGAAGTTTATTGAATAAGACTAGCGCGGGCGGTTCCGTGGGAACTGTGCTGTGTTTTGTTTTCGAATGAAGAAAGTAGGTTTTGTAGCTTTAGATAATGTTGAGAATGAAATACTTTTGAATAATTTAGTACAAGTCAATCAAGAAGAGTAGTGAGTACCGAGATCTTGGATTTAATATCACACATATTTCCTGAACGGTTAGGCAGAGAACCTGTGAGAATGTTGTGTACTTTACCTTTTGCCATCAACCGGGTCACAACAACAGATCTTTATTTCGGATGGCTGCCGAAAACTCTTTGCTAACTCTTACACTTTTACCGTATCTGGTAATGTAACCATCGACCTCATCCTCAGCAACAGCGCTTGTGATTACTAGACCAAAGAGCCAGTTGCAGAGGTTTGAACTTGACGATGATTTCCTTATGGTATTAGTAAAAATTATTTACTTTATTCAAGTTTTTAACTTGAACAAAGTAAACACACGCTTAAAACATAGCAGAGGTAGGCACATTGCTCATTTATAAAAACTCTTAGTTCGTCGGCCATTTTGTTCATCAAAAATTCCTCTATCAACAACTACAACCCTTCGAGTGGGGTCCAAAAAGGGTGGTAAAAAATATCTGAAAGGGGTTCGTACCTGGCTAATTCATGCAAACGAATGCAAGCCAATTAATTAAGAGCAGTCTGACTGCGTTCAGAAATCTGCTGCCGCGACCAAAACTGAGGCGGCGTGGTTAGGGTGCTCATAGACGAGAGGGTGCGTTGTAGTTGCGTTTTTTGTGTTTATTTTGTGAGAAACATGTGTGGTGTGATTGATATTTTTTTTTAAATATTTTGTAAAATTGTTTTGTTTTAGGATTTTTACTGAAATAATTTCTTGTGGCGGCACTTTAACATTGTAAGTTGATAATGTGCGTAGCTTTCAAGTACACTTCTTTGACGAGAATTTTGAGATCAACGGAAAACTGGTTTTATATTTTCTTACAACACTGTTGTAAACAAAAAAATATGTTGTGTGTTACAAAGAAAATATACTATTTTTGTTTACTTTCCTACTCAAGGAAAATGCCGAGCTATGGTGAAAATGCGATGCCTTTAATGGCTTGTCTGGGCTACCCCTTACAAGTAATTAATACTGCAATATCTCGTCTTTCTGCAGAGAGATTCCGAAAGATTAAGGTGTTTCATTATACTAATTTATCATCGCGAGTAAAAAATAAGATCCATTTCAACAGAGGGTCTTCTCATTTGCCAATTAAAGTTTAACTCGGTGAAATCTGACAGTTTTTTTTAAAATTGGTGCTTTATATTTCTTTGATATTATGTTACCAGTGGATTACAAAGTTGTAGCTACCTCTGCCTCTTTTTCGAAAGTTACAAACAATGTCATGTTTATGAGATATCATTAACAACACACTTTCTCAGTAGCAGTCCGGAGCGTGGACTTGTGCGTGCCCGGTTGAGGCTGAGCCTGTTGCCATCCACCGCCTACTCCTACCCCCCTACTATATTAGACTAGGATGCCTCTGAACAAAGCAGTCAAAATGTTATGTTATGTGTAACCCATAAAAAAAAAACAAGATGAACAATTGTAATTGGGCTGTAAAAGTCATCAAAACCCGTATTTGATTGAAACCTATTCAAATATAATAGTGGTATATGTAGATACCACTATTAAAATCAACAACCCAATGAGTTGTTAATCAATTCCCCTTCTTCTTTCCAACATACGATACTCATACATCCATACAGCAAATCTGTAGGATAAAAGTGACGGCATATCGGGGCATTAGTTTGCCAAATAAGAGTGAAATTGTGTGTTTAGAGACATCCCGCGCGCCCGGACCACCGGTCTATAACATTTGTTACCCGCGAGGCAGTAGAGCTGGGATGTTATATCGACCTTTTTTCGATGTATTGGAAAATAAAAACAAGACAAAAAACAAATTTAAACAAAAGACGATATTTTTCTAAGCACTTTAAATTAATTTTGCCCAGATCTTGGCTACGATTTTCCCCTATTCTATAGCGTCTATTAGCCTTCCTCTAATTAGCAGGATAGGACACGATATTCCGTGTCCCATCGTTTGTGGAACAGCAACACATTTACACTCTAGGGCAGTCAGAATGGCTATCAAATGACCTAATCACCATGCTTTACAGATAAATCAGTGAATGAGCAGATTGCTATGACCTAACGGATATGACCTACTGATGTCATATAATTTAAACGTTAATATTAGCTGAATTTAGTTAATCTTACCGTGTCTTCAGTAAAACTAGAAATAATAACTACAAAACCGACCTTGATAAATGTTTTTAACAACTAACAACAATAAATATTTTATCGATAAAAGTCTATCGACGTTTCAATACGGCCACACGTTGAGTTATGCAGTCTGGCGTCTCGCGAATATCGATGAATTATTGTGCTATTTACATTACATCACTAGCTGCTAGGGAATGTATTGAATGCACTCATAGTCTTGAATAATGTTATTTATTGCAAGGTTTTGTTTACCTGACAATCGATTTTATTCAATTTAAGTTTAGTATTGCTATAAATTTATGATAGTAATGGTTAGAATTATAGTAGGAAGATAGAAATTATAATATTAAAGGATAAAATCGGCTACATGAACACATGACCTTGAAATGTGGCTGACTTGGACTGGATGAGGAAGGTAGATGACAAGATGTTGTGTCACAGTTTAGGAGATGCCCATAATTAGCAGAACTGCGTTGGACTGCGTTAGGCTGAGTTGACCAACCGGTATTCGTTAAACGCAAAACTATGGTCATTTCCTTAATATCAGGGTTTTAGAAGGAATTTAATACACACTTTCAAAATCAAAATCAAAATATTTTATTTCACATAGGCTTAGATGGGCACTTATAAAACGTCGACAAAAAGGTGCACGGTTCGGGTAGGTCGTTTCCTATGGAGAAGAACCGGCAAGAAACTCCATGGTTACTTCTTTGATAGCATTCACGAAAAGTTATCTCTAAAATCACAAAGTCTGAATTTTATTAGCATTGCACTTTCTCATAATTGTAGACGCTTGATAAGTACCTCACTCCTTGAACAAGGACCACCACTGCACCCCTCAAAAAAACTACCTTATAACCCCAAAAAAACCTCCCTACCTCCCATTACACAGGATAGGTGACCCGCGATCCTTCGCTGCGATACCCTGAACGAGTCCGTTATCTCGGCTGATGATCTTCAGCTCATCCGTCCGCGTCACTCAGCTTCCGAATAGCTGTTGTTTACCTTCGTGTGCTCTTCTTGTTGAGGTGTTTTGTTTTATTGTTGAGTTGGCTATAAAAGGAGGGGCAAGATTTGTTTTCAGTGTCTATGCAATTAAGAATGTCTTTTCTTTATTGAATGTTTAAAATAATTATTATCAGTGATGTGACAGTTATACCAT
Organism: Noctua janthe; assembly: GCA_910589295.1. NCBI lineage: Eukaryota > Metazoa > Arthropoda > Insecta > Lepidoptera > Noctuidae > Noctua > Noctua janthe. Next base: position 17,858,331 of record OU342562.1, read on the forward strand.
TCACAAAATAAGAAAAATTTAAATAAGGAAAACCTTCCTTTTATATTTAGTGCTGTTTCTGTAGTTGCAGCATCTTCTATCCTCTATTGAGAGCTAAATCCAAAAGTAGTACATCTTCGCGGAGAGGTTGGTGACCATAACTGTCTTATTTAATGATTCTGAAGATAACTTTATTCACAATACAATCGGATCACCTCTTTGAAAAGAAACAGTTTTTGTGCAATCAAAAGGCCAGTATTGCCAAAATTAACCTAAATACAAGTGTTTATGTTACTTAGGTAGGTACTTCATTCCCCAGTTAATAGATAAGTAAACAGTCTTATCAACAACAACAGCACACAGTCACCATAACAGTATCCATACACACTCATCACCCAGAAGCACTTATAAATACTTATAAGTAGACCATATCTACGTCCATTCTTACGAAGAAACTGTATCAGTCCCTCACGTCAGCCATTACCTTCGAACTAAACGATCACTGGACCTCATTACTAGCGTCTTAGAGGAGGGGAGGAAGTGGGGGAGGGAGAAGTGAGTGGGGGGAGGCTAAGTGACTCCGAACGGAAATAAAGGTGCACGCGACTGGAGGTAATGTTAATTGAATTTCTGCAGACGCTTGCCTATAGTGAGGGGGTGAATTTATTGCGTAGGTCGATACAAGGTCGATGGATAGAAGTGTTATGTTAGTTAAGTGGAAATATTTAAAAAGGATGGGGTTTATTTAAAAGGTGATTGATGACCTTTATTTGATAGTGAATAGTAAAGGAAGGTATTAAAGAATAGGTGAAAACCTGTGAAACATCATTTTAGACGACTTATGGCCTGTGTGAATTTACGCAATGTTCTTGGTTGTGAATGAGTTAGGTACTTTGCGTACAACTGTGTAAAATAAGAAATTCAATAATATACCCAAGAAAATCCTGTAAAAAAATTAACAATTATTCAATTAAGAACTTTTAATTTAATGTTCACTAATTGACTATCGACATTTTCCCACCCCTATTTGTAGACCGGCGAGTGATACGCGCGGCGGCCGCGTCGCACGCAAGATTAAACGTCACAAACCTTCAAGATATTTCCACCAGAAACCGGGGACCACTCACCTGTGCTAACATCAACACCCTTATCACAAACACCTAAGAGTTATATTCCCACGTTTTGAAGGTACGAGTTAACTTGGTAAATTAACAGTCACTTGCAGAGAATACTTCAGTAATATTTTGTATTGTGTAGCAATTATTGGAGGGAAAATTAAAGTTAAGACTCAATTTCGTTTTACACATTTGTTTACTTTGGCTGGGGTGGTGTTCTTGTGACAATGTCTCGACATTAAGTTAATGTTTATATAAAATGGAGAGTGCCTACGTTGAATTTAAAATTAAACATTGATGGACACTGAAGTTGTATAAATAACGAAAAACGGGTCTCGTGGAAAACCGAATATAGGTTTTTCTTACGAAAATAGTGGGTTTTATGCTTCTTTTCATTAACTTTTACCGAAACCTAAGTTGATGCCAGAATACTTATTTGATATAATATCGGCTCTGAGCCGAACGTTGCAAAGCCAACAATGCGCCTAGTAGGCATTCATTTAGGTTTCGCCTAGTTAGTGAAAACGGGCTTCCATTCTATAAACTCACTAAACTTTTCTTCACATCTATACTTTGGAAAGGTAACTGTTTTTTTTTTTTTTTTTTTTTTTCCGGATGGGATTTCCCATGGGAAATCATCAAATGACCCCCCCCACTCTGGGCGGAGCGGAAGGGAGTGTCAGACTTGTACTGACTAAAACCCATCCATGTTCCTTCTTTGCCCTTTGTGTTCCAGGGCCACGGTGTCTCTTTCGAACAGTCCCGCAGAAAGGTAACTGTTTGTGATGAACTAAGTAGGTACCAAGATATGGAAAAACCTTCATCTTCTACTTTTCCCTTAAAATAAATCTTCAAATAAAACTCCATCAATAATTTCAAATATAACGTAACAAGCGGAGTGTTAAAATGGCGGCGGGCGTTTTGGCGGCAATTCGTTCCGATTGCCCATCAATTTCCCGCTAAGTAGAGGTGCAGTAGGAGAGGCACGTACGGAAGCGTAATGGCGGATTATTACAGGTAATAGGAAAGCACTTCAGTGTGTTATGATTTATTACGATAAGAGAATCAAGAAATAAGTTCAGAAGAAAAGGTTCCGATGCTAACTTACTGAGGAAAATGCTTAGTATAATAATAAGGATGATGATGAAGAAGGGATTTGAAACTCGACTTGCAGTGTGGATGACGCCGGAGTGGACACCGTGTATCGGCAAGCGTGATGTGGAACTACCTCCAGCTGGATGGACCGTCAGCTGTAAGTAAGTGGCCGGGACTGTGTCGTTGGTCTAGCGGTCGCAGGCGACTGCTGAGATCCTGGGTTCGATTCCCAGGTTCCAATAACTGGCAAAATGTCGGTGTAAGCTATTATGTACACCGCTGCCTAATCCTTCGGGGACATACGTGGTGTTATGTTATGTGATACACTATATGTGTAAGACGGAGAACAGGGTGTTGTGATGGAGATTGAGAGCCTATGTTCAATAGTGGCAACAGACTGGGTTTGAGGTTAGAAGGAGCTACTATCTTCGCAGGGCAGAACCAAAATAAGAACCAAATAATATAGTTAGGAGAGGGCTCTTTCTATATTAGTTGCCCTTTTCCTGCTATCTCTTTACACGAACTGAAACCATAACCGTGTACTTATCGTTTCTTCTGTTAATGTTCACGATCACAATCAATGTCAATTCAGGGGCTATTAACAGGTTTGTATACGTTTTTTAAAACAAGAGATTCAATAAATGTATGTGGTTCAAAGACCGCTATTGCCATGCTAAAACACAACTACTATAGCAGTGGATTGCTACAAACTGATGAAGATTTAGAAGGTGACAGTCATCTGTTTATAAATAAATATCTGCCATCAATATGTCTGAAGCCCAAAATATCACGTTAGTGATACACTCCTCAGTAAAGTACGAATAGAAAGCAGGGAAATGCATTTTCCCCTCAGTAAAAATATATGTGACAAAAAACATCTTCCTCTCAATATCTCCCGTATATTCAAACACAGCTAAACAAGTCGCAAACACCAGGATCCCATAAAAGCAAACAGTAACATTAGCTCGGAAACAAGTCAAACACCTGAACTGTTTGCTAACGGTAAAAGGTGCTATCCGGTTGCCCCCTGCTCCGGCATCGGGTTACTAAACGTTGGAACAATACCAGGAGTCCATAGCGAATGGGAGGTTGAGGTTTTGGTGAAAATAAGATGATAGCAATGATTTAAATTGTGTGAATGTTAGGGATATTATTTGACTGCTCGACACGATTACGAAATATAGAAATCTGAAATCAATTTGAAATTACGAAGGTACTTACGCAAGATGATTCTAAGGTCATTTTGGAAAATCCATGTGTAAGCACTTGGGTAATTGACATTGCTTTGTAAAAATAATATCCAAAATAAAATAACCTCATGATGTAATCTTAGTTGAATCAAGATTAGCCACTAGAACAGTGGAGAAATATGGTCTCACTTCGGTTGTACCAATTTTAGGCTATCTAATAACTAGTCCAAGGTCAGAAAATGATCAAAATATCAGAGACGCATCAAAACTAATGTTATGGCGTCGAACCACCTTGCTCAATGTTTACGTGTGTACCTCCAGAGGATACCGTATACAGATGAGTTAATACGTCTTTAGTTAATTAACACCATCAATCAGGCCGACGTTGATTGAAGCGCTCTTGTTTTTCTCTTAAAGCTAACATTTGGATTACCAAGTGAATCAGTGCGGGCTATACTTTTTTTACTCATAGATTTTCTAGTCAGCTTTAGAATTATGTGGTGTAATCAGTGGGCCTGGACAAGTACAATCGTTTCGAAAGTGTTGCGTATTTCTGCAATAACTTTCAACAGAATTAAAATTTAAATTGAACTCTTCGGTGGATTGTGTAAATCCAATATAACCGTTTCCGGGTTTTCCATAACCATTATCGCTGATAGAATGTCACTTTGTCTGGGAGCTATGGTTGACCTAGAAATTCTTATGCAAAATAGGTTTACTTGTACCTAGTTCTTGGGCATTGTTTAATGATAAAATTAATTTACAATGTATACTGACTGGCTCTGTAGCTAGACTTTGCATTGCCAGTGACGCATTATCTACCAGAAAAATTAAACAGAGTTCGTATGTAATCTACTAGACAAGAAAATCGGGACTTTTCACAAAATGGTAAACTCAGCAATAAATACTGTTAATACAAACTTATTTACGCTTTATTAAAATGACTACAGTAGGAAGTTCCTAATCAACAAGCAAGTAAAAGTTTCCCATTCGTAGACAACGATTACTTACACACGTAGGTACAGTAGGTATAGTGTTAGGTATCGTATAGTGGGTGGCAGCAATTTCCCGACAGAGGTAACAAAGTCTAAGGGACTGACCGACCGCTATATATCGCTTGGAAGCGTTAAAGTAACGTGGATCTATTAGATAAGTGCAAATGTTGTGAACAGAAGTAATTCGTGGTTCTTCTTAGCATGTCGATTTTTAGTTTGGTTTGTTAGTTCGGTCCGGAAAACTGACATGCTATCAGATAACGATGATGGTAAAGTCAAAAATGTATTGCGTTGACATTAGGTATAACCACCTAAAAAAATCTGTTTTAGAAATACAGAAAGCTTTGTAAGCAATTAGCAACGTTGTCTTGCTACATTCAGAAGACCTATACCGGTCAAAAACGGGTTTGGTAATACCACAAACGTCCGTCTATTCAATACATTCATCAATGAAAACTTGTAGATTTGCTAAAAAGTTATAAAATTGGCTACAAATCAACGACGCCACAACATGATGCTATTAAAAAAAGTCTTGGTAAAAAATTAATTAAGATCTACACAAATATTAAGTCTGAGTTTGTCTCAAATGATTAGAGAACAGACTACGCCTTTATTGTCAAAAAAAAGTGTAAAACTAGACACCATTATTATTACACTGTGAGTCGCATCCTCACAGTTCTTTCGTCCCGTTGGCCAGTAATTGGCGCTATCAGAGTGCGGGCCACGCGGCCATAAAGAGGTGAAGTGAGGTGGGCAGCCGATCGACTGTGAACTGACCACGGGTTGATATACTTCTACTGTAACTATTAAATGTTAGAGGAATAGAAGATTAAGAACTTGTCTCATTAACGGATCTTAAAGAAGTGAAGTGAGGTTCGTAACCAATCGCGCTACGTCCATATAAATTATTAGTTGAAAAATTACTACAATGGAATGTGTGCTCAATTGTGATAAATAATAATTATACTCTAATTTACATCACGTCCGAAATAAAGTGAATGTGACTGATGAAGTGAATTAAAGAACATGTTTACTTTGAACACATTGGTTCCTGGTGGAGTACGTATTTAATACATTAGATAGATAAATGGATACTTTATTATACACCAAAACTAATTAATTCTTGAATCAGAAGCACGGCTACTAAGTGGAAACATACCTACTTTCTTTATAGGTTGATCATAGTAACTTACGTAGGACTCTTTAAATCGCACTACATTTCCTCTTCCCTTAACCGGTCAAAAAGTAAAAGGCGGACAAAGTGAACGTGTGTGCCATTAGCTGGAAGAAAAACGGTTGTCCCTTCCTTAGGTAGACCGTAGCAAGCACCCTACCTTTATAAGAGCGGTCGTGTCGGTTAACCGGACGATTTGTGGGCCCAATTGACTATCAATGAATAGTAGCCACTACTTACCTCTGTGCTCTTTTATGGACCGCCATTAGGGTTGATGTGGTAGGTTTAGGGTGAGCAGGACCAATCTTCAGGACTTTGACGAATGAATTTTGGTAATGGATAGAAACGAAGTTTATTAAGGAGTCACAATGTTATCTGTAAAAAAAATAAGGAAGCTAAAAGTCTATCAGCCGAATCCTTTGGTATATTTCATTGCTCTTAGTCGTAGGTCTCGAGTTTGAACCCGAGGCACGTACCTCTGATTTTTCGGATTCATGTGCTTATTGTATAATTATCACTTGCTTCGGTGAAGGAAAACATCGTGAGGAAATCAGCATGCCTGAGAGATATTTCTTGACGACATGTTAAGCCAAGTCAAAGGCCCATGAGCGGCACAAAAACTCTGACACCACATTAGGCACTAGTCACACGATAACGAAAGAATGCTCTTAGAGAGTTGAAGAAAAAACTCAAAAATAATGTTCTAAAATCTAAATTCAAATAATACTGGATGATTATAAGTTTTTTGGTAGCCTATGACAATCGAATACATGTTTGACCTTTCCCATGCTTTTCATCGATCGTTATCGCTGATAAAAAGTCACTTGCTCTAGGCCCTCAGTGTACCTCAACACCTCCGTTTACCTACTCAAATATTTTCTAATTTTCAAACAACACGCCTCAAAACTTAATTTCCTAACAACCATGGCACTCAATGCTTTCATTCTATTTCCCAGTTGAGCGAGTAAATAAAAATGTGTAATGTAACTCTCGCAGGTTAAAGTATTGAAGACAAGAGTTTCCCTCGAGTGTAGTCGGTGAGTGCTCCACTTAATAATATTTTTCACCTTGTTTCGTTTTCCAATTTTCCGCAAGTCAGTCTCCGGGGTAACGGGCCGTGTTTTGATTTAGAAATGCTTCACGAGAGGATGGTTTAGAGGGGACGATACTACTACGATTTGAAAAGGCTTTTCTTTTCTGAAAAATTGTGAGTGATATGTTTTGGTTGTGCCTAATTATTATGCACCCGTTCTTTTGCATATTTATGTTCAAAATAAGTCTCTGTTAATTTTACTTAGATACACGACCGACTAGCTGGTCTAGGGGTCGCATGCGCATCTATTAAGGTTGAGCTTATGGACTGGATTTCCAAGATGGACAAAGTGTTTTTGAGTTTTCCATCTGGGCATTAATATAAGTGAGATGCTGTTATACATGACTCCCGCCTATTTACTATGGAAGTAGGCAGCAGCTAAAAAAGCCGTTAGCCATTTTATAGTCTTTTTTGAGAAACTAATGCAACCTCTGTAAATCAGTTTCTTACTATTAAAATATTGTTTTTGTTAGAGTGTGACAGCGCGACTCAAAAATCGTGTAGTCTAAATATTTTTTTGAGACGTGTTTGCTATTGTCGACGTTAGTTACTTTTTATTTAGTTATCATGAAATTATTTACTTTCTTTGTGTATTTTTTGTAAACTTATAAAATTATATGTTAAGAAAGAAAGTTATTGAAATCAGCGCGTAGTTCAATTCTAAACTATAATATTATTGAGGTTTTATTATATTTGCCGTCTCACACACAATATGCTTATTACATGTAGTATATTTATCTACACCTAGATATACTTATGGAGTAATACTCCTCAAAAGGACGCATTGGACATCGCAAGATATAATTCTACTAAGAGCATCTCACGTTTACCTTAATATTTTCTTTTTATATTATCTGATATATCCAAGATATCATTTCATATATTCTTCCGTCATTGTCCCCGTCGTCTCGCTTGACCCCACTTGCACTAATCTAATTTTGTCCCTCTTAGAAAGTGGGGCCAATGTTGGCGTCCAAACGTGAAGTGTTTATTATGTGACCTGTAGTTTTGGCACCACCAAAAAACACAAAGCTTATGAAATTTCATGACAGATACTAGTATTGAGTACACAGGAGGTGCATATCAACATCTTAAGGTGCTGACGAACCGACAGGACCCGACAACGAACTGCATGCGGTCTTTGACAGACATTTCAGTAGGTACATTATCTGTCAAAGTTCGCTGTCCGCTGTCTTAAAGTTATTGTCTAGTAATCTTAATTTAAAAGTCATAGAAAACGTATTTAGACAATCTGAATTATACTAATTCTTGATAGTTTCCAGAGCGTCAAGTACCGACATTGTCACGAACACTGGCTCCAACATTGGCTGTCCATAATAACTTGGATGTCGCAACAACGCGCTCCGAGGGGCGAAGACGCAGGTAACTGACGGAAAATCTAATTTGCCAAATTGAATTACTGTGTCCACCAACTATGGGATATATTTCAACGAACTTGGCTTTTTGTTAAGTCAAATATGGAATGTGATGGACGCTGTGTTATGAACAGAATCTTTTAAGGTTTAAATTATTTTAAGAGAATGTAGGAAGTTAAACAATACAATAACAGGGTACTTCGATCCGGTGCCGGTGGTTAGAATTGTGTACGTGGATTTCGATAACTCCTCAATTCTGCCAAACTATTCTGTAGAGAAACTACAAAATCTTTCTTTGTATTTGGTAAGTGGTGCCCGGCGTGGTGGATTGTTCCCTTTCACAGAGAAGAGGCCTGTGTGCCCTAACAGTGGGAAGGCTGATTATGTGTGAATCTTTGTGTGTTCTAATTTGTTCAGTTATTACCTGACTGCGGCGTAGCCCAAAAGAAGGGTTATTTATGCCGAATTTGTAGTGTAAGCAGCACACCTACTTGTGGTGAGTTTTAAACAAGTTTTAACATTATGATACAAATTACGCCAACTTACATCACAATTTCAGATAAACCTAAGCTAAGCCACGTCATACCTGTACAATTGTACATGTATCAAGTACAACATGGGCCCGCATTCAAGCAGGGGTACAGAACATTTAAAAGTAGGAGAAGCCACGTGAACCGCTGCAATTTATATGTAAATGAGGCGCGGGCCGCGGGAGGACTATTCTGACTGACTTGTTTGTAGGGGTCGCAAGATTCGGCAATTGAACATTATATTGTAGGATGTTTTATTGCTAAAGAGACTGTATCTGTTTACAGTGATTAACCGTCGGATAGCTGAATTTCACCTGCACGAATGGATGTTTGTAAAGTCACTTTTACTGATAAATGCTGAGAACTTTGGAATCGAAAAATAGTAAAATAACGTCATCATCATTCTCCTTCTCTTATCTTAATACATTTCGGATGGCGCAGTATGTCTTCTTCCATACTTCTCTATTACTTGCCATCTAATCAGACACCTTCTGACTTTCCTTATCATCCTTCACACAGTCCATCCATCGTTTCTTTGGTCTTCCTCTACTCTTATACACATTCATACTCAAAACTTTCCGCATTCCAAATACTAAAATGACGTGTTAAAATTATACATGTCTTAATTCGTTCGCAAAATGCGATCCAATAAAAAATGTGACAGTTTGATATAAAATCGTTTTAATTTTCATTTCAAAGTACCATTCAGAGCCGTGAAGGGGTTCCTAAGGCACACTGTCCGAATAGGTAGCTGGTCGGTCTGACGGTCTCCCGAGACCAATGTAATTGCATTTCGCTGAGGTGAACACTTAACAGTGAGCAGAGAAGGTAGAACAGTCAGTACTTTTTACTGGCACCGGGCGATAATGTGATAATCTCGTGTCGTCTGGTTGTACACCACCGGGTTTTTTGAATGTCTCAATAAATGCACTGGCTGTTTTTAGTGTTATCTCATGTCATGTTAACTTGTGTCATGTAAACACGTGCCACGTAAACTCGTGGAATGAAAACACGTGCCATGTAAACTCGTGTCACATAGAAAGCGTACATGCTTCAGGTTACATAGGGGTATAAGTTTCGTTGATAACGCTTACCTAAACCTGCGTTTGATATCATACAAAGGCTCTGATTTAGTTATTTACTACAAAGTTATCTTTATACTGTGAACTTGAGCAAAAAAGGTTATTACTTTCAAGCCATTCTCGACAGCAAAATAACGGACACAAGGCTTACAAACCCCTGCGACAATATCTACTGAACATCACCGCTTTAATTCGGTTCAAAATGCTTATTATTTGAAACATATCATAAAAGATAAAAAGTCTTTGGAGTTACCTTCATCAAAACTAGTTTATCTGGCCATCAGACCGTTATCACTGACTCGTGGAGGACACAGTAGTTCGACTAATGCCGGCTGACATGTGTCCGAATGTCAGGCACACGACCCGCTAATCCGGACTGTCCGGGCCGGACGGCTGTAGATCGACACCGTTTTTGTTCACATTCACTTCTGTGTTCGTCGAAGAACCTGACTTATGAACATACACTATTGTTAGATCACTGTCCACAAACGATAAGTATACAAATTAGATTATTACCAGCTACAGAGTCTGGATTGTGCCCAGTTGTTGGCAATAGGCTCGGCCCCTATTACAATGGGACTTAAACTTAAATTTACAAATTGTAACACTGTAAAAAATTGAGATCAACAGAAACAACAGATTGAACCTTGTCACAGTTTTTAATCCTGGCAGATATTTTTATTTTGTAAATTGGCTTTATCACTACTCAACAGTGCAAAGGGCAATATCTCAGAACCAATAAATTAGAAGTTAATTAATATTTAACATCTGCCTCACAGCGACACAAGCATGAATTCCAGCATTGGGAACATTATGTACTACAGGTAATTATAAAATGAAGGAGGTATATGTCAATTCTTATATAATATGTAAAAAAAACTTATATTTCAAACAGACTTGTTATTTGTATCTCGTTTCTTTTTTAGTACTAACTAAATCTTCTAGATTTGCATCATTCTTTTTATCATGTAGCGTGATCCGTACAGGGGCCGACAGAGGTCCTTCTCCCATCGCCGTGAATGCCAGTACTGCCAACTGGTAGACGACATCCACGTGCACATCAGGGAATGTGGCTGTCGTCACGTTGGCCGGTGTTATGATCTCCATTGGCACCCCGTCCGGAATAACGTTGACACTGATTTTCTGAAAATGGAAAGAATTTAATATTTATTTTTAGACCGTGTCGTCCCACAGCATTGCAAAAGCCTCTCTCTCTCCTTTCTTAGCCTTTGTTTTTTAGCAAGAGTGGACCGGTCAGTCAGGTGGGAATAAGTTATTGTTTAAATTCCAGCTAGACTGTTTGATATTAGAAAAGGGCTTACGCTAAAAATTATTAACTTTATTTGACGTTTCATGGAACTCACTTTATTATTTTATTTACTGTTTTTAGTTTTGAGTTAAATCGAATAAACAAACAAAATATAGTTTAGACACTACGTACAGCTAATAGTTGCGAAATCTGAACTGCTCAGCTGTAAAGTAAACAAAAGTAAACAGCACACACACACAACACTGCACAGCGCTGTTTACTTTTAAAATCAATAAATCCAATATATTACACCTGCATGGGTTTAGGCCTCTCCTAAGTTGCACCATAACATCCGGTTATGGGCCTTTTGACCGTTAGTTATTTTTTCAACCGGATCTCAAACATCTTAAATTATCTCACTTACCGGATAGGATTCTTCTAGAACCCGAACGACTTCACCTCCTTGATTCTTATATTTTGTTTGCTTGATTTTCTTCACTTCCCATACTTTTAACTGTAATAATATTGAAAACAAAATATTAGGTAATGTGGAGTTCAGCTGTGCATATATCAGTATCTCTGAACTTTACGTTTATCTCAAACAGATTAATTAAATGTTTGAGTACTTTTGCAGATAACTTCCGACGTATCTTACTACGATTATACAAGCGAAGTTAGTACTGAACAGATTTCAGTAATAAATAACTTATACATCAGAATAACATGTGGGCAATTTTTTTTATAGGTATCTATAAAAAAATACGTGGGCAAAGCTGCTGGCGGAAACTAGTTAAATAATTTTACCAACTGGTTATTTAGTTGAATCATGTTTTAAACACCTTACTATTATAGCTATGATGTTACAAATTAACTAATATGCAAAAAAAAAACATTAAATTTTTGCTAATAAAATTCTCACTCTTTTGAGAAGCAGAAAAAGTTATGGCGTTTAATCTTTTTGTACTTTTAAATCCTACCTTGAGTCACCCGTCATGACTTGTCTTGAACAACTTTGTTTACACACACAAACATATTAAACTCACGCCATTTTCTAATGGGTAAAGACAGAAACTACATATCGCCACCTTAATTTGGTCCAAGTTCCGGTATAGTTCACATTTACTTTAGTTTCCACTTGTACAATTAATGTTTTAAACTTAGGACAAATAAATATAAAACGTACCTTATAACCAATAACAGGATTGTCAGGCTCATCGCTTTCCACTACACTCCAAGTTACTATCTCATGAGAGGTTATATTATTTGGATCGTCCACTGACTCTAATCTTTTTAGCTCAGGTATTGGCAAATTTAGCTGAGGTGCCTGTTGTACATCTATTGGTATTCCATGACATGCTGCCACTACCAGGAGCAAGAACACAGTCTCCATAACCTTTGCTTTTTATATATTCCTGGTTCTTTGTTATTAAGTTGTATGTGTTGTTAATTCCGTGTCCGTCGCCTGAATGAGCGTACAGTACCTAAAGATGATTATAATTACTTGTATGTTCGTGATAAAACACGTTTAGGTTGTTATTTATCTCTTGTTTTTTCCTCTATCATTATATTGTGTTGGTTAGTTTGTTTGGGATGTAGGTACGTTTCCATAGAATGATTCATTTATTTAGAAACTACTCAGACATTTTTAGACAGATTATCCTTAAGATAATTCTGAGAATATGTTGGAGATATGTTTGTAACTTGAACTCTTTCCAGAACAGTAAAATGATATAAAAGAAATCACCAGGTGATGTCGGTGATGCTGAGGGTTGGTAAAATATGTAAATGAAAAGCGACAAATGAATATTATAATTAACATGTTATAGTGAAGCGTTTTACGTTGAGGGTCACCCAAGGTCACTGAACCTTGTAAAGCGCAAAAAAAAAATATGTTAGAACCTCAACAAAACGGATACAAATTAAATCACATAAACAGGTAGGTATATGATATTTTTAATATTATACAACAGTCTCAATTTATCCAAAACCCGTTTTATAGCCTATCTTATATCTAATAACTGTAATTTCTTAATCACTCCTTGTCGAGCTTGATTCTGATAGGGTCAGACATGGGACCATCTTCGTTCTTCGTGAAGGCTTGCACTCTGACCTCGTAGGTGACATCTAGCTTTACTTTGTGGTATGTGGCGGAGGTTTTATCTGCTGTACTTAGAATTTCATCGGGACCGGAGATCATGTCCATTGTCTGGAATTAGGAACAAATGCATTAATATGAATAAGTGTTGAATTCGACAATCGTAAAACTGAACAGGCATATTTTTGGCTTAATTCAGCATTGCCTCTGAAAACAATATAAACAAATTATTTAAAGCAGCCGGAGGTTATAGGTAATAATCACACAAAATCATGAATTTAAAAGATATCAATATCATGGATCAGACATCTGATAATTATGTTTCAACCGCACACTTGTATAGGTGACCTTTCAGTTCTATACAACGTACCTACCCACTTGTAGTATTTGTCAATCATAGCTACTGCATTCAAACCATGAACCAAAATATAATAACTGTGTCAAGGCCGTTTGTGGAATTTCCCACAGAATTTATAACAATAGGTAGCTCAAGTAGTACAAGAATTGAATTTTAGAGGGAAGTGTACCAACCTCTTCTTTTTCTTCCACCACTTGTGTCACTTGTCCATCGATATTGGTATACTTCGTAGTTTCAATGTTCTTCACCTCCCACACTTTGACCTGTAACGAAATATTAGAAAATTATACCTACTGTCTACCCTAAAACAATAATATACAAACTGTTTATGTGATAAAAAATACATTTTTGTAGTTTGATTAGTCAAAGATAGTTGATTAACGACAAATTATGTTGATCTTCTTAGCCACATATTCGGTGATCAAACAATTATTTATCGCTTACTACAAAACTGCACCTAAGTAAACAGTGCTTGTTTTTACTAACCTTATAACCCACAACAGGATCGTGATTATCGCCACTGTCAATCTTGCTCCAGGAAACTTCTATCGCTGGAGGGTGCAGTACCGCCACTCTCACCGTCTTAGGAGCCGACAGCTGGGCCAGCCTGGTCTCTAACGGCAGACCCTGGCATAAACTTACTAGGGCGAGGAGATACACGCTCTTCATGGTTGACAATTTAAAAAATGTGTTTTTTTTGGACGTTTGTAACGTTCCGTGTCTATGAATAGAATGAAGTATGGATTACTGTTTGGTTGTGATTGGTTTACTTATTTATTTAGGTTAGTAAAGGTGTATTTGTATTGGTGCATTTTTGATTATTATAATTAATGTCACCATTTGTTTTGATAATTAAATAACTGACTAGGACTACGCTTGTGTCAAAGTCGAGTACCTGGCTTACATTATATTTACAAGATTTGCCTACATCTTGTAATTTTAGTACTTGGAGTGAAGAGTGACTGGTTTTCTTCTATAGTTAAATGAGGTAATGTCTTGTACGATCACAAAATTAATTCAAGTTACAACCCAAAGACCATCTAAGTGCTTGATGCGGAACAAATCCAAAAACCTCAGAGATGTTAAACATCCCTATAAGTAGGTGCGTATTTTCTTTTGTGTGACTCATGACAGTCGTTACTGCACTTACTTTGATCGTCAGAATATGGATAGATATCAAATAGTAAACGATGAGCAATATTTGTCTTTGTACTAATAAGTAGTTAATCACAATAATCATTGTGTGTAATGTATTATAGATTGTCACCATTGATGGGGTAAAAGCAAAGAATTCCAGTCGGTTTTTTGGTGTAATCGTGACATGAGCAGAATTCTAATGAACTTTAAATATAATACTGTGTTTAATTTTCCAAAATCATCATCATGATCACCATCATTTCAGCTGAAAGACGTCCACTGCTGGACATAGACATTAGTGTCGCCACATTGACCGGTCCCGTGCGTCTCTCATCGCGAGCGGATCGCAACCTTCCCTAGGTCAGTCGTCATCGGTCCACGTAGTGGGGGCCTTTTAACGCAACGTCTTACGATTCGCGGTCGCCACACCTGAACTTTCCGAAATACATAATAACAAAATTTAAAAACAAAATCTGCGTTACCTATTCAAAGTCTCAACAAACCAATTTCTTACTAATAATCTTTCTGTCTTTCTTTCTGTCATTAAAGATCGCGCTGCAATCTCTTCAAAAACACAAATTAAGGAAACTACTAAACAAGGACCAAAAAAAAACATAAAACACGTGAATGTCAAACAAAAGCTACTTAAATAAATCAGCCGGTCCTCCTAGTGCAAATTAAACATTATTCTTCGAAGGAATTCCTCCCAGGGACCCGGGGACTTTTATTGGAATTTTTGCCAATAGCTCTACGTGCCAATACATACGTTAAACGGTTGTAACTGTTCACACCCCGCGGCATTTAGCTTCTTTATGTCAATCGGCACGCACACAGACACGACCACATGTGCACACGCACGCACACATGCACGGGACATGCAAATCGCAAAGACGGAACAGGGAATCCAACGTGTATTCTATTTACTGTTGCTTTGTGCGATAGTAGGAGTGGTTTTGATACTTTTCTTATAAATTTGGCAGTAATTTGTGCGTTAAGTGGGGTGTTGTTTTACAGTTTTGAATTTAGTATCAGTAATGCATTCATTTCTTACATTTATGTTGACGTATTGTTACTAAAAGATAATTAGTCTTATCAACAAACTGATCGTAATTGTTTATTTCGAGGAACAATCTTACGAAATAATTTTGGGGATAACTAATCTTTGATTTCACAATTAACTGTTTTGTTTACTTTTGAATGCACCAACGCTAAATGATCAATGATGACGAGGTTCAATAAAAGTAATAAAAATATTAAAACTTACTTGGAAATATAGAGGATTACCACCAATCCTCAACATAAACAGATATCCCTTTCATATTAAAAAAAATACATACATATCAGACTCAAACTTAACATCTATATATATAATAGTAAACTGACTGACTGACTGGGTGATATATCAACACACAGCCCAAACCGCTGGTCCTAGAGACATGAAACTTGGAGGGTGTGTTCTTTGTGAAGAGTAAGTATCCACTAAGAAAGGATTTTTGGGAATTCCACCCCTAAAGGGGTAAAATAGGGAATGAAAGTTTCTTTAAAAATCCATCAGTTTTGAAGTTAGGATCTTCAAATTTTGTTGACGATTGAAAATTAATTAATACGATTCTCAGCGTTTTTGATAAATCTACCCCCGAACGGTTAAAAAGGGGGATGAAGGTAAGTAATCGGATATTTTTCGACATTAACGCGGGTGAAGCCGCGGGTAAAAGCTAGTCTTATATATACTCGTTAACCGGCTGCCTTCTCATATTTTTTTTGACGTTTAGGAAACCCAAATATATCTGTCAATAAAGACACTTATTATTAACTCTTCAAACCGAGATAACACGTATCAAGATTGTGAGATCGCAGTACAAATCCACTATATCCCAGTATTGTCCCTTTAACACGAAACGGAGGCGTATAACAAAATAAAATACAAT
The DNA here is from genome assembly GCA_910589295.1 of Noctua janthe. Classification (NCBI taxonomy): domain Eukaryota; kingdom Metazoa; phylum Arthropoda; class Insecta; order Lepidoptera; family Noctuidae; genus Noctua; species Noctua janthe. Next base: position 17,874,727 of record OU342562.1, read on the forward strand.
ACAAAAAGCGTTAAACGTGAACCTATTGATTTGCTGGAATTTTTATTAGGAGCCTACCTACCGAGGGGACCCAACAGTTTTATTGTAGCATCGCTTACCGTGCCGAACACTTTTAATTTTGTTTGTATGGAGATTTGTGAGATGTGTTCCCTGTGTCGAATCAGAGGCCATCCATTCTGTGTGTGAACAAATATAATGGGCTCTCCAATTTATATTGTCTTTTTGAGGAACTTGCAGGAACAGAAGTAGTTGTTTCACCCAAAATTCGCTGAATCTTCTGTATCTAACCTGAAAATTGGGAAATGTGAAAATCTTTACTGTTTTATTATTTGAAGGCAACACACAACAATACAACTCCATATTATCTGTGACGACTCCAACTCCTGTAGTTTACGAATACAATGCATAAAAAACAACCAAACCCAAAATAATAAACAGGACAGTTTAGAAATCAACTAACAGTTCCAACAATAAATTATTCAAAAATACATCTGTCGATAGTTGAAATATTAGCTAACAGCTTAATTATTTATCATTGAAGAGGAGCCAGGAAGTTAACAATGTATAATGAGACCGAATTGCAAATGGCGTGTGACATGACGCCGTCCATCACGACTCGGCGCCAATGGGCCGAGCAGAAACGAATATAAGTTCAGCTTCACCTTGCGGATAAGGAGGTGGGATAGTGACACTAACACATCGATAGATTTCTGATATGGGCTCAGAACTTCTGCAGGACATCATGATATCTCCTTCAGAGTGATTATACGCTTTAGGGATCAAGTGTCCTTCTCGTTACAATGAAGAAAAACATGGTGAGATGTTAATTATTCTGAGATTAAGATTTCTTCACTAAGAATTTAATAAGTACTTTTGGCAATGGACTCGACTAAAAAAGAAACACACCTCTAGTCCCCTACTTAGTCTTTAGATGTGAATACCCTTTTATTTGCCAGCCTCTACTCTACATTTAATGCTAATAATTGTACAAATATCACTATTTCAATAATGCCTTGCGACCCGTTCACGATCTCGGACGAAGCGACTTGCGACAACCGCGACACGCACGTTTTCCACTTGTTTCCTTCACGTGAGTTCTGTCGCGTCGTAGGAGGCATCGCGGTAACTCATGGCTCGCTCTAAGGAATTTCTTTCCGAGTCCGAATCATCGACAACTACAAAATATCGATACCACAATTACACCCCTACTACGACCCGCTGAAACCATATATTGTCCCGTCGTATCTGTCTGGCGTTCCGTTTTGTTTTTGCATCTCACTCATTTGGCTACCTTTATTGGTCCGGGCGTACGGCTACCATAGGTTGGTTGCACGGTCGGTCCGAAACGGTTTGATCTCGTCGACACGGCGATTCATCTCGTCGGATTCATTTGTTTTTTCAGCGTTTATTGTTTTAGAAGGTGTGTTTTGGGTTAGGTTTGTACGTTGATAAATGCTACATTCGTTTTTGTTGCTGTGAAAGGGAGTATTTTGGATTCTTGTTAGCGTTTGAGTAAGTGGCACATCTCCAGAGGAGTATGTTACGTTACTGCTGACACTGAGGTTTTCCTATCAGGACACTAGAAGCAGCAGCCTGGAGTCCGAAATGTCGATAGGCTCGCCACGTATTACATGGACCTTAAACATAATTGGTCAAATGTGAGTGTTGTATAGGTACACTTCTGTTTAACCCGTCGGGCATTTCATGCGTGATTTTATTTTTGTTAAATAAGATTGCAGTGAACGGATTAAAACTTAACGCGTGGGCGGTGAGTTGTTCACCAGCCTCTAAATAATCAACCTTTATTTAATCATTTCTTCAGAACCCCAAACACCTTAACTATAAATATAGCATTCCACGAATTTCTTATTCCACCTAAAACCGCAGGAATATATCCAAAACGAGATGAGCCAACAAATTAATTTGAAAATTCAAATGCCTTAGTAGGAAATGTAATTGTAAAGGCGTGTGTACACGGCGGAGGCACGGTAAGGCGGTGTTTACACCAGCGGCGCAAAAGGTACGGATTTGTTAGAATGTAAATCAAACTGGATGTTTTATTAAACACTCCTCTGCTGGATATTCAAATTAAGCGGTGTCGATCGTATTATAACATGGAGTGTGCTTCTGGTTATGATGAGGAAAAGAAAATTGGCAACGTTGTTTTTGTACTTAAATACTGACTGACATCATTTTATATTGAAACGGAATGTTTCGTATTGTTTTGCTATCACCGCGTCCTCAGTGAAATACGATTAACAGGTGCAGGTAATACGTGGCAGCAACTTCTGTGATAATAATTGGCCATAAAAACAGTTTACCAGATTCATCTTATGTGCCTTTATTTCTGCGGTCTAAATCGTGATGAGATTGGACTATCATTAAAACAAAACTAAATTACAGAGGCTTTATTCTGACAATACTAATTCAATTAGTTCGTCAAATTTTTTGTAATGATTTACATTTATTTCAAAAATCCATCTCCACACTACACTACCCTCGCAAGATTTCCACCTCAGCGTTCCCGCTGGCAATATTTACCCGTTACTTTCTGTAAACAGTGCCTGAACATCGCGAATATAACTCGTACAAGAAAATTAAGCTTGTTTAATTATCTAACTTCTTGTACTGTTGCTACCCTTTCGGGATCTCTACGTAGAGGTATGTGATTCGTGCATAATTAGGTGAATCGATGAGTTGAAATGAAGGTTTTGGGTAGTTAAGAATCTACTTTTTGAAACATGATTCAGCTTTTTGAATAAATGTCGGACTCTCCATACGGTTTAATTGAAATCATTGGATTTTAAAGCTTATCCTTGTTTTTAGACCTATAAAATACAGCTTAGAAAACGGAACGCTTAGGAACGGTCCCTAGAATATTTTTCTGTAAGCACAACACCGAATTTCCTCAACTTATTATTCACGGTCATTAATAAGAAGAACTAGGCGAGCAGAAGTCGACCGGAGCGAACTTCGTATCTGCTTCCGCTAACTACTAAAAGATGGTAATGAAGCGCACTCACCTTTTCCTACTTGTCCCTGTCACACTCGCTACACTTGCATCCTTCTATCCCGCTCTAAGCTGCTGTCAGAGCCACAACGGCCGATCCAGACGGTGACAAGAAATTAATTAGGGGAAGCTCGGGAAAATAATGGTGTGCCGTGATTTTTAAATGAAATTTATTTTCTTCACTTCATTTATTTCTGGGCGACATGACACTTCGGAAATTATTAGACTTTAGGAGGGCTTCCCTTCCCGTAGGTAAGGTTTCAGCTTGTTTACCTTGTGATGTCACGAGCATTTTTTCTGTTGATATTTTTATTTGTCCTGGTGTTGATTGGTTTTAAAATATTTTGGTAGGGAATTGAATTGCTTTCAGTTTTTTTTTGTCCTCGTTATATAATTTAAGATTCGAATTTAGGTGCAGAACTGTTGATTATATTTGTTTTCTGATGTGTTAAATTAAACACTTTTTGTAGGTACCCAGAGTTTGGCCAAGAGTTACATAATAATAAGGCTAACAAATAGCTAAAGAAAAACTATCGTTAGACCTCACGTCATATGAACCTTCGTTTAAGAATCCTTTTATCATTTAGTTGTGACTGTAAACATACTGCTGATAGCATAAACTATTCCAAATTATTGTTGGTTCGCGTCACCAACCTCACACATTTCTAAATCGACTCGCATGGTTTTGGAGGAAACCGAAACGTAGCTGAATTGACTATTTCAAGGTTTAGTTTTATTTCTATATGTGCTGTTGGTTCTAAATAGGCATCTATGCTATGTAAAATCTGAGAAATAGCTTCTCGCAATGAAGTCTGTTGACGCGTCTTAAAATTCCTTACCAAAGCGGTTTAAGTACCATAAAATTATATAAATATTAAGAACAATTAACCAATACAAAGGCTACCATCAAAATATGGAGTTATCGCAAGTAATGATGTCACCTGTCTGAAATACAAGCTGTTGAAACAGCGATTAAAACAAAGGGCTGTAATAAAATCACCGGCGATTATTATCAGAAACCCGCCGAGTGGAAACTCGGTAATATTCACGGTTATTATAATGGTGCAGGGTAGACAGAAGGCTAATGTTAAAGTTTAGTGCAGAAGAACCAAACTTTCTGAACTCGATGGTCTGTGTTACTATAAAGACATTACTACGGAGACAGTCGGTTTCGAATTCAATGTTCTGAAATGTATTTTTTTAAACCATTATTAGGAAATAATAATATATAGCTCTCTGAGCAATCAAGTCCTGGAGTGGAGACGAGCTAGATAGTCCGACGATCGAGTGACAGACTGGATGCGGATCGCGTAGGAGTTATGGCGCAGCTGGGGGAGGCCTATATCCAATAGTATACTGCGATAAGCTGAGATGATTGATTAACATATTCTTTGAAAGCGTGGTATACAATCTCATTAAAACAGCTAAATATCCTTTCAGATATCAAACGCAACTTCAGGACCTAAGAATTACTTCATATCCATTTCTCAATGATAATTCCTTTCAAATTAATGAAGTGTAACCCAGCCTGCTCCAAATTGACTTACTGTCTCGTCCACACCTGTGCCCCTAACTAATTAAACGCACGAACAGATTTATTAGCGATATGTTTATAATGTTACGTATTAATGGAGTTCTGGCACGAGACCTATCATTTTTGTTCTGTTTCAATTTGTTGTGTGCTGAAGAGTTGGCTTCGGCCCGAGGTGGAAGGTAAGTGTGACGATATTTCTGCTTTTAATGATAATAAAATTGGCCAATAGTCAAGGTTTATGCTATAAGAAAAGGTTTATTTGGAACAAGAATCTTTCCTTGGGTTTCTAATTGTTTCTTAACAATTCAAAAAAATATAATTTTCAATGTTTGTTGTTTCAATCTATAGGTATGTGAAGTGACTATCGGAAAAAGCAAAACTGTCTTGTTCTTAATCAAAGATTTTTAAAAAAAAAACTTCAGCAGGTAACAATATTAACAGAGAAAATCATTTAAATTTTACCAAAGCTAAAGATTCACTTATCCTTTTTTTCATTCCAGCAAAAAATGTTCCCTGAAAGAACTTTCCAGGCTCAAATAGTTCAAGATGACTTGCAACGTACTCCGAACAAGTTGTTCTTCAAACCTAAGAAGAATAGGTTCAACAATGTCCTGGTGGACAAAGCAAAACTTTACCTGAAATTGTTTCTTGAGACATCATCCATTCATGGCTTTAACCACTTGGTGTCGGCTAGGAGACACCTTTTCGAAATGTAAGTTATAAGGGCTGATTTTTCTACTACCTGACAACTTATTCCAGAATACCTCCACGTCAAGTTTATTTCACGGATAGAAGATTTCTGGCGCTGGTAAAATCAGCCCACTGTCCTTTTGACCCATTTCCATACCCACTTCTTAATATTACTGTTTTATGTATACATACAAATCATCATCAAAAAAAGCACAGCATCATCAGTTAAATTTCTGACCAGACATATCTGGTCAGAAATTTAACTGATATGCTTTAACTTACTAACTAAAATAAGTACTCAAAATTAAAAGTGAATTTATTTTGTTTATTCCTTTTTCACCAGTATCCTTTGGTTCACCATCATATTCCTGTCAGGGTTCGGCTCCCTGTACCTGTCGCAGATGACCTGGAGTCGCTACCAGTCCTCCCCCACCGTCGTCTCCATGGATCGGGACATGTTCGCCTGGAACACCACCTTCCCCTGTGTCACTGTGTGCCCCAATAACTACATTGATAAGAAGAAGCTTGATATCTATTTGAGGTTTGTAATGGTACCTGTCCTTATTTTGGTTACTAAGTCTAGATTGCAGTCATAATTATTATTGTTAATATTTGAGTGAAGTCTGGGTGTTATGGATGAAATAAGCTGGAATATGATGTTAAAGCTAAAGTTATGTTAAATTAAGACAACTCTTAACTTAAATCTTAATCAGAAACTGTTGGATAAATATAACCGGTCATTTTTTAACTGAAGCAGAAGCTAATGATGCCGATATCTACGAGTATAATGACACAATACACATGACTTAAGAAATCATACTAATTTTTGCCACCAATTCATTTTTACTGTCCCATTTACTGTTTATTTTTAGGAACTCCAACGACCCGAACAAGACCAGATTGGAGTCTTTCATCATAACTCTCGCCAACGCATCCTACAAGAACTTCGAGAACATTCCGGTCTACCCAGAGATCACTCCTGATAAGTACATACAGCTGCTGATGAACCTGTCTGCTCCCTTCAAGCCAACCTTGACCATTGGAGTGTCGAATGTGGCGCTGTCTATAGTACCCACTGTCACTGAAATGGGATTGTGTTATGCTGTTAATTCTAGGACTGCTGTGTATAATTCTCCCGAGTAAGTTCTTCTGCAGTCAGTCTCAATCGATGTTTGTTTTCTTTCTTTATGCTCTTGTTTACTTTATTTTTCTTTTAGATATCGAGATGCTAACCGATGGGACGTTATAAAAGATGATAAGAAGTCGTTGTTCATCCATCCTCTAGATGGTGAAGTGTTTGCTCAAGTTATGAATATTTCTACTGCTTATGACGTAAGTCTATAATTACAGTAAACAACTCCGAAAGTGACTGCTTTATATGTTTCTTATTTATAGTCAATCAATGAACTCGGCTTATCACAGTTAATTGCTGAATATTTTACGGCCTTGTCCAAATTGTTCTGCAATGCCTGGTTTGTCACCTCCCTCACTACTTAAGATGCTTTTTAGTTATTTCTTTCATAAAAGTTCTTCTATATAGTTCTTGATCAATTTCAGGTGTACATCCACGGTCCTCAAGAAGTACCGGACATATCGACCAAGTTCCAGCACTCATCTGAGGGATACTACATGAAGCTATACGTCACAGCACTCACCGTTTACACCTCGCCAGAAGCTGCTAAGTGATATATAGTTCTATCATATTCGTCTTTTCTGTATTTTTGTCTTTAATATTGATTGTTTTTTTTTTACAAGATTGAGTGTGAATCAACGTCGCTGTCGGTTTCCTCATGAAAACAATCTGAAGCACAATTCAATATACACATACACGATGTGTCGCATGGAATGTCGCATACGACTGTGTCTCAAGTACTGCAAGTGTATCCCGCACTTCTACAGGAGGATTGGTAAGACCACTCTGTCTTTCGCCTTCCACATTTACATAAAAAGTGTCTGGAACAGATTCGATCACCTTTTTTCCTTACAAATTACAAAACTAACCTGATCAAATGTACGGAAAAGCGTATCTTTAGCCGCTATACTGAACTGCTTTGTCTTATCACAGGTGACGAACAACTATGCGATATCGAAGGTCTACAGTGTTTGGCTAAACACAAGGGTAGCTATGATTATCATACAATTTTGTAATGTAAATAAACAAATTATGAACATGTTGGATATTAAAAGAGTCATGGTTGCTTTCAGATGAGTTGTACAAGTTGCAAGATGATAGTGGAAAGAAATTAAGCTGCGGATGCTATCCTCTGTGTGATGATGTGAACTATGTGTTACAATCTAATGTATGTACCGATTATCGTATTATGTTTTTGACAAACTAACCGACCATAGCGCAAGCGAAGTCGCGGGCAAAAAGCTAATTATTACCAAATAGGGAACAGGACCTAATAAGCATTCCAAAGTAACATTTTCACCTCATTTTGTCAGTCTTTCATCTATGTCTGTCTTCAGGCTCTTCAAGAGTGGTTCTTGGGCACCAACCTACAGTGGGGGATGGTGACGTACCCTCGCATGAGATATAGAAGGGACATCATTTTTGGTTTTACTGACGTATTGGGTATGTCAAATCTCTTTGTTTCCGTCATTACCACAATTTTTTGAGTGTCTATCTAGTATTCGCCAATGTTCAAATGTTATGTTTATAATATAATTTTAAGTGTAGTATCGTTTTTTTTTTGTTTGCTTCCTAGTTGCTGTCGGTGGTATGGCTGGCTTGTTCCTGGGCTGCAGTGTTCTCAGCTTCATGGAGATCGTCTACTTTCTCTCGCTACGTCTCTTCTGCTATGCTCACACTTCTAAATAAGTTTTTAAATGTTTGAGTGATTCTATTGGAAATTGTTGCACCGTGTTCTAGTCAAATAAAGTTAGTTTTATCTTGCATCTAAATATACTGTAGTTTCAATGTAACATTACCAGGTACTCACTGAATACACTGCATTCTAAGGTTCAAGAATTTACTTAGATTTCTACCTGTATACGTCCATATTTTGAAAAATTATAAAACAGAATTCCAAAGGGAGTCAGCCAATCTTAGCTCGTCTTCTCTTTGAGATCTTTGGACGTTAATTGTGACACTGTTTTGATTTATCTAGAGAGTAAACAAGTACATCATTTGAAACTGGCCACTAATTTCATTATGAAGCCGTTAATATACACAATGCACCCAAAACTACACCAATTTGTAACAAAGTAACTGTGGGGTCCAACAGACCCCAGGTAAATTTAATTTAGGGTTAAACGTAATTGCAGGCGACGCACATCGGGTCGTATTAACACATCGTAAATTCAACCCTTAAACACCTTGCTAATAATTAAGATGGGTCTTTGAGACCCTCGGGATTGTTGGGCCAATTTAACAATAACACCTACTGTTGTGGACGGGTTAAGGACATATCGGGTCACCTTTATTTAGTGATACTTTACAAGGGTTAGGTTAAGTAGGAGAGATGTTATGTTATAATCTTGCAGTTTGTTAGTGAATCGTTTAGTTACATTAAAAGCTGTTTAAATATAAGAAAGCCCTTGAACGTAATCCGAATACGAAACTAATCAATTTTACAGATCTCAAAGCAGAGCGGCTACGGTTAAGGAGCTAAGCTTTTGTGACCCACAGGAGTTCTTCAGTTCCAGTTCAACAACTACAACTCCATAAGCAGGAAACTACTTCTAGGTTTGCAGGTCATAACGTGATGGTGCTGGGTCAATAATTTTGATAAGGTAGACATACTTTTTGAAGACGCTCTGTTTCTCGACTCTTTCTTGTAACTCAAATACAAATCTGCTACAGTAAGTAGTGCATACCGCAAGTAGTCGATAAAACTCATCATCGACTTATCAGTCGTCAGCAAGACGTACGCGACACATCGTCATAAAAGGCTTAGCTGTAGGACTGTATAACTGTGGGGGATGAGGAGACGAGGAGGGGTAATGTTTAAGATTATTGTTTGGAGTTAGCGGGGTTGAGGTAATTTAATTCTGAGACGATCTACCTTTGTGTTTAGGATACGTGATGGGGTGACGTTGATGTCGATAGTTTGTAAATTTTGAGTGGTATTAGTGGCACAGTTTTAGTAAATTAAGCTTGAAAGAGTTTGATAGGTGGAGCATTTATTTTTCGTGAAAAACATTTATATAAAATACTAATCTCGACCTTTTGTGAGAGTTTTCTTTGTCTCCCACCAATACTTTGTTTCATAAATATGTATATTCAAAGGTTGACTGGTAGAGAATGCCTTGTGGCATTAAGTCCGCCTATGTATCACTATTGTACATGAAGTTTAAATAAATAAATAAATATTCATCTAAACTGATATTTGTATAATTGTTTTTCTTTTTCCCGGATCTACTATCTTGCGTGATTTATATTTTTGTATCGGTTTAGGTTTTAACTACACATTAACAGAATTCTAGTACCTACAAGAATCGAAATCCGTTGCCTAAACAATCTGGATTAAAATTTTTATCGATACCAATGTTCCCATCCCCAAAACTAGGTGTTTATTAATACTACATGTTAAGATTTTAATTGCGACCATCAAGTGGCTTTTGTTTATGAACGAGTTGCCGCAGGGGGCGCCACCTACGTCGGTTGCGACTGCGAGGTGATAGATATAGGTTTGTGAGTAGGTACGCATACACCGTTTGCGTACGTATCAATGATGTTTGACAAGCTGTAACTTATATTGAGGGTGGAAACTTGCAAGTAGGGTGATTATGTGGTTGAGACAAGGTAAAGTATAATGAGATAGGTATAAAGAAAACAGTTTTTTTAAAAAACATGCAAAAGATTTTTTGAAATCTTGTATCTCTTTTGCCGGTTTAAAAGTGAAGCTAGTGCTTTTGTACCGAGTTATAGTAGTGTATGTTCCCCGAAATAACATTTACACAGGAAAAACGTTTACTGGCCTGTTGTAACATATTGTTTAGCCTGAGGTCTAGAAGGTCGAGTGATCATGAATTTAGCAATCGTACCTACCAGAGTATTTAGATGATAGAGAATAGATCAAATTAATGATATTTAAAATCTAAGTAGTCCATAACTGGACTCTAGAAAAAAATTGTCCCTTGTATTGTACTATCCAATCTCTTTGTCCAAAACACCAATTCATTTTCTACCCCTCGCATCCCATACAAACTTTTCAACCATTTGCCACCCTTAGCCATTTATATTAAAAGCTGTCATAAAACGTTTATAATATCGATACACGTGCACGATTGCGAGATAAAATAATATGAAATAGGTAGTTTACGAGATACGGAAAACGTAACGGTTTTTTGAAGGGGATGATAAATCGATTGGAGTTTTTTGAAGGTCATGTTTGGATGGGATGGGGATGTGATATAATGTGTTATTTGGTATAATTGCATGAAAGGCAATTGCAGTAATATTGTGGAAATCGTTCTCTTGTCATAGGATTATTGTTGATTGTATACCTACGGGTTTCCACTGACACACACGTAGGTGTTACAAATAAAACGGCTGAAAGTAGTGGAAATGATCAACAGCGCCAGTGTTTACTTTAAGGTCTGTCGATTTTGTTTCATTTTTTAGTCATCAGAGGGCTAACTGTGTATCCACACCACTCGATCGATCGATGGTAGAATGGATTAGTCGACGTCGATCGATACTTTCTAGTATCGATCGACGTCGACTAATCCAATCTACCATCGATCGATCGGTTGGTGTGGTAACATCCTTAGCCCTCTGATGACTAAAAATGAAACAAGTGTTAATGAGTACTATTTCCACAACGACATTCAACAGGATTGGTATAAGGTTGTCGGTAGGATACATCTGACTAAACCATCACTTTTGCTAGACCTTCAGAATCTGATTCTCTGGAGCTCCTATTTTGTGGTATTTCAAAAATAAACCTATATTATTGTCAATAATCTAAATGTTTCACACGCAACAATAACAGACGTGTTATCCAATCCCGGCGACCGCGTGTATTGCCATCAAATCAAGCACTACCCCTGACCTATCGTTTATTTACCCCACCTTTAAGAATGCCAGATAAAAAAATGCTCCCTGATTTATGGGTATTTTTTCTCTCCGATAAATAGTTGTCTTGAAGGCCTGTAGGGCGGGCTTTCCTCATTTTTCTAAGGTGGATATTGCCTTTTTTGCTGATAAAGAGATGACGAATGAGGTAGGTGCGAGATACTTTATGTGTTGCCCTCAGATTTATTATATGGGTTTTTATTTTACGATCACTTTATTACAAGGTGTGGTTGAGATTATATTTTGCTTTATTTTGGTGTTGATAAAGTGTGTGATAGTTTATAGGGTCTTATGTTGATTTTGTGAATTAAGATTCTTAATTAAGTTAAATTTTTTAGATTCTGTAGATTCTGCCTACCCCCAAGGGACGAAGTCGTGAGTTTTAGTAATTAAACTGACAATCATCAAGTTCAGAAAAGAAAAGCAGATTTAAGAAGACTAGTAATTTTCAGTGTTTTCACCCACTCATATTAATTAAAAAACATTATCTCCTATACAAATTACCAAAGTAACCCATCTTTGGGGGTTACTTTCTAATGTGGATTATTTTCTTTAATTCTGGGTGAATGAAATAATCCTCATTATCCAACACAACAAGATACCTCAACTCAAGCCCTTAACTTACCCACTTATTCAAAATAACCGATCCGCCGTTAACAATGACGTCACTTCCGACACCCGCGTTTGATGTCAGTCGAGGGGCATGGTGGGGGGGGAGGGGGCAGGGGGCACCACTTGCCGAGAACAAAGATTTAACTAAGAAACAAAACATGCTTACTTGCCATGTTACCTATAGCGGGTGGTGGTAGGGTGTTTGAGAAAATAACGATTTAATATTAGGAACGAAGTAAATAACGCTTAGCCTTGTTTTCATTTTTCGGAAAAGTTATAGTTTCTAAACGTAAAATGTAAAAATATTCGGGTAAAGCGTAAATCATAATTTCTCTGAAAAAGAGTTCAATGTCCTCGCCGCACCGAAAAACTTAGTTTTTGTAGTGCTACATTTTGCAACTTGATAATATCAAATAACTTTCTATAGCTTTTTGCCATCCGTTGTTGATAACACTTGTAAACGTTGCTCCACAAAGTAACTTAAGTGCTTTACAATAACACTACTTTTCGTAGGTCAATGAATATTAGGTCCGGTACTAACCGGTATTAACCGGTACTAAAAGACTTACCTCACGAATGGTAATTCATGGTTGAGGTAAATCTCACAACCATAAAACCTAATAATTGTACAATGTTGAACATCGTGCCACCCCCTGTATCACCCTCTCACCTCTCGCCATTGTGGCAGTCTGTGGCAGGCGTGTCTTGTCGCCTAACTTTTTAACGAGCGCTCACATCCACTGCATCAAAATCACAATAGGTACGTACATTGTGCCTATAAGTAGCTACACATATCTACCAGTATAATTTAAAGACGACATACTGAAGTAATCGAAATAGTAAGGAAGGAAGGAAGGAATAAAGCACTGTTTAAAGTTTTGCGCCTTACAAAAATGTATTAGCAAAGTCTCACATCTTCATATTGCAATAATTGTTGCGTTGGGTTAGAAAACTTTGATATGGATGTTTTTGACATGGAAAGAAAAATTCCAGTGCGAGCAGGGTTTGAACCTGCGACCTTCCGATTCAGTACACCGGATGTCTTAACCAACTAGACCATCGCACCCCGCTCACAGATCTCGAAATTTTCGTTCCATTAACCTGGAACCTGGTTATTCTTACTGTTGATCAAAATAGGTCCCATTTTTATTTAATAACATAATTATAGTAGAAGGTAGTTAAATGCTCTAAAATACTATGAAATTAATATAGACGTACCTAATTGACCTGCTCCGATTGTTTATCAATGGTTACGAGTTATGATTGCCTACTTAAATCATGTCTTTGCGACAAATATTTTTGTTTTTCTTTATACACTATAACGTATTATGCATAATCACCCTATATCGTTCATAAAACAGGTATACAAATATTTGTCTGTGAGATGTTCACCGTACCTAATGCAATGCAGCACGCAGGGGCAGTAGGGGTTGGTGGAAGACATAAATGGATTTTGGTTCTAAGATTTGACTGTTTTCTCACTATCAACCATTGGGAGATCCATGAGCATCCCAGTATTAGATAATTTATTAAAATAAAAATACACAGAACAGAGAATTGGTCGTCCTTACATCGCAGTACTCCAATAACTAGTTTATTGAGTAAAATGTAAAGATAACACTAAATAGGTTGTAGGTTAACTCGTGAAAACTGAATACAATTTAATTAATAATGCGGTCAAAAACGTGCGTTTAAAATGCAACACTCAAAATACATAAAGGACAGTTTACCCCGCACAAACAAGGGTGCACACATTTCATTAACCTTTACAGTTTAATCCGCAATCCATCGGATTCATTCGCCTTTTTTCGATAGTCCTTCACAACGTATATCGTTCTGGCAAAGCGGCTGATCAAATCAACCGTTTATTTGTACGGGCGCACTCGGCCGTGGCGGATATCGCGGATATTCTCGCGGATACGCGGATATTTGCGGTATGCATTCGGAATTTAAATAGCGTGCTTGTGTATATTGGTGTGTTCCACTAATTTGTAGTGTCCTGTTAATTCCGTGACATTTTGGTCACATTAGTTTGTTGTGGTGTTCGCAAATTAGGTTTCCTGTCGACACTTTATTTGTATCTTGAATTTATGGAATTCACACTAGGGTGGACATAAACATGACATGTTAAAAACTTTATACTGCACTGATTGAAAGCAGGTTAAAAAATAAAGACGTAGTTTTTATTACAATTTCAATCGTTGCTTATTTGAAATTGAGCCTAGATAATTTAAAAAGCATCCAAAGCCTCTAATAGGTATTAAACTATTGCCTAAGTACTAATAAAGCAAATTAAAATCGAACACTTGTATAATTGGTTTAGTTATCAAACCTCATAACTCTGTACTCTAAGCCTTAATCAAATCATCCCAAACCAAAATCCTAAACAAAAACATCCCGCTAATTCTAAACTAGATCCCTTATTATCAGCACCACTAAAATATCCGAAAATTAACCCTCCCGTCACTGCCACCACTAAATCCGAAAATTCGTATTCTGAAATTTGAAAATTCGTATTCCGAATATCGACCGTTGACGGTAGATCGAAATTAACAGGGGATTGGTTGTCCAATCAGGCTGATCGCAGTGTTATTGAGGCTTCACTTGATAATATGCCACAATACTGTTTACACTTTCTATTTAGTGCAACGTTGATTGGCAATCAAAAATGTCATTTGGCTGTTTAATTTGTGCTTTTAAAGTTTATTGAGGTAAATTATGATTAATTTCGCGATGACGATTGATGAATGAAATAAAGGATGTTTATTATGTAAAAATGTTGATGAAATGCTGTACAATTAAACAGTTCGTTTTCTTTACTAAGTATTGACATGTGGCTTTTAGTAAGCAAGTTATACTCATAATTGGGCAAGCGGGGTTCATGCATGACGCCTTTGCCCTGCAATGGGGCAGTAATAGGCTGTAATTATAAGCACGATTAGTTTCAAATAATTAATTATTGTAAGATTAAGTAAATCTAAAATTATTCATTTACATTTGCCATAAATTTCGTTCCGTTATTAGTAACATTGTAAGACACAAAACGATGACAAACTCATAAAAGAGTAACCCAAGTAATTGTTTATACGTTCGTGTAGGTGTGCGGCCATAAAAACCGCGAGTTACGAGCTCGCGTCGCTCACACATCGCCCTAACAGCGTATTTACGTACCTGAGTTACGGAGGGAAACGTCCAAAGGATACATGAACAATGTCCTGGATAAAGGTTCGTTTACCTACGCTTGGAAATTGAAAAGAAACATATTACTATTCTTGAGAGTTTATCACAGATTTTAATATACAACCCCAACAGGTGTCACACTAGAATCGCCTTAATTTCTTTGTTTTTCCTCGAATTGTCTTCCAAATTAACATTGATTTTTTGCAATAAAAGCCAACCCTTTCTTTAGACACACATTATTGTGTAAGCATATTGTTTTTTTTTGTGGCATGTGCTAAATAAAAGTGTTTTCTTTCTTTTTAAATTTACCTGTGGACATAAGATGTGACCATTTTTTTTGGTCTTTAATTCGATCGAATAAGTCAAAATTCTTGCTTATAAATTCTTCAATGTGCATTTATCTTAACAAAATAAATATCGAAGTCTCACCATTTTGTCAAAACAAAACGACGCTCAGTTGACGGCGCGCCGTAATTGGCTTCATTACATATTCTCGTTAAAGTTATTTGTCGAGAGCTTGCTCACATTCCCCGCTTATTTCGTGGCCCACGACATGTTTATTTGCTGACGTTTCCTTGAATTTTTAACACGATTGTTTGGAAGAAAGGTTAATTGGTGTTTTTGTAAATTACTTAACGAATGATGAATTATTCTTTGCGATGTGATTTGTTGTTAAAACTTATATCATAATTCTCATAAAGAGGTAAAGTTTGTATGTAGAGGGTAATTGTCAGAATTACTGTTTTGTTTCACTAGCTACATTATCTCTAAGTGTTATATTTAAATCAACCGCGGGCAAAAACTAGTAGCCAATAAACTGAAGTTAAGAAAAATGTATCATTTAAAACACTAAACAGCCGTATAATCCCTACAATTGAACGTTAAGCGCGGTACACACTCGCAGCATGCGGCTAATGGCGATCTGAGTGGTTTCACGTGTACAACCCACCTTAGGCGTGCGGGGCGCCGCTAAATCCCCTACTTTTAGTTTTTTACTAACTTCTGCGTAAAGTGCACATTGTATCGCTCTCTCATAAGAGGATTTTACTGAGCTTCAAAGCTTAACTTGGCATGTTAATTTTATTATGTTGGCTTATATTTAGCGATAGTTAAAATTAGCTTTGGGCGTTTGAAGGGTTAAGTTGCGATATGAATTCTTGAGTGATGAAGATAGAAATTATTCGTATTATCTTATTATTAGCTGTAATCGTTAACTACTTAGGTATAATTATCTACATAGCATGACCTTTTGTAGCTCTTCTCGGGCATTCAATACATTAGGTACTTCTCTTCAGGACAGGACACCTTGCAAGGCCCGGTGATGCACCTCGTCTTCAAAGAGGACTTTTATCCGCAGGGAGTGGTGTTCCGTCGCTTCCACGGCCAAGTGCCACATGAATGCACAGTGCCACATGAGTGTACAAGTGAATGTTACTGGGTAAGGTAAAGGTATATCTATGGGCGAAAGTTGCCTGACAATAATTGAATGTTGTTGTTGTTGACGGAAGGTGGAGTAAAGCTGTAACTGAATGGCGTCCAAGGACTGGAAAGAGAAGTGTTGGTCGTCCGGACGCTAGATGGGCAGACGGCATTGTTGCCATCGCAGGTATATCTTGTATGAGGCTGGCACAAGAACGCAGAGCTTGGCACAAGCACAGAGAGGCCATACCCAGCAGTAGATGAAGTCGGGCTGTGGATGATGGTGATGATCACTTTTTGAAGTTTTGATGTATTTTTGCTGGCATATAAACCTCTGGTAAAAAAAGACCACTCAATTAGAAACAAAAAAATAACAATACTCGTATAATTTCGAAGCACCTATATACTGTTTCGTAAAGTGTTTTTCTTCTCAGCCCTTAGACTGGGTTTCAGCTACATTTACGGGCCGAAACCAAAGCAAATGTAGCGTGTGGTGTGTAATGTTTATGTGTTGTGATGAGGTCCTATTTCGTTTTCTTCTATCTGCATGAATTTTCTAACAATTCTGCACGTATTTAGAATCGCAGCTTTTTGCAGTATGATGTAGATGGATTCTTTTAGGTCGAGTAATTTTAGACTATGGAGAAGATGATTTGGTATAACGCCTGTTGTGGAGAGGACTATAGGCACAACATATACTTTTTCTTGTCGCCAGATTCTAGTTACTTCGTCTTTGAGCTCTGCGTACTTACTAATTTTTTCTGTGATTGTCTTCTGTATATTGTGTGTATTGGGAACAGCAATGTCTATAAGGTAAGTTACTTTGTTTATTTTATCCTGTAGGATTATATCCGGCCTATTGTAGTGAATAGTCTTATCAGTGAGTATAGCTCGATCGAAATAGAGTTTATGTGTTGTATTTTCTAGGGTAGCTTCTGGTTTATAATTGTAGTAAGGAGTGCTGGTATTATGAATGAGTGTGTGTTTTAGTGCTAATTTCTGGTGAATGACATTGGCCACTTGATTGTGCCTGTGAGTGTAGTCGGTTTGCGTGAGGGTTGTACATGCTCCTGTTATGTGCTGGATGGTTTCTGGTTGGCTGTGACATTTGCGACATTTATCATTTGTGACTGTAGGATCTTTGATTATGTATTTTCTGTAGTTTTTTGTGTTGATGATCTGATCTTGAATAGCTATTATAAATCCTTCAGTTTCGGGGAATAAGTTGCCTATTTTGAGCCACTTATTTGAAGCTAATTTATTTATGTGGGATTGCTCTAAGTCATGAGGGTGCCGTCCGTGGAGCACTTTCTTCTTCCAGTCTTCTATTTTATGTTGCTGCGGGTCATCATTATTTGTGTTTAGTGTTTCTATCTGATGACTTAGATTAAGTGGAGTGTAGTTTAGATCATTTATCACTATGGCTTTGTGTATGCTACTAGTGCGGGATTTTGAATGAAAGAATGATTTTAATCGACTAATTTGTTTCCGCCATAGGTGCTGGATGTCTATTAAGCCTCTCCCTCCATGTTGTCGTTTAATGGTAAGTCTCTCTATGGCAGACTTAGAGTGTAAATTGTTGTGCTTTGTAAGTGTCGTTCGCGTAGTACGCTCTAATTGTTCAGTGTCTGTTTTGGACCATTTTATAACTCCGAATGAGTACGTTAATACGGGAATGGCGAAGGTGTTTAAAGCTTTGATGAGATGTTTACCTGAAAGTTGCGTTTTACAAATGGCGTTCACTCTCCTCTTATACTCATTACTAAGCGTATTTTTAATGCGTGTATGATCAAGACCTTTTAGTTGCGCGTACCCTAAATATTTATACAAGTCAGTCTGTTCCATTGCTGATATAGTATCCGTGTCATTTAGTACATAGTCGCCAGGCCGTACCTTGCCTCTCACAATGTGAAGTGTTTTACATTTTTCTAACCCAAATTGCATGTTAATATCTTTACTGAACTCTGCTGTAACATCTACTAATTTCTTCATGTCATTTTCTGTTTTTGCATAAAGTTTGATGTCATCCATGTATATAAGATGGGATATTATTGTTTCATCTGTAGTGTGTTTGAGGCAGTATCCAGCCCCGCAACCCTGCAGCAAATGAGACAGAGGATTTAGGGCGAGACAGAACCACAACGGGCTCAAGGAGTCACCTTGGTAGATACCTTTTTTGATGGAGATTTGACGAGTGGTGACAGTATTGTGGTTGTAATTTATTTGTAGTGTTGTTTTCCACTGAAGCATTATATTGCGTATGAAATCTATAATTTTCGGGTTTATTCTATAAATTTCTAATATTTGTATCAACCAAGAATGAGGAACACTGTCAAAAGCCTTTTTATAGTCAATATATGTGCAATGTAAATTTCTGTTTTTATAGGTGGCATGTTTATGAATAGTGGAATCAATAATCAGCTGTTCTTTGCATCCCATGTGGCCCTGCCTGCATCCCTTCTGTTCCTCAGCTATTATATTGTGACGTTCGATATGCGAGCTAATTTTCTTTGTAATTGCAGATGTCAGTATTTTGTAAATTGTGGGTAGGCATGTAATTGGTCGGTATTGGGAAGGCTGAGGTGAATTTTTAGTTTTAGGTAGCATGTAAGTAATTCCTGTTGCAATAAATTCGGGTGTGTTCTGTTGTCCTAATATGATATCTGTTAAATTTTTTGCTAAAGATTTGTGAAATGAAGTTAACTTTTTGTACCAAAAATTGTGTATTTTATCGATACCAGGTGATTTCCAGTTATGTAATCTGGCTGTTATGTGTGTAATGTCAGTCTCTGATACCTCTAAAAATTCCATTTCGTCAACAGCTCTCCATTTTACTTCTTCTTCTGCTATCCATGATGCTTTGTCGTTGTGCTGTACTGGCTCTTCCCAAATGCTAGCCCAATACTCTTCTAGTTGTTCCTTTGTAGGTAGGTTAGGTATGTTTGTGTTATTTTCATCAAATGTGTCTGTTTGTGGTTTGTGTAAGTTTCTATAAAATATTTTTTCGTTTGTAGTAAATGTGGTGTTATCTTTTTTACGTTGTTGTGCTTTTTTATATCTTTTGAGCCTATGAACTTTGAGTGCTAGTTTTTGTTTTAAGGTGTCTAAAAATTCTTCAGGTTGTCTGTTATTTTTTTCGTGTCTGGTGTGTGTCAAATTGTTTCTAAATATGACCTCAACTCTTTTTACTAGTTTATTAGATCTGCAACCGTTAATATATTGAGTGAGTCTACCAATGTCTGCCCTTAATTTTTCAATATCTTTTTCTAGTCTCTGTTGCCATGCTGGTGCTAAATTCTGCCTTATTCTTGGAGTTCCTGTGTGGTCTGTGATTTTAAAGTTTATTTCTTCAGATATAACTACGGCAGTGCAATATATAAGTAGGTGTATGTCTATAAGCTGTGTGTCATCAGATATAAATTGTGTAAGTATACTCTCATTAAATAAATTTACTAGACGAAATAGGTTAGGTGTGTATTTAAGTTTAGGTAACCTAGGTCGAGCTGCTGGGTCCATCCCAGAGTATTGTGTTATCGTTGTTCTAAATTTGTCATTAATTTCTTGAATATATGTATCTGTTGTTAAGTGTTGATCTGGGATGGCTATGGTCTCAATGTCATTTTCCAGCGTAAGGGTAAAGGATTCGGTTTGTGTGGCTGTGTGCGATATTTGTGTGTGGGCTTGTGATTGGTTGTACGGTTGAGATTGGGAATAAATAAGTTGTGATTGACTAAGTAATTGTGGTTGTTCTTGATGATAAATTTCGTTTACGTTTTGTGTAATATTGTTAGTATCTATATAATTTAATGTTTCTTCTTGTAGTAATTGTGTTCGTATTTCTTCTTTTAATTGATCTATGACTTCTTGAGATAGAAGTTTATTCCTAACTATGGTTCGTCTTTGGTCTGCAATTCTTTGTTCTGAAACCGCAATATCTGGATATTGTCGGGTGAAAAGTGCATGCATTTGTTGTCTGTATGTGGTCATATCGGTCTCTAATTTAGTTATGTATAGGTAAGTTCGCATGATAAATGTGTTTACTTCTTTGCTCCATTTCATGCGAACTCTAGCTTTTCCAGCCTTGGTGGACGCGGGCAAAAAGGTAGATACCCCCCGCGTAGCATTCAAGGTCGGAGTGGGTGCTGTTTCGTTATTATTATTATTATTATTCTACTATACACGTGACTTTTTAGTCGTCTTACAAAGTTCGTCCACTCATTGTACCCGACATAAAATAGCTCTAGGCGCGATTTTTTTTTATCTTCCATAATAGGTACAAAAAAAAAAAAAAAATAGAACAAAATTATGAAACATCCTGTTAATGATGTTTACGTGTCAAACGGGAGAACATTACCTACCCAGCACTCGAGTCCAGTAGATCATCGCTCGCAACAGGGCGTTTTAACTACGTCATGCGTCATAATACTGAATAATATTTTTATTTTTAAATTATGAAAATTGTATAAAACAGTTCATAATAAACAAGAATATATTCTTTAATGGGAATAGTAAACAAGAATATTTTCTTTATATCAGTAGTTATATAATTCAATACGCGTGGGGTGGTCAATATAAAAATGTATTTCAATAGTTTTTTACAGGAAGTAGTAAAATGTTAGTTACGTTGTATTTCTTACATTAGTTAATTAGATATTGAGAGACATGGCAAATGTTTTTTACGATTTGTTTTATTGTTTTGAAAGGGGCTAGCACAGGGACGGAAATTATTGTTCAGCGCGAATTTCTTTAATTTTCAATAATCCCAACGATCAGCGAAAACTCTTAAAACTCTGAACAAAATAAATAAAGACGACTTTAAAAGATGTTTTGATGTTTTGAATGATAAATTAGAATATTAATTCATTTAATTATTTCTTAGGTAGTTGCTAGCTACTATGGAAGATAACCTGAGGAAGTTTGAAGAAAGTCTTTTTTAATTAAAATACTTTTTTTCCCGATATTCAGAATACTCACCTCTCATATTAAATGGGTCGAGAATAACTAAATGGTGCGTTCATGACAGACCTGCCTACTCCAATTACATTGCATAGGAGATGAAAGCTCTCATAAACGTGTAATTACCGAGACGAATCGCGAACGCAAATATTGTAGTTTTTTAATGTTCTAGACGAGATACTTTTCAACTATTATTTTCAACTATTAATGTTGTGAAAATGTGGAATAATATTCTAGTTTTATGTGGGCTTTCTCATTGTCCCCGAATTTTTATAATAATTCATATTTGAGAATAGTTGTTTAAAATTATTTTTCGAAACATTCTTTCAATGTTTTCCTGTTTTAGATTCAAAAGTTAACAAACAGGTTTGTTTTTATGTTGAGTTCAATTAATTTTATTAAGTGGAAGAAAAAACAGCCAAGATGAAGTGGGAGTGGGTTGGCCACGTAGCACAAATGGGCCCGGAGAGATGGGCAACGATCGTCACTCACTGGACGCCTGTCGGAGGTGTGACGATCTGATCTCGTTTGCGGGGCGAACGTGGCCAGATATTGCACAGGATAGAGAGGTTTGGAAGTAGAGAGCGTTGGCCAGCAGAGGGATACCCAACACCCTAACAAAAAGATGGAAGAAACGACACCCTGTTAAAAATTAAAAACCCAACAAACTCAGAAGTGATAAGGACGTGTCGATGAAATAGATATATACTACGAGTGTGAGTTACTTTCCTCTCTCTACCCAAGCAAAGTCTTTTTACAGATTATCCTGACCATTCACACTAATCCTGAAAGCCCATAATTTCTAAAATCCTGCAGCGAACTCAAAATCTTAGGTGTACGGAACTACATAAATCTCGCTAGCAAATGACGCCGGCCTGCCCTGCGCCTATACATCACGCTCTGTTCAGAGCTGCACTACATATTTTATATTATAATATATAATTTATATGCATATTTTATGGCCCCAAAGATTTACTGCTGTTGTAGAAGGTTGTATGTTTTATATATTTATACAACTTGCAGCTTTTTGTTTAGTGCAGTTTTGTAATGGTTTTTTTGGTGGTTGGTCTTTGTAGTTAGTTAGGTATAGCCAGGTAAAGTTGGTCATATTGGCATAAAATCACGCAACAAATGCCTGCTTGTGAACAAAATGACAGACTCTCTCTCACACACTTTGATAAACTAAACATCTAGCTTATTTTAAGAAGAATTCAAGTTTTCTAAGAACCTTAGAATTAGATTATCTAACTTCTGGGAGAGTTCCCAGAAATTAGATAATCTTATATTTATAATAAACATAATTTAATTTTTATATGTACCTAAAGGGAAAACATCACGTTCATTTGACACTTTCATAACACTTTAGTCAATTCACGAACTTATACACAAGTTTATAAGCCCACTTTCTCCAAGAATCATCTCAGCTAAACTTAAAAGCAAGCAACATCGTTACGTCACTTAAGGGCAAGTGCACACATAACCATAAAGTCGCAAACGCATGAGCGACTGAACGCGTGCGATTCGAGTGCGACAAACTGCTCAATTAGAGTCGGGGCGCATTAGCAACATAGCGTCTTCTTAATGAACTTCCTAGGTGTTGAGAGCTAAATATAATCGCTTTTCGTTGTCGTAAGCTCGTGCGTTTTGAGCGTGATAGTCTGGAGTGGGCTTTAGATTTTCTTTATTATCTGTTGAATGGGCATGAACGAAGATAAAACAGAACAGAGTTTTGCGATTCCTTTAGTTTTTTACTTTATGTAAATTGTATCGCTAACCTGAAATCGTCATCGTCATTCTCTTATCCGTATCCCAATTCATTTGGGCCGATCCCAGCATGTTCCATGATGCTGTATTAGTCATCTCATAAGTTACAACCTTTCTAGCCATATCATCTTTCACATAGTCCATCCATAGTGATATCGTTGCTAACCTGGAAAAAAAGAAATTTTTTAATCAGTAGCTATTTCTTTAGCATACCCTCCAAATTATAACACAGCAACAAACAATGCTTGGTGGTAGAAATAGTTATGTTAATAGCTGTAATCCTCAAGTCTTTTCAAAAGAATCTCTGTACTAGGGAAACACTTATAATATCTGCTAAGATCATGCAGCATAATCCGCCTACAGCGTTCCCAATGCTGGGAAACAGATATCCTCTCATTGAGAGCTAGTGGGCCGTAATCTAACACGCGAGCTTATTACTGCGGCTTGGTTGATGCAATAAGTCTTCAAATTTTTAATTGTATAATATACGGTTGTCATTACAATGTCTGCCTTCACGGGATGATTAAAAGGTCAGTGCTTATTTTGAGGTAACAAAAAAGAAAGTCCTCCTCCACACTATCATACCAACATTCACAGAGTGCATCGCAGGAGTCAGATTGCGTTC
Source organism: Noctua janthe (assembly GCA_910589295.1). Lineage (NCBI taxonomy): Eukaryota > Metazoa > Arthropoda > Insecta > Lepidoptera > Noctuidae > Noctua > Noctua janthe. Next base: position 17,898,539 of record OU342562.1, read on the forward strand.
CGCACGCCAACAGCAACAGGGAAGTAGCATTGTGTTCACCGTGTGGCTAGCTCTGCGGTGGTGGGCAGAGTGGCAGCAGGCAAATGTATGCGCCGGAGACGCGACTTGTGTTGCAGGGTCTGTTTCATTGATGAATCTGTGGGTGAGCTGGTCTGGGCTATTAACGCAAGACTAATTGATCGGATTTGGTTTTCAGTTGAGAATTTGTTTATTTAGGTCGGAATAGCCTAGTTGAAGGCTCCATTGATCAACATGAGTGTCGAGCCCGGTTATATGAATAGCAAGGTGTTTTTTTTTAAATGACAATAAAATATTATAAAAACTTTTTTTTTTAAGTTCTTAGATGGAACTATTTTATAGTATTTTTTTTTTCTTATGCCGGGGAAAAGTTTAATTGAACAGTCTTCGAGTCTCTGTCCTTCCATTATCTTATTTACTAATACAAGGACTAACCTTTTGACTCGCAAAGCAAATATTATCCCCAAACAACTAAAGTAGAACAACTAAGCGACAAACAGTAGGCTAAATTTCACATTCCAATAACAGCATAACACAAATCGAATTACAACGCCATAATACTTGAACTAATATTTGTATTTGTAGGTTAAACAGTTGAATGCAATACAAAACACTGATGGCGGCGTACGCAGGCAGTGTCGTAAATACCTGCCGTTTATTGGTGCTGCGTTGTATCGCAAGAGTATACTTGGGCTAGTAATACGGCCTATAACATTCACACTGCCGGGACACAGGCCTCCTCTCTGTGATAAGGCGTGGGTTGAATCCACTACGCGGGCCTAGTACTGGTTGGTAGATGCCACACGTCTTTGAATGGTTGTCTGGTTTCGCACCCACGACTTGCTACTCGTAAGTTGGGGCCGTGACCACGGGGCCACCGTTGCTCCTAGGCGGCGCTGTAACCACTGCGCTACCACTGCTCCTACTAGGGTAGTGCTAAAATAAAATAAAATTTACTTTTGATTGCGAATCAAAAAACTTAGCCACTGATATTCTCAGTGAAATCTTACCCTGAACCTTGCACTGATGAGACTAGCTTTAGGTTTCGTTGAATGAAATGATGAATTGTCGTTGTGATGAGTCTAGGTGAGTTTTGTGTTAGATGACGTAAAAAGCACGTGTAGATGACTGACTTCGACATTTGCAAATCTTCAACAGGTCATGATAATACCACAAAGGTAAAGACAACCTACATTATACTTATTGTAAAACATCTTTCATTCGAAGCTGTTATGAACTGTAACATAATAGACCTCAAAATACCCCTGTGTAAAAAGGTCATAAAGGACTGGCTCCTAACACTCTCCTACGAAACAGAAAGGATTATTTACAAATAGCTACATAAGAAGTAAGACACACAAACTGATAGCGCTCCTTCTCACTCTGATACACACACGCACACACTTACATACACACACGCACACTCACAGGAACGTACACGCTCACACAAACCCACGCACACACACATTTAAGTTGAATCTTGTTTGTGAATAAGTAATGTTCCTAAGTTTTTGTTTTTTACTCTCTTAATTATATTTTCCTTATTTTTACTTCAATTTATTATTTTACTTTTAGTTTAATTTTGTTAATAATCACCGTATACGACCTTTTTGTATAATAAAACGAAAATGTACAACTCTGATCCCCAAGATACAGACTAACGTCTAGTTTGGGGATCACCGTTCAAATTTCTATGTTTAATGAACATTATTAATAAATAATTTGAAATTAATTTTGAAATTTGAAAAATTTGAAATTTGATTGAGTTAGTCAGTTATCTATTATTTATATCGTTTGAATTAGATCAGATCAGTTTGCAATCTACTCTCTGCTTTCCTCACACTCGCACACAACTTTCCTAACCCACTCTCCTACCCACAAATTAGTTCCAAACGCGGCCCACCTTTACATCATAAATAGCGCGGCTATTACCAGCAGTTGTCGGTAATGTGGCCGCTCGACATTAAGCGCGCGGATATTGTGTCTGTCTGCAGCATCTGAATGTTGGTAGCACCTGATCGTATGGGTGCTGCGTGGAATTAGCTTTTGTAAAGGTCTAGGAGGAAGGTAAATGAATTGGATTGGAAATTCCATTCATATGTTTCACGGCAAAATTCTTAGACAACAACCGTATATTTATTATAGGTACACAGACAAATCACGTTCAATATGCATGGGAAAAATGCTGATCAGTACAAAATCAATTAAATATTTTCATTGTAACTTTTTGAATTTATGTCAGTAATTTCAGCGATATTGGAGAAATATGACAGTGCCACTGTTTTAATATGTTGTACTTAAATAGATACAAATTACTACCGATCAATTTTTGTAAAATTATTTTTAAGGTGCTGTCTGCAGCTCTTTCCCAGGAGTTAAACTACTTCCAGCTTTTCAGAGTACTGAACTATAAACAGTTTAGCGCCGCGAACTAGCCAAGCAGCCAGGTGCGACAAACATTGGGATGTGTCCGCAGACAATATGCGCGTTATGACGGCGCACCACATTACGGGCAACTGTTCTACTGCTCGTAATGGCCGCGCGTTACAGCCACGCTCGCGCTGTTTGCGTCGGAAAGGTATGCTGCTGTGATTGTGTTGTGAGAGAAAGTAATTAGCGACAAAGGTAATAGAGAAAAGTAGTGTGGAAGCGTGTGGATTTCCCAGGAATAGGTTATACTAAAGTTGTGTTCGATATGGTCGGTAAATTCTCTAATCTACGGGAAAGTACCTACCTATTCTATTCTTAACGTGGCCTTGGCAGTCTTCTGCTAAGATAACGCTTTCATCTAAGACTTCTAAAGCTTGTTAAAGAACCATCAATATCGTTTAGTAGCTTGGACTTAGCCGGACATAGCATGCATAATACAACAAATAAAATCACTGATGGATTTCAATGTGATTCATACATATTGGAGTACCGTGTACAATTTAGAATGCTTACGCTTAGCCACAAGCTAAACGATCAAGTGACACGTGTTGAGTAGCGACTGCTAAGAAAACATAAACAGGTTGTTTCGAGAATACGCGACGCAACTTCGGGAGCGACAGTAACCTTGCACAAGTTGCAACGCCTAAGGTTGACAACAGAGCATTAGTATATAGAGTACCATCAAAGATTAATACGATGCCGGTCATTATTACAGAGAAGAGTATGAAACACTGTAGCAAAGATCAAAAGCCCATGATAACCAGCAACAGAACTAAACAAAAAGGCCCCAATAGAGCATGTCCTATAACCACCTGCTGTACATTGGTTACCAATAACTTCCGAGTGACAGCGCTAAGCCGGCGCGTTGCAGTGCTGCGACATACTATTAGTAACTATTAGGGCTGATCCCGTTTGAGCCGCACTAATGAAGACTAATCGACAATTAAATCAACAGGTTAGCAAGTTAGCACAGCTTAGGCTATGTGGGTGTGGATTAAAAGGTGCTGGCTGTAGTGTGAGAGATGTGTGTGTTGCTTGTTTGTGATAGGAAAGACACTCGAATCGATATGGGTGTGGTATTTTTAAGGTGTAATATCTTAAACGATTCCCATGACTAGTTGTTAACACGATCTGATTGGAAACTACAAATATCAACTGACATTGCCACAGGTAGTTATTTAGTCTTCACTTTAAATATTATTCTAAGGCGCCAAAGATCACTGACAATAGTCATACTTACCAGCAGGAACAGAGAACATGACTTCAGAATTTTAAATCAGCCTATCGCAGTCCTGGACTTAGCCTCTCCCAAGCTGCACCAAAACAGTTCGTCCTCCGTCTTGTACTTCCAGTCTGACCCAGCCACCATTTTAACGTCGTCAGCCCAGCTGATCCACACTATTCTTGTTGATACGTGGTCTCTGCTCCAGGACTCGTTTACTCTATCAGGCATCGGTATCTCGACAGACGTGTCAGCCTACGAACTAGTTTACAAATCATTAACAAATTAGTGTAGAAACAAGTAGAGCTATCTGGGTAAACATTATCGATTTAAATAGTCACTAGATCCCGAAATCTGGTTGATAAATTTCAGACAAACAAACATTTAATACGTTTATTATATTTCTCGTGCACTTGAATGCTACTATTTCAATGTGCTATACGATCATTACTTAACATTTGTCGTATCGTCTAATACTGTTACAAGCGCATTGATACATTGTAGTCGCCGGGTATTCATTATGTTCTTAATAGCTTGATGTATTGGTATTGTAAGTAATGAGCCACAAAGAAGTATTAATGTTAACTGGTGGTAATTTACGTAATTTGTGCAAGTTTCTTAAGATAGACCAATTTTATTTACTGCAGCAAAAGTTATCAGCAGTATCATGCAACAAAAGTTAATTTTTGTCTAGTTTTTTGAGCGAAGTCCATGAAAATCTCCTCTTTGTATTATAACTCTCAGGTGCCTTTTTCTTTCATACCATGTCCTCTCAAGCCAAACAAACCCATATGTATTAATATTAAATTAACAAAACAAAACCGAAAGCCACACATCCGAAACTTATTCATACAACATCGTTTAAGAGTATTAACAAAATATCTGAAGCGAAATAATAAACCGCGCACGTCACCTCAAGATAAAAGGGATTAGCGTACTTCTGAAGCAGGTTGTCTTAACTTCCAAGAAACCAAGTCCCATTCTATCACCAACCACCACTCTATTTTGTAAGAAGTAAGGGTGAATCTGGCTTGGTGCAACGGCATGAAGAAGTGGTAAGAAATAATCAGTGTGTTATTGCAAGTGTAGGTGAATCTTTGTATAATTTCATTTCGCGACATCCCTAATGTGTTTTAGTGATGTGGTGCTATCGATTAAATATTTTGAAATACAGAGCTTTTAGCATAGAATTGTCTATACTCTCATAGTCTCACAATTGAAGAAATAGTTAGCCAAATCGTAGTCTGACTATTACATTTACTAGTGATAGGCGAGATTATCTATTTAATTTATCAAGAAAAAGTTTCAGAATTTCGATTTAAAATTACAAGTAAAACTTATTTTTAGTCGCTCCTTGTAGAATAATAATAACCATCTGCTTCTGGTTGGACTAGAAGCTGTCCTCGCTATAGTTGGGCAGATGATGAGTTAAAACTTATTTTGAATGTCAATCCTGTAAAGGAAGCGACGTGCACACATGATATTATACAAGAACAGCAGTTAAAACCAAATCTATCGACATCCTCAAGCCACACCCCTCCATCACTACTCCAACTTCATCAACAGTTAATAATAAGGGGTATAAGTGCAAATTTTAAGTGGCTCGCATTTGAACCGAGTTACCCCTTTATGACGCAGATACGCCAGGTGAAGTTACAATGTGTGATGATAAGGTTTCTTGGCGATGGCTTATTTTGTTTACTTGATTACCTTGTGCGTTGGAGGAACGAGATAACGTGTGATTACCGGAGAAGTGATCGCGGTGCGCTTTGAAGATTTTCTTTGTCTTTGTTCTGAGTGAAATGGGAATAATCAGATGTATGATGAGTGAGCAGCAACTTGCTTGTTATCTTGACTTTATCAATTCTTTTATTTGTCTCCTCTTATTTAACTTACATACCTATTTGAATATATCCTGAAAACTATATCTAATGGATAAGTAAAATTGTTATAACATCACTTTACTTTCGGTTCCTTATTTTCTTTCCCTTGCATTTTCTTCATCTGACCAAAGCATTAAAAACCTAACATCAGCTCATTTCCAAATGCTTGCATTTCCAAAACATACACAAACCCAAAATATCTAAATTCAACTCATTATGAGTTCCAACAGATTCCAAAAACTTATAAAAATAAATTCTGTATAATATTATCGACCTATATAAAAATATGCGTAATAAAACTTTATCCATCGATCTAAACTGTTGGTTTAGCGTTGAAATAGAGTATAGATATAAATATAAAAATACACGTGCGGCAGGTAATGGTGATTGCGACCGAATTGCGGCGCGCGCGCAGCCGACGTGGAACACATGGCCCGAGCGTTTACGTGAACTACTGCGAACGGGTAATCTTGATACTGAAGTTTCAGGAAATTTATGAAATTAAATAAAACCTTGAGGGGTTTGTGGGTCGAGCGATCTTGAAGATTAGGGACGCTTGCCAAGGTCGGTCCATGGATGAGCGACCATCCATTTCATACGGAGACATACTACTACCGACATACTTCCCGAGACACGAAGGGCTCCGTGTCTCTGTAATTACGTTAAGCAGTTGCCGGCCGTCATTCGTAGATCTTTGACAGTCGCTACGCCCTACCTAGATAGAATCCGAAAGTCTTGTCCAGGGGTTTCGTGAAGTAAAGGTGCATGATGATAATGAAATTGAATAATGATGATAAGATTGGAAGGATAGGAGAAACTAGAGTATGACTAGACTAGAGAAAGAATATATGAAAGTGAAAAAAAAAAAATTGTGTCGAACCGCAGTAACATCATAAGCATCCTTTATGCTCTTCTATGTTAATTTATAATGTCCTGTTAAGTATTTTGTGTGAACATAAATAAATAATAAATAAACATCAATACGTGATGACAATATTACTCTTCAGATATTTCCCATTTAGAGTAACTCGTGAGTCTAAATAAGAACCAACTCTACTCAGGCGCGGTCCCAGAGGGCGGGGGGGGGTACCCCCCCCCAAATCATACACGTCAAATTGACAAACCGTCATAAAACAGCGTTTTTCGGATATAAATTATTACCTAATTTCCTGCTTAAACGTTCAACAAGAGAAACTAACCTTTTTCGAGGCAGAATTTTAAAATTTTCGAGCCCGCTATTGCATCTGAGTTACTTTTATTCTTATCTACGTATGAATGAACAAATAGAACCTAATACATGGGGCAGAGGTGGGCTGCTTCAATTTTGAAGCTCTCTTCTCTCGCTCTTGCATTCTATTAGTATCAAGAGCGGATCCAGGAGGGGTGTTATGGCCGGGGGTCATGACCACCCCGCCTGGGCTGGGCCTAGGTCGACCGTGATCATGTTTCTGAACTCATTGATTTAAATAGTTATTAAATGATAAAATTGATGTAATTAGTTGTTCCGGGTCTGGCTGTTTGTGTATCTGAGTTTAAATGTTTGTAAACGCACCCACGACACCGGAAAAAATCCTAGTGTGGGGCAAAGTTTTTAAAAAGAAAAAAAGATCCGGCTCGCTTTGCTCGCTCTTGCCTTCTCTTAAAACTTGAAAAATCTAACTATCATAGGCAGGGGAGGGGGGGGAGGTGACGGTTCAACCCCCCGAAATCTTTGACAACTATTAAGAAATCAACCTATCCGACGCGGATTGCAAAAAGTTTCTCGCTCGCTTCGCTCGCCAATACATCCTATATTTTTTCAATTCTGCAAAAGTTGACAGAGTGATCCTATTCTCATTTTTGTATAAATTAAAAAAAAAGTGGTGCTATTTTCCAGCTCGGCTCACTCGCTAACATCCTGTATTTTTGAATTCTCTATAGTTGACAGAGTTCCTCCTATACGCATTCCTGTATGAATGAACAAAAATAATTTATTTTATCCGAGGAAGGGTGCGAAAATTTTTCGAGCTCGCTTCGCTCGCTCTTGCCTCTGAGTACCTACATAACTTCTATATGAATGGTCAAAAGAAAATCTAACCTACCCGATGTAGTGCTAAAATAAGTAAGCACTCTGACATTCTGCGTTCTTTTCAGTATATCTTTATAAACTGACACAATTTCTGAAAGCCAAAGATGCACCCTCCGGAAATAAACCTTAGGCGCCCTTGATTATTTTGTTTATTTTAATCCAGAGATGGTTGATATAATTTCATTTGTCAAAAGTATTTGATAATAGTTTAACACCCCACCTCCCCATCGGTCCCCAACCAAATTCCTGGCTACGGCCCCTTGTGACCTCCCCCAAAGACTTAGGCTGGGACCGCGCCTGACTCTACTAACTGTAAAATGATCTAACGCAAAGTGATAACTACCAATGCAATGAAATCAATTCATCTTAAAGTATCAAAACTCCTCGCTCGTAGAACGCATGTCGATCAAGCGCAAACGCATCAAACATTTCAGTGGAACCAACAGGTAATTTACAGCTGCGCGCGCGCCGATACCGGTGTGTGTTTATTTTCGTTCATACTATTTATTTCGCTGAGCCTAACGATGATTACATTTTATTATTACTACCATCCCAGTTTTAATGGCGATTCGCCACCTGGTTTACTGTGGGCGTGATTTTGTTGCATTACTGTACGGAATTGATTCGTTTTGTCCATCATTTGGTGGTTTATAAAAAAAAATAAAAACGTAGAAACTATCTGGTTATTTTCGAAGTTTTTTTGGGGCTTTGAGACAACATGAAGACGACAAGTCTTCATATTGTCTCAAATACCAATGTTTCTATCAGATCTGTCGGTTACCGGAAATTATTATTTTCTTCCTGTGATCACTACATTGAAGACTCGTGTTGTATTTTCACCTATAAATAATAACAGTATAAAACTCTAGATTTTCATTTTACTTTTTCAGAACAATTTTCACCTGTTTTCTTGTAAAATCGGTTTTAGAACTTCCTACAATAAACTATTTTGTTTCCCTCAGTCATCAGCTATGGTACGAACATAAACGAAATGGGCCGAGGACTGTGCTAATTTACTGTTTGATTTGCAACAATTCGAGAAAATTACTGCTCACTAGCACTTACCGTAATTCCAGTCCGCATTACCACAATAGCTACAGAAACAGTCGTATTTCAACTTGATCCAGATCCACATACAGTTAATTTAGCGTTCACCTTTTCAAAACAATTTAGCGGCAATAAATCGTTAGCACCTCGTGCTGTCGTCGCGTGTACGGCGCGCGATCGTTGCGTTCCCGCAGCGTGCCCGTGGCTTGCCTGTCACGCGGGCGGCGTCTCGGCGGCGCGCCGGCGTGCCTCGCGGGCCTAGCCGCCCGCCTACAATACTTTGGGTGAGGTGTGAATGATGGGTGTCCGATCTTGTTTATATTGGTGTTTGAGCTAATTTGTTTACGAATTAGGTCATTTCTACTGGATTGTGCTCAAATCAAATCAAATCAAAATACAGGTGGAGTAGAAAGGTGTGAGCCATGTACATTCTGCCTGGAAATAGGCACGCAAACATTAAAATAAAAATATAAAAAAATTGTCAAGAGCATCAAAAATAGAAATTACAAATGTCACACTTAGAATTATTACAAAAATACAATTATACATTGATTAATATTAAAAAAATGTCAAATTAAAATGTCACTTGAAAATTAAATTTAAATTAATGTATATTAGGTTCTTAAGTTCAAAATAATATTTATTATACACATTGAAAATTAAAAAGTTTTGTCCATTAAAAAATCATTAATGGAATAATAACATTTTTCTATTAGGAAGTCCACAATTTTTTTTTTAAAGTTTTTTAAAATTATATAATTTTTAATTACATCTAGCAATTTATTGTATATGGTAGGACCCATACAAATAACACTTTTCCTCAATAATGCTGTGTTACAGGACTCAATGTGTAATAAATTCTTGTATTGATTTCTGATAGGACGTTTTCTAGTTTCTGTCATCGTGGGAAATAGGTTTGCTGTAGATGGCATATAATGGGTAACATGATTTGAGAGTTAAATGGTTGGAATTATATGTTACAACAATTTTGGTTCTTCTTTACTCTCAGACAGTTATTTTAGATCGTACCTCATTGATACAAACGTAAACATAAGGTACTTACTTTTTACAAGTTCGTATTTTTGTACGTACAGCAGAATTGACCTCTAAAAATCCAGCTTTCACTGTAGGAAAAAATATTGCATAAAACATTATCAATTTATCGAATATGACTATGATTTGATAAAGTTTTAGGGCAAATCAAATAAATTGGTACGCAAATGTCCACTGACTAAGTGGGGGGCTCATCAGTGGGAAAATTATTAAACGCAATACGGTATCGACAAAGAAACTTTGGAATTTAAAGTGAAGTCTTAAGTTTGAAGTTTAGGTCAGGCAATGCGTTGTTCCGATTTGTTACCTTTTTCGTTTCAAAATATTTAAACTACACAACATTATTAGCCGTAAACGGCGAAATCGTTGACTTACATCCAGCTATTCCTTTCATCGTGTACATTTACGTACCTTTCGCACACATTATTATAATTCGTACAGCTGTGAGACATTATTTTAAAATAATATTGTTTACTCTCCACTGAGCATTTCTCACGTTTGTGTTCCCGTTTATATTCGCTTGCCGTGTTTTGAATACATTTACGTGTATTTGTATACTGGTGTTAACGTAAATATATCGGATTAAATTAATAGTTGTTATCAAAATAAACATTGGGGGAATAATTGAAGGACCTTTGATCAGTAGATGTGGTAATGGAGTATTAAGAAGTGTCACCGTAGGCAATCAACTTCTTGTGATATGACGCGACTGAATCAGTGATAGGGACCAACTCACATATAACTTTATATTTCATGTATTCGTCATTGGTATGATTAAGGTAGGTAGGAAAAACATTCCATATCACCAACGGAAGTCCGTCGCAGATTGCTACTGCACAACATGGGTTTTCCCCGTGTAGGTACCGGTAAAATTGGACGGGTAAAAAGATAGTGAGTAACACAGTAGCCGGATGTGTAGATAGATAGGCACTAAGTCTGCAAATATTAAATGTTACAATAAAACATCCTAATATGGGCACCTATTTCGAATATAGGCCAGAATAACATAACACTATCCAGAAAGATTCGGGTGTAGTGAATTTCCTGACCATCATCTAGACAACACAAAATGCCTTTGGTAAAAAGGGATTTTGTGCTTTTTGTTATTCTGGCCTATATTCGAAATAGGTGCCCATATTAGGTGGATCCCTTTTTACCAAAGGCATTTAAAAGCAGTATTAGTATCATTATAAGTGCCTATATTAATTTTCGATAGCAAGAAGTTATTTTTATATATTTATTTTGTACCCTATCACGATGTTTTCTTATTTAACCCAAAGGTTGACTGGTAGAGAATGCCTTGTGGCATTAAGTCCGCCTATGTATCACTATTGTACATGAAGTTTAAATAAATAAATAAAAGCATTTCTGTCAGAAAAAAACGCCCATAATGTTTCAACTGCATTAAATCCTTGAACCCCCGCCAAAATCGTAATAAAATCGTAACAGATAATTTATACAAAATAGATCAAAATTCCTGGTTCACGGTGATTAAAGTCCTCCAAGATAGAACAAATTAATACTTGATAACACAATTAATTTGATGCTTGGGGCGGCGGCGGTGCTAGTGTTAGCGAGTAGGGAGGTACACTCGATGGGAAAATGTTGCCTTCTTTATTAATCCCTCATCCTCATCCTTCATCAGCTTTGAAATATATACGATAAGAAAGATAAGAATAAATACGATATAACTAAAGGAATCAAGTTGTTCAATGGGTTATGCTGATAATCTTTCATATATATAATAGCTAATGTAATATGTATTACCTCAGCTAACAATGAAGTCTTTAAACAGAATCCGGGTCCAGGTAAGTCGAAGCAAGTATAACCTTCTCAGGGAAGATTCATAGATAACTTGGCCCTAAAGAACGTTGACTTGTAGCCAAACTCTGGACCGACTCATTTTAAATTGAAATCTACACGCTAGGACGAGGAATGGGTATTTAAGTCGGAGCCTGTTAAGATAATCTGCATTAGTACAGCTTGTATCCTCATTTAAAGCAAAACGGATCACTTGTACTACTGTCGACGTTAATAAAGAATTTGAGTAAGTTACTGAAAAAACTGAAAATAAGCTAAATGTAACACCCAAACTAAAAACAATCATACTCTTGCTTCCTCACCGCTCATCGCTGCCACTTCCGCCTTACCTAAAAACTCGTAAAATTTTCAATTTGCTCGCTAAAGTTTTACCTGATAAACGTGAACTTAGGTGCGTTAAAAGGAAAAGTATTTCTCTGATAAGACGCCGGCGGTCCGTGTAATTACTGCGGGTTGCTATCGTAAGGTTTGTAATTTACTTACTGGGAATTAGCTGCTATCTGATCCGAGTTACCGTAAAACGTTGGAAAGTATTACGTGCTGTAAAGTGAGGGTTACCTCGGGCACATGATTCGTTTTGTACCAGAAGTCCTGTTGAGTGGTGCGATCGAATTGGGTCTGTGAGTTTAAGTTGAAAAGTGATATAGTTTAAGCTTTTAGGGCCTTGAAAGGGATGTGAAATACATAATATTTTCAAGAGCATTTTTAATTTGAAAATTGATTTTGGTCTTATAACTACATAGGTATGTACATGTACCTACTGATAATGGATGTTTAAATGATTTTGTCTAGTTGCTTCGAATATATTCAGCAGGCTATTAGGCCACCAGAGAGCCTAGAAAAACTGATAACGATGCTGAACCTCCCGAAAAACAATCCTAGTCAAACCTGTTGAATGTCGTTGTAACGTGAAACGTTTTCAAGCGATTGTCACTTGTCTAGGATATCAAGCCTTACCTTTATACAAATGCGTATTAAAATATCGTATATTCTGTAAGTCAACTAAATCTCAGAAAGAATACACTCTCATCAGTCTAAATAAAACTCCACATTCTCGATGAAGGAAACGTCCATTTCTTTTTATAAGCTTTAAAGGTAAAACAAAAGGCATTTACATTTTAAGTGCATCCAGGTGCATTATGACCGAAATACCGAGAACAGCTCTGAACAAAAATGTGGCTATTTATACCTCACACCTTTCAGCTGCGGCTGTGAACAATGGCAGGAACAAACCTTTTAATATTACACGCGTATTCCCGAGTTATATCTGGAGTTTAAACACCTTTTCTTTGCACTAGGTGGTGGGCTAAGTGACGGAATTGTTGTATGAAGAATACTTTCTTGCACAATTTGACATGCTGTGGAGGAAAACTCCGTATAACGAAATAGTCAATATGCAGTAAGCAAGCGGGCTGGTCAATGCTCTTTACTTCGCTTATTGGGAAGAAGCCAGCCAGCTAAGCCTTTTCAAGATTCGTGTGGTCTCCGGAAGATTTATATTGTGATGATACACAAGATGTAACAAATAGTTCGCGGGCAATCACTAATGACTCACTCTTTTGTTGGGTTTCCAACTTTTAGTTAACTTCAATTTGTTGAACCAGTCAACCAACCAAATGAATTAGAGGGTTAATGTTCCAAACGTCACCAAACAACTAACAAACATAACTCTTGCACAGAAATAATCGTGTTATTTTAAAATCGCCACCTCCCAATTAGGGTGGGTTCGCACTGAGCTTATAAACGTAAAAACATTCGCTGTACAGTCGCAAACACAAATAAAGACGTTAAATTTAGAGCCGTGTGGTTCGAGCACCTGGCACCGACGGCACGTGCCACTTTCGGGCTTGACTGTACTTCGTAGATTGGTATAGAGCTGGTCGGGTGGTTAATGAAATGAAACGAAAATCTCTGCATATAGGTATTAGAAAGGCGAGCATTTAAGGCTGTCCCATACCAAATTCCAAAACCTATTTGCATGGCCACTACCCTTAAATATGTTCTACACCTTTCTGATACATGCTGTATAATTTTGTTTTTAGTGAATGCTATTGATTAATAGTAAACGTCAGCATGACTTAATGCTGCTGGGCAGGTGGAACGATCATCTTCAAAGTCAAGTTGCCATTCTTGACAATGGCATGTGATTAGGGTGCAGTGAACTATTCTAAAGTACACCACTACAGACCTCTAGGCTATTAGTCCATACTAATGATAATGTGTATGATGAAGAATCTATTTGGCATGACAAATTTTCTATCATAACGCCTCATGAATCCGACTCGCAAATAGATATTGTATTTCATAAAACAAATGAGAATAAATAAGCTCCAAACACCTCACTATGAACATCTTATAGAAATTTCAATAACTGACTAGTTCCAGTTTATTTAAACATAATATCTTTAATAAACCACGATGTTTACTTACACATAGATATCCACTAAAAATATTTTCCCGGTGGTATCATCCTCTCCCAGTGCATCGATCGACTCCTAAATACCGTCGGTGTATTTATTCCGGTACTTTTACGGGGAACCTGGTCGCCATCGCCGGCTAACTTCTTTCAAAGTCCGAACGCTACAGATGTTATTATTTGCACGTCCAATTGGCTATTTGTTTTTCTTTTTGACTGTACTTTTATTTACTTTGCTTGAATTAAATTGCTGCTACTGTTTTTATAAATGATTTTCTTTGTTGGAATTGGAATATTGATATCATTTGGTACTGTGCTCTGAGACTGATTTTTTTTTAGAAACTTTTTATTTTCCGTTTAATTTCACATTTTTTAGTACACACAAATAAAATTTGAAGTTGATTTTATTATTGGTGTTATTTAAGCTGTGTTGTTTGTAGGCTGGCAGCAGCTACCATAAGCTATGAATATAAGACGGTTCTTATTATCAAATTAATTTGAATGAACATCAAAGTAAGTCCTAATTGTATCCTTATATTGTTGAAAGTACAGAAAAAAATAAAAACCCCCATTTCGTAATACCTGGAAACTAGGTTACCAATCATAAATGACTAGCAACCGTCACTCAAGCTCAAAGGTATGCAATAAACTAACAAATCCCTTTGGACACCACCCATAATAACCAACGAGCTATATTATCGCCACAGATAAATAATGCAAGTAAATCAATTAAGTTTTATGATCTGTGCCCCGTTCAGACACAGTGGCATAAAGCGACACGGCCAATAGACTTTCCGAAATGCAGGACTTCGTTTTATAGCTAAAGTATCAATTATGACAGACATTTATGATCGAGATTTTCTTACTAGGTGCAATAAAATGTCCTTTCGGTACATTATAATTAGTTAGTTACGAGTTTGTCTACTGTTTTATTGCTGATCTAAGAAACTTGGGTTATGAATGGGTAGATGATCTTCTATTTAGAGTGTCGTACCATTCGCGTATGTACGGACTTTGTCGTCGATCAGTGTTGTAATGCGATACTAGAAACCGTTTTTTTTTATTTATACATTTGTAACCAATTCCGAATTTACGTCTACCTATTGTATTTGGCTGAATCTTTAACACTCATTAAATCTTCTGATGCCCACCGTCTAGCCCCACTGTACACAAGTCAGCAATCTCTCTAAGAAATCTGGAATCGTGGTTATGCTAAGGAAATAATCAGAAATAAATCTAGATAAAAAAAAGTAGTGCAGATTGCAGTATTATAGAGCTTAATATCTAAGTCAGCTAGTCATCACCCATAATGCTAAATATCCACGCCTCATTGCGCGCTATCACGCTATCGTCGGTAGGGGCTGGCATCCTGCCAAGTCCACGACTGGACGGCAGGTAACTCTGGCAATGGTTTATGTGCGTTCAGGCGGGAAAGTGGAGTGGAAAGCTTGATTCATAGTTGGGTAAGTAGTCTCCAAGTTCAGACATCAGATTCCTCATCAGATTGTTTTACTCTTGTTTCATATCGTCGATAGTACCTCACCGATTGCACTTTGCAGTTAGAATTAGGTTTTGTAGGGTTTTTACCGAATGCAAAATTAAACAGTTTTTAAACGACTGCTTACGAATAGTTTAAATTTTCAAGAGAAAACGTCCCGCTGTTAAAGATTGACAAAGAATTAAAACACTGCAAAAGGCACGTTTCTGCGGAAAGTTACTAACACTTCTTTTTCAGCATGTTGTTGCAGTCTTTTTCGTTTTTTTTCTTTTTAAAATCTCGTAACACAACTCACATTATCTATGTAGGTACATACATTGCAATGTAATGTTTCCGTATAGAGCGACCTGTGGCCGTTTACATAGTTATTATACAAACTAGTCGTGTAGCTGCGGTCTGCCAATGCGTTTACGGTCACCTGCAGTATTATACCTTAACGCATACTTGCAGTTCTACTATTCACCTAGCTCGCCTATCCATTTTTCCCAATCTAAACGCGTCCGATCGACATGGGCGCGATAAAACGCAGGTATTTACGGTCGGCGTGCGGCCTATTGTTTCAATATCGATCGAAACATTGCTGTTTACCTAGTAATAGTGTATGTAAGCGCTGTGGATTTGTCATCATCTCGCTAAGGAATAGGATTCAATTTACTTGTGTGTACTTGGTACATAGTGTCCGTGCCGTGGTGTCGTTTGACCATTAGGTTTTCGCCCTTATCTAGGCCTTGATTAATGATATCACGGGTAAAAAAACTGACGTGATAAATAGTTATATATTGTGGTAAATTACATACCCATTCCTTGATTTATCATATAAACACATAGTTAAGTTATAAAATTTTGACTTTGACTTTCCACCATGTATTCATTTCGGTTTGTCCACCGGTACATTTATCGAGTTTTGATTATTTATATCTAAAAGAATCATGGTTCCAGTCATTAGGCCGCGGATATCTAACAGTCAGGAAGAATAGCTGAAGATTGAGGGAGACGACCAGGAGAGGGAAAGGCTTACGGCCAGCAGAGAACTTCTATGACCTGATACTTACTCAATACTTAATACTTTATTGCATTCCATAATGTTAACACCATTTGATGATGGTGATGACGTCTATTACAAAATCCTTTGTCGAGATCTTTAAACGACGCTAAGCATGTGCTGCTTAGACATGTTTCCAGTCAGTCAGTCAGTCAGTCTTCTGTAACATACTCAACACATTACATTCGATTTTTGCGATTCGACGATGCGTGAATTCACATAATTTCATTTCACTAGGCTAACTTTAGGTTGACCGACGTAAATAATACGAATTAGTCATCCCAATATATTATTCTGAACATCAAAAAGAGTCAGTATGCACAAAAGCCTCAATTTAAACGTAATTACGATCCGTTAATCTGGCCGAAATGAATCGACGGCACATTTTCACGGTCACGGCGGCCACATCAAAGAGTTTCGGTGCAGGGGATGTTGCGCGGTGCTCCCCTGTGCAATACCACCCTCTAGGTATTCGGTACACTCTGTACGAACGATTGTGGTGCGGTAAAATAGTGCGTGTGTTTTTTTTTGAGATTTTTTGTTTTGTGATATTCTCATACTTATTATGATTGCATAAATAGTGCCTCAGCTCCGCATTTGTGAGGTAGCTGAAAGTTATGAAATGATTCAATCGCGTCTTTTCCAAGCTCTTGTTAAGTTTCTTCGAAAATGCTACAGGTGTGGTACCTACGTCAATATATTAGTGTGCACTTCTAAATATTCCTGTGACAATAATATAGCTCAGCTAGTATTAAAGCTTATTTTGAGGCCGAACCATTCAGACAATAATATAGCTTAACATAGTTTTTTTTTTGTTTTTATTAAAGAAACACTCTAAGCTTCTTTTATCGCAAACTCACGGAGTACAATTTCGGAAAATACACGGCGACAGTTGTGCGACCCGTGTCTCTGTCATGAAGATATGCCTGGGGTAAATAGACCATCTTACTGATATTTTGAAACCACACTCGAAACCATACTCGCACCACAATCAGTCGCACTTGCATCAGAAGGGCCAGTGCTCACGTACTCGGCGGCCGGCAGTCGGCACAGTCGCGATTCGACACCTGAGTACACTGCACCCCAACGTTTGTTGTGGGGGATGAAGGTGCTAAAGTATGGAGACTATTTCCAATCTAAACACAATAAAATTATCAAGATTGTTACTGCTAACTTCTGATTGGTATCAATTGCTGTAACATCTACATAATATAAAATGACTACTAGAGTGATACCTCTGTGAACATAATTTAACAAATAGTCGACTGAGAATTGTTGGCACAGTTTGATGCTTGAGTTTTCCAACAGTGCGTGTAACGATTTTTCATTTAGCTTTGTCAGTTATTGCATGGTAAACATAATTATCATGCAATTTTCTAACTTTCAAAGATAAGGGATTATGGTCTTACCTACCACTGAGACGCTGGATAGCAAAGCTAAGTTGGAATCTTTTTCTATAGTGCATTCAATTATCTGCGTATACGACACTAATTAATCAATTGCATTCTCACTACTAATACAAAACTCATCAAAATCAAAACAAAAACAAAATCCGTCTCCACACTTCCACTCACCGTTTTAAACAGATTCGATCACACATTAGAGGGGAGGACCAAAAAAATTGTCACAGGAACAATTACACGGCATCTGTCGCTACTGCCGGCTCTGCCCCGGCTCCGACTGTCGGAGGACCACCGGTCCGGTCGAATTTATGCTGATTGCATTACACTCCACCGTGAGGGAATAAATTAAACAAGTACGCGTATGACTCATACAGAGTACTTATTGATTTTAGAAATAAATTGAACACATCTGGCTTGGTAGAAAGTTGTTTTGATTGTATTCATCAGTTGGTTAAAGGCAGGAATGAGAAAAGATGTTACCAGCTGTTGGAAATATTGTTTAAAAAGTAGAAAAAGGACTAAAGTAAAAAATAAGAAAACAGGAGGGCCAATCGCAGAGGCAAAACAGTAGCGCGTATTATCTCTTCGATTTCCTTGTTCGATTGTCCCATACAGCAATTTAGATTAGAAGGTATTCTTTGAATATATGCCACGTTAAATGTATCTTGTGAAAAGTCTCACTGCGATTACTTCTAACTACCTAAAATGAGAAGAAAACCACTTTCATTTGCCACAAAAACATCTAAAGCGCACATCACATAAAGACCATTTTCTATTCCAATCCAGACATCCATTCCACCATTATATAGTTCTCGGAAGACATTCTTCAGCATTGTTCGACTATATTCCTCCTATTAATGGGCGACCAACGATTTGTCACCCCAATTAGCATAAGGAATTCATACACGCACCGATTAGTCTTGCGACATTCCCTGAAGTGTCTTTTTGGAGATGTCGCGGCGACTATGCGATTAGTCGCAGCCAAACTGTTGCGGTGTGATGCATGGCGTACATCTGCCTTTGGAGCTATTGTGTGTAACGGGTGAGTAGTTTGATGTTGTATTGTTTCTTGGAGATTGGTGGACTGTTAGTAGTAGCTATTATTTGTAGGATTTCAGAGTACTTAGAGATTTTTAAGATGAATGCTGAAGTTCATGCATGTAATCTTAACAGTTAAATAATATCTAGTTGTTAATTTGATAGGAAGTTACATTGCACTTTGGTAACTAACATTTCAAATCATCCACGTAATTGTGATTGCCTTTTAGGAGGGTCTAGGATAAATTGACATACTTTCAGCGGTAAACCCAAAAATATATTGCATTGACATAAACTACCGAAACACATATTATGTCAATTCAGATGAAAGTCGTTGTGGAAAAGACACAATTTGAGAACTTGCCACTTGACTTACCCTCAGGTGTTAGTAAAAACTATGCGCCCTTAACACAATGGAGGTTGATAATGACTCATCCTCTTCATCATCACTCGCCCTTATCCCAATTTATTTAAGGTTGGCACAGTATGTTTTCATCAATTTAATGACTCATCCTATCATGAAATATTTCGTCAAATTGTTTACAGTCCATAGCGTATCCTAACTTGGGCCGCACTCAAACTGACGATAGTCTCCTGGGATTCACCGCACGGCTCAGTCCCTCAAACATATCAACTACATCCATTACGCGCTCCCAGAAGGGGTAATTACAAGTCACGTGCACTTTGCAACTTTGTGATAGGTTGGCGGTGTTTTTTTCAATTTGCATGGGTTATTAAAACTAGACAAGCTGTGTGCTCAATAAGATTTTTGCGGTTTATGCTGTGTGTGATGTGTCAGTCAGTGAAAGATTTATAGGTATTAATAATATTACAATGTCCTTATTTATTTACATGCGAACTTAATGCCACAAGGCATTCTCTACCAGTCAACCTTTGGATTAAATAAGAAAACATTGTGATAGGTTACAAAATAAATATATACAAAATAACTTCTTGCTATCGAAAATTTATACAGGCACTAGGTCCTTCATTTATTCTTTCTCTTATCTAATACATTTTTAAATATTTTTAAAAACAAAAGTAAACAAAACATTTCAAAATATAAATAATATAAAAAAATTACAATTATTAATAATATTGGGTGATATTACTAGCATTGACAAAAAGAAACCGAAACCTATGTTAGGCGTTGAGAGGGTAGCGCTAGGAGTATAAAACCAATGCAATTGAATGCAACTAAATAGATAATTCCGTCTAACAACCAAATTTCGGGAAACAAAAACCCGCGCTTGTGTATGTGCGCCTAGTACAGATTTGCTGCTAAAGCGTATGTTGCACCTGTAAGATTCTCTTAACCAAACCTATGACGTCACCAAAATTCATATTATACTCCAAATATTGCTGTACCTAGAGTGCTCAGTGCACCTATATAGGGCAGCACATCGGCCGCATCCGCTACTGTTCCCAGAAGGGCTAATTAGCGCCACACTCGTGTCTTGATTAATGCGAGCACTAATTACGTGGACAAGCGGT
Organism: Noctua janthe; assembly: GCA_910589295.1. NCBI lineage: Eukaryota > Metazoa > Arthropoda > Insecta > Lepidoptera > Noctuidae > Noctua > Noctua janthe. The sequence continues at coordinate 17,918,972 of OU342562.1, forward strand.
GTCTGTCACTGAGTGCGCCGTGATTTGTATTATTGGGTCATGATTTAGGTGGGCGGGGTAGGCAGAGGTCAACAGTAGCATTCAGAGCTGATCTCCAGAAATTGGTCATAACCAGCTATATGGACTTCTAATGGCTGCATCTGGTAACATTTCCCTCATTTTGACCTTATTAGATAGAATAGTGATACCTAGTAGAGCTATAGAAACAGCGATTAATTTGCAAGAGTCGAAATTAACGTTCTTGTTATTTATGAAATGTGCATGTTCGAAATGCTTCTATGAAAGTTGTGATCCCAAACAGTCTAATTTACCAGAAGTTAAAGAAGCGTTTAGAAGCAAAAGTTCTTTCCCTTGTACGAAGTCAACCCAAAGCGACCATCCCAAAAAAAAGTCTATACCTAAATATTAATCCACTCCATAAAACTTTGCTCTCAACAATATTCGATACTTCAGTATCGACACACACATCTCCCCTTCACAACAACATATAATAAATCATTTCCAATACTGTATGTATATCCAGATTTTATCGACACCAATAACTGTTTTCGCCAAACGCATCGTTTTTACAACGGCGTTTCGACAAAGTTACATTTACAACCCCCAAAAATATGGCCACACCTCTATTAGTAAGCAGTAAAGGTTAGGTTCCTTTGGGAGTTGAATCCAATGAATATCAGCATCAGCAAAATTAAGTTGGTATCCTTTTGTAATTGTCTAATATCCCAGGAGACGGTGCGTGGCCGTTCTATTAACATTTTAATGCTTATAGGTGTAATCACAACATAAATAGGTAATTTATATGCGTCTAGACGACACGGCAGCGAGTTACAACTGAGGTGAACTTAATTGACTGCTAAGAATTCGATGGCAGTTCTGTTTGTTTCAATTTGAGAAGACTATTAAAGTTGGTTCATCTTTGGAATTGCCTGATGAACTCTCGCTTTGAAGTTTTAATACTTCAGCACAAATATAACAGAAACTAATATGATATATAATATGATACATAATCAGCATCTACATTCGCTGTCAATGAAAACCGTTAGGAACCTCGTTAGTATACCTTCAACACTTAGCAAACCACTTAGACTTTTATCTTCCTAATGGCACCACATTTTAATATTCTACAATTTCTATTATTTTTCACTTTACCTTACGTAGTCATTCACTACTGAAACTTCAAGTGTCTGTCTTCGCACCGAAGTTGTAAAGACAGTGCGAAGTAGGGACCTCCTGTTATGCCCGCCGGCGGCGCTAGCACCTTGTTCCTTTTAGAGACGAGGGATTTATCTGGGTTTTTAGAGAAATAAAGTTTACTGTAACTGTCTTAAATCTTATATACCCCTTTAAAACGTAAGTACTATTAGTAGTATTTATTTACAACAAAAGCATTGCAATTTTAATATCTTTTTTTTTCACAATTTTATCTCTACTCTGCAATGTGTATGTGATACTGTAAATCATGTAGCTAAATCCTAAATTCTTCCGGGAGAAGTCATCAATCATCCACCTTTTCCAACCCTCGGCATAGAGTGCCTCCATGCTAATAACGCACCTATTGTAAAAGATATTGGATCCAACAAAAACGTAACGACTTTACAAAGACAGATCATCTGAAGGTAGAAACCTGTACCAAGTTACCGATACACTTCACGTTAAGGGTGGAAACCCTTAACACAAGCCAATAAAGTACAAATTAGCTTAAGTAATGCGAAAGAATATTCTGCTGAATTGACGGATTAGCAGAAAGTAGAAATCTAAAACAATGTTATGCCTTGCAGTTGCATTAACTCTTAACTGCTTACAAATAAGGGCAGTATTCGTTCAAGGATGTGCTTTCAGGTGGCTCATTTGGTCAGGAAGCTCATCAATCAAGCCGGACTTTGATGGAGGTGGTGTAATCTAGTTTGTCGTGTCTGTCTATCGTTCTACTAAACACCTACTAATTGTGGGTTCAGGTGCGCGATTTTCCCTTTAATTTTCAGGTTTCCGAACAGTTCATCAGTGTTTTACTTGTTGCCGACTTTTATTACACGGCGAACGAAAATGTATTATGTATAACTACGATTCATCTGGATATGCTTTTTATTTTAACCTTCTAAGCATAATAAATCTTATGAGGTTATTCATTGCTATAAAGGTAGTATTATTGAGATTTTACATGAAGTACAAGCACATTCTCAGCAGTTTTTCCCGAAAATCATGGCTTTCCAAAATTATCATCATCGAAATCAATAGGTATCCTTTGCGACAATTTTCTGTTCTGTCATTAGATTTGCGGTAAGTTTTTTTTTAATTTTTAGGTACCAAATTACTAACCCGTTCATTCTCAAATAAACACTTCAAAACATATTGTGCTCAACTTTTAATTTTACTATCCAAATAGAAGGTAGGCACACACTCGGATAAATAAAGCGCGGTACAGACGCGCATCTGTCGATCGGTAGAGCTGCGCCCGCGGCACTATCGAGTACCGTTGTGGCGGTACAAGTTTTAATGTTTGGATTGGATGTGGTAGTTTCTACGAGAAGAATGCTGGTGGAAATTCTGAAAACCATAAACATTGCAATCAGAATAAGAAAATATATAGTGATGTCAACTAAATCTTTATGTTTTCAACCTGCCGCGCCAACTCAGTCTCAAAAAACAACAAGGTTTTCTTCATCAGCCTTAGATTTTAATACTATTACTACGTCTCTGCTTACCATTGAGTTTTTTACCAATTTCGCTTTCTTTAAAAACAGAACTTACCAATTTCGCGGTACAGAATGCCCAAGGCAGTCCAACTATCTTCAATCATAATACATATAAGAAACTCTTTTACAATATATGCCGCATCATTTTAATTCTCCGTTTCGTTCTCCCTACATCTCATATTCGATGCACTTCCCCTAGTTCATCACGAGCTCAAGTGGCGAGGTGTACTCAGTGCTCGATCGATACCGTTTATTGTAATAGCACGAGCTATTCTTTATGCCCTTCTACTTTTTTGGACATTCAATCTGTTTGCAGCATGTAGCATTGAAGTTTTGAGTAGTGAAGATGACATCTGCCAAAAAATTTCGTTGGATGATTAGGGCAGAATGTACTGACAGTTAAGCTATCCTACTTTTCACTATCCACGATTTCAAAGTGCATGAACTCTGTGCGTCAAACAAAGACGTTTAACATAAGACTGAAGTTTCTGCAGCTTTCGAAACTTGTATATTCTGGTGTTCCGAAGCCAATGAAATGTTTTTTTATCACAGTCATGTCTGAATGCGGTAACTCCACAATTGTGTACAATGTTTTTAAACCATGTGATTTTTTTTTGATAAGGTCTATTTTTATCACTGTGGTGGATTTTCATTCTTGTTTGAACATAGGTATATATTGCCGTTGAAAATTTAATTAATCATACATTTCAAACGAGATACCTTTTTAAATTAGAGCTCGAATATTTTAAATTAAACCGACCGTAATCGCAGCAAACCGCAGCCGTCAATAATAACGGGCATCACAAAATGTTTTACATGAAAAAACCTTTTTATAATCAATTGATTTTCCGCACGATCGGGCCGATATGTCGGACAGACGGACGGAGGTCGGTGTTTAAAATTTATGTAATTAAATACAGCATGTCAGTTGGCTTTCGGGGTTTTTGTTTGACCGACTTCGGGGGAGGATATTGTAATTTGTAATAATAGGATTTTTCCGACATTTTACGTTCCGTTTGGTCATTTCTTTTTCGCTGGGAGGTGAACTGTGACTTGCAAAATTCGGTTATTGATTAATTCAAACTCAATGCCAACATCATCGATGAGGTTATCCCTGTTTCAGTCGATATTTACTAATTTCTTTAGTCTTTTAATAAAATATACTATCTGGGATTCCTCATGAAGTTACCAGGAAAAGTTAAGCGCTGATGTGGAGGAAAATAATATCCGAATGCCAAATGAACAGACCTCATTAATTACCAAAACATTGCGTACCTACCTTATCTACGGCGTACAACGTCGAAGTGCATTTAAATTCAGTTCCACGGCCACCTTCGCGGTAAGTTTTCAAGTAATTTACGAGTGAATACTTAAACATCACCTACCAGGGGATCAGAACATGCCAGGGGTGGAGTTTTGTGTGTTTTACTAATTGCTAAAAGATGTTAATCAGGTACCGGAGACGTCTACCCGTCCTGCTCTGATATACGTGAAGAATGGTACGCTATCTCTCTCACCTGTCCTAAAGATATAACTCAAAAGCTGAAGCAAAAACCATGACAAGGAATTAATTAGAACTCAAGGTAAATAATGAAGATTGTCGCTTGTACTAATGAGTTTTCTGTAAAGTTCTGTTTGGTAAAATAATTAAGAAACAGGTAATTAAGAAGTTTAGGGGAGTATGCAAATGGGTCGAAGTTAATTGTCCAGAAAAATGACATAGAATAAATCAAAGAAAGATCTCTTGGTGAATCGCTGGGCTGATCTTTCATAGCCATTTAAATATTTTTTTTTTTTTTTTTGGATGGGAAATCATCAAATGACCCCCCCCACTCTGGGCGGAGCGGAAGGGAGTGTCAGACTTGTACTGACTAAAACCCATCCATGTTCCTTCTTTGCCCTTTGTGTTCCAGGGCCACGGTGTCTCTTTCGAACAGTCCCGCAGTAAATATTTATTTGCTTGTAGTAAGTATTCATCTAGGACTGGGCGATCCGGTCCAAACACATAATTGTTGAAGGAATTAACAAAGCGAAAGTAATTCAATAAGTAAAGTCAATCGTCGACAGAGCTTTTTCAACTTTTTAAGCATTGCATAAACACGACAAGATTTGTATCTCATCAAGCAAATTCTATTACCACGTAACAATATTTCAATCAACCACACTGACCTCACAAACGCAACAACATAAAGCCACATTCACACACTCGCAACCGCATAAACAAAAGCTAAAGGTTTTCATTAACCATCGCGTAACGCCTCACACACGCGATCCTTTGACCACGTTATTATGCCGTATGCGACGTGCACCCTTGCTTATAAAAAAACGTATTAAAACAGAGAAATGTTTGAATAAGTGTGTGATTGCGGCTCGTGCAGTGCGAGCAAAACGAGGCGTTTCATTAGTAGGTACGGCTACGGGAGGAATGTTCATTTTGAGAACATTTTCTGTCTTTTTGTGCGATACCTGATGTGTAGACTGTTCGGTATTAAGGTGGAAATTGCGTTTTTTGGGAAAGGCTTATGGTGTTTTATTTAGGTTTCGTCTATTGGTTTTGTTTTGGTCTGGAGAAAGATATGCTTATTCATGTTGACTAGGAATTATTGATTTGCTGTATTTTAGCATGCTTAGCCAGAAGGCCAAGGCTTGGCTTGGCCGGTCTTGGTTTTAGAGTTTTACAATTTGTAATCGTTAACAACAAACATTGATATGAGAGGTTTGTCCAATGTAGGTATGACGTATCGTATGAAAGGCCTGGATTTTATTGCTCTTTAGGTTAACAAACCAAATACACAACAAATGTAAAAACCAATGACATCACCCAATACACTCGTTTTTATTTATATTTTAAGTCAACTCGCGTGTGGTCGTCTTCAGGCGATAAAATGTGTCCAATCAAAGCATTTAACGGTCCAATGGCGGTTGTCAGCGGCTCGCGTAATTTGAATTTCGAATACAACGCGCGATTAGCAAGACGCGTCGGCAATGACGCGGCGCGGTGTCGCCCTACGTGTGGGGCGGCTTTTATATTTTAACGTCCAGTGTTTTGATCGAAATGCCCAATGTTTGAATTTTTAATAGCCGTTAAAAATTCAGACATTGGGCATTAAGAAGATTTAGTGGTACTTCTGAGCAGTATTAAACAAATCGAGCGAAGATAAAAGGGTCATTATAATCAGTTTTGTTATTTGTTATGTGACTGTATTTTTAGTTCTAAAGAAAACTATTCGGTAGCAATAAACTATTTACGCTTTTATATTGCTTAATTTTTGCGTTTGAATAGTTAGATATCTCAATTTAGTTTACTACTAATGTTTTATAACAGACATGTTGGTTCTGTAGAATAGGTGAAAATGGACAAATTCAACTGTTAACAATATAATAATTAATTGTAAGTTGATGTTAAGTCGATTTAAAATGTCGATTTTAAAGTGTGGCAATTTTAAGCCTGATTTAGTATAATCAGCACGGTAATTATAATACAAGGTTCGACTCTGTGGAAAGGTCTGATTCGCTCCATGTTCATTTGGTAGTCAAGTGCACCAGGTTGGACTGAAAACTGACCCAAACCTAAGTAGCTGGGAAAAGCTGGACGGATGACGTAAATTTCAAGAAACGACAAAGATTTTTAACTTATCTACGATTTACTTGTTTACATCCCCAATTTATAACATACAATCCCCTAAACATAATAACTAGGTATATTTTAAAATAACCGTCGGCGCACACTGGATGGCTCGCGACAGGCCGCGCGTTATGACGCGTGTCGCGGCCGCGCGGCCCGAGTAGTTTGTCTCCGCTGACCATTTCCTGCACATCCCTCCTGTATGTTGTTATTACGAGGCTGTGGAGTCGCTGTTGTTTGTTAACTTTTTGTAGAACGTGGAAAATAACTAAGTCTATGCATTTTTGTGTTACATTTAACTAAAATTCGTCATCTGCCTAGCGTTTTCCAAACTATATTGGGATCCTTGGGGCCAGCTTCCTTCCGGACTAACTGGTTGCAGCTGATTACTAGTACTTTACATCGAAGGACTAACGGCCGATCTCTATATCCGTACCTACTGCACGATAGATATTCTTTGAAAAGACTGGGGAGTTAAACTTTAAGTGATGATTCTTATTGAATTAAATTAATTTATAGAACATTTATTGGTTTTTACAATATATTTTTCAATTAAAGAATCATGTATTTAGGTACAGTGATCTCGTAGTGACAAGTTCCTTAGAGTTTCATAATCTTGAAATATTTGAATCGTCAGAAACCCAAGAACCTCAAAGAAATTAGGATACTGAGGCAGATGTCTTACCGATAGCTAACTAGTATCTTGGTATTGTCAAAAAAATAAAGTCACCACGTAAAGAAACAGGCCATTTCTTCCACAGTTTTCCCTGTCGCGGCTAGGTTGGTCCGACCCCGAGGGAATATTTCAAGAATATTATTATGTAAGAACATGCGCGGGACTTTATGATCACCTAGCCTTTCACGGTGACCGCTCTGCCGCGTCGCAAACAACAGGGTTGACTGTTTACAACAATACATCAGTATTTTTATGTTTTTCTGTTTTTAGCCGATAACAGAAACAAAAAGCTTGGGTAATAATTGGTAACAGCGACAACCATCGTAGCTTTAAGCACGGAGGACTTTATGATGGTAATTTTCTTAAAATAATTATCATTCCGGTTTGAAAACCAATGGTTTTCTTAGGATAACATTTATCCATAACATAACAGATCATCGATAAGCATTAAATACTTGACTAAAATCGTTGCGTGGAAGCTAACTTTTGCCCCAAAATTGTGAATACAGTCCGAGTCTGAAGACCTAGAAAAGCAGCAGCCGCCATCAAAAAAAAAATTTTTAAGCCTGTCGTAAGGTTTATTTTTTCCATCACCGTTTTCGCTGATAGAATGTCATTCAGCCTAGGCCCTCTGGGTAAGGGACAGAACAAGGAAGCATGGTAGAAAAGATAGGATGCCTTTATCCAGCAGAGGCTGGATGAATGATGAAGATGACAGTAAATTAAACATAAGCTTAAATACCTGTATACAATCATACTCACCACCATCCCTCTTTAAATGGGGATAGTTAGTGACCACAGAACATAAGCAGGTTCAGATTTTTTTATTGGTTAAATTACAAGTTGGGGTAGCAACCCTGCTAAGTCCGGAAGTTTGTCCGCGGATTCTTTATATTTATATTCACCTTGTCGTTCGTCCGGCAGATTTATTCACTTCTTTAGAGCGCGCGCACTGACCGTGTCCACGGATCGCCCCTGTATGCTCGCCCTAACTTGCGGACGCACTGCGTTAAAAAGTTGCTAAGCAGCGGTTTCTTTGAGTAAAAAAAACTTTATCTTTCTTTGAGCGTTTTCCCAACAACTTTTCTTAAATGTTAATTGTCAAATGATTACCAACCTAACTGCTTAATATCATATATCATTATGATTATATCAGCCGAACAATTTTTTATCACGATTAAAAAATGTCTAAGGCAAGGCAAAAATAATTTGACAACTGTTGCAAATGCAACTGCAGTTGTCAAATTATTATTATTGCCTTGTTAAAATCTTGCTGTAAAAACCACTAGAGGTTTGTAAGTCAACAGGTAATAAAATGCACTCCTATTTATAAGCAAAAGTGTCACACTAGATTATTTTTTACCTGTTATTCGTCTATTCACAGTTCCAAACAACCGCAGCGTCTCGTCCACCCAGTGCGTCCACCCACCGCACCCCAGCTCACTATGATATGTGTTGCGTAAAATTTTGTTTTTCAGAAGTCAGGCCCATGCCTAAGGTATCGCTGACAAATGTCCGACAGTCTATTATAGCGCGGATAAAAGGGATAGTGGACGACCACCTTTAACATGCTTGTGTACTTCATTTTTCAAGGATTTATTTTTGAGTGAATGTTTGCTTTGGTTGACCGTGTTTGAATGTGAAAGGTAAATGTATTAAGACGTAGATGTGACATGTTATGCAGGGAAATATGCATTCAGTTTCGTTGTGGACTATGTAGAGGAAGTGCTTGCAAAAAGCAGCAAAAATAGACATTATTGCGGTACTACTCCTCCCACTAAAATACATACAATATAATATATTAGCAGCATGGCTGTATTGCGGTTCGATAGGTATACCAGTAAAATCACAGTAATTTGCGACAATTCAAGGTTTGTCCTGGTGGCCAACGTATGCCATGTAGGCGGCGATGACTTTACGGCAAAACTTAGTTTTTAAAGTTATTTCTGTGTAAAAAATGGAACAAAAAACCTGCCTACAATACGCTTGTTTTGGGTTGGCAGAGGTGTACCATAGTACTTACGTCTAGTTTTGCTAATGTTTGTATTAGCAGAGTCCCCCATAGTCCTCATATTCGCCATCAAAAACCATCATTTCATTCATTTAATTTTCATCTCCCAAAAATTTGCAAGCAAGCATCTCTCACGAACTACCCCATAATCTCCATTACTGCTCTAATCACCTTGTCCCCCGCGGCATAACTGCACAGCACTAATCCCCACGACGGGCCACCGATGCCCATAGGTCCTACGATGTGCCCGTGGAACCCCACCTGGTTAGCTAAGGGGATATGAGTGCACGCGCGTTTGAATCGCGCCCGTACGTTGATATTGTTGATTGATATTTTAGTATAGGTCGATTTTTTATTATTATAAGTGAAAATTACGTGTTGGGATATTTGTGCAAAAACTGGTAAAAATTTTGGGTCTTGCCCATAGAGGATCTAGACATTTGTTTTCAACGAGTTTCGTATTTCTATTCGATTTTCCAAAACATTCTTGACTGACTTGACCTACGTCTTGGTTATCGCTCAGAATGTCGCTTCGTCTAGGCCTTCTTGTCTGGTTGATAACTTTTATAACACTTTCAACCGCTACACACAATCGCCTCAACATTTCATATCTTAGCACCCTTTTAATCCACTACACCAGTTCATCATTTTTTTCAATGACGCAAAACATGACAACAAACTAGGTATATGACAACAAGATTTGACGCAATGACAGTAACAAACAGTCCCAAATCGTTTCCATGCCAAACTATTCAAATCGCTCGGTCTAATTGACTCGCAGCCATTTCAACAGGTGATTTGATACCCTCAGTCGCTCCTGGCGTCAATAAACCTACATCCAATTGAAGAAAACTGAAAAACAAGAAGGAGTATCGGTGTTAGTTTGTTTGGTCGTCTAAATAGAAGAGATGCTGAACGACATTCGTCATCAATGAAGCGAGGCAGTGCGATGAGTCTGTGATAGAATAAATTAGATGAAAATGCATAAACTTGTGAATGTAGAAAGGGACCAAAATGTAGAACCGAACTTGAAAAAAATACTTAAGCACAGTTGCCTATCCTTTTAGTATTTTACATCCATTATACCTTAATTTTCTTTTTTTCTTTTATTTAAGCTTCTTTATGGCTTTGGTAAACCAATAAACCTTTAACAACCAAACAACAAACCTTTAACATTTAACTCCTGACGACTCATTAAATAACTTTTCACATTTTCCGCAATTTTCCACATTTCCGATGAATTTTGAAAATTTCAATCAAGCAAACTTTATGCAGAAGTTTACTTGTATGATCGTTAAACAGGCTACAATCCTAAAATAATTGATCCATCCTCCGTGCTCAGAAGTGCACACATGCAATTACTACTCAACGAGACTACACATCTGGCAAAAACGATGTGCTCCTCTTAAATTGCAATTCACAATCGATCGCTCACCTCAGCTCGCATCGCTCGGATCGCTCCCACTTGAGATCGCCCCCGTTCGCCACTTATTACGCCCCGCGGCTACTGGGGCAGCACTATTGTTCGATCTTTTCATTAAAAGGTGAACCTTTAAAAAGTATTTGGGTGTGGGGACGTGATGTGCACGAAATGAGATCGAGTGTAATGATTTTTGCAACGTCAGCTTAATTTTTTCAAAATTATTTTTATTTCCATTTTTAATTTTTTTAAGTTTTATCCACCTACTAATACAAACACAGTAGGTACGAACAGATTGGCCGGGGCAATATTTCGTGTAATTTATTTCATCACCACATGCCACACGGTGAAGCACTCAAAAAAGTGAAAGAAAAAATCGTGACAAAAATGGCCTGTTTGTGTGTGAACTAAAAACTCGGGGATATATTTTGTGACATCTACTAACCTGCACTTGGCCCGTGTGATGGATTACAGCCCACTTCATTTTAACATTATAGACTGATCATTCTTAGGCTATAAACATAAAAAAAACATATCCTAAATTCTATTAACCCACATTTAAGTACCACGATTTAATTCATACACCCCTCCAAATAAAAAAAAACATCACCGTCCCGTGCACAATAAAAACGCATTCGTATGCAGCGACTTACAGCGGCCATTTTAAATGTTTTTTGAATTAAGAACTCGCCTGCGGCGTAACGGTCATTTTTTTACTTGTTTTATATTATTTTATTTGCACAGGGGCTTACAGGGCAATAAAGGTAGGGATGAGTTAATAAATTGCGTACGTGTGCCAGTAATAAAAATTTTGATTGTGTTTTTAATACAATGGGCTCATTGGGTTCATTGTGAGGTGAGTATTATTATGATTTGCAGTGGATTATTGTGATGGATAATGCTAATGTTAACTGGACATTGTGTAGTTTTATTGTATTATTATTATTCCGATTTTTAAATTTAACAGACAGTTATGCAGATGCGGTCTGGCCGTTGTGTACGTATATACGATGAATGAAAGGTTTTGGACGATTAATCAGGTCACATAAATAAAACAGTTAAAAACACTTTTCATTGATAAATGCATGATGCTTTGGTCCTACCACATACGAGCAACATTATCAACTTGTGTTCGTGTGCAAAACAGCTACAATCCACCATAATTTTTATTTTATTATTACGCAACCACTACATTAAAGGCTATTTTTATTTTTTATACACGTTATACGGTTGGTAACAGTTTTCATCATTTAAAAACCAATTAACCCGCAAAATAAAATCATAAGAAGAATCGCAAAAGAACTTCAACTCAAATCACAAAGCTACCGCTACTCCCCGCTGGAGGCGCTGTGATCGCCACCCACGCTCTCTCGCGATGAATGAACGCCGTTTGGCCATTTTCCCAAAGGTATGTTGATGTTATACTCGCCTTGATTCCTAGAAGTGATCGTTTATATTCGGTTTATAGCCACGCGTGTGCATCATTAAGGATCTCTTAGAGTATTGATGTATGTGTGTCAAACTAGTTCTGCTAAAATAATCTTGTCATCTGATTGAACTATAAGTCGATTCGTAGATTTCGTTGATATTTTTATTACTATTTATAGAATGTAGATCTTTGTAGGGCTGTAATAGATTTCGGACTAGGACATCGGAGCATTGAGCGCAGGTCGGATTTTCCGGGTTACGGTTTTATGGTGGTTATGAAAATTAATGTGGGAGAGACAGCCTAGAAAAGTGGCAGTCACTTTGAAAGCGTTTCGTATTTATACAAAGCCTTTCAACAGGTTAAATTGACATAGCCTTTTCGGAAGCTCTCAAGCATCACATCACACACAATGCCACTTTGTCTAACATTCATGTGAAGTACCTTATAACACCTGGATGTTTTATATTCAACGTAACTTTACCATGAATCAGAAGACATAATAGAAGAAGATTTCAACTGAATTGAAAAGAAAGTTGTTTCCCAACATAAATAAATTAAATCGGAATAACAATGTCGTAAGCGCCATTAGACATTTTTTTTCAGCTCACATCGTAAATAAAGATTGTCGTCTTACCTAGATAATGTAGCCCTGAGCGAAGAGTGTTCGGTTCAGTCTGTCTTGAATGGCTGCCAGGTAGTTAGCGCTAAGACACGCGAGTTACTGTGTTTCGATCTAATATTGTTATTGTAGCTGTACCTAGGAACACTTTTAGCGACAGTTTTTTTTCTGAATGGCTACAACATGTTTTTACAATGTTTTGTGGAACTGAGTTTCTTAATAATTGTTGCGTGAGTCGCTACGGGTTAACATTATGGATCGTCGGCTGATGATCAAAAGATAGTGCCACGACCACAGTAGTAGGTTGTGCAGCGTAATGATGTTCACACGTCCATTGGACTCACCCGGACTATAGAGGAAGTAAATGGCAACGGAATTGACAAGGTGGCCTAAAGAGGCCATTCGGATATATAAAGAGAGCTCATTATCACAATGCCTGGTGGACCATAGACGAAGCTAGAGGAGGACGTGGAGGAAATCTGTCATTGTCACTATTAATAAAATATAGAAAAGTCTAGGAAACTTATCCCATTTCGATCAGAAAAGAAATATTGACAACTCTTTAACTAAATAAAGCCGAGTATCAACTACCTACCGCACACAGCTCTAATTCATGTCCCACAAATGAAACATAGATGACAGATGCCATCCAAAATTACGGCGTACTTCGCCTTTTAGTCAGAAGATAAGTAGCGGTGTCGCCTCAGCCGTGCGACGGCGCGGTAAGACACAGATAATCAATTAATTTGCCAGTCGCGCCAATTAGTCGCTAGTCGTAGTCGCACCTCCTGTTATGATTAAGATTAATCTTAGGGATCGGTTTATGCTGTAATTATGGTCCTGGTTAGTGAAGCCAGTTTCAGGTTTCTATTGAGAGTCTCAGTGGTTTCCTAATAGCTTAAAAACGTTGTTAAAATGAAGATATACTTTTATATTAATAACCTTGTTGAGCAATAACACAAAATGGACAATAATGTTATCTTCATTTAGGGTCTAAATAGCTGTTAATAGCTATAAATTAATAAGAAACTCGATAAAAGCGATGGTTGCAATATTGCTACCATTTCTCCCAACCATGAATAGTGCATCTCGCTGTCTGTAGCATACTCGTAATAGCATTAAAATATTGACACTGACTGCTCTTAAACGTCGCGTCGTTTAGATGTGCTGATCGCTTTCCGTTTCTTTAATGAAATCCGTCCTTTCAACTGGTTCTAACAAAACAAAAGCCAGCCAGCCTCTCGCAGTATTTGAGAAAATAAACATCATTCAGAAACATTCAATGTTTTTCTTAGACATACCTATCCATACGTACCTACCTTAATGTGAACAAGCAAGTGCGTATATTTAGATGTTATTATCTCTCGGATAACGTCGTCGAACGAAGTGAAAATCTTACAAAGGAACTTGTTTACCTCTAATTAATATGCCGTAGGTAAGATTAGGGAAGGTGTGGAGTCGTTTCACATAAAAGTTTATGGTATCTTGCTACCTAAAAACAAGACTTAATCAAAAAGTCAGCTTTAGCTTAAGTTTTTCCTGTGATTCTTATTTTATTGCACTGTTCTTTTAAAGGTAAAGTGAAATTGCTGTAACACGTAAATAAAGATCGTTAAAATTGGGCAGTTTATGGAACCATTTTATATCTAGTATCTCAAAATCAGCTCTACTTACATAAAATATAACTGTACAATATGGACCAGGACTAATTTAGTCCTACATAAGAGTTTGTTTCTCCCGATAGAATCCAGGGCTGCCGACTTTCCGGACTGCAATGACGAAACATAGTAACCTGTCAGCTGAAACAAATGCTTGGCACGAGTAGAACTGTCACTTTACGCAGTCTGACAGGTGGGCGCACCCTTACGGACGTTCCCAGCACATCACACACGCATTCCCCATAATATTTCAAAACGAAATGATTCATAATTGGAAACTAATCATAAATCATACAGTTGGGAAAATAGAGATAAATTATATTTTTTTGAAACCGGTTTTGCCATGTTGCTTCAATTATCAAAGCTACATCGGTTTTCTATCTTGACCTGGATTCTCGAATAACATCAAACCTATCCCATGATATATTTAGTTAAGATCTCATGCGGGTAAGTTTGAGTAAATGAAATATTAATTTTATTTATTTCCTTTAAAAAGTTTCTTCGTACGTTGTTTTATAATAATTTAGTCCATAGTTTTCCTGTGCATCAAAACGTAGTGAATGACATCAACCCATTAGCGGTGCGCGCAGTCAGCGCCACCCTACCGTGCACACCGCGTTTGTCTAGGGCAGGCACTTTTACAGCCTACGATTGAACCCGTTTATATTTAAGCAAAACAAAGGCCTTTATTGTGAATCACGTATCATAGGCAGGCACATAACTAAATGTAATTTACTTCACCACCACAGCTCTGAACTGTCAAGAAAAGCATCGAGAGGAAACCGGCATATCCTAGAACCATGAACCTAAAACATGTGACATCCACCAACCGCACTAGACCTGCGTGATGGATTATGGCCCACTCCCTCTCACAGGGTTCTCCCTGGGCCTATGTCCCACATTAAACGATCTCTCTCTTGCGTAAGAAGCACACTGTTACTCTTGGCACCGCCACGACATCGCGTCGGACTCGTGTCGTCTCATCTAAACGCTCCAAGAGACATTCTCCCACGTACATCCAGGTTGCTTCGCTTAATCAACCCTCAAGTAATGAGGGGTATCTTCCAAGGGGCGCGGAATCAATTAATGAATATTTTACTTCTCCGGGATCTTAATCAACGTCCCGTGTCCCGGATTTTTGGGGATCGCGCGGGATTCCGGAGCCTTGATTTATTATAGTCCGCGGAAGTGATTGATTTAAACTTGATTTAATTATGAGTTCGATTCGCGTTTGTTTACGTTTTGTTTTGTATTATTATCCATTTGTGGAGTGGAATGGTGTGGCGGGAGCATTCGATGATGGAACTGGAAGTGTGTTTATGTTGGCTTGGGAGTAACTGAGTAAGTTTAATTGCACTTAATCTTATTTTGTTTTCTTTTAGTTCTGTCTGCTAAAAACAATGTTTCATGTGTTTGTATTTAATTAAATTTAATTATTAGGTAAGTGCACATAGTAGCAACGTGGGTATACAGATGATCTAATTTAAGAGAGGGCTAGACTAGAAAATGCAAAAATTAAAAGTATTTCTCCATCTCGTTTTTTTTTGACGTTAACGAAAAGTTTAACAAACTGATAAGAAAAATTCTATTCAATCAGTCACTCCATAAACACTCACTATAGTACACCTTGTATATCATGGAAATTGGCTTTAAAGAATGAGTTTCTTCAACAAACTTAACGACGCGTCGCTCTCATCGAGTCAATAACCTTCGTCTCTCAGCTGATCCCGAAAACCAACGCGCGATGACAACCAGGCGATATCAACTTATTTATTTCTCTAATATACGTAAATACGAATATTTTACAAAAACAATCACTTTGATTTATTCTAACATTAGCGAAAAGGAATTCTCTAACAAGCTGTGTAAATCCGGTGTTCAAATACACTAGCGTGTGTAAGAAATCAGGCCATTATGAAAATATGTCCGATTTTTTTAGTGTGTCATGTAGGTACAACCGTACAATTTTAAAGGTTTGTAATGAATTATACCTAAGTTTTATATGATTAATATAATAAGCTTACTTATGGTAAATAAAGATCTTATTTACTTTTATAATTGAAAAAACTGTGCAAGCAATCCGCGGCTGGACCATCTTTTAAAGGTGGCCTAACTTTAACACACGCCAGTTTATATTGCAACCAACGGAAATACTTTCCCACACTGTTTGGTAGTATGTTCTCTACAAACAAACTAAAATCAGCAATAAATCAACGTCTTAACGTTTATTTAGTATTTCCTACGTAATTTTTCGGACGCCACCTCCGTGCGCTTGCGCTAAAATTGATCATTAACTAAATTTCAAAGATTATTCCTCTCATTTCTAGATCGCGACTGTTTGAAATTAATAACCACTTCTTTATTTACCCAATATTCCTGCAAACCTACCTGAAACTCAACCTTATTTCAGTTATCTTAGGAGTTAGAGTCGGTTTTCCGTGTTGTATGTACAAGTTTGTTTTCGTAGAGACAGGCCGAAGTTATAAATTAATGTGTCGGAGCAGAGTCACCTGAGTGTTTTTATATTTTACGATTCTCGTTTTTAAAAATGCGAAACATGTTTAGTTTGACAAGGTAGTAAAATAATGTCGTAGGTAGAAAAGTTTGATGTTGCCGTCTAAAAGCTTTTTTATGAAACACCATAATGATTTTTGGTGGAAATTATTATTATTGTTGCTAGTTACGTTACTGATGTTTTTAATCTGTGGATCTGTAGTAATGGTGCGATGGCATGACGTTTTAAACTTCAAAGTGTTGCGATTAATTTTATTAACGAATGTTATTTGAAACGTAGCTACACGTACAATGAATGAAAGAAGAGACTGGTATACCTATGCGTAACAAGCTCGTTCAGTCGTTTTGGATAAGAGAGATTTTTGAGCAGTTATTAGTTGACTATTCTAGAGATCCGGAACACCCCCATATATTTATTCTCATAGGTTTCGTTGTCTCCTTGATCAAAGAAAGTTGAATTTAGACATCCATTGAAACGCTAACCTCAATTAACTAAATGGCTGTACGAATAAAAATTGTCTCTGATCAAAGAAGATTGCAAAATCTCATTCACCGGTAAAATACACTACAGAAATTGAGGAAACCAAATATATTATAGGAAATAGTCACATTCGACCTAAATCCAAAATTTTCAATCTGGCAAGTTGCACCGTATATTAACGGCGGTTAAGTCGACCTATCAAACGAGGAAAAAGAACAAGATAAGAGCTAACTCTTGAATCTCGCGGTCGCGGTGTCCAATAATTCACTTTAAGCCCAGTTTAATTCTTGCCTTAACTGGATGTTGGGGAGTCGACCTCGTTTCTTAAATTATGTGCTTAAAAGCTAATCGTGGCTATCTGTACCGTTAACTGAGACTACTGTTTGTTGATATTGAGATATTAATGGCTTCTGATAGGTCCTTTTTAGGGTTGAATAATGGGGGAATGTCCAGATACCATCCCATTTTCCAATTAGAAGATGATTTTATAAACAGTAATTTTTCGACGCTTTAAATTGCTTTTAAAACAACAGAGGCATTTTAACTCACAGATAGGTGCTTAACTGCTGATGTCACTTACCTACAGCTTACACTTTTTATATACTATTACTGTCTTTAAAGCAGCACGAGGCACGAGCCACGAGGGCAGTTTCATTGCATATTTCTATGTAAATTTTCATTCTTTTTTTCCAATCAATTTCTGTAAAATGGACTCCCCACGAATCTCTTGAAAGTCAATTTAGCATAACCAAATTGTCCATACAATTAAAAACTAAACTACCCATCAGACTACCTACCGTCCACCTACGAACAATAGGTAGCGGTCATTAGAACCCTGGGGGTCTCCGCGGGGGTCACCCCTCGGGGTTCAGTATGTGCCGGCACAATGCGCTAATGCACCCAGTTTAAGTGCTTTAAATTGATATGTCCTGTTATAGGTATGGGTGCACTGGGCTGGAATTGATTCCTTGATCTGTTGTTATTACATTATGTAAACACATAACGTTACATCATGCATGCAATTCTGGAAGGGTTACGGAGAGGTGTACCCACATTTGACCACTTATATTAAGGCCTATGTTATAAGGGAAAGCCATGAGCTATGAACCGAAGACAAATCTAGACAAAATCATTTTTGAAATGAGATTCCTAAAGATTAATTGGTATGGAAAATAAGCAACGTAATTCACCAACAGTGCTTACAAGTTGAAAACATAAGGAAATATAGGTAAATAAAGAAATATACTTACCTAAAATATTTAGCTAGCCAAGCTTGACTTCGGTTTATTGTTTCCCAATATTTTCTACTTTTACTACTGTTGGCACTGGTTGAAGGCATGAATGGCGTGGTTGAATTTCAATAAACGTTGTTATTTTCCAAAAGCTTAACAATACCTACTCACGTGGGGCTTTGCAGGGTAGGCAGGGAGTGTAAGGAACAGTGATCAGGTGGTCAAGGGTGTAAGATTTTTTGTGTAAGATACCTGAATATAATTAATTAAATTATAGTAGTCACCTCAAAGTTTGGAATAAAAGTAATTTCTACTCAGTAGACACATTAGTTTCCTGGTCCTTGTAAGTTACAGAATGTTAAGTTATATTTGTGTTACTCCGCTTGATAAGTACTTTTTTTTTCTTATAAAATATTCTGTAGTACTTACAGGTACGACTACATAAAATATAGGCCCAAGAAAACCAAGGGCCCAAGTTTAAGTTAAAACAAACCCCAAACATGCGCGTCCGGCGCCGCGGTACATAAACACGTTCGGTCATTTCATAAAACATCTGTGTATTTTCTATTTTGATAGGTTTCATATATCTGACCGCAGGGGGCGCTGATCGTAAAACGCGAACGGTTTGGCTTTCTGCCCTCCCTGTGTATTTTATTAACGGCAAATGCTAAGGTATGGCGTGGTGAGGTTCGGTTTAATAAAATTTTTGGGTAGCACAGCCAAAAGTTTGTGTCCATCTTTGGGTGAAGTTGTTGGTACATCTGTGACTTGCTCGTCTTGGGATTGTTTTGTTTTTGCTGTTTTCTTTTATTTTCTTTCATCGAATAGTGCGTAGTTGTGTCTAAAATAAAGGCTCAATGATACAAATGTTTTGCCAAGTGTCTTACAGTGAAAGCTTTAAATCCGTATCATTACCGTCCCAAGAAAATAAGCCTCTCTTTTTTAAATTAAACTTACATAAAAAAATGTATGCATTACGTAAAGCTTTTGTTTTTTCCATTGTTTTATCAAAAATATTCATAAAGAAGTCATTTAACTACATTATCTAGATCGAAGATAAGCTAGGATTCAAAATTCTTCAAGAGCTAATTTTTTCGTATGGCAACAATAATTCTTTGACCACATCTTGATCCCTGCTTAACCCTGTGCTATAAATCGTCACTAATTCCTGCATTTATTAAGTAATAAAATTTAAAACATACTAATCTACTTATTACGCGTTTCTGGCACTTCACTTCGGTCGTAAAATCTCTTTTATTTTATATATTTTTCGTGTTTATGTAATATTCACGTGGTTTAGTGACCCGCAGTAATATGAAAAAACGATGTATTTATTTTATATGGCCTGATATCTTTAAGACGGTCAACTGAAACATACAATTTTACAATGATTTTGTTAAACATTTGCAAAACATTGAAATAACGCAAACTAAACCATTGACATTTGTACAAACTAAAGAAAATAGTCAATCAAGCAGCGGCAGTCACTGCATACTTTGGATATGTCGATTCTATGCTACGCTACGGAGTCATGTTTTGGGGTAACTCCTGCAATAAGGACATGCTGTTCAAATCGCAAATAAGATGCATTCGAGCTATTACCGGCCTAAAAATAACTGATACCTGTAAACCTTATTTTATATTGTTAAAAATACTGACTTTACCTTGCTTGTACATATTTAAGACTGCTTTATTTGTTAAAAACAACAAGTATCTATTCAGAAAAGCATCTGAACATCGCTATAAAATGATTAGACGAGAATATAGACATGAATTATGCGTTCGACCATCAAAGACCACCTTGATGCACAAAAGCATACTTTGCATGGCCCCAAAAATATTTAATAAATTACCAAATGGAATTAAGGATTTAAATATTATTCAATTTAAAAACAAATTAACACATCTATTATTGGAAAAATGTTATTATACTATTGACGAATTCCTTAATGATAAATTGTAAAAATTGACACTGATATTTATTTAATTTTGACATTGTGCTATTATCTTTATTCCATTAATTATTTATAAGTATACTCAATTGTTAATGTTCTGATTGCTTTTTTCTGTTTTAAGTTATGTTGTGTTTTGTTGCAATTATTTTATTTTAAAATTTTGATTATTCTTCTTTTTTATAATAATTACTAATTATGTGAAAGAGTGTACACCTTTAGGGTAGATTTTTGAGGAACTAATTATTTATTATTAAGATCTCATGTAAAATGTACCAAAAATTACAACAACAAATAAATTTGAATTTGAATTTGAAATTTGGAGCGGTTGCACAACACCTCGAAAATAAAACTACCGAAAAGAAGCATAAAACAAAATCGTAATACAATCAATCTTTTAAAGTTAACGACGGTTTAAATAATTGTGGAAATGGCCCTTGATTTTCTTGAAACACTGTACGGAACACAAACAACATAACTGACTAAGAAAAAACAAAGTTGATAATAATGTTAAAAGTGTAGAAACGCCTTAGCTAGTAGGTAACAAGAGCAGGTGTGATTAAACGTTATTTAAACAATGAAACGTTTGGCCTGGTTACGTAGAGGTAATAGGGTTAAGGAGCGTGATAAAGCGGTAATTACAAGTTGTTTTGTAACTTTTTTAAACTATTTCTGAAAAGTTATGTAAAGTACTATTAACTTTACGCAAAGATCGTTTTGTCTAAATGAATACTGGAGTTCAGATCTACATTGTAGAGTTGCGATACCTGTAATATTTATCCATCAGCCAGATCGTTAAAAAGTACAATGACAAATTATTATTGCACTCATTACTCCACTTTGGCGCGTCACGTTATTGTTCTAGAATTTTCATAATGTTATTATTTATCAGTTATATTTGACGTTTTAACGTTTTTCCATCCCACATCAGGACGTAGGATGACCTACAGGATGTTGGAAATAAAATCTTTATTTTCGGCTGTGACATTTCGGGTAGAAACTGCATGAATTCCAATACCTAGATACAAGAAAATAGTTCTAGACCCACGTGTTCCGTCTCGCTGTCATTTCAGCCTGACTTTTATAGCTTTTCGTAAAAATTGCACACCGCTTCAGTTGCAAATCACTCAGCACATTCTTTCCTGAGATTTTATTGCTATCGCCATTAATTGGATTAACAAATTTTATGGCCCTCACCTGTCACAATTGAACAACAAGGTTATTACTTTAAATCCAAGAGAACTTCACTAAAATCTGCTATTTTCATTAAGCCTAGGTAACGGATTTATGTAAATTTTAAATTATATATTTTTGCTTACCCGTGGTGTCCAGCTGCTGGAAAAGGGTCTCCCCAATATTATTTCAGTCCTCTCTATGTTTGGCCTACTTCGGACAATCCGACAAGAACGAGTCCAGGATCGTCAAATCGACAACTCCTAGGCCTGCCTCGGAAATCCGTCAAGTCCCACTCCAACCTTACAGACTTATCACTTACATCAGCGATGCCTACCTTAGGGCGTTTTATGGGATTTACTTTAAAATCCAAAAATAAATCTGGTTCGCTATCATGTAAAATCATAATATCAGACTCTCGCACATCTAGGGACCTACGCTCTCACCGCTGAAACTTACAAAATAAAAATCTTCATCGTGATATTTCACAACCAGTATCTCTACCTACCACCGGAAACGTTTGTAAGTATAACCCAACGTGCGTAGGCGTTTATAAACAGTTGTATGAAAGGTGCATTTGTAAGGTAAATTAAAAGCCGCGAATCATCTCTGAGTAAATATTAACGTGTTATTACGTTCGTGGGCGCTCTACAACGGATGCATATGTCCGATTAAAATCATAGTTTGTTTTAGAACAGTTTGTGAGAAATTAAGCTTATAATATTATGTTTCTGGGTTATGGTAGGTAACTAAACTCTATCTTATTTTGTATCATTACAAACTACAAAAGAAAGAATTTTACAAACTGAAAAGGATGGACTGTCCATCCTTCGTAGCACTGAAAAATTCCTAACACTTACCAAACACCTACAGCCCTGAAAAGATATTTATTACTATATTTTAACGGAGTCAATGACCTGTTACCGAACAATTTTATCAAAATACAATGTTATCATGCATTACGCAAAAAGAAATGTCATCAAAATAGACGTCCGGTGTTTTATCATCATTGGACATATCAAAATCCGCGTCAATTGCCTCTTTGGCACAAAACCTAACGACAGACGTCATAAGTGTCATAATTCATTGACAAATTATTGTCATTCCCATCAGTTTTCACATTTCACCGGTGCCGTTACCATTTTGGATTATTTTAATGTCATCACCGTCGTCGGCGCATGATTATCAAATCTTCAATGTATGGCGAAAGATATAAAAAATATACAGTTTATGCCATTAAATGAGCTATCTTATTAGTAGTTTTCGTATGTTTCGCATAAAAGTGTGGTTTTAAAGTTTTTTGATGTGAGCAGACGTGATTAGAGAAATGCTTTCATTTTGCATGATAGACATTTGTGATTTAGTGCGGTGTTTCCTGCATAATTTATATTAGGTTACGAGTTTGATGTGTTTAGGTAATGACATAAAGGTATTTAAAATCTAGAACTACAGGAAAAATAAAATGTTGCACACGTCTTTGAGTTTCTCATTCATACTCAGTTATTTTTCCGCAGGAAAATCATAAATTTAAACGACATTTTGCACATCCTGTAGCAGGTTACAAACAGCGGTAGTTACCTACAATAATTTTGATCGTTTGCAATAAATCCCATTCACATGCGCCTTCTTACAAAACTGAAGGCACTAAACTTTTTACATTATTAGGAACATGGTTACGGAGGTATGTTGAAAAACCCACTTGGACATGGATTTTTTAGGCCAGACTCCGGATGCAGGATGACCGATGTAAGAAATACCTGTTCAGGTGGAGAATTATTGACGTGTCCGCCCTCGAGTGAAAATGTGTTGCTGTTCCACAAACGATTGGACTCTTAATATCGTGACTTACCGCATGCCTTTAACTTTCAGAAACTGACGGCAGCTACTGAAGACACCAAACTTGTAGCCTAATTCTGGGCTAAGCCAACTCATACTAATATCAACCGGAGAAGAAGAAGATAAAGGTATCTTTTAATTCTAGCTTTTACGAGTAGCTTGGCGTGGCTTTAGCATATGTCAGTGTTTGCCTTTAGATACTTCCTCTATCACCAAGTTTCACATAACATGACAATTCTCCTTCTTATTACATAACCCTGCATCCATTATGACACCTCCCCGGTCCCGAACATCCGGCGCCGATAAAAACTCGGACACATGATTGACGGGCGCTGTTTACCTTGCGCGAGCGCTACCGGTATGCTAACTAGAAGCTAGTGATGGTGACGTCACCACGAGCAGAGGTACGTGTGTACTGGGGTTACGACATGGGATGAGTCATGTTCATTGAGGATGGAATTGGGTTGGGTGTGTGTGGCTATCACTCATTATTACCGAGATACTCCGTTTCAGTAGGTTTTGGAAATCCCTAAGTTCTGATAAAAATGGAAATACCATACTACATTTTAACTTTTTTACTCAAAGCGACTTGAACCGGCTGCCTATGTCGTTGAAGAAGGAGGATCCCCTATAACACTATAGTCTTGTTGAACTGTTTTTGACTGAAACCTCTTGTTATTTGATTATGATTGTGCTTTTACCACCATCTATTAAATTAATAATCGAATATCACTTGCATTTTCTTGGGGAATGTGTGGTGTTACGCGACAGGATAAAAAAAAAGAAATTAGTTCATAAGAGGAAGTCTCAAAGTGGCGCCGATGACTGAAAAGTTATGTGGTTATTATGTGTCGTGGTATGGGCATGACTGTGATGCGGAGGAATGAGGAAAATGTCGTGAGGAAACTTTGAGTATGAATGTGGATGGGTATAAAAGAAGAGGAAGACCAAATAAACGATGCATGCCTGAGATGACGAGTAATAGAGAAGTATGGAAGAAGACATGCAGCGCCGACCCCAAATAAAATACAATGGTATAAGAGATTTTGGAGTTTTGATTTTGCGATCTCTATTAAAAGTCGGATGACAACACCAAGAAAATGAAGAAATTATGCGAATCCTGTATGGCGAAACGTTGTATATTTGTAACGGTGAGCCAATCATTACATTCTCTAGCACTTCGCCCACCGGCGTTTGTTTTCTTTTTACATGATCATGTTGGTTTTGGACGCACATTGTCTGATACCTAGATGCCGAAGGTAACACGTGTGCTATGAAGAAATTTTCTGGGGTTTTTTTTTCTGAAGGTTCCGTGTAAAAGCTTTTTTATTCCCCCTTGACGACAAAATGGTCTTCGAAATGATATTTAAGAAACTACATAATATATACATCGCTGGGGTTAGGTAAAGGCTACTCGTATCTATAATAGGTACTAATATTTAGCCAGTGATCTTTAAGTGCCTTGTACTAGGGGGTGAGCCTATTGCCGACACAAGTTACCTATGCTTAAGGTTCTGCCGACTGTTACTTCATTTATGTAAAGTAAAACTGCTCATTTCGGTCAAATACACAGAAGTAGATATTTTCATCATAATTTTCTAAAAATAACAATTTATTAACAAACCACATAACATAAACGGTACCCAAAAAAAAACCACAAGAAAACTCGACTTGATAGATCGCGTTCTAAGTGCTTTATTTTAAGCGCTGACGATATTGTTATGTCTGTTAGACCCGGCGCCAGTCAATACGAAGGTGCGGAAATCTTACTTACGCCGCTTTGCCGCTTTGCCGACCGCGGCGGCGACGATTGAAAACATTTCGCGACCCTTTGATGTTCCGCCACCCAATACATCTAGCAAACTGTTTACAAAACCGGCAATGTATATTAATCGCTCGTTTAGTGTTTTATTTAGTTGAAAGGTAAAAGGTTTCATGTCGATAGTTGTTTGGCTTGAGTTTTGAAAGATTGGTGATTATGTGAAAAGTTCTTTAGAAGTTTGTTTGAAATATATCGTCATGTTTATTGTGCATCGCTTATCATCATAACCAAATAGGGTAATATTTTAGTAAGTAACCGATGTTAATTTTAGTAACTTACTTTTACAAAACATGTCACTATATTATAGTTTTCATGAGCGATTTTTAATAGAAACTAAATACAGCAATAGTACCTATGCTTCCAGCACTCGCCACAGCAATAACAAGATGCGACCTTGCCCGAAACATTGCCATCCTATTCGTCAGCAAAACAGAAACGTCAAATTCTCCACAATTTCCCAAAGATTCCTAATACGAGATTGTACCAGATATACCTATTCTACAAAAAATCGGTTCGTCATGTCAGCTCTAGATCTCCAAAGCAATGCGGGAGTCGAGGCAATCCACCAGTTGTCGTAACCACGGCGACATCTAAACGAGATCTCTGTCTGTCAACCTGAGTGGACTACCTACCTATATCTAGGTACAGAATGGAATTTGTTGTGCAATTGCTTGAAAAGTTTGTTTCGATTTAAAATAAATGTCATTGTTAAGAGACGTTATGTAGACAGATACATTCCAGTGATACAACAATTGTATTAGAAATAGGTACCTAGTTTATTTATGCCATTGTAATTATATGATGAGACATTTCATCTTCTTTCTCTCTAGGATATCAACGCGCCCGTAATGTCTCTGATATTGATTTTATGGTGGTAACCACTTACTAGTGGCGAAGGTTCCATACAACTCGATTCCAACCGGATTCCCTTTGAAAACAGTATTCTATACACAAATAATATAATCACATTAACCAGTTTACCTCTTACAAAAATTGACTCTTCGCTACTGCCACTTACTATCTGGTGGAACGCCTATTTCCTTCATTTTAGATTTATTTTTGATAACTTTGTGATTTGCTAACACGGCTTATTATTATTTTTCTTCTCCATCTCTTCTCCGCGTGAGCAGTTGTCGCTGGACAACTGCTCAAGCGTCTATTTATTTACACAACCAAATCAAAACTTCATCTTACATTTACAGCCTCACAGAAAAGTGTTTAGTTCAGTTTTATCTCTTTAACCAGGTGCTGCGAAGGTGTATGCGTGTTTTACACCCCATCTTTCACGTTAACTTGCTATAAATCACGGCAAGAATCACATTGTTCTGTGTTCAATATGTTACGACTACTTGAATGTTTCTGCATGTTTATTGTTTGAATTTGAATATCTATAAAGTTGATAGATGTAGCGATGTTTGTTACTTTGTTTTTGAAGATTTTACTGCGCTTTCTTTTGTTTTTCGGGTAGGTACTACGGTACTGGTACTAGAATGACTTTTTAATTGAAACTTTATAACCTGAAAATATGTAAGCTATTTGGACAGGCGTATAACTTCGGGTTATTTATTTCATCGCCAGTACTCTCAAAAAGTGTGAGGGTAATGTCGAGAGGAAACCGATATGTTTTAAGTCTTAAGAATCGAAAATATGTCTTGTGTAACCCGCAGTGGACCGACGTGGTGGTTGACGGTGTGCTCTCTCTCTCAGAGAACAGACCTGTTCCCCAGCAGTGGTAACGTTATGCGCTAATTGCGTTATGCTATGAAATCGATGAAAATATTTCATTGTTTTCATATACACAAAATCATGACATTACGATTTTTTCATACTGTATTGCTTTAGAATTGTGCAATGTTATTATTCTCGTAAAGCTCAATGTTTACAATTCCGTTATTCTCAACAAAACTGCAACATGAATAAAATCCACTGAAAACCACAAATCACCAATAAAAATAACTGAATATTTTTCTTTTAATCCGACATCCAAACAAAATAATATTTATAGCTAAACATCATAATACTATTTTGAACCGTATTTCCATTACCGAATCGTTTCCGGTACTAGGAGGATCATCTACTGAAATAGCTCGGTACGTACCGTTCAAGACGTTTCAATACAAATTACGTTGAAAAAACTCACGCATACCTGAGTATATAAATAAACACAACACTGAGACTAAACTTTCTTCCATTCCCCATACATTGCTGCGCCTTCACCAGTAATAAAAATGACTACAGAACTGAACACACAATGGATGTGTAACTTATAAATAGTGATGTCCATACAAAAGTTTCGCCCCACTCGTTATAATAACGTGTTACCTCGCGTGACAGTGCGCGAAATTGCTCGAAAAGCAATTAATATGATTTGGGACGTGTTTTAAATTAAAAGTGACAGGACGGACATGCGCGATGTTTAAATACACCGATGTTTTGTTGTTTCAGGTCATTTTCCTGAGCCCCTGGTAATTGGGCGAGTTTTAGCGAATTATTGCTTTTGTATTTTAGGTAAGTCCTTTGTCTGGTATCATGTTGTAGATATTGACACTGCAAGCGTGTTGCAACATTTGAAAAACTTAGACGAAATATAAAAGATTTCATTTAATTGAAAAATATAATGATGCTTGCAAGTTTTAAACCAAAATAACAAAAAACAGATACCTTTTGTAACTCTCAGAGCAATAATAAGAAACTTTACCAAACTATGGTTGGTGCCTTTTTAATATTGGGTTAGGGAATTAATCAACACAAATACAAAACAGAAAATACTAAAATAAAGTAAAGTTAAATATCAAGGTGTTTTAAAAATGACGTATCACTAGAATACCTTTTGTTAATATTTTAACAATTTGATTTATATAAAATCTACGCTTCGCCGAAACTATACACTCATAACAGCACAATTTAATTCACCTTCCTGACAGGTGATAAAGCACTGACATACCATTACATCCACGGTCGGTAAAAACGATATAAATATGATGTAGACTTGAAGAATGTTCGGAAAACATTGAAATATCAACACTGGACGATTACTTTGCCGCGTTTTATGCTTTTTATGAAAGCCCTAAGCGTGTTAGCGGCCGTCCATAACCCCCACGCGAATACATCCCTAATCTTTTGGCAAACGCTCAAATTATATCACACCTAGATATTTATATTGTGCGACTTTTTGTTACTTACCTAGATTGAGATTTCTATTTCGTCTACCTAAGAGAAGTCAAGGTGCAATAAATAATCGGAAATGGGTCATTCATTCATTCATCTTGGTTGATATAAATAATTATATACCCGTTTCTTGACCCTTGTAGTATTTTTGTCATCATCATTCTCTTGCTCTTATCCAAATTCATTTGGGGTCGGCGCAGCATGTCTGCTTCTTCCAAACTTCTCTATTACTCGTCATCTCATCTGACACCTCCTTTCTTGCCATATCATCCTTGTAGTATTTTTGCCAATCTTCGAAATAATTATTACATCCACTTCTGTTTAAAAAAAAGTTAATCCTGATTATATCTTGCCACGATTTACCATCATAAGAAGTCTTTCTCTTCAAGTTTGATTTTAGTTAATAGTTTAGAAAATGATTCATCGAACTATGTAAGTTCTAGGCCGATTTTTTTAGAATATTCTTTCATTATGCATTCAAATGAATAAGTCGAATCGCCACCGCATCGTAACCACTAAACAAATATTTACATTCTCAAGAATTTTCATAGATTATTGTACGTTTTTCTTATTGTTTATTATTAACTATTTCCCATAGTTTATTGGGTGAGGGAATTAGAATGATTTGAACGGGTCTTTAGTCTATGGCAGTGAGTGATGGCGTGTGCGCCGTATATTTTTCGTTAATCGTATCTAAATCATTTCCTAGTTAGCTCTACTTTGTTTATGGGTCCTTGTATATAGGATTAAACTTATGGGACAGAGGTATATTAGCAGTGATCTATGGGCAAACAGCGCGGTTTTGTGTTAACTATTGGTTTGCGTGTAGTTTTTAACAACATAATAATTTATTTGCGTGTTTCGGTTCGTAAAGATAGAATTAGGTCATTGTTTGGATTCTGTGAGAGTAAATGTGGGAGGAAATGTCGGAATTTAGCTTTAATAATGTATAACATGCTTGATTGATGATGGAAAAAATACTAATGCACCAATAACTACAGAGAAAATGGACTCAATGTCAATTAGATTTTGTATTGATTCATTTCACTTTATCAATTTCAGAACAGTTTGAGCCGGAAATGCATGATATTGAAAGAAGCGATAAATAACAAAATTATGGTGTCTTATATCAATTCCTGATGTATCTGTGTACCACATTATTTTATAACATGTTCATTATACCATGCAGGGACAGGGCTCTTTTCTCCTTTAGAATAGAATAGAATTTCTCTTTATTCCATTATCCATGACTCAAAAACTGTTAGTAAAACTTACGACTATGTTAGTAAGCACTGATAAAAACAAAACAACACAAGACATAACGGCTGTCACTGATGCGACAACCCATGAGTGATAGCACAACAGCGACCCCATAAACACAGTTCAGGCGGGTATTAACCAAATGCAATCTAAACAACTTTCTTCGTAGGATCAATATGACCACACCTTACCAGATGCACGCTCTATAGGTGGTGGTTCAATATTAAGCCGTAAGTTGGCAGCGGGGCTGAGGCTGCCTTGGGTGCCAGACGTACGTAATTGATTATCGCGAGTTCATCACCAAACGGTTAGGAAAAATACATGCTCTATTCATATAGATAGATCGATAGATCATGCCAGATCGTTAGGAGATTAATGTGGTGCTGATTCGCAAGACATTATAAATAAATTAATTGACACGCCACATGCCTATCGTCGCGGCCATACCTGACGGTCAATTTATTACTATTGGCCGCTGACATGTTTTTCAGCGGATAAATCTGGATGTTATATTCTTTCTTAGTTTTGAAACACTTCTCTACCTCAAGATATAAGTTACCTATTATACAGTGAAGTAGTAACAATCGTTCAGATCAAAACTGTACACATTATTTCACTATATTTTTGTAGATCCATTAATTCCAATTTTAAACTTTTATAATCCTTTGCAATGACGGTGGAGATTAGTTAGACAGTCGCTCCATGAACAATACTGGTATTCAGCTGCATCCGGTTGGACTGGAAGTCGAGATAGTTGGAAAAAAATTACGCAGATGATGAATAGTTTACATTGCATTGTATCTCGTTCTATACCTACGATTTCGCAACAAGAATATATTTTCAAAAATAGGCTTAAAGAGAATTCCTATATGATCTTCAGTGTAGACACTACACAACGCACCTAAGCCAAATCTCACGAGACGAGAGAAAAAAAAGCAGTTTGATTGTCTGTATTCTGATCGGTGAGCGGTGAGCGGTGAGCGCGCATCTATTCCGGTCGCACCGGGACAGTCCGCCCGGTGGCACCTGTCGCGGCACGATTAACAATGCGTTGTTAAAAACACGATACTTCGATACTGGGGTTTAAACTGGGAGAGAATCGGATTGGGTTTCTTTTGCTGAAAGTTTCAGAGAGTTGGTGGCATTTTTAGAACTGCTACTGGTGGTTGAGTTATTTTATTTTAGAAAAATATTAAAACGAAGACTAAAAGTTACTGATCCGGTATTTGCTGACACTTTCCAAGTGAAAAATAATGCATTTAGTAGGTACTTATTTACATGCCTTTAAAATTACTAGGGTGACCATGAGTACAAGACACAAAAGAATTGTATAATTTTTCATATTCCTAGTATGTATTTGATGTTGAGCCGAGCGTGGTGCGCTAAGCTCTAAGCGCTTTTGGAAACATCGGCAACTGCAGTCGGCTCGTTCTAGTTACCGAATACTGTTTACAGTTTCCAACGAAAACTTTTTACGGCATTCGGAAATGTTAGTTTTCGGCGAATTTAGCCGAAGTGCGTTACCTCGGTGTCGTGTCTAGACACGGGATAGGGGGCAATTGCGCGTGAATTACAACAACTATTACAACGTTTATGAGTGAAATAATCTGGCACACGTGTGCTAGCATATTGATTCCGAATTATAAGCAAATAGCTAGTGAACTTGGCAGCTTGCCAGTGGCCGTGCCAAACGGTACGGTAACCACGGCGCGGGCGCGAGGTAGAAAGTTAATTAACAGGTTAGCTTATGTATGTCGCCGGCAATAACACTAGCTTGTGCAAACTTATGACGTCAATTATCGTGGCGCGGATAATTCATGCTTTAATGTGTCGTACGTTTTAATTTCGATAAATTTCGTACACAACTAAACATTCGACTAAAAGCCTTTTGATGTTTGATTTTGTTAATGTTCTAAGCTTGGCTTAATTAAAAGCGACGTGTGTTCGTAAATTGTTGGAGAAGTGTGTGTGGTTTGGTTGTTGAACGTCTAAATTAGACGCCACGTGTAGTCACCTCACAGAGGCAATCAGTGCAGTTGAAACGCAGGTAATTTGGCTGCCATTTTGTATAACACTTCACTTTAGTTTGGTGTAAATATTTAGTTGCATTCTCAGAATAATTGCAATAACTAGAAGCTTAAACATCAAAGGCTTGTCAATCACCTCCCATAAATAGACAAGTGCTGGCAATGTAACGTCCCACTTGAAGCGGCAGCGTGGTCACCGCAGCGGCACACAGCGGTTCGGTTTGACCGCAGGCTGTAATTCACAGGTAATGCTGTTGTGATTGTTGCACAACATCGTTGGAGCGCTTTACCGGCCCGTACATAGGAATGGGTATATTTTATAAAACACTTTTAAGAAGTAGCACAGAAGCGTGACCTTTGGAAGGAATGGAGGAATCACTTGTTATGAATAATTTTGTTAAACATCTCTGAGATGCAGCCCTGTACACCGTCTCTCTTGCAAATACGGGGTAATACCGCTCATTAGAAATGATGCTGCTCAGTGTTCTTCTTATTGAGATGTAAATATTTGAGATTTTATGTGATTAAAAAAAAAAGAAAAGAAAAGAAAAAAAGATTGTTTTGTAAATGTAGGAAGGTTATAGTTTGTGTCGATTAAAGGTGCTTAATTAAGACTGAGAAGATTGCCTTTTCGCTCACTGAATTATCTTTTTAACTACTCTCATTACTTTTTCTCCACTCGTTTTCCGAGCGATATAGGTAGGTACTGGTAACTCTGTAATTGAATATGAAAACGCATGCAAAACAAGTCACCTAATAATTACGAGTGGCGCGTATAAAGTATGCAGATCCTACCGACCTTTGATTCTCTGTTGATCGCTTAATAATAAAACAAGAACAGAATTAAATAACGTTCGCTAAGGAAGTCGTGTTTTCACGGTGGGAGATATTTTAATAATGCTAAACAGCTGACTGTCCTCGCTTCCGCTGCAGTCACTTTGAAGCAGCAGGAATTTATTTTTTCCCGATATGATAACTTTTTACTTCAAATAGGTAAGCTTTAAAAGTTCGACTTTCTCGTATTTCAGATTAATGCAACACTGGTTTTGTGTACCTACATAAAAATGGATTTTAGTGACAAAGACATGAAGCTGGATCATATTACGGTGTTATATAGCATCGAAAATGTCAACGAAATTATTTATGAAAGCTTAAAATAGTACTCCGAAAGCTTGCGACGTCACCCATCCCCGAATGTAATACCCTCATTAAATCTATGCAAATAAATAAAATTGAAGTGTCTGTTTGTAATTTCAAAATACTGAATGCATATGAAAATATATACGGCACCTATGACAAAAGCACGTTTTTTTCCATTTTTGTCTGTCTGTCTGTTTGTTCCGGATAATCTCCGAAACAGCTGGACCGTTTTTGACGCGACTTTACTGGCAGCAAGCTAATGTTATAAGGAGCAACCTATCATTTTAACGTTTATTTTAGAAAAAGAATTAAGGTTCCGAGCAAAAAAATTAAAACCTCTGAAATTGTTTTTAAAAAATATTGTTCAAATGATATTTTTAATATTATTTCACGCGGACGAAGGTCGCAGGCAACAGCTAGTTAAATATATATATTTTTTACCATCTATTCGAAAAGAAAAAAGAATTAAGGAAGAGACAGCAGAATAAAGCCAGTTATTTCTGAGTTGTACCGGTTTTCCCACTTTGGCTGCAACATGTCCCTGCGGGCCTTATTGGAAAATATTCCCACTGCCGTTTCCTTTGCTTTGCTTATTGAAAAAGAAAACAACAAATGAACTCAAAGTAAACATTTTGTTAGAATATTTTCAGTGTATTTTTGTACTAACATATTAAGGGTTATTTTCAATCATTTTTAGCAACTAATTTTAAGGTTTATAACAATGATAGTCTATACCAGGACTTGATTAGGATGACAATTTTCGAGGAAAAGTTATGATGCAGGTCATATATATGTTTTTTCTTTAAATTTTATTTGTTCTTAACAATTATATCATCATTTGCCGCCCTATTCCGAATACGTTGGGTACGCTGACTTCCAGTATAATAGATGCAGCTGAGTGCCAGTCACTCTTTAAGTTCAAAATATAGCGACGGTGAGCAGCGGTGGCCCAGAGGTGGAGACCCCGACTTACGAGCAGTAAGTCGTGCGTTCGAAGCCAGCCAGGCGCATTACTTTGTGTAAGTTATTTCATAACCACTGCTCACAAAATGGTGAAGGGAAACATCGTGAGGAAACCGGCATGTCCTAGAACCAAAAATGCGAAGACATGTGACATCTACCAACCCGCACTGGGCCCGCGTGGTGGATTGTAGCCCATTCCCTCTCATAGAGAGGAGGCCTGCGTCTCAGCAGTGGGAACCTTAATAGGCTGATTATGCTATGTTTATGCTTATAGCGCCTGCGATATGATAATCTTCAATTTAGAATAATAATCGCTATCGCTTCTCATTTAGTTGACTTCGACGATGTTGGGCACTACAAAACAAGATAATTTAACATAACACACATGTCGCACCCACCTCATATCCTTGCTCATTCTCCATTACACCACATGCAACAATAATGCACTACAGATCACTATTTTATTATACATTTAACATCAAAATTTAACGCCACTTCTACATCAAAACGATGATAATGCCTAGAAAATACCATAAAGTAAAGTTACGGCAATATTCCCGTGTATTTATTATCAGAACAAGGTACCTGGCAGTACAAGCCTGCCCAATACAGTTTTACGAGATGCATCGTACAAACATACAGGCGTATTAGACCAGTTACTGCAGGGATTGTAAACATTTGGGCATTGATCACTTGTGGAGTGACGTATTGAGGTGTGGATTACGAAATGGTTAATAGCGTTCGTTCTATTATTATCCCAATCAATCTTTAAGTACCTTAGTATGAATTGTATGAGGTAATGAGTATTGATTGATATCACGATTTTGGAAGCACAGTTTTTTTTTTTAAAACAGTTTGGTACGGTCAGCAAATAAGTAGCCGATTACTAAGGGCCTAAACAACCCTTCGCGAGGGGAGCATCCTCCCCCGCCTATGGCTCCGTCACCGCATGCGGTGCCGGAAGCGGACCACACCGATGACGACGATGACGTTCCGGAGGTGACTGGGGTAGACCTGAGAGTGGCGGTACGCAGGCTGAAAGCCAGAAATACCGCCCCGGGACCCGATGGCTTGCCTGGCAAAGCCTGGGTCCTGGCCTCTGAGGCTCTCGGGCCCCGACTGGAAGGGCTCCTAAGCCCTCTGGCCTACTGGCCTCTCTCCAAGCGCATGCTTGGAGAGAGGCCAGTTCCCGCTTCGTTGGAAGACGGGGAAGCTGGTCCTCATCCGGAAGCCAGGGCGCCCTGCGGACTCTCCGTCCGCATACCGGCCCATTGTGTTGCTCGACGAGGTGGGCAAGCTCTTTGAAAGAGTCATTGCCAACCGCCTCGCCGGGCACCTTGCAGGGATGGGGCCGGATCTTGCGGAACACCAGTTTGGTTTCCGCAAGGGGCGCTCGACGGTGGACGCCATCATGCGCGTGAGAGCCCTCACGGCGGGGGACGCGGTGTCCCGGGGCGGGGTTGTCTTGGCGGTGTCTCTTGACATCGCCAACGCCTTCAACTCCATGCCCTGGAGCTGCATTGGGGAGGCACTCCGGTATCACGGGGTGCCGACCTACCTTCGTGTGGTCGGGGACTACCTGACGGATAGGGCCGTCATCTACCCCAGTCGGAGCGGAGAATGGAACCGGCGAGAGATGTCGTGCGGTGTTCCACAGGGTTCGGTTCTGGGGCCGGCCTTGTGGAACATCGGTTACGACTGGGTGCTGCGCGCCGACCATACCGGCGTATAGTGTAGTTTGCTACGCTGACGACACGCTGGTACTGGCACAAGGGAGGTCACACGAGGCGGCGGCCGAAAACATGACATGCGATAGTTGTGGAGAGGATCCGGCAATTAGGTCTCGAGGTGGCATTGCACAAGTCCGAGGCCATGTGTTCATGGGCCTCGGAATGCGCCACCGTCGGGATCCCTACTGATGGCAGGAGGGGTTTCCATCGGCGTCGGGTCGACGTTGAAGTACCTAGGACTCGTCCTCGACAGCCGGTGGAACTTCGTGGAGCACTTCCGACGTTTGGCTCCCAAACTGGAACGGACAGGGGCTGCCTTCAAGCGGCTCTTGCCCAACCTGAGGGGTCCAAACGCCTCCTGCCGGAAGCTTTACGCGGGGGTCGTGCGGTCCATGGCCCTTTACGGGGCCCGGTGTGGGCGCGTTCTTTGAGGCGGCAAGCCGCCCACTACCTGAACGCGCCCCAAAAGGTGATAGCCATATCCGGGGGTACCGCACGATCTCCGGCGAGGCGGCTAGCCTCATTGCCGTATTGCCGCCATGGGATCTGGAGGCGATAGTCCTCGCGCGCCTGCATGAATGGCGCGCGGAAGCACTATGTCGGGGAGAAACTCCGCTGCCGCGACAAATTGCCGCTCAGCGGACAGACCTCCGGCGTGATCTCATGGCGACATGGAGAGAGCGACTGTCGCAACCCCGTGCAGGGCACGCCACCATAGTGGCGATAAGTCCCCTCTTTGAGGAGTGGCTAGAGAGGCGCCACGGCGCCCTCACCTACCGCCTGACGCAGGTCCTCACCGGACACGGTTGTTTCGGGAGGTTCCTGCATCGAATCGGGCGGGAGGAAACGCCCGGGTATTTCCACTGCGAGGATCATCCGGAGGACACGGTGGAACACACCGTGGAGGTCTGTCCCACTTGGGCGGAGCACCGCCGTGTCCTCACAGCGGCGATTGGCGGCGGCGATCTCTCGCGTCCGGCCTTGGTTCAAGCCATGGTCCGGAGCGAGAGGGAATGGGAAGCCGTCACCTCCTTCTGCGAAGCAGTCATGCTAGTGAAGGAGGTGGCAGGACGTGACAGGGAAAGAACCTCACGTCCCAGCCGCCGCGGGAGACGCCCTGGGCGTCGGGGGTCACGTGGTGGCTTCCGACCACCGTAGGCGCTGGCCTGTGGACGGCGAGTTATGGGCTAGCTCGCCGTCCGGCCGTCTTATGACGACGGGCCGTGTCGACGGCGCGTTCGTGTTCCACGCGCGCCTCAAAGAGATGTCAGCAATCAAGTAGGGGTCCGCATAGGCCGACGCCTGCCGGGGCTGCGGGACTGTTCGAAAGAGATACCGTGGCCCTGGAACATAACGGGCAAAGAAGGAACATGGATGGGTTTTAGTCAGTACAAGTCTGACACTCCCCTCCGCTCCGCCCAGAGTGGGGGGGGTCATTTGATGATTTCCCATCCGGAAAAAAAAAAAAAAAAAAAAGGGCCTAAACAAAGTGACCATCTAATAGCGTAATCGATGTCGATTCAATAGAGGACGAAACAATTTCAAAACTTTTGAAAATTAAAATGTAATGTTAATACGTACTTATTTCTAATGTTGGTTTAATACTAATTTATTTATAAAATAGACGTTATTGACAAAAAAAAAACTTGTTTGCAGACATCAAATAAACGTCTTCCCACTTCCTTTAAAACATACTAGCAGTAGTATGACAGCTATTCAAAATTGACTGCACAAGCTTCCCTGGAAATAAGGTTGATCACCACTGTTATAATGTGTAAATAATTTGGTATTTCCTAAGCTTGTTTACTCTTACAGAATCGTCAAAGTGTATGTACGAGTAGTTTCGCCAGAAAATGATGCTTATATATTATGCAACTGCGTGGAAATTACTTCAGAGAAAATAATTTGGCAATACCTAGCATGTTTTCAACGAATGGAGAGATATTTTTTTGTTACTTTTCATTGAATAAAATGTACATTTCTTGGATCTCTTAGTGCAGGAATGATGTTTTCGTTATAAAATTACTGCAACTTCTGCGTACTTTCTAGAAAGAAGAAAACGTAGTACCGTTTTCTGATTTCTCGAAAGTAACAATAAATTTTATGTGACATTGTTTTTACTTCAATTTTTGTTTTCATGGACCAATGATTATCATCCCCTTTGGGATGGCGCAACGTTTTCTTCCATCCTTCCCTGTCAGCCTTATCATTCACTCATTTTTCTTTCATATCAACCTTATAATCACACCAATTTTCAAGTCTGGAGACAAAATGAGTGTGAATAACTACAGACCCATTTCAGTGCTAACGGGCCTTTCAAAAATTTTAGAAAAAATCATTAACAGTAGATTGATAAAATATCTGGAAGATAATAAACTACTTTCTGACAATCAGTTTGGGTTTAGGCCTAAAAAATCAACAAGCCAAGCAGTAAACAAATTGACCAACTACATTGCTACAAATCTGGATAGTGGAATGCATACAGTTGGAATCTTTCTAGACCTTGCCAAGGCCTTCGACACTATTTCTTGCACTACTCTTTTGCAAAAGCTTGAAACACTTGAAGTAAGAGGAGCACAGCTTCTACTATTGTCAGATTATCTAAGGGATCGACAGCAAACTGTAAAAATTGGCTCGCATACAAGTTCTGACCTTTCTAATACTTGTTTCGGAATTCCACAAGGCAGTATTCTAGGCCCTACATTATTTTTGATCTATATTAATGACCTTTGCTGCCTGCCACTCCAAAATGGTGTTATTATGTCTTATGCAGATGATACTGCTTTGTTGTTTGCAGCTAAAACTAGAGCTGAGGCCTATGAACATGCTCAGAATGGCTTCAACTTTGTGTCTAATTGGCTCCAGAATAATCTACTTACATTAAATGCTGAAAAAACAAAATACATTTTATTTACAATGAGAAATACTAACACACCGCTTACTAATCTAAACATTTACGCGCATAACTGTAGCACGTTCGCTGACACTGTATGTTCTTGCCCTACTTTAGATAAAGCTGACCACTTGAAATATCTAGGTGTCACTATTGACTCCAATCTAAATTTCCGTAAACATATCGAGTTACTGTGTACTAGAGTGCGAAAATTAATATATGTTTTTAAGAATTTACGTAATGTAGCTAACTATAATTTGATAAAACAGGTTTATTTAGCGTTGTGTCAATCTATTCTAACATATTGTATAATATCCTGGGGTGGCGCGGAAAATTCAATTCTTCTCCCTCTAGAACGTGCTCAAAGAGCAATTCTAAAAGTTGCTACCTTCCGTCCTTTTAGATTCCCTACACACCAGCTCTACAAAACATGTAATGTACTTACAGTACGGCAATTATTTATTCTTCACATAATACTGCACCAGCACTCTACACTTCCCTATCACCCAGTTCCTTCCGATAGGAGAAGGAAGGACCTAGTTTGCACAAAACCTCAAACTAGACATGCGTTTGCGAATCGATTTTATGTGTTTTTAGGACCTTTTCTCTACAATAGACTCAACAAGATACTAAACTTCTACAGTTTAAGTAATAAAAAATGTAGTTTGGTAATGTCAGATTATTTAGCGGTACTTAATTACACAGACACAGAAAAACTTCTAGAAGTTGTGGTTTGATTATGTTATCGTATCTATTTATACATATTTACTTAAGCTAGTTTTAGTGTTTTTCTTTTATACCAACTTGATGCATAGTTATAATTGTTAATAGATTAATTTAATTTTATAATTTTATTGTCCTTATTGAATTGTGCTAGGTAAAGTGATGGCCTGAAACACAGGTTTAAATAAACCTAGATCGGGCAGGTCGCTGACATCTAAATTGAACTATTGAATACTTGCGACTGTAGGATATATTTTAGTTATAGTTTACTTATAAGTACTTATAATTAGTATGAGAAATAATACTACTGCGCTTAAATGTACACTTTTTGTAATACTTTTTAAATAAATTATTCTTATTCTTATTCTTATTCTTATTCTCATAATATGCATATTCATGTATCGATGACCAAACGATATCATAGTTTATTCGTTAGTGGAATGAAAAGGTCGACCGTTTGCGTTGAACTTTTAGTAGCCAAGTTTCGAATTTGCAGGTGAGAATTGTTGAACAATTGGGAAAGTGTCCTTGTAGAACACTCTACAAGGACACTTTCCCACAAACTTACAAAGTATATTTTATCAATTCAATAAAACCATTCCAATAAAAGTGGAATAAAGTGCGGGTGGTCCATTTTACTGGCCATTAACGACGGCGGACGGCGATCGGGTGCGCACGCGCCTTTGATTCGATACGTTACGATCTTTGCAGTTTACTGATCGGGAGTCGGGACAAACGGCCCGTTGTGTGGACATCTGTCTGTCTTTATAACTGTGTAAACTGTGCTGCTTGATGGGGGGCGACGAGGAAGTGAAGCACTCCTTTTGTTTTTAAGTGGTGGGGAAATAAACGGTGTTTTTTTTTTTTGGGTGGTTTTCTGGTTTTGGCATACAAGAGTGTGCTGTAAAAAAGTCGTATCTGGTGTAACTTTAGTGTCGTTGAAGTCTGATTTAAGCTCTTTATCATACATCATACTCACAGACATAGATACATCATTCATACTAATGAGACACCATATTATAGTTTTAGGAAAATTATACCAGCTTCCAGCCCAATTAGTAAGTTGAAGCACCGTATTACCAAACTTGTAAGCAAAAATTGCAGTTATTTGACGATATGATCATATGATCAGTCTTTTAGCTGATCATATAATGGATCTTCCCATGGTACAACAAATAGACTAACGTGCAACGTGAAAGCTCTGTTGATATTCAGGCATGATCACTGATTTACAACTCTATTTAACTTGTCATTCTATGTCAAAATGTAGGAAATTACTCAACCGTGTCCGTCCTTAATAATGACATATCCAGAAATATGGGTCGTTATGAAAATACGAGGTCCGGAAACAGATCGTCATTCACTGCGGGCATTGCATAACGTTTACAATGTTACGAGTTGATGACCGCGCGATGGAAGTCTGGTCGCTTCGGAGAACCATTTGATCAAGGAGGAAGGCTGTTAAACGTGATTTTAAAACGAATTGATGTTGATGGTGGTAAAGTGATCATAAAGCAATCTGGTCAGACCATGCGACGGAGTATAGAGTTTTGGGTCTTCCTGTTCTTGTTCACTATTTTTTAGGGTTTGGTATTACATTTTAGTGCCTCGGAAAGCACGTTAAGCCGTTGGTCCCGGCTGTCATTTGTAGATCTTTGATAATCGTTACAGGTAGTCAGTGACCTGAAAGTCTGACAACCAGTCTTACCATGCGGTAAGACTGGATTGTGGAGGTCAGATAGGCAGTCGTTCAAGCCCCGCTAGCTGCATCCAGTTAGACTGTAAACCGACTCCAACATAGTTGGAAGAAAGGCTAGGCAAATGATTGTAGTACATTTTAGTAGCAGATTTTTTTGACAGTTTCAGGTAAATAAAAAGTATCTGAAAGCCTTATAAAACTCAAGCTAATGTGTTTGATTTTTTTTAAAAGAATAGGCGCTTAGAGCCATTTATTTTCACACACAATGCGTTTATAAGGCGAATACTTATGCTGTTAGTCCTCATTACTAACAGCGGCTACAGCGGATGAGCACCGCTTTTCTCAGCATTCTCTAAGAACTCTCATCCGCTATTGTTTCCTAGACGAGCCTTCATGCGTGTCCGGACAATCTGTGCCACGTACTCACCTACCTACACACTAATTTCAATTAGCCCTTTTATTGAGAGTTCCAATTAGTGTAATGATGTCATCCGTTCCTATTCTGATTTCTAAAACATTGAAGGATATGGAAGATTTAAAATCTAAAGTAGGTATGACGAAGGTACGAAGAACATTTTTTGTTTCATAAACTTATCTATTACCTACAGGTTTCCGCTTGTTTTAAAAAGTAAAATGTTGATCATTTTGGAAAAAAAGTCTTTAGTTTTTGTTTGAAAAAGTGAAGAAAAATGTTTTGTTAACCAGTTCGTAAAAATTGTAGTATGAGGAGCTTGAAAAAAACCTTTAATATGATTTCCGACAAATATAAACCGACTTATGTTCGTCTAATTCATATCTATTTACAATTTCCCATTCTAAATCCTACTCTAGTCCTGAAAATCTTCCCTATTCAACTTGAAAGCAGTTTTACATCCATTTATAGTAACTCCATCAGATCTAAAACTCGTTGAATGAATCACGGTGATACGTTACAGTTATTTCTTTGTGCTCTTTGTGATTATTTCTGATGGCAACCCCGCCAGGTACGGCCAGCGACAGCAGTGACTCAGCGCGTATTTCGGTACAGTCGCCGACTTAGGTGAGATCTTTGTCTTTTTGTCTTTGTTTATATAAGGAGTTCTTTTGTGAACGACATAAGTTTGGTAAAAGAAAATACATGTTAGACTGTAGGTCCTAAAGTTTATTAAATGCCACTTGGTTAGTTTACTTGAATCACAACTTTCTGTTTGTTTCTTAACTTATAAAATGGCATAGTTTACAAAATTGTATATGGTCATAACCAAGCTTGGTGGGCATTGTTTTTTGAGGTATAGGTTAATACCGTCATTACCACAGGGAAGGACGGTACTTTGCATAGGATGTTCCATCCATCTAATTGATCATAATTATTTCTTTTGTTTCTTAACTCTGCTAAAGTCTA
This sequence comes from Noctua janthe, assembly GCA_910589295.1. Taxonomy (NCBI): domain Eukaryota; kingdom Metazoa; phylum Arthropoda; class Insecta; order Lepidoptera; family Noctuidae; genus Noctua; species Noctua janthe. Next base: position 17,961,100 of record OU342562.1, read on the forward strand.
ACAACGTAAGAACTAAGTAGTTCTTGCTTCAGAAAAAAATTATAGATCATTATTTTTATGGCTACATCTTCAACGAAACATAAAGTACAATATTTGTTTGCATGTTTGAAGTTATAGGAAATAAAATATAAACAAGTTTCAGATGTTTGGATGACTTCACTGCCGGTTGCAAACACTGTTTCCTTGAATTGAACGCAAACTTAGAAAATAGGTTACATTATTAAGAAATGATTGCTTTGGTGATCTGATTTAATGATCTAATTAAAAAAGTTTGTAGAAAAGAACATTTATTGTCCAACCTCTGATAGAAGAGGGCTACTGCTATGACTTAAGAGTGTCAGGAAGGTGGTGGGCAAGCTGATCTATATTTATAGCGGGGCAGCAATTGAAAGGACTCATCATCATCTGCCTAGCCTTTTCCCAACTATGTCGGCTTCCAGTCTAACCGAATGCAACTGAATACCAGTATTTTACATGGAGCGACTGCCTATCTGACCTCCACAACCAGGACCAGGACTATCACAAGAAATACTTTTCTTACTGGAAATGGAGGATATGAACATTTTTACTATGCTTGTTTAAAGTAAGTTTTTTAGTCAAACTGCTACCCATGCCATACTATCGTTGTTCCATATTAATCAGTTTCTCGTAAGATGTTGGTACGCTTTCCAAGTAGGTAACGGATCTTCTGGCACATTATCATCTTAGTTTCTGCATAACAACAATATTCTCAAACATGACCTCAGTACCAAAACAAAACGGGCACTTTCACACAAAACATTTTTCTACACTCGTATTATTACAGAAACATGATTTAGCTCTAATAGCAAGATGTCCACCTGTCAGTCTGTGTGCAAGACACACTTCCCTTCTACCACAAAACATACAAAAAATGCAACACATTTTAATCATTCGTCATCCATCACCGGTTCTGTTCTACCTTCGATTTCCCTTTCACAAACTTAGCCAGCAATGTATGTTGAATGTTGCGTTAAAGTAGTATAGTTTGGTGTCCATATTTCCTTAGCATTAGTATAAATTTTCGCACGTCTGTCCGTCAGCGCTCGTGACAGGTCGACGATTGTCTTTCCGGAACTCGTTTGCAGTTACGGGGTTCTTGGTTACAGCAGCATACATTTCATAGGTTAACTGGGTCTGCTTACCGGGTCTGTTTACTGTGCATGTGCACTGGGATAGTGTGGTTGGATTTTTGGCTGTATTATGTTTCTGGATTCTTCATTTTACTATTGTTAGACGAATATCTTTTGTTATTAGAATGCTCTTTCCCATTCATAGGCAAATACTTCCCTCCACTTCTTCTTTCTTTCGCTAACTCACACATCCTGTGTTTTGTAAATTCGCAAAACGCTTTCTAAATTCCGTGTTCCTATGATGTGAACATTGGATGAGGTCTGTGTTTTACTTAAGGTAACTTTTTGAAATAAGTACTAGTGTTATTAAGTTTATTATGGAAGACAGAACTCAATCAGGTTCTTCTCAAAATAGTGAACTTCACCATTAAACTGATACTTGGAAAATGCCACCGTCCCTCCTCATGATAGATCTTGTAATTTAAGATATCACCGATATAAACGATCAGTCCTTCGCCAAATAACTTTATAGTCCAGATTACATGTGTTAACGACATCATAAAACTAATTGTAATTCATTCGGCGCAGTTCGGGCGCGGAACTGTCGGCTGCCTATCGTGATGCGTTCTCGGAAAAGTCGTAAAATAAGGAGTAAACATCATTTTTGATGATGAAGTGGTGACATGACAAACTATTCCTGGTGCTTAGTGTTGTCAGTCTTTTCATTAAAGTTTGATTTTAAATAACTCATTCGGCAACAGTACGCAAAAAGCTTTTTTTACGGAATTAACACGGTTAGCAGAAACCACTCACGTTGTACGTCTCATGTGCCTAAAAGCTATACTTATACTTTGGAAAATAATTATAACTTATAATTCACTACAGTACGATACTTATCAATCTTACATCAAATCATAACCCCTAAGCAACTTATAGTAACGCGCCTGCCTCCCAGCATCATTATCACAGTCTTCTTCTTCTGTCTAGTATCAACTTCCACGCACCTGCGCCAGTCTCCGTTCCCATAAAAGACATCCAAACCGGATGCATCAGTAAACCCACCACCTCAGCCCGCCACCGTGCAAAGAGCACATAAATATGACGTTATGCTCAGAGCGTACAAACCTCAGTGTACAAAGAATATTTGGCGCACACGCGAGATCAAAGGCGACGGCAGGGGCGTGGCTAATCACATCCCGGTCGTTCTCCGTCTATCCGGCTGTTACACGAATTATTTTTAGTGCACAGGTAACAAGAATGCCCCTTTGAAATGCAACACTTCCGCTCGTAACATCGTGTGTCGGACACATAGATGGACGCTTTGTGAGGGATCGGTTTTTGCCTACGCGGTAAAGTGTTCAGGGAAGACGAGTTGGTCAGTAAAGGTAGACAAAGTTTCAAGTTTTCTGTTGCCTTAAGTGCTTTAAAACCAAAGTTACTAGGTGCTTATATTTTGACAGAAGATTTTTTTCCTAGATTTTCTTATCCGGGTTGCTTGTATGAGCACCGTAAAAAGAACAGCAACGCAGTCATTAGTTCGAGAATCCAAGCAGAAGCGCGTGTAGGCATTGACGGGAACTCCAGTACATGCCCCTCTGCTTTTCCAAAATCCATGTCCATCTGTCCAAAAATAACATAATGTAACGTAAGTACGTCAATATTTTATACATTTTACACCGTTGCCGATGTTCACCTGTCTTCTCGCACTTGTCACCCATGATCACGCCCCGACGTTTAGGGGCCGGACTAAATAAAACAGGTAACTTATTAGCCAGAATAATCATAAAGTATTGAATTAGTGATGATTGAAAGTCCAGTTTTATGATGGGTACTAAACGGTTTATGGGTTAAAGCTGTTATTGGTTTAAATCATTTGTAATTTTGGATATCGTTTAATGGCGTTAGTACGTCTTTGGGTACAAGTTATTAGACAGGTTTTATTACTCAGTAAATAGGTATATTATAGAGTGCAGCGTAATGTTGCAGTGCCCTAATTTCCTTCCCACGATTGGTAGAACTTTTTCTACTTAGTTTATTTTGGCCATTCGCTAACACTGTTGAACGTAGGTAATTAAATTATTCGTACATAATAACACATGTTTGGCTAATACTAAGACATTTATTCATAGGACACAAAGTTGTTAAAACAGCATGGTTCAGGACATACCCACCGCTTTGATTTTTATTTTGAAAGATAAGCAAATCAAGTATCTTGACTTGGCTCGCGAGGTTGTCGACATGTGGGATGTGGACTCGGCGATCATTGTGCCGGTAGTTGTATCAGCCCATGGCTTAATTGCCAAGAGCCTCGACCAATATCTGAGGAGGCTCTCGTTACGCAGCTGGATCAAGGGCTTGATTCACCTGAGGGGTCCAAACTTCTCCTGCCGGAGGCTCTACGCGGGGGTCGTGCGGTCCATGGCCCTTTACGGGGCCCCGGTGTGGGCGTGTTCTTTAAGGCGGCAAGCCGCCCACTACCTGAACGCGCCCCAAAAGGTGATAGCCATAAGGCTAATCCGGGGGTACCGCACGATCTCCGGCGAGGCGGTTAGCCTCCTAGCCGGATTGCCGCCATGGGATCTGGAGGCGATAGTCCTCGCACGCCTGCACGAATGGCGCGCGGAGGCACTGCGTCTGGGGCAAACTCACGACAGACCTCCGGCATGATCTCATGGCGACATGGAGAGAGCGACTATCGCAATTTCGTGCAGGGCACGCCACAATAGTGGCGATAAGTCCCCTCTTTGAGGAGTGGCTAGAGAGGCGCCACGGCGCCCTCACCTACCGCGTGACGCAGGACCTCACCGGACAAGGTTGTTTTGGGAGGTTCCTGTACCGAATCGGGCGGGAGGAAACGTCCGGGTGTTTCCACTGCGAGGATCGTCTGGAGGACACGGTGGAGCACACCGTGGAGGTCTGCCCCGCTTGGGCGGAGCACCGCCGTGTCCTCGTAGCGGCGATTGGTGGCGGCGATCTCTCGCGTCCGGCCCTGGTCCAAGCCTTGGTCCGGAGCGAGAGGGAATGGGAAGCCGTCACCTCCTTCTGCGAAACAGTCATGCTAGTGAAGGAGGTGGCGGGACGTGAGAGGAAAAGAACCTCACGTCCCAGCCGCCGTGGGAGACGCCCTGGGCGTCGAGGGTCACGTGGTGGCTCCCGGCCACCGTAGGCACGGGCCTCTGGACGGCGAGTTATGGGCTAGCTCGCCGTCCGGCCGTCTTATGACGACAGGCCGTGTCGACGGCGCGTTCGTTTTCCACGTGCGCCTCAAAGAGATGTCAGCAAATAAGTAGGGGTCCGCATGGGCCGATGCCTGCCAGGGCTGCGGAACTGTTCGAAAGAGATACCGTGACCCTGGAACACAAAGGGCAAAGAAGGAACATGGACGGTCAGTACAAGTCTGACACTCCCTTCCGCTCCGCCTAGAGTGCGCGGGGGGGGGGGGGGTGTCATTTGATGATTTCCCATCCGAAAAAAAAAAAAAAAGGGCTTGATTCAGAAGCGGTACTCCTGGACACGGCTCGTATTGTTAGGAGGTTCCTCTCTCTGGTGCCGGTAGCTTGGTCACTGTTCCCGATACCGGTGGGCTACAATTTTTAATATTTTTAAAGGGTTTTTTTTTGTAAGGAATGTTTACAAATGTAATGAATTTGTAAAGATAAAAAAAAAGGAAAAAAAATCCTTAAAATAGTCAAATTAGTATTTGACTTATCAAGTACTTCTCCCTGTTGTCTTGAGACATTGGGAGATGAAGGTTTTCGTAAAGAACACTGGCGAAGTTCCATGTATTTTGGGACCCACTCTTAGAGGTAGCATTCATTATGGTAACTTATACATAGTTGTAAAACGGCTAAAGACTAACAGAAAAGTAAATGGAAAGTAAGACGAACAAGTTGGGAGAAAAGAGATATACGTCTTTATATAAGATAACCTAAAAATCTTACGATTAAGGTTTTTAACTGTGAATGTCTGCTTATTTATTTAAAATGAATAAAAAAATAATAATGTTTAGGATGAATCATAAAGGAAGATTCGAATAAACTACTCTTAGATAATTCCCTTTCCAACCTACCCGGTCCGAGTAGAAGTTGAAAGGCATGCCGCGTTGTACACGGCCTCTTTGAATGATGCTCTGTGCTTTTTGGTTCTCTTTGGTTTTTGGTACTAGGCAACTGACAGGTGCCAGGGAGGTTTTAATTTGGGTTCGGATCATGTTATATTATTCTGATGTACGGTACTTATTATTTACTTATGTGCTAGTTGTTGATTAAAGACAAATTATAAAAACATAACTTTCTATTTCGCTTCTGGTCTCTAAGATTACTGTATTTCCCTCGCAGTTTTGGTTTTGACAGTACGTGTGTGGCTGCTCGTCTTAAGCCAAAACCAGAATTTTTACTTCATTGCCTGTACCTAATTGATGAATCATAAAACTGGCAGACTGCGGATAGAGACTATACTGATTACTAACCTAGTAATTAATTCAATCACTATTAGAACTATGTTGTTACGACTTTGATCTATAAGCGAATTATGGTCAAGTAAAACGATTCTTACTACGCTGAAAGAAGATATACTTTTACATACATTATAACAGCCAGAGCTCACTAGCTATCTACGAGTACAGCTATTGAAAAGCAGGGTTTGTTGAATAAAAAATGTGTATTGTGACGTAATAAATCTCGTTTATTGGTATTTTTACATGGTTTTTATTTCATATTTTTCAACAGTGTTATAGAAAAAATATTATCTTATTAAAAGATTATCTGAAAAGGAAGCTGGTGCAGCGATATAGCTCTGGTGTCTGGCAGAGTCCATATAGCATAATATGCTCATGACATGAAAGCAACAACCCGCTGTCCGTGTCCCAACAGGACAGTGGCAAAAATAGCCTAATACACCACTTCGCCCCTGTAGCTTTCTATCTACTGCGATATATGTATAAGAGGACTTGCTTCCTATGTGCATAGATTTAATTCTGGCACGTAAAATAAATGGGTGGTTGCCATGAAACACAGGAAAGGTAATAGGTATATATTTAATATATATACCTATTACCTTTCCTTGGATATATTTCTTCTGAACATACATACATATACACACATCTCTGCACTTTTTGAAACATCTGGGCACCTTCATCAGAGAGATGATGCCTCCGTAAGCGCACAAGTCGTAAATGGCAATTAACGCAACGCATGATAGCGGTTAAAATCAAAGTCCAAATCAAAAGCAACTCGTCGTCCAAAGAAGAATGCGGTAGTCCAAGTCAGGGTGCAGTATCGTCAGTTCAAGATGTAAAGGCCAAGTCGTCGAGAATCCACAAAATCGCAATGATAAACATAAAATCGCACGCAAAAATACAAACGTATCGAACGATGGAATAGAAGTGTTTTTCAACCTTTTTCATGACACGACCCCTCTATGCACAATTGCACATAGGAAGCAAGTCATCTTATAGATATATCGCAGTAGATAGAAAGCTACAGGGGCGAAGTGGTGTATTAGGCTATTTATGCCACTGTCCTGTTGGGATACGAACAGCGGGTTGTTGCTCTCATGTCATGAGCATATTATGCTATATGGACTGTGCCAGACTCCAGAGCTATATCGCTGCATCAGCTTCCTTTTTAGATAATCTTTTAATAAGAAAAAAAATTTCGCGACCCCCGACCCTTCGCTTTTTCCCATGTATTTTATTATGGTAACATAATAAATAACAAGAGCTCGAAAAGCTCAAAGTATACCTCTATCTGACAACACCATTCAACGCAGGATAAGCGATATTTATGTAGAAAATAAAAGAAAGTAACTTTTGTGTCCTTGTAATTTGATTAATTTACGGATATGGCGGGCTGTGCGCAGTTTGAATTATGAATTTCTCCTGTATCGTGAGTGCGTTTACAAACATTTAAACTCACATACACAAACAGCCAGACCCGGAACAACTATCTGTAGGCCATACAAATATTTGTTCCGTGCGGGAATCGAACCCGCGACACGAAGCGCAGCAGTCAATCTGTCAGCCACTGCGCCAACCGTGCCGTCATGTTCATTGCAACAGCGTCGAAATATCGGGAGCTCAAAATAATGAACAATCACGGAAGATATCCCGTAAGTGACAGTATAAGTTTAGTGAAATTAGTTAATGAACAACAAGCGCAACCATCGTATTATTAAGATGGACTAGTACTCATACGTTTTAATTTTTTTGTTAATTTTTATTAACATACAAAATATGTATCCATAAGTTACATTTCACATTTTCTTAACAAATCTATCCTTTTAAACTTTAATGTTTTTTTTTACTGAGGTAGTTTTCGCGATGTCTATAGAGGCTTCGCGACCCCCCCGGAGGTTGCGAAAAACTTTGAAAAACACTGGAATATATCATGACGGATCTTACAGTGACAGTAGTGACGGGACTCAATCGATCACCATTGATAACGTTCCTTTATATGATATACTACGAAATCACTATAGTTTCATTTTTATTACATGACTTTGCCTTGTTAATTGGCGTTTTAATATCAAGTTTACATGTTTTTTATAAATATTGTACTTTATAGAATGTATAAAAACGAAGAGAAAGAGCCATTTATAGTAAGAAAACCCTTGAGCAAAAACACATGTCATTGAATTGGAACATAATCGGAATAAAAGTTACGTTTTGTAATTGCACGATTACTTAATTTTGAGTAAATTAAAATATTTATAACTTTTGATTCCCGTGTCCTAAAAATTCAATATTTTTTAAATAAATATCTTATAAAATTGTAGTTATAATTATTTTATATTTACACTTGCATGGAGCTTAGTTAATTTTTAGATTCATTGGGTCCAATTTCGCCGGACTCCTTTGACTTTTTTCCATTTACTCATTTTACATACTACGTAAGTGAATACTCCTGTGGAAAAACACCCAGCGTTTCTCCAGCACTCCCGACTAGTATACAAGTCAATACCAAACAAGATGTATAAATCAGGTCTGCTTAAAATTCCCGCATTACGTGGAGGAGGCGCCCTCTGGGAGGGAAAGCAAAATAATGAGAGCTCTCAGCTCTTAAATCTTGAGTCGCATCCACTTTTAATGGCATTTAAATTAGCTTTTTATTTGCTCTGGTTTAGTGGTTGTGGGTAGCGGCGCGGATAACTGTGTCTTATGTTTGGTGGGAATTTTGATCGAGGACTTGAGGTAGGGATGCTAATTGTAAAGCTGTAGTATTCTCTAGAGTGGGTTTATATATGGTTGCATCATAAATCATATAACATTTACGGATATTGAGATCTCTATTGTAAATCCAAATAAAACTATCCTGAAACAATCTTCCTACGCTTCTTCCGTTTGATGTAGCGGTCAGTCAGGGTCGTAATCTGGCAACCACTTGCTTATACATTAAATGAAGAAATATAACTTAAACATAAATCTACTTTTGAAAGTACCTGCTAAGTCAATGTATAATGATGAAGACGCTATATAGATAACTGCAACATATTTGGAATACCAGTCCTTACTCACATACCTACGTTTACCTCTTCCTTAGGCTACAACTTAGACATGTAAACGGACACATTGTGTGTGTCCGAACACAGAACGTACAGGCAGCAGCAAAAGTAAACGTTATTACCAACCTCGTTAAGTGGGGCTCAACGTCTACCTCAATGAAACAGCAGCGGGGTGTGGTTGCAGAGCTGTATCGCAGACTAAGAACCTTCTATCCTGCTCTTTTAGCCCAAAATCGTGCAGCCAACGTGATCTCTGCGCTGCCACCGACGACGCGGTGGCAAGCTCTGGGCTAACCAAATATATAAATTGTCGTGCCAGCGACACGAAGAAGAAGAAGAAGAACATGTCGTTTTCTAAAAACACCATCTCTATCAGATAAGTCTTTTCGTTTATGTAGACTGGCACAAGGTCTAAAGCCCTTGTGCCATTTTGAAACTCGAGCAAACCGATTTCACGAGATTAAATCTTTTTTGTGTTTTTTCATTAATTTTTTTCGATGACTTGTCCAAAAGAAGTCAACTGATGTAAAACCTGTGTATAAGGCTACCATAAAGAGTTAGGTAGTACCATTCCAGATCCAGGTTTTTGTGCAGTAGCTAACTTAATTAAAAGAGAAAGAAAACTGCAGACTGAAATTATCATTACATTTAATTACTGTTGTCTGTACCTTCCTACCTTCAATCCCTCTCGTAACTTGGGTGGGCAGCTTTACAACCGGCAATGAGGTGAGTGAAACATTGCGGCGACTCCCGGAAGAGGGTGAGCAATATTACAGGATTTATGTGCCGCTAGTAAACGCGATTGTAAATCTGCTCTGTTGATAATAACTTCACTTATGTTAAGAGCAGTTTGCGAACGGTACTGAGGTGTTTAGGAGAACAAGGAAATAGTTTTATCTACCATGTCTTTGTTTGGTATGTCTGAATGCATGGTTTCAGGGGAAGTGGCATTCTACAATATTGATCTTGTGTGGGCAGCTGTAACCCCAAGTGAAAATCTTCGAGTGCTATAATCCTACATCACACAAGCAGTTTTCCGCTAAATTGGAACATATACAACAGCCCAACAACAACCTTTGTGCCCACCAGACACAACACCTGTCCGGCCAGAGGATCCTCCCTTTTCTGTAGAGGATGAGGAATTTTACACCCTGTCCCTTAAACCTCGTAGCCTTGAAGTTGTATTAGATAAGTCACATGCCAATTATTATGGAGATCACAACATCCTTGTTTATGTATTCATTTCGTGCTCATGAAGGGCTGTTCTCTAAATGTTTGTATTTTAGATCATGTTTATTGATGATTTTTCATTAATGAACACTCGCATACACCACCAAGTGTGGAATAAAATTTAACGACTCAATATAGATAGTTAAGTCCTTGTCACAATATCCGGTGACTTCAAACGCTCATTAATTTATGTACTCTTATTACTCTTGCGCATACCCACTTTGATCTACAATAATAAACTGATAGTTGTAACAGCTTCAATGACACCATTGAGAGAATCAAAGGGGATTGTTCTATATGCTTGGGTATTAAAGTTATGCCATATTTAAGTGTTAATAGCAGACTCTGTATCGCCCGTGAATCACATTGCTGATAACATTTCTATGGAAATGTGTCAAAAGAAAGCTATTTAGTCACACCAGCCTAGCTGTTCAGTGGGTTACATAATTATACATGTTACTCTTATAGAACTTCGAGCAACAATACTCGGGTTTTATTCATAAGCAAAATTATAAATAAGGTCAATTTGATTATAATCATCAGCGACAGTCTTGATCCACCATTGATACACCGCTGAAAATCTCTCCGGAACGTACCTAACATCTAACCATTTGTAAATATGTACGATAACTTCTTTGCTTTCCAAAATTGCTGGTATAGCATACCCGCTGCATTTTACCAAAGTTCTTAAGCGCTATTATCTTTCTGGTGAAGCCATTGTGACCAAGAGTACATCTGTATTCTCTTTTTTCTCCAGTAGCACTCTCCTTGGCGAAAAAGAAGTTAGAAAACACAAAAGAGTTTGCATAAAGTCTACAATTTTCCTCAATCTTTTCTCGTTACGACCGGTTTTAAACAAGTACGTATTCGAAAACAAATGCCAGGTGACGGTGACGATCCTCAGTTTCCCTCACAGCACACGTAAACATTAAACATTTAGTTTGAATCTGTAACAAAATTATTGGCACAAGTGACAGCGTACGGAGCCAACCAATAAAACCGTTTCGGAGTTAAACGCAGATCTGCTCCGTCCTAGAAACTGCCGTATATCATGCTATTACGTTTATGAGAGGTACGAGAGTGATCTTAGTCGAAGTCTCAGGTTTGAGAGGTTATTCAAATCCAAGAAGAGTGAGGATTTCGAGTCGTAGTATGAAAGATTACCGATAATTTGTCTTCGACCACGCTACATAATGATTTATGTGAAACTTTCAGTTTCTTTTCTTCTTTCAGTCTTTACGGTATTCAGAACCCCGAGAGTCTGATAACCAGTCTTACTACGAGGTGCGAAGGTCAGATTGGCAGTGACTCTTTGTAATATACCTGTATTCAGCTGCATTCGACTAGACTGAAGCCGACCCCAATATCGTTGGGAAAATTCCCAGCAAAAATGTGAAAATGTCTCTTTTTATTCACGGTATCTTTATTTAGAAAGTAGAAAGTCAGTTGAAATAAGGGTGAAGTCTGTAGTCTCATTAGAAACCACGTGAAAATGATTAAATTTTCCTCGTGAAAAAACAAACTTAAGTAGGTTCTTAGGTAGCTACATCCTCACTCACATACCCAGCTCCAACTTTCTTTTACCCGTAATACAAAAATTATCATGCGCGGCATCTATGTGATGTGAAAACCGGAAATTGGGTCAGAGCCGCCCACTTATCCGCCGGAAGTGGACGCCCAGGGGCAACGTATTTCCGGTCCTGCCGACTACACACCTCCCCTGACTGATTACCGTGTTTTGGGGGCTTGAACAGTTCACTCATAGTTTTAAATGGATATCTGTTGCGTGCTTTAGGCTCTATTTGCAATTTCCTGCGGTTACAGAGAGCCTAGATAAAGTGAGATTCTACCAACGATATTGACGACGATAAAGACATAAATGCTTTGATGCCTACAATTACTTTGAAAGCAATGGCATGTTGACTAGGCCCTCAGGTACTTTTTTCTTCTTTTCTGTCTGCATGTAATCAGTACTGTTTCCACGTGATTCTTAAGGACTTTAAAATGGTCAAGACTTTTTTATCTTCCAAGGCACATAGATGGGAATTCATTTTCCAGAATATGTGAACGATTATGCTTTTTCATAGTAACAAACGTAACTTTATTTCACCAAAAGCCTTCACATTACAATAATATCCATAACACTAAAAATATATAAGGCATATTACAAGATCAAAATAATGTAAATACTCTGACTCCTAAACTAGGTGTAGATACCTGTGACTTAGGGAGTCAGTCAGTGATTCTCCGTTAAAAAACAAAGCCATGTTTATTTATAAATCTGACGAAGATTTAAAATATCCTGATTGAACTTTATCCCAACATCTGAAGACTACGTACCTACTAAACCTAATAATCAGTAATGAGTTTTGCGAAAACCTCATAAACCAAATTCCTTCTGCCAAATAATCAGTGGTGTATAACATAAAGGCTACTTACGTCTTTATTCCGTTTCAGTGCTGGTTGTCCCCGCCATTAGCGGGTACCATGAGTGTTTGAGTAGTATGTATGACACGATCATACATTAACGACGTATGCGCGAGAAGCGCGTGCGCACGCTCTTTGATCTTTACGCCTCTTGGGTCATAGAGTAAGTTTTGGTGGAAATTTTAATGTTTACAAGTTCATTCCCTTTTAGTATTTTATAAAGAGGTTTTCCTATTCTTAAATGACTCAATCACGTTTCCTATTTTCAAGCATAAAACCTTTTATTTTCTAAACATACCTTCTCTAAGTACTTACTGGTATTCAGCTGCGTACGGTTAGACTGGAAGTCAACCCCAACGTAGCTGGAAAAACGTTTTGGCAAATAACGATAATCTTCTCAATAGCCTATGAAGTACAAAAGACGGTATCATGGAACTTGCCGAATGCCTAGAATCCTTGATTGAAGAAATCTGTGGTCTGTAATTAATTTGGTTGGATGAACAGCGGGTTTATTTTAGCAGTTTCCTAGTTTTATCTAGTCTAAATTTCTTCCGATGAAGCCCCTTACTAATTGATTCTGATAAACAGTTCATTGTAAATTAATAAAATTTACACTTTACAGTCAAACTATAACTTCAAATCATGCTGGTTTTCAAATCTCGTGTCTGTCTATTCTTCACAATAGTCTGTGCACCCCAGCGTGCGATGCTCTATCTGCCAACCTTGAACGGCGAGTGCCAATTATCTAGCGAGTTTATTGTTCTGCTTCACATTGTTTAATAACTTCTCTCCGATCTACCTTTTATTGCTCCTCTAGAGGTGGAATGGAAAGTCGGCTTTTGTTATGTCTAGTCCAGCTTGATTTGCGGTGAAGCATTGATCATTATTTTGATGTCAGAATTGTCTAGTGTGGTTATAATAGACAGCCTTCTGACAATTTGTTGTGATTTTTGAGAAATTATACTTCGAATCTTTTTTAACGTTTATATCAAGTACCTTAGTCTTTTTTGTGAGAAATACTTGTATAATAGTAATACACCAGTGGACCAGGACAAATTGTTTTGTCAGCGATAACAAGGATGGAAAATACATAAATGTGTTAGATCGACTGCCTCGTTGGTCGAGTGGACGCAAGCGCGACTACCGAGCATGATGTCCTGGGTTCGATTCAAGGGTTGGGCAAAGTGTTATTGGGTTTTCCTTCTGGAATTTCTTAGTAGCAGCCTCGGAGACTGGATTTGTGCCCGGTTGATGGCAATAGGCTCACGCCCTATTAGATGGGACTTAAAAACATAACTGTCGAAATGTGGGTGTACTATAGTAACCTCTATCTAATTCTTCAGGGATTACAGGCGTTATGTTATGTTATGTGTTAGATTGACATAAGCTACTGAAAAGCTTTGATATTCAGCTTTGTAAACGTCATGCAACCCATTCGGCGCCGTTAAAGTGCCATTGTAGAAATATGAACCTCTTTAAAAACGACTGTGTAAGGTTCCTCAGGTTCTTTAAGAAACCTGAAGATTGTCACTTAATGGATTTTAGTAACGTGTCTTATTAAAATGTTATAATTCCATATTTTTATTTAATTTAATTAGGTGTTAGTCATGAATGTTTGGCACTCTCTGCAGGTAACTCACACACAAAGTGACACTGGCGCTGTTAGTGCGGCTTATCTTGATGGCACGTCAGCAGGGATTCAACGAATGAAAGCAATTTCACACGTTATTTCAGTTTTTAATTAACTAACTACCGAGAAGCTTCGAAAAATGTAAAACGTTTGTGTGAATTCATTATTTGCGTCCAATCTTTTCTCAGTATTTGAACCATTGAAAGGGTAAACTTACCTATTAAAAAACCTCAATACTTACAAAATCATATTTGCAACGTGCTTTATTTGAATGGACCTCCTCTGCCGTTAACAACCTGATAACGAGTTATTATGAGCTTATAATTAACAAACATGAGTCATAATAAAAATGGATGCGGTATTTTTTAACAACTAGCTTTTGCCCACGGTTTGTCTCGCGCTATTGTCGGATTTTTTTCCCACAGGAACGTTTTAAATATAGCGTATGACTGTCGGGGATAATGTAGCTTCCTATTAGTGAAAGAATTTTCGGAATCGGACATCAGTAGTTCCGAACATTACCCCTAAATTTATAAACATTACCATTTATATATTTAAAGAAGTACATTATGATTGCAAAATGTCTCCATGAAACCATCTGAACAGAAACCATGTGCAATTCGACAAATCTAAAATTTCTGCTATCAGAAGACTATCTTTAAAACAAAATACATGGTAAGGCAAAATTCATTCCTCAGCTCAATGCCAAACCCAATGCAGTCGGTTTCATGCAACAGCATAAAGGTTTATTCGAAGCGCGTTTCACATTTTCCGAGGTGAAAGGTTTCAGTGTAATACCTGACTGGTGCCCGCACTCTTCGAAGCCGCAGTAACTCATCGCGATCGCGTAATTAACAGACTAGCTTATTAAACGTACGCATTACGACACTCCCTTTTTGATGGTTATGAAGACCGTAGAATATTCCCTTCTGAAAGAAAGGCTTCTTCGAATTTTTTACCACTTCTGTCTTTTCGTATATTAAAAATGTGAAACTGTCTTTAGAGAGACATGACTATGAGGAATATAAGATTTGAAACTGTCATGCTCACTAACATCATTAACACTAGAAACGGGATATTTACCATATTTACTGATTGATTTCATTTTCATTGATTCTTCCATTGAAAATGGATAACCATCAGATTAGGAGGGTATCTGTACAATACCTACCGAGCGTATAACTCTGCATGCGCGTTGTAGGACAGACGGGCGTGATGTCGTTAGGTCTGATGCATAGTTCATATGTGGTGTGACAGATCGCCTCATCATGTCAGAAAAATAATGATTTTTCTTTTGCATAGCAAACACTAAAGCACGTGTTTTCTGTTCACGGAAAGTTTGGTTAGATACAATGCCACGATTTTCTTTTCTTTTATAGTATGGACACATTGTTTATCAAAACAAACCATTCCGTTTTAAACCATGCATCACTAAATGTTTACAAAACAAATATTGTCATAATGATCTAGTCACCTAGTCCCCACAATATGAACAGCGGCCAAATAAAGGGTTGTTATAATAAGTCTGGCTTGCTAATTGCGCGCCCACCGCTAAGCCTGCCCACTCTGTCAGCGCTACAGCGGCAGAGGCTGAGATGAAGGATTTTATTACGTGACAGACATGGCCAAATTATCAAAATTGGTTGACATTTCAAAAAGTAATTGGTTCACCTTAAAATATGAACAAACAAATGCTTTGCCAAAACATTGTTGTTTATTTAAAAGGATTTGTTCGTTGAACTGTAATTTCCATTAGCTTACACCTGAACTTCCCATTCATCACGATTCTCTTGCCCTTATCACAATTTATTTGAGGTCGACACAGCCTTTTTTCTTCTTCCATGCATCTTTAGTCGCCGTCACTTGAGTGAATTTACCATTATAAATTTATGCCGATTAAGCGAAGTCAGTTGAATAATCATTTCATCTCGAAAATCGGTACTAAAATCATTCTGAATAAGCGTAAAGCGAGCGTGTTTTAGCACTCATAATTTTCCTGTAAAATAATGCAGGCAAAGCCTAAGAAATTAACTGTTTTCATCAAAGATTTTCCTCTCCCTCTCATGCCAACGATACAAGTGCCCACGGAGAAGAAACCCAACCCCCCTAGCACAGCGCGGCCTCATTTGTTCGGCAGGTGTGTCCGCGGGCGGCCGAGGTGTCGCCGCAATCAGCCGCGGCGGCTGACACGTGACAGCGTGACAGCTGACACTCACTGACAACGGAGATTGGGGGTACAGAAGATCAACTATGCATGATTGGTACTAAGATTCAGTCTAGAAAGCTAGGTCTTGGGGCTCAAATTCCTGAAACAAAATTCAAGTTTCATACGCTAATCTTATGCTCATGATAGCAGACGTAAAACCGTGGAGTTTACACACTTGAGGGTTAGCATTTATGATTAGTACGCGGATTTGGAAGTATTGTACGCGCTAGGTGTAACGTATTAATAAAAAGTTCCTTTATAAAGGTCAACTCATCATCATCATCTGCCTAGCCTTTTCCCAACTATGACAGGGTCGGCTTCCAGTCTAACCGGATGCAGCTGAATAACAGTATTTTACATGGAGCGACTGCCTATCTGACCTCCACAACCCAGTTAGTACTGGGTAATACGATACCCCTTGTTAAAACTGGTTGTCAGGCTTTTTGGACCACTGACTACTTGTAACGACTGTCAAAGATCTTTAAATGACAGCCGGGATCAACGGCTTAACGTGCTTTCTTAATGGGTGGTCACCCATCCACAGACCAACCTAGGCAAACACGGCTTAACCTAAAGATCGACCCGAGCGGCTGTTATTGTTTAGAGACGAGCTCCTAAAGGTCAACTTCATCATCTGCCTAGCCTTTTCCCAACTATGTAGGGGTTGGCTTCCAGTCTAACCGGATGTAGCTGAATACCAGTATTTTACATGGAGCGACTGCCTATCTGACCTCCACAACCCAGTTAGTACTGGGTAATACGAT
This sequence comes from Noctua janthe, assembly GCA_910589295.1. Taxonomy (NCBI): domain Eukaryota; kingdom Metazoa; phylum Arthropoda; class Insecta; order Lepidoptera; family Noctuidae; genus Noctua; species Noctua janthe. Next base: position 17,977,948 of record OU342562.1, read on the forward strand.
ACCCCTTGGTAAGACTGGTTGTCAGACTTTCTGGGTCACTGACTACCTAACGACTGTCAAAGATCTACAAATGACAGCCGGGACCAACGGCTTAACGTGCTTTCCGAGGCACGGAGGAAACTCGGTATGTAATGGGTGGTCACCCATCCACAGACCAACCTAGGCAAGCACGGCTTAACCTAAAGATCGATCCGAGCGGCTGTTATTATTTAGCCACGAGCTCCTAAAGGTCCTAAAGGTCAACTTATAACAATAAAAAAAAATGTGTAAATTTCCCTTTGCTGTAATCCACTATGCAGGCCTAGTGCTGGTTGGTAGATGCCTCATGTCTTCGAATATTTGGTTGTAGGCCTGTAGGGCATGCCGGTTTCGTCAAGGTATTTTTCTTCATCGTTTGTAATTATGTCAACAACATTATTATAACCAACTTGACAAGTACCTACAGTATGTAATCGTCCAGTAATTTGTTGATGTTCAGTCTCAATCTGACGTGTACAAAAGTAATTCAGTGAACCTTCTGCACATTTACATTCCCTGCCTGACACGGTCTGACATCGGGTGACAGATTGAGGCGACGCCATTGTTACCTTCCGCTTTTGTTTTAACTGCGCACACTTTTCCGGTAACTGTCCCACCGTTCGGGTGGTGTTCTTTTTTTAAAGCTTGTTCGTATTTTAGATTTAAAAATTCTGGTCGTGGTTTAATGTTTGGGATGCTGGCTGATTTGTTTTTGAGTTTCCTCGACACCTCGTCGGGTTGGTTGATGGCCGTGTTAAGGGGAGGGTTTTCTTCTTATTAATTAATAGACTGAAATGCATAGTTCTTCCTCGAAGCTCTGCTTATGTATTGTTGTATTATTGAATTCTAATCTTTTCTTAAATAAACTTCCTTCAAATTGAAAATAAATAAAATGTTCAATTTCCTTAGAAACAAGGTTAGGGTTCTAAACCTCACAATGCATGTTACTGCCAGCAATATTTAAGTCTCATAAACCATAACTTTAATCGCTCTCCCAATAATGAAATTCTTTGCAACATGCAAAATAGAGGGAAACCCAAATAAATATCAAAACAGAAAACCACTAAACAGCTGTTGTACCGACAGTTTACCTGAGAAATATTGCTTATTTTGCAAAGAAAAAAAAACTAACACGGTGTGCCAAAAATTTCTGGCACTAACGACTTAAGGTGTTTATACACTACATTCCCTGACATAGTGTGCAGTCCCCGGTGAAATATTACGATGTTATACCGAATGACAGTTATTACCTTCGAATAAAAGTTTCGTATAAAAGCTTGCGATTTATAATAATTCCTCTTAATTGGTGTTAAAATGTTGTTGGTTTCGAACAATTTGGCATCATGGCTTTACGATGGCCCCGGTAAGACGGAGCGTTGATTTGCGACTTTCCACGACTTTTTGCATCTGTTGTGCGATTAAAATAGTTCGATAGAAATGCAGTAAAATGTGAGGTATGCAAAACACGTTTTTACCCACGAATTGCCCACCGGGATTATTTAAATTGCCCGAATGTCATTGAATGTTTTCTTAATAAAATCTCAAATAATGTTTTGCTTATATCTGGATTATGTAAAGACGAATAGAAAGAGTTATTAGGCATTATTCATATTTGAAATAATGTATGATCGTATATTTTTAATAGGTTCAATCCCATTATCATTTAACGTTGCACAGATAATGAATGAAAATTCTGCGCGTGAACAGTTGCTACAGTCGATTTAGGAAAACAGATTCTCTTGTTTCTTTGCAGGTATTTTTTTTAAATAGGTTGGTGTCTGATAAATTATGGAAGACTATAAAAATGTCTTCAATGACCTAGTTACTTGTATATTCAGACAAACGATGACATTCAGTGCACCGGTAAAAAATTGCAACAAGGATATTTATTTGTATTTCTTGTGCCATTTTCTTTCTGAATATTTCATGAAGTGTCAGACAGTGGCGCCACGAATTAGTTCCACTGTCTTAATAAATGACTACAAGTTTCTTTTTTTTCTAGTACTTACCTAATTAATTCAAAATGTCTGTAAAAAGGGGAGTTTATGCGATATTTCCCGACTTCCGAAGTCGCCTGTGTAATAATTAGCGCTTAGGGCGAGGTGCCAACCGTGCCAGTGGGTAATTATTATAACTGTGAGATAAATAAATCAACAGACACTGACACTGATTTTTGAGGTTAACGGTGAAATTGATACTGTTTGCTTTACACATTTTGTCGATATAAAGTTGGGCCACGAGTAAGAGAAAAAATACTTTTTGTTTATATTGTCATTCATTCATCTTACATCATGTCTGTAATGAGGAATTTTATCACGGAATTTTAGATCACAGAGTAAAAAAATCTCGTTTTTTTTTCATTAAATGCAGTAGATGTTATCGTCTTACATTGCAAGGTACCGCTCTCCCCTGAGCGCGATATTTTTTATCGGCGACTCCAATTCTGCCGGTAAATTGCAATCCGATAGGCAGGTAGGGGCTCCGCGGGCGCCGCGGGTGCCGCGGGTGGCGCAATTAGGATACCCTTACATCTGTGACTATTTATATCTGCGATATCTCACTGTAGGTAGCGTGTAGGATTATATCAAGCGTATATTACCTATTATTAGCGGTTATTTTATGGTTGTTGAAGCTTGATAAGACTTGTATGTATAGCAAAGAAAACTTCGTCAAAACAAACAAGGATTTATGTTTTTCGCAAATTCAATTATTTTGTTTATCCATATTTATTTATTTATTTATTTATTTATTTAACACTTCAAGCACATAAGTACAGAGGCGGACTTAATGCCATAGGCATTTTCTACCAGTCAACCTTTGGGTGATGCAAAGACAAGCAGTGGTAGGTGTAAATCTGAAAATAATTTTAAATAATAATAAGATTAACTACAAGATTAACTACAAGGATATATAAAATACTATAAATATATATCAAATACTATAAATATATATCAAAATTTAAATTAATGTAAATAAACATTTCCACGAATATACCAAAATAAAAACACAAACCATGGGGAAAACATTACCGTTGTGACGAAACTGCCAGCTTCTTCCGAATGTACTCACGAACTTTAATTTTAAAAGATAAGCGATTGGTTGCCATCCTGATTTCCTGGGGAAGCGCATTCCACAGAGAAATAGACTGGACAAAGAAAGATCGGTGAATGAAATCAGTGCGGTGAGAGGGACATTGAAGCATACGGTTTTGCGATGATCGCAGGCTCCTATTATGGTTGGCACAAATATACTGAAAGTGGGGAGCAAGGTAACTAGGGGAAGTGGGAGAAACAAGAAAAGAAAACAAGGTGGTAAGCGCCCTTTGCTCCCTACGCTGACGTATGGGCAACCACTTAAGAATAGTCCGGTGTTCGGAGACATGATCATATTTACGCAAATTGAAAACGAATCGAATGCAGTTATTTAGAAGACGGTCAAGTTTGTCGAGGAGATCCGCATTCAGGTCAAAGTAGCACACGTCACCGTAATCGATGATAGGAAAAATTAAGGACTGTACAAGCATTGATGATATTACAAATGCAAAAGTAATTATGTCTTAAAGGCTAACTGGATTTGGATTGTTTTTTTTATTTGGCGCAGGGGTAGACTATGACCTAGGGTAAGACAAATGGTAATATGGCGGTAGTACGTTTCCGTAGGATAATTTTCGACCTCCACGCTGGGGAAAGCCTATTCGCAAAAAAACCTATTATAAGATAAAGTTTTAGGGCATAAATAAGTGTGCAAAAAGTAAAGTAGACGCGTAAAAGTAGATAGGTGTTCCGATCTTTCACCCCACCGGGATTTAAAAAAGAAACCACGTCAATAAAACGTACCGGATACCATCATCATAAGAATATTATTTTATTCACAATAAACTGTTCTAATTTAATCCCTCAGCACGCACTAAAAAATAAAATAATAGACTGAAAACGAGACACAATTCTTAATAAAAACGTCCGGACCTGATTATACCTGAATAACCTAGTCCATAATAGACCATTATCCCTCAAAATGTTTCAAATAAGCAATTTAACAGAAATTTATGATAAAATTAATGAGATGAACCGCGCGTTTCTTATATTTGTGGCTTTACAGTCAGCCGCACGTCCATGGTATATCAGTTTGACTTTGACGGCGCCTTTATTTAGTTCCGTAGCGGCTTCGCCCGCGTTGGGGACAAAAATTATCCCACGGGAACGCACTATCGGGTTAAAACTATCCTTTGTCCGAAGCTAGGTCACGGTATGTGCCACATCAAAATCCGCTGTTAAGACATGAAACACAACAAGACTGAAAGACAAAGTAACATAACAAAATATCAGGCCTGCATTTCCCAGGCTAGGCAGACGTGTACCACAGCATGGTGCAATCACATTTCGCCAGTTTGAACGGGACTCCGACTATAATAGGTGGCGATCCCCAATAGGTTCGGCCAGTGTACCGGCGTCACCCAGATCCACGAGGAGACTCTTGGAACACCAAGATCCCTTGAGGTTGTCCTGAGAAGACCGAAAAGTTTGATCTGCTTCTGGAGGGAGGTGGGCTGGTTGGAGTACGGGCACCGTGGCTCACTCACAATGGTCCACTTTAAAGAGTACGTGCGGAAACCAAAACCCTTAACAGAACATAGATAGGTTCGCCATGTTGGTTGCAATCCACCTACTGGGTACAAATCCTGAACGAAAACCCCAATAACACTGAATTTACCTACTGCCTGGACGTTGAACCCAAGATCTCATGCTCGCAGTGCAGACACATGCAGATCAAATAATTAATGATGTTAGAGGGGTTAAGCGCGCCTGCCACGGTTCAAGTGTTAGTCCGTCGCGGCCGACCGTCCAATGAGCCCGAAGGTGCCAAGTCTATAGCCGCGCCAGATATCGTCCGCCAAGGTATTCACGCCTGTCACACACACCTTTCAATAAGCGTGTTTCTAGTTTGCTCGTTTTGGCAAATGGCGCCTACCAACAGAGTAGAGATGGGTGTGTGTCTGTCGATAGATTTGTGCTGGTTGTATAATTTAGATGTTTTAATATATGTACAAGTATGATGTTTTTTTAGCTTGTTTTAGGATAGCTTTTATTTTGTGTAAAGTTTTAAAATTTAATAATAAACATGAAGAATGACAGTCTCGTGAAGAGTTTACACCAGTCTGGGGGACATATAATTTCATGAATTCAGATATTGCTGCAGTATACAAAACTGTTAATACACCAGAAATTGAGAACCCGTTCAATGTCTCCGAATACTGCAAACTATTAATTGTAACGTATTTATTCAAATCATCGTGAGTAGTGTCTTGCTTCTTACTCTAAATATATTATATCTTCTTACTATAAAATAACACTCTAATAATTTTCCAATATTATTGACACTTGTATCGACACTTTTTATTTTCCCTCTCCCATCCCTATCTCCTAATGAGCAGGGCTTCGCATCCAGGTGAACCGTCCACACATCATTACATGTCGTTATACACCGGATTTCCGCCACGCCACCGCTCAAACAGCGTGTAATGTCTTCGCATCTCTGCTGAGAACACACTAATACTTGCCAACTCCTCCCGCTTTAATGAGAAAATAAATATGAAAATATGAGGTTCAGGAGTGACGGAGGAAGTGTTCGTACATCAGCTGTTTCTGAAGTGATGCGTTAAATTAGGGCTTCCAGTGGCGCTTGTGTTTGTCCGTGGGTTTGGACTGACGTCAGAGCAGGGAGCTCAACCGCAATTAGTTTTCACAGCATAATTATTTAATTTCTAACGCAATGACCGAAAAATTTTCACACTCAATTTAACTCAAATCTTTAAAGAAAACTTCTAGATTTTACATCGTGAACTTACAATTTTAAGTATTCGGAAACTCTTCCTCAGCAGCACCTTCTCACGTGACAACTTAATAGGTAGGAAAATTTTGAGCAGTATTTTCACAAGAGTTTAAAAAAAAGTAGCCTCAAACACACAATGCGTTCCAGTCTATCGGTCACACACAATTATACTAAGTAATACGGCACTTCAAGTTAGAGTAATACCAACAAAAGGTGTTTCACCCGTATCGCCGCCTACAGCTCAGGTGTAGGACTCCGCCTCAACATTGATCGCACAGGTGCGCTCCCTCCTGATTGGCCGAGTGGAGGCTCGAGACAGGTGTCTTGCGTGTCGACCAATCAGAGGCTAGGGCTGTACAGGTAAGATAAAGGAGGCTCTACATGTTCACTAACCTACCTATAAGGTGTCAGTTTACGTAAGGTTATTGGTTACTTTGAAGATGGTTGGTTGTTTTATACTCACTGGGAAATAAATTGACGTATTTTCTTTCTTCACATAATTAATGGAACCATATGAAACACCTTTTGATTATAAGGTACTAGCTTATGAAATTCGATAACTGTCCCACAGTATTATAGAGTTTTCTTCTGTTCTGATTTAACATAATCAACACGAATAGCAGACAGTTTGAAGATCTTAATCTCTCTGTAAATCTGCTTCTGCTCTGATTTACCAGACTGTAACATGGTTCTGACTATTTTCTTAACAACACACTCAAGTCACCTGCCTCTTGCTTAGAATCATCTGATTTATGTTTAAAAACATACACACCTATATCAGCTCGTTAAATACGGCAACTAAATCCGAATGCATTACCAGTACTGCGAACTATTACTGTAACGGACGATTTAATATATCACGTTAGAAATAATTCTCCAGCAAGGATTAATTACATGGTAGTTATTTATACGCATTTAAAGGTAAATATCTACAGTGATTGAGGAGCCAATCCACGTGTTGGCTACGAGTTTAGATGCGTCTCGAACCATCGAGAAATACGAAGGGACAGAAGTGCCGCCGTGGCCATGAGCAACACGCGAGTTGCGACAGCAACAACGGGGAAAACACCCACATAATCACAGCGAGCTGACTTTCTTCGATGTGATGGTGCTCACGCGAAGGTGAACGGGGTGTATGTAATGCTGCATAAACTGGGACAAATGTCAGTTATTTTTCACGTTTGGTCTAAACCAGCGAACCTTGTGACTATGTCGAAACCTAGGTAAATCTTATTTTTCGCAAACAAATAATAAATCATCACTTACTTACTCCCCCTTCCTTATTTTTTACCTCTATCCTTTTCAAAATAATGGTATAATAAATCCTCTCCCATAAAACTAATCACATTCCGTATATAACTGAAGCACGTGTATGCTAAACATAGACAGGATATTCTATAACTGAAATAGCAAAAACAACGACACCATAATACCGTGTATTAATTTTAGCATTTCCTATGAAATCGTCTGAGGACACACTAGGTGCATCAGCGCGCAAGTATTCGCCGGCGCATCTCGCGTGCCGCGCACAACGCGACGCTAACGTTTACGGCCCTTTGAAGTGATAGTTTATTGATTGAGATCTCTTGTACGGGTGTACCTACTACTAAGAAGCATTAATAATGGACAGCACTTAGCAGTTATGTGTAGTGGGATGAGAACGGAGATTTTATTTAGCCCTTTATTTCTGGATGAAATTTAGCAGTCTTCCCCGATTTATCATCGTTGTTTTTCAAATTACCATTATGTAAGAACGTCACAAAATTGACAGACTGAAAATTACAGTCTTCATTGCACCAAAATTCTATAAGCTATAAAAATGATGGATAGTTTAAAACTGACGTAAACTACCGAAAAATGCATGCAGCATGTATCAGATAGTGTTATCTGTAGGTACCATCAAACTGAACAAACTAACTCCATGAGACAAAAATCGCAATCTCGAAAAATAAAATCAGCTGTCCCGTGCAAAACTTCAATACCTACTCGACCCAAATATATGAAGAAGCTGATTATTTTTTCCACGATTACGTTGTCTTGGTACCATGGAGGAAGATGATCAGTGTAACGGTCAGGATCACACCAGTAAATAAGAGCACACCTTTCTGATGTATGCTGTACAATCCTTTTGAAATTCGCTGGGGTCGATTGGTTCGATTGTCTTGGCCTTCAACATGGTGTTATACCGAAATCAGCTCACACCAGTTATTAAACATTGCAAAATTCATACTACACATACCTTTTTACTGAAACTATTCAGAGCTAACGTTTGAAGCTGTACTTAATAAGCACATGTAGGTTCAGGAAGACTTCCGTGCTCAATGACCACAACAAATCAATAAAGAAAATATACGCAGAAATTACCCAAAACTTTAAAAGATTTTGACAAAAAAAAACAAATTAAAAATATACGTTTACCCCTGGTGGGACTCGAACCCACAATCCCCGGCTTAGGAGGCCGATGCCTTATCCATTAGGCCACAGGGGCTACGAAGAGTGTTGTCGAAATGTTCAAGCCGACTCTTAAGTAACTATTGGTTACGGTATCCATAAGTGTCTCGAGTCTAGACAATTGGCAATCCCTTTCTATATCGTATTTCAAAAGTTTTCAGTAGCGTCTATCCAATACATCGAACTTTACCTCTATATCCCTTTCTATATCGTATTTCAAAAGTTTTCAGTAGCGTCTATCCAATACATCGAACTTTACCTCTATATCGCTGTTCAATGTAATAATATCTATGTGATTTAGGCTCTCAAGATTTGATTTCGTGAAACGAAAAGGGAACAAAAACTGAAAAACTATTGAACAAGATGCCTAGCTTGTTCAATTCTATAAAGCTCTGTAGTTGTTAGTTTGTATTTCAAAGAGTTTAAATCCTAATAGACCAATTCATGTGCATTGATTGCAAGTAGCTCTTGTATCGTGTTTTAATGATAGGACCTATACAGGGTACATGCAAGGGACACCGACGCTTACCACGGAAAACGGTTACGACGGATTCAACGTGGTAACCGTTTTACATCATTCTCATCATCATTTTGAACCATGCAGAAATTTTTCGTCGGTTATTAAAAAAACAGCTGTTTTCTACAAAACTGCAATACCGACGTGAAGGGGGTTCAGAATGATTAGAAACCCACTTTAGAAAAGCAATCGATAATGAGCACTTCAATTCATTTCTATAAAACCAAAGGGAATAAAACGAATGAACTTAGGTTGTAAGTTAACATTATTAGCATTCTATTTCAATATTATTATTTTGTAATTTAAATTCCAGACTCAATATAAAATCCCTAACAAAAGGATCACACAACAACTACAAAATGAAAAAAGAACGAGAGATAAAACCCTCATTTAATTTGCTTATAAAACACAGACAATTTGATTGCACCCCAACAAGGTGAACACGTGTCAATCAAGCCCCAGGGGGCTCGAGCTCCGACTGGGGCTCTAGCCTCGTCTGGGGCTGAGTCGTGAGTCGCACTTAACAGCCAACCAATTGAGTTCTTATTCACCGAGCCACGAATTTATATGGTAATAGGGGCACGTGAGAAGTACGGAGGAACGGCTACTGGGGACTTGTTTTTCGAAGAATTCTTTTTGCTTTCCTTAAAGGTAGATCTAGATTGGTACTTCTGCGGTTGAATCCATAAATTAGGTATATTAATGGTGAGATACTTGATTCCTCGATATTGTAAGACACGTAATGTTGTTTTCCTTTCTTTTGGGTGCTGTACCTGAGTGGAATAGATAATTACCTCATTTTAATGATGTTTTAAGATATTTCCCTGCATCTATCCAGTACGATGATTTGAGCATTGCATACAGTTTAAGTAAGTAGATACTTATTACATAGGGATGTCATTGCTATTTGGTTATGGTGTCAGATTGCGGGCCAACGACTTTCCCTTTTATATCTAGGTATCTCTGTTAACTTCAATCTGGGTCACGTGGTTTAGATATTATGATAATCATTAGCTGCTCTTACATTTATCTGAATTCCAACTGTCTCCGATGTTTATACTTCATTTCAAAGTAGTTACTTTCTCCACAGACATTAACAGAATTGTTTTAATTTCTTAGAATTTAACATATTGCTGTATCAAATAGGCCAGTCGCAATTTCTTTGCGTCTGCAGCCGACGACAGCCAATTAATCTGGTTTTTCTTGTTTATAAAACTAGTCTGGTTTATTTTTTACTAGAACATAATACGTCTTGGATTCGATATGGATAATCAAAATTGCCACCGTTTTCTACGAAAATGATCGCAACCTAATTGCCTTTGAAATCGGAGTACACGAGACTTTCGGTTTTACTTATAAAATGTTATAACTACCAATGGATCCGTTTGCTTTAGTAAAATAGTTCTTGGTTATAAATATATATAATAGGTCTATAAACTCTTTCCTGAGAGTGTCCGAGTTGTCATTATTTTTCTTATTTTAGGTACTGTTCCATTGCTAATAATCATGTTAAGACATAATTATAGATTTTGATTTTTCTGTTTTTAAAAAGTATAACTCCCCGCAACAAATCCCCGTCTTGTCAGCCTAAGCGTAAGTATGTAGTTAAATAACTGGTCCTGGAAATGACTATACAGGAGCTGATCATGTATTGACCCGCAAACACTGCTGCATATCCCCCAAATTTTGTAAAATCGTTTTATTTACCACAGGTGGTACTTACACGCTACATGCAGATACTGAGAACAAACCGCAACTCGAACCTACTGTTACAACAATAAACCCTATCTAACGTAACTATACATTATTTACATGAAAAACCACAACTATGTCCAACTGCACCTGCATCTACCTAGATGACATCATTAGAGACAAACAAATACATTCCTTAACTAATTAATCACCTGCATTATTATTACAACTTGGAGCACTTATTATTTCCTACGCCGATAATATAAAACATAATAACATAATATCACGCCTGTTCCCCCGAAGAGTTAGGCAGTGGTGACCCACATCCATAGTTCGCCAGTTACGTTTAAGGCCCATTAAAAGGGACGAGCCTATTCCCATCAACCGGGCACTAATCCAGACTTTGAGCTGTTACTGAGAATTACTGATGGATAACGCTTCGCCCCATCCGGGAATCGCACCCACGTCCTCAAGCTTGGTAGCGGTGCTTGCGACCGCTAGACCAACGAGGCACTCTGTACGTACCTACGTATAATAATTACTGACCTGAAAGCCTGAAATTCAAGAACAATGGTATACTAATTATTTCCTGCGACGATATGAATTATAATTAGCTGGTCTTTCCTTAAGCCATTGTCCCGAGTATTTTTAGATGAGACATGTTTGCCTATGACGGTCAACGTTGAGGTGTTAACTCATTATGTCGTAACAGGGGATTTAAAATTGTATTGGATTGTTCAAAGGTTCCCTCTTGAACAATCCGATACAATTTTTAACTTTTTGGGGAACTTTAACTTTGACTAAGTTCAAAAGTTGTCAAAAAATGAAGCACTTTGAGTATCAAAGTATCTTTGTCGTCAGCTTTATGTTAAGTACATTGATCCGTTGCGTGCCAAGTCATGGAAAAGACAAAGATATCTGTTTAAGATCCTATGAAACTCAAAAGTTTTTTGGGTATTGATATTGTGTTAAGGCGAACAATAACTAAACAGTATTTTTTCTATTTGTAGAAGCTGAAAATTGCAATTGTTTTTATCTAACGAAATAAAAAATCTGTTTGTATACTACACCTTTGTTTCATATTTAACCTTCGATTTCTTTATTTTCTCCTCTCGTTGCGCGTCCCACCTACGCTCGCCGAACGCTCCACCAACTCTGCTGCACCTGTTACGCTGTAGTGTACGCAAACCTCTACATCGTATCTATTTCTGTGTTGATTTATATCGGCACTTGTACTCAACGGGCGCCTCCAGCCGCGAATTAATTGTTATCTTTTTTATTTGCAGATGTTATCCACGTTATAAACATTATGTTTATGATGATAATAAACGATTATTTTTAGTTTTTGAATTGTTAATAGTCATAATCTTCTTGTAGGTAGGTTAAATAGTATGCGCTTTTTCCTGTAAATCTTAATTACTTTAGAGCAATAATATTTACAATAGTAATGGCGGCTACCATTACTATTGTAAATATTTGAGGGGATGGACAAAGTGATATTCTAGCAGCAATAATAATGATGGAAAAGTCATAAAGCTACTGAAAAGCTCAAGTCAATTCTGTTGCAAGACATTGTAGAAATATGAAACGTTGTTTCATCTTTGCTTTATCAGGCATCTTGAATAAGAGCCATTGGAAGATCAACAGATTTTTGCCAAATGCTTTCAATATTTTTAACAGCAGATACGTCTACGTGTATGTGTGTTGTATGTAGTTTTTAAGAACTAGTTGCTATTAACTGCATCTTTTTTACAACGGGCACATCTGTCTCACACTCAAAAAAGGCTAGAATGATGATATTCGATGAAAAAATTTCCACGTGGGTTTCCATCGTATATCAAACTGAGCGCACTCATTTCTTCGTCTACGATTCTTAGCTTTACATTTATTATTTACGATTATTTTGTCAGCTAGAACGACGCCCATTACTCCTACATACTCACGTCACAGACTAAGCAAATGTAGAAGAATAACTTTAGATCGCTGTATGTACCTAACAAGCTCACCTAAAGACCACGAATCTCTTGGTATTTCTTGCATTGAAGCTCTTGCAATTTTTGATTGTTGAGTAAATTCAAGATTATTCCACTTGTAGGTTCTTTGCTTTCCGCAGCTTACCTTACATTATGTAGAATATTGATAAAATATTCCGTACCTATTTGGAGAACAAGTTTTATTTCAACGCAGTTATTAAATAGCAGCATTACATTGCTTTTTACGGAATTACTAGATTGTGGAGGTCAGATGGGCAGTAGCGCTCTATTTAGAATACTGGTATTGAGCTGCATCCGGTTAGACTGGTTGCCGACCCCAGCATAGATAAAGCTTGTCAGATGATGACATTTAGAATATTGTGTGTTTCAATACAGTATTCATTACGTCAAGCGTGTTGTGCTCTGTCGAAGGTTTTACGTTGTGAGGCTTCTGGAATTTTTACTCCGTGGCCAAAATGTTAGGACCAACAACTCGTGCGCAAGTTAACACTACAGTTATTACTATTATAAATAATTGAAACATTATAATAAGTCAGGTAGAGATTATTTTTATTATTTAACGTTAATAATTGCGTTGTTTCTGTCAAGAGAGGCGATTAGTCAAATATATGGAAATGTAATAGAGCCATTTTGGTGAGTTATGTGTGGTGTAAAAGTAGGTATGGTTTTGATGTTTCTGAAACAAATATTGTTCTTACAATTAATCCCTGTGCCATCCCCCCATCTTGAAATAAATTGAAAAGAATCTATACAAATGAGAAGCCATTTTCCCAATATAAAATCAACTAAGTGCATAGAAACTAGAAATACTACTACTTTTATTAAAGCGAGCTATTTTCTAAATAGTCCCTATAAATTATAAGGTGTAAGCCGCACATTACAGCTTCCTAGGAATGTGGGAATTTAAAATCTAGCTTCAACAATAGATTAATTCCCAGACTTTTAGTGTTAGGCTGAACACAGACGGGCCACTCACATCGAGCTTGATGAGAGCCAGTTATCATACATTTGATAGCCGGCGACAGTAAAAGTATGAAAGGTGGTTGCCGCTTGCCATTAGTAGGTGGACCGGACTTAGACAGGTATTTCATTAAATTATCTGTCAAAATTCGGTCCCCTGAGTCCAGTCTAGTCGGTTTGACCACACCTTTATCCGTCGGCAGGGAGCTTAAGATGTAATGTCACAAAACACTAAATCGAAACACCCACTCAACAAAATAGTCGTCAGGTGGATTTTAGATGCGCGATAGTCGTTCAAAGATCGCAAAAAATTCAGGTGTTCAACAACCGATGATATTATACGCATATAAAAAATAGGGTAATTACCTACAGTTAGGCGACACGCCAAGACATTACGGATTACGATTTATTATTGTTTATTTCTGTCGAGTCGATTGTCTTTAGAGGAATTTGAGTTATTTTGCTGTAAAGGTAGGCAGACACTTTATGATTTGAATTCGACTGTGAAAACGTTATATTTTTCAGATTGTCACCTATAAAATGTCTATTAATTATCTAAATTTTGCTTCTGATTTTATTGTAGGTGGCAGTTTTATTGTAGATTGGAGGTTTTGATAAAAAAAATGTTTTTTTTTTCAATTGATGTACCTAGTTGTGGGTTAGGCTAACAAGAGAGGTGCGTTGTGGGCCACTTTAAATCCACCTCAGCTATTGTGTAAGGTAGTGTTATGGAAACTGAAAATCAATTGAAACAAAACATTTCGAATATTTCTTAAAAAGTTTTCCCCTACCACGTAAACTAACATTTTACGAACGTCCGAATGAAATAGTTACAATGTCATGCTATGTCCTTGTCGCGGCGTCTGATTTAGCGCAGGTGATGTCGGTCAGTTTTCACACATTTTCTATTCTACTAAACTATTTGACATTGTTTCAGCGTGAATTATTGCGTTGAGAGTTTAACACGACAATGCTATTTGTTTCGTTGATGGGCAGTTCTTTTCTTTTCTATATTTTGGTAGCCATTTTGTTTAGAACAGCTGTGTTCATATTTAAAAGACGACAAATAAAAATTGCCGCTGGTTTTTTTTGTGGTTTGGAAAATTACTTTGTTTTCTTTTTATAAAAGTAATGAGTTAATGTAATCTAATAAAATAGTTAATTTTATTTGACTTCATATAAGTGTAATGCTGTAGAGCTGAAACGGAGAATGAAACAATTGTCTAAAATGATCATCAGGAAAAAATGTAGAGGCTCGTTCGTAATTCGAATAATGATGAGGTGCAGAAAACTAAAAGTAAAAATACAAGCAATGGCCTGTGAATTTCCTGCTATAATCGCCAACAGAAAGAAATATAGAGTGACGACAAGTAAATAAAATGAATTGTTATACTACGTCTAGGTGAGGTGACATGTGAATATAATGTTGTTTATGGGCCATTTTAGAGATTTGAAATAATAAATTATGAGCTTTATGTCATGTAAATGTAATACTGTAACAATTATGAAATGAAATATTTATTATTCAAATTGAGTAATTCTACTGTGTATTGTATTGTAAGTACTGTATTGTATATCGGGCTGTTGTCTGCAACTCCTCAACGCGTTTTTGTATACAAGAGTCTTCTGAAGTAGGTATTAACAAATTACGGTAAAACTTTTCTGAAACATTCACCGCATTTCAGCACGAAATCGCATATAATATACTATTCAACGTCTTTTAAATCGTTACATATACTAACTGAAATGTGTTTCAGAACGCTGTTAGGTGACAACCTCCTGCAACTGTATCAGCGCAGAGCGGCGCGCAATAGATCCGAGATTACATTTAAATTGACTACCAGCGTGTGGGAAAAAATGTTTTGTTTTCATTTTATTTTAGCACATATTTGACCGGTCATTCTGAAAATATTTCGAGGTGAATCTTTTTTATCTGCGTAATTGAGATTTTTTGCAGGTTTGAGGTAAAATGCAAAAGAAAACACTTTTTAAACGCTAAAATGTTTTAATACTTTCTTAACTGCCTGAAACGGATCGTGACTATTCTGAATGGTTGATATGATT
The DNA here is from genome assembly GCA_910589295.1 of Noctua janthe. NCBI lineage: Eukaryota > Metazoa > Arthropoda > Insecta > Lepidoptera > Noctuidae > Noctua > Noctua janthe. The sequence goes on from OU342562.1 coordinate 17,993,473, forward strand.
ATAAATGTGGGCTTGTTTACAGAAATAGTAAAAAAAAAACAGTACAAAACCCCTTAACGAGATAAAACCAATGATTCAGAGGTACATACAATCTAAACACTAGAACACATACATTTACGAAACTAAACCAAAATTAACCCATCATTATTAAACTAACTATAAAAATGTAGGTTACAAAATCCGTGCAAAGCAAACTGCCACTTTAACAGAAAGTTACGACCCGGGAAGCGAACCTGGGCCATCGAGCACGCTCCCTGTATAAACATCATGATGGTCTTAGTTTTCTAATCCTATGCTTTATTATATTTTGAATACGGCCGCTATAAAAATTGATTGTACTATAGATTTCTAACCGACTTGGAAATAGATTAGTTATGTATTTGGTAGATTACTTCAGTGGGTCAGTGGGGGAATGAGGGAGATTAGGAGATTACGTAAAGAACGTATTTCGTTGAAACTGAACGATTTACCTTTATTATCGTGTAGATTTACGTTATCATTTGGTAGCTTACCTATACTCGGAGATGTTCTTATTTATAAACAAAGCTTTTTTATTTCGTAATATTAATTACCCTTAAGTATTATTGAGTCATTAATATGGTTGATAAACAATCAAGCGGAATTTCCATGATTACATCTTTTCTACGATTTCCTCTGACGTTCTGAGCCACCATGCGAAATCGACATACTTGTGGCACAAGTTTTTTTATTCATAGCTTAAAGATTTACCGTGGTAGCCAAAGAGTACGGGGACGGTAGTATTAACTGTGCATATTCCATGCAAACGAAGGGATTTAATGAACGTAACTTTTCTTCATTCTGCCAATGTCTGTAAGAGCAGAAACTTGCCCTCAGTAATAATCCCACGGCTCCTGTTGCTGCCGTCTCACTGTTCCGTGCTTTGTCGTGGTATCAATACCAGTCTTGTCGGTAAGATGCAAACCCAAAAAAAGTGGAATATCCATATTAGTAGATCTGCATTCTATATTACTCTTTGAGAATACCATCATCATTCTCCTGCCCTTATCCCAATTTATTTGGGGTCGGTGCAGCATTCTTCCGTACTTCTCTATTACTCGTCATCTCAGCAGTCATCTCCTTTCTAGCCATTTCATCCTACACACTCTTGGAGAACACCTATCTCCTGAAATAACCCCAATTTTCTTTATTTTTCTCCTGAATCCTGTCGTCTACTTAAGGGAACCATAACTCAAAGAGACATCTATCACTCAGCCAAGTAGGTTTATCATATTGTAAATCATACGACGCTCTTTTGAATCACAAACTTTTACTTACACCCCAACTGATGCAAATTCAACCATGTGTCTTTGAAGATAGAGGAGTCATTGATGGTTGATGTAAACTTGTAGATGGATACTCAGAAACTTCAAAGGGCCGATTATGACATCTGTTTTATAGTGTATCCGTCTGTTCTCACAAGGTGACCCATTATAAATATTTTATAGTAAGTGTAATGTGTACATTCATTTAGATGCTTTGGATTCCGGCGCGTGGAATCATTTGCCAATGTTAGGATGTTTGTGTCGGGAAGATGTGAAGAACTGTAAATGACGGTAGATACAGTTTCTATACGGTACGGCGATATCTGTAACCTAGTTTAGTACTGGAAGTCTGTTATTTTATGTCCGGCATTCAGGCAGCACTAAGTTTTGAAAAAACTACAACTTTTCAAGCCATGGCTTTTGTAAAATTAAAAGTGTTTGTAAAAATATCGTCGATGGTTGCGGTCTGTCCTACTTCCAACCTTACTGCGAGATTAAACAAAAGCTAGAATAACTTTAGAAACTAGACATAAATAACATTTTCGATAAACATTCGAAAAATGTAAGAAATGTCCAGGTAAAATTAATTAATGGGATACAGGAACCGTAAAGAATCCAATGTTCTAACAAACAGTAAAATAATGTTCCCCTTTCAATCTATAATCACCACAGTATAACATTTTTAACAGTATATCAATCGTCCAAAACTATTTTCACGTCCATAAGTGCATTCGGCAGCCCTTAATCACAACAGTAATAAGCATATTTTACCTCCACAAATAACGCAGAAATACACTAAAAGAATTTACTATGTTGATAACATTTTGTTTATAAAAATACGGCACGGAACGTGGAGCGTGTCAACCTATTTGTCACTTTGACAAACTACTTCCTAGATGTCATAGCGTATACGGTGACCGGGGGCAGTTGATTTACTGACTAACGCCTGCACTGTGCCATTAAATCATTGTGTGATTCTTTTTGATTTTTTTCATAATTTCGTGTTTTTGCTTATAAGCTATTTTACGGGAGTGATTTGTGGGGATTTGAGTGGGAGACGCCCATTGCATTTGATGAGGTTCACAAATAGAGGCTAATTGCAGGACCAGCAACAGCCTAATGCTTAGGTAGTTTAAAATTGATTTCGGTAAGCTTCAGTGTCAACCGTCCCAGCTCTCGGCCTCAATAAATGTTTGATATAAATTTTCGGCCACTTCAAACACTTTTGTGAAACAGCGCATGGTCTGTGCACTGTGCATCTGTGCTTGTTGGTTGTTTACTTACATGTTTTTCTTCTTTTCCATTTCTATAATTTATTACAACAAATTTGCACGTTGTCAAAAAAACCAAAGAAAAGCTTTCTTTGAACTTAAACCAGTTGACAAATAACAAACTTTCCCTTTGTCCTCACATCAAAAGCGATATCAAATTCAAAGCAAAAATTAGGTCAGTCTTAACTCCCTCTAATCTCGCTCTCCAGAATCTTGTACAAGATCAAAATACAATATCTACCGGAACACCGGCCACGGACAATTTGTCATCTGTCAACCTGTACTTTAATTACGGGCGTCTGTCCCTCCCCGCGCCTCGCCCCGCCACCCCCGGACACCTTGATTAAACGCGGGGCTATATATAAAGTACGTGGAAATTGGTCATACTTGTCATTTTTGGATTGACGTCCGCCACAAGGTGACGCAGCTAGATTAATTTGGTTTTTGGGCTGGAACTGCGAGTTTAGCCTCTTGGAAAGTTGGAATATTACGAGGTATACCGGCTAGATTTGAAGTTAATTTCACGGGTCTTTCAAATGAGGTACCTATAGTTGTGTTACTTCCAAGAAAGAAATCCAGGTTAATAACCTTTATTTTGTACTAAGGAAAACGTAGTTGTTAGAAAATTGAAGTAGTACGTAGATACGAACTATTTCATCAGCTAGCTGTTTGGTTTTTCTTAGTCATAACTTTTCAACAAACACAGATACCTTAATGTGTTTTTTTGTATTTAAAACAGTAATCTGGTGATTTTTCTTGAAAATCCCTTCCATCTCATCAAATCAAGGCCACCCAATCAAAATGTTCGCTCACCATCACCGCAAAACAAAACCAGTCGACATTCTCCAATAGAAACAAAAGCGCGATGAAACAAATAGTGGCATCGATCACGGAGCAATACAAATGCCGCTATTGGCTGCCGTGACAGCGGCTATGGAGACACGATTGTCATCAGAAATAACATTTGTTGTAACACTTTGTATCTGTTATACAGTGGAATTGTTTTTATAAACGATTGAAAGTTTTTTTTGTGATTTATTGGTTTGTTTGGTAGTGCCAATGTGCGAATGGGTAGTCCATGGTTCCAAGCACTAAAAGAATTATGCCCAATTTGAATGATCGAAATGGTAGACTTTTATGCTAATTATTCTATTCTGAGGGCCTCGACAAGGGCATTAAGGCACATTTTCAAAACGTTTTCTATTCTACAACAACTTTCAGCAAGATTGAGACCAACATAATTATGTTTACGGTCTTCGGTAGCTTATGTCACACATTTATGACGTTTTCATAATCGGTATCGCTTGTAGAATGACACTGTCTAAGAACTCAGGATTGTCTCTCTAGGTTGAGGGTTCTCTTTCTGTTCTTTAAAAGAGAATATTTTCGACTTTGATTGATGTCTTGGGCAGCTAAGACAACCTTTTCGGGATTCACACTCGTAATATTTTCACGCCGACAACAATTTATGAACGCGATGTCAGCTAGCGTATATTTAAATCAAGCTTGTCATCTTTAACGCCACAACAAGCAAAACTAGATTCATTCATATCTGAACCAGCTCACTGAAAGGCAACTGTCACAAACACAGCAGGAGCACTATAATCACTCAATTCCCACATTCAGCTATTAGTCGCAGTGCTCCAGAGCCGTGCCGTGCGTAAGCAAGACTAATTATTTTCTAAACGCCGGCCGACGTCACGGCTAAATACACAGTGCACTGTACTAAATTTATTTCACGGGACGTCAATTAACCTGGGTTTCAAATATAAATCATTCGTGTTCGGTCGGTTTGGGTGGCGAAATAGGGGAAGGCAAAAGGTTTATTTGGCTAGTGAAAGCTATTCAGCTCTGGTCTGAATTGTATCGTGGTCTTAACTAATGACAAACTGATGCATTACTTAAGGCAGACATCCATACTGTGCTCATTGGTTGAAGTGGTACAGGTGGAAGCATTAAAATTATCCGCCAAGGACATAACATTTCACTAAAAGGCGTGCTAGATTGTGAGCTGTACATTGCGAAACTACTAAATGCTGCCTATTTAACTGCATTGTTTTAAAACACTTTCAACAACCTGACGATCCAATTTTGTTTCTGCTCGACTAACTTCTAGTGGATCAAGAAATGGTCCTTCTGCAGGTTCCTATGTCATGGTATAAACTCATGCGCAACTTTGTCGTGATGTCGCGTCACGTCGACAAAGCATTTGATTTACCGATGCTATAGTAAACACTTTAGTCCAAACTATATATGAGCCGATTCGGTTCGTTTGGTTCTGGGCAAGATAATTATGATGCCATTATTGTTTGTTCAGCAGAAGCTGAAGAAACAGATGTCTTTTTTATTTTTCAATGTATGGGGAGATATAGAGTACGCATCTAAGGTTTGAGCCGTTCATGTGACTGTAAAGACAATCAGTGCTGATTACCGGAATTTAAAAATGGAAAAACTAAATTTGACTGTAATTATTATTCTTAAAGTTTTCCCTTCATGATTTTCACCAAAATGTCTCGTCTTTTTATTGCAATACAGGTAATCGTTTACAAAGTTATAATTAGGTAGGTATTGACTTTGTAGTAGTTTTAATTCGGATTTCTGGCACACTCATCATCATCATCATCATCTGCCTAGCCTTTTCCCAACTATGTTGGGGTCGGCTTCCAGTCTAACCGGATGCAGCTGAATACCAGTATTTTACATGGAGCGACTGCCTATCTGACCTCCACAACCCAGTTAATACTGGGTAATATGATACTCTTTGGAAAGACTGGCACACTAAACTACTTAATTTTACCATTTCTCGACCTCATTAGCCAAGATATACTTTGTACAAACACAACACGAACTCCATCCCTAATTTGCTACAATCTTGAACGGTTTTAGAGATGTTTCAAATTCAAACTCATTTATTAGCTTACACAACAGAGTACTGACAGGTTTAACAGCGGGTCCCAAACTAGGCACAGCCTGTATCTTGGTGACCCAGAGACTACACAAAATTAAAATTTACAATGTTCTACTGGCGCAAGAAAAATAACTTAGATTAATTAGGAAAATGTGATTTGATTCCAGAAAGAAAAACGGTTTGGTCTTTTTCATTGAATAAGCCTCTTCTACCTAAGCTTTTTTCTTTCATCTGCAGCAGTCTCTAACGAAATGTCCCTCATTTTTCATCCTCTCCAATATAAATATGAAAACTTGTCCGTAGTGGGTATCTCCTTAATCCACGTCTTTCATCTCGACATCATCTTTAACATCTCATAAACCGCTCCTTCACCATCACCTGACTGACAATACTTTTCTGCTAAACGCTTTAAAGCGCTTTATAATTTACAGCGCTCGTAAACTCATGTCTGCTTTTAAGTCTATATGAAATAGTGTAGTTTTGACGTAGGAAAGCGCTGCAGCGACCATCATTCAGCGCGCTACATCAAAGGACGGGTGTTCATTGCTCGTATGATTGTTTATTTTGTATACTTTGTTACGTTGACGGAGCAATGGAGTTGAAATGAGGTGTTATTGAAAATTGTGTATTATAAGGTGCGCTGAAAAGAAGTGTGAGAAAAAATGAGTTATGGATTTAGATTTGTGCTCATTTTTCTTTACATAAGGAAAATATGGGCTGTAAGCAAATCTTTAAGACATAATCTTCAAGAAATACACGTGTACAACTATCAAAGGGAACTATGATATCTGGGTACAGGGGGCACTGCCCAGATGGACTTTTTATTTCCGCCATACTCGTGGGAACAGTATGGAAACAAATACAACCCAAAACACGGCCGATATCGGCGAAGGAAGGGAGGAGAGGGATGCGGTGTCGGAGTCCGGCGCCGCATCCAGCGAGGTGAGCGCGGGAGGCTCAGTGAGCTCCCAGCGCGGGAGGCTCGGGGCTGCTGCGGGGAACAGGGAGTTCCTACGCAAGCGGTCCAGGCCGGTAGGCGACCGAGAGTCGTCGTCAGATGGGGAGCTGGCTTCGGCTCGTAAGATCCCCACCAGCAAGCGCGGCGGGATCCGTTGCAAGGGGAGAGGCCTCTCTGCCACCGAGAGGTCGGCGCGGCTTGCCGAGGAGGGGCGCCATCCGGGGGTGGCCACCGGTCACGGGGTGGCCCGTTCGGGCTCCTCTGGCGACGAAGCGGGTGCAGATGGCGGCTCCGATGCGGAGCGTAAGGCCGGACTCGCGAAGGAGGTGGAGGCGGCGCTGAGGGCTGTCTCTTTGAAACAAAAGCCCTCCACCAGGCAAAGGGCTATACCTGCAGCGGTCGCCTCCATTATGGCGGCAGCGGAGGCCAGATTTGTTGGGCCCCCGCCAGACGGCGTGGCCAAGCTGAGGGCGGAGGTCGCTCGACTGACGGCCGCCACGGAGCTTCTCCAAGAGGAGAATATGAAGCTCCGAGCAGACCTGGCCAGTCTGCGCGAGTCCGGCTCTCGCGAGGTGCCCCAAAATGGGGGCCAGAAGCATTCAAGCCAGGCCGTGCCGGTGGAGAACCAGGTTCTGAATCTGGTTCGGCAGGAGCTGGCTGCCTTCCAGGCGCGGTTCTCCGTCCTGGAGGGCATTGTCCTGCGCCCCCCCCTAGCGGCAAACAAGGCGCCCCCGGGCCCGACGGCGGCCTCATATGCGTCTGCTGCGGCCTCCGCACCGGGGCCGTCCAGCCAGCCCCCCGGCAAGGTTATGTCGGCCCCGACGAAACCGGCTCCGGTTAGGAAGGCGGCGGCTTTGAAACAGGGCAAGGCGGCGGCCCAAAAGAAGGGCAAGGCGGCGAATATGCCAGCGCCAGCCGCGAGACAGCCGCTATCGCCGCCCCCCCCGCCCCCTAAGCCTTCCGCGGCCGAGACCGGGTGGCAGGTGGCCGGAGAAAAAGCGAGGGAGCGATCGGCGGCCAAAAAGGCCAGGAGGCAGGAGCAGAAACGCCGGCAAAAGGAGCGGGGCGTCGCGGTTAGGCTCAGTACCCCAAAGACCGCAGCTGTAGTGATTACACTACAGCCGGACGCGGAAAAGAGGGGCGTGACCTACCGCGACGTGCTCGCTAAGGCGAAAGCGACGGTGGATCTCGGAGAGCTCGGGATCACCGGGGGCCTCCGGCTTAGAGTCACCGCAACAGGGGCTCGAGTGCTGGAGATCCCTGGCGAAACCCGTGGCTCGTCCGCTGACGCTCTGGCTGAAAAGCTTAGAGCGTCCCTAAATGCGGACGAGGCCCGAGTGTCCAGGCCCGTCAAATGCGCAGACCTGCGCATACTGGGTCTGGACGACTCGGTGACCGAGAAGGAGGTGGTGGCCGCCGTCACCAGGACCGGTGGGTGCCCTGCCGAGCAAGTCAAGGCAGGCACCTTACGTCCGGACCTGTCGGGCATGCGAACCATAACGGTAAGCTGCCCTGTGACAGCGGCGAAAGTCATTGTGGAGGGCCGAAGGCTCTTGGTGGGCTGGGTTTCGGCGCAGGTGAAGCTGCTGGAACCCAGACCTCTGAGGTGCTTCCGCTGCCATGTGGGGCACCACGTGTCGGTCCGGTGCACCTCGGAGGTGGACCGCAGCGGCCTGTGCTTCCGCTGCGGCCAGCCTGGTCACATGGCCGCGGCTTGCTCCGCCGCGCCGCGCTGCGCCGCATGTGCGGCAGCTGGCAAGCCGGCCGATCACCGGGCAGGGAGCAAGTCCTGCGGTACTCCCGCCAAGGCCAGGGGCAAGGGAAGGCCCTCCGCCACCACCGCCAAAACCCCCACCGTCGCCACCACCGCAGCCGCCGCCACTGTCGCCGCCGCTGCCGCTACTGCTGCAACTTCCGCAGCGGGGCCCTCGCAGGGGGCCCGGGAGGGGGCTGAAATGGAGTGCCAGTAACGGCCCCATTACGCCTTCTCCAGGCGAACATCAACCACTGCGCCTGCGCTCAGGATCTGTTGCTCCAGAGCATGGCGCAGTGGTCGATTAACATCGCCGTGGTCGCTGAGCCGTACTTTGTCCCGCCCAGGGATGACTGGGTTGAGGACCTTAGCGGCTCAGTGACCATAATAACGTCGGTCGCCGCCGGTACCCCGACCCTTGAGAGTGTCAGGAAGGGCCAGGGGTGCGTAGCAGCACGGTTCGGGGAGATCGTTGTAGTGGGAGTCTACTTCTCCCCGAGCCGAACTCTCGCCGAGTTCCACAACTCCCTCACGGAGTTGAGTGTCGTCATCGGAAGCCATTCCCTCCCCGTGCTTGTGCTCGGGGACTTCAATGCCAAGAACTTGGCTTGGGGTTCTCGTTACACGGACGTGCGGGGTAGAATGGTGGAGGACTGGGCTCTGGAGACAGGCCTGGTCATCCTAAATCGGGGTTCTGTCCCCACGTGCGTGCGGATGCGGGGCGAGTCGGTGGTGGACATCTCGTTCGCCAGCCCCGCTCTGTCGCCGCGTGTCGTTGACTGGCGCGTCATGGAGGGGGTGGAGACCTATTCCGACCACCGGTACATCCGGTTCGACGTCTCCACCCAGTCCTCAAGCGTGCCGGTCCTACAGGCCCCGAGTGGTCCGCGATGGGCGCTGAAGCAGCTGGACCGGGAGCTCCTCCTGGAAGCCTCGATCGTGCAGGCCTGGGTGTCATCACCAGTCAGGCCTGCCGACATCAACAACGAGGCGGGTTGGTTCCAGGAGGCCATGTCCGAGATTTGCGACGTGGCAATGCCCCGAGTTCGGCCAGGAAGCGCCCAGCGTCAGATGTACTGGTGGTCGCGAGAGCTGACGTCTCTGCGCAAGGCGTGCGTTGCCGCGCGGCGCCTGTACGCCAGGCATCGCAGACTCCGCATCCGCCCTCCGGATGCGGCAGCCATTGAGGCGGAGCTGTACGAGGGGTACAGAGCGGCGAAGACCGCCCTCCAAGAGGCTGTCCGGCGGGCCAAGAATTTGGCCCGCGAGGAGATGCTGGAGTCTCTGAACGGAGATCCGTGGGGGCGCCCTTACAAGATGGTGCGGGACAAACTCCGCACCCGGGCCCCCCGCTAACGCAGAGTCTCCGGCCTGAGCTCGTGGAGGACGTGGTGAGCGCTCTGTTCCCTTCGCGAGGGGAGCATCCTCCCCCGCCTATAGCTCCGCCGCCGCGTGCGGTGCCGGAAGCGGACCACACCGATGACGATGACGACGTTCCGGAGGTGACTGGGGTAGACCTGAGAGTGGCGGTACGCAGGCTGAAAGCCAGAAACACCGCCCCGGGACCCGATGGCTTGCCTGGCAAAGCCTGGGTCCTGGCCTCCGAGGCTCTCGGGCCCCGACTGGAAGGGCTCCTAAGCGCATGCTTGGAGAGAGGCCAGTTTCCGCTTCGTTGGAAGACGGGGAAGCTGGTCCTCATCCGGAAACCAGGGCGCCCTGCGGACTCTCCGTCCGCATACCGGCCCATCGTGTTGCTCGACGAGGTGGGCAAGCTCTTCGAAAGAGTCATTGCCAACCGCCTTGCCGGGCACCTTGCGGGGATGGGGCCGGATCTTGCGGAACACCAGTTTGGTTTCCACAAGGGGCGCTCCACGGTGGACGCCATCATGCGCGTGAGAGCCCTCACGACGGGGGACGCGGTGTCCCGGGGCGGGGTCGTCTTGGCGGTGTCTCTTGACATCGCCAACGCCTTCAACTCCATGCCCTGGAGCTGCATTAGGGAGGCACTCCGGTATCACCGGGTGCCAACCTACCTTCGTCGTGTGGTCGGGGACTACTTGACGGATAGGGCCGTCATCTACCCCGGTCAGAGCGGAGAATGGAACCGGCGAGAGATGTCGTGCGGTGTTCCACAGGGATCGGTTCTAGGACCGGCCCTGTGGAACATCGGTTGCGACTGGGTGCTGCGCGCCGACCTCCCACCGGCGTCAGCGTAGTTTGCTACGCTGACGACACGCTGGTACTGCCACAAGGGAGGTCGCACGAGGCGGCGGCCGAAAGCATGACACGCGGGGTTGCGATAGTCGTGGATAGGATCCGGCAATTGGGTCTCGAGGTGGCATTGCACAAGTCCGAGGCCATGTGTTTTCATGGGCCTCGGAATGCGCCACCGTCGGGATCCCTACTGACGGCAGGAGGTGTTTCCATCGGCGTCGGGTCGACGTTGAAGTACCTAGGACTCGTCCTCGACAGCCGGTGGAACTTCGTGGAGCACTTCCGACGTTTGGCTCCCAAACTGGAACGGACAGGGGCTGCCTTCAAGCGGCTCTTGCCCAACCTGAGGGGTCCAAACGCCTCCTGCCGGAGGCTATACGCGGGGGTCGTGCGGTCCATGGCCCTTTACGGGGCCCCGGTGTGGGCGCGTTCTTTAAGGCGGCAAGCCGCCCACTACCTGAACGCGCCCCAAAAGGTGATAGCCATAAGGCTAATCCGGGGGTACCGCACGATCTCCGGCGAGGCGGCTAGCCTCCTTGCCGGATTGCCGCCATGGGATCTGGAGGCGATAGTCCTCGCGCGCCTGCATGAATGGCGCGCGGAGGCACTACGTCGGGGGGAAACTCCGCTGCCGCGGCAAATTGCCGCTCAGCGGACAGACCTCCGGCGTGATATCATGGCGACATGGAGAGAGCGACTGTTGCAACCCCGTGCAGGGCACGCTACCATAGTGGCGATAAGTCCCCTCTTTGAGGAGTGGCTAGAGAGGCGCCACGGCGCCCTCACCTACCGCCTGACGCAGATCCTCACTGGACACGGTTGTTTCGGGAGGTTCTTGCACCGAATCGGGCGGGAGGAAACGCCCGGGTGTTTCCACTGCGATGATCGTCCGGAGGACACGGTGGAGCACACCGTAGAGGTCTGCCCCGCTTGGGCGGAGCACCGCCGTGTCCTTGTAGCGGCGCTTGGCGGCGGCGATCTCTCGCGTCCGGCCCTGGTTCAAGCCATGGTCCGGAGCGAGAGGGAATGGGAAGCCGTCACCACCTTCTGTGAAGCAGTCATGCTAGTGAAGGAGGTGGCGGGACGTGAGAGGGAAAGAACCTCACGTCCCAGCCGCCGCGGGAGACGCCCTGGGCGTCGGGGGTCACGTGGTGGCTCCCGGCCACCGTAGGCGCGGGCCTGTGGACAGCGAGTTATGGGCTAGCTCGCCGTCCGGCCGTCTTATGACGACAGGCCGTGTCGACGGCGCGTTCGTGTTCCACGCGCGCCTCAAAGAGATGTCAGCAACCGAGTAGGGGTCCGCATGGGCCGATGCCTGCCAGAGCTGCGGGACTGTTCGAAAGAGACACCGTGGCCCTGGAACACAAAGGGCAAAGAAGGAACATGGATGGGTTTTAGTCAGTACAAGTCTGACACTTCCTTCCGCTCCGCCCAGAGTAGGGGGGGTCATTTGATGATTTCCCATCCAAAAAAAAAAAAAAAAAAAAAGAACTATGAGCATTTGAAACATATCATAAGTTCCAACTATAGGTAAAAGCCAAAACCATTTTATACGATGGCAAGAAAGGAATATACTGTTAAATTGAAAACGACGAAATGCTGGCACACAATGCAAGTTTCTTCAAAATCACAATATTAAATTAACATCCACTCTTAACAAAAATCTTTCCAGAAACTCAAACCAGTTTCAGTGAACCTCATCCATAATTCCTATTCCACGCATCCTCTCCCACAAACAGAATATCTCAGTCACCTGCCGTCTTAAACAAGACTTACCGCCAAGACAGATCACATGCTCCGTAATACTCCGTCTCCAGACTCCGCAGTTCCTAGGAATGTCCCACACCTGGCCTCGACTAACAGCCGGTAAATCTTTCCGGAATAAATTGTGTCTGAATCTGAATGGTAATAAAGGGATTACACTTCTGAAGTGTTAAATGTTTGTCTTGGACACTACTGAGATGTTTTGACAAAAGAAATATGTGAGTGCAGTGTGTATTAGTTTGGAAAATATTGTGGGACTTAATTGTGGATGTCGGGTAACATTGTATTAAAACTGAATCACATTTTAGAACAGGTATTTTGCCAGGTACAGTAAAAAAATATATTTTATCGCAAGCATCAATGATCAGTGGCCGCACTGATCATTGCATAGCACTTTTAAGAACAGTATTCTACGTTCACATTAAATTCTCAGTCCAAAACTTGTTTAACATTGCGTTTAAGTTTTTTGAAATTTGATTCTAGGTGAGATGAGATTGTAATTAGATTTTGAACATGTTTAATTACGAGAATTGCCACTCCGCAAAATTTCTTTGCAGTATGTGACTTTTAGTGGCGGTATTTTCATACAAGCCTAAAAGCTTGACTTGCTCTTATAACCTTCATGATGTTAGAGTTTCTGAACAGTCTGCCTGGTGCCTTATGTGCTTGCCGTGTTTTTGGCCCTTAGGCATGTCAGTGGTGACATTGAAGTCTTATAACCTATAACTTTTGACACACGTCTAGCTCCATTATCGACTATATTGCGTTCACTCTATAAAATATCAGAAAGCACAAATCCCTCCTGATAATCACTGAATCCAAATAACACCAAAATCCTTACCAATGTTTCAGACCCGACACCTCCGAAGGTATTCACGCTCCCCCGAATCAGGCACCGGCAGGGTGTCTGCCTATCCCCTATCCCCCGGCCGCGCTATATGACGCAGATTGTCAGAATAACAATAGAGCAGGACAATGCGCCGGTGGGCGAAACAACCGGACTCTTTGTGGTGAGTAGTCTCATAGAGTAGTGAACAGATGTGGCGGGAAATTTATTTCATAAAGCTTTTTCCTTTTTGTTGACAGGAGGATTTGTATCAGGTGAAAATATGGTTGCATTATGGTGATGTAAGGTTGACGTAAGAAATTGCTGAGTTACTGTTGAGATAATCAAACTACATCTTCCTACAGCTGAATGAAGGAGCTCCCCATGACTTCTAATTGTTGCTTTGATTGTTTAAATTGTTGATTTTAATATAATTTCTTCTTCAAAATGGGTCATTAGGCTTTCGTGCTTATTTATAATCATGAATCAGCTTAAACACTCGACTTCCATTTTCAGATGTTTACTTCAGCCTGCTAAATATCTACCAACTGACTGTGATTACACTCTAAGAGGTAACACAATCGTAGGCATAATACTGGACATACTAAATCAAATACGAACAATACTTCATCCCTAATGTTTAGACGGGCATAGTTGAAAGGTGGTGGAATACCTTCACAGATACAATGCGAACGGTTTAATACGACGATTTAGCCCTCCGTCCCATTGTTGTGCTAAATGTTATTCTTAAATTAATCGACTACTACTATTTCGTGTTCTATCACCTCAGTTATAAGGTCTAGATTTGAGTGACTCCTGATGATGGTACGTCTACGTGGTAGCCATTTTTCTTGTGTTGAAATTGTTATTAAAGTAAATATGGCTTTCTTTGAGTGAAATCTGGCTAGAGGAACGAAACAAAACTGAAAAAAAATCTGAAAATTTACTCCTTATTATATTTTTAATAATAAAGGTTGTATAAAATAATTCAACCATTTTTTGCATGTTACAACATGAACTTTGTTTCAAATTAAATATGGATGACCTTGTTCAATCGCTAATTTATTTTATTGTGAATCCTGCTTCTAGTAGAATGTTTCACGAATGTGTTACATTGAATCTATACCAGGGAACCACTCGTGTTTACGTAGGTGTGCTTCGTAAAATATCGACTTTACAACTAATAAATATAAGGTATGTGATATTACGGCGAAAATATTTTTATTGCAACGTTCACTTGATTTATTGACAAGGTGCTGCTGAAGGTAGGGGTCTGGGACGAAATTAGGTCACTTATTAAAACAGTTTTAATTCTTTCAGTATTCATTATTTATGTAGTTAATGATATATGACCTTCTTTTTTTGAATCTTGGAAAAATCTGCCAACGCCTTTCGTTTGATTCAATGGAAGGCCTGAAGTTGGCGTAGTAGATAAGCCATCTTACAAACTGTCAATCAGATTCATAATATTTCTTTAGATTTGTCGAATGTAAAAAAATTACCTTTCAGGAGTCCAAACTGTAATGCAATGTGAAAAACCACGGTCACACTAAGTGGCGTAAATTCACACACCTAGAAATTTCCCACAGGAAATTCCCGTCAAAAGAAAACCACACAAGATTTCGGTACCTGTTTTTCCTCATCCATCAAGCACTCAAATAATTTTCTATTAGCAACAATCTTTCTTTCAACACAATATTCGTACAGAACCCATCGCCCATTTACCCGTCGAACACGTAATTACTTCGCTCACATAATTCGACGCTAGATCAACAAACAGCGCTGCGCGGGCGCCGGATTATTTGTTGCTTTAACATTTTTTTATTTAGGACACGTGTGGAAGTAAGCTCACATCATCCGATATTTAGGTGTTTGGGTTTCGCGAATATTTTTTTTACAAGTTTGGTGTGAATTTTTATTTGAATCTTGATATCTATAAATTATCTTGTTATATCAGCATTAGTATTTAAGACCTGTGTCATACTTTATTGTCAAAAACGGCCATATTTTCTGGTTTGCTTGCTGTTTCATAAATTGTCACTTCGGCATCTATTTCTCATTGCAACCTGCGCGCAGCGCTTCTTGCTCTCCGTTTTAAGTTCTGTATTTGCCGAATAAGATATGTATATTGACCCTCAGTTGTTGTTTTCTCAGTTACAAATTAAATTTACTCTTTGCTATATAAGTTTTTAAACTGACATGGTCACTAACATTATCATTATTATCACGAGTTTCTACCGTGCGTGATCTGGGTACTAACTTTGACCCACACCTAACGTTTAACCAACACATTATACAAATCTGTAACAAGTCCCGCAAAAGTCTAGGTTTTGTTTTGCGACAGGCTAAAATTTTTAATAATCGGCAAGCCATAACCGTAACTTACAACGCTTTCGTTCGCAGTTTGCTCGAAACCAACAGTGCAATTTGGAGCCCCCATGAAAAAATCTATAAACTAATCATTGAAAAGGTCCAGAAGTCTTTTATAAGCGGATAAAAGACTTCTGGACCTCTACCTCAAATTATATGGGTTTTACCCATAATAATATATGTACCCTACGCCATTCGTTTTAGGTATGGTGACATACCAGAGCTTAGAGGTCAGGAGAAATCTTGCTCTCATTAAATATGTTGTTCGCCTAATTCGTGGCTCCCATTTTAATTCGCATTTATTGCAATATATCTCCTTTAACATCCCACTACCTATCAGACACACTCTTCGCCCACGCCAACGTCCTCTTTTTCGATTCCTCAAACCAGCACCGTAACCCTTACGACAAGCCCGCTATTTCTAGCTCTTAAAAATATTGATAACATTTTAATGTTTGATGAATCCATGGATATTTTTGCAAGTACTGAACTGAGACTCCTCAACACTGCTTCTCGATACCTGGAGTCCATTGCCAAACCCAGTACTATCTCCTCGGGGTAAACAAATTGTATCCCTAATAAAAAAAAAAATAGTTTTTATGATGATACGAGTTTTGTTCATTTTTATTGTTATTTCATTGTGTTTATTCTGACTACTAAAAATGTTTTGTTTATTCTACCATATTGTTTACTTAATAATTTTATTTTTATTCTGATTTTTATGTTCAACCAATAACTTGTATGTGTGGTGTAAACTGTAAGTATAAGTTGGTTATAAATAAATAAATAAAAATTATCAGTTACACTGAAAAACAAATAGTAGACATGGTAAATGACAAAAAAACTAATAGTAAACTGAAAACGGGATTTTTCAGTGTTAATGACACAATCATCATTCATCATTCAGTGTGAATACCCTTTGCTCCTTAGAACTCCTTAAGGCTCTATTTTTGGATTTTCGACCTACAACAATATTTTAAATGAAATTGTAGGACTTTTCTTCCCGTCAGTACCGGTGAGAAGTGAAAGTATATTACGGCGAGAGCGGGGAGCGTGCGGGGGCGCGCGGGACAGGCGCGCCAATTGCGCTGATTGCTTCAATTGCTACCAATAAGCGCGGGCGCACGCGAGAGGTAACGCTTCGCACCATGACCTGCCTTATTGAATGTAGATAACGATCTGTTATTGTTTACTAATAATTGTATTCTTTTGCCTTGTTTATGTGCATGACCAAATGTATGAACAAGGAAGGAGCAAAAGGCACATGTAAAGATCGTAGCAGGTTAGACTCGTTGCGTTCGTGTAGTGGTTGCAAGCATAACTGCTGAACATGAGTGAATGAATTTGATATTTTTCATCAGAATTTTTCCAGTACCAGCCCGGAATTTGGATTTATGACCACCGGCTTCCGACCACCGTAGGCGCTGGCCTGTGGACGGCGAGTTATGGGCTAGCTCGCCGTCCGGCCGTCTTATGACGACGGGCCGTGTAGACGGCGCGTTCGTGTTCCACGCGCGCCTCAAAGAGATGTGAATCAAGTAGGGGTCCGCATGGGCCGATGCCCGCCAGGGCTGCGGGACTGTTCGAAAGAGATACCGTGGCCCTGGAACACAAAGGGCAAAGAAGGAACATGGATGGGTTTTAGTCAGTACAAGTCTGACACTCCCTTCCGCTCCGCCCAGAGTGGGGGGGGTCATTTGATGATTTCCCATCCGGAAAAAAAAAAAAAAAAAAAGCCCCTATTACTTAAACATAACTGATGTAATGTGGTAGTATATATGACTCTGCTTAACCCTTCCGGAATTGCGTGCCTGACGTTATGTGTCTCAGTTTAAACTATAAATTCGTCCTATATGGAAATCCTCAAGGCTTTCTTCCAAGAACTTTGAGTTTCTCGTTCTAACATGACCATGACTGAAGTGTTCTATTATGATTCACCGCAATTTTGGGAGAAACCTTTGTTTGGTCTGCGATAGATTCAGTGAATAGTGTACTGTTTCACTCGTGACGATTAAGTATTCTAAGAATTCACCCATTTTTTTTATATGTTGTATACAATTGGCATCAATAAGGAATACTGATAAATTATAGCAATGATAAACTATTGGCCACCGTGACTCCGGTCCATCAACACATTATTCTTATCACTTACCTACCAATCACTATTTTACATCCTCTTCCTTACTATAAGTCACAGGAGGACCAAGAATTTCTTTTAGTCATTTTACCTTACCTTTTATGAATCACTCCTTCATTGATTATACATTTTTTTTCCTGAAACATTTCGATCTTTATTCATCATCATCATCTGCTTAGCCTTTTCCCAACTAGGTTGGCGTAGGCTTCCAGTCTAACCGCATGCAACTGAATACCCACCATCGCTCATTTTGCAATTTTTTTTCCTGGAAATTCACCCAATTCAATCTTATATACCCTTAAAACCCATCCAATGCACCAACAGCTACATAAGCCGACCTCGACACATACCTTCGTACGCGCACTCCTGCGCAGGGTTATCGACCTCGGCGGACATCCCAATTGCTGCACAATAAAGGTGCGTTTGCCTCGTGACCTGCCTTGAACTTCGATGGTACCTTGATCGGAGTTGAATGGGTGACGGAGAGATAGATACGAGTATGTTGTGTTTAGTATTCGAGAAAGACACATAAATTGTCGCAGCGATGGTTGGTTACTGAAATTAATAAATTGCTGGTTCCTAATTATAAATGCCAAACAAGGGTCTCGTAAATCCACCAGGATATATTATACCGACTTTAAGTTTAAAACGACTGTAAGAAATCTCTCGATAGGTAGCAGATACTACCTTAGAAACGAAACTGGAAACACGCTCTAGTTAATCTGCTTTCGCACACTCACCTGGTTTTATTTGTAATGGATAGGATTTTTGTTTTTTACTAAGTCAAAACACAGGGTCAGACTGTATACCGGGCTAAGCAAAAAAAAATATGATATAGTGGTGACACCAAGAGCTTACCTTAGTTTTTGTTACTAAAATCCGTTTTATTAACAACTAAAACTGGTTTTAAATATTGCCAGTGTTTATTTCCAAAGAGTACCTATATTTCGTTTTACGAATAAAGGAACACCTAAGAAACGATGGATGGACTGTGTGCAAGATGATAATGTTAGAAAGGATCTCAAGAGATAGCTAGTAAACTCGTAATAGACAAGTAAGGAAGAAGAAGACATACTACGCCGACCTCAATTAATTTCGGGTAAGGGCAAAAATTACGAATTACGATTACTTTCAGGTTACGAAACTGCACAAAGCCATTAGGACGTAAGTGCATACGAAATAAAATAGAAAGCTCTGTGTGCTCATCTGTACCGATCAATGAGTCAGGTCTTCCACCTTTTATTGTCGCTTTCATATCGCGGTGTCCGGTTGCCATCCGGGACAATTGGTCTGATAGACAGAAGGACTGTGACGTGGCCAAGGGATATTGGATTCTGTTGTTGTTCACCAAGGTTCAGTTCAGGTTGGAAGGGTAAGGAAAGGTCTAATCGAGGGAATTTATGTGTCGTTAGGTACCTTTGTTTTGTGTTGGCGTGTAGTGATGAACTTTGATGAATGTCTATAGGTACTTGGGTGAGGTGTAGGTTTTGATGAGGAAAAAAGTAGGTACATATATCAGATTTTGTGAATAGACATTGTTTTGAGAAGATTTTATGCTGATTAAGCTGTACCTACTCAGCACCAGCTAATTCCAAAACACTTGCTGCTCCTTTTCCTTGATTAATTGCCAATAACAGAATGTCAAGAACACTTATTGTATTAAACAGTTTTGAATGTTCGAAAATAAAGAGACTTGGAATTAAAACCACATTTGTGAGCTCGCTAGCAATGGAAATTCACGCGTAGGACCTAAGTCACCAAAATGTTCAGCATACATAATATCGAAAAAAAACTTGGGTATTGTGTTTCATTTATTGTTAAAAACACACTTCACACATAACATGCGTCACTATAAGCATTACCTAAAGTTAACAACCATAGAAACCCTAAACGTACGTAGGTGGGCGGTTAAATGTGTCTGTGAGTGTCTGACAGTGGGTTAAAAAAACACATTCTAGTAGATAAGAGTTATGGAAATAGTTTGAAAATATTGAACAAAAACTGTCCGCAACTGAATTATAAAGTTGCCTACCTATTTGAACAAACTTTGAATCAATAACACGATTATAACTGCAAAAAATAAACTCATTTTCATTACAAACAGCGCAATAACTCAAATACTTGACCACTCTAACGTAATACTCTAACTTTCATCTGACCACCAAAAACTGTTAACAAAAAATAATGAAAATATTCTTTTGTTTCTCATACATTACTGCAACAAGAGATTAAGAATGTTTCTGTTCTGAACATAAGTAGCGACGTATTTCGAAATGGGGTAATTCTCGTTGTTGGGGAGACTGGGCTTAAAGAGTAGGGGTCCGGTAATAGTCAAAGTTAGTTTTTCATAGGCTCACTAATGTTCGCATTTGATGAACGACCCCAAAGTGACCACATTACCGTTATACTACAATTTACGTATATTACAGTTCACGTGAAATTTTCTAAGAGAAAAGTTTTTCGTTAAGTAGCTTAAAGTACTAAGTTACTAAACTTAGTAATAGTAGAATGCTAGCATTATTTTAGTGTTTACTTAGAAAAGTTTATTTTGCTTTTAGCAGAAACATAATAATATAATATCACGCCTGTAATCCCGAAGAGTTAGGCAGAAGTTTACCTAATAATTATGTAGTACATGCACCCACATTTCGTTAGTTATGTTTTTGAGTCCCATGTATTAGGAGCCTATTTCCACCAAGCGAGCACAAATTCATACTCTGGCTATTGAGAAATTCCTGATGAAAAACCCCAAATTACACACCGCCTGACCTGGGAATCGAATCCAGAATCTCATGCTTAGCAGTAGCGCTTGTAACCACTAGAAAAACGAGGCAGAAGACTAAAATGTACTTATATTAATCTTCTTCATCTTCTTCTTTCTTCTTTATCATGGGGCCGCCCATGGGCCTCTGACTTAGCGTTACTTTTTTAATTATTAAATTTTTAAATATAATTAAATAGCTGTTGCCCGCGACTTCGTTCGCGTGGAAATTTTGGTGTGTATGTGTGAGACTGCCTCTCTGGTCGAGTGGTCGCAAGCACGACTACCAAGCATGTCCTGGGATCGATTCCAGGGTCGGGCAATTTGTTAAAAAAATGTTTATTTCAATTACATAAAGTTATCACACGCATGATTTGGAGATCACCTTTTAAGCAAGGAGATGCTTGTGTTAGGGGGCGTCATTTAATAAATACAGTAATCTATGCTTGATTATGTTGAATTCATTTAAAAATAATAATCCGGCCCCGTCGCAAAATCCGTTCGTAGCGAACGTCTACTAACTATTAACTACCTCCCGGCCAAATTTCAAGTTTGTAGCACAAAAAAAAAAGGACTTTCATACAAACTTGCGAGAGCCCTTAGACCTCCTTAATCCGGCCCTGTCGTAAAATGCGTTCTTAGCGGACGTCTACTAACTATAAACTACCTGCCTGCCAAATTTCATCTTTATACGTCAAGCGGTTTTCGATATTTCGTTTAGTGAGTGAGTGAGTGACCTTTCGCTTTTATATATTTAGATAGATAAAACTGCAAGACGATTCATGAGATATATCTAGAAGATTAAAGGCACATTCTTTTAATGATATATCGGCAATAATTAGTATCAAAAGAGAATACGGTGAGAGACTAATGGCTAATGATACAGATGGAACAAAATGGACGACATTAAAAAAGTTAAACGACATTGTGTATCTTTGTAATTATTATCGTGAGACAGCTGCTGCGGTTTGTGGAGGAAATAAAAGGGCTTTATTAATACGTCATGGCTATTTTGAATGCAATTAACAACATTATTTAACATCACGCCTCTAATGCCCGAAAGGTTCAGTAGAGGTGTACTTATAGGTCCCACACTTATAAGTCCCAGGTCTAGGGGGTGACCCAATTGCCATCGACCGGACACATGTCACAGCTACGGGCAGCTTCTGAGAATGCAATTAAATCAGCTACAAGGTGCAAAAGTACGTAAATAAGAAGAATTCAAATATTGGAAATATTCTTGTAACTTTAGACTTATTTGAGGATAGAACTTTTCATCGAACCAATCCTGATGTACAACATCCGGCATAAAAAGTTTTTCATTTTGTATACAGCATAAGATAGGCTTTACAAACTCATCATCATCATCATCATTCTGCTGGACTTATCCCAGCATATTTGTGGACTATTACTCGTCATCATAGGTCTAACAAACTGTGAAGAGATAATTTATTCCTAAGTTCAAATAACTTTCAACAATCCACATTTTTTCCTCAGAAATCTTACTAACTCATTGTTTACACACACCTGCCTATAAATCACTCACTTTCAAACAAAAAGAAGAAAGAAACATCCAAAAAGCAAACATCCCCCAACCTGCTGGGTCACGACTTTATCACAAGATTTATGATAATGATTATTCATCTGAGCGACCTCCGCCCACGGCACAAGGTGATGTCCGACCGGAAGCGGAAGGGCGCTGGGCGGGTGGCCGCCCCGTGTCTTAATTTCCGGTCACATCGCATCACAGATCTCCTTACGATTATGCCCACTCTTATCCCGGGGTGATGCTGGAGCGCGTATTTTTCGTGGAAATGGGGAGTGTGTAGGTAGATACTATGTTATTGGTACATATGAATTCTGGTCTATTTTGTTATTGATGAAAATAAACTATGGCATTCTATTTTAATAAACTAACAAAAAAAATATTACAATCATTTATTAATTTGAACAACTTACTGCAACATCGAGCTAAGCTCAGATAGTGATATCACAATTTACTAGCTTGAACATGCGACTTCATCCGCTTTAAATTTACATAATATCTGGTACTCGGTGTAGCTTACCATTTTTTTGTAAGTATTTTGAGCAACTTCAGAGATCTCCAACTTTCTATTATTACTTAATTTTTCAAGGTTCTAGGCAATTTCATTGTATATCCTAACTGATTCAGTAGAGTGATGCGTTATAACCTGACTTATATTGATCAAACATCTGCATCACTATTCTACGTTACTTAAGGGCTACACTTTATATCTCCAAGCGCTATCACATTCCCAATGCGAATTTCAAACGTCCAATCTTTGAATATAACGCAAGAAAAACACATATAATTTGACAAAACCGACCTTAAGCCCTTCAAATAACCGGGCATGTTGTCGCGATCACCTTATTCGGCTCGATCAGGGTGGACGGGGGAATATTGGAATATTTTTCATACAAACACGAGTCTACGTGGACACTTCTACTTGATACAATATTGCTGAGGAATAATAGCGTGGGCTTACATGGCCCAAACCTTTTTCCGTCAGTTTCTAAAAAGTTATACACTTTCTTTTTTAAAATCTGAATGGAATATGTCAACATTTAAAACCAGTTTATTTTTCCATGTTTTCCACCTAATCTTCCCTACGTGGATATTTTTAGCATAGCCAATCCATATTCCATCAGCCTGACTACACTTTGTAATAGGTGGAAGATACGGTCTATCAAAGAAACATTAGTTGGTATTCATTTGGCATATACAATGTTGATTTGCCAGGTACGCTGTCAAAACATTAACGCAATTAATAACAGTCATAATTTATACGATTATTAAATTGGATTTAATAATATGCACTTACAACAAACGATCATTGATGGTTTTTCATATGAATCGACTATTAATACGCGACAATATTAATAATAGGTACTGTCGCGCCGTCCAGTATGAAAACGAAAGTCGGTTCTTCCTTCGTCTTCTCGTAAATATAACAAGTCCAACATGCATTTTATCAACAAGTAAAACTTAACAAGTAACTTTTTCAGTACTAGTACTAGTAGTATAGTTTCAGTTGAAATTGAAACTCAGATTTGATTCCTATTTTAAAGAAAGATTTTTTTAAAGATTTTGTGAAGTAGTTTTTTTTCTGTCGCCATGTAACCCTCCACTTACCGTAGGTGGTTGTGTCAGTGTCCGCCGGCGGTCAAACTTTATATATTTTATGTTTCGCTACACCGCGCCTCACCCCGCGCCCCGCAACCCGCGACCCGCAACCCGCACCGCCCGCATTTATTACACCACTTGTTTCTAGACGAGCTTTAGAATATATCTTATGTGTGTAATGTATTAGGTACACGTACATTTCATTTCAGTGAAAAATGTTAGATGTAGCATTCACAATTAAGAAGCCACCATGTAACAGAATAGACACATCTTTTAAGATCAACCGAGAGCACCTATTACATAGTGACAAGGGAATGCTAATTAATTAGAGGGTATTGTTGAGTACGACGTATTGTTATAATTAAATTTCAAGGTTCAACTAATACATTGTTATGACAATAAGCTATTTAGTTCATCAAACTACCCTCCTAAATTCACAATGTTTTTAAATAGTTGAGCGCAGGTTCATCTAATTCAAACAAAAGTAACAAAGCTAAATAAAAACACACCTTCACTATCTAACTACACCTTTGAAAGTGGACCCACACCCTACATCGGCTACATCTTGACAATATCGAGCTATCTCGTTATAATAACGAAAGAGTCGTCCAATACAGCGGGTGTCCGTTTACGAGGAACCCTAATCTCACGGAACCCACCTTGATATCGCCTTAATAAAGACGTCACGTGGACACCCATCGTAAAAATCATCTGACGCGATAGAACTAGCTATGTGGACGAGGACAATGGGGAGAGTAGATGGTGCTGTGATGTGTGTGTGTGTTAAAAGGTATAAAAATTCGAGCTTATGGAAATATTTTTCTGTGCTGAAAATATGAGATTTTATGTCGTTACCCATCAATCAACTTAGTTTAACAATTTGCTGCTGAACATAAGCTTCTCTGAATTTGCAAAGCAATTTTTAGAGACTAGATACCTTCTTATTTAAAAATACATGGCTAATCCTACAAGTATTGTGACATTGTAAGTTTGTTAGACTTAGACTCATTTAATTTATTTCCATTTCCAATCTTAGCAATTACTAACGTAAAGCAGATGCAACTTACCCTAATAATAGGTATTACTGTCATAAATGCTACACATTTTGGAAAACACTGTCAAGCTAAGCCAGTATACTTTTCATACAAACTATACAAAACTCTGTGATAGCAGTCCAATAGTCTCCAACTGTGTAGACCGTATACCTACGTGTATGTTTTCTGAAAACCTTCAATTCCACTACAACTTGAAGTAGCAACACACAGCTTGGAATTAATACGCAATCAAATCAGAGGAGAGGAAGGTGGGTAAGTTTGGACAACAAAAATAAAAGTAATAAAAAGCAGACGGACGCCGCGATGACCGTCCGGGGCGACATGTGGCTAGCCACTTGCATTTTTTAAAAATAAAATTTGCATACGTTTAGGGTCCCGCACGCTTTTCATGGCGGGCTAGGAGATATTTTTAAACAATATTACGAAGGCTAAGGAGTTTATAAAGCGGTTTATACTGCGGTAAGTTCGGGGATCGTCTAATGAAATTGTTTTTGGCTATACGCTCCGCTGTAAAGTTTTATTGGAATGGAATTCTGTTTTGGTAAAAACGTTTTTTGGTGATCAGAATTCGGATAGAGTTAGAAAATAATCCGAGATAAACGTGCGTCTATGTGCGCGAAAATCCTGAATACGGGGACCTATTTGAATAAAAAAGTAAATAGCGGGCAGAGCTTTGTGGAAGCTAAATGACTTTGGCCATCTTTGAAAAAGGTCTATATTCTGTAAATAAGGACGAGCCGTATAACGAGTTACAATTTTACCTTTAATCTACTTTGAAATATTTTCTACGATAACTTTTTTATTTTTTTGTTATTACTAAGTAGAAAACCTATACAAATCACAAAAACGTTACAATCAACGTATCTCCCAATTCAAAACTATTCTCCCTCCATTATTCCAGCTGAACATCAGCTAATGTATCTCACATCTCACAATCCCGTCCAAGTGGTCTTCTCATCAGTTCCCCTTCCCAAGCCATTCGGAACTACTTAACAGATTATTTTCAGATCTCCCTTTAATTACCGAATTAAAAGCCACTGGCCTGTGAAAGTTCCACCATTCAGTTCTCACGTCAGTCATTCAGTATCGTTAAAAACAAAACCACCTCAATGTGACATAGGGAAATCATATCTCCACATGTCACGTGAGTTTCAACCTTATTGCCTAAGTGATAAGGTGTGAGATATGAGGTGTTATGTCGTATAATGTGTCTCCCACGGTGTTGATTCTATTTACGTATGTGTTGGTTTCGAAGTGTATCGAGATGAGATTGTTGTGTTTGTAGTTTTGGACTGTGGGATGATCGTTTAATTTAATAAGGTAAAAAAAGTTATGTTATATAGGTATTGCCTGAATATTGTTATACTTAGTTATCATTTTAACGTATAAAAAACTTTTTTTGGCCTTAAAATGTGAATATCAATATAAAACTTTGAAAAACCATAGTGGCCAAAATAAAAACACCCTGAAAAATCTGGTAATGAACATTGAAGAGCTTTTAAGTCATATTTCTTTTCTCGCACATCCTTTACCGCTTGACAGGTCGCCGTACTACAAGCAGCATTAAGTCGTATCAATCGACAAAAGGCCGTACATCATCACGTACATTCACCTCGCGCGGTCGACGCGCATCGCGTTTTTTTTAATTATATTTTTATTTCAATTTTGCAGGCGGTCCACATGTGGCGCCTTTACCCTTCCCACGTGAGAGCAGTTCCACAGGTATTTTAGACTTTGTTTAGGTGAAGTTAAGGTTGGTTTTGGATTATTTTGTGGTAATATGTTTGCCTGTAAGTTAGTAAGCGTTAAATGAACACAAGCAAAGCGTGGACACGTTTATGGTAGAACGCTGGGAACACCTGGAACGGTTCTTGTAACATATTTATACGATTTCTCGGAACAAACGTTTGTTTTGGCACATTCAGATCGTGTTTTGTTATTAATTTTATAATTAATGTGCTGAGAATATGTATGACTTGTTTCGGCCGGAATTCGAGGTAGGAATTGTAAATCATTTGTGTTAAATGAGGTGGGCAAGTGATATGAAACGTTTCGGTGAAGAGAAAGTCATTCAAGAACACACATACACATAGCAAGAGATTCGGATCAAATACTCGAAATTGGTATACAAACAACGTCTTCAAGTGTACTGTTTCATAAATACGCCATGCGTAATGTTCCCGCATAAGGAAATTAGCCTTTTTTTTTTGTTAGCCTGAATTGTCCCACTCCTGGGCAAAGGCCTCCCCCATTCCTTCCACTTTTTTCGATGTTGCGCCTAAAATTTTCCAAAAAAACCTACGTTTTGGAACTGTAGAACATAGTTTATTTCTTGATCGGCTAATTAGATCGTGAATGATGACATCACTGTAAAAGATATCTGGAAGATAGTTATGTTAACCTAACCCCCTCTTTTAACTGTTTAACCGTTACGATTTGCTATTGAAAATCCCCTAAAGCTAATAAAGTACATGCTGACCTCTCCATAATGTAACCCATCATGACCTTCGCAAACAGCTCTCCTGTCAGACTCATCACTCGACATTACTCACACAAAACCAGATGATCTAGCGACGACTATGTTTTCTCAGCTGACTGCGCCTGTTAACGTCATTAGCTGGTTGTCATCGCGACGGCTCCTGATTAATTGTCTGTACTACGTACTGACGGACAAAATCACTGATGTGTCTTATTAGATAGTTTTGTTATTGGGTTTTTTTGAGTCATGCTAAATTCTTTGGGATATTATTGGTTTGAAAATATTTTATTCTTTTTCTTTCAGTGTACTTAGTCATGATTAATGCCGTTTTAAAGTATTTCGGCCATTTAGTCCGTGGAAATGACAACAACCTAAAAATTGGCCGTCGTAATGTCCATGGAGCATTATTTACGAGCTCCCGGAGTAGAGTTACAACCAAAATTATCTTCAGGTTTACCTATATTTTTCAAACTTAATACTTACATAACTTTTCTCAGCGTTGATTTATAAGCGGACAAAGGATTAACTTAAAGGAACACCAAAGTTTATTCAAATCACTTTTAATTTTCACGGTTACTCCTCCAAAGCCTTCCATACCAACCCACCTTCAGTGCAAGTTTATTTCCGTTGCTCTCGTGTCTTAACCAAAATATTTGGGGAACATAAAGATTCCGATCCCCACACTACTGCTCATCCTCTCAGCTAATCCAAATACGTTTGTCCACAAAAATGCGTTCAACCTTTATTTTGGGAAAACACGACTATTTCGATGGCGGACGCGACAGGTGTCGTGACTTTAGGGTTGTCAGGGAAACGAATGACTGCTTCTAATTTTAAATAATATCATAGATCGACATGAAAGAGTAACGTCAACTTAGAGATATTAGGTCTTTTGACAAATCATTTACTGAAGTGCACTGCGAAATAAAAGCTAATTCAGCAACATAAATGTGTATTTATGCCCACATAATAATATAACAACTAGTTGGAATTCATTTCAGTGAACTAAATTTAATTAAAGATAATGAAATCTGACTGCTTCAAATAGATATGGATGCTACGCTCTTAAATACATAACGTGTCGTTTAGAAAATGTTAATTTTTCTCTTTACCTCCGAGTTTATGTCAGCCCTAGTCTACAGGCGCAGGCGCCGTGTCGCGGTCGAGCGCGACATTCGTCATTGTCGCGCCATACGCTGGAAACGTCGCCGCTTTTTCCACCAAACCTAACGTTTACACGTCTCTAGACGTAGGCGTACAAACAAAATACCTGCGACGCGCATAAATCTCGCGACATTAACCTTCTGACACCAAATAATTTACAGTTTTGACGGCAGACTGCACGGTCTAATAAAAAATCATAAATCACTTTTTGGTATGTTTATTTAGTTTTCAATTTTAATATTTGTGTAGGTTTACACTGAGTGAGTTATGAAGCTTGTACCGGATGTAGCGAAAATATGTCCGCCTTCTTTGTGTCTCGCACAAGGTGCATAAAACATTTAAAAAAATAGAAACGCCACAGTTATTTACCTTCCTATATTTTTGGCTCACGAACCAAAGAAAAGCTAGTCCCATTCGTAATCACCAAAACAATGTTCAAAGCGCGCTACTATCCACTGAAGTTCATCATAAACTGCCCAATTCTACGTCCCAGAAACACATCAAATAATTTCACTTTCGATTGTTTTCGTAACGTCAGTTATTAAAAGTGGGTAGGATGGGTCAAAGCAACAGAGTATTGGCGGGCGGCCAACGCTTGCGGCCATTAATCAAACGAGTAGAGGATCACTCAAAAATCGCTTCGTACGCTCGACAGACGTATCGATAAGTTTGACGATCTTGTAAACACTAACGTTTTTTCGACGTGGCTCGTGGGTGTAGATTAGTGTGAGGTACAGGGATTAGTGTTGTTTGTTGTAGTTTTTTGTGCAACAACTCGGAGGAATTTACAAGTTTTCTTTTCTTAGCTCGCAATGGGATTTTCTTGGGAATCCCAGACTATTTTTATGATTAAAAACAAACCTTGTTTTGAGGAGAGATACGATAAGTTTCCACAAGTAAACAACAAGCAGTGACAAACACTTTTAATAAAAATATCATCGCTAAAACACCTTCAGAACTTCTCATCTTTAGATCTCACATAGGAATTGATCTTCTGAGAATGAAAGGTTTAACTTAGTACGCCAGTAAGCATCTTCCATCCTATTTTCACCATCAATAAAACATGGAAAAAACTTCTAATCTCACAGTACTCTGTGCTCAAGGTAAACAGGGACCGTTCACACTGGCCGTCAGCGGCGCGCATTAGCCCGTCAACGCGGCATCGTGTGAACCGCCTTTATCAACAGCGACCGACTATGATCTCATAACCGAAGTACAGAGGTGTGATCTCATTGTGGCGAGTGGCAAAAAAAAGCAAACGTATCGGTAAATAATGTCAGGGAATTTTGTGGGATTAGGTGGAAAGTTGACGTCGGTAGAGTTTATTCTTTTTTCGTGGATATTTCTTGGTAATCCTTCCTAGGAAAAATGCAATAAGAAAACACGTTTAAATCCTATGGTATTTAACGTTAACTATAATTTATTGGTAATTAATCCAGCTGTAGAAAAGACAGTTTACTGATAATTTACCGTTCGTCAGGTGCAGTATTAATGTTTTTTTTCTTACATTCTAAATCTTTTGTTGCGTGTGTGGAAATATTATCACCACGAAAACCACCCTAATTGCAACCACATAAATTGTGAGCACTGGTGGTCGGTTGACTGTAGGTACGTATGAAGTTCAAGTCCTGCCTTTATAATATTACTTTTAAAAACTTCGAACTACTAACTTCTACTTCAACGCGAATTCTTTAAGGAAGATATCGTGCATATCCTGAATTTCCCGGTTTCTCGAAACCGATTGAATTGTTTTTATTTATACGTTTTGGATTAAGTAAACTTCCTGGCGCCAAAATATTTTAAACAATCAAATTATACCTATGATACTGTGAAAACAATGCAATACACACAAGTTACGATCACTCGTGAATATTGATAAATAGATCGTTCGTATGATTTGATAAATGTTGGTTAAATAAACTTGGGGTTTATGTGAATACATAAATAATAAATTTAATAATGCACGATGGTTAGTTCATTGCTGATTTTAATAAATGGACATTCACTGATCAACTGTAGTATTAGTGTTTTGTTACAATTTGGTACTAATCTGGTAGGTATTACAAAGGCGGACAGTGTGAATAATGCTGTCCGTTCTCCAGATATAATGACACTAGGAGCCTTTATTTCTTGCTGGAAACCGTGTAAACAGTCATACCTAATCAAAACAGCATACAGCCTTGTAGAAACGATGACTAGCCTAGAAAAGTGGTGTTTGGCAATGGGCCTCTCTTAATCAACACATAGGTAAGTATTAGTAGGTACCTCATAGAAGAAAATGTGTCATCTTAACACCAAAAATAGTTGGTTCTTGGAACAGTTTGCAAGTTTAGACATTGTTCCCCATTTCCCAATACATAAGCATTCGCTAAACCATATTGCCATGAATATGTTGTGCGCTAATACATAATATACGATGTTATCCGGCCTGCCAGCGAGTATGGCGAATTAACCAGCGCTTCAGAACATAGCTATATTTTACAATAATAAATGTATGCCGCTCACGATATATGTATTTTTACACGCCTCTCGTTGGTGCCACTGTGTAAACTTATCAGTAGGTTCATAGGAACATTCTAAAAAGTTTTTTAAACCTATAAAATGGTACACATCAAATCATGAAGGTGCAATAATGAGACCATATAAGGAATTTTCTTTAAATATGAAACAAGACACGAGGGTTTTCCCGATGTACTACCTAGGAAATTGGTTCATAGTCGTACATACTTGTATGGATGTGAATTGCATGGTGGCCTTTTGACGTAATTTTTTAACTTTTGCACAAACCGAACTTACTGCATTCTCCTACTCCACACATTGTACCGCGCGCTAAAAAGATTTATATCTCCTTAGCGTTTATTAGCTGATATATTTATCACAAATACTCAGAGATATTGCTCTGCTAACCCTCTCCGATGCTGTGCAGAAAAAATTGTCTAAATATCGTAAATCATACGCTAGGTGTCTAGCCTCCAATCTAGCTAATAGGCTGAAAAAATGTAGCTCTGAGAAAATATACAATACAAAGTAATAATAAATATTACACAATGCAGTCTGTCTTTATTAGATAGCTTATTATTATAGTCCTGAGAAATTGTAGTGGTATAAAGTGGATGAAAAATTAGAATCTATGCTATTTGTTCGAAGTTTTTAAAAGTGTGGTGGCGATTGGCTCTGTTACATTTCTTTGTCTGTACTCGTAAGTTAGCATTTCCATCGACTAGGTTGCCGAAAGTTATTCAGAAAATAATTCAGTCATGATTGATTACGTGATCCAAAAAATGGTGAATCTATACATGTCCGTAATTTCTAAATAACAGTTTTTTACTGAATGCATATGAACTTTCACAGACAAAAATTAAATAAAATGTTTTTTTTTTGTTACCTTTACTTAGGTTTATAGGTAACAAAAAAAAAACATTTTATTAAATTTTTGTCTGCCTGTCTGCTTGTTCCGGCTAATCTCCGAAACGGCTAGACTGATTTTGACGGGACTTTTGCTGGCAGATAGTTGATGTTATAAGAAGTAACTTAGGCTACTTTTATTTTAAAAAAACATTAGAGTTCCGTGCAAATTAAAACCCTTGCAATTGTAAACAAAATCCAAATAGCCCGGCAGAAATATTTTTATAATAATTTCACGCGGACGAAGCAGAAGCACACAGCTAGTTATAAATAAAATAATGGTGGAGACTTACCCTATAATTGCTAGATACTAAAAAGGATATATTTATTGCGACTGTTAGATTTTCTGTGTAAACATTTGGTAAACAACCAACATTAGTGGGCTTTTCATCCATCCATCATATTTCAAACTGCAAAACATCCACGTGTAATTCCGATCAAAGTATAAACAAAAATAAATTAATTTATAAAATATATCCATCTAATAATTGCATATAATCTTCAAACGTAACTCAAAGTCTGAAGCAATATCATAGACCTGACATTATGCGCATAAAAATTATGAAAATATTCAATAAAAAACATTATAAACGTAGCAAAGAGACTTACGAAAAGTGCGTCTTTACGCGATCAGTAATAAATTATAGGAAAAATGTGTCTTTTCTGCCAAGTGCAATGTCGGGCTAATGAGAGAGCTGTTTTATGTTGTAATAGTGAGCCGAGCGGGACGTGTTTCATATTAAAGCGATCATCATTAATGTTCATAAGACGATGTTCGAGGCGTTCTGTGTGTAGGTAGAACTTCAAACAGTGGAATTGCGTCTTTTGTAATGATTTTGATCGTTTTACTGAATTTTCGAGCGTGCCCAGTGACTGTTTACTACGAGTAAAGTGGGGGGGGGTCATTTGACGATTTCCCATCCGGAAAAAAAAAAAAAAAAAAAAAGTATGAAAAGGAGCTCCTGTGCCACAATGTCAAGACAGTGTACTATTATCTAATTTTCTTCAACACTCAACCGTGAGCCAATCTTGATCCGTTGACGGTGATCAAACCTTGCCTAGATTGTAAAATAGTTAACGAGACGACCTTCTCTTTTACGGAATTTTAGTTCTTTTTCTTATAAATCAATTAAGCTCAATTCGGCATTTTCAGTTTTTACAGAGCTTTCAATCTATTTCGAATCTTACTAGGTCTAAAGATTGTTCACACGTAGCTAAAAACCTACCTACTATTATAAATATTATGTAGTAATTCCTTAGGTACTTGTTTTGTTGTAGCTACATTAGCTTGGTGACCGCACTGGAACGAAACTAACTATTGCACAATATTTTATACCTTTAAACTAGATACTGAAGCTACTGATTCAGAAAGATGATTCACAAACATCACCTACCTACATGATCACCACGTCACCTCAAAAATATGATAATAATTCGTCACCCTATGTTTTGAATGAGACCGATCAATTCACATATTTCAAAGTTATGATCCCTTTGACTTATGGAGACAATTGATAAATGATTACAAATGAATAAGATTTTTTCAAATTAACCGTAACATTGCCTACTTGTTTGTAATTTGAGGACATTAATAATAGTGTTCTAATCTATCTTCAGTTTGGTTACAGTGTGGGATGTCTCCGGGGGTTTATCAAGGTTTGATTAAGCAGTGGAAGGTAGGATTTGGCTCATCATAATGTCCGGAATCAGTTATACCTACTGAGACCTAAGTATCGTGGGCGTTCTATTTTGTTAACCGATTTTATGATAGCCTACGTTGATGTAAATAATCGATGACTGGACTATGTGAAAGATTACATGGCTGCAAAGTTATCGGATGGCTTATGAGATTATGAATAAGAGAGAATCTACATGAGTCATGTACTAGACTGATTGTAATTTCTCATTATTTACCACCAACATAAACTACAGATTCCGCTACAAAAGAAAATAAAATTGGCATTGCACACCAGGTATAATAAATACCGAGCCGATGTTTACCTTAGGGGACGCACTATTTCTGGCGTGCCGCGTGCGTGCCGCGTGCCGACACGGCACGACTCACTTTGTTCACCATTTTATAAATAATACCTTCACTATGTTAAGTTTGTAGGAGGTACGTTAATCTGGGTACGGTACTGAGATTAAGAAGTATTCTGGGATGTGTTACCTGGCCAATGAGTTTTAGATGCACACTAATCTTATACCTTTAAGGTCATCGTTAATGCGTGACCTATCGCGACGTGCTCGCTAAGGCGAAGACGATGGTGGATCTCGGGGAGCTCGGGATCGCCGGGGGCCTCCGGCTTAGAGTCACCGCAACAGGGGCTCGAGTGCTGGAAATCCCCGGCGAAACCCGTGGCTCGTCCGCTGACGCTCTGGCTGAAAAGCTTAGAGCGTCCCTAAATGCGGACGAGGCCCGAGTGTCCAGGCCCGTCAAATGCGCAGACCTGCGCATCCTGGGTCTGGACGACTCGGTGACCGAGGAGGAGGTGGTGGCCGCCGTCACCAGGACCGGTGGGTGCCCTGCCGAGCAGGTCAAGGCAGGCACCTTACGTCCGGACCTGTCGGGCATGCGAACCGTAACGGTAAGCTGCCCTGTGACGGCGGCGAAAGTCATTGTGGAGGGCCGAAGGCTCTTGGTGGGCTGGGTTTCGGCGCAGGTAAAGCTGCTGGAACCCAGACCTCTGAGGTGCTTCCGCTGCCATGTGGGGCACCACGTGTCGGTCCGGTGCACCTCGGAGGTGGACCGCAGCGGCCTGTGCTTCCGCTGCGGCCAGCCTGGTCACATGGCCGCGGCTTGCTCCGCCGCGCCGCGCTGCGCCGCATGTGCGGCAGCTGGCAAGCCGGCTGATCACCGGGCAGGGAGCAAGTCCTGCGGTACTCCCGCCAAGGCCAGGGGCAAGGGAAGGCCCTCCGCCACCACAGCCAAAACCCCCACCGTCGCCACCACCGCAGCCGCCGCCACTGTCGCCGCCGCTGCCGCTACTGCTGCAACTTCCGCAGCGGAGCCCTCGCAGGGGGCCCGGGAGGGGGCTGAAATGGAGTGCCAGTAACGGCCTCATTACGCCTTCTCCAAGCGAACATCAACCACTGCGCCTGCGCTCAGGATCTGTTGCTCCAGAGCATGGCGCAGTGGTCGATTAACATCGCCGTGGTCGCTGAGCCGTACTTTGTCCCGCCCAGGGATGACTGGGTGGAGGACCTTAGCGGCTCAGTGACCTTAATTGCGTCGGTCGCCGCCGGTACCCCGACCCTTGAGAGTGTCAGGAAGGGTCAGGGGTGCGTAGCAGCACGGTTCGGGGAGATCGTTGTAGTGGGAGTCTACTTCTCCCCGAGCCGAACTCTCGCCGAGTTCCACAACTCCCTCACGGAGTTGAGTGTCGTCATCGGAAGTCATTCCCTCCCCGTGCTTGTGCTCGGGGACTTCAATGCCAAGAACTTTTGGGGTTCTCGTTACACGGACGTGCGGGGTAGAATGGTGGAGGACTGGGCTCTGGAGACAGGCCTGGTCGTCCTAAATCGGGGTTCTGTCCCCACGTGCGTGCGGATGCGGGGCGAGTCGGTGGTGGACATCTCGTTCGCCAGCCCCGCTCTGTCGCCGCGTGTCGTTGACTGGCGCGTCATGGAGGGGGTGGAGACCTATTCCGACCACCGGTATATCCGGTTCGACGTCTCCACCCAGTCCTCAAGCGTGCCGGTCCTACAGGCCCCGAGTGGTCCGCGATGGGCGCTGAAGCAGCTGGACCGGGAGCTCCTCCTGGAAGCCTCGATCGTGCAGGCCTGGGTGTCATCACCAGTCAGGCCTGCTGACATCAACAACGAGGCGGGTTGGTTCCAGGAGGCCATGTCCGAGATTTGCGACGTGGCAATGCCCCGAGTTCGGCCAGGAAGCGCCCGGCGTCAGGTGTACTGGTGGTCGCGAGAGCTGACGTCTCTGCGCAAGGCGTGCGTTGCCGCGCGGCGCCTGTACGCCAGGCATCGCAGGCTCCGCATCCGCCCTCCGGATGCGGCAGCCATTGAGGCGGAGCTGTACGAGGGGTACAGAGCGGCGAAGACCGCCCTCCAAGAGGCTGTCCGGCGGGCCAAGAATTTGGCCCGCGAGGAGATGCTGGAGTCTCTGAACGGAGATCCGTGGGGGCGCCCTTACAAGATGGTGCGGGACAAACTCCGCACCCGGGCCCCCCCGCTAACGCAGAGTCTCCGGCCTGAGCTCGTGGAGGACGTGGTGAGCGCTCTGTTCCCTTCGCGAGGGGAGCATCCTCCCCCGCCTATGGCTCCGCCGCCGCGTGCGGTGCCGGAAGCGGACCACACCGATGACGATGACGACGTTCCGGAGGTGACTGGGGTAGACCTGAGAGTGGCGGTACGCAGGCTGAAAGCCAGAAACACCGCCCCGGGACCGGATGGCTTGCCTGGCAAAGCCTGGGTCCTGGCCTCTGAGGCTCTCGGGCCCCGACTGGAAGGGCTCCTAAGCGCATGCTTGGAGAGAGGCCAGTTTCCGCTTCGTTGGAAGACGGGGAAGCTGGTCCTCATCCGGAAACCAGGGCGCCCTGCGGACTCTCCGTCCGCATACCGGCCCATCGTGTTGCTCGACGAGGTGGGCAAGCTCTTCGAAAGAGTCATTGCCAACCGCCTCGCCGGGCACCTTGCGGGGATGGGGCCGGATCTTGCGGAACACCAGTTTGGTTTCCGCAAGGGGCGCTCCACGGTGGACGCCATCATGCGCGTGAGAGCCCTCACGACGGGGGACGCGGTGTCCCGGGGCGGGGTCGTCTTGGCGGTGTCTCTTGACATCGCCAACGCCTTCAACTCCATGCCCTGGAGCTGCATTGGGGAGGCACTCCGGTATCACCGGGTGCCAACCTACCTTCGTCGTGTGGTCGGGGACTACTTGACGGATAGGGCCGTGATCTACCCTGGTCAGAGCGGAGAATGGAACCGGCGAGAGATGTCGTGCGGTGTTCCACAGGGATCGGTTCTAGGACCGGCCCTGTGGAACATCGGTTACGACTGGGTGCTGCGCGCCGACCTCCCTACCGGCGTCAGCGTAGTTTGCTACGCTGACGACACGCTGGTACTGGCACAAGGGAGGTCGCACGAGGCGGCGGCCGAAAACATGACACGCGGGGTTGCGATAGTCGTGGATAGGATCCGGCAATTGGGTCTCGAGGTGGCATTGCACAAGTCCGAGGCCATGTGTTTTCATGGGCCTCGGAATGCGCCACCGTCGGGATCCCTACTGACGGCGGGAGGGGTTTCCATCGGCGTCGGGTCGACGTTGAAGTACCTAGGACTCGTCCTCGACAGCCGGTGGAACTTCGTGGAGCACTTCCGACGTTTGGCTCCCAAACTGGAACGGACAGGGGCTGCCTTCAAGCGGCTCTTGCCCAACCTGAGGGGTCCAAACGCCTCCTGCCGGAGGCTATACGCGGGGGTCGTGCGGTCCATGGCCCTTTACGGGGCCCCGGTGTGGGCGCGTTCTTTAAGGCGGCAAGCCGCCCACTACCTGAGCGCGCCCCAAAAGGTGATAGCCATAAGGCTAATCCGGGGGTACCGCACGATCTCCGGCGAGGCGGCTAGCCTCCTTGCCGGATTGCCGCCATGGGATCTGGAGGCGATAGTCCTCGCGCGCCTGCATGAATGGCGCGCGGAGGCACTACGTCGGGGGGAAACTCCGCTGCCGCGGCAAATTGCCGCTCAGCGGACAGACCTCCGGCGTGATATCATGGCGACATGGAGAGAGCGACTGTTGCAACCCCGTGCAGGGCACGCTACCATAGTGGCGATAAGTCCCCTCTTTGAGGAGTGGCTAGAGAGGCGCCACGGCGCCCTCACCTACCGCCTGACGCAGATCCTCACCGGACACGGTTGTTTCGGGAGGTTCTTGCACCGAATCGGGCGGGAGGAAACGCCCGGGTGTTTCCACTGCGAGGATCGCCCGGAGGACACGGTGGAGCACACCGTAGAGGTCTGCCCCGCTTGGGCGGAGCACCGCCGTGTCTTTGTAGCGGCGATTGGCGGCGGCGATCTCTCGCGTCCGGCCCTGGTTCAAGCCATGGTCCGGAGCGAGAGGGAATGGGAAGCCGTCACCTCCTTCTGTGAAGCAGTCATGCTAGTGAAGGAGGTGGCGGGACGTGAGAGGGAAAGAACCTCACGTCCCAGCCGCCGCGGGAGACGCCCTGGGCGTCGGGGGTCACGTGGTGGCTCCCGGCCACCGTAGGCGCGGGCCTGTGGACGGCGAGTTATGGGCTAGCTCGCCGTCCGGCCGTCTTATGACGACAGGCCGTGTCGACGGCGCGTTCGTGTTCCACGCGCGCCTCAAAGAGATGTCAGCAACGAGTAGGGGTCCGCATGGGCCGATGCCTGCCAGAGCTGCGGGATTGTTCGAAAGAGACACCGTGGCCCTGGAACACAAAGGGCAAAGAAGGAACATGGATGGGTTTTAGTCAGTACAAGTCTG
Source organism: Noctua janthe (assembly GCA_910589295.1). Lineage (NCBI taxonomy): Eukaryota > Metazoa > Arthropoda > Insecta > Lepidoptera > Noctuidae > Noctua > Noctua janthe. The sequence continues at coordinate 18,031,429 of OU342562.1, forward strand.
ACACTCCCTTCCGCTCCGCCCAGAGTGGGGGGGGTCATTTGATAAAAAAAAGGTCATCGTTAATGGAGACTATTTTCTTGTCAGTAAAAGTTTGAGCGGCTTTTCTCAAAGTCAGCTCATCATAAATCAATATAAGTCAACAGACTTTATTCTGTAGTATCGACTAATACATTTACAGCTCTAAGTACCATTAGTACACAGATTTCATTTCATACACTTACTGCCTGCCAATAATCCCCGTCAATCTTTAAACTTTGAGATGTGTTCTTTTCTACACTGGCCTTCTCATAAATAAGCACAAACATCAGAAATCTTTTGGTATAGGTACATTTCAGTCCACCTCTTTTTCACCAAGACACCTGTCAGCACAAACAGTAAAGATTACTAACACGGAGATATTTAATTCTCATATATTTTTCTTGTGAACTGAGAAAACTTTCAAAATATTACATCGGGTATATCTATAGAGTTGTCAGCCTACATGATTATTTCCAATCAATCAAACCTCACTCTCCACACATGCATCCAAACACATCGCCTCCACTCTAAGAGTTCCTTTGAATAAATGTGGGTGCATTAGTTGTGGCATCTATCCCCATTAGTAACGTGGCCAGCCACTCCATCATACTACCTACAAGCGCTATTAAAAATATACTTCATGAATCTGTTTGTTTTGTCTTCAGGCACTTTTTAATCTAATGTAAGTATGTCACACTATTAGTTGTGAGTATGTGTACTGTACGATGTAGATATAAGATCTGTCTGAGACATGGCCTTGATAAATGTAAGTATTAGGCACTTGGGTACTTATACAAGCTGTTAACGAGTGTGAGGACTACAGAGAAGAAATGAGATGTCTTGTCTAAAACATAGCGCTCTTATAAAGCAGTCTATTTAGTCTGAAATTTACATTGATTCCTAATCACCATAGCTTTGCAAAATCACCTAGGATTTTTGTTCACCAAAAATCTTGCATACGAAATAGCAAATTCGCTCCATTTTGGCAGTAGTTGCATCTAACTCGTAATAAACAGGCGTTGATCATCGCTCACCTCTAAAGCGATGTATATCGCTTGGTACAGACAGAGGCTCTTTCATGCGCGGCCATCCGGGGCCATGGCGGGCCGTCCGGCGGCCATGGCGGGCCATCCGGCGGCCGGATGCGTGCATCCTGACATCCACACCGCGGCTCAGGTTACTACTGGCCCATAATCTTATGTGATGAACGAAAATATGGGTAGATGTCTTATAAGATCGAACTGAGTGTGAAAATGATTCAGACGTAAAGGAGTACTTACTGCTGAATGTGAATCTGCAAGACGGCAATAGTAAACAGCCACAGGGAAAATTGTGATCGTCAACATTTTTGTAAATTGTGGCCTATGAGCTTAATTAAGCTAGTGTTGCCTAATATACCTAAGTAGATAATGATGATATCCACTTTAAATTCATAAAATCACGATCGTATTCATTGAGACACCGACTTAATGAATAACCCAATAACACTTTCAGTTACACACTCAACCACCAGGCTGTTCCATCAGCGATAATCATGATAAAAAAGTCAAAATGAATAGAACTTGACATAAGCCTTGACCGAAACCCTTATGTCAATTCTGTTTGAATACAAAACGCTTTGAAAGCGTAAGTAGATAAAAAAATTTAAAAAAAGTTTCTTAACAAAATCTTCATTTCCCACAGGAAGTTTCCTAGGCAACATGAACCGTGTTATACCTAAAAACTAGAATCCAGTTTATTGCCGTTATCCATTTGAATGGGTGAGTCAGTCGGATGTCGAACCCAATACGGACTCAAATAGCCGATCACTTCTAATATTAACCGAGGACACCTCACCGGTGAGATTAACACGTGTCGGGAGGAACTCGACTACATAGGTACCTATCGGTAGGGAGTTCGTGGAATCGGGAATATTTTGATGTTACGACGTTTTCCTTTTTGAATGCGCGATGTCAGTCAGTGAATGATTTAATAATAAGATTAGCAAAGATTTATAGTTTGTGAGTAGAAAAAAATCTATCTATGTTTTTTAATTGTTAGCCTTTCTGTTTATTTAAGGCGCGATTTATACAGAAACGGCGTAAGGTGAAGGTGTGGCGCAGGCGCAGCGCAAGCGCAGCATAGGCATGATGCCGCTTCAAAACGTTTTCATACAAAATGTACGTAGGCGACGTGTCGTGAATTACACTCAAGCGGCGCGACGAAGGCACGCTGTTCTTTCGTTTAGTTATAAATTCCACGCCTGCGCCGCCCTTCACCTTACGCCATTTGTGTATAATTCGCGACTTAGGTAGGTACAAGATTTAACTAGACGTAAAAATCAGTCTGAACTCAAAATACACAAAGAAACAGAGCTCGGACCTAGGTAAAAAATAGAAACACTGACTAAATAGGCTGAACTACTTACATAAGAGCAGAAACTACTTGAATTAAAAAAAAATACTCTTCATTCTGGACATGGACCGTACCTAGGTCCTATACTAACAATGTTCTCATTCTAGTCAATGGCCTTAATATTCCTGTAACCACCAAGGAGAGCCAATCAGTCGCCTATTACAACACACCATCTTGGAATCTAACAACGTTTACGTACGTATACGTCACTAAATCTCAATAGGCACTGTTGGCAAGCAACTCAATTAACAGGTAGAGGCGCCATTCCGCTCATATTCTCTGGCAGAACGGGTCCCGACACGTCTCCGTGTCATTCAACGTGGCGCTCATTTGGCACGCGTCGCGAGCTAGCCAGCTACCACGTTCTTCTGCGCGCCTGGTACTCGCAGCTATTTCATTATCAATTTGGTAGCGTCAATTGTCAACGTTCCTAGAATCACTAACATTGTGTACGAAAATAAATGCGTGTGGCTACCGTGGTATAGGTATTTCCGCTGAGGTGAGTATGGCATTTGGAACTGTGACGCACGGGTATGGTCCGCCCGAATTTCATAAAATCCTAAAATTTAATCTACCTTATAGCTAACCCGCTACCCTGGTAATCTAAGCAAGAGGGCCTAGACGTGGCAATCGCAAGACTTTCAACAAGATTGACATAAACTTTTCGGTAGCTTATGTCGTTATCGGCATTTTTTATCTTTTCCTTTTTTTCTATTTTTTGTTATCGCTCAGGTTGAGTTTATTAGAATCGTGATAACATTTTAAAAGTAACACCAACAGTTCATATCTTTACTCCGGTTTATCGGGTCCTCAACTTAAATTAATGTTATGGTCTTTCTAAAAACTTCTTCTCGATCAATTAAATAACAAAATAAACTAACAGATTATCATACATTACCAGTCCAGACAGAATAAACGTTTCATACAGATAATAACTTGTAATCAGAACAGCTGTAATTAGTTTATTGGCACCAAGTCAACGTTACAGGTGTATTGTCTTGTACCGGCCAGTTTATGATGAAGCTTTTATTTAACGCTATTAGAATATTGGTTCTTAAATGCTAATATTATAAATGCGACAGTTACTCCGTCTGCCATTCTGTTATAATGATTTCACGCCTCAACAGCTGAACGTATTTGGATACACACGGTTAGACCATGACCTGGATTACGGCTAAGGATATTTTTTATCATAGTAGGATATTATGTTCTGGTGGGCTTATATTTTTTTTAACTCCAAGCCGGTAAAACCGCAGGCTAAGGATTATTTTGATCATACTCATTAGATAGTTTGCGAATTTTATCCGATGTCTATTTCAAACTTTTAAACCAATGTTTACGAATTATGACTAAAGTACTACTTGTCACCTGTCACTGAGGTATAACGCAACAAGAAAAAAAATGTTTGCATGCAATGATAACTGGGGACGTAAATAATGAACTAAACTATTCAACTCAAAATGAAAATCTTATTGGAATTCAAACCGCAAGAGAAAGTTTATTTCCAACAGTACTTTTATATAAAAAAAATCTGTCTACTGTATTAAAAATATAAAGTCAATATAAAACGTAAACACAAACAATTTGAACTCGAAAACAATGTTGTTTCACGAGTTGGCGCGCGGACGACGTTTAGTAATTCTACTAGACGCTAGATGGCGTTAGTAGTCCTTCATGTTTGAATGAGAATTGAATAATTTTGTTCAGTTGTGAGCAAATGATCAAAATTATTTTGTTAAGTATTTGATTGAATTTAACATCCATAATTTGGTTATTACCTAATTATACAGGTTTACTCGAATCGGTGTGATTCTTTTTCTCAGGCAGGTAGGTAGGTACTTGACTATATTAATTACCTACCTATATCTGGACTTTAAAAGAGAATTTGTGTAAAAATGTATTAAGTATGTAGTTGTGTATTGTGTAAAAGTGTTCACAAAAAAAAATCTATTTACAGAATTTACATTTTATTTAGGTATCATATCGGTACGAGCATCATTAATCTAATTAGGAGTACGGTGATAAGTAGGTACACAAGTCACTTCACTAATATTCTCGCTTTAACAGGCAACTATATTTGAAGACGTTAAATAGATATTAGGTAGTCCAAATTGTCTTAAGATAAGAAAAGTACTTAAGTATAATTTTTAAGTTAAGAAGCTGAAATAATTATTTTTACTTTATTATTAAGTTACAAGCTTTCGTACACCTTGGCGAACCGTGATAAAATAAGCTAGAGGCATGAAATACTTATTCAGTTATTTGTTAGTGAATATTAGAATGTTAGTTAGCAAATTTAAAAAAAATATCAACACTAAGCCGAACTTTGGCCAATCACCTAATTACCAAAAATCACCAGAAACAGCACCACATCATACTTACAAGGTAAATGTGTGGATAATATAAATTAGCTTCATTTCTGTGAACCGACACATACCTACCTTGTCTCACAATCGCTAATTATTCTAAGAACCACATGTGTGCAGGACAAAGGTCGCTTTTTATACGGTTTTTGTGTTCACCTACTCTACAAAACCAATCAAATTTCAACTCTAAGCACCTAACACACCGTGTAATTTCCAACAACCGTTGTTTTAAGACCCTGAAAAAATTGACACCCGGTTTTGAATCTTATGTAGTAGCAATAAGGAGTGGTTGTAAAGGTAACTATAATGTTACCTGAGCAAGGTGGGGCCATGTGTAGGCGGTTGTAAAAATAATAATGGCGGTGCTCTTTGACCCGAAGCGGGAAAAAATGGTCGTATTTGATAACATTTTGGGTTCTTAGGAGGCGTTGGAAGGTAGACATGTTCCAAACTGAGAAATCAAAAAACTTTAGAAAAAGTAAAGGCACAGGAAATCATGTATTAATGTTTCCTACAAACAACCAAACGATGAATTAATATAGTAAGGTGTTTGCAATAAATACTAGTGGATGAATATAAAAATAAAGTCAAAAAAATATTCGTTTTAGTAATACGGTTTTAACAAAACTGGTAGAGCTATTCTTAAACAATTCAGATGCTGCAAATTAAACCATGACGCTAACTCTGAACTTTGACACTGTACTGCAAAAAAATAGTCATCAATCAAAATCATTTGATCCGTTTGCAGCCAGACTGAAACATTAATTTAAACACTAAAGTTGGACCAACAGCAATCTAGCTCAAGTGGGCTGCTAAATCTACGAAGATAAAGCTACTTGAATAGGAAATTGAACGCATGTAGAAATTGCGAGACGAAAAGTAGATTCTAAAGTGCTCTAAAAGCATAAAATTTTGGACAAAATTTTTCTTATAAACCGAAGGTGAGCATTTAAGAAGGTTTTTTGAAAATGTAATCTACCATGGTGGAAAAATAAGGGATGAAAGTTTCTACAGAATTCCGTAATTTTTGCCAATTGCAAATCCCATGTGGCAAATAGGTAAATGATAATGAGTACTTCTTCTTTGAAGAAGTTATGAATTCGTGATACGTAGGTAAATGTGGTAAACAGTTATCAAAAGACCAGTCATTCCGAACGCGTGTACCCGAATAATCGAAAACAATCGTAGTTACCTAATTAACAGATACAGTAGCAACAACGCCTTGCGTCACAGGCGCGGTGAAGACGCATGTACCCACCTCCGATAACAGATAACACCTGACTCCTGACCCCACTTCCTTGGAACTAGCCTTATCAGTAGGTAAACACCCATTACCCGTGTAAATAGATTGAGAAACTATTGTTCATCGGCTTAAAGTTCGCTTTGATATCTCTTTCACTCTCTGTCCTCCATGTTTCACACTATATCTTTTCCATCCACTTACTGCTCGGTGCTACTCCATGTCACAATTTCACTAAGTCTAGGAACATTAAGGCAATTCTCTCACGTGACAATAATGTCCCTACATTTTGATTTCCTTCAGTTAATGATCTGCTTTCTCGCTGTTTCTCTGTTTTCTACATTGCTCTTTCGGTTTTGTTCTCTACTTTGTTGTTTGTTAAGGCCACCATTTTTCCGTGCTTTTGGATAGCATGTGGACAACCATCTCACCTGTGGCTAAGCTATGATATAGTGCTCATGATGCTATGGTCAGGCTTATCTTGGAGAATCGTTTACTTGTTGGTTGCAGATTCCATAATTTTTATAATATGTGATTTCAAAGTTATTCCAATTCTATGAAACAACACTTCTTCATCTCTGATCAAAGTGAGCACCATTTTTAGAAGTGGAATTTTCCCCTACCTACCTAAATGATGCAATATGGGTCACGATTTTCCTGCAAGCTGCCATACTATGTCCATAGACGGAATGTTGCCGACGGTACTAAGACGTTAGTGAGACAAGGTCGCATCTCAGTACAAAGAGGTATCTAAGTGATGCGCACGTTATAATGATGTAGCTATTTCTAATGTTATTACGTCTATGTCAAAGCAGTGATTTGAGCATTTATCATAGTTTCTAATTAGTTTAGATATGGTTTACACTGACATCGTTGACTTAATTATTTAGATAAGCCGTATCTTGACAATTTGTAAAAAAAACGCTGCTAGCTAACAGTTTGTGTAACGGTGTCCTTTAGCTACAACGTGTATAATACCATCGAAATTACTGTAGGTGTCTTCTAAGCAAATTATGTAGGTACAGCCACCTACAAAAAAGAAGTGAACAGCTTGCATCCTCGAACGGTAATCTATAAGAGAAGTAGGGCGAGAATATTAGTGGGCCGATGAAATAGGTTATCTGTGTGCGGTACACTAACTATTGTACTATCTACGTGTATTTCTCACTAGCTAGGTACCTATTATTATCTGAGGTATAAATGGTCCATAAATAAAACAGCTCATTTATTGGTGCCTCTTTCTTGATTGATTCATCATCATGTTTTTCTGGCGTCAAGTCAAAGCTATTGTAACATTTCAAAAATATTAAGCAACCTTTATATATTGTTTTTGAAACTGTTGAATATCTTAGTCCATTCAAAACGTCGGCGTATCGCATACCTATACGCCAAGTATAAACAGTAAAGGTGTTTTATCACGTCTTCACCCCGCGCTATCTGGGATCAAGGCGTAACTAAAATTGTACGCTGTGTCGATGATAAAGAGCGGTGACGTGGATATATTGTTTGGAAACTTATTACAGTTGATAAGTGGTGAGTGACCCCATTTGAGACTACCTATTGAAATACACTCATTTTTTGACAATAATTAAGTGGTGTGTTATCAATTTTACATTATCTTGTTTCAACTTCAATATGTATAAACAACTAGGTAAAACAACAGAACATCAATGGTAACATTGACAGCGCTTCTAAATACTTGTAGGGGAAAGTGGGATAATCGCGAACGCGGGGTAACCCCGAACGAAGTCGTTACAGCATGTTAGACAATTATAGTCGATTTCTTTCTAGAAGGAGCAAGGGCGGCCCGCGCTCAGTGCCAAACACACAGTTGTGTAGTGAGGCCACGCTCCTTGATAACGGTAAGTCGATCGTAAGTTTTTGTTATAATTTTATGTATTTTTTTGCTTGAAAAGGTTTATTGTAGAAGTTATTACGTTTATAATACAATTCCATTGTATTTTATATTGAAGTACATCATAATCAAAGAGTATTTTACAAGCAATATATTTTGCGTTGTGATAATAATAGGTTCCTCAGAATTTTGTTTCTTAAATTTGAGCCCACAGGGCAATCGCGAACAAATCGAGGGGAATCTCAAATATTTGCCATCACCTCGAAACGTTATTTTACTATAATCATTATTGGTGCGAAAGTGTCTTAGTTGGTGTTTTTTAATTGAAATATTACTTATCGTATGTATTCACGTTTATATACACTTATTTAACATTTATTTTTCTTTTTCGTGATTACCCCATGATGTGTTCGAAATTACCCCACGCACTTCGGATAATTCCGAACATAAAGGGTTTTGTTTTTGTCCTAAATATTCATTTTATGAGAGCAGCGGTGGCCCAGTGGTGGAGACCCAGACTTACGAGCAGTAAGTCGTGGGTTCGAACCCACCCAGGCGCATTACTTTGTGTAAATTATTTCATCACCACTGCTCTCAAAACGGTGAAGGAAAACATCGTGAGGAAACCGGCATGTCCTAGAACCAAAAAAATTCGAAGACATGTGACATCTACCAACCCGCACTGGGCCCGCGTGGTGGATTATAGCCCATTCCCTCTCATAGAGAGGAGGCCTGCGTTCCAGCAGTGGGAACATTAATAGGCTGATTATGCTTATGCTTATGCTATTCATTTTATTATTTGAATTTCTTAAAATTGTTGATAAAATTTTGTGACTGATTTGTTAAACTAAATGGTAAGCAATAAATATGATTCGTATCTTATACTGGTTTTGTTTAATTCGCATTCCCACTTAGGTGTTCGAAGTTACCCCACTCTCCCATATGGAACAGCAGATATTTTTTTTTTCAACTATAAGAGACATTCTAGATATACTTTATTTTAGAAATTTGTGATAGTATTAATTTTTTTTAATTTATTATTTTCAGGTCTTTTCCTTTTTTACTTTCACACCCAAAATCCACAACAATGTTATCAAATCGGTTGATTTTTCAAACTATTTATAGAAACTATTCGAGACGTGTACACGCAGTGGCAAGGTGGACTTCGTAAGGATTCAGTCAATCATCTGATTGGCTCGGAAAATACCTGATTGGATGTACTGGAGTATGGCTTCACCGTTGGTCATTTGTTTTAATTATTCATTTAACTCAGTTTCTGGTAGGTAATGTCTGTCTTCAGCGTGAGAGTAAGGTGACGGAAGGTAGCTGTTTAAGTTTTAAGACCCTGCATCAAAGTCCAATGTAGTTCCTGCTTTTCTTAGTAATATAATAACGTTAGTTCCTTGAGCAGCGGTGGCCCAGTGGTGGCGACCCCGACTTACGAACAGTAAGTCGTGGGTTTGAACCCAGGCAGGCGCATTACTTTGTGTAATTTATTTCATCACCACTGCTCTCAAAAACGGTGAAGGAAAACATCGTGAGAAAACCGGCATGTCCTACCAAAAATTCGAAGACATGTGACATCTACCAACCCGCACTGGGCCCGTGTGGTGGATTATAGCCCATTCGCTCTCGTAGAGAGGGTCCTGCGTCCCAGCAGTGGGAACATTAATAGGCTGATTATGCAGTTGCTTGACTACCAAAAGCACATTATTTTTTAAATTTCAAAATAGGCAGGCGTTAACTTGAAATACCTTGAAATCTTGAATTAAGTCTTTAAGAAGATTTTAGTTAGTTAAGTGATCAAGAGTGTCAAGTTCGCTGGTGTAGTCTAAAATGAGTCCAGAATTTGACGTTTAGCTGCCTTTTTTCAAACGTAACCGCCATTACTTAATGACCTAGTGTGTAGTGATAAACTCCGCCGCCTACAGTGTATAGCCCCCTTACTGCCCGCTCTTATCAGGCCATATCTTCAACCATTTCAGTTTAACGATGTATTAACAGCTAGAACACAACGTTACTTTGTTGTCAAATACTACAGTTAATTGCCAAGGAATTGAGATTTTAAAACCAGGGTTTACGATGGCGGAAATAAATTATGTTAGGCTGTTAAGTTAGAAGAGTTCCTTTGAAAAAAATTGTGAGTGAAGTGAGTGGATACAATGTTGGGCTTATTCGTCATCATCGTGGTTTTAAGAAATGGGAATTTTAGTGGAATCGTTACAAGTTTGTTTAAATTGTTTTTGAGGTTTAACCTGAACAAACTCAACAAAACTGAACTGTTTGCACAATACGCGCAAGTCAAATCCATAGGTTGTTTTTTTAAACACTCGACTGTGGTGATATTTTTCTTGTTTCCACAGGGTAATTTTCTATCGAGGATATGTTATGAAATCGTATTTTCGAAACATCTGGGTCTATTTTTAAGATTTCTTCTAGGCAAGCGTGCTCCATTCTAGGCCGCATCACCTCTTCGCATAAGGCGAGTTGAGGTAAAAAAGCCTATTTAGTATAAAAAAAGAATAAATTAGAAGTAGTCCTTAACTTTGCTATAGGTATATTAATCACAAAGTGAATGCTGCACTAATATTAAAACGAGAGCCGTTCCGTTTTCACAATTGGAGCCTTAATTTTAAGGTACTTAAAAAAAATCCATACAGTTCAGAATCTAATTTTAATATTTCCTCAATTCCTAGACCATCCACACGTGTTTAAACTACAACAAAAAACATAACATTTAACCGTATACCCATTACTTATAGTGACAATAATCTACCTACTCTAACACACACATCTACACACTACACCCAATATGTTGCTCGTACACACATCAAACAATGTTCGAAATAATAACACCTAGTTACACACACACGCATACACACACATGTGTAGTGATGACGTCATCCGACAACCTGTCGCCCGCGCCGTGTAATTAAACCCGTCCAAGGGTAGTAGGCATGGGACATGATCGATTTGTTTATTATCGATTAATAATGACACCTATAACATATGCAATGACCAGACAACGGTTTTAAAGTCTGAAAAGATTAAACACTAAAACTCGTCAACTTCTAATAAACCAAAGTTATCAAGCTACTCTAATTCTGAAGAATGATACCTTCAGCACATTTCTTCATTACTATCTTCCCTCATATTGTTATTGTATGTAGCTCATCATTTATTCACCTATTGACCAGAAAAATATTATTTTCTGTACAAAAAATGGAATTCTGTTTTGGCCAATCGGTAACGTATGAGATTATAAATGATTCATTTTAATAAAATTACCCAAATGCCTTGTGTACAAGATTAGGCCAGTATTTGCCAGCCTCACTTGACTTCTATAAACTTCGTCAGCAATATGAAAAAGGATAACAAAACAACAAATAAGCTTCCTGATTTTTGTAGAAGTCGGTACGTAAGCAGTAAGAAACCTCTTCGTTAAGCTGTTAGTTAATTTTGGATCCACAGTCTTTCAGTCTCTTCAAATATAATTAAATGTCTGCAATTCAACGGAACTGGCTTTAATAGGTACTTAGGTTAGTACCCGATATAGCACACATCCATCATCTGCCCAGCCTTTTCCCAACTATTGTGAGGTCGTCATCCAGTCCAACCGGATGCAGCTAAATATCAATATTTTATAAGAAGCGGCTGCATTGACTCCCACAACCCAGTAACTGTGTTACACAATCACAATACCTATTGGTAAGACTGATAGTATCGATACAACACATATTTAAACAAACATTTTAATTAAAACCAAACCTATCAGCATAAACTATCGAGTAAGGTGCACGTCCCTATTGTCGACCCCCGCGGCACGTCGTTTTATTAAGGCGCGTTTTTTGTGCGGCCACACGTGCGGCCCATACCTCGACCGTCTTGTCCGACACGATATTGTGTGCTCTACCCACTGCGCCCACTGTGCCCACTGTACCTATGTACACAATGCTTATTATTTTATTCTAGTGTTAGGTAGTAAAAGAGCTGTAAAGTAATGGGCTGTGGATGGTTATCGTGGAGACAGATGTGATACTGGTCAAACATTTCGACAGGAATGTGGTGAGTTAGGAGGTTTGCTTGAGCAAAAATTAGGACGGTACATAAACATAACATGGTATCAAGTCTGAGTGTTAGAGGGAACTCATAAACAGAACGGAATCTATCAGCTTTTAAAATAAAGCAATAGATGTTAGCCTGGTTGTCAATAAGCTCGCCCCCCATTACATAGGACTTATATACAACTGGTGAAATGTGGATTAGGTACACCTCTAAGCACGCACGCGCTCGTATCACGCACACACACTGCTGTATCGCGCTCGCGTTCATAGCAATATAATCTTTAGCATGGTAGTGCACTTTTGAGCGTCTACTGTACCTAACCCTTCTTCAAAAAAATGCTTCGTAAATCGATTATTAAATAACTTCTTTATAGAACACGAATATCTTAAGCTGTAATTATTATCATAACAAGCTCTAAAGATTGCAATAGAGTATAAATAGTTAGCGAGTAGTACACGCGCTAGATAAGAGCTATACATAGCACATTGTGTCTATACGTGCTCTTTGACATCTCAGAGTATGACGTATTCAATGTGCCCGTAACGTATCACTTTTCACCGAGAAAGGTCACACCGCCCACTGGAGTGACAAGTTTGTACTTAGACTCGGTATATGTAGGACACATAAAGGAGTTAATATCTAGGGAATACCTATAAGACATGGCCTCCCTACCTACTTGGCTTACCTAAAAGATTAGGCTAGGTATATGAATTCACTTATCGAATACTTTTAAGTTAAAATCCAATACTGTTACAAAAAAATATTTTACTTTTTCACAAAAGCACTCGCAATTTGTTCCCACAATAAGTTGAATAAAAATCAAATAAACTTACAAAAAACTAGAAAGACACTCAACAATCAAGTCATACCTAAGCATAAAACATTCCCCAAAGAATAATCCACTATTCAATATTCGCACAATGTTTACGACGACACTAGAAAACTGAAACTCTTTCAACATAGTCGTCTGAGTTATTCTATTTTCTACGGTGTAAGATTGCAGGCTGCAGTAAAATAGTTAGAAAATAATATGACAGAGTCGGCCGCGGGAGATTGGAAAACTTGGAGCAAGTATCCGTTTATGGCTTGCGAAGTTCGTGTAGACGTTGGATTTGTCGCCTTACCTCGCCGTGATGGCGGGTAATGATCATAATGTTGCCGACAACTTTTGTTACGTTTGGCAAAAATTGGCGTTTGTGTTCGAAATATATTTTTCCGATGGACGATAGTTGGGGCTTCTACTTCGGGTGGAGAACACCTGTGTCCTCGTTTGTTGAGGCGTTAATTTGTTGGGGCTGTGATTGTAACTATAATACGCTACAAAAACACAAATGGATAGGCTAAAACGTACTTTGGTTTTTCAGGAAGTGTGCATGTCTGTGAATACATTTTGGACATTGACGACTTGACTACATCAAGTTACTTCCTTAAGAATCTAGAAGATAGAAGATTACCTAATATACAAATTTTTTTTTTTTTTTTAGTTAGCCCGTATTGTCCCACTCCTGAGCAAAGGCCTCCCCCATTCCTTCCACTTCTCACGATGGTGTGCTTCTTCTCGCCAATTCGCGAGGAAGCCTTCCAAAACGTCCCGCCATCTTTTCTACCGCGACCCCTTCTAGCTGTTTCAGGTCTCCAGTCTTGCGATATTCGGGCCCACAATATACTAATGCACTGTAATAAACATTCTACGATGATTGAGTTGCCATTACTAGTATATTCAAGATAACTAATGTTACCTAGAGCAAAAACTGTTATCTGGGTCCCTGTTGGGCGCCAAACTTATTTTATTGGCGCCCAACAGAGTCACCTTATTTTTCTTTCCGTTTCCTAAAAAAACAAACTCGAAGGTCTAGAACAAAGCTCAACACACCGCGATCCTTCTAACTTGATTGCGTGTGTGAGCTACGAGTGTGTTAGCATATAAATTGTTACCTAGTTATAGTCCAGGAGTTATAGATATGGTATAGGAGTGTTGTTTGTTTGTTACGGTAAGTGGGAGTAAGAATAAAGGAGGAGGATATATTTGCATGAGACCAATTTTGCTAAGTGATGACGTGTGAAGTGTGGCAGCAGGTTGGGAGGGTTTTGAATTTAGGTGGGAAACGTAAAAAATACCTAAGATGATCTTTATTTTAATGATATGACATGTTCTGTTCGGCTGCAAAACACGCCACAAAGAGACGCAAAACTCCAGGGAGCTTCGCAACAATTTATAATATTCATGATTTGAGAGGAACAGCTACTCATAACAACATTAGGTACCACGTAGGCATTCCAACCTAAAAGCACTCACCTACTGTACATTACACATTAACAATTCACCAAACAGAATAAATCTACGTAGAACACAAACTACATCATACTACCGTCCAAAACCACTAAATAATGCAGCGCCATCTGGCGGCAAGAGACACGTCACGGCCTATTACGTCACTGGACACGTCATTAGCCCGGCTTTGATGACGTCACGGCGCGTTAGTCCAGCACAAAGCACGGCCCACTTTAGGCTTTATTTAGACGAGAGAGAGTGGGTCAAGAGCCTGTATTCTAGTTGGTGGTTTTAGGGTTTTAGATATGGAAATACATGGGTAATGGCTCTGGTGTCACTTAATCTAACATTATTATGCGTGTAGTATTTTCATTACCAACAGTTATCACTAAGGTACCAACAGACAGTCAGACACTTGGTTAATATTACACTGACATTTTGTCTGTAACAGGCATTTCACCAGTAGAAGACAAATGTCATAAAGATGACAATTGCTGAAACTGTATCACTTGATATCTTCTTGCAGGTGATGATAACTATAAATTAAATTATTTCCATCCTTAGGTACTTTTTTTAACTTATTTTTTATACCTCCAGACATCTCTGTTTTTGTACTGGAAAACAGATGTCCTTCTAACATTAAATTCACCCATGTTTATAACAAAAACCTCTCTATCAAACATAAAACCAAGCACACAATATCGTCCACATAAATCCATCCACATTTACCTACATACTACAGCAGCGGGCGTCCCACGGGTGGCGAACAATCTACGCGGGCAAAACCGGAAAATTAGACATAGCGACACGGACATGTTTTAATAAGCTCGGTGCAACGCATGCCACCGCTTTTTGTAGGTAGATAGGGTCTACTATAGGAGCTGTAGTAATAACTACGCGGAGTACTGGGCTTGAATTAATTGTAAAATATGTTTTGAAGTAAGAAAAATGAGTTGAAAGTTTTAGTAAATGTAGTGTATTTTTGTAAGAAGAAAACGTTTGTTCTGGGGTTAGGTTACCTAATTATCAGGGAAAATTTTATTTTACGTGTGCACTGTAATTAAATTTGTACTCAAAATGTGGGTAAAAAGAAAACCGCGATTAGTATTGCACTTCTGTCATTAGTGAGGGTGATCTGCAGTAGCAGCAGCACCATTCTGTATCAAAATGAATAATTTTGTACATCAATGTTCCACCAACAAACTGGCTGCACTAAACAAATCACGTTTCAGTTGCACTACCTAGTGGCCAGTTAGTTAAAATCAATATTATTAAAGTCACAAAGCTATAACTACCATCGTTGAACTCTCTCATCACGTAAGCGATGTGCAGTGCTCACGGTCACCTCACAAACTCAACTTTTTCCCCCGGCGCCGCGTGCGTGAATTCATTTCAACTTGCTCTAAAAACTCGCGTTTTTTTCCCATGCGACCGTGCCCCAACTGAATATGAAATCTGAACACGAGAAAGTTATGGAAAAATACAAGGTGCCGCACACTTGTATGTAGATAGGTGTATGGAACACAGCTTTTAGACGAAGTTTTGTTAAATTTTGTTGTGCCTTTGATCCTGGGTTGGTCTAAAACGTACAAATTATTCAACAGGAATTTCTTAATGTACACAGAAGGAAACCATGGTTAGAAAACCTCAGGGCCTCGGCATTGTGACAATTTGTCAGCGAAATCGACGAAAGAAAAGATAAAAATGTATTTATTCATTGACGGCTACCTAAAATGTCCCTTCAAGACGTTTTGGAAGCGATTTCTTCTTGTGTAGACCTTCTTATTTCGTTTAAATTGCAATGCAGTGACCAGGTGTGGTGACCAATGCGCCACATTAACCCACTAGCTGTTGCCCGCGGCTTCGCCCGCGAGAAGTTCGGTAACTGTTTCACGGGATCAAACTACCGGGATAAAAAGTATCCTATGTGTTAATCCAGGTTATAAACATTCTGTGTGCAAACTTTATCCAAACCATTACGTCATTTTTGCAAGAGTAACAAACATCCATCCATCTATCCATACTCACAAACTTTCACATTTATAATATTACCTAAGTAGGATAAATAAAGATTTTGCATTAAAATGGAGTAATTCAGTACAGTAAGGTACTCGTACAGTAACGGTAATAAGCGCTGTTAGGTTTAAACGTTTTTCAATTAAATCGTTTACAGTATTTAGCCAAAACTGCTCCATTTTATATTAATATGCTACAAAATACATAAAGGTGCAGGATACAAATCACAGGCCGGTACAGTCGGCAGCGAGAACTTATAACGAGTGGAGCTCGCTGAAGTAGCGGCGCAACTTGTACAACTTCACCTATCTGAGATGCCGAACGACTTGGGGCTAGGTGCGGCAGCGGGTGGAAATATTGGTTGTGTTTTCTTGTTACGGAGTTTAAAAATACTGCTGGTTGGTCCGAGTGCTACAGAAAAGGCTAAAATTGTCTATGTTTTTCCAAGAGAAATGAATCAAGACCATACTTAAAGAGTTTAGTTCAAGAAGTAGTCCAAACATCAGTCCAGAAGTGTCAGTTTTTCATTGTAAAGTTTCTAGATATCAAGGAGCTTAACTTGCTACTTAACTTGTAAATCAGTCAGATTACTTAAGATGTCTGCTTAAATTACTAATAGACCTAAAACTAACCCGCCAACTCTCTTCCAATATCTGCCAAAGACCTAAAGACCCACCTACGCCATAATACCTTATGTACGCGAAAACGAAATCCCAATACCAGCTGGCATCACCAATACCATTACTTTGCAAGATCTCAACCCAAAAGATCGCAGTTCCATTTAAAAAAAAATCTCCATTATTTATATTTAAAGGCTGTGGCGGGTGGTGGGGTACAATTTTTCCACCTCTCCCCCCCCCGCCCCACCCGCCACACAATTTGTCTTCAAACTTGCTCGACCTGGGAGGAACCCCCCCCCCCCCGTGTAATCAGTTGCCCCCCTCAGCCCCCGTGTACCGCCTTAGGTAGACTTTAAGGTGTAGGTATATAGACTTACCTAGGTATATGTTTGTGTTTTATTTTTCATGATTTACTGTAGGGAGTGGAGGGCTCAGTAATGTAGAAACTCTAAGCTCTGTGACAACGCTTCTTCGGTTCAATAAAAGCTTCTACCTATATGTAGGTAAGGGTAGGTACTTGTTCTGCTTGTTCACTGCATAGATATTGTAGTTACAGAAAGTTAGTCATCCTCACCTATTAAGTACTAACTAAAATGATCAGAATTCTAATCCATTCACGCCACAAAAGGTACTCACGCTACAAGAATCATCTTAGCATTATTGTAAAGCTTTAACCGATAAGTATTTATGTCTACCTATTTAAATACCATTGTTAAAGGATCAATAAAAAGCTCGTACCATAAACATATCGACTAGACTCCCCCGTTCAAGCAGTCACAGGCACCACATTCGGCTCCACACGCTTAGGTGTCTTACTCGCCCCTAAATCTCCGTAAACGGAAGCCAAACAAAGACTATAATTTAAGTTTAAAACAGTAGGAAACATACGGCGTCCCGCAGTACGGTACATAGAGAGAGCGCACATAGCGGGTGACCCACATCCGCGACCTACTTCGCCCGACCAATACCTGCCGCCTCACCTACACAATCGCACCTCTCAGGTAACGCGCCACTGCCGCCCCATTGGAAGACTCACGACCAACCCGCTGACACCCACACCTGCCTCATAACACTGCAGGTGCGCACAGGTACAATTCCCGCCGCCTCTGCACAAACCACGCCCCTTTTTATCGAGCTGCGCAGGTAACCTGCGCGCTGATTGGTCGACGCAAGGTGCGGACAGGTACACCTGTCAATACAGGTGTATTTCGCGTTACGAATGCGGTTGTCAGTTCCGCGGCTGTTACCGGTGTGGTGGGACGGTTTTTGTGCGGTTTCGATGCAGTGGAAAATGAAAAATTGTGCGCATGTGTTGGTGCGATTGATGTTTCCTTGAGGTGTGCTAAATTTAGTACTTAGGTGGGCGCGGCGCGTCCTTGGAGAGGTCAGGCGGGGTTGCGGCCGGTATGTACCACGATACACTCGATATTCTAGACCTTTCTCAGTAGTTTGTTGAACTTTGTGTAGTTAATATTAATGGAGATTATGGAGAAAAGTTATTTGAATCTTTTTAAATGAATTCTCGAAGCTTAAAATAAGTTCTCTGAACAAAAGTTTCTATTAATAGGCTGAAACAAAACGTAGTTCGTATCAACTGTTTGTATGTTTTCAAAATCCATATTACATAAATCAGCATATAGCAGATGCTTTCGCCATTTTCTTTATTTATGCAAAATGCAGAGACACAAGTGGTACAGTTTCGTTCCAGATGCTTTCGCTACTAAAACCACCTAAGAGATTCTTTGTTACACGTATTAACTTAAACGTTATCTATGAACCTTTTTTTTGGGATTTTATCTTATTCTATGAACTGAAATAAACTTTCAAAACCCCCCACAGTTGTAGGTATTCAGCACCCATGGAGAGTTCATGGGTAGCTGTTTAGATATTTGCTCTTTTAGCTGATACTTGTGACCTAGATACTATAATGAAGTGCAATAACTGCAAAATAAAACTACCTTTTTGAACTTACCAACAGCAAGCCTGTATCATAAATAAATTAAACTTTTTTCAAAGTTTCGTGTCCGTGTTATTAAAAGTTGAGGAATTCTCTCTTGAGGAGGCGATTCTGGATGAAAGATCGAGTCATGTCTGTCATAAAAATGTATTGTCACCAGAACCAAAGGTGTGTGCAAAATTTCAACCCGATCGGTTGGAGGGAACTGGTTTGAAAATCAGTTGCAAGATTTGACCAATACATACTAACTAACCAACAAGGCAAGTAGGTACACGTAGGTATTTATATACCTACCTATTGAGATACCATTAACATAATAAGAGTAAACGACTAATCAAGTTGTTTTAAACACATCTGAAGGCGCAATTCCCAACACATCTCCGAGAGTGAGAACGAACAAAAACTACCAATTACGTTTCTACCTACCTCCCCCTTGAAGGTGGGGTACATAACGACTCTAGTAAACCTATGCGCAGGTCCTAGGTATTGACACGATGAAGAAATTGCAGAAGCATCGCATGTCTCGAGACACCTAGGGTAGGTATACGTGTCCTAGAAGATGATGTCTGTTATCCTGATGAACTAACATCTGTAACCAGACAAGACCACATTTACTATTCTGCCCTCCATTTTGTACGTATGTGTACCTTCATTTTTAAGTATGTATGTAGTTACTCCAATATTCTCATTCAGATCGTGGGTTGAATTTGTGTGTGTTAGGAAATTCAAAGTCGTAAGCTACAGAACTCACAGAGCCTGTACTACGAAATCATTGCATTGTAGTACAAGAGTGTCTATAGGTAGGTAACCCTTAATGGCTACCTCCACATGACCCAGATTATTATCATTTGCTCATCGGATTAAAGGCAGTAGGACGTGTTAAAGTGTCAATGAGATGCGTATTATGTTAATACGCACATCATTGACACTTTTCTTGCCCTTTAGCTTGTTTAGCAATAGCTTGATGTCGGTGGACCTTCTGCCCCTCTACTTCATGACAACAAGGCAAGGGTGGTGGGGTCTTCAAGGGGGTGAGGTGGGGTACTGAGGTAAAAGCCACTTTAATTATGAAAGAAGATTGAGCGGTAGGTAATATGATGCTGGGAGACTTGCTGCGGGGGTAGGGGAGGGGTATAAGACCTAGGTAGCTAGGTATTAGGAAGGCGCCATGTTTTACTAGTGTAGTTCATTTTGAACGCTTTGTTTGGCTTGGTAATGAAGCTTCGAGTATTAAGGTTAGGGTGGGTAGTTGGAGTATTCTTGGAAAAAGCGAACCATTTAATTAGTAATGACGTTGCATGAGCGATCTAAAGTCCACGTCTTCTAATTGTACCTTAGAGATACAGTTTAATGGTGTTGTCTACACAACTGCCAGACTTATTGATTGCAAAGGAAAGAACGTGTTTCTGTTTTCTTATTAACATCGAAACAAGAGTTCAGGAAGATAAGAAAGTACCAGCAATAAAACATTATCCGGTAACAACTCACTGGTGCTACATCCTGTTGCAAGTAACTAACTTTTTCTCACTTTCTTACTTTTAAGTCATCACTTCAACAGACTCATCAAATCAAAGAACTACTTTTAATCCAGTTAGAAATGAACGCCACGTTGAAGTTAAATGGTAACATTGTAGTTTACAATAAACTCTCGAAGATGAGTCTACTATAAAACCACCTCAGTGTATTGAAACTAGACTGGTTCTACTCTCGTTACTACGTTTCGTTGATGAAACACTGTAATGGTTGATGGTAGGTAATCAAAGTGTTTGAGATTTTGTACCAATTTGAAAGCCGTTGAGGTTGTCAGCAGGGATAAAGTGTCCAACTACGAATACATGGCTTATTTGTGTCAGTTACGTTTTATTTCGAAATTCCTTCACGCTTTCATAATTTCAAATTAGCGAAGCACCCAGAAATGTTCGTCACTAGTTAAGAGTAAATCCAATTATTTGGGCTATTGCAGTCATCTATTGCAGTCATCTATTGCAGTCATCTATTCAAGAGACAAATTTATAAAAACTATAAGAAAGAAAAGGAACAGGATCAACTGCTTTGTAAAGTAGCACCAGTTCTTGGAGGTGCAAGTAATAGCTCTATAGATACCTACTGCCATCCATTATTTTGAAGTGCCTCACATGCATGCTCACGACAATTTTCTAAATATTTTCAGCAGCGTACATATTAAGTCGTACCTCATAAAATACATGCTCAGACCAATAAAATGTTCGTTTGGCAGCCAAAGTAAAAGAAACGCTGGGAGAAGTTAATGTTGACAGAGGCCATACAGTCACCTAAGCAGTAACGATAACTCATGTGCATCGTCCGTACTATCACTAGCGGCTCGTAAAACCGCCGCGGGTAGCGGACGCACTGGCGAGAGGAGCGGGACGTGGCGGGAAAGGAATTTTCTGTAGAGGTCTAGAGTTCTCGGCTTTTAAGCTTTCTATCAGAGCTGGTTTTTTTCTCATTGTCTATTTCATTATTTCCAGTTACTGAGTAAGTGTAGCTATCCTTATCTACTCTACTCTAATAATTCTGTCACTAATCGTGCGTAAAAAAGAGTACAGGTATGTATGTATAAAGATAGTATCAGGTGAATCTGCATAGAGGTTCTGTGGTTTTTGCCCGAGAAAAGTCGTGAATTTGTGGATGCAACCAATATTTTCAATGGTTTTATCTCTTTCACGTACAAGATTTTTTCATAAGTTGAAGTGATTCAAACTATTCGTCGAATATTTGAAATCTCAACGATCCCACAACCAATATTATGGCGAAAGATTAGAAGTCAGATCTACGCTCAAATAGATCAACCAAGATTGGTGACACCTTACGTCTTCTTGCAATGCTCCAGTTTCTTCCCGCTCCCGCAGTCCCTTGTCAGCATGCCACCAGCCCAGCCACGTCAGCGGCTCCAACTCTCTAACTCATTTTATACAGTGAATACTGTCCAATTTGGAACACGCACATACAGAAATATAATGTGATTTTATCTGCACTACACTCGTGACAAACTAACTAGAATAAAATGAATAGATGGCCCACATAGTGCGTATGGCGACATTTTTAATTTTGTTTTGGTGTATAGAGCTTATTTTGGACCTTTTTAAATATTCTAGGAAAAATCATGACGGTTTCTTTTAGCCACGGCTTTTTATTATTACTAGCGTTTGCCCGAGACCTTCGTTCGCGTGAAATTATTATAAAAATCCCCATTATTATAGGTATTTCTCCTTTTGAATCGAATTTTGTTACCAATTTCAAGGCTTTTAATTTTTTTGCAAAAAAATATTGGGGTACCGTCCCTAATATTTTTTCTAAAATAAAAGTAGCCTATGTTAGTTCGAAGATTAGCTGGAACACACAGAGAGACAGACAGACAAAAATTTTAAAAAATGTGTTTTTGTTATAAGTGTCGTATATATTTTCATATGCTTTCAGTAAAAAGCTGTTATTTTGATATTACAAAGAGACACTACAATTTAATTTATTTGTATAGATATAGATAATCTACACAATAGACCTATACCCGGTTTACCGATAAAGCTGGACCTAGCTGTACAAGAATTATCGTGCTTTTTATAGTTGTATGTTACAGTGAAGTGAACATATTATTAATTAGAGGTATAGTGTGTATTAGATTATCGTGTTAGTAGTGCATGTTATACTCCGGCGTGATCCACATATGTGCTCTACTTACTGAAGTTATTTTAATTTTGAATTAGCAATCTGACTTCACGGTGACAACAAGGCCAACAGTAAAAAGTTATAATACCTATGTATAACAGGCGAATTCAACCACAACAGTTGAATACGACCGCCAATAAATACTTTAACTAAATTACAGTCCAGTTTAAAAACCCACACGTCCCGGTGCGTCCCTCTGCGCGGCCCTCCCTTGTTTGTTCTGCTAAAATGTTTGCCTCGTCGAGTGCACTCCGTGACCTAGAAATATGCTGTTCGTTGTACCTGAGATTAATGGGATTTGTTATATATCTAGGTGTATTGTTTCATTGTTAGATTTGTGGAGACATCAGCATCAAGTGTTTGTAGAGGACAGCTTTTAAGACAGATGCGATCTAATTTTTTCCATTCAACAACGGACTACACCAATTCTTTCACTGCCTAAGCATAATCAGACTGTGATGTTCTCTGTGCTGGGACTCAAACTACCTCTCTCTGAGGCTGATTGGGTCGAAGCCCAAAATTGGGTGGCTGGATAAAGTTTTACAGGTTGTCAAAACCTTGGGCTTGTGTATTTTTTCAACGTTCTTGGAAAAACATATGTCTTTAAAGAAACATTGAATCTCTCCTATTTTTAAATTTATTACTATTTAGTTACCAATAGTTCTCCGTTTAGGCATCTTCGCGACAGCCGCAAGAAATCCGTGCTGAAAATAAGCGCTGTGAAATTGCGTGCTATTAACCCTGAAGAGATAATTATGATCGCGATTATTCCAACAAGCTGACCGACACAGAGACGTGTGATAAGCGATTAAGTTATGTGATGACCACAAAAACTCAAGCAAATGTAATTGACCAATTAGTTGTAGTTCTGTACAAGTAGTGTGAGGTTACACTGTCGGCGAATCAATTCAACACTTTCTTATTATTGTGTTTAAGCTGATCGATCTTAAGGAGATATGCAATAAAAAGGGCATTAACAGAAAAGGATTTACTGAGATATGCAGATTGCAGATCATGTGCTTGCTGGATATTTTATTAGTTTCATTGGATTGTGCGGAATACAGATACTCCAGAAGTAACCACTTTTCTTTCACTGGTAGCCAGTCAGTTACATGGCCTGGCAAAGACACACATTTTTCATGGACGGGGGACGAAATAACACAAATAGAATTATATTTTGGTTCGGGATTCCCGTCCTCAGTGGAACCTTACTGTAATGTTAATACAGGCCACATTAACGCTCACTCAGCTTGGAAAAATCCAGCGATTATAGCTTTATTATACACCACAATTAGTGTAATAGTCACTGTTCGCTACACTGACGGATTGGCGCAGGGTTGAGATGAGACTACGATATATTTATAATTGTGTTCGAGGTACTGCTGCTACTCACGGTAAGCTTATAAATGGTACATCTACCATTAAACTTTGCTAGAAAATCTGTTTAGAACCATCATTCTAGGTTTAACTAATCAGGGTTTTTATAGGCCTTCAAGAATGTCCTCAAATTTGAACTGAATAGGTCAGTCCTAGAGTACACTATAAACGGCTGCATCATCGCTTGTCTTGAGATGGGACAGTCGTTATATGAGAAACAACCTAGAAATGGGCCTGTTTCCATAAAGCATAGTGGTTAATATCAAATTTTCACGTTATGTGAAATGCCATCTTTTTTCTTTTTCTTCCGTAGTACTTAATAGGGATGAACCGACACCCGACACCCGACACCAGGTTTCAAACCACAAACCTTCATATCCGTTCTCCTCTGCAAGGTGGTTATAAAAAACCTGCCCTCCCGACGACATTACCCTCTTTATTACATTCCGAGCTCTCAATATGTCGGCCCGTTTTTGCCCGTAATGTCCATAGCAATAACTCGTTTGAGGGCGAAGTAACTGTCTGCTCCACCGCCCCTGGCCGCGCTAACAGCCTGCCCCGTGATATTTGTGAACTGATTGGGTTGAAGAGGACATCGTGAGGTAGCGGTGGACTGATTGGAAGAATTTTTTAGGTAGGGTGTTAGCTCATCTCTACATATCGCACGTAAATTTACAGCAAGGAAGACAAAATATACCTAGAATACAAAAGCTAGGCAAAATGTTATAAACACTAGCTGCTTTTAAAAAATAGCATCACGTACCTCATATAATTGCTTTGCGATTGAAAATGAATGGGAATATTATTTCTAAAATTCCCATACTTTTTTTTTAATTAGCACACCCATAATTTTGTACTATTTCATGACAGTATTTATATCTATTAGGATATCTATAGTATAACTTATCCTAGTCAGTCTCCGTCACCGCCGATCTTTCTAGAATCAAAGAGAGAACACAAAATCGAAATTCCGCAAGGTTAGAAATGTTTGCAATCACAACATGTTTCCGTCGAATCTCCTTCACATATAATACACACGGGTATATATATAAAACAAGGCGAGTCCGTCTGTCTGTCGCGACATACGTAAAATATCATATCCGCTCCTTTGATCAGATGCTGCTAATTGTGAAGATTTTCACACAAATGTAGGTGGGATAGAATTTACTAGTTTACGTATTCGAGAAAGTATTAAAGGAACTGTCACAATCTTTTAGCGTCGTCAAGTGTTTTCGTGTGATGAAAATTTTAGGGCACAATTATTTGGGATGGGGCTAGATTTTGTACGTTTTCTTTGGAAAGTTATACAGAGATTATTTGAAGACGTCCAATTTGGAGGCTCTGCAAAAGGTCTAGTTCTGCTTTAAATATATTATTGGACGATACCTGCATTTAATTACGCATACCATGTAATTGTAGGATCATTTATCAGGCTATAATTATAACGAAAACTATGTAAGGCTATCTTAATTTTAATGTAGAATGTTATCGGCACCTGTGCACTGACGAATTTTATTTATGTGTAATATAATCAAACGACGTAGATTTCTCTAGCTTTGAGGTTTTTATTATTCTATTATTTTTTATTTTAGTATCATAAACCATCTTTTGACTGCCTAGTTCATCTCATGGACGCAAATGCCACTTATGAGCCTGAGGTCGTGAATTCGATTCCCTGTTTAGGCAAAATTTTATTGAGTTTTTTCACAAAGAATTTCTCAGTAGCAATCTGGAGTCTGGATTTATGCCCGGTTGATGGCAATAGGTTCGCCCCTATTAAATGGGACTTAACATATCTGGCAAATTTAGGTGTAGGTAGTGTAGGTGCAACTCTACCTTCTTGAATTACAGGCGTGATATTATGCTATCAGCCATAAAACCAGCCATACCTCACCTCCACCGTAAGTAACGCCGCAGTAAACACATAACTAACACACCTAACAATATTTACGATAGGACATTATCGCTAATTTGCTCGCACACTACAGGATGTCACCGCTACACACAAACGTACATTTTTGTCAAATTAAACGAGTTACACTGAGTTATGAGCGCTTTTTATTAGAGAAGTCGTTAAAATTCATCAAAACATAATATATAGGTTAAATATATCAGGTTTTAATAGAAAATGTATGCTAATCTATTTCTGTGGGTGAAGAGTTCTCAGGAAGGAGTTCTCGTTATGCTAATGTTGTAAAACGTACGGATTAAAGTTAGCTGCAGAAAAGCAAAATGTAGTTATGAAATCATCGAATTTCTGAGTAAGTGTCTAACTCTTCCGCTTAGTGAAAAACTGAAATATTATTTTTCTTTTTTTTATGGAACTATGTACATTGTAAGGTCAGTGCCTGTTACACCTGATCCTTCTTCCCCTCCCCTTCTTTGTAAGACAATACACGACTAGACACTATACACCATGAATGTATATTAACCGCATTAAACCCAGGGACGTTGTATTCTTAGAATTAGCCCTAATATACAATACAACAATGAAATAGTAGAAGAAGTAGAAAATACAAAATTTTTGGGACTGGTAATAGATAAAAGCCTAAATTGGAAAGCACATACCGATACTTTATGTAAGAGAATTAGTAAGTCCGCATACGCTCTACATTCACTATCCCCAATAGTATATATGGACGCACTTCTCACTGCTTATTATGGTATAGTAGAATCCCACCTACGTTACGGTATAATGTTCTGGGGTAATTCAACCGAAAGAGAAACAGTCTTTAAAGCCCAGAAAAGATGTCTAAGGGCGATGTTTAAGCTTAAATCCACTGATAGTTGCATGCCATACTTTAAACAGCACAAAATATTAACACTACCTAGTTTGTACATAATGGAAGTAGCTGTGTTTGTGAAGACGAACCCAAATCGTTTTAAACGTCTGGCTGACGTAGTTCCACGTAATAGACGCGACAATAACCTAGTGTGTTGCCATCCCGCCAAAACGGCACTAATGCGCAAGAGCGTCTACTGCATGGCTTCGGTCATTTATAATAAATTCCCAAAGCAATGGAAAGTATTGCCGCTATCATTATTTAAAAGCAGGCTCAGGAGCTTTTTAACGCATAAAGCGTACTATACTGTCGGTGAATTCCTTACCGAGAAAGAATTCTGAAGAAAAAAGATTTTCTGCCTTTCTTTATAATTTGTATTGTGTTTTTAGATAAGTTGTGATTTAAAACTATTTATGCTGTTACTACTAATTGACATATTATTATTCTAGTTGGCATAATGTTATTCCGTTTGACATTATTGATAATATTTTTAAATTTATTTTATTTCATTTTTTTACTTTGACCATGCTGACATTTTTTTATTTTATCATTTTTTTTATGTAATTCCAATGACATGCCACTTATTTGTTTGACATCATTGATAATATTTTTTATTTTTCATTGTTTTGACCATGTTGACATTTTTAATTTTTTATATTTTATATAATTCCAATGACATGCCGCTTATTTTAAATTTATAATATTTTGTAAACCAACTATTTGCATGCCCATGTGACGGCAAAATGTGGAGAACATTATTATAAAAAAAAAAACATCTATGTACCTATTACCCATGTTTGCAAAGAAATAAATGATTTGATTTGATTTGGTTGTTTTAAGTCCGTTTATCAACTAGTTAAACTAAAGGATGAATGTGTAACAGACTGCTGACTTCCACTACTTAAAGAGTGATCTCGTTAGGTTCTAATAATAACTTCTTTCAGAATAATAACAACCGGTGGTCCATGAGCTAGTGCACAAATAAAGCAACATCTTACGACGTATACTTCTTTGTGTGTCGAAATACCTAGTCCCAATAATATCTCATCCACTGATCCTCATTTTTGATGAAATTAAAAGTTTATTTTTTCTGTCATCTGACCTCGTAACTATGCGTCAGTAGTATCAAATTCCTTTCATTGACTTACACAAATTGCTGGTATATGATACACTTTATGATATTTTCATTAGACATTGATCGATTCAAACGCTGTGCCTAACAGAAATCTTACAACCTGAATCACAAACGTATTGGGTTACTTTTTTGATCTAAAATATTAATATAATACATAATTATACTTATTTTTTTTCCGTAACACTGAATTCCAACATTGTGTCATCATGCCAGTGTTGTGATGCTAATCAATGAACCAACCATATTCTAGAAAACGATCAATCAAGATATACTCGTAATTAGGAGCCCCTTAGAAACATCGATCTGAATAATTATAAAACCTAAATCAAATCTATCATAAAACAGCCGCGGAGTACATACTTATAATATAAGCATAATGAAGTTAGAGAGGTGCATAATATGAAGGGAGTGAGATAATCTACAGTAGTACCTACAGTACGGCCACACCACGCGCCCACATTGCGCGGCCGTGTGATTAGCTCGCACTGCGTTTTAAAAGCCTTAAAAGGTGCCGATGTACGGGACTGGGGCAAAGATTAGAATAGTTACAGAAAGTGTATGATATTATAATGTATATAAAACAATCTATGTACAACACTTCTCCGTAAGTACACGTTACTTGCAACTGTCCCGCATTATAAGTGTCACTATACACTCATCAATTAATGAAGAAAGTGTGAGTGTAAGAGAAAAAAAAACACAATAATAAAAGAAGGAAGAAACAAGTGATTATTTTATTACCAATAAGGAATATAGAGGCAAACAGACAGACCAAGATATAACTACAAATACCAACTGAAAGTTGCAGGAGACAACTAGTGAGCAGTAGTGAGATGCTGAGCAAGATTGAAGACACTGAAGGATATTGGTTACTGATGTTCAACAAGTGCTGATCTACAGCCTAATTTGAATAAATGATTTTTGATTGGATAGATACCCGTACGTACTTCGAAGACACACAGGGCTTGACTAAACTGTGGATGCCAGAACAAAAAGCTATATTTCCATTTTGTACAGATAGTTGGTGATCTGTGTCGAGCGAGTGTGGCTCATTACTCGGCGCTAATGAATGCTCGCGCACGAGGCGCACGACACAGAAGCTTTGTGAACGGCAACCTGCGAGCAAAGATACCGTGCAGTATAATGCGAGCTATACTTGTGGTACATTATTATCAAAGTACTGGCTGGTTCTTGGCTCAATTACGATTCATGCAGGACTGTTAAGTAGAGGATCAGTCGTACCTGTACCTATGGACGGAGTGGGGACGCGGCTCCGGACACGGACATTGATAGATGCTGCAGCGAGTATCTGTATGGACTGGAGGTGTCCCTATCCGGAGCTGCAATTTGCATCCCGGTTTGTCCGATACTTTAAGTTGGTATGTGT
Source organism: Noctua janthe (assembly GCA_910589295.1). NCBI lineage: Eukaryota > Metazoa > Arthropoda > Insecta > Lepidoptera > Noctuidae > Noctua > Noctua janthe. Next base: position 18,060,598 of record OU342562.1, read on the forward strand.
TCCTATTTCCTCTATAGGTAATAATAGCTGATTGTTTGAGCAGAAATAGCCAAATGAATTTCAAATATCATAGGGTAGAAACTGATTTGATCGAAAACTGTTTTATCTTCTAGTTACCTACCTCCTCTGCTTTAAGCTTTTGTCACATACGTACGTGATAATGGATTATTTTGAGCTCGCGATATTTCGACGCTGTTGCAAGCGCCATGATCGCGGGAGAATGCGGGTGGATAGAAAATAAATTGAAAAATAATCAATAATCACGAAAAATATCCCGTAAGTGACAGTATAAGTTTACCTACCTACTTACTTCAAACAGACTTAGACTAGATATTAACAGTATGTAATGTAGGTAGAGGATACATCTAATATCACACAAGGATAAACCCTGCCCTTTCAATATATTCTAAACATCAGCGCGGATTACGTCACAAATAACGGCCATACAATAACACATGAAGCAACGTTCTAATTACAAAATTTAAAATCTTTTGATCGTGACGTCAGACCTTCATCAGGCCTCAAAAGATCTTTATTGAAACCCCGCCTTCAATTAACTGACCACCCCCTGTATAATATCTTATTTGTTCATGTCGGTCTGTTTAAAACTTTATCCTGGGCTTTAAACGCTCTAGCTACTTTAATAACATACGAAAAACATGATTAGCGTTACTGAAAAAGTCATTAGTGATTGTCTGGTAGTTAATTGGTATATTTATTTGATTCCACCTCTTGATTTAATACTTCATTTCACACTTCTTCCTTCACAACTTGTAAGCGATAATTTTTAAATCGCGTCCTTAGGTTATCGTAATATCCTGCTGCATGATCTAAAACAATCATTTCACCATGTAAATCAAATGAAACATGAATAAAACGGACGGCACCGCGCGTAAAAGCTAGCACTTAATAAAGAGGCACGTTTAGGGTTTTCATTACACCATGTATAATGGCGCGTACAAATATTTTTAATCCGCTGCCTCATACATCTTCCGCAGTTCATTTTGCTGGACATACTCTTGCTAACATATTTTTGAATACACCCAAAATCCCACTTTATCCCACTTACTTTAAGCCCATTTTGCACTGGATTTTCATTTCCGACATATGGAAAATTTTTGCAAAGGAAATATGTAACATATGCATTATCTGATAAGGTTGAAAATGCTTTGTATGTAGAATGCTATATCAAAAACTGAATAGGTGGCCGGCACTGGGGATTTTTTTTAATGTGTGGATATTGCATCGACGTGTCCGGACGTATTTATGGACAGGTAAATATTTTCGCAGCGAATATAGAGGTTATGTATGTTTGCTTTGATATGGGTGGAGAGCGATATCGTCATAACCTGAGCTGGAAATATCCATTACCTACCTACTGAATATTTCGATGAAACTTTTACGAGTTTCAAAAGTGATAGACATCATAGAAGTCTGAACGTTCTGCACCGACTTGCCTGATAAACAGAACAATATAACACCTTAGGGATGGTTCATATTTGTGGTCTATCGTTTATTGCATAATAGATGATGGATAACCTGCATCCATCATCCCAGACACTTCTTGTAGGTATATTCTAACCAAAAGCGGTCGAAATGCAAAATTGATAAACATTTTCGTCATCCCTGGAGAAAGCCTAATAGTTTAATAAATTTGTTTAAAATAATGATAATTTTTTAGAAAAACATTTCTCTTAGAAAAACATTTCTCTGAGTAAAACACGAAGCAATGAGGAACTCCCAATTTTCGTGTTTACGGCCACTCGTTTACATTCGTTCACAATTGAAAATCTCTTACCCAAAACAATTGACTATCAACTAGAGAGGTAATTCTTTGTACCCTCGACGCCACGTGCCGGTTGATAGTCACTATTAGCCACGGCATTCAAACATAGTCACGTGAGGGAACAGCCGTGTGCGGGAACCGCGGGAACTGCGGGAATGAAAAGGACGCGTGCAGGAACTGAGCCACATTCGCAACACTATCGCTCCACTGACAATGAATTGAAGAATTAATTATTTAAATATTGTAAGAGATGGGTCAGTGGATGTTCTCAGTGATGTAGGTAACGTTTGATAGTGTTCATTGATTTAGAAAACCATTAGAATGCTTTTAAACATTTACTTAGACTTATTTTTAACTTATCAACCTTACCAAGGATTACCCTTTAGGTAGATTTCGCTAAAGCATCATAATAATTAGCAATACTTGTGAAAATGAATGTGTATTTAACTGCTTGTTAGCAAGTCCCTGACATACTTTAAAAGGCAGATAGGCACTACCAAAACTGTAAACACCACAACCTCTTCGCAACCAACACATAACACACCAAACGGCTCCACTCTAATAAGCCGTTCAGTAAAAACAAAAACATAAAAATCACGATACAAAGCCTCTATCCTGAACCAATTGGATGTAAAAATATTCTCACAGAACATCTAAGAGAAGGTAATGACGCGAACTCGATATGAATCTATACATAATTCTTATAAATAACGCACTATATATATGTACACGGGCTATTAGGGAAGTATGGGCATAATAATAAATATTCATCAGGTCTTCTGTTTCTGCCTACAAAAACATATGTGGAGAGGGGTGCTAGTGAATGGTTCGCGGAGATTAATGAAGAAATACCAATCTTTATTATGGTTGAATTTGAAAAGCTAGGGTTAAATGGGCGTCAGTTTGAGAGTAGAATTTTTGAAGACTTTAAAGTTCATAATGAAGCTAAATGAGAAAAAAGTAATTTATGAAAATAAAAACAAAAATGCTGAATTACAGGAAAAACTAAACGACATTTTTGCCACCCCGAGCAGAATCTTTTTAATGCTTGAACTGGAACTTGCAGATAAGCACAAACAAGGAGAGGTCTATCCGAAAAGTCAGATTGTGGATGATGACGACGATAACAGCATAAACGTAAACTTCAGGATAGAATAATATATGTCCAGCAAACAGGTACCACAAGAAGTCGCTAAAAGAACACACGTAAACTGATTTCAACGAGGACTAAAAAAATAACAGGAAAATATACTCTTGATACAAAATGGCATGCACGAATGCACATGACGCTTATTAATGTTTGCACATTACCACAAAACAGTCACCCAGCCACTATGACCACTAAGTGAATTCGTGTGTCCATGCCACCTCCAATTTAGTGGCGCGAACCAATCATCATTACCCGAGGGTCAACCGCGATCAAAATAAACACAACACCGAACGCACCTTTATTTAGAAAGAGACAGACATACGCCCTACACTTAAGAGTGAAAGAGATGGAGCAATAAGTGGCCCAGAGATCGTAAAGAATTGTGCAAATGAAAGATTATGTTTATAGAGTTAAGGTGTATAGTCTAATAAAATTACGTCTTTATCCCCCGGCCTGGAGATAAGTTCTGATTCTCTTATATTGTTGCCGGTTTCATTACGATCCGGAATATATTTTGTGATGACAATTTCTTTTTTTGGTAAGAGTTGTTTTGCCTGTTTTAGTGGTATTCCAAGCTAGAAGGTAATATTTCGAATACAGGACACTATAAACATTGAAATTATTGCCACTGTCATACAGTTTTGAATAATAAAGTTTTCATCTGCGTTTTGACTTATAAATAGTTACCTAGATCTAAGTATGGAAATAAAGATAATTCGACATCATGCATAGTAATATAAACATTGGAAGACAATTTGTTTAAAGGATTGACATCCATCCATCCTCTCTCAACGAAAACATAAATCTTGCACCTACAAAAGGTATAAATCAGACAGTTACTGCTTCTGCGACATTTACTAAATACAATTTCTTATGTATATTTGCTCATAAAATGTAGCGAGATAATTCAACTCATGGTGCTTTCTTTCATTTTATAAATTTAATTCGTCCGTCACGGGAAGAGTGACCTTTTACCACGTGAGACTGCCCATTACATACAAAAACATCACATACGCTACGTAACATCACTGTAAATTGACCTTTACTCTTCAATTTCAAAGTACAATTTCGTTTGCTCATCTGGACGCGTCTTATTCCAGAATGATTTACGTCACAAGACAATGCAATCTATTCTCCCAGGCAGCAGTCTAAAGAAAAAGAAGACGTAGTCTTTCAGGAATTGAGTTGAAATTCGAATGGGAAGAGCTTGGAAAAACTAAAGGAGCTCTCACATTTCACTGAAAAATGTGTAAGAAGTAAGGCAGGGAAAGCCACGGGATCCGTTATAAAGACATATTATTCTTTTGAGCGCGGGACGGTTGTCGAGTCGCAATAAGTCGCCGTAATCCGCGGAAGGTATAGTGCGCGAGATTCAATTGTCATTGTTTGGCTCGGCCCTAATGAAAAATATTTCACTGTACTTTTTTTGAAAGTGTTTTGAGCTCTTTCAGTTTATTCTTTGCGAGAAAGGTTTTGTGTTGCTTCAAAGTTTTCTTTAGAACGGCTATTGTGAGGTATTCTAGGTGCTTTAGTTACAGACGCGTAGGCTGTGGGAAATGGTTTCTCTTTGTTGGAGAAAACTTTTGGGAATTGTAGCTACTTTTACTAATTAAAAGTTAAAAATGTGACTCAAGGCATTAGAATGAGTCGAATAAGTCGATTTTAGTTCAGCTATAATCAAACTTTATGACCCATTTGCCCTTGCGTGGACTGCCGTGGACAATGCAAGCCGAGGAAAACGCCCCTTGTCAGCAGAGTTAGCGATTTACTTGACTAAAGTCGTCCATTACTTATAATGAAACGGATGAGACGTTCAAAACTTTCACATATCGACGGCCAAGCTAACCTATTTGCAATAGAAAGCCCACGCACACAAGTTGTCACATTATTGTATCTGCAAGTTAGAATTTTCAAGTTGTTCGCGAATTCGCTTGAAAAAAAGCACATGTCCAGATTTCCTGAAAGTGTGGAAAGCATTTTGGCGCGGACACAGCACACAGCGGTCACAGTGAACACAGTGGACACAGTGGCCAGAACAAATTCAAAACAACCATAAATCAGGAAGGCACAAATAAAAAACTAAGGTAAGCGCTCCTGTTGTCGGTCGCGCCGAACCGGGCCACTTCCGTTCGCGGCGGAAGCGACTCTATTGGCGTAAAAAAGCTGCGAGTCAACTGGCCAGTTTGTTAGAGGTTTATTGAAAAGCGAACATTGATAAAAGTGTTCGACGACTCGTCGCGCTGTCCATGTTTGAATGTAGCACTTTTGTGTAAACGTTAGGGATTTACGGACGTTTTCAGATTTTGGCAAAGTATTTTATTCTTTAACTTTTTTGCTTGAATATACTAAAAATAAAACATCCAAGAACCTCGTAGGCTTACGTATCTTTTACAGCAAGGCGGCTAGACTACTTACATAAACGATTACTTAGTTTTGTTAAGCTTTGCATATAAAACCTCACGGTATCTCACAACAAACCATATTTTAATTCCCACACAGCACTCCGTCCCCCCCTCCCCCTCCAGCGCACGCGCCGCCATTCGGTACGCACGTGTAGCGCAAATTAAAAACGTTTCTGCCGCGAGTGCGATTATTAATTACCGATAAGTCGTGCGCTCACCCTACCCCGTGAGAGAGGTGCAATTAACGTGCATTGTTGGGGATCATCTTAGTCTTTTTGATTTTGAGTTTTTAAAACGATTTTGGTTTGTTGACTGACAGGTAAAGGGGTGATTTTTGTCGTGTCCAGCAATAACTCAAGTTTAGTGGACCAGTGAGTTTCTCACTGATTAACTTTACTGGAAGAAGTCTTGTCCAACAGTGGATATCCAATGATTCAGAAATCACAAAACACTTTGAATATCGACATGAAAACGACAGCCTATGCCTCTGGCACAGCCTCACTCCTATTTTCCAATAAGTGCGGTGCTGTTTTTGTTTTGTATACCCAACCTAAGTTTTCAGAAAATGGTGCTGTTCTTCACCAAAGTTACTAACATATTAATATTTACATTGCTCTCCCGAGCTGTTTTTTTCAAAAAAAATAAAATATTCACACTAATAGATGATGCGCTTTTAGATACCTACCTACTTAAACATCCCTTATTGCTTGCTAACGAGCTTCAAAATAAGTACTTCTCCCGTATCCCACACATACAATACATAATCTCACTGTAGTGTGGCCCACATCGGGAGTAGTCGGGAGGCTGTCCACGTGGCGTTTTTAAGATCAGCCGCCAGATAACCTTAATGAAAAGATCCCTACGGGCTGATAGCAGCCGCGGTGGATGGACGGTGGGTTGGTACGGTTGGATGGAAGGTTCAAATTGATTGTTGGAGGCACTTACCAACAGTATATTTTGAAGTTCCAGATAAATTATGAGAATAGTTCTCATACTTTTTCCTTCATAAGCTCTTACGTTATTTCAGTTTTTTTAAGAAAACTGAATCTATTTGCACAGCAGTGGTGATGGTGGCCCAGTGGTAAAGGTACTTATGTAACGAAGGTCGTGATTTCGAACCCGGCATTACAGGTACTTTGTGTTAATTGTTACATGATCGCAGCTCCCAAAACGGTGAAGGAAAACGTCGCGAAGAAACCGGTAATAACTACAAAAAATCGACCCGCAATGTGTCGCGTGGTGGATTTTGGCCCACTTCCTCTCACAAAAAACAAGCCTGTGTCCCAGCGGTGGGATCACTATAGGTTGATTATGATAATCAATGTCATTGCTTACACTGGAAAACCCTTCAATTCCATGAACTAAAATGCTTCATACAGGATTTTTTTATTTTCAAACGGCTAACGACTTGAAATAATTTTCTATTGTCAAATTCACCCATCATCTCACACAGTGGGGTCAGCAGAGTCGTCGGACACATGACAGGTATCCGATGCGCGATCCCGCAGACAGATGCGCGGTGATTGTGCGCGCATAGCTTCTAAATTACTTGCAGATAACATCTTAATGCCGCCTAATGTTATTGCACTTTGATAACGATCAAAAGTAGACTGGTCTTGATGAATCTTTGTTGACGTAGGACATTGTAGATAGTCACTATACACATGGTTTATGTTAGGTAATGTACGACAGGACTAAAATTAAGTATTTATTACCTACCTACCTATTTCAAAACTTTGAATACTATCTTGCAGGTACAGTTTTTTTAAATAATTCAACTTTCAGCTTTGCCTTCATTTATACACGAGTTATTCTTGTAAAGCAAGGTGCCAACATTATGTCAGCAACGTGGGAAGAGAGGCAAGGGTCTTGCGGAAAGATTTGGTAAGCACACTGTTGGATCTATCCCTTTTATTTTCTTTCACACTAGTTATATGTGCCTACATGGTCATACATATGTAGGTAAACTCTTCGAAAACAAAAAAAAATACAACTTAAAAAAAGATTGTCTTTGTTAAAAAACTTTAGCAATATTCTTCCCAAACTTTTTAATAACATTTCGTTCTCTAACACAAACATATTTAAAACTGACTGACTCTTTTAATCGCCAGCCATGTGAAAAAGCAACAGCGCATTATTAATAAAGCCGTGCACAGCGCTGCGATTGTGCGCAGAATGAAAAGGCGATTAGTCGCGGCGCGTCCCCTACACCCTCACCTATTGTTTGTCGCGGACGCTACCTACGCTACGCACTATTTATACTTATTTAAATCTCTGTAGATTGGGTGCTACGTATGAGGAGAGAAAGGGCCTAAATTCGCTTGATTGTTAATGCAATTTTATTTAAAGTTAAATTGAATGCAATTCTAGTGAGCTAGTGATGCACATTCCAGTACCGCTAACTTATGTTGCGAGTTTATTTTACATTTCGAGAAATAAAGAGACTTATGTATTCTCACAATAATACAATTAGCTATAGATATAGCTGCTGGATAGCTGCCTAATTTCCAATAACAAAAAAAAATAAATTTGTGCGTAAATATCCAAATTTCTACACAAAAAGACACATACAAACCGAAATTGCTTTAAGACATAAGAATATATTAAACATACCTACATCCCAATTCAAAATTCATTCATCGAGTACTTATGTTATGTCAATTAAAATATAAAATAAGTTACAGGAAGAAATAAGAAATATAAATAAATACAACATCTTTATTAATAAATTAAAATTATTCCTAATAAACAAAAGCTATTATAATGTGAACGAATACTTGAATGAAAGCTGATAAGTAAATATAAACATATTTATCAAGAAGATTATTTAGTTCAACATAATAAGAAATACCTAGCTGCTTACCAAATAATAAGAATTATATGTGTTATTTGCTTGTTAATTTTATATTATTATTGTGTTTTGTGGATTATATGTAATTAATAAGTTTTCATGTATAATTTTATTTTAATTTTTAGCTTTGTTCGACTGACATTTTAACTTTTAAGTATATTGTCTATTTTGATTGAATTTAGATTGATTATTATTATTATATGTATTTTTTGTTTTTATTGCGAATGTAATTGTTTGGTTTTCATGTATATTTTAATTTTAATTTGAAGATTGTACAAATTACACTAAATTTTGCTGTGCCCCGACGGGGTCTACAACGGCTCTTAGCTCTAAGCCTTTTGTATAACACCATATTTTTACCTTGTAGAACGCAAATAAGTATATAAATAACAATTACCAAAATTAGTTGTATCGTATTTCAAATATGTTTATTATATTCGAAAAACTACTGTGATGCAGCTGAATCTGTTTTGAAACTGAAAACCTGAATGTATAACTCCAGTAAAAAATATAACGACCATAAGAATCCTACTAAAGTACTACTACTATTTACGGACATTTGCTGCTCTTTCACGGAAAAACTTCTGACCGGATTTGGATGAAATTTGGCCCACAGGTAGTTTATAACCTGGATCAAAAATCTTAGTAATATTTATAACTTACGAGTATGTTCCCCAGCTGGAACTCATTAACGTCTTTTCATCTCTAGGCTGCTGCAGTTCGATCTAAAGCTGGGACAACACTGTTGCGAGCTGCTCCCGCGTGCGAATTCCCTTCAGCCGCCATTATGGACGGTCGACTAATGCGTCGACGTCACGGAGGGAGCTAAGCCGCTGTCGAATCGCGGCCGATTAAAAAAACGCTTGTTTTCTCCCATGGATGGATTTGAACATTGTTAATTTGATTTCGTTAGGTAAAATTGTTATGGTTGTATTTACATTTTAGAAGGATTATCATGACTGTAGAAATGTGCTCGCATCACTACTAAATGCAACGGAAAACAAGTTGGTGTCAGTAGTTTAGTTTTACATCATACAAAATTATTGCAGATATTAGTCACACTTGCATGTTAGGGCAATTAGTAGATTTATGTGAGCTTAAATAAATAGAGCAGGACCAATAAAGAATTACTTAACAGACTAAGCTGCACCCACAACCCTTTTTGGCACAAATAATAGTGCTAAATAAAAAAATCATAGTTAAATTCATTTGATGACGTATGCCTATAAATTAATTTCTTTTCACCCCGTTCGCAACACTATAATTTTTTGCAGTACATAAAAACACAACATAAACTATCTACATAAAAAGAAGACCGTTAGTCGTCAGCGTTACGTTTAGATAATAGTAATTCAGCAAACCCTCCACCTATACACACGTACATAATTAACATAAAAATAAATTCATAATCACATGAAATATTGCAGTCGTAACTAACAATAACTGCAATTTTCCACGCGATAAATCTTTTAATAATAATATTTAATGTCGTTGACGCGAGCGAGGGCGACGGACACAATGCGACGTGCGACAGTCGACGCGACACAATAGTCGGAGATTTGACGCGGGCGATCGTGTGCACCTTGCCTTTGTCCTAGTCCCCCTGGATTGACGCTGTGACGCGATGAGGTGTAGCCATCGGCCTCGGTTTGAATCGGGATTTGATCAGTAACGGTCTTAGTTTTGTTACTGAGCGCGTGGGTTCCTTTATGTAAAGTTTGGCTGGCTGATGCGGTTATGATAAATGGTTTGACTCTTCAATCCTTTTGATAAAGCGTCTGTTACTATTTTGTTGTTGAATTAAATTACAAACATCGAGGTTAAACAACGGTCATCGAACTCAGCTTTAGATACTTACCTGACTTCTATGCTTAGATAGTTCACTTAACAACGCGCTTGGCTATTGATGATTTTCATAAGAAGAATGACAGGATAAGCTAAATAAAACAATAACTAATTTACTCAATTGATGGCGGTGTTGAACATTTTTTATCCCGTGTGACGTGGATTGTCTCTTGTAAATTTTGACGTTATAAAAGTGCTAATTTATAGTAGTTTATTCCCACAAAACGGCACGGAATTGACAAACATTAAGGAGTCGAAAGTGCGCATCTTTGACGGAGACACCATGGCTTGTTTGCGAGGAATAGAGTTTCCTCGTGCCTCTAGCAAATCTTCGTACAGCAGGTGTAGATCGTTATGCAAGGACAGCAGCATCCTCCGCAGCCGCCACAGCAACATCCGCAGCCTCCGCACATGGTAACGAGTACTTAAGAAGTCTAAAATATAATAGGTTTAAAGTAGGATTCTAAAGATGTGGAAAGTCACAATTTTTTAAAGTATTACGAGGTTTTTTTTGGGAGTTTTTATATATATTATTATAATATGTGTACCACGCAAGTGATTTGATTGTACTATGAGTCTAATTTGAATAAATAACTTTCAACAATCAAAAGATTACATTTTAGCTCACGTAAAAATCTCTCTGGTTATCTACAGATTTTTATTAAAAAAATAAAACGATTTTAATTGAATCTTCCAAACTAAAAGCAAAATGAAATCATAATCATCAGTTATAGGTATCGTCCTGCAGTCGCGAGCTACCCTTCCTCACGTTACTCACATGTCCAGGGGAGCAGGGGACATGGTGCAGGGGACATAGTGCGGGGTGCGGGGTGCGGGGGGCGAGTGAAGGGTGCAGGCCGCTGCAGCACTGATTGTGAATGCTCTTAACATCGATCTGCAAAACCATTTGTGTAGGTAGTAATACAATATCACCTAGTTTAATTTTGTTGAAACCTTCGGCATAAATCAGCTGCTCAGAAATTGGAATGTTACAAAACTGAGTTCCAAAACCTTTTGCCACATGTGTTTTTTTATAAAAAAATTGAACTTTTTTTGACCTTCATCTTTCGTCACGTTGACGTTCTTCAGAGGAGACCGCTAATCTTCAAGTGTAAGGTGGGATGCCTTCAGGCAGGTATAGTCTTCACAGGGTAGCTGTTTGGCAGCTAGATGAGAGTTGCTTGGAATCGAGCTGAATGGCGAGTAATTGGAGAGGCCTATGTTCAGCAGTAGACTACCGTAGGCTGATGATGATGATGACTTCATCTCTATAGATATTGACTAGGATTTGCGTGAGGATTTTTGACTCTTCACATCCTTTCATTCATAGATCCATTCATTCGTAGATCCATTTATAGATATAGCCCGCTAAGATTTCTGCGACAAATTCTTTCGACTTCTTCTTGCTGCACCTCAAACGTAACTCCATAATTACTATCAATACAAAGATTCACATCAACCAAACAGCACGTGAGCTCATTTTCACTTTCTATAAAATCAGCCATTACTAACGTGTTCACCCCATTGAGACTACCCTCCAAAATATAATATTAAATTAACATAAAGCCGTGAGCACGACAGCGAATCAAAACGAGAACATCACGGATATCGTTAATTTGCGACTTGCGTCTGCAGCCTTTTCAGGGGAAGCTAACAATGTTACCGCTTCAATGGTACTAAGTGTGTTAGCAGCTTTTGTTTGTTTCTTAAGATCTGTTATTCTGTTGCTATGGTTACCGGACACCTTGTGTTTTGAGTGGGTCTCTTACGTTTATTTTATTGCTATCTCTGCTTGACGCTTCGTTTTACTGTTCGAGTGTCAAAGGCGTTAATGAAAGCTAAAGCGTCTTCAAAGGTCTATTCCTGCATTGGAAAAAAATTTAGGCATGTCAGTTAGTCCTTGTGTTTCATACTGAACATTAGAAGATTGTATAGGTTTACTCTTCTTTACTACTTATTTATTTACTCTCTTCAAACCTATTTAAAAAGCCAAAACTGTTTTGTAACTAGACTATTAGTTTCAAATTTTGATGCTCCTGTAGAACCTACTAATGGGTTGCTTAGCGGTTATAATTTATTATTTACCATTCATAGCATCTCAATCTGCATAATAGAATTATTTCTTGTTGCGTTTAATATCGCATTTCATTCCCCATAACCAGGAACCCCCAACCCAAAATTAATTCCCCATTTCATCATTAATAAAAAAATCATACAGCCATCAAAAATGAACATGAATCTCTTAAACGTAAACACTCATAAAACGACCTAAATGGTTGTTTGTCTTTATAACACGAGTGTCGAATATTGCCATTTTATGCACGAGGTAATGATTCCAAGGTGGTTTACGGGCACCATGACCATAACCTTTGATTGGGCTTCATAAAGTACCATTTACTATCGGTTTTTAAACAGTCAGGGTCTTTTTTATTAGATGTCATTGCCGTTACCTTGTTACCTGACCCCTGATGGGTGCTTTGAGTGAGGAATAACAAATCAATCATTGTTGTTTCCGTGTTTGTAATTGTGTAGTAGCAGTAGGTACGACGTTTGAGATACAATGTAAGAGTTCGATTGTGAATCAATGATGAATGATTGCATGCACACTTTATTGAATGTTTGTTAAGTGGTGAACAACGTTGACTGTCTAGGTACGAGTATGCTATGCTTGACTAATGTGTCAATAAATATTCTTTGACAACTGTTCTACATTCATCATCATCATTCTCCTGTCCTTATCCCAATCTATTTAACTGTTTTACATTATTTGATTCAAATAACTAATTATTGACTGTGTAATGGTATACAAATTGCTTGTACTTAATATTACTTTGACGATTGACTGGGGAAAAAAACTTATTGCGCCGACCTAAAATAACAAAACCAAATAACATGGAGGGCAGGAAGATTATGACCTTATTTTACTAAAACTTATTCAAAAATTTCTATACAGTGCTTACCTTCAGACATGGTGTCTAGATAGATTCAATTTATGAAACCTAATAAATCTAAACATGACTCATATTATCCACCTTACATTAAATGGTCCCGTACCTTCTAACCCCTCAACGACATTGCAACAAACAAAATAGTCAAATCGATCTTTATTGATGAAATAAAAGTGCATATAAATTTTATGAAGTATAAACGGGACATTTCTAAAAGTTTATGGGCCGAACACTCGTGGGGGACTAAGTACCTAAACCTAAGTCAACGCACATAAAACGAGAAGAAACTTATAAGAAAATATTGATATTTTTAAAATCCATTACCAATTTTCATAGACGGGATTTGTGAATACTAGCAAGTCAGCAGCAATGTATGGCTCTCTTGGAATTTGAACGCCGTAGGGTTGTCCCAATGCATAGTAAAGGAGTTACGGTGACCATAAATTCAAGTTAAATTGGAGACATATCTTTTAATGTGCGTTTATTGAAGTGTTTATGTGGAGGTCTTCAAAGTCGCGCCTCTTCTATTTAATGGACCAACGAGATGAATTTGCGTCTCACGTCTTAACGAAACTTAGTCACTATGACGGTTCAGAACTTTCTAATACGATTATGTATTAAAATTAATACCTATTGGGGTAATTGTTTGATGACAAGGTGAATGGAGTTACTTGGAAAGCTCTTTGAACTAACTTTCGATATTTGTATTAATTGATTTAGTTTTAGTTTAGAGTACTTTTGTTTAGTTAATGACGTGATGTAACAAAATTAATGGTAACATAAACTATTGAAAATTGCTCAAAATCAATTAAGACTGTATCTTAGCTACTATTTTTTTTTTTTTTTTCAGCTAGGTGTCGCAGCTTGAAAATGATGTGTGCAAGCTTCTGGCCTGTTCAGCGCAACATTGTCTTCGATCCTACACCATATTCCATTTGACCCACCACATCGAAACTATGGTACGAGAACTCATCATCTGACACAGGTAGTATGGTGTAACAAAAATGATCAAGAACCGTTGAATCTAGTTTTGTATTGCAAGGACGGCACTATGGGGCACCAACCAGGGTCCTTATTATCATTACTAACAATGTGACAAATGTGTGGGTAGTTGTGGAAGAAAATCAAAATTTGTCCCATTTTTACGACAGGCGCTGCATAATAAAGTGGAAAACTTTGAAAGGAACTTCTAACATTGATGAATGGTCGGCTGTCGGTTGTATTAAGTATTCCCCAGGTTACAAATATACCTAAGTAACTCTTTCAAAGACAAACCAAGTGAAGCGGCAGACGTCTCGACCACCCATCATTACATTACATCAGTACATAGGCTCGTCACAACACGGACTCAGGGGCAGCGGGCCTGCTTTGGACGCGGCGCATTAGGCCCGTGACAAACGAGGATTTTATGCAAACGCCGCGCTGCCGTCGACATACTCCTTTACCGGTGAGGGAAGGGATAGTGCGGTGTCGATAGTTCGGATGCACTTTAATGCCGAAACTGTTGGTAGAAACAGCAAATGATCGAGAGTCAAATAAACATATCGATTTCCGGGAACCTCTTGGAATGAGTGACAAGAAGCTTAAGGCGAATTTTAAAACAGTACTGAAGGTGTTCAAAACAATTTAATATCGTTCAAGAGCTACCAGTGTCAATATTCTAAAACAGCGATGACACACACGTTTGGTGGTCGCGTTCGTTTCTTTGATAAAATTCGTCCTTAGTCATGAATATCTTATTAATTTGTTAAAATTATACAAATACTTTATTAGATACGACATAACCCAAAATACAGTATTTTAACTTTAATTTCGTTCAATCCAACTTCGTCCGTTGTATATCTCTCGAGGAGAGTCAATTTGTTTGCAAACCTGTTGTTTCTTCGCATAGAAACACCGGAATGTTTGTCCTCCTGGTGGGATGTATGTATATTGTCTTCGTGTAGCTGACACCTGACCACTGTATCCACACCAGGATTGAAGGCATTCATACTTCATTTCTATGACATAAGATTTTGTTTTAAGTAACACGTTGTCATCTAACTTTGCCACCTGTTTCCTCTTCAATCCGTCCTCGAAAGGTATAAAAGGATTGAGGTCACATTGAACGCTCTTTGCTTCATCTTCCTCACATATGAACTCCTCCTGTGAAAGCACATTCGTCTCATTTGGTCTCACCAGAGTTCCCATATCCACCAGTTCAGCGTGTGAGTCTACATCTTCTTTCCTGTGGCATACTCTCCCACCGTCAGAGTAAACCAAACAATCGACCAAATAAAATGTTTTGTACCGTATCGTCTTAGACAAGAACAATAATTTATCGATGTTCTTGAAGTGATGGTATCTTATTGTTTCACACGCATATTCGTCGTCTTCTGTTATTTCTATGAAACAGGATTTCAGATTTATGTTCAGGGAAGTCAGTTCTGTCATGGAAGTGAAAGCTACTGGTGAACATAGTGCTTCGGAACAGTTATACAGGATGGTGTTGTTTCTGGGTATGTAGGGATCGTGAGATGGTACATTGGCGTTCGAAGAGCTTCTGCGTCTTGCTCTTGGTGATGCTTTGCAAACTGGTTCTAGACCCTGAAATTTTTAATTGTATCAATTAATTTTACATAGCTAGACTTTGGCTAAATGAGGTATATTCAACGGTATGGAAGTGGAAGACCCGTTAAACAACATTGATTCGCACGTATTAAAAACTAACATGTAGGTAGCGTTGAAGGCTAACGAATCGTATTAGTCAATATCATTTTCCGATTTCTGCGTGAATAGAGTCCGGGCACAGCTACTAGAAGTCTCATGACTCCTACTTCCGATTAAAACATATTACATAAAAAAGTTTTACCTCATCTATAACACACGTAACATCCCTATTGTAAACCTGTAAATATTAAAACTGTTAGTTTTTGTTGCTTTAGTATAGGTACTTAATTTTATCATTGACTGTAAAAAAAATCGTATATTATAGCTAATAATATTTTTTATTATTATACTCACCGCATTGACTTCATTTAAGCACACAAACAAAATAGCGAATAAACATATAAGAACAACAGTCATTTTTAAATGATAAAATAGTGTATCTACGAACAAACAGAGAAAGTCATCATGCAATGAAAAGTTACTGCACTCCGGTCCATTGCACAATAATGGAATAACTAATTGGAAACTCACTGATAACGAATACAATTGTTATGTACAAGAAAACACAGTGCGACATTTATTAAGAAGGTTTCCCACAATGTAGACCGATGGCCTGGTGAAGGCTGCAGGTATTCACAGGGTGCGAGAAGCACAGGATCGATCGACGTGAAGACGTTTAGGGAAGGCCTATGAGCAGCAGTGGCCGTCATTCGACTTCGTCATTCATACAAGACAAAACATTCAACAGTCACTAATGTAACCACATTACAACGTGTGACTCCCAAAGTAATATCGATAAATTATGACAGTTTCACAACACTGTGGATATTCAAATGAGTAGTTTAGGCGTAGTAGGTAAATAGCATTGCGCGTATAATTCGTTCAACCACAGAGCAGTGCTAACCAGTATAACAGCGGTAGGTATAAGTAACAAAATAAAAAGAGACTGCTAAGTTTGATAATTAATAGAAAAAGAAGCCAATGTTAAGTCCCTAATCAACGAAACTATAGACCGACTGCTTTAATGAGTCCTCGCGATGGTATCAATTTAAATGGAATATTCTGAAGGTTGATCACGTATTGGTTCAATTAGTAGCATAATCCACGAAGGTATTCTTCGTGGATTATGGTTATATTTTAAAGCAAATAACCTGTGGGATATTTTTAGGACTTTGTGGACGCTTAATGTGCCTTTGATGGGTCAAGGCTGAGGACTCATTATAACGGTCGGTCTATAATTAAAAGCTTCTTAAAACATTGACGATCAAAAATACACTTAGCAAAGTACTACCAAAAAAAAGTCAAGGAGTTGCAACTGTGAAACGTTTTTCAGTAGATGTGCAAATTAAAATTGATCTCTTGGATTCTTTGAATATTTTTTATTTACTTTTATTGTCTCACTGTCTTCACTTACCTACGGCATTCGCGACAGTTTCAGCGATTGACTACACTGTAAGCTGTCGTAAAAACCGCCTCCCCGGTAATGCAGTCGTTTTAGCCACTGACGCATGGCTATATAGTGTGTTATGTAAATCTGTATGCATAATTATGCTGTGAAGCGTTTTCATCGTAACAATATGACTATTTTTTGATGCAGTAAATACGCTAACTTCGTATTAGATAATAGTTTTATGACATTTCTATCATTTGGAAAATCAATCTTTATTCTCAATTCTGTAACTGTATCTACGGACTGAGACCTTTTCCATTTTTAATGACGTGACTGTTCCTACAAGTTAACACCTATAACTAGACAAATCTCATACAATGACTTTGAATATTGATTCTACAGACAAAATAATACTTCGCTTACGAGACAATCGTAAGCGAAGTATTATACAAGTATGCTGGCAGAGAATTGAAACAACTACAGCAGTGACCATGACAGTCGTCAATACGTCCCCATACGGGGCCACAGGGAGGAGTCACTGTACGAGCCCACGGGGAGGTGTCGTCGTACGGGGCCTTTACACCTCGTAAACGTTGGCAATTGAGCTTTATCGATAGTCTACTACCGTAGCAATGAATTTTTATTTAACTTTAGAAGATTGAAGATCTTTGTATTTGAATATTATTGGAATTCCTTATTGTCTAATTCAGACCTTCGATAAGATGGATTTTTTGATTGAACTTCTGAGGTAGAAGTTTTGAACGGTGTATCATTGTATTAGAGCTTTATCATAATTTTCCAATCCTTGTCGCATCCTTGTCGCAACAGGGGCTCAGCACATCACAGAACATGTCAACTGTCTAATGAGAGCTTATTAAATACCGTAGCAAACAAGGTTAGCTGGCATCTAATACGTTTTCGCAATGAAATGGAACTGTATTATGATTCAGTATGTAATGTAGCAACACCGATGATGTGGATGACACCCGAACACATGTAACTCGATTACATTTTCAATTTTATAAAACTGGGCGTCAAGTGTCATGAGTACGGCCATAATATTAATCAGAGTAGGGTAACAAGATTTGGAGCACGTAATCGGACGGTCTCAGCGGGGTGCGGGACACTTTATTAGATTGTCGCCCCAACCTGCCAGCGAATGAGAAGAAACGGACGCTGGGAAAACATTCGCGTATGAGTTCGTTGCCAAATGTTGGGAGGTGTGGATGGGCTGTCAGACGTATATTTGTTAATTCAAAAAAATTGTGTAAAATATATTTAGGTCAGGAATTGGTGTATAACAAAAATATGTTGCGTATCTATTTAATTTTAACTTATAATTGACGGCACGGTTGGCGCAGTGGCTGAACGATTGACTGCTGCGCTTCGTGACGCGGGTTCGATTCCCGCACGGAACAAATATTTGCATGGCCTACAGGTAGTTGTTCCGGGTCTGGCTGTTTGTATATGTGAATTTAAATGTTTGTAAACGCACCCAATTTAAAAATTTTAATTGTCAATCATTTTTATTATTTATGAACTGGACAACTGACTCGGTGCTACAAATCATAATAATCATCAGCTAAATACTGATCAGCTTAGTATTTTGTTGTGACAAGTAATCCAAACGACCTAAAAAAACTATAATCCAATTTCTCACACCAAAATGCACAACTGATCAAAACATGTCCCACATCCAGCGCCAATAATAATCGACATTTCAGTATCTAATACTAACATTACGTCAACGGCGTCACACGCAGATGAAACAATCGAATGACGCGCAATGACGTCTGCGAAGGGTGACAAAGCCACGGATTTTAACCGGAATCCGACCGGCACACAATAGTTCACAAAAAGTTCACCTCACCTTCCCGCACCCCGCGCCCCCCTCACCTACAATAAATTATTCTCCCAATGATTTTTAGTCCGTGCGACACATTCGCATGATTTATAACGCGTGCGAACAATGCTAACCGGTTACGGTATAAATCTGTGCGCATTGGGGGTGTTACTGAAAAGCTTGTTGTTTCCAATGTACGAATAGTAATTATTGTTGAACATATGGGCTGAATGTATTTTTTAAGTCATTGTTGGGAGTGAGTGGATGGGTTGGAATTACCTAACTTAAATAATCACCATTTGGTTTGGCAATAAAAAATAAGGAACTTTTTAATAAAACTTTATTGATATAAAGGAACAACTGCTGAAGTGTAACTTGATGTAAAAATACTTCCAACCATAATTTTTTGCCATGCTTCTTCCACGGTACAATATCCTCAATAGCATAAGCTGGTTGAGTATGTACTCCACAACACTATTTCTTGTCCTCAACTAACAAGTACCTTAACTCAGAAAGTTTCATCTGAACTTGGTTCAATAAAAAATCTTAATAACATGTACACAAATAAATCTTCAGGAATGGTAATTTACGTTTTCTCAATCATAAACATTCTGATATACGACTCTTAATATATAAGCATATCTTCGAAAACAGAAACATTGATATTTACGTCACCGTTATTCGAAACGGTATAAAAAACAAGCATGGCTCGATTGAAAACAAGAACATTTTTTTCCTCAACAGATAAGAAATCATCATTACCGTCAAATGGCAGGGGATTCCGAAATCCATTCTCGTCATTACTTTCGCGACATTGACTGCTCAGCACGCATCGCCAATAAAAACACGTCGGGACACGGCGAGACCTCCTGCCAGCATGTTTATTTTGTCACACCGCTCCCTACTCGCGCACCCCTTGCCAAGGTATTATAATTAAGCTCATTTGTTATTTTTGCTCTATTCAGCGGACGCTGTGGCGCGCAGGCGCGATAAGCCCGCCTGTATAGGTGCGTCATTAAAGCAAGTTTTTGATGCGCACGCGACTCCGACCCGCATTATCTTTTTATCGTTGCACCCCATGTGCAGGGATTAACGTGTGGGACAGAGGTTTGGAACTTTGTCGAATATTATGATATAGTTTAGCTTACATCATTTTACTTTGTACTAGTAAGGAGACTAAGTGTAATTTTGTTAATTTTGGGACTAATCTGATCAGAAAAATCAGATTTTAAAACGAATACTAAAACTGTTTGGTTTGTTCTGAAATTTTAAACCTACAAACCTACACGAAATTATGCTTAAAATAAACCGTTACCAAAATTGAATAAAAAAAACCAGTTCCATTAATATTATTCAAATAAAAGCCCTACTAAAGGGGTTCTAAAAACTGAACATCAGTGCGTTACCTCTGGCGATAGGTGCACAATAGAGCGCACGCGTGTCACCCGTGTGTCACAGAACAAATATTGCATTACCCGCGTCCCCCGCGCTTCACAACCCGCACGGCACGCGCCGTGTGTCGTGAGAGTCCATTGTTTCGTCCCCTGCACCGCTCGCGGCTTGGACACCCTACTCGCTAATCCCACGGAAATTGCATCATAAGTGGCACTGATTTTTTTCGTTAATTTTTGTTGTGTTTACTTTTTGGTCCAGAATTGACTTTCTTATTCCACTATTTTCTTTTTATGCCAATGACATGTAAAAAATTACAATCGCAACATAAATTTTGGTAACGATGTCGCCATAAACATCTCGCTCTACAGACCTACCAATTACCTACCAATGAAAATCACGGTCCGTCTTGACCATTGCGTGTCTTGATCTATGATTTGTCGTTGCATCAGTCTAAGAAATTGCCATCTGTTGCCGCCACGCTAAGGGATGCCGTGACAGCATGATTGATGTTACCCATCCAACAAATCACCTCTTACGATATCCATGGGAGACTCGAAGTAGTACCATCATAGAAATACCTACGAGTATTAACATACTATCACAGTAGCGAGATCAACACATCAAGTGCTAATGAGATGACGGTAATAGATAGAGCGTCCCCTTACAAAATAGGTGCGACAAACAGAACACTGTGTTCTCTCAATAATGACCATGATGCATCACTAGACCCATTCGTACCTCAAAAGCTTCATTCTATTATTATGAAAACCATAGCACCTAAAATGGAGTACACCATTTACACGTTAAATATCAAAAATTGCCTGCAGTTCAAAGAAATAGCATTCAATTAGAAAACAAAAGGGCTAAGGGTGCTATCGCGGCGGCCATCCGACCATGCGGGTAAGGAAATTATTAATTTGGACCTATTAACGTTACCTACACCAATTGAGGACAAAAAGGTCCCCTTCCTACCTCGGAATACCTTTTTAATAAAGGGACATGGTAAGCGTTATGTCTTTGACAATGAATGATGAGTTTTGGGAGGTCAGAGGTTGCGAGAAGGTACTGAGGGTTTCTGTATTGATGGAGGTAAACAAGTTGAGAAAATATATGCAAATAAAGTCGCAGATGGAAACGAAAATATTCTTTGTTTCCTTCATCTCGTTGGTTTTCGCTTGTCCAAGGGCCAAAAGACGGCCAAAAAGTTACCTACTTATGTTCAATATCTTTTAAGATTGGTAAGATGATTCAGATCGTACTGTAATATAACCCCAATTTCAATTTACATTTTCAAGACATCGACCGCTGTTTGCTTGATACGAACTGAATGAACCAATAATGCAAACATGGCTCGGAGTGATTTCCAAACTATATTGTGCTGTTGATCATGTAAAGCATAAGCATAAGCATAATCAGCCTATTAATGTTCCCACTGCTGGGACGCAGGCCTCCTCTCTATGAGAGGGAATGGGCTATAAATCCACCACGCGGGCCCAGTGCGGGTTGGTAGATGTTACATACCGGTTTCCTCACGATGTTTTCCTTCACCGTTATTGAGAGCAGTGGTGATGAAATAACTTACACAAAGTAATGCGCCAGGCTGGGTTTGAAACCACGACTTACTGCTCGTAAGTCGGGGTCTCCACAACTGGGCCACCGCTGCTCTCGGTAAGTAAAATGTCGAACTAATAACAATTCTCAAAAGAAATCGATTACTATCTCTTAAAAATAAAACAGTGCAAAACAGAATCAACAAAATGTTCCCTCTGAAACCCAACACCTCGGCACTACCACATAAAACAAAACACCTCGAACTCACGATATAAGGGTTCAATTGTTACCTTTTGATGTGCACTAAAAACGCTTAAAACTATCTCGGAGGGTTCCGTATGCGGGCTCTCTATTAGCTGGAGACCGAGTTCGGACTCGCCCTTAGACTGCGGGCGACACCTTTACAAAGTGAAGCCTTTATTTAATTTCTCATACATTTTATGCTACAAAGGGATTTTAAGGGATAACTAGTTTAACGAGGGTTGCCGCTCGCATGTAAAACATGTGGAAGAATGGATTAAAGCTGTGGTAAGTGGTGCGAATGTTCTAAGGTGGATGTGGTCATTTTTTATTTGTGAAACGACCTTAAAGTGGGGACAACTTATAATTGATGGAACTTGAAGCAGCCCCTGGATATAGTGGTCTTGAAGATATTGCAGATTCGATTACAGCGTGCTTTCGTGGTCATTGGTAGTGCATCCATGGAGGTAAACTTGATTGTAATTCTTCTTCTTCTCCGTGTCGCTGGCATGACAGTAATATTGTCCCACAACTTTGCCACTTCCACGGCGGCGTCTGTGACAATACATTACTAATCTGAAATCATACAAGCGACGCTTACAAAATCAAGTAAGTCAACAACACAATTGTAGTCATCATCATTATGAACCCGGAATCTCCAAATGTCCTCAAATCATGCACTACAGAAACAATTGGTCAATCTCATAAAAGCCAATGGTCTAACAAGGTGAGCCGGCCTCGTTCCGTCAGCTGACTGCAATCAACTCGACTGATCTACTAAGGTACAAGTAGTGATGGCACCTACACGTACCTGAAGCACCTCATCCAATTGGTGGATTTAGATCAGTTGGATTAACATAAGATAGGGTGTCTCTCCTTGTGTGTCAAAGAGATAACCTTTGTTTTTATGATTAGGTAAAAAAAACTACTATTCAGCTTCCATTTTTTTTTGGATTAGAGTCAGCTGTCGATTAAAAACCTGTAAATTTCTTCTAGGACCAATTTAACCAATGAAAATTTACGTGATCCACATTCAAACTGTCAGTATTACAATTGTTTTGAAATATTGATACTGACAGCTTTTGAACGCCATTTAGATGGTGATATGCTGATGACGATCAGTTTTATTTGTTAAATCCGGCCAGATTGAGCCTTTTGGTACCAAAACTAGGATGCTAATTTAATTAGATAAGAATCTAAAACCACAGACTAACATAACATCATAATTCTGTATTAATATCGTTCAGGGTAAATCATCTTCAGACAGACCAACAGTCCCATACAAACCAGAAACAATACGTTAACTGTGGTTCAAGGTAGATACTTGAGACAATAACCTCTGGATTGCAAGTACTCTTGCGCCGGCACCCTACGCGTCGCCCGTACCTGACAGCACCTAAACTGACTCAATTGGTCCACATGTGGGTCAATAGAACAGGGAGATCTTGGAGTGGATATGAAAAAAAATCTTATACCATGTCTACTTTAAAAGCTCTAATATTTAAGGAACTTTCAAATTAGCGAGGTTTGGATGGTGCCTCCCCCATGAGAAAAAGGAAGAGAAAAAGGTTTATTTATGTATGTAGATGGTGTAAATGCAAAAACAGTTGAACCTGTTGGTTGCCTTACAAAATTGTTACCTCTGCAATCGTTCTACCTTTGTAACCTCTGGGAACAACAGACATTGCAGGCGCAAATTTGATCGATGGTAGAGGGGTTAAAATTCCGCATACGTAGTAATCTTTACTTGTGAAAGCTCTTTCATTGCACTAATTAAGACAAAAGAAAAAACTGTAGCCTACCCTATGATAGAGCTCGTGTCACATTCTTCTTCAATGAAAAAGAGAAATTAATATACTCACATACAAATATTTAGGTTAGCTAGTGCAGTCAACTCCACGCCAGTCCCTGTGCTCACGTGGATCCTATTAAGTAAATTGTTTGAGTCACCGGCCACCTGGCGGGCGAGCACCTTAAATGTCGCTCAATTGACCGTCATCATCTGTACCATACGTGCACGTTATATCGTCTGTTTAGATGACGTTATGTGGGCTATTTGATAACGTTGTGTGGACATTAATGGAATAGAATACTGGTCTGGTCTGGTTTACCTGCTGATGTGGAGAAGCAAATAATGTGTCTGGAGAAGATGAACTATGAATGAAGGCTTGCCCATTGTTAAGTGAGTCACAAAGTCTGATGGAGCCAGGTTCTGAAGAGCCGACTCTTCTATTTCTTGGTCTCTTGACATTCTCAGGAGTATTTATAAGGAGACACACCGTCTATCATAAGTATATTATCATGTTTTACCTATTAGCCCGTGCCCCGTGCCCGCACTATTTCTAATAAAATGTTAATTTAAAAAGTAACTTCCGAGCTCCAATAATCCCTGAGCCGTTATTAATTCGCCCTGTGGCTTCACGGTCAAATACATAAAGACCCCGACCAATAAAAAACATTAAAACAATAATTTGCAAAGCAATTAAAAGCTCTCATCATCAACTTATCTTCCGATCTCTGCCCGCATCGGTCTGACCGGCCGTGTAGCGGGCAGACTGCACAATTGAGTCCGATGAGGGACCAGACGGTGGGTACTTAATGCTACACGAATTACTAATGATATATGGCCTCGGTGTGGAAAATCATTTTAAGTATTTTTAATGTGGTGTATCTAACGATAAACTTAACATACTAAATCGCGAACTATACAGAATAAAATCTATTGATTTAGAATGTTATCAATGGTTGTACCTAATTGTGAAAACGTATAACTAACTAATTATTGTTATTGTTATTGCTTTGATGGTTCTCCTAAAATATTTTTGTGCCACGGTACTCCGAAAAGGTTGCATGGACAAATCTTTTCTGGCTTAATAAAATCGTAGTCAAAGTTACGCTTTATTAGAGATGAAGAACTAACTTTTACCTATAAGGTCAAAGACTAAGTATTTTCATACAACGTACGACATACTTCCACTCGTCAGCGATACGAAAAAATATTTCGATGCCATCTTTCAGGTACGATTAGGTTGCATGTTTTAGTTACATATGACCATCTAAACAATAAAGCAGACTATAGAGATTTTCAAGCAACCACGGTATTACGCAAAACGTACATTTCACCGTTTCTAAAGCATGAATATAATTACAATCCAACATGTTCCAAACAATAGTTCCACTCTGTCTACCTAGGTTACACTCCACTGCACACACTCTAACTTTAATTTAGCCCTAACAAAAGCGTAATAACATATTAATGCGTCGGCCAGGGCTGCTATCGATCGCATCGGCGCGGTGTAACTCGATACTCGTTACTGAACAAAAGAACGCCAGGTGTTCAACCCTAGCGCGCTGATGGACGAATCTCTCGTGCAATAATATAGGGGTAAAGATGACTCGAAATTGAAATGCTAATGTTGTTATAGGACTGAAATTTAAAAGAGAACATGTTGATTATGTATTGTTCGCGGGTACTGGTTTTTTTGGCGTGTGTTCAACTTGGCATAAGGTTTATTTTGAATTCTGGCATGATTATTTTTGATATTTGGAACTTGTGAAGTGCAGTGTGGTTTATTAATATTATCGCAAAACGTTAACTTTCTTACTGATGTAGTTTATAAACAATAGTCAAGATAACCGGGAATTCTTAAAAGCTAACGAAAAATAAGGTATACAATTAACCTTAGAATTTTTCTAGAGCAAACAATTTTTTAGTCTTGTTTACTTTTATCTACGTCACGATTACTCGTTGCTTCGCCTAGAGCTAGCCCATTCAATCATAATTTATAGAAACTGTCACCAAGATTGGTCTGAGAATAGGCACAATGATAAACAACTTAGGTGGCTTATTCTGGAAAAATATATCTTAATGTTCCAACCGACAACATAACAATATCTACCGAAAGTAGTCTCGCAAGTAGGAAATGATTAAAAAATATTTCATCGTCTGAGAAATTAACTTAATAAAATGTATTGTAAATAACCTATAAGTAAATTGTAAGTACCTGGTCATGATTACTTAGGTCTTGTCTCGAACTTCTCGATAATGTGCACAACGTTCACACCACAGGCCTGATTATCTTTATTTCAAAAGATTCACTAAACAAACTTTCGAATTCACCTATTTCGATTGTTTCTCATATACCTACTTAACTGATTTCCTTCCAGCTTCCACTCACCTCCGGGTACAATAAACCCCAACATACTGAAACCGTTTAATTATCGTTCACCAACCATAATCCACAAACATAATCCGTTGACCCAGTACAAGTCAAACAGACAAAATTTATTAATCGGCGGGTCTTCGAGACCCGTGCAAACATTGCAGGGTTACGCTTAAGTAATTACCGTGGGCCTGTGGAGCTTTCATAACTTGCTATCGACACAGACTCGATTGTTTAGTGTGTGTTACGATAATTTGGGGGTAGTATTAGATGTTACTTGTTTTAGGAAACGGCTGTAGTGTAATTATTAAGGCCGGTTGTACTGGCAAGCAATTAAACATAAATAATTAAAATGGAACCGAATTCTCCATACGAAAATATCTGTGAGAGACATAAGGTAACTGAAACTTACCTGTGGGTACGTTGATTAAGCATAGGTGTAGGTAAGCAGGGGAAGTCCCTGCCAGAGTCTAAATTTACGGATAGCAACAACCTTTTAAAACTTCTGACAAAAAAGGCTACCTGTGTGATCTTTCATTTATTCATTCATTTCATTAACTTATGCCTAAATTGTACTATTATGTCTAAGCACTAGAGCAAAATATTAAAACAACGTTTTTCTAGAGTCAGTTCATATCTCGATTTATGTGGCCACTTCCTTTAGCAGGATAATATTACAATAAGGAAAGAATTCTCTCATAAGGTATGCATTTAAATATTCTATATGGAAATTCTTTCCTATGATAATACGTGGACGAAGGAAAAACAAAGAGTATCTAATATCACATTCCATAATTTGTAATAGCTAAGAGGAAATGCATTATTAAAATGTCTGTATACTTCTTGAAGGTTTATTATAATAATAGGAATAGGTTTCTTTACATAGAACTTTTCCGCCATATATTATTTTAGGTACTGATAGGTCAGATCAAGTGGTTTTAGGTACAATAGGGAGGTGCACTATTATGTAGGATACAGTTAGGTTAGGTTAGGTTAGTGATTGCTAGGCAAACAATTGCCAATATCCGCTGTATCATAATTGACAGCTGTTCCAAACATGGGTTTATGCATAAACGCTGCATGAAGCTATGAGACGTTTGTATATCGAAAAATGACTGGTATAGCAGTCGTTGTTATTTACGCGTTTATGTATAAACTCCGTAGATATTACGATAACACATTTTCTTAAATTAAATACCAAAGAAATGAATCATTGAA
This sequence comes from Noctua janthe, assembly GCA_910589295.1. NCBI lineage: Eukaryota > Metazoa > Arthropoda > Insecta > Lepidoptera > Noctuidae > Noctua > Noctua janthe. The sequence goes on from OU342562.1 coordinate 18,088,029, forward strand.
GTTAATCGGCATAGTTTTCAGGCCTACTCTTCTTTTACAATCAGTCGAAATTTAATACCTTAAGAACTATAATATCAACTACCCACTTACGTATTACAGACAAGGTTTTAATTACACCACCTATACACACATCCTGATGGGAGGGTTCATGGCAATCTCAATCCATTGTTTGGTGCGCAAACAAGTGCGTCTTACCCCCAGGTGAAACTAATAACTTTTACCACCACTCTGTGCACACATATATATGATCGTACGATCATATTTTGTGTACCCACTCGTAGTGTTGGATAGACTGATTGAATACTGTCGATGGGATGTTTCTTTGTTTTGGGAAAGTAATTTGGTGTCAAGAATAAAAATATTTCTACTTCATTTTGTGGTAGGTATACTGTTATTGTTTTCTGAATACTCTTTTTACGACAGTCTGAAAGGTTGGAATCATTGAAATATTGATGAAAGGGACTGCCATTTAATTGTTTTCAGTTTATTATCGTAACGTTATGTTAATGATTAGCATATTATAGTCGGAATATACATTGAAGTAAGAAGAAAATCGATAAGGAAACTCCGATTTCCAATGAATTTCTCTTTAACTACAATCTATCTTTGAAAAATCTAGTGTGACCCCATGTGGAACCTTGCTTGTTAGTCTTCCGTTCAACAAAGTCTTGGTAACATATTCACCTACCTAATAACAATAAAATGTAATACTTCCAGAGATGGGTTAGTAGCATGTTGTACTAAAGAATTATTCATTACATACGTGTGCTGTGGGGGACAAACGCATAACCTCGCAGTTATAGCATGTGTAAGTAACGACACGTGTGCTCGTGCCCTTGTGAATTGTCTGCTTTGTAATATTTACCTCTTCGTCTTGTATTTGTGAACTTGCAACATGACTGGACTCGGGTAATGTAGTGTTTGGTTTACTTAAACACTCTTTTTTATTAAAAAAAGCTATATTTAACATTTCAGTAGAGCTTCCGAAAGAGTGGGTCTTAAAATGAACATGGACAAAACCAAAGTCATGTTGAATGCCCATGTAACACCCACTCCTATCAATATCGGAGACTCTACACTCGAAGTCGTAGACGATTATGTCTACCTGGGACAAACGGTCCAGTTAGGCAGGTCTAACTTCGAGAAAGTGGTCAATCGTCGAATCTGACTCGGCTGGGCAGCGTTCGGAACGTTGCGTGGTATCTTCTCGTCCAACTTACCGCAGTGTCAAGACGAAAGTCTATGACCAGTGTGTGTTGCACGTGATTACATACGGGACCGAAACGTGGTCGCTCACAATGGGCCTTATCAGAAGGCTTAAAGTCACCCAAATGGCAATGGAGAGGGCTATGCTCGCAGTTTCCTTGCATGATCAAATCAGAAATGAGGAAATCCGCAAGAGAACCAAGGTTACCGACGTAGCCCGAAGAATAGCCAAACTTAAGTCCAAGTTAGTTTTGCCTGAATTAAAACACAATTTATTTTTTAAGTGGCAGTGGACAGGGCACATTGCTCGCAGAACGGATGGCCGATGGAGCCGGAAAGTTCTGGAGTGGCGACCGCGAACTGGAAGACTTTGCGTTGGAAGGCCTCCCACTAGGTGGACCGATGACCTGGTAAAAGTTGTAGGGATCCGCTGGATGCGAGACGCACGGGACCGGTCAATGTGGCGACACTTGGGGGAGGCCTATGTCCAGCAGTGAACGTCTTTCGGCTGAAATGATGATGATGATATTTAACATTTCCTCACGCATTATTGCATTTTTTCCAAATGCCCTTTAATTATTTAGCCTGTATCAAAAGACAGTGAGGCTGCGCTGCATTAAGTACCTATAATTTGATTTTCAAAATTCCTTTTTATGAGGAGATATACCATACACCTACAATTCACATAATAAACGTCTAAGACCTACGTAATATTACGGTTCCATCAGGTCCTCAACGAGCCCGCTTATCAACGTTTCATAATGAAATTGATGACAATAATACCCCCCTAAACTAGTTAGGTAGAAACGTCAAGATTGACGGTGAGTTTCGTAAAAATTGGATTTTAAGTAGGTAGTACTTAAGGTTGACTTTTCTACCTAACTAAGATCAATAACAGACCACTGCGACCTTTCTTTTATCAAAATGTAATTCTTATATTAGCTTTAAGTCTTTGAATATTCTTAGTTACATAAGAAAATTGACTGTAATTAAATAAAATCTACCCTTTGTAGAGCGCTTGTTTTAGTGGGTGCACCGCAGTTTCCTAGAACCTGGTTATTGTTAGCAAGGCGGGGGGCACCCCGGCACATAGCTAGCGCCGGCTGCCAATGTTTCCGCGATGTTATTAATTCAGGTGGCAAGCAATATTGTCTGCTACCCACCTCCTGCATAGTCAATTAAACTTTCATCTATCACGTTGGTATTGGTATTTTAGACTAGGGTTGAGAGGTTCAGCGTCAATCTTATATTTTACTTGTTCAAAACAGACAAAACTAAAATTAATATGTACCTAATCATGCAAAAGAATCAAGTATTCATTGTCCTGAAATAAAAATCAACTCAAATGAATATTGTACCTTTGGTGACCTACAGAATCACATGTAATAGGCATATTTTCTATGGTTAGAAACCAAGACTTGTTTGAATTGATTTTCATCTGCTACACCATATTGATCCTGCCAGAACTTAAAGGTAAATGACCGTAAGATATTAAAGTGCCACATTTTATCTGTCTTGTAGATTGAGTGGCGTCCGCGGGGAGGCGCGGTGGTCTCCGGTCACACCGGCAGAGTGGCGGCGCCGCTATTCTGGACGCAGCTTCACCATCCTGTAAGTTTTACCTACTACTACTACTTTGTATTATCTTTTACAATTATTATTAATTGTAAAATTAGCATGCACTTGATGCTAATTTTAATGATCAGTAGAGGACGTCGTAACCGTAAAACTGAATGTCTAGAACTGGCTCAACCTCTAATTTCGTCAGAATTTTGTAGCTAAATACTAGTAGGTATTTCATTAAGAGAAACTGCAACAAACAAACCAGGTCCGTAGATAACCGTAACAGTCACGAGAAGATTTTTGGTAATCTATGTTTGTTATCATTGTTATGACACTGCGACAAATGGCCAAATATTTTATCAATTCCATGGCAGTAAAAGCTCCGTCAGAATAGAGCCGCGTGTCCGTGCAAGGGTTGGGCCCTTCGCTGCATTCAATTATCTGCCTCGAAGCAGCATTGATGGGAAAAATCACACCATAATCGAAAACAGCGGTGAGACTCACCGCGCACTAATCGCGTTATCTACGTCATATCCTATTATTGGATGCCGTGGTCATCGTGTTGTTCTTAGCTGGCTGGGGAATGGGTGAAAATATGTAGGTATACCCATCCATAAGAGAACAGTAAATTTTTGTTATAGATTTGTCTAGAAACGAAAAGGCGCGATGTTCCAGCTTACATGGACAAAGTGAGGAATGATTAGCGCATAGAAATAAAAAATTCAGGCATCCTGCAGGATAGCAATTTATCCGACATTTGCTACAAAAATAGATACAATTTATGAAAATAATCGAGAAAGAATCTGATTACCTTGACCATTTCTGGAAAAAAATCGTTATATTCTTAGGGATGTACAGCAGCATCTAAGAGGTAGTAAGTAGTAAGATAGGCGTCTTTATTCGTTACATTGCGTCGAACCCTCGCGCGCTATGCGAATACCTTGACGAAACTTAATATCGGATGGAGGCCTGTGTGTGGAGCCAGAAAATTTGCGTCTGGTTATGCAAAAACGCGAGGCAGTGTACTTAAATAAATCTACTTTAGGTTAGGAGTGAATAGGCATCCTCTGGGCACGCTAGTTCCAGACAGCATCTAATGCTTCCCGTCAGGCGAGATTCGGGTCAGGTGCAGGCCTTTTATGCATACGGAACATTATCGGCTGTTACCGGCAGAGCCATTTTTAATTACACATGAAGAGCCCTCACTATACCCTGACAATTGTAAATGCACGCTTAAGCAAAGCAAAAAAGAAGCTGTCTATGATCAAGGGAGAACAACCTATTTTACCTCCCTACATTAATCTCAGTTACGCTAGCTAGTTTCATGGCCAAACGCTACGAACCTCTAGTTCGCATAGTTGTAGAAACGTTTAATTGTTCTCTCAAGGTCCGGCCTCGATTTATGAGCCGTAGGTGCGACGCCTCGCATTCCCGCGTCACCCGCGCCTCTGGCCTATTTCTTCTGCTGTCCCACACAACTTCGCACCAGTTTACTGCTCAAGTTATTTAAGAAGGTCTTGGATACCGGGAATATTCAGAAGCTGCTGCTGCTTTTTGAGAACTTTGTATAATCTGGGTTTTATGACACCCTAATGGCACAAGTACCTATATCTCTTTAGGAACTTCCATGTAAAACCATCTAAGTCAATCTTTGCATTATTTATGTGCCTATTTATGGTAAAGTTTATTAAGCTCAGAGATCAATCAACCATAACATACGACACCTATCAATAAAAGGTTATTTTAAGTCTGCACAGCTTTCAAAGCCAAAACTTTACCACAACCTCCCTAGCTTACCTCATCCTCATTAATTACCGCCACGTCTGTGTACCTCGGAAGGTGGCGTCGACATGTCGCCGCGTCCCCGTCGCGTGTCGCCGCCGCAGCACCGAGCTACCTCATTAAACTAACTTCGTTTCCAATCTCCGCCGCGTGCCGCGTGGTTGAGGTAGAAACGATTGATAGTCGCTGCTTTAGAACGGTTGACTAAGTTTCTAATGCTGTGTGTGTTTTGTTTTTATAAATTAGGTGCCTTGAGGTGTAGACAACAGTAAACATCTCCTGAGTAGGCAGAATAGGCACTTGTATTAGTCTAGGTATCCTCTTTTGCAAATCTCGCTATCGTCATGAGGTTTGCTCAAAGACAGCCCAATTCTGGGTGAAGCTCTATGTGCATACGCTGAAATGCTGTAAAGAGAAATCCGGCAGTTCGCTAAAGAAAGTTGTCTCAAACAGTTTTTCCACTACCTAAAACCCAAAACAACCAAACTTTTACTATGGGACTCACCCTGAAATCGTGCATATTGAATGAGTAAAACGACCCCGTTTATTTAATGTTCAGTAATTTCAATTACGCCTTTCATTTTATTGTTCATCATTTGTAATTTGCTAGTTTGGCCCGAAGAATCTTATTAGAAATAATATCGTCTAAATCGTCCTGTTTCAACAGACTTGTTAGTGGCTCCAAAATCCCTTCCACAAAGCTAAGAGAATGACTTCGTAGTCTAAAAGTTAATGATATCTTCTGGCTGGCGACTGCCGTGAAGTCACGGTGACGTAGCGAGCGCCGGGTGACACAATAAACACGTCGGCCAGATCGTTAATCAACGACTGCTCACCTTACGGCCGGCAGCACGGCGGAACTTGGCTTAATTGTTGTTTAGTTTGGAGATTAAGCGGTGGTTAACGGCTAGATGAAGTTAAGTGAGTTAAAGTAGAGATCAAGAGAAAGTGCAAGTGCGTCCATTTTGTGGTTCAAAGCTGTGATGGGTCATTTTTAAAACATGAGGCCTGTAATGGAATTATTTTTGGTTTTGTAAATATCGTATCTATACTGTTTCTGATTTTGCCTTAGGTGGTATTTCTTTTGTTGATGTATTGACTAAGTATAATTCACTTTAAATCTCACCAAATGGAAAAATACAGAATGAAACAAAGGTCGCAAAGGTTTAATGAAACTCCTCATCCGTTTAACAATTAAAATTACTGCTTACCTTAAAATCTAAAGATTATCTTTTTTTTCTTAGTAATGTAGTGCCTTCCCACACAACTCGTTTACCGGATCTTCGCAAATTCTAACCTTCCGTTAACAAAGTGCCATCAGCCCATCTGAAACAATAGGATCACCTTGACACAACACGGTTACTTCAGAGAACAGGAGCAGTGGGTGACAAGGGGCGACCCTGGGGGGGGAGGGGGTGACCCGGGGGTGTAGGGGGTGATAATTAATGACGTCACTCTGGCAGGTGCACAATGACTGGAACTGCTCTGGAGGTGACGAGGCAGGTTTTTTTTATCTGGCGTCAAACGCAGTGAAGTGAAAGTTTTAGTGTTAGGGGGCTTATGGGAGAAGTTAGGTGTAATGTCTTGTTCTATGTAGGATGGGATATAAACAGCTCAGAGCTGAAGAGGAGGAGGAAGTGATGTTGCATGAAAAAACTGAAACTGTCAAGTCCATCGTATTTCGACTCTTTATTTTTAAACAATTGTATTCCGGGTTTAATACCTTTACCAAATAGTTACTTTAAAAATGCAAATAAGCTATTAACCTCATAAACAACCACTCAAAGTGGAATCTCAATCTCAGCACAATATTATTACCTCAAAATATATGAATCGATGTTCCACTGAACAATTTACATCGGACAATAACGTGCGAAACAATGGCGGAATATCCGTATCCGCACATCCGCGGCGGCTACAATCTGGCGGACGCTTTACCTGAAAATCCGCATTAATTCATATTCCGACGCGAAAACAATGCGGACAGCGGAAACCTGTCCGCGGTCTCACCAACGGATTTTACACGCGGATGTACACCTCTACTAACTGTCCAACACTCCAAAATCCACTCTAACATCAAAGTAATAAAACTGAATTCCTATTGCACTTGTAACTTGATCGCATTTACTGCAACTCATTTTATAATCAACTTAAACATGTAAGTGATAAAGTTGAAATCAGTTTGCAGCACAATCACTGGGCATCGGGATGATCTCTCAACCGTTTTCAAAATGGAATAGCAATTCTTGTCACCTGCGATTCGTGTACATTCGAAATACAAGCTTAATTCGATAAATTTATGTTCGGTTTTGCCCTGATATATGTTTGTGAAGTGGTGATTGAAAGCTAAGACCTGCTTCCAAATGAAATTGAACCTCAGCAGGTTCAACATACGGTTTATTTTCGTATGAGTGTAAAATAAGTGGACACTGACAGGTGCAACAGTGTGGAAGGCTCTACAAACGGCTGATTTCGCATACAGTATGGCGGTCCATCCGTTTCCGCAGCGATTATGAGGTGGGGTGTGAATCATGTGTAGATAAACCGAAGGCTTAATTGATATTTTTGAACAATGCATTAAGTTCAGCTTTCAGGAGCTTTATCTGTGTATGTGATTTCGAATAAACTCGATTGCAACTAAAAATGCGAAAATGCTTTTATATCATTTCTATCCACTTGTATTTATAACGTGGGAGCTTATGTTGAAACACTTCATGAATATAAAAGACATCATCGTCTTACCTATCAGCACCTACACAATGAACTTACTCAACTAAAAAGCACTTGATCCACGCCACCTCCTACAATCTTGACCTTTTACAACTAGTATCTTGCTAGGAGACACTCCCTGTAATAACACTTAATGTTCAAACGGATCATGTCGCGTAACACTGGCGCTAGAATACCAACATTCCTCACTCGCAGTAGCGACCAGTTCCAATTGTCCGCGTCATCAGCTAATCCGGTAACAAGCCGGCAATTAAATGATTTGTCGCGCCGCCAACGAATTGATCCAGTTAACAGATACCAACGTTGGCGACCGTACTGAGATGTGTATGGTAATACAGTGGGACTGTGTTCTTTGTTTAAAGTACATATTGCTTTTTAAGGAATCGTTAGGAAATCGCTTATTGATGGTGTTGAAGAACTCTTTGTTTTCGCTCGCGGAAGGTATTCCATAGAACTTTTTAAATATATCCTATGGATTTGGGAATAGTATAGCTTTCCATTCGTGGAAGACTTGTTTGGGATTGGATCAGTAGTTCCTACATCCCAACATAGAAACTTTATCTCTTTAGAAAGGTGCATTTTCACGTTATAAATATAAAGAATACTGCTGAAATGACTCTTCACAGAGGTTTTTAGCAATAAAAAGCACTCGGTTCTAAATATATCCATGCTATGGTTCACTTAAGGCTGAGGCCAAACGAGCGTAATTTTTTGAGCTGTGAGTCGCTTAAAATGAGTCGCGGAATGCCTATGCTGCATTAGGTTTCACACTAAAGTCGACTCACAGCTCAAAAAATTACGCTACGAGCCATGGCATTTTTAATCATGATTCGATTTAATAAAATTAAACGATCGATCATAAATTCTACAGTACAGCATAGTTCAAACCACTAGATACGTACTTCCAAGCCGATCTATCTCTTCCATACACACGCATCAAATCTAATCCTTCAAAAACAAAGGTACACAACTAGGATCTATTCGTGGAGAGGACACGCTTGATTTACGGCAGCGCGTGCGCCGTTCACGGAAACCACAGGCTAATCATACACCGGTGAGCTTGTTTGAGAGAATATTTGTATATTTGGCGCAGTAGTCAATCTCCATTCAGGTTCAAATGGACGCCGTATTTCTGCGGTGCAGTGACAGAGATTGTGGCTTGAAGGAATTCTACCAGGTGTTCTTTGGAAAAAAAATAGATAGATGTCTTTGTGTGTCTATATTAGATCCTTCGTTGGATAAAAAGTTTACTTTAAGAGCAAAGGGTCTGAACAAGTGGTAATAAATTTCAAAGCGTTTAACTTATGTTTATGTCATTCCAATACATTTTTGACATTCCCATCATTTTAATCACTGATAGAATGTACTTTGTCTAAGCCGGTTGCACTATAGACCCATACATACAGTACCTGCTAGTGGTAAAAAGTCTCTCCATCTCTGGTCTCCTTTCAAAACGCAAGGTATCTGCAGCCGTAAGCCATACAAATATTTTAATCAATGCAGGAATCGTAGCATATTTTCATGGATGCAGCAAAATAACTCTTCCAGATCTACTCAATAAAACTATGCCTGACTGATAATGTACCTATTACAAGGTTATCATTTACAATGCAATATGACAGTACGATAAAGTACAACCAAATAAAATATGAACCTAAATCGCTGTCCTGTTGACTGGCGATGAATCAGTTTCCCTTCCACCCAATGACGGATACTAACCAACAGTAACAGGTGTATCTAACTAAGCCCACAAATTACCAGTTATTCTGATCGTCGAACCTTTGGCCACCACTGAAATATTAATAGCACGTCACGGACGTAATATATGATAATAGATAGAGCAAATAATCGGCCACTTAGCGCTTCGGCGAGGTGAAAGATGAATAAATCATCGCGCTTCCTGGCGGGGCTGGCGGGGGCAGAACTAAGAAATATGTACGTGGCAATTAGGTGGCGGGTTTAGTTCTAGGTGCGGCTGTATATTGTGTAGGTGTGGACGTTGATGAGCGTGTTTTGGGAGAACAGAAAGGTAGCTATGATTTATTTAGTAACACAACAGGGCTGAATAATGAAATAATGTCCCCGTCCAACAGCGATGAGTAATTTATCTCGTAAGTATCCGGTCCCAATCTTTGTATATTAAAGAAAGGTATTTTTTATCAAATTGTGATGCAAATGATGACCGCGACTGATATTATGGGCCAGGTTACCGGAGCCTATCTACCATCTCATCTGTAGATACACCAACCTAAAGATCTCATGGTTCCCAGCATAAGATCATAACTATAATCACGATCTAAAACGGCATAGAGAGCTACTGCTTGGTTTCTTGACAGGCATATCTTTACTCACCTTTTTTGACCCACTGCAACAAACGGGCTAATGTATTCTCTGAAACAACAAAGTAATTGCACGATTCTACTACATTTACAGCTACTCCGTCTGTCGACTGTCTGTCCGATACTACTCAGTAGTCACTAGCTAAAGAAACAAAACTATTTAATGGAGCATTAGGGACATCAAACACTCATCGAGGACATTACACTGATGCACGATTGTCTCATGTACAGAGTGAATGGCAATACATCTGTCACACGGGGAACAATTATCATGTTTGAGAGATGAGAGGGACAAGTGTAATGGTTCAATCAGAGCAGCGATGTGAACCTTTAGGTTTGTTTATGTCGTTTTTTGAGATCATTGATTGACTTATTTCCAGGTAAGTAGACAGGAATACAAACAGTGAGTATGCCATGAAATCTGAGTTATGCTGGACAGGTTTCAAATATATAACAGAACAAGACTGTTCGCTATGGAGGACTACTGTCGCAACTAGAGGACATAGCATATTAAGTCAAGCTAGAAACTGAAATAGTTGAGGTCGGGTTACATATGGTTTTTTAGGTCCGAATCCAAACACATTGTTACCACTTGGCCTTCATCATAAATAATGGATTTGAATAAAACAATAGAAACATTTCGGAATAAGTAGAACCATCACTGTTAGGATCATAATTTTTGATATACATAACTATATGAGCATTTATATTACATAATATTATTATATCTAATTACAATACACACCAATTCTCATACCTTCCCGCCGATTAGCCATCCCTCACTGCTGCCTACCCCTGAGGGTCTAATTGACGTGGTCACGTGGCGCACATCTCACACCGGAAGTGCGCGCTCTCGGTGACTTATGCGTGTTTCCTTCCGGTTCCCCGCTGCGCAGGAGACTACGCCTGCGTTTTTGCTAAATCTTGTCTAGGAATTGCTTTTTTTTTATCTGGAAGAAAAGGCTTTCTGAGTCTCAGCGGGTGTCGGATAAAACAGTTAAGCAATATACCTATAAATTAAATGTTTCAAAAAGATGCCATATCTTTGAAATGGTGCCTGACTTGTACATGTCAGTACAAGAGAATGTGTAGTGTCTGCTTAGAAATCACATTTAACGGTATTGCTTGTTCTTATAATTCTGAAAACCGAAACTTCTGAGCCTACCTTGGCACCCAGCAAAAATAAACGACAACTAATGCTTCTACATTGTCACATTCATAAACATAACTTCTCTGCACTATCGATTAGGCCGATTGTGATGACATTTTCGACAAAAAGGGTCCAGTGAGCGTAAAAATTATTTCTGCACCCCAACACGACACGATCAAGTCACATTTGATTTCATCTCTATGTGACAATGACAATGCATTTCGTTAGGAATCAGCTAGGAAAAATTTGTTGAGTCTTATGTGGGGGGATATAGGGTTGATGTACGTTAAACAACCTTGAAAGGATGAATTTCTATGCGCTTTTTGATTCGAAATGCGTGTAGGTTTTGGCATTACGTGTTACAGCATAGCAACTACCTACGCTTCCATGTCACTACTACTAGGGAATGGTTCCTACACGACCTTATCTAAGAAGATAATCTTATATTTAACCGAATTTAGAACAGATTTTGATATGAATTATTTTGATACATTCCTATGAGATTTGAGTGTCTTCCTTTTTACTAAGCTAGAACAGAATGTTATGTCATGTGATTATGTTGCGAGTATATGCTCAGATTTTCAAAGCAACTCACTGATAGAGATCAAGACTGGGACAATTCCTATTGTTACACGTAATAGAAAACATCACAGATCACCGTAGCGGTAGCGTGTGTCGGACGGAGAGACGCGTGTCGTTTCCGACTCACCGACCGGCGACCGTTCTGTTTAATTGATGGGTGCGGGTGGCGCGCAGCGTGGGTACATTGATAGGACAGCCATGAAGCTAACCTTTAGAACAAGACATCTCATAAAATATCTCATATTGACGGGACAATAATGTAACTATTGAAAAAAGAATTTAAAGATGATAGGTTGTCTTCTGTAGTTTCAGCCCACCCACATGAGAAAAAAGCGTGATTTATTTTTTACACGAATCTCAACCAGAAGTCAGTATCTATCAGACAAAACTAAAAGATACTTTTGTTCTTCGAATCACGGTACAAATCAAACAGGCTGTTTTACACTTTCCTGAAGAACCGTGACCAGATTTTCATATTAACTAATTGATAAAAAGTTTCGACGTAGCATCTTTTCCGACTCGATGGTATACTAAATTACTACAACAGTACTTACATTACACTGACAGAGCATTTCTTTGGAAGATTGGAACGGATCTGCGGAGGCGGATGCATGCGTCGGACATAGTCGCGTGTCGTTTTCGAGTCACTGAGTGTCGCTTTTAATTGATACGACCGGTAGCCGACGGGAGGCAGGGGGCGGGGGGCCATCAAATTTGTCATCAGTGGAAGCTTTATGTAAGTTATACCTAATATTAAAAGTAGAATTCAGAACTCAGAAAAATATAGGTATGTAAAACGGTTAGTAATATATAAGTAAAATTAAAATAGATGGACAAATTTTAACACAGCGTTCAGTACGTCTAACCAAAGATATCCAAGCAAAAAAAGAAACACTGATTAAAGTGATTTTATTTTGACCTAAAATAATAAATTTCCGGCACTCTAAAATAAACACATCCATTATGGGTAGGTACTTGCGCCTGCACATTTTGTAGTATCATAATTATGAGATAACAAAGACATGGATGTGTTTATGCATTGGGTACCTAACCAAAATTTTTGTTAGCTGATTTTTTTTCTTGTAAATATCTAATGCGTTTTTCTTATTATTATTTTTTACCATTGTCGTTATTTTGGTGGTCTAAATGATTTCTAAAAGTTTGTCCATCTATTTTAATGGGACCTTATATATACCGGAACCTCAACTGCGTAATACAGTTTTTTTTATATATATATATTTTTTTTATTTTTTACTCGTAACCTATTTCTTGATATGTTTGAAAAAATATATGATGAAATTACTAATTATTTATTACACCCCGTATATTTTCTAAGAAAAGAATGAATCCAATTTATGGATTTTTACATGACTAGTTTTGCAATCACCATCTAGTACCTCTGCTTCCACAGAAGGCCTACGTCCGTTGATATTTAGAACTACCCTCCGAACAGTGAGTGAACAAGTGAAGTGCATGCAGTGGCGGTGACGCGCATCTGATTCACACACCACTGGCTCGCGACCTATGTCTAATCATTGACATAGCCCCACGTTACTGGTAGAGACGGCAGGATCCGTACACTTGGATGTTATTGTATTGACTTGTATAGTATGAGGAGCTTGAGTTTTAGAATACCGTATTTTATTCCCAGTTCGTTGTTTTATTGGCATCATGTCGACTAACTATGTATATGTGTAGGGCGAGCTTTTCAGTTCATAAAATTACGTCGTTCACTTCTTACAACAACTAACTACTACTGTATGGTTTCTCATCTTTTATGATAACCTACTCACTCAATTTTCCTGTTTCATTCAGTACATTCTGCAGTGTTTCGTTTTTATTGGTGCTGTTTTATAGAAACATCAGATTCTGAATAGAAACCTGCTCGCAACAGACGTGCCTGCATGACTAGATGTATGAACGTGTATGAAGCATGGGCGTATGTTAGGGTCCTACAAGGCAGTGGAGATGTAAGCCTACCCCGGAATAAGGCGTGAGTTGATGTATGTAAGTTTCCAGTCCTCACAATTAACCATCTAAGCCTACGACGTTTTCCCAACTCACTTTAGCTAAACACGTAACAAACTCGGCCCGGCTCTACGAACTCGTGGCTCTGACTCCCGCTGCCGGACACGACTCGTGTCAGGCACAGCGCACGACTTTCCGACTGGAAACTGTCGCGTGCGGCCGACAACTGAAGCTCAACCATCTAGACATGATTCTTCCTACACTTCATTAAGATTCAAATGTCATATTGGTTTTAGAAATTATGGTAATAGTTGGCATAGCAAGAGTTGCGTTATGAAGAACTACTGCTTTTAAGCACAAGCATAGGTTCCCACTGATGGGAGAATCGCCTCCTCTCTGTGAGAATCCGAGCCGTGATTCACCAGGCGGGTCTAGTGCGGTGATTTATGAATGTGAAAACAACCGATTGTCTTGGTCACAGGCTGAAGAATACATAATATCATTCAGTTACCTACAATTTTCTCTAAATTCTATTCATCTTTTAAACTATTCGAACCTAACTAGATTTTATTATTGCTAGTCATCTTACTTTCCATCTCCTTAAAACCACGAAACGTAAAAACAAACTCCTTGAAAAAAACCCATAAGAGTTCCTCCAAGCATCTGTTGGGGCCAATCACGCTCCCCTTCGGGACACTTGCATACAATTACTTAATTTGCCACTTTATTCAGAGAGACTCTCACATCTGAGGTAGCTCGGAACCATTGAGATAATGCCACAGACTCCAGCAATCATTTTATTTAACACGACGACGATTTTGAAATGAAAATTGGAATTTGAGTGGAGCTGGAGGGTTTGTTTGTAATAAGGGAGTCAAAAAATAGGAATACAGAAATAGCTTTTGAATGATCAAAGGAGAATTAACCTGTGTTTTGTGTTGTAGATTTTGACGCTAGTAACAATTATTGTACCTAGCTATTCCAATTTCAAACCTAAGGCCTACCAGTCACTTAGTTGATTACTAATTGAACGTCATTAATTTTAGTTGAAGCACAGTGTCTGATGATTGGCAGGCTATTTTGTATAGTTAGTTGAATTTAGGTAAAACAATACTGAAATGGAATGTCAGCAATATATAAACTCGTGCTCAGCTGAAAGATACAAAAAAGAAACAATTTCCAACAAGGTCACATACTGATTAGGGTGATCCTAATCCGAAACTTTAGCACAAGTACATGTTATATATTCAAAGTACAGCGGAGTGTGATGGTGACACTCGTCGTGATTACACTTGCACAGTTATGGTGGCAGTATTTATGGGGTATTTATATAATTTGGAGGAGGCACCGGCTCGGCGAGCGCGGAGGGACGTGCGCGGCCTACTACCAACCTCTTTACTTCTTCCAAGGACTGAGGGACGGACTGCGATGTAGTGAATGTAAGAAAATACGCTTATTTATTAGCCTCTTTGTTTTGGTATGGTAATCGTGTATGGAGATATGGATGGTATTGGCTGATTAAAATTGGGGAGGAGTGGGGCGAATTTAAAAGATCAAGTTTTCATTTTTGATTTTTATTGCATTTGGGTAGATATTGTTTACATTAAAGTGGGGTAGCGAGAGTGTTTGTTCTTAAAATCTTGTCTACGTTTATTGCCGACCGATTCTATATTTTTGGTAGTTAGACGAGCGAAACCGCGGCCAGAGGTAGAACCAATACAAAAAAAAAAACACTTTTATTTTCATTTCGTAAAAAGGTCGTTTTTCGCGAAGTTTCGTACTAATTTTTATCTCATCGAAAACTTCAACCGAGTGCGTGCCTGCGCACAGCACCTCGGCTCTTTCATTTCGTTCCATTCATTCCGGGGGATAAACGTAATGAATATCATCGGATCTGATGATACAATGCTGCGACACCGTGGAGCCTCCGAGCCCTGGGGCTCTAGACTGCGACATAAAAAAGAAACTATGTCAAAAAAAAAGGAAAGACTTTATCACTTGGCTAAGAATGATTGAGATTTATTCTTACTTTTTGGGGGATACCTACTTACGTAGGTAACTCCAAAATTGTTTTAGGTATGCAGTTGCAGCAATCGGCTGTTCTACGAACTCTGCTACCCAATACAAAGTTTACACTGTTTTGTTGGCGCCATGCCTAACAACTTACCAACATCTGCAAAGTTAATATAAATATTTGGAAACAACGCACAGGTTTCTTCCTCAATTCCGTAATAGTTGGAGTTAAATCGCGATTCAGTTTATAAAAGTTCGAAAGTGCAACCTGTCACTCTTTTAATTCCCCTTCTCCAAATGTTGGACGGCTCCCAAGTATATCCACCTGCCGTTCCCCACTTTTAATCTATGATTATTCAAATCCTTTTAGATTCGTGCACAAACATCTATATGCAAATGGTGACAAACAACCAAGCGTTTACAAACGCACAATATACTTTTATGGTCCAGGAAAAGCCGAATCTTTGCTACTTTACCTTTATCGGTGAACCTTAACATTTTCAACTCTATTAGTTTCAGAGTAGGGGTTAGAAAAGTATTTTGCTAAATTGGTTTTCCATGGTGCGTTCAAGATATTGTTTCACGTGTTTTATGAGGTGGGCTAAGATTTCACGGCGCTTAAAGTCAGGGGCATTTTTGAGTGTTCCCTTCGCGTTGTATAGATGTTTATTTGTGAGGGGAAGTTATGTCCGATTGAGTGTTATTCATGTCGACTGTCTAGTGTTTGTTACAAATGAAGCAGGTTGGATTATGTTGTTCGAAACATGTTTGGGAGTGATGAAAGGGAACGCTCATTCACGATCTAAGAATTTAGAATGTAAGCAAAACTCGATCTATAGATATTAGGACATTCAAAATTACCTTAATGGCAAAAAAATAGTCACCAATAATTTATTTATTTATTTATTTAGGATCTCCAACAAAGGATATACACAAACACACGAAATAAATAATCGACGACAAAAGTATCACGTATGTGTACTCCTTCACTTACAGGATACCACAGCATGCGTAATAAGATATATAACTAAGCCAACAAAGTTATAGTAGCATTTAAAAATTCATATCAAAACACATTATTTAGTACTAAAATTAAAATAGAAACATAAAATAATTCACAAAGTCATAATAACAATTAAAAATCTAAACACATTTGGAAATAAAATTTAAAAATCATAGTAGCAATTAAAAAATCAAAACACATTTGATAATAAAATTGGGAAAATGAAAATTGAAATAGTAATTAACAAATATAATTAAAATAGGTGAATAGATTAGAATAAATTAAATTGAACAAAATTAAATTAGATCAAGATTGTTATATCATAAAGATTTTCTTTACAAAACTTCTTAGGAATTCCTAGAATTTATTGTGTTACGAAACATAAGTAACAATATAAGTAAGAAAACAAAATATAAAAAAGACTTACAAAAATATCATCAATTGTTCAAAAAGGAAAATACGCAAATAGCCAAACATTACCCCACAAAAGGGTTCAGAAAGACACTTTGAAATCAAAACAGGATAAAATGCAGGACAGCCTCGTTGTTTACCTACGAACCTGAAACAGTTATGACAACCTTATGTAATCACATTGCTATTTTTTCCCTCGTGTTTACAATGACAACATCCATTAGACGACGGCTCGGTGCTGTCCGACTGACCGGCTACTGGCGCCCACCGTGGGACACACATCGCTATAGCCGCCCAACGTAGGACACACACAAGTGACCATTCCTTCAAAATGTTATAAGCATGTGTTGCTCAAAGTTGTCTTCTTTTATTTTGGAACAAAATAAAATCAATTCAGAAAAGTTGAGCATTGACAATTAATTAAAAATAAGTTTTGTCAGAATAAACAGATTTTATACCAATTATTATAAAAAATCTAAGCACAAAAAAGAATGTTTCAGTGCTTACAACAAGGTCAACAATATCTCTCAATTCTCATGGTACATGCAATGTTACTAGAGTAATACGATAATATGACCCCTGGCCGTTTTTGCGGGAACATTAGCGTAGTGTGAACGGCTTATATGAACTGCTAATGTGAAGACTGAAGACCAATTAGACTTTAGTGTTAATTTGTTTGTTATTTTAAACAAATTGTTATTTCACTTTTCTTTTATTTCAAGATTTATTTAAAGTCTTACAGATCTTTCTTCACTTTGATACTGGACACAAAAATAAAATATACCGAGAAGAAAACAAGCGGCAAACTTTGACAACCCCACCCTAACTCCTTGGTCCATCGCAAATTTCCCTGGCAAAGAATAACGCAAAATAAACAAAGTGTTATTGTAGCTTATTTTCATAAGTTAATAGGCGGCCAAGCGATAACCCTGGCCAGACGGACGGCGCTTTTTGTTTATAGCTTGTACTCACCCTGTATATGCACAATATGGGGAAATCTTTTAAGGGTTGCTGGACAATCTGGCTCCCTAGTCTTTAACTTATCTTGTCCCCCAGACAAGGACCTCCTTTTTCGTTGATATAAAATCTAAATGGTACGGTCTTTTTATGTTGTTGAATGGTAGAAACAGTTTTAATTTTCCGAGGTGATTCCAGTAGGTAGAGGAGTCTAATTTTCTACCCTGCATTAAAAATTAAAAGGAAGGAGTCTGAAATAGTTTAAATTATTTTTTTCAACGCAAAAACTTACAAGACACACACAGATAACATCACGCCTGTAATCCTCGAAAAGGTTAAGCAGAGGTGTACTTGTGTACACCCACATTTTGCCGTCGTTTGTGATAGCATAATATCACGACTATAATTCAAAAATCGTCAAATAGAGTTGTAATTACACTACCTACACCTAAATTTGACAGTTATGTTTAAGTCCCATGTAATATGGGGCGAGCCTATTGACATCATCCGGCCACAAATCTGGACTCCGTGGCTGCTACTGAGAAATTCCTGATGGAAAAACCCAATAACAATTGGAAATCGGATGGGAATCGAAACCAGTACCTCATGCTCAACAGTCGCGATTTCGTCCACTAGACCAACGAGGCAGGACCTACAAGACGGAGTCTTACAAGACGAACCTACAAAATGCAGCTTCCATTTTATTGCAAACAAACTAAACTGTCATATGAAACCCCTCGCACCACAAATCTACACCGCGCGATACCTCTACAGGCGCACCACTTAACAAATACGTCATAATCTTTGATTTACTGTATCGACTCCGATGTGTTATCGTCTTCTGTTGCAATAAGCATTTCATCTGTCTACTTTACCGCTGTATTATTGTGAGAAGAGATCCCTCTTACGTTTACTGTAAACAAATGAATGGGATGTATTCTCTTGGAGATTATGTACTTATGTAATAGAAAAAGAAAAGTTAAAAATATTTTGAAAGCTGTGACTTTATGAGGATGGAAACTAAACATGTTTTCGAAAATAATGCACTAAATGTGTGTTATCCTCACGTTATCCTACTAACTATTATAGTGATTCTTAATTATCATTAAGAATCATTATAATAGTTCGAAATACCCTATCAAGTAGTTATCGCTATGAGAAAGTGACTATTCCTATCAAAAGTGACTATACCAATCTTTTAACTCTACCATACCTTGGCATCAAACTGAACCTCGGGACTGTCGGCTCTTATTAACTTGCTCATCGTGATGTTAGCCGTTAAGGACAGGTACTTTTCACTTCAATAGCCTTAGGGGTAGGCGTCCTTTTATTACCATTGCGAAATTCCAATTCGAAATGAATCGTCAACACACTTAACTCCAACGAAAAAAGTACACAAGATACTTTTATTGAGGCCTTTAAGGTGGATGAATATAAAGTGGATTTATACGGATTATGTGGGGATGGTCTGCGTGGGTGACAGGGGGGCAGGACAGGGGGGAGGCAGGGAGATAGGTCGTTCGGGAGGTGGATATACAGCCTTAATCTTTGCGAATGCCGTGAGCCTCGGAATTGAATTGGTTCTTATATGTAAATTGTCGCGTGCGAGTAAATAAATAAACGGATACGTGATTTAAAAGTATTCACAGCCGGATAAGCTAGGTGGAGACGTTTTGTACAAATAGCTTCTTCAAACTATTTTGGGAGTCTGCGGCACTGATTGTGAGGATTACGGAGTAAATGGACTTTTTTCGGTATTCATATTGTAGAGTTAGTTTTGTTCAATTACAATAATGCTTAGTTCTAGATTTTGTTCTCAAGAGCTTTGAAAATCTCAAGAAAAAGTCAAATATTTTTGGTAGCTTAAATTCATTGTTACACAGTTATTGAATTTGTTTAATAAGATCTTTCTAATCCCTAAAATCTTACTCCCAAAATTAACAAATTACAAAAAATCTTACAATACATATAAGAAAAAAATACTTTTAAGTAGGCAGTATATCTGCGACAATTGCATGTTTGTATCTTCGCATTCACGTCACCTTATCGAAAATCAATTCTTCAAATAAAATACATTTCGCACCTCAAGCACCGGCACATAGACAATAAATAAAACATTTAAAGCAATAAAATACAACATTTTAGCAATAATGTCTACAACATGAATAGCTAATAGCCGCAATAATGCGCTATTAGGGCACAGCGCACACTGAGCGAATACATTACAGGCAAAAGCAAACGATTCCGATCCGAAAGTTATTTACGAGCACACTTTTACGCAACGATACGTACGTTTTATTGACTTTTTAATATATTCATTTGAATCATAATTCCGTAGGTATCGAATGGGAAAATGTGGATTGTATCCAGTGGCTTACTTTACGTAAAAATTACTTACAAGGAAAATACCCAAAACCGCAACTCATTGGATAAAACACAAATTATTAGTGAACACACATTTTTTTTTAATCCATTGCGAACAATAAATCCTCGCAACAACATTTACCTAATAATTCGCCCAATCGTTTACCTTGAACGACGCCATAACTTGGTATAATAATTTTTCAATTTATTTCATAGTATTTTTATTGTGGCGTAAACTCGATGCGTCGTCGTGACGGTTATATGCGCACATATCCGCGCTCTCGTATCCGCACGGTAATGTCCGTCCACGTGTTTATATCCGCCGTGAGTGTGAGTGTGCGTTGCGTATAAACTATAAACTAAGTATAACTACTAACTGAACTGTTGCGTAAAACTTAAGTTTAGTTAATGCTACGTCAGGATATACCTATAATTATGCTATTCATTAGTACAGTAATAAACATAGTTTATGATTGAGATATTAAGTACTTCTAAAAAGCTAAAGAAGAGGGAAATACATAAGCAGAACGCTCAGTCTTTTCTGTACAGTATAAACATGCTCTCTCAGATTTAGGCTGGTGATGATGATGAACAAAAACCTATAGATAAACAAAACCTATAAACAAACAAAATAAAATATTTTCTTTCACTTCGTTTTTGATTTTTATTCAAAATACAAACGGGCTCGAAGAATAATCAGTAGCTGTCTGACTGTAGGTACCTGCCTATATGTAATATAAACCTAATTCTAATCCGTCAGTAAATAATTATAAAAAGGCTAACCGATTATATATTTGTGAGTGGGTAGTGGGTAGGTACTCTTAAAAACCACTGTTCTCCAAATCAAATCTAATCTCTTATCAACTTTATGGCAGCGGGCAGCCGTTGTCAATGAAATAGTTAAAACTTTTATGACTCTCGATAAGCAACATGTTCACATTGTGCACGTTTATCTTCTACTAGCAATAAAATATTTGGTATATACTGACAGATTTACGATCACACCGAGGTAAAAAACCATTCTATGTGTGCGACAAAATAGTTTCAGAATTTTCTGGTACGTTTACAAGTCATAGATTAATTTAAAATGTTTATCATTTGAAAATAAGATCATCACGGCTGTTATCCGCAGAACTTTACTCACGTACAACCACATTTCGCCAAGTATGTTAGGATTTGCCATAGGCCGCTTAAATACATAGTGCCATGTATTTAAGGAGCCTATGGCAAATCCTAACTCTAGAATGCCGCTTAAAAATTCGTGATGAAATACCCAATAATATTTTGTCCGACCTGGGTAACTAACCCAGGTATGTATACACCGCTTGCAACCACTACATCAACGAGGCAGTAACTCTTTACCCTACATCTTAAACAAGTCATCACTTCTTTGATTAAGATATTTGCACTCTTCGGGTGACCCTCCACTTAAGCCGCCTTTACACTTAGCAATTTGGCACTTTTATAAGCAATCGTTTTGGCCTTAATATTCAATTAGGTGTAATTGCTGGGCAGATGAGGAGTGATATCTAAAACCAGATTAACGATGCTACACATAATTCATTACCGTAATGGACCAAGTTATGGTTGGCTGTAAACTTTTTACAGTTGCGAAGTGTGTAAGCGGCTTTATTGGCTGGCTATATTGTGGGCAAATTTTGGGATAGGAGAAAGTTATTTATAAATGAGCAAGCTAACTTCAAAAGCAACTTGGCTTCTTAGAGCTGCTAGAGGACTATGATTTTATAAACCCTGATAAAAGCTAAAAATAAGAAACACGAAATATACAAATCCTACTTTATAATATTGACAAAGTAAAAAGCTATGTTTCCGCCCGGGATCGAACCGGGGGCCTTCTGCGTGTTAGGCAGATGTGATAACCGCTACACCACGGAAACTTGATTGTCTTATGAACAAACAAGGTACCAAAAGTACATAAAGTGAAAGTTATAGGCATGACACTATTGAACCATTTTCTTCCAAACCGGCTAGCTACCGCACACGACCTACATAATATTAAAATATTTAGAAGGTGAAAGTTATCTTGGCTCTTGGAATGGTCAAACTTCACAATTGGTTTTCCATTTTTTATAATTCCCGATATCCTGAATTTATCTGACAATTTTCAAACTTTGGCATTTCTTAGAAAAATTCGACGTGTACCGTCAGCGTCAAATCAGTGGTAACAATTTTGAACTGATTGACCATTATTTCATAGCAGAGAAGATGATTCTAGTAGAGCAAGTGTCCACTGACCTGTTGTTACGATTCTAATTATTTGAAAAAAATTGTACTCCCAGTACCGAACTAAATCTTCCAACAGTTTTATAAAAAAAAAACATATCTGATTCAGCATCTGGTGTTAGGTGACGAAAGCAGTAATTTCGAAATGTTGTTTCATCAATCAATGGGAGTGGTATCGATTAAGTGCAAACAAAAATGTGTTAAAAAGCTATGTTTCCGCCCGGGATCGAACCGGGGGCCTTCTGCGTGTTAGGCAGATGTGATAACCGCTACACCACGGAAACTATACGAGGAGCTCTCAATTGCAGCACGTATTAAAAAATCATATTATATCCTAATAATTGAGTTTGGATCAACAAGGTCTTTTTATCATTTTGTTATGTTTTAATCAATGTCATAAATAATTGTTGCTCACCTAAGTGAATTCAATGAAATGATTATCTAAAAGACATCGGCCATTTCTTTCAAACCCTCAACATTCACAACTTTAATCTAAGGTTAGCCTGTTCCAAATTTATGTTATCTTATTATTGATTATGAGTAGTACATTTTCTTGCTCATTTCCGTCATCGTAACAATCAATTCCGGTGTCATCCCCACCACATGGCGACATTAACTTTAACTATCACTAAAGTGTTTGATTAGCACTTTGTATGATTTTGCATGTTTTACAGCCTGTCTGTGTCTATTTCCGAGCGACATAACATCATCATCTTATATGATGTATCGAGTGAGAATCTGTCAAATTACCATGTCTTAATATTATGTGACCATATTGTGTCAATAAGTTATTTATGTTTTTCCTACACAAGTTGGTCAACACGACCCTGTTGCACCTTCACTTTCTGCCTGGTTTTACCATATGCTATGCATCAAGATGAAGACGGAACAATGGTAACTTCTCAACTGACAGTTAGTCAACCTCTGAACTTTTTTTTAATACGTTTCTATAACTAACTAACCTAATGGCATCTGACTCTAAGAACATCTACTAAAAGCAGCATTTAACTTAATCGACACACAGAGACACCGGTATCACACCGGCGGTATAACAACCAACAAATCACATACGGCGGTACCAACCAACAGATCATACGATAATCGTGTTACTAACGAACTATCGGCAGCAACACGGAACGGTGGGCTACACCGCTCACCGCTCGGTATTAGCCGCGTATTATGTTTACTGCGGATTACCCGTCATTACCAAGCGACAATTAACGCACATTAGTTAGACCTCCATTGAGGACAAGTGGATTACATCGTGTAGAGTACACTAACAGATGGTAGGTGTTGAATTGCAAAGTGTGCAGGTAGGGGAATGAAGGTTGTGTTACTAAAATGGTTTTAAAATGAAACTATAGCAAGAGCTACCTTCAAATTTTAGTGTATAATAAGTATAAGTAGTCTTTCTACGTACGAGACCAGATGAAGACGGATGAATGCGTACTAAAGATGATATGACTAGGTAACGTCCTTCTACGTTGATAATGTGATAAATAAAACGGAAGAATCAATACAACACCTACGGGTGCAATTGAACGAAAGAACTGTCGATTTTGGTTATCTCTGGTATAGTTTCCGTGGTGTAGCGGTTATCACATCTGCCTAACACGCAGAAGGTCCCCGGTTCGATCCCGGGCGGAAACATAGCTTTTTACTTTTTCGTGACATCATCCATACATAAATACACTCAAGCCTTTACCGGTGGTGGTAGGCAGAAAGTTTGTTTCATCCACGTTCATAGTTCTGGTCACACACGCTGGTTATGAGTCATACGCACCTGACCTTTTTCTAAAGAACATAACCAAAGATCGGTTTATGTCCTTCTAGGGCCTTCCGACGTTTCCAGTCACATCATGCCAGAAAATAGATTTCCAGGATATTATTGTTGAAGGGACAAACAATATCAAGGTAGCAGTGGTAGGTAGATAGGTACTCTCCATAACAAAAGCCCCTTGATCAATCCATCAAAGCTAATTTGACCTCAAACTCGCTAACTCGATCACACGGCGATGCTAGGTATCGATTAGCCAACGTATCGAGAGGATATCGCCTCGTCTTAGACTAACGTAGTTACAGAGAGTTATTCCGATCTTGTTAGCGTCTGTGATGCTTGTAAACAATCGAGTTATGGTGCCGGCTAGTTTGATGTGGGCTTGGTTAAGGACCACCTTATGAGCTTTTCTAGTGGATGGGATGGTTTAAAAGCATAACGTTTAGTCAGTATAGTATAATAATAGTCGACCCAGTTATATTGCCGCTTTCACGAACACTAAGCAGCTCCTTAATACATTCCTAAATAAGAGTACAGTTGGATTCCACCGCTCGGTTTAGCACTGACAGTTGAGATATGTACCTTTTATTTAAGAATTCACTTCAGTACCACTTACGGTTATCAAAAACGGCGAGAGAGTGCTTAAAAAGTATTCAACTTTCATTTCCATAATAAAGGCAAAATCCAATTCTTCTCCAGCGTCATGCTCGTGGTTCTTTGTATCTAGTTTTATCCTTACTATTTCCAAACACAAAGCATATTGCAACATTTCAAATAAAGTCCTTATTATACACATATTTCTATTTCCCTCTGGTACTCCCTCCGAGCACTGAGCACAAGTTATTCGGCAGTCACAAAGACTGCGGTGAACAAAGATAACGATGTTTTGAATGCCACTCAACTCATTACGTGCCGATATCTTTCCTCAGGAAGCGCTTCACCTAGACTTTACTCAGGACCTAACTCTGGACACACCCTCAGACGAAACGCAACCCTGTTTCAAAGGGGTAAGATTGAAACTTCTTCGCTAATGATTCCACAATAGCACTAAGTACCTAATGAGCGTACACCAGCCGCCGTGAATAGGAAACGTCTTAATATAGAAGCCCACAATCCAATCCAAACACTGTCAGTAGACTTTAAGGTTGAGATTCGCTTGAAGGGAAAGTGTAGCCGGTAATACAAGTGGTATAGTGTAAAGGAGGGATTGTACAAGCGTAATTAGTCATTAGTGCGACAGCGCAGTGGGCAGGAAGAGGCCGCGATTGATCGGACGTGAGAAAGTGGCTTACGTGAGGCAATCACGAGCTGTTTGTACTGATAGTGTCGGTTGTGCTGGCTTCCCGACACGTATCTATTGGCTATCAAGTCGTTAGGGTAGGTAACACGATACACCGACAGGAACCTGTTACATGACTTTATAGATTTAAGTTTGGGGAAACATGAGCTAATCAACGTTTTGGGGGAAATGTGTTGAATCGACACTGGTCACGCTACTGTGGATCAAAACGGATCAGTGATATCCTACAAATTGTGTGAAAAAAGACGATGACGAAAAAGTTACCAAATGTAAAAGTAAGTCATATAAAGCTGAATGAATCCCTCTTCCGTGACAGCTAATCTTCCACATTTGGCAACAATAACCACCATCTACCCTAATCGTTCATTATCATTACCGGACATAAAATAAAATTAAGATTTTAACAGCCATCCCAGACTAACATCCGACCAATCCTATTACATTGAAAGCCATCATCCAAAGAGATAAATGATTAATTAGTTCATAAAATAACGATCATTAACGTAATCATATTGGAGGGTCAGGGAGGGAAGAATATGGCGGGAATAAAAAGTTCTTTATTGATATAGCTCACTTCGACAAATTGATACTTTGGGACCTCGGCATGTGCACTGAAGACGTTTTGATACGTAAATTTTATAGTTGGTCGACGAAATGATAGACTCTTCCGGAATTATTAGGCCCTGGTCGCCTCCAGGAAAATAATCGTTGAAAAAAAAAGCAATAGTCTTCAAAGTGGTGCCGAAACTAAGTATTTCCTTGTTAGTAATGCAATAAAGAAGTGTTTGTATTACAGTGTGGTGGACTTTGATAGATTGAATATTACTGTAGGGTGTATTCTAGAGTAAGGAAATCCGTGGGCAGTCTATGGGAAGATTGCTTTTACTAGTAAAAACCTTTAATGCTTGCAACCAGAAGAAAAGTTACTCCTTCTATCCGTGAAACAAATACTAGATATAACGATTGTTTGCCAATAACAGAGTGTGACATAACAGTTACTTTCCAGATATGACACCAATCTAATCAGCCATAACTGGAACCCGTAAATGGGACATTTAGCACAAAAACAGTCATAAGCCTACCTCTGTCCCCTGAGGAACTCTCGCGAACTGCCATAAACACAATCATAAAAACAAATCAATCAGCAGTCGGACGCCGTTACCTCCACCTTAGTCTGCCGCCCTGGTACTCCGGCAGCCAGGAGTGTCGTAAATGAACCGATTAACTTCCACGTCGTAACGACAACTTTCATATTAATAGTGTTTTTCTTACTTCTCGTCATGGAAGTTTAGTTATGTTTTCCGAAGGTAGATTGACAAAGAGCACTAACATTGTTAAGTTCTATAATAATAATCCCAATGAGTCATTTGCTGAGTAATAAACAAGTTCAGATCTAGAGGCTGTGGCATAAAATTGTATTCATATAGGAGCGGACCAAATAAAATAAAAATTTAGTTATATGCAAGAACAACTAACCAATGCAACAGGTTGTGAATGTACAATTATTTTAAAAGCTTTCAAAAACAAATGCATGGTTAAGCCTCCGGAAAGTATGTTCATGTCCACAAATATAATTTTATGTTGTGCCTATTGCTATCGCCTACGCTGGCCAGGAAAACATCGGCCATCAATATGCCGCGTCACGTACCGCGCAGTTTTTGCGCCCCCTGTAGCTTGGGCAGGGCTGCTACTTAGATATAGGCAAGTGGTCAGAATGTTTTGAAATGAATTTAAACCCCTTAATCCTTGAAATTATTCCTTTATGCATAGGCACGCTCTACTGCAGTTAAATTACTTTTTTCTTTTATTGCGTTTCCAGTAATAATACTTTTACTTTAAAGGCCTTTTACAAAAACCTTTTGAAGATTTTTTAGTATTTAAAATTTAAGGAAATTTATTTATAATATTTCTCTACATACTGTCATAAATCTAGGACATCGCCTATCCATATGAGGCAGCCCTGCTCTAGGTGTGATACACAGGGTGTGCAGATAATCCGTATTGATAACTATCGCGTGTCGTTTGTCCGTCTGTGTGTCAGTTCCGTTGCACGGCGGGGGATTAGGGGAATACACTCACAAGGGTTTTACCAAGGAATTTATAGCGGAAAAAAAAAACCTAAATATTTTTTCTAAGATAAACAACGATATTGTAAATTTTCCTTCTTGGTTTGAACCAAAAAGGGAAATAATACTTAATGAAAATAGTTAAGTCTTAATAAATCTAGAATAAAATAATGATGGCCTTGATGGCCATTGTGTGATACTTTTTAAACGAGAGCTCCGATTTTTCGTAGCATTCAAAGCAAATTAGACAAAGTCAAATCTTTCAACTTTTTTACCTTTTCCCATATCAGTGTCGCCTACCAGTGTGACCAAATGCTGCTGAATACCAGCATTATTCGCTGAGTGACCGCCTAATCGACCTCTATGACCAGTTACTGGGGATCCCGGTAACAAGATACTCCTCGATAAGACTGGTTGTTAGACTTCAGGCCTTCCAAGGACAGCGGCGTTCCTATGAAGAACCTTGGCAACCGTAGCTTAACCATAGATCGCCGCTGTTGTTATTTAGGAACTCGTCATCTCCTCTTTCAATAATGTCTACTATGTTAACTAACAATATGTAAAGTATAATCCACACAACATGCAACATTTCAATAACAGAATATAGCACTGTAGTAAGACGAGTAAATGTTAGTTATCTGAAGTAGTATTCTCCCGCGAGCCGTTTGAGTTTCTTAGCGCGGTAACTCAATTACACAGGACAGGTCGACGCGATATATATGCGTTTTGGTTACCGCAGATGTGCAAGTGACAAGAGGTAGCGGGAATTAACATGCATAAAAATTATTATTATTTCTTTATCTGTAGATTTTATTGTGTTTTTATAGTATTTAATATAGCTACGGCTATTTTTTAGCATTTTACTTGTGCATGTATCGTCCAATTAAATTATATAAGATGTGGATGACGTAGTTAGTCGCACCCTGATGTAGTCTCGTACAATTCTTTGGTAACCATTTATAATTTGTAATTGTTTGTTTTGCCTAATAAATAAAATAAAAGTTGTCTTGACTTTAAGTACATTCAAAGCATTTATACACAGGCATGCATATATTCAATAAATAAACATAAGCCACACTCTTTTTTAGAAACATTACAGTGCAGCAGTTCAGCAACGGTTGCAGCAGTTTGAGTAGATGCTTCCTGCGACTATCGGAACAGATATAATCTAATCCTTCCAGCGTTAAGATGAGGTCACTGCATTCTCTAATGGAGCTCAAATATTAAAAAAAAAAAGGTTTTTTGTATCTTCTTCTTTCACGTAAGCGTTTACCAAGTCAATCAGCAGTCAAACTCATAGTTGACGCAGTTCCGAACCCGCCATCGCCTATAACTCCACCCCGTAAGGCGCGGGGCGTGCGGTCGACATTACTCATCGGCGCGCACCTCGCACTCCGTTAACTTGCAAACTTTGATATATCTGTTCTCGCCCCACCTGAAACAAGACCGACTTCATAACTCGGCATTACTCGACACACTTACATACTATTATAATACCATTCATTGTTGTCACTTATTTACGTAAATTATACAGTTGAAACAACGCAAACAATACAAATGTGTTACCCAGAATTTGACCTCGAGCACCACTTGTCATCTCTTAGAACATTTACCCAACTACACCATAAAAAGAACGTAAAAAAAACAAATCAGAGCAAAAGCTATGTTTTCGCCCGGGATCGAACCGGGGACCTTCTGCGTGTTAGGCAGATGTGATAACCGCTACACCACGGAAACTGATGACAAGCGCTCCGAAGTAGAGAACCACAAAACTCCGCACAATGCAAAATGACACAGTAATCGGAATAAATAACTGCTTGACATGCAGAAGCATGAATGTCTTGGCCATATTTGGCAACGAGTTATTGAAATTTTCCATCAGGACTGGTCACAGAACACTTCCACCATACTTTATAATCACTCCGTGTCCCTCCTTCCTTTCACAATGAACTTATTGTAAAATTAATAACCTCGTACCATGACATCCAAATAATCCTGAACTATCGCTAACTTATCGTCAGTTTGGTACGAACTTTCCCCGCACTACTGAAGGTTTTCCGACTAACTAGTCTTATCCTACCCAGTTGTGTAAGAACCGACCGGGCCTGTACCACCGAACAATTTCCAACTACCGCCAACTTGTCGCGAGGTGTACGATTATCTAATGAAGCCTTATGAGCCGATATATTATCATATTAACGGGACTTTGGGACTCAGTTACAAGTTATTAATTTGATTCCAGGTATTGTTAACTTAACAGTACCTGGAATCAAATTAATAACTTTGTCTGATTGTGATAAGGTGATAAGTTACTGCGATAAGATAGATCTGGGGGCTACCATTAAATAAAATAAACCTTTTCTAGTAATTCCTGCCATTATTTACAACCAGCAAAAAGCAGTCACTCGAAAAAACACGCTCTGACTTCTCTTCCTAAAACCTTTCCCAAAACGTCGTCCTTATACAAAACAATTTCAATAAGCGCCACCGTTATCACGGCACAACAACATGGCCGCTCAAAATTAAAAATAAATGACTCAGAAAAATAAACTACACAGTCCATGATTTGATTAAATTAAGGGGAAAATACCTCAGCGCTCCTACTGGGAAAATACGACGGCCTCTCTACTTTCTTGTTATTATTAAAAGCTTTTTTGTTGGTGTTAAAGGACTTCATTTTGCAAATACGTCGATTTGCATGAATTTACTTTGTTCTGCTTCAATAGAGCTCACAAATATTTGAATAATGTCCAGCAATTGCTTTGATGCGAGATGAAGCCTTTTTTTTTTTTTTTTTTTTTTTGGATGGGAAATCATCAAATGACCCCCCGCACTCTGGGCGGAGCGGAAGGGAGTGTCAGACTTGTACTGACTAAAACCCATCCATGTTCCTTCTTTGCCCTTTGTGTTCCAGGGCCACGGTGTCTCTTTCGAACAATCCCGCAGCTCTGGCAGGCATCGGCCCATGCGGACCCCTACTCGTTGCTGACATCTCTTTGAGGCGCGCGTGGAACACGAACGCGCCGTCGACACGGCCTGTCGTCATAAGACGGCCGGACGGCGAGCTAGCCCATAACTCGCCGTCCACAGGCCCGCGCCTACGGTGGCCGGGAGCCACCACGTGACCCCCGACGCCCAGGGCGTCTCCCGCGGCGGCTGGGACGTGAGGTTCTTTCCCTCTCACGTCCCGCCACCTCCTTCACTAGCATGACTGCTTCACAGAAGGAGGTGACGGCTTCCCATTCCCTCTCGCTCCGGACCATGGCTTGAACCAGGGCCGGACGCGAGAGATCGCCGCCGCCAATCGCCGCTACAAGGACACGGCGGTGCTCCGCCCAAGCGGGGCAGACCTCTACGGTGTGCTCCACCGTGTCCTCCGGGCGATCCTCGCAGTGGAAACACCCGGGCGTTTCCTCCCGCCCGATTCGGTGCAAGAACCTCCCGAAACAACCGTGTCCGGTGAGGATCTGCGTCAGGCGGTAGGTGAGGGCGCCGTGGCGCCTCTCTAGCCACTCCTCAAAGAGGGGACTTATCGCCACTATGGTAGCGTGCCCTGCACGGGGTTGCAACAGTCGCTCTCTCCATGTCGCCATGATATCACGCCGGAGGTCTGTCCGCTGAGCGGCAATTTGCCGCGGCAGCGGAGTTTCCCCCCGACGTAGTGCCTCCGCGCGCCATTCATGCAGGCGCGCGAGGACTATCGCCTCCAGATCCCATGGCGGCAATCCGGCAAGGAGGCTAGCCGCCTCGCCGGAGATCGTGCGGTACCCCCGGATTAGCCTTATGGCTATCACCTTTTGGGGCGCGTTCAGGTAGTGGGCGGCTTGCCGCCTTAAAGAACGCGCCCACACCGGGGCCCCGTAAAGAGCCATGGACCGCACGACCCCCGCGTATAGCCTCCGGCAGGAGGCGTTTGGACCCCTCAGGTTGGGCAAGAGCCGCTTGAAGGCAGCCCCTGTCCGTTCCAGTTTGGGAGCCAAACGTCGGAAGTGCTCCACGAAGTTCCACCGGCTGTCGAGGACGAGTCCTAGGTACTTCAACGTCGACCCGACGCCGATGGAAACCCCTCCCGCCGTCAGTAGGGATCCCGACGGTGGCGCATTCCGAGGCCCATGAAAACACATGGCCTCGGACTTGTGCAATGCCACCTCGAGACCCAATTGCCGGATCCTATCCACGACTATCGCAACCCCGCGTGTCATGTTTTCGGCCGCCGCCTCGTGCGACCTCCCTTGTGCCAGTACCAGCGTGTCGTCAGCGTAGCAAACTACGCTGACGCCGGTAGGGAGGTCGGCGCGCAGCACCCAGTCGTAACCGATGTTCCACAGGGCCGGTCCTAGAACCGATCCCTGTGGAACACCGCACGACATCTCTCGCCGGTTCCATTCTCCGCTCTGACCAGGGTAGATCACGGCCCTATCCGTCAAGTAGTCCCCGACCACACGACGAAGGTAGGTTGGCACCCGGTGATACCGGAGTGCCTCCCCAATGCAGCTCCAGGGCATGGAGTTGAAGGCGTTGGCGATGTCAAGAGACACCGCCAAGACGACCCCGCCCCGGGACACCGCGTCCCCCGTCGTGAGGGCTCTCACGCGCATGATGGCGTCCACCGTGGAGCGCCCCTTGCGGAAACCAAACTGGTGTTCCGCAAGATCCGGCCCCATCCCCGCAAGGTGCCCGGCGAGGCGGTTGGCAATGACTCTTTTGAAGAGCTTGCCCACCTCGTCGAGCAACACGATGGGCCGGTATGCGGACGGAGAGTCCGCAGGGCGCCCTGGTTTCCGGATGAGGACCAGCTTCCCCGTCTTCCAACGAAGCGGAAACTGGCCTCTCTCCAAGCATGCGCTTAGGAGCCCTTCCAGTCGGGGCCCGAGAGCCTCAGAGGCCAGGACCCAGGCTTTGCCAGGCAAGCCATCGGGTCCCGGGGCGGTGTTTCTGGCTTTCAGCCTGCGTACCGCCACTCTCAGGTCTACCCCAGTCACCTCCGGAACGTCGTCATCGTCATCGGTGTGGTCCGCTTCCGGCACCGCATGCGGCGGCGGAGCCATAGGCATACATCAAGTTTTATTTTGCGTAAATTGAATCATAAATGTAATACCTACCTACACCTCTGTGTACAGCGCTTACGGTAATAATATACTGATTAGAACCACAACAATTAATACCTAACAATATTGTTGTGAACTTGTGGTTCAATTTTACAAAAAAATCGCAACTAATTAAATCATATTATTTACATTAATAATTGCTATAGAAATAAGATACATTTTTGTAATTACCTATTAACAATTAATTAGAACAAAAGGTTTTGCCAACGCCAGGATTTTCCGGTAAAATTAGTCATAATTTGAAGTAAACAAACAGAAAGTTCTTATGTAACCAGAGGTACATAATATAGAACTTGTATCTAAATATGATACATTATTATTCATAAACACGTAAATTATTACAAACGGCAGTCCATTACAAGCGGAGATCCCAAAACGATAATTCTTACGACACCAAACTACACATATGGCGGACAATTTAAACTTAAATCGCGATAACCCGAAACTGCCGGCCGGCAATAAAACTTAGCCGCTAACGGTTAATTAGAGACAGTGTCCGATAGATGCACGATTTATAACACAATTTGAGGCAAGACAGGGACGGCTGGTCACACTATCGGATCGGATGACTGATAAAGGAGTGTGGTCACCCTCGCCCGAGGCGCTCTATTGCTCCCCGGAGGACACTTTCTTGCTGGACAATGCTGGCTAATAAAGCTATGGAGACGTTGCTTTAGTTTATTGTTGTTTTGTCCATTAGTAGTCGTATTACCATGTCGCGTAATCACATTAATTAGTATAATCAGCACTGCAACAGCATTGCAATGCTTGTCCTGTCAGTAAATGCCTTGCAGAGCGTCTCTTCTGTCACTGCTTATGCGACAGTCTCAAATGCTGGACGTTTTTTTATCAACCGCCCGGTACTGTACCTTCAATGGTGATTATTTTCACACGTCAATCAATTTATTTCTCTACCGATTATTGAAATCCATACAAGCCATCTCTCTGTGTTCCCCTGTGCGCTGATTACAGAAACATGTAGAACAATCGTGTATCGTCGCCGGATCGTATTGCTCTTGGTAAGTATAACGTATAAATCTTGGCGATCGGATCGCAACTACTGCGAACACGCCGCGGCCGGGTAGCAAGACCGACGCCCGCGGGCTAAGGGTTAAGTTTTGAAGGGACCTTTCTTTGGAAATTAGCCTTAAGCGTACCTAAGTATTTGAGTTGATACGAGGGTTTTACCTTAGTTTAGTTTAAATTGAGAACATTCATTTTAAAATCTATGTTTCAATGGTGGTGGTATCCACATCTATCTAAAAAAAACATTAAAAGTTTTCGGCTCTTTCAGAAAAAGAAAAGGTAGTTTTATGCGAAGAGAAATAAAACGGGCTGGTGTCCGCAACTCCACGTCAAAGCGCGTATTTTGCGTGCGGAGTTGAAAATGGACTTTACTGTTTAACTGATGTCAATATAGGCAAATATTTAAGAGAACTTGATCGTTATCGAAACAAGATAACCCGACCTCACACGACAGGGATGCTGTCCATACCGCCTGCACTCCTCGGATACTTAATAGACTTGTTAAATTTAATTGCACTATAAAACTATGGGTGCATTCTTAGTCATAACACTAAGAACTCAAAACCAACCTTATCTCTATTAACCATAGGGTTGAAGTTTCACTTTGTTATGGCCACATCCTTTGTGTACTAAGTAAACTAATGATTGTGTCGTTGTTAATCAGGTCAAACGCACGAAATTGGAAAGTCTCAAGTTTTAATGCTTCAGGACATTTTATGGGCTTCACTTTTGCTTGGGGTACCGTGAACTGACCTAAAACCTTTCAGTTTTAAAGTGAAGAACAAAGAAAGTAGAATAAGATATCATCTTACTAGCTGAAAATTTTGATGTTTACAAAAAATCTGTGATTTTTTTTGCATTATTATTCGTAACTTTTTTTATTTAAAGCATCAACAGCGTTGGAGCCAAAAAGGTGGCATACAAGTTAGCTATGTGGCAAACGGTTTATCAGAACATCATCATTACTTTCCATAGGTTTTGCATTGTTTGTAATAAAGGACGATTATGAAAAGAAAGATTTTAAAGTTGTCACTGATGAATGAATAAATTAAAACTACTGAACCATGTTCACCTTTTTTATGCGCTGTCTCCCATCATCACTGGTCCGTCTGTCGACCAGCGCAGCGTGTGATTTACACTGCCAACGTATTAAATCTTTACAGTAGAGCACTTAATTGCTTCCGCGCCGATGACTCGTAAACTTGTCTCGACAAAATGGCTGACGTTTAGTGGGGCATGCACCTTTTCTTTCAACAAGTGCGTGAAAAACTGGTCAAAATGTTTTATGATTGAGTCATAAAGCAGTCGGTTTACAGAGACACATTGTGTAAACATTATCTAAATAGGTCTGACATTTTGCATAATATAGACGGTTTAGAGCTACAGCTGTCATTTAACCAGATTGTTTTATAGCCAAAGAAGAAGCATTCCAAATTGTTGACATAGGGCAATCGACAGTCAAGTGTAGCAATCAATAAAAAAACTATGATATCGAATTTTATTTCAGTTTGTGTGTTCTAGACCAAATCAGCTATATTTATACAAGAATCTCTCACGGACATGGATTTTCATGGTAAAAAAGCTATTTGTTAATTATTTCACCACAAAACTAATTCCTGACTGTTCCTGTGAACGTTACGATACATTCACACAATAATTTATATTAACGAGGTGCTCTAAGGGGCATGCAATTAGTTAGCTCCTTAATATCTGAACCTCTTGAGTACTGAGTAGTCACTGATAACGCGAAGCCAACCTTAATGGCACGAACATGGCCATCATTGTACCTATTTAAGAAAGTTATACCGAAAATGGTAATGGTGGATTGGAACTGAGAGGATGAGTATCTGTTGTGTGG
Source organism: Noctua janthe (assembly GCA_910589295.1). Taxonomy (NCBI): domain Eukaryota; kingdom Metazoa; phylum Arthropoda; class Insecta; order Lepidoptera; family Noctuidae; genus Noctua; species Noctua janthe. The sequence continues at coordinate 18,123,476 of OU342562.1, forward strand.
AGAATGGGAAGTCTCAGATATGTCTCCATGATAGACTTATGAAAAGGATTGAACTCACCAGTCTGTTCTAGTTAATAGAAAACTGCCTGTAGTAAAGTCTCTTATATACACACAAGCAAAAAAGCAGACTGGACAAACTGTGTCCAGTAACTTCAAAGACCCAAAAAAAATTGTGGAATCATGCTCCGGACGCGAAATATACCTGCACATACAAGTATGTACCTAGGTAGGAAAGATAATTCAAGAATTATCTTTAAAACAAACAAAGGAGTTAAACAAGTGGCGATCGGTTCCCAAGCGCTTTGTATGTCTTCCACGTCCTTCAGCCGAGTAGCTAGCAATAAGCGTGTCGGTACCTCTAGCATATGTCAATCCTATGCACATTTGACATTTACGTCATCAATATCGCTGATAACATGTAACTTTGTCTCGTCCCTCAGGTTAAACTGTTTGTGAAGCAATGTTCCTTTCCTATGTATTTATCGTGTAGGTATAGGCTAATAATAACAAATTCATCCCTCTACCACCGTACGACTTCAGTGCAGTAAAGCAATGTTCGGTGCTCCCCAAGTTTTTAATCTTTTAAGCAAAGAGTCCCGACCGAGCCACTTACTGCAGGATTATCTCACTACATTTAACTGAACACCGGTATTTTATACAAACGTTCAGTTTTTTTGACGGAGGTAAGCTGCTCTTAGGGGAGGGAAGTAATTGGAACTAAACTGATGGTGATGTTGGAATGATTGTGAGGGACCTGAGGTACAAGTTCTAGAAGAGTGTAAGTAGTTCTTGGTAGGTGCCTCTTTAATTAATCATGTTTTGGAGAAAATTAAAAAAATACCTATCATACTTGGGAAAAGAAAATCTGTCATGATTCTGAATTTGACAGATTAAAGGATTTAAACCAGAATTTATTATTCTTCTGTTAAAAATGATGTTGAAATTCAAAGGATGAAAATACATTCTAATCAATAAATTAGTTGATTACAATCTCCACAGAACTTTCTCTTAACACTATAATTCTTAAGAACAATCGCCAACCCTTTACCTATCCAGATAGCACTAAATAACAGCAGATCTACGTCGCGGTACGATATCGTTGCGGTACGATATCGTCGCGGTACAATATCGGTCGCTCAAAAAACTAAGCGATCGCCAAAAGCAAGTTAAATGAGCTCGCCGAACAAACGGCGAGATCAGTGCGCGGATTATCTGTGCGCCTCCGACTTAATTAAACATGAAATTCAATTAATAGAGAACGCGGCGAGTTATCGCGTAAGGAATAAAGGGATCCCTTCCTCCTAATTAAAATGTATTGCCTTATTTAACTCATTTTCCACTTACAATGACATCGCGCGACCGACTCGAACTTTTTAATCTTGCTCGCGTCTTACTTCGCCTTAAGTAGTACAACGCTTTCATTGGAAATTCGACCCTGATGTCCTCACTAAGAGTACAAATTCTGTTGTTTCGAAATGCTGAAGAAAATTCCGTGTAGCCAGGTCTCGGCAAGGCGGCATCGCGGGTATCGTTCGGAGTCACAAAGAGGTATTTGCGGCGGACTTAACGCTGAACATTAGTTTTTAAGGGTCTTATTTTGTTGTGCGCTATTAAACCGGCGGAGTCTTTGATAGAATTAGCCGGGCCAATAAAATTAATCGGTTCCCCCTTAGAAACAAAAGCGGGCGAAACGATGAATATTTTGCTTTAGTACATAAGCTTTGTGGAGTTTATTGAGTAAATAAAAAGATTGAAGTTGGAAAACCAATTACGATAAGACTTTATTAGATTTGAGAAAGAAAAACTTGCCTGAAAGGAAAATTATTAAAGTTTTAAAACTTGATCAGACGTAGGTACACATACCTATCGCAGTGTATTTGCAAAAGCATCACAAGATAGAAATGATTTACGATTACATTCTGCTGCATTTCAATGAGTTATTGAACTATAACTCACGTAGAATAACTAGCGAGCTCTATTTTTCTTTTATTTTCATAACAGCCATTTAAAATTTATACAACGGACCTAAATATAACACAAAACAGATACAGAAGGTTGAGGCTACATCCTGAACTAAGTTGGAATAACTTAAATCGGTAGTTAATAGAAATTTCTGACCATCTTTAGTCGTAAAACCTGTATCACTTCGTGTTGATACCTCCTAAATGCAAACAGTGACGTGACATTCTTTTCTTCGTTGGTAGCAATCCCTAGTCAATTTGTTCATGAAGGCTATTATCGCACTCTCGATACAAAGTGGTGTTTCTGGACAGGTTTCTTCCATGCAAGACCGCCTCCCGCTCCAGCAACACTTACGACCTGGTCTCCCGCAGAGGACTCCTCAGTACTTATAGTGTACAGGCTTTTTCAGCGACACTTTTCAAGTGCGTTAATCTTATAAGTGTGGAACGCTTGTGTATAGGGTGTTTCAATTTTATTGACAATTATTTACTTTGCTCTGAGATTTCTTAAGAATACCTAGGTAATGCGCTATTAAGTTTTCTGATCAGTTGACTATCTGGCCAGCAAAATACTTTTGTCGGGAAACCTGAAAGAGAAAGATATTTACTCTTTTCAGGATTTGTATTAAGTTATATTAAGTTATGAAATAATTTTGATATATTGTTTGGAAAACGAATTGAATATTTGGCGACAAATTCCTGATGTGATAAAATGTCCTAAATGTAATTGTGTGTATATAATGTGTCTGTGTATGTATGTATGTTAAAAATAAAATGGGGAAGTTTCTTTTTATCACTTTTTTCAAAGCCCATAAATGGAGATGCATAAATTATGTCTTATTAGCTGATTGCCCTTTGCGCGGTTTAAGATGTTATTTTAAAGGTTTTGTTAAAGTATTCTGATTTAAAAGAGTGTCCATGGAGTTTCTTGCCCGTTCTTCTCCATAGAGATCTACGTTAGGGAATGGGCAACTACAGTACTTTCACAGTTTTTGTGCCTTGTGACTGGGACTGTAGCTTTATTTTACTGTTGCCTTTGTTTCGACAATTCAAAAGTGCCTGTAACTGGCCTACTTGAAATAAATGCTTTGATTTTTTGATTTTGATTTTGATTAGCTAATGCTAACAGCATTTAAAATTGCGTAGTGGCTTTTCACACACGGCTACAGCTTACAGCCTTTGTGGTATTGTAAAATATTTGTGTTTAGTTATAGTTAATGTTTAGCGGTTAATGTATCCTTGTTATTAATAGAAAAGTACCTACGAGTAGTTACATAAAAATATAAGTAATATGGGTGCTACATCTACCAACAAACTGCTTTACAGTTTGGCAGAAGTAACATTTTTTGCAATGCTTAGGAGGTCACCACGAAATAAAGCTTTTATTTTTCATTAAGACTCATTTCTCGTAATCATGACAAAAAAAACAGCAACCTGTACCTATCATGAACTTTTAAACCAATCTCTGCGGGAGTAGTCACAGCCTGCGTGTATGTCAGCCCACGCCGTTGTACCACTGCCAAGCCTACTTAGCTGTGCTACTTAATTCTCTACGCTGTGGCACTGAATTTATGGAAACTCGTAACTCGACGCGTTACGTAACTACTGTCTTTAGCTTTATAATCAAGTTTGTGAGAAAGGAGAGACCGTCAAAAGATTTACTTTAAAATTGACAGGGAAAGATTTGCTACAATTTCTTGAAGCGCCCGGGAAGATGACTTGTAAGCGTCTCCAATTTTGTAGCATGGAAAACCACAGTAAAAACTAAGCTGCACCTAAGCTGCTCCTAAGCGTCGAGTAATAATGCTATTTGGTAAGTTAAAACTCACCTACGTGAAATGGACAGTTCCTACAGAATATCATTTGAAACCATTAGGTATTGGTAAGTATGTGAAATGCAACTGCTTCGAAAACTGAACTATTATAATATTTTGATAAATCTATAGGCCTCAAAACAGATATTATCATTGAGAAAAAAAACTCTGTAATATCAACCTGTGTGGAATATTCTGAACACGTATGAGTTTCTGTATTTGATTCTTTGTATGTCGTGCCGGTCAAGATACCTACTAAAGCACTCTCTTTATTCATCTCTTTAATCTACATAAAGACTAACAATACAAATAACACGAAACACATAAATAAACATAAGATCATAACGATGCGTCATCCGTGCAGGCTAACGCAATAAAGGTCGCACTAATAGTCACTGTGAAAGAGAACTAAATAGCCCGTACCGACCTCCCTGGCTACTCTTGAAAGCTTACCCTTGGCCATATCTGGACCACCGTAGCCTGGACCCCCATATCTCATACAACTCCCCCGAAGATGGTGGATTTGTTGGAGGAAAGAAGAGGTCGGGAGAGCAAGTTAAGATGGTGGATGGAACGACAATTATAAATAAGTAGGTTGGAGCAATAACGGGCGGCGACGTGCCTTATATCAAGCAAACTGCCTGCGATGCAACGCCACCTAAGAGACGCTCAATCCATACGGACCAGCGAGAGGAGACGTGACACATCAATGATATCTCAACAGCTAATTAGAACGAACACTAACCGATGTTCAAAATGTGCGAGGTTGTGTATTGCCGATAACTCACGTTAACTGAGGCGCTAAGTAAAGCGTCAAGACAATGTGTCCTCTGAGTGTCGGCACATTAAAATAAAATAAATAAATTTTATTTGTGCTTCACTCCTGAAACACGGGGATTGTGTGTCAGCCGTTTCAGTGAGTCATGTTTGTTTTTGTTAAGCTTCAGCGGCAAAATACCTTTCAATGATGTCTAAGTCCCACTTCGTGAGAATATACTAGGCTTTTGTTTTTATAATTACCTTCTTGTTCTAGTCCTAGCTGCTCTAAATGCGAGGTAAATCCGATCAAAGTTTGAAAAAAAAAAAAATTTGCTTTCAGTTTTCTAAATGACACTGAGTATACCTCTCAGCAGAGTAAGTGTCTCATCTGCGCTAATAACAGCTGTGTGATCTGTGCGCGGCGCGTTGGAGCTCATAGGCCATTCATAACCGGCGCTGCATCCTCCACACCAGACGTTTTTATTTGCCGAACCAGCGACACTAACATAAAAACAACACTCAAATATCAAATAAACAGCGCTTTAAAGCGCAGTTTCGTACGGCTTAAGCCCGTATTAGGTAGTTAAATTTACATTTTACATTTGATATTTTCAGCCGTGAAAGTTATTTCTTGTTTGTGCTGCTGCAGATTTATTGTTCGGATCCGGCGGGCTCTCCAGCGACATCTCTTTGTTGCGAATCGTTTACGTGTATTTATGGGGTAATTTAAACGATCCGAAATACAAAATACTTTAGTACGATTTACTAAAATACAATGCAGTGATTATAAAAGGATTTATTGTTGGCTGTTGTGTTCTACTTTGTGATGCTCGTACCTTTCGGTAATTCGCGTGTTTATTTATACGTTAGGTGAAGATTTAAGGTGTGAGCGGAATAACGTGTGCGCTCAGTATATTCACAGTCACGGAGAGCTATAATGTGTTGACTTTAAACATCGCATTTGCGCTCACAATATGTGCGATCGTTGTTAGCCCATCGTTTGTTGCTGGAGTCTTGAAACATTTATTTAACAAGGAAACCAGAATTCGTAAAAGGCAAAAGACTTGGGTTCTTGTGTAAACAATGTAACACCTGCGGAATTTATTCACTCACACATGAGGATAACATTCCAAACTTGACACACCTGAAACCAAACATAAGTCAATCCATTGAAACTGCAGCTATATCTGCAAATTCAAACGATTCATCTGCCAATCCACCTGATAACATTTGAAAGATATAGCAAATTCCCCCAAAAATATTGCTGTCTAGCACCAGACTAGCAACAAAGTCTACAAAGTAAGACTTGCTAAAATAAACTTCCTGAAATATCTCAGTGCAATATAAAACGGTTGTAAACACACGGCGCCTGCAATTCAATTGTTACCTGCCACTACTGCCAGTGTGCACTGCCACTATGCAGTGGTATATGGTGCTACTTGAATATACAGGGTGCTGCAGAGTAATGTGACGTTCAGGATTTATTGTTTCTTTACTTATGCTTGCACAAAATGTGTAGGAACTTTGTTTCGAATAGTCACATTTCCATGTAGCTGTACCAATAACTGCTGTAATTAACCATGCCTTGCAGCTTGTTAAATACGTAAGATAGAAAAGTCTATTGACTTTCATTGGTATTCTAAATTACTACGATCACCAATCAGTAGTCTAGATCATTTAAGTTCCTTTTCATTGTATCTTTCATTCGGTAGTTACAAATCCAATCAGCCACAGAACTAAACCAAATGAGCTTTTTATTCATATTAACATACTAAAATACTTGTAGCTAGTATAGTATTTATGTACACTGTATTATTATATTCTTGAGTCACAAGAATTCTAACATATTTACTCTTGCAAACATTTATCATACAAACAGTTTCTCATCTAATTTTTTAGAAACATAAAATGTCTCATAAAACTTAGGTTCAAGGCATCGAAAAGTAAGTACTAAATATTCAGAATTTTAAAGGAGTACATTACAGTGAGTGTAGAGCAAATGAGCCGATTTGTATTCAGCCTTTATATGTTAATATGTTTTATCATCGGAATATTATTCATGGCAGACTCTACTTTTATTTTCAAGAGGTATTTTAATATATGATGTGCACCTAACTTATTAAAATACTAGCTTAGGAGTGCGACTCCGCTCCAGACTATGTTTTATTTTCCTTTGAAACATTTTTACCACTTATTTTATGCCTTTGAGCAAAGTGAAAATACTAAGAAAAACGATTTTTTTTCTTAATTTCGTTAACAAAAGCAGTTCCGAGAAAGAAATGAATTGCCTTTGCAAATATCATATTTAATCAGAGGAATATTTTACAAGTTATTCTGAAAGCACATTCACAGAGATGGTAGCTATCAGCCCGATGCAGTGGCGATAACAAGTTCAACAATCCAAAATTACCAAATGGAAAATCGCTATAATTAGCACTCTTAGCGAATATATCGGTGATCGCAGCGGGCCATTGTTTTAAAGAAAAACTTTTTGCGCTACGCGAAAAGGCACGATGCCTATCATTATGAATTAGCTCAGGCTACCACACCGTCTCCACCGAGCCGTACAATAAAGCCCTCTATTGTCTCAAAACTTACAAAAACCACATTCATTCTCCGTCAACCGTGAACAAACTCTCGATAAACGACAATGACGTCATCAACACAACAATTACAACACAACAGATTAAAAATGAAAAATGGCCGCGATCGTCTTCAGTGACAAACAAAACATCCTAATTGCTTTTTCTTTTATTGTTGGGTGTCGCGGCATTGTCGCCGATATTGTTTCTTAAAAAATACAACCCCTGTTGTGCTAATCTTTCAGCCAAGCAAAGGATTAGTGGTGAAAAATTGGTGCTCGTAAACAAATAAAAGACGCGATAAAATTGTACATTTTTCTTTGGATGACAGTGAAGAGCGTGACGTACTCAGATTTTAATTTTTGTGTTTATTTATTTATTTATTTAGGATCTCCAACAAAGGATATACACAAACACATGAAATAAATAATCGACGACAAAAGTATTACGTAGGTGTACTCCTTCACTTACAGGAGACCACAGCATGCGTAATAAGATTTATAACTAAGCTAACAAAGTTATAGTAGCATTTAAACATTCAAATCAAATTAAAACACAACACATTATGTAGCACTAAAATTAAATTTAAAAAAAATTAAAAAAATAAAATAATTAACAAAGTCATAAAAGCAAAAAAAAAAAAAAAATGAAATACTGTCATCTGGAAATACTGTTGGAAAAATAAAATTTAAAAATAAATTAACAAAGTCATAGCAGCAATAAAAAAAAATAAAAAAATTCAAAACATATTCGGCAATAAAATTGGGAAAATTAAAATAGTAATTAAGTGTTTAAGTGTTTTCTAAATAGGTCGCGTAGATATCGGCAGAATTTATTCAGCGAGATAAGTATGTTTTTTTCTTTTTCGTTTTAATCAAACGACACACAAGAAAGATACCGATGACGCTTTACTAGCCACTTCGCCCAAAATTAAAAACTACCTATTTTTTACGAAATACTTTTCGCGCTGTGTTCTGTTCCTAGAAGTACATTTTCCCTACATAATAATTTGCCAAAGGATTGTTTTTTCACGATGATTTCTACTAGAGGAACAGGGACAAAGATAAGTAAATAAGGGTTACATACATAGTTGTTGTGTAGGCTCATAATGGATATCGATAGATGGTACCTATTTTAAAACGACTTGATACGATGCGACCCACCTCATCACAATACCAAACAGTCACAACACGACATCCTCACCGTTTCTTAATATTCAATTTGTACTGTGTGTGTACTGTTTACAGCCCACCTCGGGCTGAACCCGACTAATCTCAACGGTTATTGTCTAAGTTGTGCCGTTTCCTGAGGCACTGTCACCACACAGACACTATAGAAGGACCACTACATTGAGAGCAACACCCATGTTGTCACAAATTGACCGCGATGTGAGACGGGGAACTAATACTGGCCCTATTAAACTATCTAATGTTTCTAGAATATTTACCACAAGCATGGTTAAACTCATGATGAAGCTACCCCTTCCTTACAAGTTTTAGCCCTTTGCCTTCGTTCCGTTCGATTGTTTAGTTATTTACCTATTTAACGTTAAATACCCTGGGTATGTACTAAATACCGTGCGAATCTGTCCACGTATCGTGTATAAGCCCAGAAAATATTCAAAGCTGAATGTCCAAACTTCATTTGAAACTTCTGCACTTAGCGCTAAGAGTTGCGATCGACTGGTTCCGACGGTGAGAGTATCCAAGTTAAGTGATATTTATAGCGAGTGTAGGTGAGCCCGAATAACTTCGCAACTAGTTTCGCCTTACAAATAGATACAGATAGACATGTGAATACAAAATACGAACACGAATAGAGATGGACACTGCAAACCATAACTTAGTTTTTCATTAAGATCGGAAAATGTATCTTTTAATATTCGCACAGATAATCACTATGTTGTATCAATCAATCAATCAATCAATAGTCTTTATTTGTAAACATAGGTTATAACAGTGTGCAAGATGTATTTCCTGAAATTCACTTTCGTGATTATGAACTAAAAGTGAATAAACATGAGGTGGAATTAATTCCACAGAACGCTAATTTATTCATTGAGTAGGTAAATCTTTTCTGCAATATTGAAATTTATTTCGGTATTTTCTCGCTCTAGTGAATTCCTGGTAAGTGTAGATATATCTTTACAAGAGCTTTTTTTGGTTTCAATCTAAACATCGGTAAGCATGTGCCCTCTAACCATTCTCCGGTTTACTTCGAGACGTTAGTGTGGTCCGAGGAGTCCCACTTGGGCACAGTTCCGTGCGTTTCCGGCACACGCAGGATACCACCCCCTCAACCCCAACCAGGAGGGGGTGTACATCCGACCCCCGGTGACATTAGCGTATCATTATAACTATTTGAGAAGACTCGTTAACTTCAGCTTCTAAGGTATAGGTATGGGGTTGGCAATGGTGAACTCGTTATGATATTGTAGTGTGTCAAAGGTTATTTGAAGATAAAGATAATGAAATCAGACGCCTGGGACCGATTAGGTTCAATGTGCCTCGAAGTGGAGGTTACTCTGAGTTTTCTGGATTTCTAAAACACCTGAATTTGCATTTTTAGTTGGCAGTTTCAGTTGTATCTTCGTATTTTCTGTCAGACATTTTATGCTTTTTGTGATTTATATACCTATTTCTTTCATCTACAATCTTGTATTGCTGGTTTTTAGTTTTTCGTTATCCTATGCAGCCGAAACCGTTGCGACTGAAACTGCTGTAACAAATTAATTGACTGTAACACCATGCCTTACATTTCGCTTTCTAACAATAACTACCCCACAATAAAAAGCAACTTCTTACCCCCGAGTACATCATAATGACGGGTAGTTTTCACCCCTTGTGAGTTGTGCGGTTCTAACGAATTTATTACCCTCACTCTCCGACACAATTGAAAGAGTCATGCTTGAAAAAATATTATGTTTGTGAAATATTGTTAAAAATAAGCAAATATCTATTGTTTTAATATTCTAAGGGCCGATTTTTCAATCCTCAGATAAACAACCAGATAGTCTTTATTCGTTGAATAGCCATATTCTTGGTTTTTCAATGGTCAGATAGTAGTTAACTGTCGAATAAAGCCTGTAACGGAGGAATATAGTTACCTGCTACTTGAGGGCCAGTTAGGGTTTTATCTCCCCGATAAGTGTGACATTTTAGGTTATGTTGGACATGTTCATTCGAAGATGGAAAGCAGTATCTAGCAGCATACCAACTTGTGCCAATGATTTTTGGACTGGCTGCCATCGTTGCTACCCAGTTTAAAAAATGTTTCTACAGTGTTTTGTGTGAGGTTTCTACATGATCCAGTTATTTCCATACATAATATTGTTACGTTACTTATTTAAACATTTTTATAGAATTATATTATCGAAATATTTAAAAAGCGAAATTATTTAGTAACACTATATTCATCTAACAACTTTAGGTACAACACATACATGGCTCAAATGTAACTAAAACAGTTCTCCACTCTAAGGTCCTTTAAAACAAAAGCCATGTACAGAAATCCTTGCTCTCCTCGTATGTAGAGTTACATGTAGAGTCGCCCTGGGCAGTGCTGTCCTCTACTTACGGAACTTAACCGAAGCCTCGTAGAGTCGCAATAAACTTGCGCTAACTGGCGACTAAGTGCGTTATTTAAGAGGCCACTCTATGCGCATACTACGAATTTGTGGTAACTAAAGTACTGACCAAAATATAGTTGACACAAATAATGTAACGTGAATGTGTTTATAATTTGACATAGGTTGGTATTGGTAGGTACATTTGACTGCCCCAGTTGAACTCATAAAGTTGGTTGTATTAATCTAGAGCTAGTTATGAGCCTGCTTTATAAATATAAGCTACATTGAGACCGGATTCAGTGAAACTTACCAGCCTTACACCTGTAATTAAACAATAACATCTAAGATACACCAACCTAGTGGTATTAATCTTCTTATCAATAACAATCCCATCATCCTCACCATCACATATTTGCATCATCATTTTCTTTCACTTTCCCAATTTATTTAGGTTCGGAGCAGCATGTCTTCTTCTTCCATACTTCTCTATTACTCGTCATCTCAGTAGTCCATCTATCCTTTCTTTTGGTCGTTCCCTACTCTTATACTCGTCCTCATTAGTATTAGCACTGGTCTACCTCACCAACATTTAACAAACATTTCATAATTATGAAGCAATAGGTACGAACCTGTTCGCGAGTTATCTGCGGTCCGGACGTCCGGCGTCCGTCCGATACCACTGACACAGTTCACTCGTTATGTGCACATGATTACTAGGTACCTACTGTTAGTAGGTAGGTGTATTCGATCTAATAAATTGCGCAGTTAGATAATGGAGCTAGTTTTGCAAGGTAACGATGTATAGACGAGGTATAAATGGGTTAACAAGATCATGGCCCGGCTTTTAGTAGAAGATAAAACTGTGACTGTTGCGATTTTTCCATATCTTTCTTAGAAACGGAAAAATCACAGAAGTCACAAGTGAGCTAGAGAGATACTATGTAGTATATTTAAAATATTGGAAACCTTAAAAAAATACTTTGAATAACTGATAAGAAATCTTACTTCTCTTCAGTCTCAAGTTCGGTCACAAACAATACCAGAATGTATTTTTTTTTTTTTTAAAAACATCTGCTGTTCAATCTCTCCTAATATTTCATCTATATGACTTGCGTAGTACCCTCAGAGATACCTACATAGGTCCCCCACAGCCTCACCGCATGAAACTTAGCACGGAGCTAAAACGCGGCGAACGGGCCAAGTTAGCACTTTTTTATTTACCACTAACCCGCCTAACACAAGATTGCCATTTAACTGGCTCGCCACACGCCGCCATTAGTTGCCATTGCCATATTATGTGGCTACATGTCTTATTGTGAGTACCTTGCTGGAGTGGACACTTGAGCTGCTTGCCAAAGTAAGAATAACTATTCCAAGTTTTATTCCGGATTCAGTTTTCATTTTAATAGTTATGAAAATAAATTATTTATTTAAAGAAAATTGACATTCGCGAATGGACCGGCATCACACGCGTTGCAGCTGTTGCACCCCGCATAAGCCATGGATAAATATTCGGATTTGATCAACTTTTGGTAATTGGAGAGGCACCATAAAAAGAAAGAAAAATAATTTACATAAAAAACTGATAGGTAAGACAGTAGGAAAGATGCCACTATGTAACAAATCTCCCAAAGTGAACACAGTACGCATATACTAGAAACTAATACAAGACAATTACGGTAATAACAAAAACATCACACTCCATCAACAAGCCATCTCCTCAGCACCAAAACAAGAACATACCCAACATAAACAATGAATGTTAGCACAACACCATCCCTACGTATAGCTATGGGTATCAGCAGTATGCTCCGTTATCTAAATAAGCGAAGTTGTACCTGTGGGGCTGAGCAATAAATCAATATCTTCGGCTTGTTAAGTAACTTTATCCTGAGATGCTCCGGTATCGTATGCACATTGACTAACGCATAGTGGGCTGCTTGCGTGAATATTTTGGATATAATTGGATCTAATAATTGTTTGACAACAGCGAAACAATATCATGTTCTTTATTGTAAAATAGGATTGAAAAAAAGCCTTGTATTTTTTTGTCCTTAATTTATAGTTAATAATTAATAATAATAATTTATAGTATGCTTAATTTATAGATTTTTTTGACAACATTTTCAAACCACACTTTACTGAAGCAAATGGTTGGCCTACAGTTTTCGATGATGATTTTTAATTCAGGATACTCGTACATCATCTTATTATATATGGCACATATGGTCAACTCTTTCACAGTTACTATGCTTTGTAAAGGAACTGTAGTTTCGTCTTTGACTGATACTATGACAGATCAAAAGTGCTTGGACTCTTTTAGAAATAAATGCTTGAAGTTTGAGTTTAGTTATTAACGGACTTCAAAAAAGGAGATGCCTAATTTGATTGTATGTTTCCAACATAGGTCATACATCTTTGTTTACTTTCGTAATAAGCAGAAAAAAAACATATTAAGGGATATTCCACTTTCACTATTTCTGGTACCTACCATCCTAAATATATTTTCGTCCACCAACCTCACAGTTGTAGCACAGTGTGGCTCGCGTATATCCGTCGGGCGCCCCGGGCCTCGTGCCTCAACCTAATTTGTATTGATTAAAAATATTCAGCATAGTTGGAAGCTGTGGAATGCGCTGCCCGCACCGCCCGCTCCGTGGCTCATGCACATTATTGGCCCTACAACTCATCTCATTTTCTTACAAAAATATTTACTACAAGTTTACTGGGATTTTTTTAGGTGGTGGTCCAGTTTTTGATTTTTTGTCTTGTTTTGAAGGGATACCTACAGATAATCTCAATGCCGACAATACAGGATAGATGAGTAGGTACAAGATTTCCCTGACGAGTGTCTACCAAGGACTGAGATAGAAGAATAAAAGAGAAGCAAAAGTACGAGTATTAACTGCCGAAATACATCATCACCTGCTTAGCCTTTTCCCAACTATGTGGGGGCCGGCTTCTAGTCAAACCGAGCGGCTAAAACGACTGAAATACACACACACATGATTATGAACTTTATCACTTAAGGTAGAGTAACTGTGCTTTCCAGCAACCACCAAGACATTCCATTTTTTGTTATCTATACCTATTACCGCACCGTAGTCTGTGAACCGTGTAGGTAACTCCTCTCCTCATCTAGTCAAACGCACGTCCTCCTTTATGATCCAGTATGAATTCCAACTAGGCAGTAGTGTCGGGACACTAGTCTGCCAGTGTCGAGAGTAACGCCGGAGCGATACGTTTTTATCGGCGCCTTGTCGCGAGGTAAACACGGTGTTTTGTTGTCCCCTCAACGATTATTATTTATGTAACGATTGTTGTTCTGTTGTGGCAGTAGAGTTAGAGAGACAAGATGTGGCAGATGTGCGGGGTCCGAACCAAACTCGTTAAAGAACGCGACGAAATTACTTTAGCACAGAATATGGCCTTTACATATATTCTTATTTTCGTTCGTATAGAAGATGACAGTGTACCTAAGCTGTACTTCCAACAATATAACACTTAAATTCTCATTTACACGAGAGAATACGAGAGTTAAGAGAGATAAATGGAGACTATCCTTATCCTAAAACCTAATTAATTACCTGTATTGTTCATGTGTATTTCTCTTAAAAAAAAATAGCAGACAAGAAACTACCTTCCACGATCTACTCCAATACCTTACCCTAAAGTACTCCATAATTTACAACACGTTAGATACGCCAAAGAGACAAGTTGTGAAAGAAAAATATTTTCGTCCACTCCATGTCTCTTCTAGAACCCCCTAGTTCTTTGTATTCAGGTAACTCGCCACTTATGCTAAGTGACTTCTAGACGTTGCTCCGTATCACTTAAGGAACTCACAAACTGTGCAGCATGAAATAGCTGAAAACTATCCTCGCTGACGGCTTATGGCACTTTTGTTTTCATACACTTGTTTTTAGTTTCGATACAAATGCCTACGAGTTGTTTTCCTTGCTTTTGTTTTTCTATTGTGAGTATTGAATTGGTTAGGTAGTGCCTCATTCACATTTCCCTGCTAGATTGGTAACCGCTAAATTTGGCTCTTGCCTATTTTAGGGTTAACATTGTGAAGTTGTAGAGCAGCAAGCATCCTATTTTGAAAGAGATAACTACTTGAATTTATATCAAACGCTCAAAACCAAACTTGTTACGGCAGTTAAAGTGAAGATAATTAAAAAAACATAAGATGTCGAAATACAAAAGAGGCTGATAAAAGGGAATCAGTAAAACCTGCACAAGACAATAAACTACGGGAACCCTGGGACTCAAGCGACTGAAACTAATCCTGGTAGGTCAATTACAAATACTAAAACCATTAATATCCGTCCCATAATCAATAATTCAAATTATAAATTGAAACCCACCACTAAAATTAATAGTGTTATGTCCGCCACCCGTGTCTAAGTGTTTGCACGGCGGCGTGGCCACCCTACCACCGACCGTACCACGTGGTGTCCACGAACAAGGGACACGACGGGACAACTAACAACATTCCGGATTAATCTTAGGCCGGATTTTAGACCAAGACAAATATGGCCGGCCCTCAACTAAATGGTTGGAAATTATTAAATTAAGGAGATATATGCGTTAAGGTTTAAACTTAAGGGGACCGAATTAGTGGAGCTTTGTGTACGTGTGTAGTGTGTGGGATAAGCTAAACAAATGGTCTAGGTAGTGTTTTACTGAAGAACTTAGGTTTCATGATAGCTACTTTATATACATTAAAACTGGTTCCTAAACAAAATAAGTATATTTGGCTAAACTCGGTATAGAAAAAATAGAAATCTAAGAAACTATTGTCATCTGCACATTTAATGTTGCGACTTCTATGACTTTCAAGCAACCTGAAGTAGCAACACACACAATGTTCCAAACTCAAGACAAAGGAAACCACCAGAGTGCACACACAAGGTATAATATTCAGAGAACAATAAATACGAAACAATTCTAACGTTTTTAAACAAACATCAAACAGCAGCCTGAGCCTGAGACGTTTCGGACTATTTACATGTTGTAATTTTAATTAGGATTCCGTAGACCACAGGGCAAGACGGTCGGGTTCTCTGCCGGCACAATGGCGCCCTACGGGGCCCTCGAATAGTTGTACCTAATGTTAATTTAATCTAAGACGGCACAGTCCGTCGGCGAAAAGTTGTGACTTCGCCTTCTTGTGTTGTTGTTGATAGTGTTCGGATTAGGGGATCTGTTTTAGAAGATTAATTCGCAACACACTGTATATTATTAATTCAAAGTTTTATATATAATTTTAATTTTCGGACAGGTACAAGATGTGAACATTGATGATACAACATAATAAGTTTGAGAAAAACCAGCTTTCACTTTTAAACTAAGGTCTTTTTAGGATAGCAGTTAGTTTTGACAACCGTGCAACCAAAAGAATCCATATCCCAATCAAATCAAACCAACACAGAACTATTTCTCTCCAATCCAAGTCTGCCAATCCGAACACGGTGACCACCCACGTGTTAAGTCGCCGCTGTATAATTACGCCGAATAATTCACGGAGTCCACTTAACCGGACCTCTGACCCCCGGGCCCCGGCCCTGGGCCCAACCTGTCGCCACCTTCCGCCTGCTTGACCGGCCCCACTAAGAAATTGCCAAGATTTCAATGTTTAAATTGAACACAGTCGCCAAATGTTTTGTGTTTGCATGTTTCAGCTCCAGGTAGATATTTGGAGCCTTTGTCTTTGTTTGCTTCGTTTCGAGATCCCTACGTTGTGAGTGTGACCTATGGATTTAACTTATAAAAACCCACTCACTATCTGCTCTGTTTTGATCAAACAATATACAGAATTATTTAAAAGCAGAACTTTAACTACATCTGACAAAGTAGTTAAATTTCAAAATGTTCTGATTTTGGGAACTAAAATTAGCCAAGATGAAAACAAACAAAAAATATAACAAACTGATTCGTCCTATGTAGCTTCTTAAAACTGACACAAAATAAATTCTGGAAAATACTAGAACAAAATAAATAATTTTCTTTCAACAAATAAATGGCTGCAAACATGTCAAAATAATCTACTCAACGCGCAGTATGTATTGCCCCTGTCATCAAGTGCTATCAAATGTTTTAGTAAAATTGATGACGTCTCGTGAAGAATTGCTCGAATATTGCGCGATATAAAACAAGAGAATTTGAAGCAGAGAGGACACACGAAATATGTTTATAAGGAGCAACACTTTGATTTATTACGATCCGTAGATATGACTGGGACAAAGACAGTGGAAGGTGTGAGCGAAAGCGGATTGGAAAACCACGAAGAAAATATTGTTTTTGTTGAAACTGAAAAATGGGGAAGAATAGTTGAAGGTTATGACTGATCACGATCTATAAAACAAACCAATTCCAAAGTAAAGTGTGTCATGTAGGTATAAAATGAAAAAAGGTTTTACTCTACACTTGGACAGCATCGTAAATGTCGCAAGTCACAAAAATGCAAGATATATCTCCGCGCGTGTATTCAGTCTGAGGTGAAACAATGACATCGATGTTCTGACCGCTGGTAATTAGTATGATGAATTAAATGATGGACCATACTTCGTGCAGCCAGCAGAGGGAAATTGATATTCTATCCTCGTTAATGATGAGGGAAAAAACAGAATGTTGAAAGGTGGTGTTAAGTTGTTGTAAATAGAAACGAAGGCGTTTAAAGCGATCGCAATTTGTCTAAACCCTCAAGTCCCATACAAGCTAGGAAGAAGGAATGACCACATGCCTTACCAATTTCTGGACGTACTGCGTTAAAAAAATTTGGTCAACAGTAACATGAAGTCTGCCCGATTTGTCAACATGCAATATCCACGTCTCCCTCCAAACACACAACACAAAATTATAAAAGCTCAAGAGAAGCACATAACACTTGTCGCACCATAAAATTATTCTCAATCTTCAACCCCATGTGGAACAGTTTCTATGCAGAGATTAATCTGGTAAAAACCTTAGGGTTAGGCGCCATAAGTCATGGTTTGCGGTCGCACACCTTGCCGCATATTTATGGTGCTCCCTGGCGACGACGTGGCGACTAACCTACCGTTACAGAAGTGAGGGGAAGCAAGGCTTTAAAATATGTATGAGTTTTATTCAAGTATTTAGGTGAAGGAACACAGAAGTATTGTTTCAGTTCACTTTAGGATTTATGAAACCTCTTCCAGTTCTGATCTACTGTACGTATAGACCACAAAATTAGCAACATTAAGACAAAGGAATTCTGTAAAGTGACTATAAGTTTCCCAAAAGTACTTGCATGAACTTCGAGAACTTCTTAACTTCCAAGACCAACCCTGGCTCTGCGAGTGTCACAAACGTTTAGTCCACTCAATACTTTACGAGTATATCCCTTTTAAATTACACTCAACTTAATGTATTCTTTAATAACTATAATAAAAGCATTAAGCGCCGCGCCCCACGTAATATTTTTTTAACAGCACACTTTTATGAAGAGCGGTGGCCATGCAAATGTCACACCGTTCCTTACACCACTATTAAATATTATTTGTTGCTCAAATTAAAACATTAAAACAGAAATAAAAAGGTTTCTCTCCCAACAGACAATTGTGATGCAAAATACGTGGTGCTTACAGTGCAAGCCAAAAAAACGGGCGCGCGAAAAATGTCCGCTTTCTTACGTCTTCACTAGTAATAAAAATGTAATGGGAGCTTTGTATCTTTTTGTTGTTATTAAAAATTCTGACTTCCTTTTAAATGGGAACGTTGGAGTGTGATTCTTGAAGTTTTTCTCTGAGACATCTTTGTAGATTTTTCCAATTGAACGCGTTGCGTTTCGTTAGTTATCTCTTGCCATTAGTTACAACCTCTCAAAGGTAAAGTTATGAGGACTTCACCTTGACATTTATTATTTATTTGTTATTGTAAATTTTCAAATCAATTGCTTCTGAACTACATTTTTTTATCAATTTATATTAGTATTTCAGAGAGAGCCTACTGGAAGAAATCTTTTCTTTTTATCTTTATGGTTAGGTACTTCCGAGAGTGTTTGCAATTCAAAAATATGAAAATGACTCCAAAACAATAAACGGCAAGCATCGCCACGGCACGTAATCCAAGTTTTATAAAACACTTTTTTATTTGGAGTTAAGTGTTGTGCGGCTATAAAGGGCACGCCAAATGACGCAATATCGGGGCGGGGGCGCAGGGGCGCGGTGACGACGTTATTATTTATGTTAATTCCGAACGCTAAATGACGTCTTACGTGTTCCCGCCACCTTTTACTCACCCTGTATAGGGCTGCCGGTTGCATAGCAATAAAACCGAATTTATTGATGCTGGGTACAATTTTTGGGCTCAAGTGTAAGTTTGAAAATTATATGTCACTCGTGTTGTTTACCCCTAAGTAAGGGATAAAGAAAGTGATATCAATGACGCTACGTAGGTGCCTACACTTCTTGAGTATTGTAGTGTTATTTTCTTCTCAGAGTACGCCTACACTCCGAATCAGTATTAAATATTGGGGTCCATAAATGTTTGATTTAGTCAGCAGCATTCTTAGTGATTTTAGCAAAGCATATTTTAGATGTTTTTGCCAAACTACGGACTACACGTAACAGCAAATAATATTTGCCCAGTATTTTTTATTGAAGAACTTAAGATTTTGTAAAACGCACCCATTTCAATTTAGTACAAACTTACCCTAACACGGCGCACAAATCTTCAAGAACAACAGTCGGCATCCCTGGCACAGATCTCAGCTCCTCTCAGCGGCACACAACTTTTCACAAGTCACCACGGTAATTGTGGCACTTTACATAATGTCTATTTTAGTACCGGGAGCATTTTTCAAAACGCGCGCCCCTAATGATTCGTGAAGCGCCTTGATGTCCCGTAATGCATCGGGCACCTCTCATTTAACGAACGTTTGCACGGCAAGAGATTTATTGCAAGCGCTAAGTGAACGCGATCGCCTTTCGACATCCACTACCATCCACATCGTGGATATTAGAGGGTTGAGAGTAATGGCTGTACATTTAATTTTTGCGTAGGCAAATTTGCGCCGAATGCTGTCATAAAGCTGGTGATTTTTCTTCTTGACTCTTAAAAGGTTTTGAGATTCACGTGCGAGGGGGATCTTAAAGTGAACGTTAACTGCTAACAAATCGAAACATCAATAGCGCTTCACCGGAACATTGTAAGTTGAAATTGGTGCTTTATCTTCCAGGACCAGTTCGAAGACGCTTCGTGTTAATTAGTGTGATTCTTATCTCGTATCTTATCTTGGGTCTTGTTTTTAGAAACACTCATGTTCACTAGTGAATTACGAAGGACTGTTTTAAAGTAACAAGTTCCTAAACAAGCTTTTACCAACGCAACTACAAGCTCCCTGTCTAAGCCAATTTCCGGCGCACACTACATCCTCGAACCTCAAATCCGGCGGAGTCAACGCTAACCCCACTTTAAGGTAGTTCCAAGTTCACCCAAAACATGTATTTATAATTTGAAAGCAAAAGAGGTGCGTTTTGGCCATAAATATCAGTTATGTTGAGTCCGGCGCGCGCGTCGGCTTAGGCCTCCCGACGGCGCGTATGACGCGAATTGTAAATGCGCAATTTACGAACTTCATACTCCTCCGTACTTCTCCACAAGGAGATTTATGTGCGCTCGCGAAGGATTTCGCCGACACCTTGTCTTATCCGAGTGCCCTCGATAAGCCCAGTCTTCATTACGAGTTTTTGAGAGGTTTATTGTTGGGAAAACTTGTAGACGACTCGTTAGTGTTGCGGGAGAATTGCGTCTTTGTTTGACAGTTGATCTCCTGCTGGAAATGAATGTCAAATTTCAAACCATGTAACATAAGACTGACCTATCCTCCAAGTTCCAAATAGAAAGGTCTATGACTTATAAAATAGTTAAAATAAATCTCACATCTTACGAGTGCCAGTGTGTCCAATTTTTGTGTAACCAAATCTTCAAACGCTATTTTAACCCTGCCCTTGCGCATCCGTGGAAGGTGTATGATGTTAGTGCAGGCCATAAAAGTGGCATAAACAGCCGGTTCCGGCTGCGTGCGCGCACCTGGCGGACAAAGGGTTTGTTTGTACGAACCGGAGTGTTTAGAGCGCACCGGAGGTGAGCCGTACGGCCCGGCGTGGACCGGTGCATCGGCGCGGCGGCCCGGCGCGGCACGCGGCCCACTCCTGTAAACACTTCCTAATGTGAGGACTTGCAACGTGGAATGACTTGCTTTAGTAGCTGTTTACTTTTTACGATTCAGGTTAACTATTCGATATTGAATACTGAGATGTTTCGTTTCCTAGTTCATTCAACTTGATGGGTTACTGAAAACAGGGACTTTGTGTTGTTTTTTTGAAAGATACTTTAATTTGTTAGCAAAGCTGCAGAGATTTGGAAACCTACTAGAATAAATTCCTTATTTAATCTTCCTTCTATTCATTCGGTAAATCTCGTGGTTCTTGGGTACCTAGCCACCCGAGAAAGGCGTAGGTGGGACTACGCTTTGTGACTCGTGTCTGTTAACAATTAGGAATACATTACGAAAAATAAACAATCAAAGTGTATTTCTAATAAAGACATATGACCTACATAGTCATCCCAAGTAAATAAATAAAACACAGCCAAGCAAAACGAGACATGTATCGACTCTTGTAGAATTGTCACAATATTTACCTCGGCGACAAAATGTGAGTTTTCCAAAAAAGCTACGCAAACAGTGTTCATAAACACGAGGGCGACCTTCCGTCACCTTGTGTGTCTGTTTGTTTGTCCCGCCATTCTCGGGACATGCTCGACCCTTCGCGGAACGACCGGTGAAAGCGGTACTTGTTTATATCTAGCATATGGTGCCAAAAAACTTGGGTTTGGATGATGTTTGGGTTAAAAAGTACGGTTGATACAAATGAAACATTCCGAAGTTTGTTTATAATAAGATTAATAACTAAATATGAAAATATAAAGCAAGACGCCTAGTTTGGTTCTGAATTGAATTAGGTAGGCTTATATGTTTAACACGAATTTGAGAGAGTGATTGTCAGAGAGACGCTATCAAAGCCAAATAGTAAGTCGCCACAACTGTTACGTGAATAGCATTACCACTTCATCAAATACTTCCGACTTAGCTGGATTGATCAACCAAAGGCAGACCACGTTAAAATGTCCATCATTTAACATTCTTAAATATCACTCAGACCATAACAGATGGAATAAAGACATGAATTTCAAACAATACTCGCCGCCAGTAAAAAAATATCTCTTTTCAAAAAAGTTGATCTTATTCAAACGTCAGGCAGGAGCGGCCGGGCGACACCACTAGTCTTTACATAATTCATGGGCACGAGGTACTGAGTGAAACGATCCCCAGGTTAATACATAAGTTGGAATGTTGGCTATGTTATTTCTAGTAGAATAGATGGAGGATAATTATGTTAAAGAGATACAACTACCAATTGTGGAAAAGATTTCGAATGGTTTTATGATATTTCCGTCTATTGATTTCTGCATTACTGGATTTCTGGATGTGACTCAAATAATAAATCATCGATAAGACGAAGAAAAAGACGTCTTTAGATTAAACATTTTCTAGCTTTTACAAAACATGATCTTAATTGCCACACTATTCTCAAGTGGAACACAGTGAGGGCCAGGCAAACTGTAGCCAATCCGAGGCCACTTCCGTTGGCTTGCTTGCTCGAACAATAGGACTTCCTCAGTGAGGACTTGATTGATCCTTGCCAATATGCAAGTGGAAACGCACGAGTATGTATAAGACAAATTTTGGCTTAGATATAGAATAACACTATAACGACGATAACACGACGAACTTACTTACGATTGACTTTTACAGATTTAGTTTGTTCTTAAATAAATTCTAACGCATTGAAATTAATCATATCTGAAGGGTAAGAAAAAAATCTTGTTCATACTGGTCGGCTTGAAACAAATCAGAAAACGATATAGTTACGCTTCATATCATTCAGTAGTCTAAAGAGAGTTCAATATTAGGTAGGCAGAAAAAATAGCACCCATACATCAATCTCAAGAGCCCACTGTTTACAAAGCATCTTCCAATCAACAGCGATATAATCCCACATCCCACCGCCAGCGTGCGTGGCAGTCCACGGGGCAATATATTATGCTGTCATCATATTTACATAGCATATTTTGCGGGCAAGCAATATGGCGGCCGGAGTGTGTTGTCCGGCGGATAAATCAGCTATCGATAGAGAGGAGGCGGTATTGTTGTGGTTGGAATAAATGGAATCGTGTTTCAGGTGTATTGGTTACGTTTTCTAGAATACTAGCAAACTTAGGGTTCTTAGTTTTTGAGGTATACATAACGTCAAGCCTGTAATCTCTAAAGGGTTAGGCAGAGGTGTACCGAATAGTAAGCCCATATTTCGCCAGATATGTTTACGTCCCATGTAAGAGGGGGGCTAGCGTATTGCCATCAATCGGGCACGAATAAAGACTCTGTGGTTACTAATGAGAAATTCCTGATGGAATAACGCAAAAACACTTTAGCCGACTTGGGAATCGAACCCAGGACCCCATGCTCAGCAGTTGGCGCTTGCGACCACGAGATCAACAAGGCGGTTTAAGGTATACTTACTTATTAAATGACAAGAGGAACTGATCAGACACAAGACTATCTTACGTCTTAGTTTGTTATCCCTTCGATAGTGAAGCTTGTGATCCAGATTAAGAAGAATTTTTTAATTAGAATTTCACTTATATGACTGAAAGTACTTTTTAATATTTAAATAAAAAAGGTAGTTAGGTTAGACTATGATAGCTGACGTATGAGGCACAGCAATACATAGTTATCTGGTATAACTATGTATTGCTATTTGCTCTCAAAAATAAACAACGATGTTCCTGACGATGTGCCTAGAACTCCTCCCAGCTCTATATTTATGAAGAGTACCCTCGCTATCGGACACACGTACGATATTATTGATGGCGTTGATTCTTTCAATCAAAAGTTTCCACAGCGAGGTGGCTCGCATTGTTTGCGCTATATTCTCCGACACATGAGCACCTCCGCCCACTGCGCACTGCGCAGATCACTCAGGGGAATATAATGCAAGGTTTAGTTTATCATTTATTTTCAGCTTCCGTTGAGAAACCACAAAGAATTTGACTGAGTCATGGTCTGATAATTTGTTATTTTATTATTGTGGAATACACACGCTCTTCTGTATACCAAAGTTTATTGAGACTCGTGTAGCATACTTACATACCTACACAAACTAACATTATATTTAATTTCCACGGAGTAAAGCTTAAAATAAATCATAAAAACTTATCTTTGCCCAATAAAATCACGTTTACATCACGTTCACAAGTGGTACACCAGAAATCAGAAACTTTTTTAAACGTTGAAAGTTGTGTGTGGCCACGAAAGTTGCGAGCCGACAGTCACAGCCGCCTTAGTTGCCGTCTGCACGACTTGCTCTCAATTAAAATTATTTCATCCCGGCTGAACCCGGCGAGGACTCTCCAGCCTCCGCGATACTCCACGACAGACAGACTAAAATTATAAAAAACTTTTCCAAGTTGTCATATTTTTTTGGGGACTAAGATGGCGCTTCATGGTTTTGACAAGGTGACAAATATCGTAAAGGAAATGAATATAAAATCTTAATTTTCAAAAAAACATCATTTTTATTCATAGCAACACAACGAATCCACAATTTATGTACAGCTCATCTATGTATTTCAGTAATCCCTTCGGCTCATTTAACAACGCCTACGCAACAATATGAAGCCATCTATTTATAGCAGTAAACGGCCAAAATTAGAAAGTTATTGGAAAATAATATAATGGAACAAGTTTTAGAAGCATTACAAGATGAAGTAGAATTTAACAAACTTTTGCCCGCGACTTCGCTCCCGTTATGGTCGGAATTATCCCGCGGTAACGTTTTCGAATACAGTATAAGATATTCGAGAATAATGTAGCTTCCCATTAGTGAGATAATTTTCGAAATCCGATCAGTATTTCCGAAGATTACCGCCTACATCCAAACTTACGAAACCTCTTTATAATATTAGTTATGATACAAAATACATTTATATTCTGAGAAATGTACTGTTACAATTTCATTCAATAAACTCGTATCCATCTTAGAGCGCCATCTTAACCCACGAAGCTGTCGGTCAAGCCAATTAGCGCACCAATTGAAGGGCCTGCTTTGATCTGCTTTGCTTAGCCAAGCGTAACGTGGTGGCTGCTCCTGCCGTCTACCTGGTGATGATGAGGCTAATTATACAGGAGAGGGTTGCCAAAGGTGACCACTTGAAGACTCGACGAGTCCTTTTTGTTAGGGTTTTACTGAAATTAAAGAGGATTATTGAATGAAAGGGGATTTTGAAAGTGCTGGTTCCAGTGCAGGCATGCATGAAAAACTTCCAGTCTCTGATTCTTCTGGATAGGTACCTACCCACCCAACGTATTACGTCCTTAGCATTTGAATAAGCCAAATAAAATGTAACTTAAAATGTGTACTTTTAGAAATTACAGGCATCTTGCCGGACTAATGTAAATATTAACGAAGTACAGTCTACATTAAGCAGTTTACATATAACTTGCCCCTTAAGAGCGAACCCTCAAACGACGCGGCAGGCCTTTCCGACCAAAGACATCGTTCGTGACACAGTGCGGAAGTGCGCAAGCCGCGCGGTCAGCTTCCGGCCCTTTGACCTGTCTTTGTGCCCGCTCGCTCTAATTACAACATTACTACAAACCGGCACCACATCTTACATACCACATCAATCTTATCAGCATTAAAATAAGGCATATTTTCTATTGTTTTAGGTCCGCGGGTGTGTTTCGCCCGGGGTAGTATGACCCTCGCGTTACGCGCAGGAAATCGCCTAAGACGGACCAGTTTTAGGTGACATCAACATGGGAGTGAGGACGTCGAACTGGCCAGTGTAAGTTAGTCAGGACTTCATTCTAAGTTTATTTTAATTACATGAGCATAATGAAGGAGGTTGGTGCAAAGGACAACTGAGTACTGCTTTGTGAAGATTTTCTACAGTGTACGCACTTGTTACTTTTTCCTTTAAAGTAAAAAGCTTCCTTTAAAGGTTGAATAATAGTAACATGCTGGATCTTATATAAATACTTTATGACACATATAAGATGTTATGCTAACAGCGCATTACCTACGGTAATATTATAAATGATTCACATTATTATTTACAAATAAACTTCCGTTATCTAACGCACAAAGGTAGGTATCAGTATTGTGTAAGTGGCCATTAGTTCGTTACTAAATAACTACTGTCCAAGTTGTTATTTAACCTGATCATTATTAATAGGTACTATATTTTGGTTTTTATTTTTTCTTCTTTTAATTTAAACGTTCTTTAGTAAAAATAAAATAATCATCACAACAGGTCTACCACATTCATGAATTTTTCCATATTTTTTTCAGACTCACACCGGAAACAAACAATACGTGTCGCATGTCTACAGGCAGTGGGCGGCCGGAAGTGACGTGTGCGTCAGGTCCCGCAGACCACTTCCGGCGCTTTGACAAACAGCCCCCAAGGTCGGTGATGGAGGGTTAAAAGGCTCACGACAATGGGCTCTTCGTGCGGAAAGATTTTCAAAACCTGTGCTGTTTTTGGGACTTGGGGGTCAATAAAGATCTGTGTTGATTCAAAATGGGTTTTTTATTTCTCAAAAAATCTTTAGCTACACATACTGTGGTATGTTTTATGATAACTATATTCTTGACAACAACAACGATGTCAGAGTGTAAATGTTTACCGATAACGTTCTGATGAAATAAGTAAGCTGACAACAGTAAATTGCTAAGAATTGTTACAAGAGTAAAACAAGGACACCTCCCTAAATTAACGACTGCACATTACTACCTCCATGAACACAAGCATTCATGCAACGACCACCTTCTGCAACTATCAAGCGCTTATACACTCAGCCATAAGACGCTAACATTAAAACTGTCTTAAGCGTCGCCCAACCCTTCATCCACCTACCCTGGTAACACTGGCCGGTGTAAATTTGACACTAATTCGCGGCACGGCTGCCCCGCACCGACTTATGGACTATTAAGGAATTGTTCTCACTTGGACCTCAGGGAGGCACTGGCAGGGGTGCGGGGGTCCAGGGGACGGTTATTTGCGTAAAGTTTCAAGCGCCGTGTGTGCCGCCACCCTTAAGGGGATTGCTGAATTATATACAGGCTGAGTTTGATGTTTATTTGGAGTGGACTTCGGTTGTTGTGTTTTGAGTTTACGTTTTACATTTGTCGTTAATGTGTAGACACATACTGATATATCTTGACTGACCTATAGTTAAAAGTTTAGTTTTTGAATTCTTTTAATTATATTTGTGTATAAAACTAAATGCCAGAATTGGGAAAATCAGCGTATAATTCAAAACTTGTGCTGATTCGAGGAGAAGAGCAACTGGAAGGATATGGGGGACGCTTTTGCGCAGTACTGAGACATTCAGAGCTTATAAAAAATACTTCAACGCTCAATATCTCGTTGGTCCTGAATGTTCAGTTGATCATTTGCTCTGCATTAACCAAAATTGACCTCACTTATTTATACCCTATTTAAACATGAACCCACTTCCAGAGCCCCCTGTGCACATGTCAAGTTATACTAAATTTGCAGTAACATTCGTAAGTCAGGGCCGGCCGAGGTGTTTAAACTCCGCGGTTCGTCTTAGGTGCGCGAGTGACCACCCCCTCCCCCCTCTTCTACGCCCCCTGCCACCCCACGCCTCCCCACTTGACAGTAATCAACAAATCCCAACACAAATATCGTACGGCTGGCTCTTGAGAGAAGTTTTATGTTTGTCGAATTGAATTATAAGAGCCGAAAACGTGAGTCTTGACTTAGAAATTAGGAAGTCACTTTGATATTTAATGGACGTTGTTGAACCATTAGTGGTGTTCATAAGATTAGTGGTCAATACAGTAAGTCAGCAATAATTGCCGGATTTTTAACATAGCTGCTACTTTTCTTACAACAGAACAAAATATAGTGAAAGGACTTGTCTTTATCCATTTTACATTCAAGGCTTAAAGCACTAACAACTTGAAATGGTCAAATAGTATCGTCGATCTTCACAAAGGTAAGCATAAACAAAATATCTGACCAAAAAGAACACGCCACTTTCCCAACAACACACCCAGACACAACAAATCCCATAAAACAATAACACCGATCCGATCTGGAATTAATTCTCACCTCAATACTGAACACGGGCGAGAGCTCAAGCGTCCAATAATAGCAGCGCTAAATCCTAGGGGCTGATAAAATCCGCGTAGTTTACGATGCGCGGGATTAGCAGCGAGTTGCCGACGCAAATAGATCGCACAGTTGCCGCTAAGTTCTACTTCAGAAGTGGTTGCGGGCCCGCAACTATCCGCTGTGTTTGCCCTTTGACCGGCCCACGCACTGAGCTAGGAAACGCTGCGGTTGGAATGCGCTAAGGCTAAGAAAGTTCAATTGAGACGTGACACAAATAAGAAAGATAGTTTAGTACCTAGTGGGATTACCTTATTTAAACTAAGTAATGGTAAACAATTCCAGTAACCCAGATGTTTTCAAAGACAATTATATTCTATTTTATTTTAATTATATCACCCCAACGTATGCTGTTTCGGGTTTTTCTTCAGCAACACACAAAAATAAAGGAAATTCAAATAATTGTTTTTAATGCAACGTGGAATGATGTGTCATTTATGTGTAAATACCGTAGTAGGTAATCATGTTTGTTTTGTGTTTTCCTTGTAAAATTACTTACTAATATTTAATTTTATATTTCTGTGTCGTAACATGTTATTGAATTTATATAATGATTGTTCACAATGATCGGGAGTCCCTTAAATGTAATGATTATGTCAGGCGCTCGGTCCGTTGAGGAAAGTCGGGGATGCCCCATTAATGGAGTTTACTCACAAATCATATTGATGTTTTATTGCCATAAACAAATTAATGCCTACATTTACAACTCATTAGTAATTGGCGTTGGACACGTATAGTAAGGAAATAAAAAACCGATTCTTAGCCGATTTTTGCGCTCTATAACGCTGATAATTTTCTGGTTTGAAGTATTCATTTAGATGCAGACTATGCGAGAATAAACTCATTTGCGAGACTCGAACTTACTGAACGTCAAGCAACATCTTATTTAGGTCATTCAACTATGAATATTCAAAAAGCTGTCTGTATTATGTCAAAACACTTAAGACGCTGAGTTCCCACCACCGAGTGCGTTCGGAGGAGCCAGCAAACTTAGGTAAGTTCGGTTTCTATTTCCAAAGCATCGGTGTATGGCAAGTTACGAGGAGAGCCGGCGAGAGGCCTGCTCCAATCAACTAATCGTACGCAAATAGATACAGCGGTTTAGCCTGGGCGATCATTGTTCGAACATTTACATTCAATTTAAAGTTGCCTGTACGGTTTCAGAATTCTATTAGGGGTTGTGGATGTATCTATGAGTAGTCTTCTTGTTAAGTTGTTTGATAGTTAAGATTTGTCGCCCTTACTTAGTGTGGATGATACTTGATATTCTCAAAGAATATAATTATTCGATAGTAACATCAACCTGTGTTTAGCAACTATCCCATGTCCAACTACCTTATTTGAGACTTCTGTTGTGTTGACTGTATCAACATTTCATATCGTTATGACTGATATTATATTTGTTCTTGATCCCCAAAAAACAATTCAGCATTGACGCCTTAATTTGGCAACCCTTTTTTAATGTTGCCAACACATACCTTACCTATTTTTTTCACAAATCAAATGTTGCCTCATAATGCATTTTCTTTGCAAATCATTCTTCTTTTTTAACTTATCGTAAGTAGCAAGGAACGTTATCAATATTACTTACTTGGTATATAAGCAGGTAACTCTTTCAAGGGAAATCGCGTGTTTGCCATAATCCTATAATTTAATACCCGAGCAGCGCTGGAGTTATACCAACTGGATTTGCTTTTTCTATCTAATAAAAACATCAAATCTCAATATCAAAATAATTGAAACAGTGTGTAGTTTAAGATCCAGCACTTACGTGTGTGAGTGCGTGTATGTGAAGAGAATTTAATTAATCCTCCAAGTTACGGGCGAACGGTCACAGTAACCACCTTTGTACGGAACCAAATGTTGAGTCGTAAGATTTGAGGGGCTTCTAATAGCCAAGTATGGCCAAACGGCTACCTTTGTTGATAGCCCAAGAAACACGGTTCAGTGTTGGGGAGGGGAAATAGTTGCCAAATTGATACAACCGGGTAGTGATAGCAAATACCTTTGTTAGGGTATTTGTATGGAAGTTACTTCCGACTGTACGACTTTTGCCCAGTTCCCGAGGTCCTCATATAAAGTCTCAATAATTCATTCCGCATAGTCATCTTTTTAAAAGATTTTCTTCCTTAATCAAATAATGTAATCACTACCAAATCTACACAATATACATATATCTCAACTAAATTATAACTCAATATGTAGGTAGGTATGTAACTCGGGTTAAAGAATGCAGTAACCGAGTTACTAGTTTCCACTAACAACCAGGTCTATGATATTATACCGGTAATATACTCTGGAGATAACCGACAGAAGATAGATATCACAATGCTTTTTTTATATGGTCCTAATAAGGTGCTTCGTGACAAATAAAGATATTTTTGTGGAAAATGACAACAGTTTAAATTTCTAACATATTTTGTACAAAATGAGTGACATTAAAAGTTGTTTTGATTGACTAATTGTTCGTATCCAACAATTAGTCGATTGTGTTTTTATTTGTGCGAATCTTCCTCACGTAACCATAGAGTGCTTTGTAACCATAATCATAGATAATGTAGTGAGTCAAGTTCATGAGGTTTGTGTTTACTTAAACTTTAGATTTAATTGTTAAAAAGGTATGAATGGGGACTTTCGTCAAATACTAAAGGAAAAATAAACAGTATTTTTTAGTAGGAGAAAAAAACTGTGGGTTCAGCTAGGCGTGAGGAAAGAATGGTTGTAGTGGAAATTCAAAAGCATTTTATGGTTAGGTGTGATTATTACAAGCTGTAGGTAAACTTGTAGAGTATTATTATGAGCGGATAGCTATAGGGAAAAATAACAATCACGCTCGCCACAGCAAACACTTTTGTTTGCTTTCAACAGGCAGCGCGACGCTAGCCAGTACGCGTTGTTAGTCACTTTTACCACAAAACCATGGCCTCTTTCAGAGCAGCCTATCTAATGCTTTTCATTAGTATTTTTTTTCTAGCCGTCAATGTCCCACTGCTGGGCAAAGACCTTCCCTCCGTATTTACTTTCAGGGACTCTTTTCCTACGCCACCTCGAATCAGCCTTCGTGATGCGCATCCAGGTCATCTCGCACGCTTGCCTAGCGGTCGCCATGCATTGTAATTAATATTATATTTGTTTCTCTTTCTCAGCTTTCACGTGGTTCTCGTCATGCGGAATGGTAACATCGACAATCATCACGGCGCGCTAATCGGTCTATCACTACTATGTCAGGTTTATTGGCGATAATAGTCCTGTCAGTAATGATAGACCGATCCCAGTACAACGTGACATGGTCTTTCTCGAGAACTGGGTCGGGCACATACTTGTAGTATGGTACCTCAGATTCCACAAGTTTATATTTCAAGGCAAGTTGTTGGTGAATAATCCTGGCTACTTGGTTGTGCCTGTGCAAGTACTCGCCGTTAGCCAGACGAGAACAACCAGAAATAATATGTCTGATGGACTCACCCGGACGGTGACATGCCCGACACACGACAACCGTCCCGTCCTTCATATTATATTATATCATACATTATTAAGCAAGTAAATAAATAATTAAACGTAGAAATAGTGCCGTGGTAGACCACGAATGTGTTCTTGTTTTTATATTGTTTTTCAAGCTTTAAAAAAAATAAATAAAAAAAACAAAAATATTTTTATGTCTTTGAATGAAAATTGGGCTTCAACCAATTCAATTTTCTTCACAAACAATTTACATTGTGTTTGAAATAACAAAAATCATAGTATAAAAGTAAAAAAAAAAAACATTAACCTTAAGTTAATATCGTCATAACCAGTAAAGGCGGGGGCAGCTGCATCCGGTTAGACTGGCAGCCGACCCCAACAAAGTTGGGAAAAGACTAGGCATCATCGTCATCTGATAATGATGCCTTGGGGGATGCAATATGTGACTCCTGACTTGGTAATAGGTCTTTCCACATCTGTTCTAACCTATTAACAAGCAAGCAGGCCCTTTCACCCGCAATCCCTGAACCTTGCATGTGCGGGTACTTGTAGTCGATCCAATTGATTAGTGAGCGGCTCTAACTTTGATTGGACGTATTCATACCAGCTCAAACTTTGCCGTCAGGGTGACTGGCAAAAGGCTTAGCTAAGATTCTTAATTGATAAAAGCATATTATAAGAAGTTACAATTAATATTAATATACCTAATAGCAACATTTCATTTGTATGCAACGTGAAATACATGTTTCATGTTTAGTCGAGTTTAATTGCAAGCTGGAACGAAGTTTATAGTGGTCGGCTCGCCAGTAGATGAATAAGTCGGATTTTCACGGGGTTTTTTTATTGAGTTCCTAGAGTTGTAGAGAAGAAATCGCCGAATTTACATTGTGACGTAATAAAATTAAGTGGGGCATCTATTAAACTCCAATTTGGTCTGTTTTGCTTGTTCATTGTTTTCTACGAAATGAATATTTCCAGGTTTTTTATGAAAATTTCCTATTTCTTCAATTATTTCTAAAATACCCAGTTTTAACACAAACATTTCTTTTGTCATTGGTAACTGATACTTTTTCACAGATAACTGGAAGTAAAAAATTTCAAGAAATCCATATTTACGAGTGAAGTGACTAAAAATTCATTCGCAAATATCAGGAAATCGTCTATGTAAAAGTTAAATAAGGCCATTTTTCTCAAAATGTTTCTATGGCGGTCACCGTAAATATTATTCCGAAAATATCCTTATTATATCAGATATCCCCATAAACAGATAGATGTGAGATAACTTATTACCCTCAAATACGAAAACAATGCTTGTACAGTCCTTAATTTTTCCTATCATCGATTATGGTGACGTGTGCTACTTTGACCTGAATGCGGATCTCCTCGACAAACTTGACCGTCTTCTAAATAACTGCGCTCGATTCGTTTTCAATTTGCGCAAAAATGATCATGTCTCCGAGCACCGGACTCTTCTGAAGTGGTTGCCAATACGTCAGCGTAGGGAGCAAAGGGCGCTTACCACCTTGTTTTCTTTTCTTGTTTCTCCCACTTCCCCTAGTTACCTTGCTCCCCACTTTCAGTATATTTGTGCCAACCATCATAGGAGCCTGCGATCATCACAAAACCGTATGCTTCAATGTTCCTCTCACCGCACTGACTTCATTCACCGATCATTCTTTGTCCAGTCTTTTTCTCTGTGGAATGCGCTTCCCCAGGAAATCAGGATGGCAACCAATCGCTTATCTTTTAAAATTAAAGTTCGTACATTCGGAAGTAGCTGGCAGTTTCGTCACAACGGTAATGTTTTCCCCATGGTTTGTGTTTTAATTTTAGTATATTCGTGTAAATGTCCATTTACATTAATCAAAATTTTGATATATATTTATAGTATTTTATATATACTTGTAGTTAATGTTAGTATTATTCAAAATTATTTTCAGATATACACCTACCACTGCTTGTCTCTGCATCACCTAAAGGTTGACTGGTAGAAAATGCCTATGGCATTAAGTCCGCCTCTGTACTTTTGTGCTTGAAGTGTTAAATAATAATAAGTATCCACAGAGAACACAAAATAAAATGTTGATTATTGCTGACGAAGGTGGAATGGGGCCGCTGGTTAACTCACAAAAATTATCGTAATTGTAACGTAACCATTTCTCATAATTTCTATTTAGAATTTGTTGCAAGCTTGGGTCTCTGCGCCCCATTTAAAATCAATACCGATACCGATACCGGTCCCAATTCATAGCGATAGATCCCTTATGTCATGTTTTACTTTCTCAGCAGTAACTGATATAAAAAGTATCCTTAATTTTTTTTGCTAGTTATTATAAAAAATAATTTAAGAAAATAGGATACTTAAAAAAAAAACTTGAAATATGAATATTGAACAAATCAACAGATCAAATTGGCGTTTAATGGATACACACAGGTCTTTCTATTATGCCTCAATATAAATTCGCCGAGTTTCAAGTTGTTCACAAAAGAAAAAAAAATATTACAAAAGAAATTTAAAAAAAAAAAACATCCGAGCGGCGAAATTTTTTTTTTAATTTTCTTCTCTACACTTCTAGAAACTCAATAAAAAAGTCCCATGAAAATCCGATCATTTTAAGCTTTGTTCCACCTTTCGAGTGTTTTTTTTATAGTTGCACTCGGCTAGTTAGGGACATAAGGGCGCAACCAGAACGCGGTCAATTATTGTCGTCATAGATTTTTGTTCAGGGTGAAAGAACAAATTGTATCTTTGTCGTATCTTGTAATGACATCCAGGCAGCACCACCTTGTATGTCGTACAATATTATTAGGTATTGGAGTTCAACCGAAAACCGTTTTTCTTTGATTTGTGATATGTTTTATGTGCTAAACAGCATTGTTTAGAATTTATAATTATTATATAATTATGTTTGTTCAAAATGTAGCTGTCGCAATAGATTGTCTCTGAATAAATGAATTGATAGTATTAATAAATTACCGCCGCTTAATTCTCCTCCTCGGCTACAGCAAAAATATTTTATTTTCCGGCCGAAAACGGACACTGCTGAAAATAGAATTCAGTCGGACTCTAATAATTTTTATTTATTATCAGCCAGTAGTAGGTACAAATATTTAGATAAGTACTCTTAATTAACATGAAGTCTCCTAATTGCGGAAAACATCCGAAAGATGTCACGTTATGGAAAATACGTCGAGATTGCATAAATATATGTATGAGTAATATTACTTAAGTGAGTAGGCACATATGTAGCTGATATATGAAGTTTAATTAGCTACAAAATACTGTTGTTTTTCAGTCATTTCGAACAGAAGCCTCGTTCACACAGTTCCGCGCCACATGACGCGGCAATAAGTAGCGTCAGCTTTGTAACGTTGGCTCAGCCGTTGGTGTGGCTCAATGTTTGCTAATCCCAAAGCACACGTCGCTCTCAAGTAGATCCTCGCAAGGTATTCATTACCAATTTCTGGATATATTCCGTTTCACACGGGGTGTTGTGCTGCGCAACATCGTAACGCGCGTATGACGCGCGAGAGTATGCGGCACTGTGTGAACGATGCCTTACCGTCATATGTAAATGATATCTACATGCGTACGATGAAACTTTTTGAAGCTAGCATATGGAAATAACATTAGGTTGTTATTTGAAACAAATAAAATGATTGTTTTCGATTCTACGAAATCGTCAAAACCATTTGGTTTTATCGCTAATGGTGTGGTTTAATAAAAAGGCATAACACTTCATACCTAATATTAATTACAGCCTTGATATGGAAAGAAAAAAAAAAACAAATCAAAGCAAAACAAAGCAATAAAAAATAAAGCAAGCAAGCCAAGCCAAGCTTTCTATATCAAAGCTGTAATTCCCTACGCAGGGTTTGAGTAAAAAACATATTTAAAATTAATATTAATTAGGTTGACATGAACATAAAGATAACGAAACTTTAAGGAAATAAACAAAGGGGGCCTCGTGGAAGGTTTGTCAAGGATAGCATTGTTCATTTACCTACAATAGATATTTGTCTCTTTAGTTGTCTGTGAGCCTGATCAGGTGCCTAGTAACTGTCTCAATTAGAACTTTTATAATAGCGTAATATGAAATAATAATTATTTATATGAACCAAAGATAGGATAGACTAGGTAGTAGGTAGGTACCTAAGTAAGAACTGGTAACAAGTACGTCTGGGCGCTACAACAGACCGTCTATAAAAAAGTATGTCTCGGTCACCGAATACAGATTAGTGTACTTGGCAACAAGGCGTAATCGTTTAATGACAAAACCTTGTTTTAACGAATGATCTAACCACATTGGGCGGCTGGCGCCGGTGAGCGGCGGCGGCGTGCGCAGGCGCCGGTGACTCAGGAGACAGGACACACAAGTGTCCTTTGTCCAAAGTGGCATTACACGGGACACTTCGCGAACCTATCTAAACAGAGGTATTTTTAAAACTTAGTAATATCTGTGTTAGTACTTTTTCAACCACAGAAATAAAAAAATCCAGCTTTGTTTAGTCCATCTTCTTACTATTTTATCAAATTATAACGTTCCCACTGTGAGGACATAGTACCCCTCCCAGGGGGGAGGAGTGGGCCGTATTCCATGATGTGTATAGCTTGTACTAGGTATATCTCTATATCTAGATTAAAGAGGCTTGGTTTTCAAAACCTTATGTGTGTGATATAAATGTCTACCTGCTTGCAGATTGCAATAACATCCGTATTGCGATTTGTTGGTACACAACGCTTTACCCGTCTTCACCGATATTAGTAATCGGTTTATAAATGTATGACTGTGCATTAACAACCAATCAACCTCCGTTTAGTCCATTACATTACTCATTGTGGATCACCAGTAGGTACGGCTAGGTAGGCACCCATCTCCAAGCAAACCGCGATTGTTCCAATTGTATGCGAATGCTTAATCATTCCATTTTTGTAAGGACACCTCATCGAGCAGAGCTATATATAATTGCGGTTTAGAAACGAGGTAAAAAATATCGACGTCCTTTTTCAGAAGTTCGGAGAATATAATCCAAGGGGAAACAAAAACAGAACTATATTCTGTTTTTGTTTACTCTAATTACCTAATTTCAAGTATATTCGTCATCATAAAAACAGTCGGCTGTAGAGAAACGGCTCAAAGCTCCGTACATGCAGCGCCCGGAGTAACCAAAAGTATTAATAAGGCGACTCATACATACATCTGCTATCATACATGACAACACTTAAGCAACACTACACACGTTTTAACCGCTAACTACTAGTCAACACAGAACAAAAAGAAATGCAGAAAATCAACGATTAGATATCATCTAGGTAAACGAAAGCTCACAAAAGCTTACTTGAATTGGCACAATATTGAGAGAAGAAACTGATGACCATTCCTAACCCTGGACAGTCAGCCCCGGATCCAATCTTGCTGTCAAAGACTGACTAACTTCTGTCAACTATAAGCGTACATCCACCTTATGGCTATAATATCAAGGGAAAGAGGGTCTCATCCTTAATACCTAAACAGTGACAGCTAATTTATTATTCATTTGGATTGAAAACTGTGGGAGCACTTTAGCCTTACTTTTGCAAATTTCTTTCGACCATTGTTTGAGAGAGCTTCCTTGTGTACACTGCATAGAGTGATCCTTCTGTATCAGTCTGTTCAGTACGTGTACCTACATGATGGAGAGGTAATTAAAAAGTATGTGCGCCAATAAGAGTGTGTACGACACATGCGCGCCGTTCTCACGAGTGAGCTGCAATGATCAGGCAGCGGTTCATTAGCGCAGATGAGACACTCGGTTGAAGTTTACCTGGCTTGTTTGAGCTTTTTTTTCAGTTCCAAAAGCTTTCTATTTTAAGATGATCGTGACGAATTACTATTTGACGACTTGATTTGAACTGGAAAACTGTACCTGCTACTTTTCACCGTCACCGTTGACATTTCCGCGGACGTGACTTACTTAGCCTAGGAGGTCGGAAATTACTCTAAGGGAACGTAGTACTAGAACAGACAGATAGAGATACTATTGAATAATATAAGGTATATCAAGAATAAATGGCCGTATTTCAGGGTGTGGTACAAGACCAACTGAAAAACTTTCTTTATGGGACCAACATCGCAATCGCAAAAATAACTACTAGATTGACATTAGCTACCACAAAGCTTATATAAATATTCAAACCTGTTGCACGTTTTGTGGTGATACCGTGCAGGACTGCAGGCCTGAGCAGTGTAGTGTGTGTCAGTTTAGAGTGTCTCGTCTTCACATTCGGGCTATGCTGTGCACTCTGTAGTGTGGTATCGAGGCCGCAAGGCGCACATGCGTCGCCGCCTGTGAATCACATCACACGCTCATTAGCTCTAGGTGCCTCACAGCTGGAGTACACAGATCGGTTTACACAAGTACCTAACCGAAGGTAGGTATCTGTTGAATCTGTCAAACTACACAGGAGTGGTGGAACTGCTTCACTTATAGCCGTGTTTGCGGTTAAGTATGGCCGCTTTGACAAAGGAAAGTGATGTAAGTCGGTTCTGTTCTGTCAAATGCCCTTATTTGGACTTCTAATAATGATGACTTTTTGCTTCGACTTTGCATAACAAGCTAAGTATAGTCAGAGGTTTAGTTAGAGATCCGTTTTCGTTTCCCATCGTGGAGAAAGATTTGTCAGCTAGACTCTGCATTACCGGGCGAGGGGTTGCCTACGCCTAGAGAGAAACAGACAAATAGTAGATATTTTTTCTTCAAAGAATATGAATAGACTCTTTTTACAGCCTACTGTAACAAAATAGTTACTAGCTTAATCAAATAATTCAGGCCACACACAATTTCACGCTATCCTTCCAATTGAAAAAAGTCATCGGTCATTGCATTCCGGGCGGGGGTCAGTTCACACACACACACACACACACGCGCGCGGGCGGCCATGTTAATGATCTAAACACGGCCGCATTAGATGCTAAGCAATAAAGACGAGACACAAACACGCGAGCCATTAGGATGACACCCACTTGAGCTGGACTCAATTGAGACAACGACCGTGCACCTTGCAATGTGGCTGTTAATTTTACTATTTACATAAAATATTAGAAAGGATACTTCATAACAAGCCTTCGACATCCGTATTCCTGTCCTAACCTACTACACAAATCTGCCAGTTAGTTATAGCATAATTTCTGTCATAAAATACCAATAAGATTTCCTGAGCGTTTTCTTTTTTGGTTTCGTTATTATATTTTAAATTAGATAGCACGATAATTTTCATGTTCGTAGTGTATTTGTTATCCGGTAACAGTCAACAATTATGCGTTCGTGGAAAAATCTAATTAAACTGGAATTCTCGGATTAATCCCTTGGTCTAATCAACTGATCAAAATAAAACATGTTGAATTTGAAGGCTCCTCATCTATTAAGTCTGTAACTCAAAACAAACACACATAGATGTACCTCCTAATGACACAGTGTATCATAAGCAGTGACTCACTAATACTCCTGTTTTCGCGAGCCAGTGCTATCGTAAGACAGAGTGGACAACGCACTTTGAACGAAATATAATAAAAACATATTGAATATAAATAGTTTTATTACATAAGGGATTAGGTAATATATAATTAGCAGCTCAATAATCAAAGGGCGATGAGTGTACTTTTGAATACGATGAGTTTTTCCAAAACAGGAAAATTTTATGCTCATATCATCATCATCATTCATCATTCTCTTGCCCTTATCCCAATTCATTTGGGGACGGCGCAAAAATAAATAAAAAAATAAATTATAGATGAAACTAAAGCCGAATATACAGCACATTTTATGTACCTCTTACCGTTTAAAGTACGTCGCAACTTGAAAGCTTTACACCTAGCATGTTGCAGTTTCACACAAGTGAACACAACAACATAAACGCATGCATAAATAAGAAATCTTCGCAAATTCGATAAATTCTACGGAAAAGAAAATACCATTACGTAAACTTAAATATCTATTTACGTTAATCTTCCCACAGAAGCCATGACTCAAACAACGGGAAAATATGAATAGTTGATAGACACCCGGCCATAACTGCTTACATATTATATGTTAATATTATGATCTCATATCCCGCATAGCAGGTCACGTAGGTTCATGTTTGTT
Source organism: Noctua janthe (assembly GCA_910589295.1). Lineage (NCBI taxonomy): Eukaryota > Metazoa > Arthropoda > Insecta > Lepidoptera > Noctuidae > Noctua > Noctua janthe. Next base: position 18,163,041 of record OU342562.1, read on the forward strand.
AACGTTACGATTACGTGGTGACGTGCTTAGTAAAAACCTCACGCCGTAGAAGGACGTTAAACAACAGAAGAGTATGCGACTTTACTCACGTGCATCTGTTTGGGAGAACTGCAGCAGTTGGGTTGATGATCTCACCGCGTGATAAGACACGGTACGTCAAAAAACTACGGCAGAGAACTTCCACTTGTAGAGAATACACGGTGTAAGTGCAACGTCACTCAAACTGTTGCCGTACATTCAGTAGTACATACATGATTTCAGAGTCGCTATTTTTCGCCGGAAATACGCAATCGCCCAATATGAAGATCGCTGAGTTGCTGCCCTACATTTTGTGCAATAGGTCGAAGTACAAATGCAAGTGCAGTGAAAGTGACGTCAATGAACATTTTCTTGTAGACTATAATTTAAATAATCCAGCATTCCATAATCATATCTCGATTAGGTCTCATCTCTTTTATTCTATAAGTAATTAATGTATTTTTAATAATTAAATCTTTAATTAAATAATTTCTTAAGTAAATTTGGTTTTTTTTCGATCCTCTGACTGCAGCTAACGTAATTCCGGTTACTAAAAAAATAAGCCATACAAAAGTACAATAACAACACGGCCAAAATGTTTAGATCAGCTGTTTTTTATTTAGCTACTAATTTCTGCAATCCTGTACGTAGAGAATCCATGATAAAAGTTTGGTATCCAACTGTGTATATCTATTTTTGTTTTTTTTTAAATCGTTGCCTCACACTAGGAATTTCTCCTGTGCGTTTACAAACATTTAAACTCATATCACAAACAGCCAGACCCGGAACAACTACCTGTAGGCCATACAAGTATTTGTTCCGTGCGGGAATCGAACCCGCGCCACGCAGCTCAGCAGTCAATCGCTTAGCCACTGCGCCAATCGCGCCGTCATCTGAAATTTATTAAGATTTTAAGAGATTTCATTAATATTTTAAGAGAAATCCGACGGTAAAAACTAACCATTACCAGAACACGAAGGGTAAGGCAGAGGTGTACGTAATAGTACAGCCACATCTCGCCAGTCATGTTTCACTGTTTAATTTTATTTATTCTTGTTTATTTCGGTATATTTACCTACCTCCATAAATATAAAAGCACCATTTATACTGTGAACTATGAGTGTAAAATAATACAATAACAAAAACAAATTAAATAGGTATCTATCAATCAGGGGAATACCTTTTCCCTGCCATAAACACACTAGAATCCATACTAACATACTGAGTAGTACGAAGCAATTAATGCGAAAGTAACTCTGTCTGTTTGTCGGTCTGTCTGTTACCTTTTCTCACCTTATAAACGGCTAAAGGGCTTTCAATAACATTTGACTCACAAATAAACAATAACTCTGGCATAGACTTCTTTTTTTACCAATAATACCTAACTACAATCTCGAGACATAATTCCCACCGTCCACGTGGAGGAACAGAGCCTTTACCACTTGCGTCAAAAATGTAAAAGAAGAATAAAGAAAGTTCGTCGAATATTCGTCTCATCCACCTAAATTCCCGGCTCGGAACGGTCCAACTCCAAACAAAGCCACAAATGATTGAGCGTCGTCTCCGCATCAGTTAGCTGTTAGGTGGAAGACAATCAGCAGGGCAGGGGTCAAGCGAGCCGGCGTCGCATACCGGTCAATTCCTCCAATTGGCGCGCGCAGACGTGGGAACGGCGCGCGCGCATGATTCACCTCCTTACACATGAACGTACTTACCCACTATTTATGCCTAAAGCTTTAGATTAGACTGGAGAAGGTTCACAAAGGGCTATATATTTGCGACTTGAAATTCCGCAAATAAATATTCACTGTGAAATCAATACTTTTCTCACTGTAAAGTTTTTAAAGTGAGATTACAAGTGCTAATGGCAGTGTTAGTGACTAACACTGCCATTAGCACTTGTAAAGGAATATTTTCTCACTATACTTAAACGTCCGTTAAGTGTCGCCTTTTCCAGCCTACTATAAGACACAGCTGTAGACTATATACTTATAACTTCTCCAACAAACCTTATTTGTAATTACAGCTATAGAAAGAGCTTTTGGCCATTAAAACCTGAATAACTATCAATTTAAAAAAAAATGCATAATTTTTACAAACTTCATTCTAGCACCAAAACATCCAAGGATGTTTAGCACTATATACCATGTCTGTTAACACCAACCAACTACATCATTTTTGTGTAATCGTCTGTCAAACATAGAGAGAGATAGACCCAAATAAACATCATAGATATTTGCTTGATTTTTTACAACGATTAATAAAAGTATTGGGGTAGTCATCGCTAGCTTCAGTCGACACTCTATTTTTAAAAAAACCTCATCTTGATAAAAAAGTACTTTTTTGAGCAGTTTTACATTTTATATCTATTTATAATGACTGAAGCAGTGACGATAGCAACAGTAAGTACCTTAAGTCAGGTCATGTAGTTTACTAATAACGTTTGTTTCATAGTGCAGCGGCGGCAGCGGCGGCAGCGGCCAGTACCTACCGAGATAAACAGAATTATAACAAAGCGGTAATAGAAACATTGTGGTATTTCAGTTTTGTGTTAATAATGTAATTAAATATTATCAGTGAGCACGTATCACACCGATAACATTAGGCAGCCGCCGAAACAAAATGAATGTTAACGTGGGATTAGTTATATACAGGAAAAGGTAAAATATGTTATTGCACAATAATATAAATACTATAACTTCCTAGTTCTGTCTAACTATGGTAACTAGCGAAAAATAAAAGGTAAATGAATAGTTAATAATAAACGTTTCCTGTCTATTTTAGGTATGGGACGACATGATCTACATTTTATAGGAACCAAAAATAATATTATTAATTTGATAAGCACATTCTATTGTTATAATTTAAATTAAGTCAATTATGTAATTTGTTCATAGATTTTTTTATCATTTTGTCTAACACAATAAAACACAATACTTTTAATACAAACACAAGCGGATTTCTCGCTCAAATAGGCTCTCTTCAAACAAATGAGCGCGATCCCCTCAGGAAGTTCGCTAAAAAATTCAAACAAATCGTCCGCGCGAGCCTCGGCAATCAGGCAGGTATTCCCGACAAATTGGCCTTAATAAAATACTCCTTCTAATTAACGAGCCTCCCCCACTCTCCCCTTACAGAACAGAGTGTTACAGAAGACTCAAACGAAAGAAAGTTGAAAATGCAACCAAATACACAGCACTGAAAGCTTCGATTACAAATAAAAACTGATCGATTTTATTAATTAAAAGAAAGAAAGTTGATTTGAGTTGATGGTTTTCAATGTAGCTACTCGTACATGAATAAGGTATTGATAGTTAAATTATGTGGTGCGTCCTGCCTTGTTCTTGCCGAAATACATGTGTGGTGCGGTACTAGTTTCAGCGCATTTGAAGTTGCATTTTCTCAGTTCTGTTATAATTTATGACAATGATTTCAATCGAACAACACACGATATTTTTTCGTTTTCATATTAAATCAATGACATTCTACCCATTAAATTAAATAAAAGCTTTAAATTTAATTAATAGATTATTGTAGCTATAATTGAATAGGTAAGTCACTGACATGTCTCCATGCCGCACATGGTGTGCCTTCTGACTTTCTCACCATGTGCCATCTTCTGACTCCCCAGCCCAGCGGAGCCCGGCGGAGGACAAAGCCAAGGGAAAAATAACAAGAAACGCCTTCTCAGATGGGAAGTGATCTGCTCCTAATTGTGCCGTGTCCGGGTTGAGGCCATGATGCTTTAGAACAGATTCCACATAATTATATTGTTCTACAGATTTAAATTCGTAATAGAAGTTGTTTTCTTTGTGATTTGATTTTTACGCTACACTAATACTACCGTGATTAAATAAAAGTTGTTTTCTTAAGTTTAACCCTTCTCCCAGACAAGTGTAAGCTGCGCATGCTACTCGTGTCTGGCATCCGCCAGACCATAATTTGCTATCTAAACCTACTAACACTAGCTTTGTAATAGTTAGTCATTTAAATAATTTTAATTTTAAGATTATTGGAACGGATGCCATCGATATCTCTTAACTTTTATCTAATAAGGAAGCTGTAACATTGTTTTTCTTGAGTATATCAAGCGTGACAACAGAGGTATCAGATAATTATCCGCCGGTGCGTCCTTCCCTGTCCGTCCCGTGTCCGTGTCCGGGTCTCTCGAGCGACATACATCACACGCACTGACTGATAACTGTTCTTAGTGAAGATAACGTGCAAGACAGAGGCGGATAGCGGTACGGAATGTTGATTGTCTCAGTCATGAGCATAAGTATGAAACGCTAAGTAAATTCAACTGTGATTTTGTCGAGGAATGACGATTGTAACTATTAGACAAGACCTCTTTTTATTAGTATGAGTTCCAATGTACCATATTTAACAACATAGGTACAATTAATCAAGTTGGAGAAAATCACCTTTAAATATTGCATTGTTTGATATACCTTATTAATGCACCACCGTTACCTCATTTCATACCCTATAACGATCATGTTTTTACTGGTATATTTACGCATAGGTACAGGAATAAACGTACAGTTAAATAACCTTCCTGTCACGCTATCTAGATCCTCACGCCAATTATACTCAATAAACAGCAGAGAAACGAGAGGAAATTGATACTGGACCCGAATGTGGTTGATAATAATGAGCCGTGAGGTCAGCAGCACGCTAAAAGGTCAAGGCAAGGAAAAAAACAAGCATGTTCCTAATAACTACCTTGCTAATGTTACCGGTACCGGTAGTTTTAGAAATAACAATGTCTATAATAGGTGGTTTTCCATTCCAATATCCTCTTATAAAGAAACAGGCAGGTAGAATATCAAGGGAAACCCCGAAAATAAAAACATAAACTAAACATACCATAGATAACTTTAATGGGCTACATCCCGTTTCGTAACTTGCCCGATTCACCAAGCTAAACAAAAGACGTGCAAAACCGGCGAAAAAACGGCCTTTTCGTAACTATTTTGATCTTTACACATTCAGTCCCGTTTCACCAACTATTCATTTCGACTATTTTTTGTGCGGTACAGTCAGCTCCTAAAGTTACAAGGAAAATTCTTGTTGATATTGCTATTGTTTGTCTCTCTCTCTGGCACATTAAAGTTTGTATCAGGCGAACTTAATTTAGAATTTGACCAGAAAATACCGGGAGAACAGGATCATGATGAAGATGTTGGTGCCGCTAATACCGTCTTATTGGTAAATACCCAATAAAAATACTAGACTTGCATATTGAAGGTGGTATTTATTTTTACCGTTGCCCCGCTCTCGCTTATGCTTTGCGTCTCTCCGCTCAGGCCTGAGGGTCCTCGGAAAAACTCCCTCTTTACCTTCCACTGAAACTAGTAAATAGTAGGATTAACTGTTCGCATAAATCACGGCGACCACCGGCCGGTGATACACATCGGGACTGAACCTGCGCTCCGCCAGTCACTTGATAACTGAGCCTATCTGATTCAAAGTTTTCTTATTAGTGGCGCTGCGATTGCCGACGGGATTTTAATAGTTGTTCGTTGTAATGTGTGGGTAGGTAGATGAGAAAGACGACTTCTTTTTTTTTCGATGGTAAACAATCAAACTATACTCCTGATGAAAAGTAGTCATTCCTATGGGTCCCACCGGAGACACCAAGTAGTGTATGGTCCAATTTTCTGCGGTTCCTATATTACTCTTTAAATCTAATCTCTCTCTCTCTCTCGAAATAAAGCTAAGCTGCTTATTAGTAGACATAGGTATAATGTAGTACTTCTACAAAGAAACTTTTTCACTATGACTTACTTTAAAAAGTGTACAAATGTTTTGATGACACGACGATGTGCGTTAGTTAGAGAATTAGTGTGGAGACAGTCGTTTGATAAATTGATTATTAACTGCTTTGATGGAAGTAATAAACGAAGCGAACTGTGACCGCTTGAGTGTCGACTGTCCGGCTAACCGTTATCCACACAACCTGAGCCACACGGAGGAGTCAATGACTGCTCCACTATTGTAACGCGTAACGCGTGCGTATTAGGACTAGACAACTTCTGTTTTATTCTATGCCTTATTTGTTTTGATACAAATTTTATCAATTTGGGGAAGCCAATTCAGCAACTTGGTGTATTCAGAAGTTTCCGACTGGGGACTGCAATATGTTGCAAATTCATTCAATTAAAATTAAAAGGCTTACATTTAACAAAAAACTCTTCAACTTTAGCAATTTAAACAGGGTCCTATAACACCCACCCACTGTCCTCTTAATATTAAAACAATTATCCGTCATACGTGTCGTCATAACCTGCGGTGCGGTCGAGTGTCTTCTCTCAAATGAGCGTCGTTTGAATGCGGCCGACAAAATAATGTCTTTATTTGATCCACTGCCGAGCGGTATGGAGACGAGGTGACGGAGTGACATCAGCACCCTGGAGTACGGGCGAGCTATTGAAAACACAGCGTTCATTGTCATGCGCTGTGGTAGGTACAGTAAAAGTTAAAACACCTTTTTTTTTCAATTTTTAAGCAAACTATTTTTTCTATAACGGATATCAAAAGCTTAGTTTTGATTGCAACTACCAAAATAATACATTTTACAATCATAAAAATCTTTAAAAATATTTCTAGGCATGAAATCTGACTCATTTAGGACTTAACAAGTATTTAATTAACAACACACTACAGCTCGTAGCTACGAAAATGCCTCTTTTCGCACATAGCGGCAAAGACTCACCAGAAAGGTGCTACGCACTACAGCCTACGAGAACTACGGCGTAGGCATGTTGACTTTGATGTGGCGAAAGTTGCAAGACAAAGTATTTTATTCTTTATGAATATTCGAGTTATGGCATGGTGAACAAGACCATTAGACCAGAGACAACCTGTTGTCATGGCGAAAACCGCAACTTGATACACTTAAACAGTACTATGATGAAAGCAAAACCTAAGACACTAAGCGAACTGGTTTATCGCAGTTCACCCAATTACCTAATTACCTCAGTTTCCTTATCCTTTATAAGTGTTCAGTGAAGAGTGGATTGTCCTCTCATACATCTGGTGGCGCGTGGCACATTGCGATGAGCGTCGCGCACGGCCGCGGCACTCGCGGCTCGCCGGCTACCCGACGTTGACACCACGCACTTGTGAGTTCTTGTGAAGTGATACCAGCATACAGATCTAACGCGTGATAGAATACTTCTCGTTAACATTATTTCATAATAACTTAAACCACACACCAGATGACAGAACAAAAATAGATATTTATTTGTCGCAGAAACAAAACGTGCAAACATAAAAAAAAACAAAATATTTTACACTGAAAAACTGGAAATAAAGAAAGTATCTAAGTCATCATTCTCTTGCCCTTATGGGGGGGTCGGCGCAGCATGCCTTCTTCTTACATATACTTCTCCATTACTCGTCATCTCATCAGTTACCTCCTTTGCCATATCATTCTTTATACAGTCCATCCATCGTATCTTTGGTCTTCCTCTACTCTTATACCCACCCACGATCATACTCAGAACTTTCCCTACGACATTTTCCTCATTCCTCCGCATCACATGCCCATACCACGACAACCGATTACAACACAACTTTTTAGTCACCGGCGCCACTTTCAGACTTCCTCTTATGCACTCATTTCTTATTTTATCCATACGCGTAACACCACACATTCACATAGCAGCCCCTAAGCATTCTCATCTCAGCCATAGCCTCTCATCCATCACTTTTGTGGCCTAAGATTCTGAAAGTACCTAAGCATATAAAAAAAACCCAAAAAAAAACCTAAAAAACCCGACTGGAAAGAAAAAAACAAGCGCGTTTGGAAGCAGGCGGGACACACTGAAACTTAAAATTATTAAAACATGGAATGGGTCTCGCCTGCTCTCAAATTTCACGATACGATTTAACTTCTTGATTTTTTCACTTTCATGATCTGTCATTTCGAATCGAAACTTTAAATCGTTATAAATCCTACGTGGGCATTCGAAATGATCAATTTGACCAGTGCAGGAAGCTGGAGCATTTATTAAACTATAATAATTCCAATAACATTTCAATGTCAACACCAAAAGCTATTGACGTGATTCCAGTCACGTAGGTAATAGTGCTTTTGTAACAACCACTTAATAAAGTACTTCTAACATTATGAAAATAAACACTACAAGCAATAAAACAGTTTACTAAGAATTGGAGTGAAACCGCTTTTGCGTGGAGCGGCGATTGACGCATCATAAACATGCACTTGATTTGCAACACATCCATCTGAGCATTAGATTAGAGCAGACATGTAACACAAATCTATAATAATAGTGTGGTTAGTTTTAGGGCTCCGTCATACCTTTTTTAAAATAAAATCTACATAATACCAATATTTTAATCAATATTAACTACATCCTTGAGTGGATGTCGTATTTTGTTGTTGAGAGAACACAGTCCATCCACCACAGTGCTAAAACGAGCTTTCCAATGAAACAATCGTTGCCTAGATGTCATAACCACCATGTTGGAATAACCTAATTAATAACCACATCTTCCTCAATTTAAACACACCAGACCTGTTGGAAAAGTACCAGGGTGTAATAAAATTGCAGGCTTACTTTGGCATGTATCGTCATCATCTGCGGAGGAGCTCATAATGTCCACACATACCTGACCTGTTGGAAAAGTATTAGGGTGTAATAAAGTCCTTACCTCGGCGGCCGTCATGTGCTGTCGTCATCTGCGGCGGAGCTCATATGTCCGCGCAGTGCTCTATAAATCACTCGCCGACTTCAGTATTGCGCTCGATATGAACACTGCAACGAGATTCAAGAGACACACTGGGAGAAAACACCTTATATGGAGCAACGCAAACGAAGGGCTCTCAATAATGTTAAAGGAATCCTACTAGGCCAAGTCACCTACCGTTTATCGGATATCACGATTAAAGAAATAATGTCAGACGATAAATTAAAAACTCCTCCTACTTATTTTGTAAATTAAGGTTTATGGCAATGTCGACAAGACAGGCTTATCTAAAATTAGATTCAAAGCGACCAATTAAACCTTTTAAATAGGTGTAAGTAGGAGGTTTTTTGCCCTTTAGTAGACCGTGCTGGGCAGTAAATATACAGTGCATCATCGGGACTTTTCGGCCACCTATTACTTATTGCTCAATGCATTTCCTTCTATTCAAGTTTCTCACCTAAAAATTAAGCCTCGTCAATGAAAACTTTTACTCCTGCTACACCACCATCCGAAAGCAGTTATCAGTGCGCTGCGATTTTACTGCGGTTTGATTGCGTGCGGCGGGCGGCTGGCGGCTATTCGCACTTACACTCGATTCCTTTATATTAAGCCATTTCACATCGCATGCAACTCGCCACGTTGCGCCAACGCGAGCTAAATTGTAAACTTGCAAGATGAACTTATTGCATTGAACATCATATTTTTGTAAGAAGAGTTTTCGGTGGGAGATTTCCAAATCAAACTGAGGCTTGAGCTGTTTGAATGCTTACATTTCATTTAAGTTGTTATGGTAACTTTATTTAAACCAGGGACAGTAAGTAAACAATTAGGTTCGGTAAAACAAAAAGCATGACTCGAGTGAAAGCTCAATGAGTTGATCACATCTTCTCACGATAATAAACCTTTGCTTAGTGAGACTATTACATCCTAAACACATGGACGTTTTATTATTATAAATAATCGCATTGAATGTTCAAACATCATAAAGCTAAAAAAAAATCCATTGACAGACATTTTGGACAGCGATCGAGAGTTATCAATAATAGGACACGATGTTAACACAAAGCGAGGGGAGAGTGGGCCGAGTGGCGCTGTGAAAGGAGGTGAGATTAATTACTGAGCAATCGAAACCGACGCGGGGAGAGTGGGACGCCGCGGTAGTACTATTTGCATAGTAGGTGCCAGTCATCTGTGCACACGAATGGATGGAAAAATTAGAATATTTTCTTTACAGTAACGAGTTCTTTTTTTTCATGGAAACAAGTCATTTGATAAAATCTACGGCCATCATCGATACAAAAGAAGAAGCATAAGTTGAAAATTAACTCTTTTTGCTGGTGACTTTAGATCGTTTTGTCATGTTTTAAAGAACAAATTGTATAACAGGAAATAAATAAAAATAAAACCAAGTTCATTATAACAAACCAATATAGGGAAACAAATGTTAATTTCGACAATTCAAAAGTGCCTCTAACTGGCCTACTTGAAATAAATGCTTTGATTTTGATTTTGATTTTGAATTAACCGAACACAAATAAAACAAAAATTCAATAATTTTCCAAAAATTTCCTCCTTTTTCTTTGCTTATAATCTCAATATCCAGTCGGCATAATAAATACATATACATAATATGCACAACCTCCCGTAATGACTTCGTACATCCACCTGAACGGCGCCGACTTGTCGCTCCCTACTGCCCTCTGGTGGCGCGGGGCCCACATTAATTACTGTCCGCTCCAGGTAGGTACATGACGGACAAACACGGAGGGACGCACAGAAGGACAGCTCCTTCCAACGACTATCAATCACAACGGAAATTGAGGGGAAGCACACATTCATCTCTACAATACCTTGGCTTTATTAACCTGTATAATTGATTGACAAAAAATCCTAACTTCTGACAGATTCCGGAGAGTTACACCAAATTGTATTTAAAATCTTAGAGGAAGATTTGTGCACTATACACCGTGACTTTTTAGTCGTCTTACAACAGTAGCCTACTTCATGTACCCAATGACTACTAAACATTTATTTAAAAAAGTACCTATTTATGAGATTTCAATTATTGAAAAAAAAAAAATTTTTTTTTTGGTGCTTGCAAAAAAAAACAAATTATATATTTAAAATATATTTAAAACACCCTATTGCGAGCGATGATCTACTGGACCGAACGCGGGTAGGTATGTTCTCCCGTTTGACACGTAAACATCATTAACAGGATGTTTCATAATTTTATTCTAATGTATTATTTATTTTTCTTTGTAATTATTATGCAAAGTAAAAAAAAAAACGCGCCTAGAGCTATTTTATGTGGGGTACATTGAGTGGACCACCTTTGTAAGACGACTAAAAAGTCACGGTGTAAAAAAGTTTAAAAAAAAAACAAAAGCCGCCTGTCTGATATTATTGTGTTACCGATCGGCCACAAGTTACACGTTCAAGTGCCACCGCGTGTTGCGACGGCGACAGCAGAGAAAACAAATGCAAGAAATTGCTCAGATCATGCCACTCTTCACCGCAAGGCAACAAGTGACGCTCGCGTGTGTCGGTTATCGCGCTACAAGACGCATCGTCAGAGGTCATGAATGGGACATTATAGAGCATGAAGAACACCTTGTCATCCAGTAGATCCTGGATCAAGTGAAGCTTCTGTACCACTATACTCGGTGCCACACTGAAAGCCAGTGACGTTCTGATTTAGTGTCGTGTGCTGACTGCGGCCGATAGGCACCAGGTAGCGTCGGCGGTAACGTCGGCTCGTGATTAGACAATGACGGACGGCATTCGTCCGCTGATTGTAATTTACCGTGTTGGGACCTAGGCTGGGCTCGGTGATGAACTGGATGTCTAGCGTATTGAGTTACTGATTCAATATTATATTATACCTAAAACAAAATCTACATTACGTTCGTAGGACATCTGCTTTTCATTGCCACATCTCTACATAGTAAAAAACAAAGTCGCTCCCGGTGTTTGAATGCTTAGATCTTTTAAACTACGCAACGGATTTTAAGTTTTCAGCAATAGATAGAGTGATTCAAGAGGCAGGTTTATATGTCTATTGCACTGGTGCAAAGCCAGGGCGGTTCGCTAGTTTACAATATAAAACTATCGATAAACTTACTGTATTGTCATCTAGAAGTAATAGATACACTGAAACTTATAGACGAATCAGGCTCCCACAGCAGTCAATTAACCTGACAACTGGAAAATTTAAAAGTCAGCAGGTTGTTTTTAAGCCGAAGTTGAGTAACACGAATAGTCCACACCATGCGAAGTGTGATATTTCTATTGCATGGTAAAATGGAACCCATCAAGTTGTTAGCTTGGCCAATATCACAAGATTTCGTATACAGAATGAAGTAAAATATACCAAGAGCAGTTTACCAAAATCAAAACGTGTGTAATATCAATTACCGCCCACCGATCTCTAGACTCCCCCCTCCCGCGCGGTCGGACCACATCATGACGTCACCGACTCAGCAAAAAGGCAGTCGCCTCAATTTCGGCGCACGTTATATTAATGACGGCCGGTGATGCTCTAAGTAATGACCCTTGTATATTTGACAGCCGACGCCGACAGGTACCGTCCAGGATACAAAACTGTGGGAAGTGCTATGAGGAGCTTTGTCAGCAATATTCTGGATACAGTTATAACCAAATTATTAGATGAAGCTTATCAACTTATCAGAGTGTACAAATGTTTCTGACAAAAACGTCGGAGGCAGAGTCAAGACGAGACAAATATCAGACTGGCTGGCCTCATGAGCTTATGGGATTAAAGCACTTCGGTATCACACCTAAGGCCGTAGTCTTAGGAAACCCTCTGTAGCGGCCGCAATGTGGCGCGTCCAGATCATTTAGTTATTAGAGAAGAGTTATAACAAAAATTTCAGAGAATTAAATATAATTTTTAATATTTTATACGCAAACCCTGCGTAGGGAACAAAGCTGTTTTTGACATGGAAAGAAAAATTCCAGTGCGATTAAATATAAATCTGAGCGTACAATATAACCCGTGTCACACCCACAATCTTTCGCATTATAGAAAATCAAACTCTTCCAGAATCGGTACATCATCCCACAAGCGGTAGAGGGAGGTGTGCGAGTAGCGGCCGGCGGCCTGACGAACTGGCGGCCGGTGGACTGGCGGACTGGCGGCCATTAGCGAGATATGAAAGAACAGGTCAGCGCGGCCCTAATCGACGCCGCAATCCATCACCCACGTGAATAGGTGAGGCCGTACCGATAGCATCGCATGCTGAGGTGAATGTTTTTGGAATTCATTTGTACGTAAGGCCTTCTTGTTCTCTAATAACACGGTATATGGGAGCTGACTCTCCAGGAGAGACTCGGGAGACGACTATTCACTCATAAAAGGTAAAGAGATGGTGGCAAAATAACTATAACCGGTGAGAATTCTGCTTGAGATCAACTGGAAACGGAACTACAGCAAAACGCTTCATGAAATTGAGTATTAATGGAAAAAGACTGATATTGTCTGGGGTACCTACAGTGTGTATTATGGTGTATTTTATTTTCCTTTATATCATTTTGTCAAATTTGTCTGAACCTTGTTGTTTGCGAGAGTATGATTGCGTTGCAGACGGTACGTTGCCGTGAGTGACGGGACACACGCGTGCAATTACATCAAGCTGCCTCGCACGACTCGCACCAAACGCTACCATCGATAAATTATTATTATATTTAGGAGGGCCGTTAGTAACCTATCTGACCAATAGGAGTATTTTATTATGCTTTATTTTATCGGTGACGCAAAGAAAGTTCGTGGTATTAACGTTTATTGTGGCCAAAGTGGTTTAAACGTTTTCCTTATGTATTGTCTCAATACGTTAATTCGCTTCGTATTTAAGCAATACCCTGTAACTGATTTGATTTTAAACTTACACATAGTGCCTACTTATGACTTGAGATTTTTTACGCAGTTACAGATTACGTAGAAAGGTGGCTCATCCAATCTCTTTACATCTTCAGCTAAATGGTAATCGATGTAATGGTCATAATGGTATATTTATATTTCATAGTGAAACACTTATGCAAATCGACGTGAAGTGAGATCGCCTGTACTATTTTGCTTCCTAGCTTATCATTATCAGTAACAAGTCTGCTCCTATTCTAGGAATAAATTTATTATTGATTCTTAGCACATCGATTTTATCTGCGTGATGGAAGTGAGGTGAACCGGTTTGTGGAACGAAAATTATTGGCGCGTCAAAATTAAACGCAAATCAATTTATGCGTTTCTGTTAATTATTCATTCAACCAATCAATAAAACCAGCAGTTGACGGGCGCTTGACAATTTGTGCGTAAGTAGTTCTTAAGTTTTTAATTCTCCTCCTAATCCAAATCATGCAACTATCGACTAATGACGACAAATGTACCTATGTAGTACAGTAGGCCACGCTTTGCTGTGAAAATTGGTCCTACGCTAGGCCATCTAATATCTTAGTGTGGCTACTGACGTGAGGTACGTAAAGCGTCAACATCACAGCAGTAATGTTTACATCTAAATATAGAACAAACGGTGCATTCAAATAGGTAGCACCTTCGCGTCGATTGCTCCGACCTCGACACACATACAACAATCGAATCATTGCACTTGATCGCTGGCTAGGTCATCCATTGTGTTCTGTATCTAAGCTGACAGTCTGACACCACTACACAATAGAAAATAGTCATCTTAAACTACGTCAACACGTATTGTCACGGTCGAGACCTCTCCGTACGTAAGTAATGTTGAGGTAGGTAAAGTCGTAGTTATTTTTTTGGCATTAATCTCGCAAATATGAAGGTTATTTCGGCAGCCGAAGAGGGTTGATGACTTCAAAGGCACGCTCTTGATCTAATTTCTTTTGTCAATCTAATCTATTGTATCGCTGTCAGCAGGTAGATAGAGTTTCATCAGTTTATACAAAAAGTTCTGAGTTTCATTAAATTCTAGCGGGCACCTAGTGAAACTTGTACATCCTCCTGATTTGTTGTACCCTCTTTTATATTGCCGACACATTCTAACAGATGCCAAAGTAAATAAATTCCTATCGCGATATTTTCACGGCATATGTCTGCAAAAAGACCTCACACTCAGTTTCAATCCGCCGGTAAACATATTACGCGTCACCCACGAATCCAATCGAGACGCATCTGCACGTTCTGATTGCGCGCCATAAGGCGGTGGCGGGCTCATCTGTTAATCCATTAGCCACCTCGGTCCATATTTAATTGTGAACCCCCTGTGCGTTGCACCTAAGCGATTGTCCGCGGACGCACATGTCGTGCCCCAACGTATAAAATTTGATAAATCGCACCGCCAACATGTGAACTACCCTCTTAGCTTAAACGGCCCGTATTTCGTAACCATTTCCGAATTTATTTGCAAATATGAAACTTGTGTCTCCGACATTAGATTTAGTTTTCAATTGGTCAACCAAAAGTATAAGTTATCATCGTTTAGGTACGCATGTTTAGCTGTAGGTGCCTGAGTTTGGATTTTACTTCAAACTAACAAGGTTGAATTTGGAATAGAGGGAGGGAGATAATTGTAAGGTTCAACGGGCGGAATGGCAAATGCACTTTAGTGAATGCCCGTGCAGTAACTGATTTTGCGAGGGACGTAGGTAAGATAATGCAGATGTTTGAGGGCCCGAGGTAACCCCTCCGAAGAGGGCTTCACATTGATGACAGAAGCAATTTCCAGTGACGTTTTCGATTAATATAAATACATTACCTTCGTTTATGGTGAAATGGCATAATGCACTGAAGCGGATGAAAGATATTAAGACGATTAAAGCTTAACAGAAGATAAGTACCAGACAACCGCGATACACGGTTGAATGCTTAAGATTGGTTTTATTTCAGTAGTGCTCACAATAATACTACACTAGCAATATTTTAGTTTACAGCCAAACCATAACATAAAAACCTGTTTCCACCCAGATTCCAAAGTGAATTACCAAAATATTCCGCTTCTGTCCATAAAAATTGAATTTGTAAACTTGGAGCATTCGAGTTCAGAACGAATAAAAACGATCCATCAATTGTGAATCGTCCGCGCACCGCTAAACTTTCACCGTGAGCGAATCGATACTAAATTAGCTAATGGAAACTTGATAGCGAGCAAAAAACCGAATCCCCGTAAACCCCCATAAGCGCATTTTGCAACGATAAATAAATCTCTACATTGTCCCGTTTGACGACAGATGGCGCTTTATGCCCCTCTACAGGTAACTTTATACTCTCAATTGTGTACGTACATGAGCCATAAAGCGCTTCACGTTATGCTGTATAATTCCGTCGTTTCGTTGTACAGCGATGGAAGCGCTAATGTGTGAGGTAACAGCATTAGACACGTACAATAGAATATTCAATTATGTAAATGCGCGAGGTGCGGGACATGTGCGCGGTGCGCGCGCGCCACCCGCCATTTTTGCGTGGATTACCGACCCGTTTGAATTGTAACGGCCGGATTATTGGCGCACAACTATTTTAATGTGTTTGGCGATGAATTTTGAATGAACGTGTTTAATTTATTTGTTCTAGCCTTGTGACGTACCTATTATAGATTATCGAGATCAGTAGGTACCTATGCATTTTTGTTCGTTTGAACAAACGCTAATACATATTTTGGAAGTTCCCTATTTTATAATCTGTAAAACCTAATCGCTTATCGTGCCACCACATCATGATACGCGCTTTGTTTTAATAAGTTTTGGTTGCCTAATGAACTGCTGCTTATTAGGCAACCCTATTAAACTGCACAAACAGGATGCACGCAATCTGTACAAATAATTAAAATCTTGATAAACAATAAGTATTTATTCGTATCGCTATGAAATCATATCGTTATATCACAGCTGTTATCCCCGAAGGGTTAGGCAGAGATGTACCTTAGTAGATACACCCATACGATATAAAATCCGCAGCAATTTCGTTTCACGGTGCACAGCGGACCAATAACTTTCCACTCAAAGACATTATGAGCACATAATTATTAGGGACAATTCGTTAAAAGTGCGCCAGATCAAATTTCAATTAAAACTTTACACATTAAGTGTTAAGGGGAAGCAGGAATGATAAAAATATGCGCAGGGACGCCGCCATGCGCCGCCGCCGCCATGGTCTAATGACACTTAAGTTTTAACTCCGGATAACATGCGACTGTGCGATTGATCACCGGATCACTGTGCACTGCTACGAGTCGAGGATCCCTTGCGTTGTTTATGAATCACATTATGATGTTACCTCTGGGATTACGACGACCATTAGCAGCATGGTTCGTTTTTTCATAATGGGCGACGATTAAATATTTGGAAGCTGGAATATAATTACATTTGCATCAGTTTTAGATTTGATTGCTCTATGAGATAGACATATAACGCACACATTTAACATTTTTCTGGGCACCTAGAGGGCACTACCTAGTTTTAGTTACAAGTACCTACAAACAACAAAGCATTGAATTAAGAATCTAGCATTTTTAGGGCTCCGTTGCCAAAAGGAAAAACGGAACCCTTATAGATGCGTCCTGTGCGTCAGTCAGTCTGTCTGTCTGGACGAACAGACAAACAGACTGACAGACGTCTGTCACAGTCATTTTACTCCGAGACTGTTGACACTACACAGTTGATATTTTTGAGAGTAGGTGTCTTCTATGAAGCCCTAGGTACACAAAACCGAAGTGAAATAGTGAAAAAAAATATATTTAAGGGAGGCCCCCATACAGGTAACGGAACCCTTTGTGTGCGGATCCGACTTGCTCTTGGCCGGTTTTTTGGCAATATAACTCGGGGAGGACATCGCCGTAGAGGTACTCCGCGGAGATGGCGGTGTGACGATTTGATCATGTTCGCGGAGAAAACATGGTCTGAAATTGCACAAAACAGAGAGGTTTCAAAGCAGAAAGGGGAGGCCTTTGCCCAGCAATGGGACGTGCCGAATATTGAAATAACTGAAGTAGACTTCTTCCAAATGATCTACCTTATCGGTAATTATTTATTTGTTATATTATGACAGCAATCAGACGAGTCATTACGGCTCATTACGGGGTGGGCAGGCAACATGTACCGTCCGTGACGTCGACGAGGACTCGCAGATAATACGCTGATAACATCTAGAGCCCGTCTGCCGAGCACCTCTGTGTATGTCGTAATTAGCACCATATTATGTGTTGTGTAGGGATAAGATATCGGCTGATGGGTTTCAAGAGGTACTTAATTGAAGTTTTCAAACGGACGTTAAAATGAGTCGCAGAGAAAACACGGTTTTTCCCAAGACTATATTACTATATTTAATATTTGGATTTTAAATGCTCGGCTCTGAGCCGACAGTTCAAATTCCAACAGTGCCATAATCAGAGAACGAAAAAGGCACAGTTTCTTTTAACTTCAAGTAATGTGTATAATACATATGGATATTTCTTACCTCCCTATAAAATCAAGGAATAATTTTTAAGTTCCGAAATAATGTTAAACTAGAGGTAGATATTACCGACCCCATAAATTCTTCACGAAAATAGAAAATAGTCGTCTCATATCAAATGATTGTCCCACAAATATCCCTTTCAGTAAATTCTAAACACGGACCTAATACACGTTCAATCAACAAGCGAATTTAGCGCATTGAAAATGTGGAAGCGGCCACGAGTGCCAGAGGCGCACTCACAGTCTAGTGCTGGGCAAAACTAGTGACGCGCCGAGCTGACCGTGTGCGCGGACAGGGTGCGTGGAGACTTCCTTAAATATTATGCTTATAAATGTTGGACTAACAGGCAAAGCGGCAGGTGCTGACCTGAGAGATGCTAATGCTGGCCTCAGCTAGCTGAGAAAGAGCACAAGTGTGCTGGTTTCTCACATGTTGTAAGTTAGTAGGTACTAGGTTTTGGGGTGTGGAGAACATGGTGTAAAGTTCTTCATCCCCCAAAGAAAAGGGAGGATCCTCCGACCAGACGGGTATAACACCCGTGTGGTCGGAGGATCCCCCCTTTTCTCCTTGTCTGGTGGGCTACTGGCCGACAGCCGTTGTCGGGTTCTTCTACGTAGTCTTAACGGATAACTTTACCTGCGCGATGTAGGATTTTAGGTATTTCTAAGTTTAGTTCATCGTCTGTGCCATAGTTGGCGCTGTATTACTTGTTGGTCTATGTTGCTGCAGCACTCTTTTGTAGTGCCGCTATATTAGGTATTCCTACAATCTGGGTATTCCGATATTTTTATTATAATCTGATGGCCTGTAAAGAGTTCATCATTCAAAAATATAATTTAGATACCTACAGCCAAAAAAAACAGTATCACAATCAAATATTAAGACAAGTTGTATTGTTGTCATACTCTCGTTTTGGAGCTTTTAAATATTTATTACGTTAAACGATTACAAATATAATTGCACAAATGATCAGCTCCACGCCGCGCTGTGTGATGCAGTGCAGCTCGCGACCGCACCTTGTCAGCTCACAAATTGACGTGGATTGTTGTCGGCGGATCTTTGTCACGCGCGTAATCAACGAGACCGTCCCCCCCGCGCTGTAGTCACGCTGGAAGAAACCCTACTGAAAACTGAAAGAGAGAGTTGAAAGAGGTGAGACCCTTGAGTTAGTTTCTGCATTTCTTTTCAGGGGTCAGTCAAGCTAGGAAATTCCGCCGCCGTCTTGTTTTAACATACCTATTGTCAAAATAGATTACGTTAAAATATACCTTACAGAAATAACATTTTGATTTCAATTCGAAACTGTCAGGAAAGTACAAACACATTACACCTGTAATCCACGAAGGTTAAGACAGAGATGTACCTACAGTACACCCTTATTTGACCTGTTATGTTTAATTCCCAAGTAATAGGGCCTGAGCCTGTTACCATCAATCGGTCACAAATATATGAACAAACTAGAGAAAAAGTGAAATCGTCCTTGAAGAAAAAACATTTTTTTTGCCAAAATGACAATAAGAAATATACTAAAAAAAGTTGGGAAGAGGACGTTTGTATCTTCAGGCCATGAAATAAAGGAAGAAAATCTTTATAGCTTTAGCTAATTATTCTAAGTAATTTAATAAGGTTTCTAAAACCAATAAAAAGCATATTCATAATTATTATCCCGGCCACATCTAGTACCCCTGCATCCGTAGCAACCGATATTTCACCGTACGATCACACCGCACGAGCGTTCGATTTGCGCCTAATCTCTAATTATGACCGCCATTCATTTGTCATCCACCAGCAGTCCAGCACCGAGCCACCGACCGACATGCGCGTCAGCGTGTTCCACCTCTGTCCACAACACATATACAACATTTTGATCAAATTATTTAGACAAGGATGAATGTGGATGGCTGTTAGAGTAAATAAAAGATAGAATGGTTAGAAAGGGACCCATGAGTTGACGACTAACAGAGAACAAGACATGCTGCGCTGACCCCAAGCATATTGGCATAAGTTCAAGAGAATTTATGATGATGATGATATGATGGAAGTTGGTACTAGAAATTATAAAACATGCAATTATTGCCCGTAACCCACGCAAGTAAGCCGAAAACCATGGGAAATTAAGAAAAACTATCTTTAATTAGGATTTTATACGAACAAAGGTACTCGAAGATTACCTCCAGGTTGTTTCGCTAACGGTGAAGCTACACCTTAAGAAAAAGCACATGAGAATTAAACAGCAATTACATTGAGAGGCAACAGCAGGGAATCCTTACAAACAGACGTAAAACTCCACTTCTAACAAAGCCAGTAAACCGAGAAGGTAGATGCGTCCAAATAACAAGATAGTGCAGAAGTTCAACATTATACACGCTATAACGCTCCGCTTTGCGACGCGAATTACGTCAAATAGTTTACACGCGCGTTTGAAAGCTGGTGACAAAACTCACTTCTTGTACCCTTTACAACTTTTAGGCAGAGAACGAGAGTGGTGGTAGCACAAACCGAAATCATATTGAAACGTAAATGGCATAAAATTAAAACTGTCGAATAAAACCAAATTAATGGATATTAAAAACTATTTCTTTGTTTTATTTCTCCGCCTCTATGAACTGAGAATTATCCAACATTGTATTTGCAACTAAATAGGCAGATGAGTTGGCCTTCTACCCTCACTTCGTGCTAACGAGGTGCAGCACATTGTAATAGCACCTTTAATGCGAAGCCGGCGGGAGGTGATAATTGCTTTCTTCAGTCGCCTCTTACAGCTCGACTCAGGGATCAGGGGTGCCTCCGCTTTGTCATGGAGATGCGCAAAAATTGTAAGGTGCGCTATTGTACACCTCTTGACAGATGTGGTGCAGTTCATTGATAACCTTATTTGCGGCGAGGTTGTTGAATGTGTATGCTGACAATTGGGGCACAACGAAATCGTAAGGAAAATCCTATGTATAATTCATAAGTATTGTCTTGTTTCTTGACGGCGCCAAATTAAAATGAGTCGGAAAACATTACTTCGAAAATAACATGCGTAAGAAATGTTAAAAATGTATTACTGAATAATTATTAATTTAAGTACTTAACAATTTTACAAAGAAGCAATAATTTATACAATTAATTTTATATTTAGGTCTTAAATTATGGTTAGTAACACAACAAAACTCGAATTATCTGTTTGTTACTACAGGAAAATTCGTCATAGCCATGAACATGATAAATTATTATTACGTGGTTCCATTTATTACTTTGTAGAAAACCAATAAAACGTCATCATCTGGCACTTATGGCATTTAATTAAACAGTGAACATAATAAGGCAATACCTATCTAATATAAGCTTATTTTAATGTATTTCTGGTTTGTCTGACGTTTAGGAAAAACAACATCACGTAGATGTCTATTTAATTCCTGAAGGTTTACGCAGAGGTGTAGGTAACTGTATGACACATTTCGCCAGTTTTGAAGTGTGTCCTATGTGAGCCTATTGGTCTCTAGGCTGCTATTGAGAAATTGATAAAAAACTGATGGAAAAGCCTAGTTTGCCCGACCCGGAGACCCACTC
This sequence comes from Noctua janthe, assembly GCA_910589295.1. Taxonomy (NCBI): domain Eukaryota; kingdom Metazoa; phylum Arthropoda; class Insecta; order Lepidoptera; family Noctuidae; genus Noctua; species Noctua janthe. Next base: position 18,184,771 of record OU342562.1, read on the forward strand.
TGAATAAGCATATTAAGCATTTTCGTCATTAATTTATCGTTGCTTACCTACATTTAATGATGTTATAAAAAAACAAAGCAACTTCTTAAAAAATCATGGATTCGGAATGCCCTTAGATTGTAACATCTTCTAACACAGCCCTGTTCACTAATAGGTGGAGGTGAATGCGTCGATTTGCATACATAGGTGATAAACCGCGCCTCGTTACGCCGCTCTTATGCCGGGCGCTCCACAGCCGCACTGTCGCACTGCTGCCTAGCCGGCAGTTATCACGGTAGTCGGCACAGTAGCTCAGCATTATGTGCCTAGATTTATTGTCGCTTAGAAATTCCGTCCATTTGGGTGAATGAGTCATTTGTAAATAAACCTAGTACTCAGAAGAAACTGAAATGCAGACTTGTTATTCCTTGTGTTTGTAACAGGACTTTGAAATGCTATGTTTGCTAAGATTCTTAGCGAGATGATAGAAATTATTTGGTGAGGTGAACCTATGAAACGCGATGACCAAACTTGTCAATATATCCCTTTTAAAAATATGCAAATTGTTATTGGACAGTCCACCATACTATAAGAAGGAGTTTAAACTAGCCTCATATAGTTTAATATAACCACGTACATGGACATTCTGCGGTTTCAGAAGTTGGAGACTTTAACAAACGACAGCAAGGTTCCATTCCACGATACACAAGCAATAATCCGTTTACTTTTATCTCTCAACCCCTTGTACTATTGACAAATTAACGTGTGCATTCTTTAACATCGTTGTGTGGTTGAAATAAAGTTGAGTTTAAGTTGTGTGGGTGGTTGTGTTGGTTGGCGGTGTGTGTCCGTCAAAGAGGTTATTACCTGGAGCACATAAAGCGATCTGGCCGCCGGAGAGCTCGTAGTACGAGGAGGACGCCCCGGGCGAATAAAATGCAAATATTGTGTAGTGTGGAGCGGCCAAAGGAGACGTACGATGCCCGGCTACACGACGGTAGAGATGGACTGTATATCAGTATCGATATATTATAAAGATACGTCTAAGAAATAGCTGAGGAAACATTTCAACAACTATCAAAATTACCTAACCGTAAATTAATGTGAAAACATTAGAATTATGACTTACTTACAAAACTGACAAATTAATTGTAATTCAAATTGTTTTCTTTTCAGGTTACATTCATCATTGCCACATTTCTGGATCGCCGGGAGTTGAAGTTACGCGACTTACATTTGCTACATCAGAAACTTAGTGTTCAAAGTCATCTTAGAAGGTATCGAATGCTGTACATCGACGCATCCCATCTCTGAAAGCAAACCGCTGATTCGGTGCGTCGTGTCGCGTCGTTTACGAGGGTAGCTGTAAAGTGTAAAAAGCGCAAAGTGTTTGTTTATGCCGCGGTGGGCGGCGCGGGCTCGAACCCACTGCCCGCGGTGCCCGCCCGCACATAAACCGGCCTGCACATTTACTGCCAAACAATCGTTTTTTCATTTAAAACGGACCGTTTTATGTCTTTACTTGATTTTAGAAACAACTTCAGACTTGCTTATTTGTTTGTTGAGTTTCAATCTGCTGCTGAGTGTAAAGTGAAACAGATTGGATCGATCGTAAAGAAAACGCATCGTAGATCTGATTTTAAGTTAAATTAAAGTATGGTTATAGACATAAAAACTTCACAACGTCTTTACATTTCTTTTCTCTCCTTTTTCTAAAAACAATCTGTATCAAAACTATAATCGGTATAAAATATTTTGCATGTAAAAAATACGGTGAACACAAGCAATTCCCCAAATGTAACATTTGCACGGAACAGAACTCTTAGTACAGCACCAAAAGGTATATTCTGACTGGTTGTACTGCAGTATCTACATATTACGTATAATTGTGTTCAGAAAGAAATAATAATGACTGATAATTATTGAATAGATAAGTAGATACCTATACATTAGCTTTCGTTCCTGATGGCTACTAGCTATCGAAGAAAAGTAAAATTCTCTAATCAATGACATCAACTACTTGGGTTTCCTGTAGAAAAAGTTAGAAATAAGAGTTGCTGCAAAACTATGAAAATTTATTACATTTATTTTTTAACACTACTGATATTGCATTTAATTTTGGGTGAGTCCACAATCCCTTGACCTATTGAAGGAACAAATTATTCGCTATTCTATAGCCGAAATAGGCTCCGCGAAACCGCTTCCCTCAACATGGAGTAGTTTATTAAAAGAACAATAAATACAGAGATAAGGTCGATGGCCATCACGCAGTTATGATGAGCCATAAACTGTGACAACACTACGACTTGTAGTGCCCATTGTAGGGTAAACAGCACTTACTGTCGCTAGTAGTGATGCGCTACAAGAGTGGGAAGAGAGAAGACAATCCCGGAGTATGACGACAGTTCGGTGTAACATGATATCAATCTTCTACAGCATTCGTCATAGAAATATACATATTTATGATAAAACACAAATTTTTTGACAATAACAGACCCAACACCGCCATCTTGTTCTTTCAATATACGCCCCACAAGATCCTTGCAGCACTCCACCTAACCTCTACTGTGATCTGATTTGACACCGTGATTGACAAAACACGATACATAATAGAAAATGAGATTTTGTTCTAAAAATAGATTATTTTCTTTAGAACACCGAAACTGTAAACGTTCGTCCCGCTCGCATCTGAATATCCCGCGAAGATTGTGACATCCCGCATAATAAACTATGTGACAGCACTATTGAGGCGTAAATATTGTATTGTTTTACGTTCGTTTTATGGTATTGGCGTAATGGAGGCTCCGGGAGTCACCGCATACGAATTGTGCAGATTGACATGTCTTATTGCTGCGTTCCTTTCGCGTAAAAAACTCCGTTTCAATTTGTGTGTCAAACAGTTCATGATGTCTCTGAAGTACCTACCTAAGTATCAATAAGAAATAAGTTATGCAAATGTTCAATTATTACCTAGACATTAGCTCTATGATACTGTGCACAAGACGAAACAGATGGAAATAAAATACGCTTTTCCTATCGTTTTCCGAACCATTTTAGATTCAATAAGTAGGTAGGTAAACCGAAGCAGCGCTCGCAATCACAAAATTGGATCGCGACCGCACTCTTATTCAAATTGTTTCGCCCTTTTTAATGCCCACACTGTTATCCCTGCGCGTTCATAATACCATCCCATCGTCTTCCAAACATCACAGGATAACAAACTTTTGAGCTAGACGCTTGTTCTACTGGAGCTTCAGTGGGATGTTTTCTACACGAGTTTTTAGTCTGTACTGTTAAGCAATATTCGGTTGTAGAGTACTGTAAATGTTGTACAGTTTACGATCGTCCAAAACTGACGTTTACTCATGTTTTGATTTATGAAACCGCTTCAGAGGATCTCCTTTGTCTGTTGATTATTCGATGGCGCTGTATCGAGTCAGCTCGGAGGCTAAACTCCGCTTTTTTTGTTCCCTTAACGTTATTTGCCAACGATCTTTTATCTGGCCGTCTTCGGAATGAATTTTCTTTATGTTTTCCACAAATAAAGAAATGGCTTCGGACAGTAAAATCGTAAAAGTTCGTTTCTAATTTACGTCTAGACGGTTATTGGATTTAATATTGTTTTAGATTGTATTGTCCAGCCTACAAAGTAACTTTTTATGTAAAGAAATTAATCTTCAAATATAATGCAAAAAAATCAACTGAAAGAACTAATTAGATTTATCCTGTAAATAGGATACCGAAATCAGTTTTACATGTCTTGTAACAATACAATGGACGCAATAGATACATATACAACACGCGTATGCGCAAACTTACCAACACAACTTAAAGAGGGACCCATCTCAGTTTCAAGAGCATACCACTCGCAACAGTGTCGATAAAACCACATACACTTGACACCGCCACATCTTGAGATTGCAATAGACATTTAATTGTAGCAGCGAGTGTCGAGTGTGTCTGAAGTGTCGCTTGTCGCTTGTCGCGGTGGCCGCTGATTTATTGTAATCAGCGACAGATACGCGCCGGCAACGGCAACGCTATGACCCTCTGTACTTACATAATGTAGAGGGAACATTGGAGAAATTGGTTGACATCAATTAATTGACTGTGTTATTGGAAAGACACTTGAGAAAGGACTTCGTATTGCTTCAACATGTTCCTGTTTGATAACTTATTGAAATGTGTATGCATGCAGAACATAATAAGTCTTGCTTCCTGTGAACCACCTTTTGGTTCACAGGAAGCAAAAAATTGTACATTTCGAAATGACCTACTTAGTATAAGACTATGATGTTACCCAAATTACTCAGGAACTAAAACAGCCAATCCACGTGAACTACATTTTTATTACCAGATCAATATGTAAAACTAGTTCCTAAAACCACAGAATTTATTATCACTACTTTTATTCCTGTCCTTTATAGGTCAATGAAAAGGGAGGGATAAAAATTTTATTTGTCCATTGCGGAGTAATCGCGGCGTATCGCGGGTTTATCGTGGCATATCGCGGGCGTACCGCGGGTGTGTCGCGCCTGTGTGCGGCGTATGGGCGGCTAATTGGAAGCCGATCAAATCGTATGGAGGACGATACCGCGCGGACACACTGTCACTTGCGTCTTCGTGTACGATTACTTGTGAGACACGCAATGCTACGGAGGCGGCAGTTTTGGTTCACTAGGTCTAATTTATTTATGTGGAATTCTAATTTCCAGTCCTTAGTCCACTTTCCTAACCTCTGATCCTCAGCCTTCTCTTTGATGGCGCACGCTGGTGACAGTACCTGGGATTGGTGACTAAGCTAGTAATCGTATTGTGGATGCGTATTGTAGACAAAAGTTCACTTGCGAATTCGAAAGTTTCTATAATAACAATCGTTTCAAATTCATCTCAACAAATCAACTATGAATGGAATTTTAAGTACCTAACTTTGATTTCTATAAAGCTCCTCTAAGACTCTTAGTCACATAACATAACATCAAGCCAGTAATCTACGAAGGGTTAGCGGAGGTGTTCCTGTAGTACACCCACATTTCGCAAGTTATGTTATGTTTAAAGTCCCATGTTATAAGGGGCGAGCCTTTTGCCTTTAAGTGAGTACGAATCAAGTCTCTGGGGTGCTACTGAGAAAGTCCTGAGCATTGCGTTTCTGGCACAACCACATCCATATTATGTTCTAACATCGTGGTCACGTATCGCCAAGTCAGCGCCATAAATAACTTATAGCGCTAATCCGATACGCGGTGATTTGTTGCTTATTTACTTATTTCGGCCTATTTACTTGTATGTACTCGCCTAACCCACTTGTTAACGCACACTCGTACTCACTGTATCTCATTTAACAAATGGCTTTATATCAATTGGAACAAAAAGAAAATTGTTCCAGAAATTATTGCTACGAGGTTTCGTGAAAATTCAACCTTTTTGGTTATTCTTAATTGTTTCCTTTCGGTGTGAAATCTATTTATTCTCACGGTAGTATTAAAATATCTAAAATTTACATGTATCGTACATTTATTTCACCATGTTACACCATTGTACTTAAACCTATTCATACAAATAAATAAAATTAAAGTGTCTGTTTGTAATTTCAAAAATTTTTTTTTTTCAAGTTTTGTTTCAAGTTTTTTTTACTGAGCGCGTATGAAAGAATATCCTACGGTATTACTGTCAACATTTGTTTTACATAGATACACCTTATCACAGTACCTTAGCTGGAATGGTTGGTTTCTATCTAGCTATCTAAGTACATTAAGAATAAATCGACATCCCTACCAACCCATGAGTAAGGCCCGCCGTGGACTGGCCTACATTCACTGCACATGGCTCGATATCCCATCACTTTTTAACGCCGATAAACAGCACACATAAATTTCTTATTTATAATATAATAAAATTTATAACCGCTATAATCCCCGACAAAGCTCACAGTAAGACAATCTCTTATTAACAATTCCCTAACAGCACGTCTCGGCTTCGAGTTTTTTCGTCAACCTGGCTTAAGTAACCAGAATAATTTGATGGAAATATCGCCTTTTGCGGTATGTAAATAAGAATGAGATTCGTTTAACTTTTTAGGGTGAAAGTAAATAGTAATGCTCAATAACCATCGGCATAAATAGTATTAACAACAATTGATTTACATACAAATTGCTTTAGACAATATTGCTGACAGAATGGCGCGCGTGACGCGTTCCACACATTCTGTGGGGCCACTACACTGGCGACGAGTGGGGGGAGCTGGCGCCTTAGGTACCTACTCACCATAGTACCTTTACATACCCGGCTAAGGAAGTCAACATATGGTAGTCGCACAAACATACACAACATAGCGCCTGCGTCACAATTAGGGACTACGCATTAAAATCTACGCCGAATTGTGCCGATATCAAGTTTGTACAAAACTTATTCATAAACTCACACAAAACCACCTCAATATATTTATTTAATGAAATACAATATTACACAGGTGCTCTAACTATATTACAGTAGGCCTGTTTGTTCCACGAAACGGTTCAACCGCTCGCCAGTTTCATAGCTTCATCACAAAGAGCGCAGTAACTCGAAGCATACGTGAGGGTGTCGTGTGTATGAGCTTGTATGAGCTTGTATGAGTGTATGTGTGTGTGTATGTGTTGTACGGCAATGTATGAGAATAAGAGCACCTGATTGCGCGTCTGATTGAGACGGCGACTGTTTATTTTTATTGGAATAGTGAGCGCGACTGAATTACCTTCATACAATCTTCAGAGGGGAATGTATGCTTCATAAGTTCAATTTACTTAAGTAATGTATTGGAAAATACGGCACGAGTCGGCGATTTAATTTATTAAGTTTGAATTGAAACGCTTCAGAATATTGCTCTAAGCTTGTCTATTGAGTGCTATACGTAGATGCTTTCAGCTTAGTTGGAAGTGAAGTTGTTTTGCTACAATGCTTTTACTATTAGCACAAACACTTTTGCTATTATTTTCGGATGACTGTGACTGCGCATTACAGATATTGCTGAAATGTACGATACGATTACACACTATTGCGAAAATATATAGCATTCGAACATATCGACCGGCAATCACAATAATAAACAAAACACTCATTCAATATAAGAGATTTTAGATTTATTCATTGACGAGCTCGTCACCATAACCTTACAATTTGTGAAGATTCCTTGAAGCTGGCCGCGACTACTTGAACCAATAAAACGAACTATTGTGGACAATACAGCCCGACATACGAGGCGACCACGACTGGGGGCTGTCTCTATGCAAATATTATAGGCTTTATCTCTAAGCTGTTATTTCGAATAGGTATGATGCGATACACGGATGAGACCGCGATTGTACTGAGGGCAAAACAAATGACAGCTTCAATAAAATCGTCTAAATTGAAGTTCGGTTGTTTTGGGAAAAAATTAAAGTTATCTGACATAGAATCTAGAGGTATCGATCAAGAACATACTTCTGGAATATCGTGATTATTAAAATATAGTAAGATTTAAAAATTACTAAAATATCTAAATTAATGTTGATGAAATATGCAGAACCACTAAAAGGAGCATGAAAGGTGTGATGACGAAAACAGCGGATGCAAGCAAAACTATTATCTCTCGTCCTCTCGTCATAACGTCTACAGACACATTCAGAAATACACATTCGTGAGACACCAAGCAATTTCCTCTGCTGTCGCTACCGGCTATCTTCCCAAAAAAATATGAACATTCATTTTTTCGTACATATTACGTCTGGGACACAGTCTGTAGGTACGACTAATAAAACCTTACGACTGCCCGCCATTTGCGCATGATACACGACTATTGCGGTTTAGTCAAATTCTCCTAATCAACAATATGTTACGTGAAATAGTCTGTATCTTGTGCAGATCGCTGTGCTATGGTAATGGAACAGCCCGCACAGCCCGCTGCTCGGGGACATTCCGCGGCATCATACACTAGTTAGTCCTCTATAAATAATACTCTTATTAGGGACCGCAAATTGTGTTTCGGTACTTTATTAAAATATGGAATTGTATCGAGCCCATGTGTAGGTTATTTTCCCTTTGGAAGACTACAGACTCCTTACTCCATCTGGACAAAATTCTATGACACACAAATTACTTAAAAAGTTCGATATTATCATTTCTTACTAAGGCTACACAAACAAAATCTGGATTTCCATTCATCTAATTTTCCTCTTCCAAAGAATGTTAAATCATTTTCCTTCTTTCGCAGAATTCTTAAGTATAGGTAAGTATTTGTTTATTATTAGCATAACACAGCTTCCTGAGCTAGGTGCGTGGGCTCGTAAAAAACAAAGCTCTTTCCTCCCCATCGCCCCCTCACCCCCTTACGCCCCCCTGTTTTTTCTCGTCACAAATCAAGCGGATCGCGTTTATTTAATATTTGCCCCCAATTAATTTACATAATCCTTGTCAACTACAGGTCTCGACGCCACTTCCATGAAATATTGACTTCTTCGTCTACGTTCAGATCGCGGAGATTTTTCGTTTTTTAGGGAGGTTAAGAACAAAACTGGTACCTCCTAAGTTGTTTAGAAAATCACTCCTCGCGGATCAACTAAAATGTTTTATCAAAGTCGTCTACAGGTTATTGAGAAATTGGAAAAAATCCGAATTACAAAGCAACGGACACACTTAGGTACGTACTGTCATAAAATGATACACAACCGTTCTATAAATAGGTAAGTAAACAAATGGGAATTCAAACACAATTAGAAGTGCAAACAAACGATCAACCATTACAGGTATGAACATTGTGGATGAACAAAACGGACTTTTGTTCGTCCGACATGAATATTAACGGACGCAACGGCGTGTGAACTACACCCCTCTTGCACCCCCACTCACCCCCAGCTCGTGTAAATCTACATAATTTACTTTTTATCGATATCGCAGGATATTATCGAGGTGGATAGGTATTCAAATTACTGTTTGATTTATTCATAAAAATATTGTTATTTGAAGGTATCTCCATTGTTTCTGTTCGTGTTCCGGACAAAACCATTTTGTACCGTAAAACTTGTTTTCCCTACCTTCTCATAGTCTGTAAGGTTCCTCGGGGCTGCCGTATTAGACATCGTGGTTACTGGTCATAACCTACCTGCGAGGGTCACTAGATTGTTCCTCTGTTCTTCTGAAACAACCGAATAAAAAATTCATTTTTATTATTAAAACAGTATAAATGTTAATGAAACGACTTTAAAGTTGGAATAAGTGTTTCCATTAATCGCTCGAGCTGGACGACTATAAATTAGTGTGGGGCCATAAATTCCGCGACGGTGACGCGCCGTTGTCCGCCCCCCGCTCCGCTCGTGCGACTGCTCACAGCTAGAACGCTGAACGCCACATTAATTCATTACGCCTTGTTTTGTAAGTGCGGTAAGAATGCGAAACGTTTTTGGAGATTTTATAAATATATTTCAATGTTTTTCCTACTTCCGTGTTTGAATAATTTAATCCGTATCAAAATGGGTAGGTCCGTAGCTCAAGACTATTTTGGCTTAAGTGAGAAACCCAACTTCCCAGAAAGATTGATTGACGTTATTTGAACAGGGAGTTGCGTTTACCTAAGTTTCAACTTCCTCAGTATTCCTATCCCTATGTGACCTGTGTCCCTCCTCATTACTAGAAACTGAAGAGTCCAGTAGACCTAACCTAAAAGTACCTAAGATTAATTCAAAAATGTTTAACACGAAAATGCATTTGCAAGATACACAGTTCTGTTCAAGAGCAACGTCTTAGAAGGTTTTAATATTAATTGCAGATCGGTTGGCCAGCCGCCTCCGTGTTTCCTGTCAATTTGCCTAAATCAAACGTGAACGTGAAGTATGGCTGCGCAGCTACAGACGCAGCATTTTTTTTGGACTAGCGCGGTCATTTGGCTCTGTTTTAGATTCCCTCATTAAATCTTAGCTTAAGGTTTACTTAGGGAGTTACTTAGCTAATTTATTAGTTTGGACTTAACTTTTCATGCAGCTGCAATTACGCTGTCTTTCTTAAAGTTAATTGGTAAAGGTTATTTTAGACAGCAGTAAGCATACTGCTTTGTACGAAAACTGTGACAGGTATAAATTCCATTATTTTCCATATTAAGGAGTCTGTCCGCTACACCTTACAATACCATGGCCGTCCTGTTGAACGCATGAGGCACGGAATAAACATCACGCGGACTAATATGCCCACTATAACGTATCAACAGCGTATCATACCCGTTTATTACGGTCATCAATATCATACACGGTTATAACGGGTTTAAAATGGTCTTAATACTACTATGCTAACTAAACCGTTCCGTTACCTTCGTGTGCCATTCACGGAGCATCGAATATTTTGCCGGTGCCGATACACTACGTGCATGGCACGCAACGGTGTTGGTCGGTGAGGAAATGGTCTAGTGGGCATAGTTCCATACTTTTCAATTCATAAGTTTTTTTTTGCCTGGCACGTTCATAGTATGGTGCGGTGCAGTGTAGTGGCAGAATCCTTCAAGGTGAAAATCTTCTGTCGACCGTAAGTAAAATTAGAGCCTAGACACGATTTCTCGCACGCGGTTTGCTTGCTAGCATATTCATCCCTAGTTTCTAAAACAAAACTTAAAAATAGACTTTAGCCAGTGATCCACTAGTGTGCCCCCCCCCCCCCCCCTCACTCCGCAGGAAGGCTACTCTCCACACTATACACGATACTACACGTTCTCGTGCTGTGTTATATAAATAACACGGAACACAACACTAGTGACACCGTGCCGTGACTGCGACTGCTGTGGAGCTCTGTCTTGGAGACTAGTTATTTTAATCTAGGAAGCATAGATGCAATTGTGATCAGCGAGAATCATGCTCAGCGAGAATCATGCTCAGCGAGAAGCTTTTTGGCATTTGAGTGATAGAAATGTTGGTTTTGATTGAGTCCACTAAAACATTTAAACCAAAGTTCTACCGTTATCAAAATGTCAATAATCGCAACATCAATTGTATTGTCTGTCAAAAAAACTGGCAGAAATATTGTCCTCCTGTCCTGTTCTTAATTCATTAAGAACGCAAAACAGAAATAAATTATAGTCTTTCTTAAATGCTTTAAGATAAATTTGAATCGTAGAGGAAGTTCCGAAGTCCGTGCTTACAGTAGTGTGCCGAGGAAGAGGTCCACCGAAGCCGAAATAACCCGATGTGAAAATTAAAACTGCATTGTGCAGTCTTTGTTATTCCGCGCTCGGTTATATTCGTACAACTAACCGCCCGATGTACTGCCGAGCTTCTGGCAAGAAAACGCAGAAAACCAAATCCTCAGACAGAAAATAAACTTACAAAATACTTGACATTAAAATCTAGGTTTTAAGTAAAATGTAACAGTCCTGTGATTCAATACCAAATTGAAAGCGTTTGAAGGTACTACAAGAGCGTTAAAGTGGTCTCCCAGACTATTAAGCAAATCAAATTCCTAAAATTAAAATTTTTATCTTTCCTCTGTTACAAAACATCTTGCCTCTCTGTAAAAAAACGTTTAACGCAAGTGCCATACTTTCCGGTCGTAACATAAATAATTTCAAAGTCCGCGCGGTCCTTCTGCACCCATCCATTCCGTGTCCCATGTTTATTTAGAGACAACTTTGTACCAGCTTGGCCGTTATAGATAAATTAAAGTGTTCTGGTTAACGATTAGCCGCTGTAGTCTTTGTGTACGTGTGCTTACATTTTATGTTTAAGACTTGCACTGTTAGACTGTTACATGGTACTCGTGTCTTCTGCTTACCGCGAACTCTAACGTTAAATATTTAGGTGTTATTATTGGGCCTTGCCTGAAATAGATGCGGAATTCTAAAGAAGGTGACTTTGATGTTAAAATAAGAGTTATATTCGATCATCCATCAGCGAGCTATCATTTCATGTACCATATTACAATAGCTACAGTTACAAGTAACAAAAGCTATCATCTCCACGATTTAGCAATTGTTTGAGCTGTTACTACACCTACTGCTCTACAGACTTAAGGGGGTTGATTTATGTAATATTTAAGAAAAATAAAATCCAAATTATTAAAGCAAAAGGAATAACGAAGAGTAAATACACAATAATCAATTAAATCAGCTACCTAGATTTACATTGTGAATCCTAATGTACATACTGCAATGTTGTTGTTTTGTTGCATAGCCCGAGCCGGCGCCCGGTCGGTACGCCGCCCGTGCCGCCGCCGCCGCACGACACGACGCGGTGCGGCGCGAACCGATGCGGTGCGGTGAGAACCGTCACTTTACTTAATTTATTTGCCGCGATCGTGTCGTGGCGCCTCTTACTTCCACCGCGTCGCATCGCCACGTACTCTTGCTTATTTTTGAGCTAAACCCACTCGTAATGTTTTAATTATAGTTTTTATCTAAATGAGTTTGTTTAGTTAAACGTGATACCATTACACATTTGAATTCTACACCATGAATTAAAAACGTCCGCTTACTATTGTGATCTTTGGATTTGGGTTAGCAAAACATAACCTAAAAAGTTGTAAATTGTAACGTAAAAAATTGTTAGAAACGAAGGGCACCATGACACTGCTGCTAGTAGAAGGCAGCTGAAATATTCGAGCGAACCCAGGAAATTAATTGCACAACCTTCTTTGCATCTTAAGCCGTAATACTAACAGGCTTAAGACAGGAACGTTTACGTAAGCAGTTGAGAGCAGCAGGTAGAACGGACACTACTCCTAATTGTAATTTATGCAAAGAGCAAATGAAGCAAAGTCCCGAATCAAAGACTGTCCGGATCCTGTTCAAACAAGTGAGCAACTAACTGCTGCGCCAATTTGACTAATTGGCGACCTCTTAACAACTCTAAGAAAGTTCCGTTAGGCTGAAGGTACAGAGGGTAGCTCTCACGGTACTGTTTATGTAACAACTAAACTCAGGAAGGAGAATGATTTTCAAAATTTCATGAAAAGACCACAATTTGTTTTGAAGGTTCTTTGGAAACAGTGGTTAACATTGTAAATGAGTCTGCTCACTACGTATACCATGACTGCGTAATGAACGTAACACGCACGGAAAGAAACATCACACGGACTATTATGCCCACTAGACCGTTTATAACGGGTTTAGAACGTTCATCGTACGCAGTTATAACTGGTTAAGAACGGTCATCATACGTGGTTGTAACCCTATACCTACCCCCTATGTATGCCTGAGACGTTCCTGGCACGGTCATGGTTTGATACGGTTTAGTAGACAGACTTCTTAATTCGAAATTTTTTTTATTAATTTACTTCAAAATGGCATACCAAACTGAATGAAAACAAATTACAAACGCTAATTTTGTTTTGGTTTTACTCACAGTTGCAACACTGAATTAAAATAAGCACACAGAAAGAAAAAGTAAAGGAATTAAAAATGAGTGCTTGTGTTTGTCAGGAAAGCAAACTATAAACAAGTTTTTGATAAAAGTACTTATTTCGAATTACTAAAATTTGATAAAGGAGTTTGCACTCTTACGTGGACTACGTTATCTTTCGGGCCAGGCAACAGGTCATGATCCAAAGTCCGAACTAATCAGTCAGTCCCGAAACATGTAGGTAAATCACTAGTCAGTTGAGTCATAAATATAATTACAAAAGATGTCACAATTTTTACACTTATTTCACTCGTCTCTTTTCCCGGCTGCAAGACATTGTTTGTGTAACTGTTTCCTAAAATCTACTTTACGATTCCAAGTTTTTGTATGAATGAGTAGTCCGCATTTCTAATACATAACATCAGGACAGCAGTCCCCCGGTGTGCCCCCGACCTATCGACGTTACGGTGAGTGAGCAAGTTGCGAGTTGAGCACAATTAGTGACAAAGTACCGCCGACTCGAGTCCGGCAGTCAGGGGTCCGAGTGTCCACAAGTCCACTCTCATGTATTTGCATACGTGCCAACTTTGTCTTACTTCTCAAGAAAATTACTCTTTAGGACTAACTAACAGATATAGATGGATGTACCAATCTTAACGCATTTACTTCAGTATCGTCACAGGCTATGTGACGGTAGCTCGTGCCGATGTTGTGGTGCAGCAATCGAGGCGTCTATCTTAATCACTTCGATAAATAAAGACTTAATGTAATATTTAATTTTTTTTTTTGCTTGTTCTGTGAGATGATGGAGGAAAGATGTGTTTTTCTTGTTATTTACCTGAAAATAATTTGTATCATTCCTTATTGTTTTATTTTTCTCTTAAATGTGCAATGGCTTGGATTTACGTCTGTTATGTATTGTGATATATGTTTTCGCAAATAAATAAATATCTGATATACACTTCATAATTGTTCGAGCTTGTCTGGCGTTTACTTTGACGACCACTAACCAGAACTATCCTATTTATAGAACCTCATCTACCTATATTTTCTCCAAAACACGACACACAACTAGTGAGTTTAATCAGCGAAGCAATCAAAGTTGTCTCATCCATATGTATCAGCGGACATCAGCACTTCAGTTCGAAGTGAACACCTACCTACACACACCAACTTCAACCTCTGCGCTCCTGGTAGTGGCATGTGGGGAAATGTTACAATGCGGTGAAACAAACGACAACGAACTGAAAAGTTTCAAAAGCAAAGATATTTATTCGAAGTACCTATGTATGTAGGTAGGTACAGGGTGGAGGCTGGTAAGCGATTTTCCAATAGAAACTGAATCGAAGATCACGTGTTGTGATGACTTTGGATAAAAATCTCTCTCTCGCTTGAGAAATCTTCTTCGTGCTCCTTACGCTCGCACAATTTACCGTAGCAATTCTTTTTTGCATCGCTCAATCAAAGCATTTAACCTAGTTGTAATGAACGAACACCCATCAATCGATTTGTTTGCAAGCAGCTTAGCTACAATTAGTACTGCCTTGTCTAAAAGCTGTGCTGGTAATGACGAATTTTAATAGTAGTTACGCCTGCGTGCCTGCTTGTGTAGGTATTTAACTTAATTTTAAGTTTCTATTCTTTGTTACTTGGTGCCTTGTGCTTAGTTACTGATATTTTGCTTTATTATTACTTTGTGCAACAATAGTTTATTGCTAACTGTGGAGGCTTGTAAATGGCTTGCCGTTGTTTGCTTCGCTATTAATTTTTGTATTGCTAGCTGTAAGCCACCCAAACACAATAAAAAAAAAAAAAAAAAAAAAAAAAAAATGTCTCTCTTTTTCAAAAAACCTATTTAATTTCTGAATGCTGAATAAGAAAGGAGAACTACATCAATTAGTCCAGTCATGCCAAGCTGAGGTTAGTAATTACGTATACCTTTGCCTTGATACTATCAGGGTCGTGAGTGCAACTACCTGTCAACTATAAATATCAATAATAATGCACTACAATAAATGCATGACGTGAGTGTGGACGTCATCTAGTACATCTGAATTACCTCCATGCATCCATAAGGGTATAAGTAAAGACGTGACTACTTCGCGAGCTACTACGAAACTTATAATAGCTACGTAAGCAGCTAATGAGCCATCATGGAGTGCGTGCACGAGTGTGACTGACGACCCACATATTCTAATGACGTTGAGTACCTACACTCAATAGTAGCACATCTAGAGACGTTGTATCTCGCGAATGTTAATATGGTGCGGTTGACGATGGTGCGTACCTTTGGCAAACCAAATTCAAAGCGTTTTATTAAACTGAAATGTACATTTGTGTTTTGTTAAAGATTGATAACATTGCATAACTTTCTATAGGTAAATTTTGCGGCTTTTCCTACAACTTTTTATTGTACTTTTTTCTCACTAACACGTGCAAACGTTGCTTCATACATAGTAACTCCGGCGAGGGTGCTCCTTTATAATAATATGTGATATCCCTACACGGTATTATTCAATTGACAAAATGAAAACAAAATAATAATTTACTTCTACCGGTCAATTATCATTTGTTTAAAACTGTGATATTTCCTGAAAAGGCACATGAAAAACAGTATTAATTGTACGGATAAAACATACCAAAATCCTATTTTACATAAATGGAGTACCTACCTAACACTAATTTCTCTTCCTGTGGATAATCCTGGTAGCTTGCACTCCAGTTCCGTGAACGCGCTGTTTCCCGTGAGCCAGCCGTAATGACGCTTGAACACAACAAACGAGCTATCAATCACAATACTACGCCCACAAAATAACCTGAATACACTCTACACGTACTTACAGTATTGACACGTCTCTTCTAGATAAACTGTTAGTTTGTTTAAGAAAGCTAGCCACTATGAGTAATTCAAGGTAGTTCATTCTTTTTTTACGTAAACTAGTCTGCTACACTTAACTTCAACGAACTCCAGTAACCTTCCCTGTTTGGTAAATTCAGACACAGCGTACTCACGCTTCCAAAGTACTCACATCTGTACTAACATTTCGATGCCACTCGTGTGGGAACGAGTTGCCGGTACTATCAGTGAGACTTACGACAGCACACTTTTTAATCCTTGGAACAGGGATGGGAACTTTTTAACTCATACCGTGTGGGACTCGACACAAACACGCCACGAGCTTACACGAAGTTACGGGAGACACTTTTTTTTTTTTTTTTTTTTTTTCCGGATGGGAAATCATCAAATGACTCCCCCCACTCTGGGCGGAGCGGAAGGGAGTGTCAGACTTGTACTGACTAAAACCCATCCATGTTCCTTCTTTGCCCTTTGTGTTCCAGGGCCACGGTATCTCTTTCGAACAGTCCCGCAGCCCTGGCAGGCATCGGCCCTTGCGGACCCCTACTTATTTGCTGACATCTCTTTGAGGCGCACGTGGAACACGAACGCGCCGTCGACACGGCCTGTCGTCATAAGACGGCCGGACGGCGAGCTGGCCCATAACTCGCCGTCCACAGGCACGCGCCTACGGTGGCCGGGAGCCACCACGTGACCCCCGACGCCCAGGGCGTCTCCCGCGGCGACTGGGACGTGAGGTTCTTTCCCTCTCACGTCCCGCCACCTCCTTCACTGGCATGACTGCTTCGGAGAAGGAGGTGACGGCTTCCCATTCCCTCTCGCTCCGGGCCATGGCTTGAACCAAGGCCGGACGCGAGAGATCGCCGCCGCCAATACGGGAGACACTTTAAGTAAACAATCAGTTTTAGAAATTTATTTTTAAATGAGGAAGAATGCTAATTATGTGTGTTTAGTGTTCATAGTTTGATATCGCCTAAACTGACATTTCCTGTGAGGAAAACCACTGCAACAAATTATATTAGTTACTAACATTTGCCCGCGGCTTTGCTCGCGTTGATTTAAAATTTGAGAATTAAACTCTTAACACACTACTAAATAAAAAAAGCAGTACCTTTGTGCTCTTCTATCTTAATGTTATGTCTTGTTGAGTATTTTGTGTGTACATAAATAAATAATATAATAATTCAAAAGACACGTGGCGCCATCTATTATCATAAGAACGTTATTGTTGTTTTCCTCGGGAACAGTACTTTTTTTCGGGATGAAAGGTACTCTATGTCCGTTTCTGTACACTTGACAACGTATATGCAAAATTTCAGGATGTTCGGTTCAGTGGTTTAGGTGTGAAAAGGTAACAAACAAACAAACAAATTAACTTTCGCATTTATAATATTAGTTAGGAAGTTAGGATAAGGATGTAAATATTATCACGAACGCTTAGCCAACGTTTTAGTGATTATTCTAACGGTGCACGATGAGAGCTCATCAACATCAATTCACCTAATATTATATACATACATTACCCTCTTTCTCCCCTACACCTGCATTTTTGCAGACTATAGCAACTAAAACTTCTACTTGACGGATAGGTAAATAGCTCCACACCAAACTTACATTTTCATAATTATTTTCAACACTACTTAAGAGGCCAGATTTTTTGTACTGAAAACGTTTTTGTGTTTTCACAATATCATATTTTCTATTGAACCACCGGACTGTCCCGTGGCTGGTCCCGCGCCACCGCTCCACATACCCTACATTTGTCCCACATTCGTACCTCAGCGTCCCAGTTTCGACACACAATCGTTTTTAATCAAACGCGCGGTGCGCATTAGCGAGCCACAACTTTTCACTTTTCCACACACATGTATGTACACCGGACGACATTTAAAGGTCATTATACCTTGGATGTTTCTTTTGAAGGGGCAACCAGAATACTAACAGACTGTTAATATATTACCAATCTACCGATTGTAAATGATAACTATGAAAGGTAAGTCTTCGGTCACCCATCCTACCAAGTACGAGTATGTGTATATAGAACACAAATCATAGTTCAAATAAAGTAAAGACACTGAAATTATCACAAAGCCAACCAGGAAGTTTTCAATCAAATAATAATAATTTTTATTTTTTTTACTTGTTTTTTCGGCGCTGTTGACGCCGAAACGTCACTAACAATCTGTGCAATAGTTTAAATTTAGCACGGGTCAAGGATAAACATGTGTAAACATAATAGTGTAGATATTATATCGCGAACTAATAACAATGTTGCACGCTAATCAGTTCCGCTTCCATTTACCTGTACAGGTTACGAAATATCCTGTCACCGCGACTATCCCGGCATCGTTCTGGTTCATTATGATTTATAAAGAAAGCAACATTATGTTTATTACGCTATGCTCATCATCTGCTTGCCTTTTCACAACTATGTTGGGGTCGGCTTCGAGTCTAACCAGATGCAGCTGAATACCAGTATTTTACATGGAGCGATTGCTTATCTGACTTCCACACGAAACGATACCATTTGGTAACACTGGTTGTCAGACTTTTAGGCCACTGACTACCTGTAGCGACTGTCAAAGATCTACAAAATAATGATAGCCGGGACCTACGGCTTAATTTGCTTTAGCGTGCTTTGGCTCCGCGTGAGGCATGGAGGAAACTCGGTATGTAATGGGTCACCCATCCACGGTCTAGCCTAGTGAAGTACGGCTTAATCTAAAGATCGACGCGACCGGCCGTTATGATTAAGTCACGACCTCCCCATCCCCGATTTTATGCTATAACTGAATAATTATTATTCATTAGATTAGGTATATCACGTTTCGTTACAAGCAGGTACATCGCTACCCGAAGCAATAATTGCCGTTTCAATCTCTTTATTTGGTATCAATACAGGAAGTACGCGTTTATAAATACGTTCATTTCCATCGCTTTCATGTCGTTGGCAGCGAAAGGCGCTACTGATGTGCGTGTGTGCGTGTGCGCTAGTTAGTTGTTGTTCTAGCGCGGTTCAAGGGCGAGGTGAACACGTGTTCGATATCGCTCCTCAGCGGTGTGTTGATGCCTTATTGTCGCCTCGTGCGGAGCGGACTAACGCTGCACGTTATATTACGTTCATTATAATTATCGAGTTGATGAAAGAAACAGCGTGCGGTACCACTTTCGGAAAAATATGGCGTAAAAGATAGCTTTTGACGTTAAACCTAAATAGAACAATATCAAAACAGGAAAATTTAAATGGCCTTGTTTTTAGCACGCTATAGTTGTATTACTTCCGCCAAAAATATTATTACCAGCTGAATCATATCTGTTTATTTACACCAATATTGTAACTAACTTTTTGATGACCTCTTTGTTCAAGAATCGGTATAGCTAACTGTTATTATATTTTACAACTACGACCACTAGAAGTCCCTGAACATAATTTAAATTGGATCAACAACAACTTAGATTATTCTGTAAACTTCTTCCCCCACGTTAACATCCCGAAAGAAAATTAAAAAGTGGCGATGACTTGTTTACAAACACGGTGTAGTACCTACGTCGCTCGGTGGCGTCTTGGGAGGAACAAATCAAGTGTTTCTATTACACAACAAGCGTATAATGGGCTGTAAAGGGCTCATAAAAACGCGACGACAGCGCGTCAAGCACAACACCAACTTTTAGCCGCTAACAACTTCGCGGAGAGAGAGTAATTTGCAAAACTGGATATGAAAGTAGTTGATACTTTATTTTATTCTTTAGGATATAGCTAAAGATAACAAATTCACGAAAAAAATATCCTTGGATGTCAAGAACTTCTGAACCTATATTACGTCATAAAGATCCATTAAAATAACATACCTAAACATATTAACGGACTCATATATACTGTTATTACTGTTTTCTATTGGTTAGTTTACTGTTGTGTTTAACGCCTATTGGAAACAAACAGAAAAAAGATTAAAACCAAATTCACCCAAAAAAAAACAAAAGCTCCTTTCTTATCCAGCGTTTACACAATCCAAGAAGTCAGTAGTAAATAAAGAAGCTTGGGAGGGTAATTGAAGCGAGTTATAGCATCGTGTGCGCAATAATACAAATAATAAAAATATTAACACATGTAACTGTCTCGTGCCGTACCCGAGCGACACGACGCGCACTCGTAAAACTCGTATCGTGCGAATCTCATACATATACATTGGTTAATACGACGTATGTGCTGCCGTGTGGTCCAGTTCCAGCTACTGACTAAAATAAACTGATTATAAATCAGATATTTCAGTCTCTCTTTATAACATAACGACTAAGCTTGTGTCAATTGTTGGTTACACCAATTCCTTTAATCCACATTTCGATAACTACTTATAGAACTCGCATCATTTTGTTGTAAACTAACCGTTCGTGAGACAGGCTTGCCGTGCATCAGTATCAATGCATCAACAGATAATTCAATTACCTTTGCTATTAAGGATGTCAGGCATCACCAACTAAAACACATCCATACTCAAGCAACAGCCGTAAATGGAATAATGTTTTGATAACTACTACAAATAATATGGTTGTTCCAGAGTATGTTATGAGAGGAAAACTAGCTGACGATCGGTTGAAGGAAAATTGAGAAGAGAAAACGTTGCAAATTGCAAATACTGGAAAAGCGATATTATGAGGACAAAAGCCCTTGTTATAATTTTAAGATGACTATTAGAACTCTACTATTTTGAATCAGTCGGTCGGTGACAAATGCATTCCTAATACTATAAACTAAGTAGCTACTTTGTTTCTCCTTTACAAGCTATTGTTTTGACTGGCAGCCGTACCAGGTGCGCCTCGTCCCAAGCTCGCAAGTGGCCGCTCCTCACCGGCCAATGCTCTTGGATGATGTCGGTAATCGCTGTGATTAACTGACTATCAACAATATATTCATAATATGTAACTATTGGATAATAGCGGGTTAATATTAACTGGGTTGATGAACTTTAGACATCCACTCATTCAAAATTTGAGATAAAATGGAATCTTAATACTATGTTTTTGACATAACTTATCAGTTCAGCCGAAAGACGTCCACTCCTGGACATAGGCCTCCCACAAGTGTCGCTTCGTTGACCGGTCCCGTGCGTCTCGCGTCCAGGATCCCCGCAACCTTCATCAGGTCAACATATTGTATGACATAACTAATGACTATTAACCTGCCACTTCTTCTAAAACGACTTTCGTCCCAAATGAAAACGCGCGTGCAATAATTTTGACAATTGAGCACACAAAGAAAAAGAACCGTTTTATTCTAAATTTTCACCGGTAGGTATATTGAAATCATCAAACAAATAAAAAAGTAATTTGATTGGAGCATGGAGCACACGCAGGAGAAATTGATCAGATCACAGCATCTTACGGCGAGGGGAGAGGCGCAAATATTTGGCGCGCGTAATAAAATCATACCGGATACCTGCCGACACGGAGCGAACGAAACACAACATTTATTAGGTATGTAGGGGGCGAACACGTGCCATGATTTGCTGTGGTTTAGGCATAAAAGGTCAGGTTAAGATTCAGGTATATATGGGACTGTCAGGGTTTATTCCGCTCACGGAATAAATACTTAAAAACCCATCTTCGGCCCACACGGTGTTGCATGGGACAACACCATGTGGACCAAATATGGGTTTCGTGCAATGAAAACACACACGGAACACTGCTTTTATTAAATTAACAAATTACTTGAATTACAATTTAACACTGGGCACAATGAATCGGGTACTGTTCCGGGACATCTTAACTCCGCTGCGATCAGACACAGTAAGTAGGTCGCGTGATGTTAACAATGGCGCGTTTGCGATTAATTTTAGGTCCATATTGATGACAGGATCTAATATAATTATAGATAATCTTTGAGATTTTCTTTTGATGGAAAGCACAAAAAGGTCCTTAAAAGTTTTATATTAAGAATTAACGTTAGTCCCAATCACACATCACATCACCACACATCATCTTTTAGCAATAGGGAGACTTAATTTCAAACACGAAACAGTTTATTTACGATGTTTCTTTAACAATTTACCTTGTAAAAGCTCACGGAAAGCTCTAAGCCGTGTGCGTTTTCACATCCACAATTTCATCTTGTTGACGTTAATTCTCGACGACACACACAAACACCTGTCTTTGCATTACAAATGGAATCGTAAAACCAATTTACGTACTAAACACTTCCACATCGACAAACATCATTCAATTACAGTAGCACCTTCAACCGCTACGACGCGCTACGAGCTGCTACGAGCCGCTACGAACTGCTACGCGTCGCAGTGAATAGAATCGTTGGTGCTAACAAAGTGTGCGCGGGTGATTGTGCCGGAACCTCGTGTGATTTACGATTGTTTATCTTGAGGTGTGCGCTGTTTCTTACTACCCTCTTACACAGTGAAGATAGTTAACGTAAATCAAAATACCTTTCACCAAAACGTTAACAGCGACAGCTAAGCCATTTATGCGGTGTTTTACTTTGCTATTTTTCAAATCATGCCTTGTTTGTACTGTTTTAACTAGGTACCTAGCACCGACAGATTTTTTTTCTTTTTTTCCACTCGGGATTTCAAATAATTGTAAATATTCTCACACCAAATTTTCTAAGACATTTAAAAAAATATTATCATGTCATATTCATTAGTTGACTCGCTGTATTGTCGCTCGCTACAACAACCGCGGGAGCGTAGCTACCGGTGCGCAGTGAAAACGACTCAATTTACACTTCAATCCAGGTTGTTGCTCGCGGCCATTTTTGTACAATAAGCCGCTCGTAACGTCACTCTCCCGGCGCTGCACGCAGGCGGCTGATTAGTCTCGTGACGACAGCACCCCACGCCCCACTGTGAACTTTCATTAAGCCAACATTCAAATTATAGAGTATTACAATGTCGTTTGTGCGTTGATACAGAGAGAAACAATGATTTTACAAATTTAAAAGGTCTGTGCCCTTTACAAAGAGTTCTATCAACAAACGAAGACGGAAAAGTCAAAACTATTAGATTGACTTAAGCTACCGCGAAATTTACGTCGACCCTGTTGACAGTTGGTTTAACGAAACGCTTTTGGTTAAACGATTGCCTCTTGTTTGTAATACCTCTAGAAAACTCTTGACGTAATTCCTTTGTAGGTTTTTAAACCAGTACTGGATACCTAACGTAGCGTTGTTGAGCGACAAATAAACAAACGTACGTATTTGAGTTGTAAGTTTGACTTTGTCATTGAACAAGCCATACATACTTAGATGCTGATCAAAAAGCGTCTTAAATTAAATTGTGACATTCAATATGAACCAAGTTCTATAATTTTATTTAATGGTTTGATAAACACACGTGGGCACTCATTTCTATATTTAATCTTACTTATATAAACGACTGTTAGAGCCGTATTTAGACGCGTTCAATACAAACTAAGGTATCCATTTCAATAAATAAACCCTTCTAAGGCAATATCTCACAAAGAAGCGTCTCCATTATGGATATAAAACCATTTTATAAACTAACGCTTAACTCTGAAGTAGTCTCTAGTGGTGACGAGCACTCCCGCGCACCTGTTCCCATTAAAATTTCAATTACGTGGCGAGTCTTGTGTGGAATAGAAATACAGAAGGTATACTCTAAGCTGTAAGTACTGATGAACACATGTGGTATTTCGGTGACCTAACAAAGCAATGTATATCTTCAACAAAGTTAGAGAAATCTAGGACTGCAATGTGTACCAGTTTTGCAGTCAAAGCCACTACATACTCTTATGACTTACAATGACACAATAGAGTACTAACATAAAGTACAATGAGATGCGCACGGATCGATTCAATATTTGGGGATGAACAATTTTCTGCCAGATTGCTTGGCTATTACTGGGTGGTTGTTATTATGACCCCTAATCTCGGTATTAGGAAGGTAGTATTCGTAAAAAAACTTAGCTTATTTTTTTCAAACCAAACATACATCTTCTGAATTATTATACACATTGACTTATTGCACCCAAAGACTGATCCTTCTGTATCACCTCATGAGGTGCCAGCGCCGTGGGATTAGTTGGCAAACATTACTCGTGACGCATTTATTTATGTGCGCTCTCGTTTTGTTTGCTTTACATCGCCTCTCCACTGAGGTGCGCTCCCCCGCGCCGCGTAATGCACAGAGCAAACGATGTTTGCTCTTATTGTTTTTTTCTGTTTATTACGTAGTTCTTTGTGTTTATGTAATTATGGAGAGATTTTTATTTGAATAAGGAACGTGCGACTATTATTTTCAGCCGACGTTGTCCAACTTAGATAGTAAAGCCTCCCTTTCTCTTTCCAAAGCGGTGTCTTGAGCTAGTGTGGCCTCTGTCTGTTTTCTTTTCTTGTCGATCTCTTTTATTTTTCTGGGTTTACACGAAATTGACATTTTTGTGTCTTACCATGTTCTCTAGGTGCAATACTTTCACTCTTCACACTCAGCAAACAGCGTGCCACATTTGGGCACGTCGGTATGATCACGTCATGATTGTGTTTGCAGTGAGCCCCACCGTCACATCGCCACAGTGCACAAACGTCATGTCCTCAAGTTACATACTTTGTTGAGAGTTATGTTTATAGCTCGCACGTGGCAACATGGCAGGGTTGCTGTGTGGTCAGGTGTCGCCTGCACATTAACTCTTTACGGGTTACT
This sequence comes from Noctua janthe, assembly GCA_910589295.1. NCBI lineage: Eukaryota > Metazoa > Arthropoda > Insecta > Lepidoptera > Noctuidae > Noctua > Noctua janthe. Next base: position 18,209,601 of record OU342562.1, read on the forward strand.
CATGATGGCTATAGTTATCTCTCTCGGTAGTCTAACCTTTCTTTTCTCATGGATGGCGTAGTAGGCGTCCCAGGTCTCTTATCTTAGTGGTTTCTCATGTTCAAGTACATATAAAGAAACCCACGCTAAACTATGTTTTAAAATACAGAACTTTCTCTTTCTTACAACGGTCGTTTTACCCGGGCTTTGGTCCTTCGTCCCAAAAGAAGTTCAAATTCAAATGTCCGTATTTATGCAAGAGCAATACAATCGGGAGGGGATTGCGAACAAAAAGTGTATGTGTAAGTTATGCTAAGCGTGTTGGGACCGCCAGCGGATGGTTCTCGTGTAGCGAAAAACTGAGACAATACATACCGACCGCGGATGGTTCCTGATTCGACTTCTATCTACTAGTTTTAGCTTTGATCTCTTTTTCTAAATTTCTAAGCATCAAAATAGATAAAATATTCAATGGTAAAAGGAACGTGTCTCTTGATAGTAGAATTAACAATCCCATCCCATCCCGTCGTCGGTCGTCAATTGTAGCTGCGCTAATGGTTCAGAAGGATTAAGAATCGAATGTAGGGAAAGAAGAAGAATGAAATAGAAAGAAAATTACGATGTTCAAGACCCATTATTTTCTACGTCCTCCCTGGTTACTCTTGCCTATTATTTTGTTTGTTTATACCAAAAAGTTGCACATTCAGTAACACACCGCATCAGCGGCGCGCGACCACAGAGGTCAACCCTTCAAGCTCGCGTGCCTAAGACGGCACCTCCTTTTCCGTGTCGCGCACCCGCCGCGCCCGCCGGGCCTCAGCCGCACGGTTAAGTGCGCAAAAAAAAAATACGGTGCGAAGGTGACACCCGTAGCGGTCGCGGGGTTGAGTAGCCGACCAGTTGGACAAGTGTGACCCACAGAGGTGCTTCACTGCATCGATCGGGTTGAATAGGTGAAAAGGAATGATAAATTGTGGTGCAGGCGTTTGCTGACAGGGGGAGGTTTAATTCTATGAGTTTTGCATTATTTTCATGATTTAAAATAATTCAGAACCACTTCAATGATTTTTTAAACAAAGATGGCAAATAATATTGACGTAACACTACTTATCTAAGTTGCGTACATTGTCGTGTAGGTCGCTCTTCCAACACTATCTACAACAAGCAGGGACAAAACAGACAGTCAACGCATGTTCCTCCTATATTTTCGCAAAATTTTAATTCTAAATCACTTGCCTGAAATGAAGACAGCAAATAGGTAGAATAGCAACCAGTCCAGTAACTAGCTCGTATTTGGTAAACAGTTGTCATTCGAATCCTACTCCACAACCACGTCATTGTTTAAAACGAAAGTAAATACGCATAAAAAGGTAAACCTGCCTATTTACCTGTGCACATAGCCTTCTATATACCTGGGAGGTGTCGCCGGTGTCGGCTCAGGTGGCAGGTGGGAGGGCAGGTGCGCGGTGGGCGGGGCGCGCGGCCCACCTGCCGCCACGCCCACCTCACCTGAACAACAGGTGACTACAGGTACATAGTGCCATGTTTCTACTGGAAAAAGGGTTTTGCAATATTAAGCATTGCTACAAATAGATACTTACCGTACTTGGGCATTAAGTATTTATAGGACGTTCTAGAAAGTGAAGTAAATAGTAGTTACCTAATGCTTTATTAGCTGGATACACATAAATGCCCACTTGGTTTGTGTTCAAAACTAATAGAAATGTTTTGTAAATGTTAATATACATGATCAACAGTAACTATATCTTCGACATATTATTTTTCGGCTTGGATTTCCTGCACCCATTTTAGGATTATTGTTTTTATTTTGTGATCAGAAAGCATATTTCTTTCAAAATCAAAATACTTTATTTCACATAGGCCCGTGCACCTATGGTGCACATTCGGGTTGGTCGTTTCCTATGGAGAAGAACCGGTAAGAAACTTCATGGTTACTCTTATCAAATGATTTGGTTTTACAGTGTTATTATGCTACAGCGTTAGTACTTAGGTAGGTCTGGAAGGGCAGCGGAGGCCCGACAGTCAGTCGGTGCTTACTTTAGAAAAACGTAAAGCGAGATAGAATAATTAACATTCATATAGGAATCTACTAGGCCTACAATGCACACACTCACAAACAAGCGGGTACAAACAATCTACAAAGAAAAATATAATAAAAGACTAGTATTGAAGTGACACAAATTGTGTCATCAGTGCTGAAGCTACTCTGAACATTACTACTATGAAAATACGACTGTAATTAACGTAAGTTGGTTGTTTTTTTTTTAACATTGTGGGTAAACACGCCTGTGACGTTGACGTTGTAGTTAGCGGCTTGCATAATTATGTAGGTACATAGGAACTTATAAGTTGGCTATACCTACACTAGGAGTGGGTGGGAGACTGTGTGTGTACGGCAGTCAACCAATGGAATGGTCTCGTCATGTCGTAACAGTAGGTTACAGCTTACAAATAACAACTGCACGCTACACATTCCTACAGATTAGTAAACATTATTGTCAAATCCACTGCGGAAATTATTTTGTTAACAATATGTACAACTATAGGTAGGTACCTACCTGATGCCCGGCAACAGCCGACCGCGCCATCGTCATTCTCGTTAATGAGGGGTAGGCAGCGGTACGATAGCGGTAGTTCTCTGTTACCTCCTCATTTCTATTGGAACGTGTTATACACATTATTTACCTCCTTAACTAAAGTCACAACACTCAATTGATTTTATTTACCAACCAACATTATGAAGACAACAACCATTTTATCGTTTCCTCAGTCCATCAGTTTTCCTTCTACGTAATGTAACTTTTTCCCAAAACTAAGAGCTAGGTAGAATGTCGATAAACAAGCTTGTTACATCAGAGAGTGGCGGTAGGTGGGTGAGCAGGCAAGTAGGCGGCACTCTCGGTAATTAGCTGGCGGCGCAAGAAGTATAAACAGCACAAATTGGATTAAGTCCCGCACTAATTACCTTAATGGCGAGGTGGCCATTGTTTACTGATCATCTGACACGTGACGAGAGGTACACTGTCGCCGTCGCGCGTCGCCGCCAACGGTTTGTTTGTTCAAGATACGCGCCGTCGTCTTGTTCTAGGAATGTCAGCGTGGTGTGTTTTTTCTTTATACATTAGGTAAGTAGGTGTATTATCAGTTGAAATAGACTTCTTATCTGCATTCCTTCACCTTACTCTACGTATTATAAATAATTAAACTAAGACCCCAATTTTTATTCATTTTATTAAGTTTGTTACATTGAAGGAAAAGATGGACCCCTTCAAATTAAATAACACAGCACTAACAACCCGCCACAGGGAACTTAAAAATCTAAAATTAATTAAAGAAAACAAACTTCATCTTCAAACCCGAGGACATCAAGGGTTGAGTCTTGAGCTCCCCAAAAATAAATAAAAACCGGTATCCCCGTGCGGCAGCACCGGCGGCGGCGGCGAGTCGTAATGACGGTGGCATCTGGTCGCACCTCAACCCTTCCGATATTATATAATAATAAAACGACTAATTACTCGAGAAATTCCGCCAATAAAGACAACGCGGCGGCGGCCGACGAAAAATAATAAAATTAATTAATTAAAAACAAGAACCAGCCTTCACCTCAAGAACGTTCGCAGCTAGTTGATAACTATTACAATAGCTCCATCTCACTCTCTCTTGATGTTTACTGATACGCGTAAAAGGGACAGGCGAAGGATTAAACTTCGATTGGTCTCCGAATAATCTTTGTATCGCGAGCGCGACAATCACCAGTTCTCAATAAATATTTGCAAAAGATTTTCGTCTTCCTCTCGATATAATTAGTTGAAAACGAGAAAAGTTTTTCAATTTGAACACAATACGAGCCGAGTTAGAGGCGGACCAGGATTAGTAAAGATCTTAATTAAATCATTTTTGATATTCACGACGACACGAATCGCGGATCATCCAACAATAGGCTGGCTACTGAAATCTAATCATTCCAACATACAAGTTTTTATACATTCGAAGCTTGTATTAAACAAAACGAAATGGTACATTTTTTTTTTTTTTTTCCGGATGGGATATCATCTAATGACCCCCCACTCTGGGCGGAGCGGAAGGGAGTGTCAGACTTGTACTGACTAAAACCCATCCATGTTCCTTCTTTGCCCTTTGTGTTCCAGGGCCACGGTATCTCTTTCGAACAGTCCCGCAGCCCTGGCAGGAAATGGTACATTTCACTTACACAAAAACAAGTGATTTTTTCACTCACTTATTTTCAAACAAAACCTGCTCATAATAATGAAAGTAACAATTTAATACTCCGCGAATAAATTTCTTTAATGAAAGCCGATAATTTGGCAAGGGTGGCCAAAACGTAATTTAATTAAAAAGAAATCGCGTCGACTAGGTCGGGAACTAGGGGAGATAATCCCAATTGTAAATTCAATAAAATCTAAAACAATAACCGGCTTAACCAGTTTATATAACATTAGCATTGAAAAAGAATCGGTTAGCGGAATGAAGGAGTCTCATGAGGAGGAACCTTGTTGCAAGTATTCATTAATCAGTTTGTTCATGTCAATACATACATGGCGTCATATTATGGCTTTAATAACCACATTTGGTGCAATCATTACATGTTTATTCACCTTACACGTATTTCGTGCGGTTTCGCAGTTTTGAACCAATTACAACCGCTATATTTAGCTTGATAGCATTCTCGGTGTAATTTTAAGGTAAATAGGACCATATTTGTATTATTTTGACGTCATATTAAATTTAAATTATGTAATTCCGTATTTGAGTGTAAACTTGTGTGCCAAACGTGGTAAATTTCGTCGTGACAATTATTGTACAACATCAAAGTCCTACTAGTAATAGGTATATCGTATTGTATCGTATCGTTAGGTATATCGCAGTCTGGCTGCACTTAGTACTTTTTCACAAAGACCTTTGTCTGAGGTGTTCCGCCTTCTTACACTTGTTAACTCGCCTTTTGTCTCGCCTGCTAATGCTATGGATACCTCCGTCTGTCTGCGTCTGCCTTCTTAAGACATGCCCTGTTACTTTCTTACACTTCGCATAAGAAATATGAATATAAATAAATGCTTTGAGTTGAGTTTGAATCGCTATGTTTTATTCTACGATTTTCCATACCGTTTGAATCATAATTCATTGTTTCAATCACATCTTTATTGACACGGCTAATTAAATCAGAACACGAAGCCCAACCAGCAAGTTCAAGCCTATCGAGACATTCACAGAACTGTTCAATTAAAAACAAAAACCGTTTAACAATCCCCTCGAAGACATACAAAAACTTCTCAGCAAGATCAATAATCTGGAATAGAATGAGCAACCTGTCTGTAAAGGCAATTAACGGTCTTATCTTGCGAAATAACGCGATCAAACGGGCCTGAGCGCGGGCCCCGCAGGAGGGCAGAGGCGAGGGGAGAGGGCAGCTTCAAGAAGTTTTAGTTAGTCCGACGAGAAAGAGAAATCAATCTTTGAACCGAACCTGCCGGACGGCGGGCGCCTTAATACCGTACGACACGACTGCTTGTTCATTTGAACACGTAGTCGTGTTGTTTATTTCTTGTTAGCACGGCTACCTTGCAGTTGCGTATAGGTAAATACCGTTAATTTGGTTGTTGCATTGGATCTTAAAAAAACCTCTCTGTCGTAATTGAAAATGCTATTATTATTTATCCTAATTCTCTACCACTTGTCAATCGTTAGTCCAGTGTCCAGTTCCTATACCACATGGTTTCCTTATTATTCCAAAGCAGCACAAACATCAAGTTAAATAATAAAATCGTATAGACTAAGATGTCTCCAGCATTCGCCAGCGGCGGGACTAATTTAAATATCAAAACTAATTTGTGGAGAGTGGCGGCAGTTTGATTGTGTGCTGAATTACGTGCACTACCGGAGGAAGGGTGCCCGCAAGAATTACAGTGTCAATGAGCACTGGAAGCTGGGACAATAACGATTATTAGATGGTGACGAAAAACTTGATGTAGCTCAAAAAACATTATATTCCCGATAAAGGTTTTAACTTCCTATTTTTCGGGTGGATCTCTTGTATAAGATATGAACTAATTAACAAGTCCTGTGTAGATTTTGATAAGCATATCTGAGACTTAATTATCGGAAAGTGAGAGATCAATCTAGAAATGCTAAGTACCAGCTCGGTTAAAGCATAGATTATATTATTAGTAATCTGAATGAATTCCTAACGCATAATACTACGCTATCTAATCAACTGTTCATTAGTTAAGTAACACTGGCTTGAGTTCAGCGCCGGCGCAGATAACCGGCGCCAGGGCAATGTTATTAACACCAGATAGCAGAAAAACTTATTGATACAAACTCTAGAAGGTCATTCGTTATTTAGGTAGATGCATTTTAAAAATATACCACATCATCTGCCTAGCCATTTCCCAACTATGTTGGGGTCGGCTTCCAGTCTAACCGGATGCAGCTGAATACCAGTATTTTACATGGAGCGACTGCCTATCTGACCTCCACAAACAAAAAATAAAAAGACACCACAATGAATAAAAAATTACCACCAAAATCATTAGGTACTCCAATCAAACTGCAATTATAAGGTCGACGATCAAAAATGTTGAGGCATTTAGCATCAAAGTGATCATTTGGAGTACCTCCCTGCACCTCACCGCACTCTGCCGTACCTACCCCTACCGATGGTACCCCTTTAATTACTAAAAATCGCGCGACATTTCATCCGACCTGTCAAACTTCCGGAAACGCCGCCATTATACAAATGGCCGCCGGAAGCCTCCGTCCTTCGTCTACAGTTAAATTGTTTTCGTACAAATGACAGCGGTAAGAGGTGCGTAATGATCTAAAAAATTAGTTCAACAAAGTGCATGAGAAGGTTTAACTGGTGTTGTAGGTATGTGAACCTGACAGTTGTCAACTTGAAGTCAAGTTAGATGGCCATCGGCACGCTAAGATGTTATCAAATACAAAATTATAACTTTACATGAAAGCATTAAAGTTCGAATAACTTTAATATAGTATCAGTGCTAACTTAGGTAGGTGCCCGCCTACCCATAAATGACCATGCCTTACCCATAGATCCTAAGGACCCAAATACGCAAAATTCAATTAAGGAAATAACTAAACTTCTGAGTAATCAGTAGCTCATAACTAAAATGAAGGTGTTTATAAAGAGAGAGCCTATAACTAAACTCGATTTAATTTGTGAAATGAACGAATCGAGTTAATCGTTATTAAATTATCGAATTTATAGCAAATGGCACAAATGGCCGGCAGTCGGGCAGCGCGCCGCTTGGCCCCGCACAACAACACAGTTCAACTACTTTCGCTCTCAAATAATTGATTGAACTTGGACTAACTTGTGCCAGTTACTGACTTATATGTGGTAAACACTTTCAAATGCTTTCCTTAACTTCATGGTAGAGTCAATGTTTTCATACAGAATGCTGACTTTCATGAAACTTTGAAATAACTGATTCAGACAGAAATAACAGATTCTGAATCAATTTTACCTATTAGCTAAAGTCCTAATAAATCGCTCTACAAGACTTTCCGTCATGTGCAAGTTATACGAAATAAGTAGATAATATGTGTTTCAGTAATGAAATCATAACATTATGTTCATAAATAATCACAGAAAGAAGTTAAATTAAACTGCCTTTACCTTCCTCGCAGGCACTTCCTTATGTCCGCCTCAAACCCCCACTGACTACTTCATGTCTATGTACCTGTCTGCATACAATGTACCGAGACGAAGTAATCCCCCCCCCGCTCCCCACTGCCCCTTACATTCCAAACACTGCGGTCTTGGGCAAACGTTTAAAAAGTCGGACAAACAGAATAATTCATCGTTGATTCAATGAAATCTGTTTCACCCTTCAAAGTGAATCTTAAGACTGCTACACTGAGATTTTTCCTAGACGTGTTGGAGTGGTGCGAGGTATAAGCGGCAGCGGTTCAATTGTCATCTTGGAAATATATCGACGAGATCTGTGAGCCAAAAGGGTACATTCCCTTAGTCAAAACTTATAAATATCAATAAATCTAGTCACAAAAACTTCGGATATAAGATCTTTCCTTGTAATTTGTATGTATTTTCTTGCAAATAAACATCTTTGATTTGATTTGTTTCAACCTTAAATATATTTTTTCCTTTGCATAGCATACTACTGGGTAAATAGTTATCTGATTGCTACTGGTTGGTGACCAGAATAGTGGGGGTTAGAAAGCTTAATGTTTCCAGGTACGCACGTACCTTGTCCGTCCGCTTATCGGTTACGCCATTCTCTGATTTATATTTGAAACGGTGGAGCGGCCATTACTCGCCGAACTGGAATCATTGCCTCTGCCCTCCACTAATTAATTCCGCCCCTCTTTTAATGTTCAAAAATCGCGGCGTCTAATTAGGTTTTAATTCGTTTTATTGAGCAAAGTAATGAAATAATGGCCGCTCCACAGTTCTCAAGTCGCGCGTCGGCCGGGCGCCCACTGCGTTACGCACAGCACTGTTTTATTACTCTGGAACCTTTTAAAAGTTTACTTTGTTACAGGCAGCTCAGTTAGAGGGAATAATATTCAATTTATGAATAAAATTAATCTTGTTTCCAAAATTATTTTTTGCAGATCATGATATTGAAATATATCTGAATTCGGCTGACCGAACACTCCTGTACTAGTGTTTTGGTTATGACACAATTAGCTTGAAACGGTAAATCTGACATTCTAATTTCTTTGATTTGTAAAATTGAATAGAGAATCATCAATTGTGCAAATATTTTACTGACCATCAGAAGACACTATTTCACCAACGATCTCCCACAAGTGAACTCTTCACCTGAATTCTCTTAGGCTGGTGTTTTGTTCGCTAACGACATTTTTCGCGCCATTACCCTCGACGTAAAAAACAAAGCGTGGCTTTCCTAATGGCTTCGCCGATTACCAATCACTAGGAAAAAATCGACTCGTCCGCCGCCACCGCAACTCTACGGCGAACAAATGACCGACTGAATCAAGTGCTTTTTGAACGAAAATAATCTGGGAATTATTGTGGTCAAACCATTATTTTGTGATCATCAAAGAATACTGTTCGTGGCTATTTGTGTTTTTGATAGTTTTCCAACAGGAAGACCTCCAGTTAAATTATCCATGTCTAGGTATAATTGTCCAAAACGGATGTAGAAAACAATATGAACCTACTACAAAATCTGAATACGCATACACTATTTTAAGCTTTCACGGTTTACAACTAAACTAATACTGTCACTTACTGGATATTTTCCGTGATCTATCGTGTTTTTTTTCTGAATACGCATTTTATGAAACTTCAAAGCAGCTAACTTTAGTGTGGCTAAACTGCAAACGAATCAGTCCCAAAAACAACGGTGTTAATGAACATCCAACACGTCGTGATATCTATCACCTCCGCCGCAACTCGCTAATTAAATATTATTTTTTTGGTGAGCGACGTTTAAAGTTGCGGCTCTCCGTGTAGCAGCGAGGTTAACTAGTTAGTTCCGCAGGCCTCGCCGCACACAACCACTTTAATATTCGCCACTGGACGTCTACAATTAACGCTTGAACAATTTCATAACTCGGCTTCGCCTTTGAGCGCTCGCTAACTCCGCGAAAAATATAAACAAAAAAATATATCAGCTCGCGAGGCAAAGGAAATAAACAAACGACGCTCGGCGTGCTCCGCACAAAGAGACGGTGGAGCCGTAATTAGATTAGTGGAGCCGAGATCTCGATTGAATCGTGAATACTCTTATCGAACTTCTTTATAATCTGTTGAGGATCCCTTTTGACAACTAAGGTCCAATTTATTATTATTTCGTTCATTACCGCGAGGTTTTTCACGAGTTTTCTCGATTAGTCCCATTTATTTCCATATTTGGCAATCAAGAGAGTTGCCAATTTTCGTTACTGTTGACCAACTTTGTTTTTTGTTTATGAATTTCATTTTATTAGATATTCCAATAACAACGCAATTTAATTTAAAAAAATACTTTAATATTGTTGACCAAAACACAGATTTTCATTTCATGCATTTTTTTTTTACGTCTATTCGTATCATAGGTACATTCTTATCCACATTCAATACTCGTATTATGGTGCCATGAAAGTTAAGTGTAAAATCTATCAGCGCGCTGTGCTCGTGAGAGAACGTCAAACGATCAACAGATAGACAGCGGTCGTCAACCCGAAGTGATCCCCGGCGGGTGCCTATCACTGGAAATCTCCCGATTGTAGGCCCTCGCCCCAGGCCTCGGGCTCCTATCGAACCGCATCTACCACACACGTGAACAACCTATTACTTTTCCACCATATTTTCGTCAATTTCCACCCATCTAGATTGGTGCATGCAATCAAGTCGCAAATCCTTTATAAGTCGTTCATGCACGGATCTCGATACCCAAACATATTGTTTGTATTCATAGCGATGAAATGGTGAGACGATAGGTAGGAGTACGTCCCGCAGTCCCGCAATCCCGCCATCCCGCGCCATTCGGTGGAATATGTCGGAGCTGCGATAAGATTGAGTTTTTGTGTAAGGACGCACCTCGCGGCGACCGTTCGACTCTCGCGTTTTATGTTCGCCGGGGGCTAGTGGGAGATTTGAAAATTTCGCTGTCACCAGTTTTTTTCGCCCGACGAAGTAATCTTCAAATCTAACTGGCCGTAAAGACAAAATAAGTTTTTGTAGAATGATATTATTTTATGCGGGCGCTGAAGGTGTCAATGCACTGTTTTGTCTACAACATGTTTGTGCAAATCTTTTTTCTTTAGAGTAATAGAAATTCTAATGCATTCACTCACAGAATTTTGAACATCAAGGAGCTTATTGGCATATCCACAACATACCGCATCGAGTCGTAGAAAACTACATATAAAAAAAACATCAGCATAAAAATCAGCCACCAATTAGTATTTAAATTTGTTACGTCATTGTTTTCAGGAAATAATTCAAAAGTCACTCTCAATTCGGATATTTTTCAGGTTTACAGGCGCGCACACTTTTCACTTCACTGACATTATTAAAGTGAAGTGCAGAATTTTGAATCAGAATACTGTGCATGCATTCATACAAAATGTAAATAATGGTTCCAATAGTCTTTGGATGTATTACGATACGTCACGTAATACATCTAGTGTGGATCTGAATTTGTTACCCGAAAAGTTAGCGTTCTTATTTGCTTTTGTGCGTTTCTTTTTTAGAACGATGCCAATAAAAAAAACTGAAACGTACGAATTATGACCCTGAGGTCACGGTTTGTTGTCAGAATTCCCGCAAGTTATACCACTGCTCCACGAGTCGACCTCTAACAATATTGTTGTTCACGTAGATCTAAAGCCGCGTTGACACGATCACAGTATGCTCAGACCGAGTTAACTCGGATACCTACTCGGACACAACTCGTATTGTGGCAACTCATACCAACCCATCGGAGTGCGCTCGGATTATGAGTTGCCACAATACGAGTTGCGTCCGAGTAGGTATCCGACACCACTCGGACGAAGCATACTCTGTGTCTACGCGGCTTTACGTCAGAGCGCGCAACTCGTACATTAGTCCGCGGCGGCAGCGGCGCGTACGCACGTAAATGATCGAGTGAGGCATACACGCGCTGATTTACCAGACGGAACGGGAAACAAATTACATAAGGACACGTCACTGTACACCCTCATATTGACAACAGAATATAACACTTAGTAGAAGTAGAATAGAACATGTTATGTCATAGCCGCATAGGTAAACAAATCAATGGTAGGTATACGGCACAACTTCTTGGACCGTGTAAATTTTGATATGATTAAGGTACCAGAAGGCGTACGTTCTCTTTGTTTTTCCTACACGTACCTAGGTGCTACCTAAACATACTAGGAAATAACAGCAATCCAGTTTAGAAATTAAATAAATGGAATCCCCAGGGATGTGGTCAAAACCACAGGTCGCAAACAACCATAAATACATACATTGTAACAAATTAGGTAGGTACATTAAAAACAACGAGGCGGGATATAATTAGTTCACGAATTAACCTTGTGTTACTAAAAGTGTATATACCAAACTAGGTACCCACGTAGGCAAATATTTATGTAACGACATTCAGGGAAAAAAAAATACTTTCATTAGTATAATAAATAACTACATTTTTAATGTTTATTAAAACCGCAACCATAGCACTACCTACCTCGCTGACACGATACAAATACGGCACTTCATTTTAATTACCGAATATTAATTTTGGAGGTTTGTTTGGTGAGGTTAGCAGGTAGTTCAGTTTCAATCAGGCGAATTACCTGTTATTGAATGACCTCATAGACACCTTACACTCTATCGTTAGTATGTATTCTAGAAATAACGATAGGTACCTTTTTTGTTTTTGGGGGAACCTTACTTGGTTTTTTTTTTATTTTTAAACTAGATTTAAAGATTATGTTACTATCCATATCTGGTTATTGGTTGGTTATTGATGGTTTAAATAATCTATGAACATAGGCCGTCCCTATCAGTAGATATAATAGGCTCAGTAGTTGGGCGAGATTCATGCTAGTCTGATGGCAGCTTCCTATACTATTATTAAACATACCTACTTAACATATTGTTCATAGCCACCTCGTTCATCGGGATTACGTCAAACGTCGGTGCAAACATGTTTATGATCGTGACCCGCGGAGCGTGCAGCGCGGCGCGAGCGGACAGCACGCCATCACTGATAACGTGTTTGTTAATTATTGTTTAATGTAGTACTTACCTAGATATACTACGTGTTTAAATAAAATCGAAATCTAGTAAATTTTCATTGAATTGAGTCCCAGTTTCAGTTTCAAAATAAACAAGTGGTAGAACGTAAAATTCATAACTGAAACAAAGTAGTGCAGATCTTTTTAGACTTTCAGAAGTAGCCCGACAGGTTTAATCCATATTAAATCAAGGTGAGCAGATCTCATAATCCAACGTATTTTCCAAGTCTCCAAAATTGCTTGCGATATCCGCAATCCTTTTCCCTTGTAAACTGCATGGCGGCCATCGTCCGACGCCATTGTACGGCTATCGTCGTAAGTGGCTGCCTATCGGCTCCCTCGACGCGCGGGCAAGCGGGACTCACCTACCCGCGCGAATAAAACTTATCGCGTGCTTGTCTTACCTACCTCTGTGATACAACACCGACTTACTCACCACATCAACGTACACTTTAACATCGCGTCACAAGAACCATTTTCGCAAGATTCAAGTAAAAAAACAAGTTGGTTTTGTCAAAAATTCGAGGACACGGGCAGCTGAGATGATCTAAATAGGCGGATCCAGTTTTATGACGGCTGATTGTGTGGAATTTCTTTTAGTTTTCATCCGGATGACGCGCCTCAGGACCTGCGTTATGACACCTAAGGGACGGTTTATTTTCCACTGTTCTTACCTCCTCTAGATCGTTTGACAAAGATTGTAGGTACCACTACTATACTTCCAACTTACACACATCAACATAATATGAAATCTAAATTATAATTTTTGAATTAAGTACTTAACCAACCCACCATTTTAACTCGCAGATTGTAGCCCTCCGGTTAGACGTATGAGTAGTGGGCGCAAGGATAAGATAAATGCGTCCGCACACTGTGGGATGCGGCGTGGCGCGGCGGTGAGCGTCGCAGGTGTGCGCCATATCTCATAGACGCGCGGTCAGGGCGCACACCTAATTGCTGCCCAAATGACGCGTGAATTGACTTTTCAAATGCGAACGGGAATATTGTTTGGTAGAGGAATATTCTAATTAATATTATGAGTGGTCACGCAGTGGTTGCCAGACGCCGGACGTTGTCGCCGAGGGAGGCCTAGAAAACGCTGGCGTGACGACTTAGAGGTGTTTGTGAGGGGTTGGCCGGAGAAAACCGCATGGGGAAAAGAATGGAAGGCTATGGGAGGGGCCTTGCCCCAACAGTGGGACAATACAGGCGAAATAAAAAATAGGATTTTTTTCCAATAGTATAGGACATTTTAGCAAGGCTGTATTTATTGTTTTACGTTTTTATTTTTAGCAATTTCTTTTTTTAACACTACTACTTCATTTGCATTAAGCTATACTTAGCATTGCGTATATTATCATACTGTACCGAAATATCACGCTGAATGCGGTTATATGACATTCAAGGAATACGTGACGGAAGTCCAGGATTAAGTACTTACTACCTACCTAATGTTATGCGAATATTTTTTGTGCCATATTCGGGTCAAAAATAAAATTGTTATCCTGTCCATTTACTAAACATGGCTATGCTTTAAACTCTGAAACCTAACCACAATCAAACGAAAACCAATTAAATTAACAAAAATCACGTAAACAAGGACAATAAATTGGCAACACATGTAGCTCTCGTCCGGCGAGAGAACACCGCGACGCGCGGGCGATACGACACACAACGCGCGGCAACTTTGCCAGCCGCGCTAATTGTTGTTCTAATTTGTTCGCAACACCGCGACACGTAAGGTGATATTTTAACGTGCCCGAATTTATATGTAAATGAGCAAACTTCCCGGAGTTTTGACGGCTACCTACGCACATCATTTTCGTTTGTCCAAGTTATAAATTACTCGCCCCCAACGACTGCCCTCGTGTGATTTGAATATTATTAAATCTACATTTGGAGTGTCTTGTCGTGTTGTGGCTGAGTTTCTACTGCGAGTGGTTTGTAATATTCGTTAATTTGTTCGAGTTTATATTTAACTTGATAATTCTTAAAACGAAAACCGAACCGAATACCGAAATACCGAATTATGTAAGTTTTTGTGATTAAAAACTTGATCGTAGGTACACTATAATTGTCTCCACATAATTCCCTCTTTCTATTCGTCTTAGGACAAACTTAGAAACTTGATTATAATCTCGAACTAGGGCGTACAATTATGTACCTACATTGTTTAGCGTATTTGGCACCAGAGGTAGGGTCCTTAATAGCCATTGAAACTGAACAGAAACGTGAGTGGACAAATTGGAGCGGCCTGGGTCACGATAAGGGCGCCGGCCACCGCGCCCAAGGAAAGGGAACCGTCCATAAACAACAGGCGACTCGGTCCCAATTAATAAAGCAGCCAACACTGAAGTAGTGCAATTAATTCTGTGCCTTCGGAGATTTTAATAGTTCACATAAATCAGAGCGGCGCAAGCGGCCGGTGGGTTAATCGCCGTTTAATATGCCGGACGGTGTTATCGGTCCTATCGGCGCTATCCGCTCACAAATGTATCTCACTATCAACAGATAAGGCACGATACGTGATCCACAAGTTTGCCCATTCTGCACTTTTGGAAACGCACTTGTACCACGACGTGCGCCAGTTAGCTTTGGAGGTTATCGTGGCTCCATCCACATGTGCCTACTAGATGCAGCTGTAACTGTTTGTTATTCACTCTTGACGTCATTCCCTAAGGATCAGGAATACTAAGTTTAAACACATTTGCCTGATAATCTAAAAGTACCTACAATTCAATATATTCACAATAATTAAACATACTGGAATATGTTATTTTGCGATAAAATAATACGAGAGTGCATACCTAAAATTGTCTACATATTTTAGTGCATGGCGGAGAGTTCGGAAATTCAATTCGAGCCAGACTTCACTTCTCGTTAAGTGGTTATATCCCCTTTAACAGTGGCCAGAGGAGAGCTAGTGGACACTAAACACAAGGTGCACGGGGAGTGCGAGGGGTGGCGGGGCGCAGGGCGAGGGGGGCAGGTCAGTGGAGATACGACGACACCTCTGGATATTGAATTTGCGGCGGCAAGCGACTCTCAATTGTTATCTGCCGCTGCAAGGTCGCCCCCAGCAGCCCCCAGCAGCCCCCAGCAGCCCCCAGCAGCCCCCAGCAGCCCCCAGCAGCCCCGGACAGGTACTACAGCCCTTTCTTTCACAATAGGGTTGCCGCTGCAACTCCTTCCAAATTCAACAAACACGCCAGCTATTTGGCTACATTTGAATATTTGTTACTTCGCCTACAAACTGCTACGAATAAGCAACTCGCAGGGAAATACATTTGAATGTCAAGTAAGGTAAACAATATCGAGGCAATACACAGGAATGAATAATATCAGTCGTATCATAAATCACTCGATGACATGAACATTCGATACTTACACAACTCATTGTATTGTCGGCAAGTAATCATTTATTTCTTATGTACGTCAAACAATGTAATGTCTGCTCCAGATTGGGTACAATGGAACTGGGATAGGAACTGAAATCATTTAAATAAAAAATATATACGCGTGATTAAGTCGGAACAACAGACAAAGAAACACATACGATCCGAAAATATAAAGATGGTCGAAGTGTGTTGGGCCATTAAACATTTCAAGTACCTATTAAAATGTTAGCAGTAGGAGCGCGCGGCAGCCCTGCCACGTCGGCGGCTCGCAACGGCGGTCATTGGTCAATTTATTTCTTGCGCCTGCCGGGGACCGCAGTTATCATGATTGAATTAAGTAACTCCGCTCTGAATTGCACCCGAGCCCCGCCGTGATTTAGGGACAGACCGCTTTATACCCAACACACCTCCAACGGAAATTGCCGGCAAAAAGGGAATTTGGAATTTTAATCGTGGGAAATGTACGGAACAAAACCGTTTGTCCGACCGGCTGAGTTTATTTAAGGTTAATTTGGACGAGTTGATTTGAGCGGTCAGTTTTAGTTCGCGACCGATCGGGGTCAACCTCCCCTCGCAGTTCACCGAAGCAGTTCGATTCGAAAACTGATTTTGATTTGATTTGTTTGAACTGAAATTCAGTGTTGTGATAATGCGCGAAACTTTTAGTTCCTCCTACATCCATTAAAATAATATTAGATTGTGTATATGGATAACGGAGCATAAAATTAAAAGGCCAAACGTTATGTTTAATATTACACAAAATGAAATCAACACATTTATATATCAGGTGCACACAACGAAAACGATTGGCAAAAATAATTAAGTTAATGAACACGAATCAAAGAAACTTAAATCCAATTTTCCACACGTTTAAAGGTAAATCGTGGCAGTGTATTTCCCGATCACGTAGCACCGTAGCGGCTCACCGTCGTAACTCGTAGCCGCGTAGCTAAGCACCGTAGCGCCGTAGCAAGTTCGTAGCTGTCACGTGCTACGGAGGCTGTTAATTGAATCGCACCGGGCGTTGAGAGGTAGCTTAACTTACTAATGCTCTGTAGTTACAAACTTTTCACTTAAATAACTTTGATGCAAGTTCATGCTGGACCCACGGTAATGATATTACAAAGTATTGACACCGTAGTGAGGAAATGAGCTATGCTGCGGTGAATGTGTTGGGCATCATTTTAATTGACTGTTTGATCTATTACTGTTAGCCTGTGTCATCCCACTGCTGGGCAAAGGCCTCTCCCCAAGACTTTTTTTTTTTTTTTTTTTTGGATGGGAAATCATCAAATGACCCCCCCCCCCACTCTGGGCGGAGCGGAAGGGAGTGTCAGACTTGTACTGACTAAAACCCATCCATGCTCCTTCTTTGCCCTTTGTGTTCCAGGGCCACGGTGTCTCTTTCGAACAGTCCCGCAGCTCTGGCAGGCATCGGCCCATGCGGACCCCTACTCGGTTGCTGACATCTCTTTGAGGCGCGCGTGGAACACGAACGCGCCGTCGACACGGCCTGTCGTCATAAGACGGCCGGACGGCGAGCTAGCCCATAACTCGCCGTCCACAGGCCCGCGCCTACGGTGGCCGGGAGCCACCACGTGACCCCCGACGCCCAGGGCGTCTCCCGCGGCGGCTGGGACGTGAGGTTCTTTCCCTCTCACGTCCCGCCACCTCCTTCACTACCATGACTGCTCCCCAAGACTTACAAATCTTTCCATCAAGGGCAAATGTGATGATCTATTCATTAAAAAAAACGATCAACTTAACTCCTTTCATCAGATATATGCGTGAGGAATACCCAATTAAATAAATGATCGCGTCTGTATGTATGCGGGTAGGTACGTGTTTGTGCACTCTACCGTATTACGAACGTGTCATTACATCAACATATTATATATAAGTAAGGTGTATATTGTATAGTTCGCAGCCACAACCATATATTTTAACGTACAATAAAATTATAATTTATGAAGCTTGTAAACAGCACACCACAATATACAGGAGTGCAAAAATTACTGAAACAACATTAAACCTACTCGGACGTACTACCTACATGTTCGCGAGAGCACTTCGTATGAGAAGCTGTTAAGATAATGTTACAGCCTCCGCATTACTATTCAGGATCAGTTGTATTTATAGCGAACAATAAGCACCTATAAATAAGTGAGTTATTTATGACTTAGTGAGTGGTGTATCTGCTGTGGAAGCCTCCCCATAACACCGAAGCTTGCCGACCCACGTCCCGCGGTCGCGCCGCGTCGATGCCAGCGTTACGTCAAATTATTCCATTCCATTTTAGACGAAATGTATACAGAGCAAACATGAAAAGAGAACAAAATTAAGCATTAGCGCGGGACGCGAGCTATGAGAGGTAGCGATTCTAGTACGCGGCTATTGGAAATTAGTCTAACTTGCGATTCCAATGTGTTTTTTTTCTTCGAATCGAAACTATGAAAGCACTAATATTGGTAGATGCAGTTGCATTTTCAGTGTGGAACAAAGTGCTATATTAGGTGGGTCGTCGCCTAGTCGTTACCTAGAAGTAGTGTGATTTCAACCCATTTTACTACATAATATATTTACCTACCTGAAAACCTATGAAAGAAATTAACTTACTTAGTGCAAAGGTGCCTCTGCTCATTGTTGGCAACCTCTTCTTCTTATCCACATGTGTCAGTTCCCTGTGATCGGGCAGGAGGCAGGGGGCATGCGGGGAGGGGGGAAGCTCGGAGGCGCGCGGGGGACGACATCAATAATCCTCCTTGTTATTCTTATGCAAATGCCCACGGTACGATAATAAGTAGAACGCGAATCACCAGACGTTACACAGATTGGAAGAATTCGCTGACAGCCAGCCCTATACACACGAGGTGAGATTTTCTGTTACGGTTACATATAATTTAAAAAAAAAGTCATAGTTATATTACGGAAATCATATTAGTATTCGAGTCTTATTGAAAAAAAAAGATTATTATAATTAAAAAAGAAAGTACTCGAGCTATCATCTCCTAAGATTCGAAAATAAGCAGAAAAACTTTACTTACTTTGTTTCCCGGAATCGTTTTCATTTTTTTTATGCCTATTCTTATGAGACTAGAGTACTTTCTGGCTAGGATACATCCTTCAGCTTAAACAATTTGCTTTTCTGCCAAGAAGACTCGAAAACAACAACAACAAGATTGTTTTAAGAAGTCTGCTGCTTCGACTACTTTCTTTGTGTTCATCAAGAATCAGTCCGTGTGTACGCACAGAGCCTGGGCGTGCGCACAGAATGTAGTCAAGGCGTAATGTACGAGCGATACTTATTTGTTTAATCAGTGCTCGTCATTGTAACGAGGCTCGGTAGTATTTCTCGTTCGACGCTGTAAGTATTGGAACCTATGAGCCGAGTGCGCAGTGGAACATCGCGGTAGTACCGTAAAATTATTATCGTTACAAAAGATTGGAAGTATTTGTACTGCGTGAATGTACTAGATTAGTTTCAGATCTTGTAGAAATTAATGATTTGATTTTCTAGTAATATGTTAAAGCCGATTCTCAAGGAAAATGATCACACCTGATTGACCAGTTAATGTATGATGGACATAAAAGAGAAAATCAGAACGGTCTGATTAAAATAATGCCGCTATATTATTCACGCTGTTGCAAAACACATGTAATTGCGTCATATGCATAACGCAAACACACGCCTTATCAATAAACAACAAAGGCAACAAAACTAACACCGAAATGTGTACAAAAAGGAAGTTATTTTTCCGCTTTCATTAAACATGATATTTGTTAATTTATAAATAGCTGATACGCGAGGTACGTTCGACGCGTGCAACACTCACGCACACACAGACGCATATGCGCGCGCGCAGGTCGCGTTATCTGCGCTCGATACGCGCGGTCAGGGGCCAGGGGCGCGTTCCGCGCTGTAGCCACGAGTTCGTACATACCTCACCTTACAAAAACAGCTAGAATGCATATATATTTTATAGGACATCTTATTCAGAATTCGCGATGGATGAATGGCGGACTGTTGGAAGGAACAGTGGCAGCAATTACCTCTTTCTCCTAATCAGTCGCCAACTTTTACTTATTTGGGCAGTACTGTATTTTTTTGGTAGCTTTTATTTATTCTATGTAAGGTAACGTGTCTAGGTATAGTATATGTGTTTAGGTAAGGACCAATCTTCTTCTTCTTTCAAATATATGCTGCTAGTAAAAATTGAATTACAGGGTTGAAATGTTAATCATAATATAGAATTATTCTTTCTAGGAAATCTTATTTGAAATTAGCCAAATAGGGCTTCATTGGAAGGCGAATGTATGTATTGTTCTTACTGGAATTTAGTTAGGTGGATTTATAAAAATACTTGCACTCAGATAACGACAAAATTATTTCTTTAAAAAGAAACTAATAATAATGGTGCACCGATCTATGAATGGCACCGCTCGCGCTGTGCGTACGCAAATGCACCGATATGCCACATCAATACGTCGTATGAATGAGTGCGACAGATAACACGCACACCACTGCGCCACGTACGCACACGCTTGTGCACACACACATGAGTGCGACGGATGGACATCGTGAGTTATCTGAAGTGACGGGAATTTTACCTTATTGCGCCGATAACAGATCCCATCCAACTGCTGATTGGCTCACCGACCGTAGGCTCATTTAAATGTATACAGAATTAGAAAATACTAAGTTATATCAGCCACTAATTGGAATAAAGTCTGAACTAGATTGACGTAAATAAGAACCTTACGTGACACCGAAATAAACACATACCTACATGAGAACTGTTCTCGAATAGTTTCAACGGATAAAGACAAAAGATTCACTGTGACGAAGATACGAGACGATAATAATTGGATGACATGAATGAAGTTCAATCACAATCTGCGAACATGATACTATGTATTTACGTTACTTACTTGCTTGTAGACAGAATATTGATACTCGAACACATACTACTGGGTATGTATTATGAAATCGATACATGGCGAACGGAAAATAGTCGTTCTAAATTAAGAAAAGCTGAGCTTCATGCCCTAACACCTGCGCACTTGACGATCTTATGATCTTATTAGCTGAATTTTGTTCCAAACATATTTAATAAAAATTTGCCATTGACGCACTAAGAAGAATAAAAGCTATTCGAGAAATAAGTAGATGCGTATCTAGGTACATTTAGTTTCAGGTGGCATAGCTTTTAGGTACATAAACTAGGTATTTACGAACGTCATTGGTTTTTACCAGTTGTCCAGTTTAAATTAGTTAATCAAAATAAAACACGTCATATCATGATGATAACACGGCACACATTCATAAAGTATTTTGAGGAGAACGATAAGAAATCAAAACTATTTCGACAACATTAAACCAGTTGCTATTTGAATTAAATATTGTCAACTAAACTAAAGAATATTTGTAAGGCATGCTTCCGCGGGTACCTACTATACCGCGAACATTATAATACCTTGGCGAATCCCATTGCACCTGTTTCAGTAAATTTGTCTAAAAAAAAGGGGCGCTCACGTAAAAAGCTTTTTATACTATGTAGTTGAATGTTTGTATATAAAGCTGTCACTACGACGTGTTTATAGAGAGCTTGTAACTGCGACCTACAGAAGCGGACTCTGGCGCTGTTGTAGGTATAATTTTGTTATCGTTTTTTTTTCTTTTGAGAAAAAAACTTAGTTGTTAGATAATACCAATTAACTTTTTTTCGCTTTATGTTTCTTCTATTAAATGTATATCAGTTTTTTAATACCCACTTATAATTAAGTAAGAATGTTACTTCAACAAGTCCAGTAACTGTCCTGAAAATCTAAACTACTTTAAAATTATTTTTTTTAGTCGTTTTAGGAATCTCGCAAGATGCGGTACGCTCCTGGCTCCAAGCTCTCGCACTAGGTAAACATAACGCAAGCGATGCAATAACTCGCGAGGAGCAGCCGTCAGTCGGCACATCAATAACGGGCACGTTGCACAACACGTCCATTGCACGTAATCTATGCACTTCACCTACACAGCGCTAACGCGGCCGTGCAATTATTATAATTGACTAAAGCTGCGCATTCATCGACTGAGTGTCGCAAAGTCACCATCATTCTCCTACGTTTATCCCAATCTATTTGGGAGCACCAGGTCTTCTTTTTGAATTCTTACCTGCCTGCTGTCGTCATATCATTCTTCACACAGTCCATCCATCGCTTCTTTGGTCTGTTCCTGCTATCCATACAATGTTACCTGTACGGCTGCTAAACAAAGGCAGAAGGAAGGCACAGCGACTGATCCATCAATATTCCCCAATAACCCTCGAGGCTATTTTATAAATATAGAGTAGACACTTTAAGGATAGTCATGGCTAAATGACTCTATACATAGTTAGTTAGTTGCCTATCTTAAGCATGATAGTTCGGCGTTGATGTAAAGAAAAGTTTATTGTAAATTGCAGTCATGCAAGTTAGTTAAGTTAGTACATAAAAATATTTATATGGATATCCTTTCACGATAAAAACCATAAACTAAGCC
Organism: Noctua janthe; assembly: GCA_910589295.1. Taxonomy (NCBI): domain Eukaryota; kingdom Metazoa; phylum Arthropoda; class Insecta; order Lepidoptera; family Noctuidae; genus Noctua; species Noctua janthe. The sequence continues at coordinate 18,232,272 of OU342562.1, forward strand.
ACCTTTTTCTCTTTCGGTTGTAACAGGCACGGAATCTGGATCACAAAACGGACTGTGAATAGTAATCTTTATACGCCCACCATTCGCGGTGAAGTAAGAGCATTGTTTGATAACTTATTTAACTGAAACACGAATTAACTGACGTAATATCCTCCATTAATTACTGTTAATTAAATTAGCTTGTGCTAAACACAGAGATAAATCTTCAAGTTGAGACAGAAAATAACCTTAGGTTCAAAAACTTCAGCACAGCAATAAGTATGGATCTGACTGTAGTTCAAACTAAATTACCTACATAGCTAGCAAACAAAACTAAATTGCTAAATAAATATAAGTTTTCTTATAGGTATTTATTAATCCGGGCCCGTCAACCCTACTCATTAAAGCTTCTATAACAAACATATTCGTGTAGTTTAAAGGATAGGATACATATAGGGCAGATGCTGATGATTATCATCAACATTATAAATATGTGAAGAATAAAACAAATAATAATATTACAGAACATATCTTGGCAATTCTCAATTATGTGTAAAGAATGTAAACATCAAATGAGAATCTTGAAAATTTATTACATCTTACATGAGAATGGCCAAACAGTATTTCAAAAACATCTTTTTGAAATACTGTAAATATGTTCTGTTTACCTATGTCCGTGTTGATGCTACAGGCAAAACTGGCTCTAAAAGACATTTTCAGGCTACTTGCTCTATCTTGCCAATCGAGTGTTATCAAGAATCTAGATCTCTCATATCCTGAGGTGCTATGGGTGATTTTTTGATTCCTGAACACAATTTACAGTTATAATTAGTTGCCCGTTCCCTCGATTAACGCTGTAACAACATCGGTGTCGTCAGTGTTGGGGAAATACGTCGTTTATTAAACAAACATATTTGCTGACATAATACCGCAAATACCTGTTGTGTAATTACCTTTGTGTATACCGAGATATTATTCCTACCTACACGCGTCCATTAATTGGAAATATCTAAATGTTCTTTCCGTGATACTATTAGGTAGGTAATAAGTAGGATTAACAAACTGATAAACCAACCACTAACCAACTTAGGTGTTGGACACCTAGATACAGGCTGACATTTTCTCATAAGACAAAAATCACTAGTCAAAATCACCTACCATGATTACATTTTTATTAAGTAATCAATATCCATGGTGTCGTTCGATCAATAATATTGGTTTACGTATTTAATTACACATCGCGTGATATATTCCTAATTACTGAAGAAATGAAGCAAACAACTGCCATCCAGGTCATGAACTTATCATGTACGCAGATCCGAAGTCGATTGAGGAAAACAGGTCACTTTAACGTATGTGAGCGATAACTATGTAGCAGATACTGATGTTTGTTAGAAGTCTTCTGTAAGTTTACAGGTCCACATGTCGGCTCATAAATCCCACTGAAACCTGACTCTGAACAAAATACTCGTGAATAGATAGGTAGGTATGCAATTTGCGTCATTTTAATCATGATATCTACTGGTATGGTACGGACATACATATGACGCGGAGGAATGAGGAAAACGTTGTGAGAAAAGTTTTGAGTATGAATGTTTATGGCTATAACAGTAAGAATGGAAGACGCTAAGCTAAAAAGCGAAGCTAGAATAGAAAGGGGGTGACTGCTGAGATGACGAGTAATAGAGAAGTATGGAAGAAGAGAACAGGCTGCGCCGACCCCAAATACATTGGGATTTGAGAGATGATGATGACTCAGTATTTAATATCAACAAAATTTACGACAACTATACAGGGTGTAAACAGACCCTTCACGAAGCTGTCAACCAAGCATTCTGTACATCAATTGAAGTAAAAAACGCAAAAAAATATTGCTGGGAAACGATTTTTTTTTTTTGGGGTGATAAATCACGTATTACGGTAGGACTCGATGGGACGCACTCAAAGCATTGTGCTGATGGATGGATTGAATAGTAATGGGGTCGTGGAGGTGTTTAAAGTAAAAATCTTACATAAAAAACATGTATTTAAAAAAAACTTACTTGAAAAATTGGAACTTTGATCCCCAATATCTCCGTAACTAGAAGGTTAACAGGTATAGTCTAAAACAAAAAAATTGTCGCAAAGACGGAGAGAACAAGTGCCTTTCGGCATCTTTAAAGGTCTACTTACATTACACCCTTTTTAATATTAGCATGTTGTATGTTTTAAATTCAAGAATTAGTAGGTACTTCCTTACACTTCTTCAAAACCATTCCTACCTCACATATTTTACTGGAATCGTCATACAAAATCGAGGCTTTCTGGATCTATAAATTACTTTATGTGCGAAAAATGTAGTGTAGCAAGACAATTAAAATTAATAATAGTGCGCATTTAATCAATTGGAATTAGAATAATTACCTACACAATTTTATTATATAAACAGCAGTTGGTAAAACCCCCAGATAAGCCACGAGCTCTTCGTACCTAGGTATACATAATGGAATAAATGATAAATATTTCCACTACCTACCAACAACAATATCAATGTTACCTATTGAAATTTTTAAGTTAAGTAACTTGATTTTTGCTAACGATAATGGGCATGTGGTCGGTTTAAAACTTGGGCAGCCTATCCTGAGGTGTCTAGACTCCACGCACCACCAGATAATCACTTTAAAGCTTTATGAAATAGTAGGTATTTGAGCAAAACATACACCTAGTATTACCAATTTATACGGAATTAAGTTCCATCTTTAATCGATAGGTAAGTAGGTAGACATATCAATGAACCTATCGACATCAACGCGAAGAAAACATGTTCATCGTAAACACATAGGTATGACGCCTGATCCATTTCCTGCACACAGGGTGACCCGCGCGGCCCGCGATATCGTCTGAAACACGATTATAACAACAACAAACGTCAAAACTGTAAGGTTAACGTCTCTTACTGCGTCGTATTTAATGGAGCCTTGTTGAAACGAGGCCGGGGTTGTTCGGCGCGGCGGCGCGCGGCTCTCTGCCAGCTCGGCTAGGTGAACAGGCCTGTAGTGCGATACGCGGGTCGCAGGTCGTGCGATATCGTGCTTACCTCGCCGCGGTGTACGGCGCTGACGTCAATCGGTACCCTATTTGTGAGTATTATCTGCGCGATAACAGGGCGGAGGTGAAGGATCGCGCGGATACGCAACGTTCACGTGTTGTCGATCACATCGCCGTATTCTAGGAAGATGAGATAACTTGATTGATTGCTCTTTGTTCGGGATGATTGTATGCGCGAGAAGTGGGCCGACACCGGTAATGTGCGACTCTTTACTCGGGAATTGTGTTGTAAATAACTTACATACCTACATGGGCTCACACAAACGTACTGAAACTGCAGCCTGCACTTCAACCTTTTTCAGGTATTGCGACTCAAATACCTACTTTACACCATGTATTGTAACAATCTTGTTATTGACGAATATCTTTCGACAGTAGGTACCTACGATTAAGTTATATTTAGAGAGAGTAGAATGGTTTTATGTATGTTTCTAAACCACAAGAATGACCATAATTATATATAAACACATGTGATGAATTTATTTATTAAACTCATCAAGCACAAAGTACAGAAGCGGACTTAATGCAATAGGCATGAATTCATAATGGTATTGTAACGAGCTTGTGGTTAATTATAATGAAGATAGTACCTATGGTAGGCGCAGCGTGATTTGCCATGATTTTCTATATATGTAGGACATGCTATATACTTACTAGCTAGGGTACCTAGGTACCTACGTCCTTCAAAAGATTCATGTTCAGGTATATTTTGCTTAAGTTCCAAAACCAACAACTTTTTGGGCTTCACTAAAGTCTGGTAAAAATCTAGTGCAAAACTTTGAACCATCTGCTACCTACAGTTTAAATCAGACCTTTAGTACATTTTAATTATCTTTTAAATTGACAGTTTTTAATTATTCTTTAACAAATAAAACTACTGTTTTGCCAATAGAATAATCAAAAGTGAGTACAATTACTTATAATATAATTCGCTGAGTTTCCACCTTCGGCACAATTGGCGATCCTCCAGCACTGCTCACCGCCTCGCCGCCTCGCTCTCGGATGCCGCTCATCTCGAGCGGTAACTATAACACATTCGTTTATATGCTCACCAACATTAACCCACCTATAAAACACTGTTACTACCTATTTACATGATCGTTCCACACATCCCTATTCACTGCACTAAACTAAAGAAGTCACAATATACCTACTTGAAAACTTTTACGACACAAATAGAACGTTGTTTTAATAATATTTTTATATGTCACCGCGGTCGTAATTTTTGAACATAATGAATGTTGCTCGACGAATGATAACTGTATTACGAAACTAGAATAGATTGGCGCTACTTCATATTCCCTGCTTAGGAAGCAGTTAAAGTCATTCGAGAGTTAGAGAACTATTAGAGACCTATGAGAGATTTAGCTTCAAATGAGCAGTTTCACTAAGGAAATAATTAATGAAAACCTTTTATGTATGAACATCACGTGACTGAATTTGATAAATCAATGAAGTGTAGAATTTTAAAGCTAAGGTATCGCTCTGTCAGATACATACATAAACTCGAGCCTGCTCCCATGAGGGTAGGCGGACACTACTTACAGAACGCTGCTACCTGCTACGATCCTTAAATACTCCTTTAATTTGCTTCGTCAATATATACAACTCCCAGATTTCATGCGAAACGTGTATAATGGTAATAAGTATTTAAATTTAGTCTCACATTGAGTCTTGCATGCGTGCTGTAAAACACTTACCTTCCTACGACCTAACATTTAAAAGTTTTAATTTTAGCAGCAGGTCTTGTTCGCGCCATACTGTTATTACAACGCGATACACCACCCTTCTCTCAAATCATCAAGAGTGTCAAAATAAAAGGTTGCAGCGGCAATTGGCAAGTGGCATCATAATTACTGCGGGGCGACAAGCGGCGCGGGCGCGGCCGGAAACCTGCCGCAATAAAGGTTCGCATCGGCGCATTGTTTTTATTGCAGCGGAAGCGAGTCGCGCCAGCGCGCCGCACCACGACATACGCGACAATATAAGGGGCAATCGGCAACCGGTTGCCACAAGGGTGACAATTTCCACAGGAAAGTTAAAGCTTCTTAAAACATCTTTTAAAAATTGAATGACAATTTCCCAAAGTTTTTTACATGATTATCGGTAAGGATCGTTAAACGATGACACTGGCATCCCCCACATCTTATCCTAATCATCAGTCATGAAGAATGTTGCGAATACCTAGGTACTTACGTAATATTTATGTAGGGTTCAGTTAGTATTAATTGATTTCAGAAAATTTAAACTACTACTCTTCACAAATATCGTCACCTACCGCGCTAAATGTCTTATCTAAAAAACAGTCGTATCTGCACTGATTTGCAACTGCGCGGCGTATTCAGAACATTATTTCAAACAAGTTCTCTCTGATCGTTTCATCTGTCCTGTTTATTCACGTATTTTGTTTGGCGTATGTGCAGAATGAGGGAAAAATATTCACGTCGTATGCACATACTACAGTTAGTTAGATTTTTTCTCGCTTCGTATCGAGCAAAAGGTTTTTTCGAATATGAAGCTTATTGCCATAGAATTAAGGCAAATTGCGGTACGCACCCCACCGAGAATTTCATCGATATAATTTTTAAATCAGCTATTCCATACATTTTCACTGCCGTGCAGGTATTGTACTTTTGTAGGAAACAGCTCTTTTTTTAATAACCGATGAAAAGTTTTCCTTCGGTCTAACTAGGACTTAATAACTTCTTAATATAATAATTACAGTCGTAGCAACCGCGACCATTTAAAGATTAGATAAAAATGTTTGTAGACTGTGATTGTGATATTTAAGTAACTGAGACTAAGAGTAATAAGTAACTAATTTTAAGAAAAAACTCCAAATGTATTTAAAGTGTCTGTCTGTTTGCCCGTCTGTCGCAGCCAATTTACTCCAAAAGTACTGGACCGATCGAGTTGAAATTTGGTAAACGTATGTAAGTCGGTGACCCAAAGAGGGACGTGTAACGTAGATTAATGAATTTTGAGCATGCGCATGTGAATTTTGTTTTGGGGGGTAAACTAGAAACCGAAAAAAAAGTTTTGCCAACTATACCAATGAAATTTTTTTTTATAATTTTAAGATAAATAGTTTTGAATTTATTTAGGAAAATAGGCGAAAATTGACCATCCCCCCCCCCCCCCTTAACCTTACCCTCTTGCCTTCTTCGCCTATAGATTACAGGAAAACCTATAAGAAAGCTATACCAACAAATAATAAAAATAAATTAAAAAGGGCTCGCCTACTACAATGGTGTACGGAACCCTTCATGCGCGAGTCTGATTCGCACTTGGCCGATTTTTAAGCTTATTTACGAAAATTGTATTCCTTTAAAGAGTTTTTTTTATATTTCTATACCAAATAATCGCGTCGTAACAGACACAAGTTGTAAAATAAAGCTCTCAAAATGTGAATCTGCTTCAAATGAGTATAAATAAATAAATAGATACCTAAGGGTTTAAGGGCTACGACTAACTTAAGAGCCAGCCAAGAATCAAAAAATGTATTAATTCGATTATAATTATAAAGCTACAATTAACGCAACTACAGTAGCTTGGCTGTACCGCCCGACCGGAAAACGGTTGCCCTGGAAAAATATCAATTGCTAGTTAAGTAACAGTTAGCACGTGGTGGCAATATGTACAACAACCATCGCACGACAATCGCTACAGCTTATTCCGCAATAAGCCGTCGCGGAAGATGTAACGCGTTCCTTGTAATTGCGTACCTCGATGGGTGCTTTCGAGAAAAACTGGCAGTTAGGCGTCTGCGAGGCCGGAGTGTCGGAGTGCGGGAGTCATGCTCAGCCCGCCGGCCTAGCACCCGGAGCGTTGCGAATGGCGTGCCATCCACGTGCCAACAGCCGGCTTTATTGTTGCAGATCTGACAACCATTTTTGAGGGTGAGATATGAATGACAAAAAAAATGTTTTTCTTCCGAAACTAGTTTGCATAATAAGAATAATGTAGACCATTCGTTTACTTGGGCGTGACTCTCTTTGTGTCTCTCTTTCTGTTCAATCTACCCTTAGGTTGCTACCATTTTTCAGAGTTATCAGGAGCAGGTCAAGGTCCTCATCGGCACAAACACCTACCAACCACGGGCATTAGGCATCTACCGGCAATATTAAAGTTCTTCAACATTAATCTTCCGAGTTAATTTAAATAATGTAATCGTGGGGATTTTTCAGTCAAACAACGTCATTTAAAGTGCAGCTATGATAAATAATTCATTACGTTTTCATAATGATTCTATCCCCTAATCTACCCAAAAGAGGTAATTTTAGAGTTATTAATTGTATAGTTTTTGCCCCCATTGGAAAAAGGCATGAGATTGAACGTTTGTTTAGTACATACCTATGTTATCTACACAAATATTTTATACAATGACAGGAAACTATTATTTTCACGAATCGATTAAATATAAATGGGATCCCTATTTATGGGATCCCTAATGCCGCATATTACCTAAGCAACCTATTACCTTAACATTTAAAGTGGGGTTGATTAACATAATAAAACAGCATTTTAGCCCAAGACCATAAACGCTGCTGTCCTTCATGGGATTCTATACACCGCGGTAGATTACTCACCTGCAGGGAATAATGTATTACTGCTACCTTTAACCTACTTCCTGCAGTGGCCACTGTTTGTACACGTTCCGGTTTCCTTCCTCAAAGTTAATTAAACAATACTAACTAATAATAACCGACCATAACAAAATTTAAGCTTCCTGATTAAAATTCCGATAGTTTCTAAATAATAAGTACCTAGGTGGAAAACAGAATCGCAATATTTTTCGGGAGTTCCCTTACTCTTTTTAACAATAAATAACCGGTAAACATAATAGTATAATATATGGGTAAGTACTTGTAGTAGGTAGTGCTAGAGATGTAGGTGTCCCAGGATATTTCAGCCGCGTCACAGCGAGGGTGACCGCGGAGCCGCACTTTATAATTAATTAACAAATAATAACAATAGTTAGCGGGGGACGTCGGTTTTTACGAGTTGTAAACCACTCCGAACAATGGAGACGCATAAAACTTTCGCCGAGCTATTGTGCGCTCTGATGTGAGAATAATGTTATATTAAATTAGCGTCGGCAAAAATACTGCGCTGTTCATTTAGGGGGATTACTTACAGAACAACTAACACTAATGTGAAACGAAGACTCGCCGGCCAATTGTTTATAATTCGTGCAGTTCTGGGACACCCGCGGTACCTAACTATGTACCTACTTCATAAGTAGTAATGAACGTACATCAGATATTCGCTATTACGTCTGAAATCTAGTGAAGTCCTTTCTTTATACGTGTGTGTTATAGTTTATAATTGTTACATGTTACTATTTTATTAATTAAACCTACTGATATAACATGGCAAGAATACAGAACTAGCGTAACAGTTCTAAACCAAATAGCTTTAACCTGCAAGAAGCGTTGTTAAATTTTCAGTAAAATAAAGTTGTGAAAATGATAATAAACATCTGAAGTATAAGGTAAGGTGAGGAGGCGCAAATAACCGCGTGACGTTTGAGCCGCTGCCAAGCGCGCGCTGACAGCTAGCCACCGCGCCCGCGCCGGCGACATATCGCCACCGCTACATACAGCAACAACATACCCAGCCACTTGTTAAAGTGGAAATACTTCATTTATATGCGATATCCGATTATTACGCTTACACGTTTTGGCTGAGGATTCAAAAGAAGAGATAAATCCCATACGGATAGGGACTCTACCTACATATCGTTGAACACAACAACAGCTATCAACGACGGGTGCGTTGGTATGAACATGGGTTTCCTTTATGTGGTTGTAAATCTATTAAAGAACTTAGAGCGTCCGTCATGATGATTTAGTATGAAACACCGAACTCCTAGGCATATTTCACATCAGAAAGTAACTTATACATGTGTTATCATGAGCGGCTTGATGACTCTGTGGCCTATTAGATAACTAGCACCTTGGTAGTTATCTGTACCAACCATTGACCATTGAACACCATAATCCTATTATTCGTGTTATTTTTACAAATAAGCTCATTGCTTCGTCCCCGTAATGCCTTTCTATCTCATTAAAAGTACCTTTTTCATACTTTACAAATAACAGATTTACAGCTTTCGTATCCTCTCATTATCAAGTCAAGTACAAAGGCTATTACTTTGACACTTCTAACAAAACACAACGCATCCTGTTAGACCATCTGGCGATGTTTTCTGCGACAATTTCTTAACAACCCATCTGAGGGATTTCGAACCTTATATGGAAGACATAAAGGTGATATAGAAAGTAAAGGTTAGTTATTAATTGTTTAGGACAAAGCAGGCAATAGTTAGAACAATTAGCGTTTGTTGGTAGGTCCGAGACGTGACGGGCGCGAGCCGGGGTCGGCTGGCCGCCATGTGTCTCGCGACACGGCGCAAGCACAATGGACACGTAGCCATACACGTGGCACAAAACCGTCCTCCGACGTTATGTGCCGCACAAAGGAAATTATGTAAAACTTACAGCAAATCAACAAAGTTGCCAAGCTACTCACGTTGAGATAGGTACCTAGTTTTACATTTGTATTTAGGTAAGCCTTCACTGACTATTCATAAAAACTTGGTTGTAAAGAGTTCCATCAATATGAAATATTCCCCGAAATTATTAAAACATCTTCTTTTTACATTAGTACCCAGAAAACTACATTTTAAATACAAAATGATACATTATTATCAGTACCGTTAGTATCTGTGGATATCCTTTCCATATGTCAATGTTTTTGTCTCACGTCGGTCGCCAGATTAGAGAATGGTGTGGCGATAACCTCGGGACGTTCAGTAAGCTGATTACACTGTTTTTATTCCTTACCGGTTTGTTTATCGCCACTCAAAACTGTTCGCTGATAGTTTTAAAGGCATACAATGCTATTACAGATAAGCTTTGATTGACGTATTTGGACGCCTTCCAGATTTCTAGTTTTCCGTTGGGCGCTTCGCTTCGATTCGTGAAGTTCTTTTTTCTATCAATAGTTTAGTATACTTTACAATGATAATGGGTTGACATGATACAGTTATAAACAACATTACCTACCCAAACCCACTTCTTCATAGTAAATGGTTTTGTTTAAATCCAACCAAAATTTATATTCTCTTTTTTATTACGAACCTTACCTAAATACATAATTATATGTGGATATTAAAATAATCACCCGATCTGTAATTCACCAAGCAATTCGATGAGAATAATATAGATTTCAACAGTTCTGTTTACGGTGCGGGAAATAGTGGTCACTATTTCCCGCACCGTAAACAGAACTCCCACAGCATCCAAAAATCCGTTAAGTTGTTGTAATTGCGGAACTAATAATAGGTGTGGACGTATGCGGGCTTCGGAAACATATCACGCGCTTGCTATCGGCTCATTATCGACACAGATCGCAATGCCACCCCGTACCGCCCCGGCCAAACTGGCAATTTAACCAGAACACTAGCAGGCCCGCAGCTGCTGTACGCAACAATAGAGACGTCGTTACTGTTCTACTACTTCTATACTTTCCAATTTTGTAATTTTTTCATTATGTATTTTTATCAAGATGTTATATTTAGGTATAAATATTTTTTTTTAATCTATCTATTGGACATCTACATACATTATTACATATTATAAGGTGGAAGGATTGGTGTGTAAGATGGTTTGTGCATTGATTATTTAGGTACCATTTAAATAATATTGTGCGATATGTACCTATGTTCAATAATAACATGTAGGTGCATAATGTAATGTAAAACTTATTTGAATAAACCTCAATAGATTAATGTTTTCCATAGAGTACCTATGCGTGAACCGACAACGGTTCTATTTTATGACATAGGTGTGAGGCGGCCGCGGCCGGCTGGAGCCAAATAGATGGAATAAATTTTAAAATTACTGTCAGCGATCAATAAGTCCGCGACACACAAATATGACAACGGAGCATTTATGAACCTAATTCATAGCACAAGCTGTATCCTTACTCTTGAATTAATCCATAATCAAATCAAATCAAATGTATTCGTAAATGTCGGTTTCATACAATAGGATGTTATAATAAAACGGTCAGTTCGCTTCATTTTACTGGAGAGCGTACAAATAATAATAATAAAGTTAGTTGTGTCGAAACCACTGACACACAATTAAAATAAAATAACTCAATTACTTACATAATAACACACAATTCCTTACGTACTAACACAAAATTTCCAATGTCAACATAATAATAATAATAATCTAAATGTTCAATTGATAACTTTAAACATTCCATGGCTAATGTCTAAAGTTCGGCACTCCAAAAAGCACGCTTTGATCATCTCGTGTTCACTGTTCCCAACTGTCATAATTTAATTTCACCGTAAAATAAATAACATGTTCCAAAGTATGAACCATCTATGTATTCATCGAATTGGACAATATTCGGAAGAAAAAACCTCAAACAGATCATTGCGAGTCAAAACTTCATGCAACTACGTCCACTACACGTTTAACATAAATCACAATAGAATCTTTTGCCAAAGACTTCAGTGTTCATTCGCACGTAAATGAATGGGCGTACCTATAAACAAGTGATATTTGTTTGAACTTGGCAATAAAGAGCTGTCACAGTTGTAGCTGTAAAACGATAAAGTTACCTGTACCAAGCGACACCGCTGGCGGCCAGATGTGGCCAGATGCGACAACTCTCCCACGACGCACCTACTGCCGTGAGAAAACATAATAACTATTGATATATTACAAACAATTTACTTAGCAACGATCGCCAGTTTATAAGTTTTGAAAACGAATGAATTGGATCTTTCAAAGCAAAGTAAAGTAAAGTATAATTTATTTGCTTATATTGCAGGTACATAAGATAGGATGTAACAAAAAAAATGGGTGAGCCTTGTACAATCTACCATATATTAGGCATGCAAACATTGAAATTGTTAACTTATTTGAAAATAAGATTAATTAATGCTTTACAGTTAAAAATAATAGTGAGTATTAGTAAAAGAATAGCAAGTTTGGTTTGAGAGATCCAATTCATTCAACTCTACTCGACTCTATTGAAATTATATTTTTCAGTTTAGGTACGCAAACATTATTATCTAATCATATCAAATTCTAGATAGCACAACAACTTGTCACAAGAAGTGTTATTGACGGTCTTAATACCCCACTAAGTCTTTACACTAACTTGTTTATGCTGAAAGCAAACAAATTGATAAAAGCAATCCACTCGAGCGCATCCATTAGCGCAGCACATTATCAGTACGCACACGCAGTGGTTATTCTGCCTGACACACACAACAGTTGCGTTCAGAAGGTTGATGATGCCATGGACCACAACATCCTCAGCAGAGACTAAACAAAAATGTCATCAAACCCTTATTGCATCTGCAATGTTTGATGCTGTTTCGTTTTTCCTAATGCGGAACAAAATTACAACACGTTGTAAGTAATGTTTGCCTTCTGTACGGTGTCCTCTTGCGGTAGATATGCGACCACACGTAGAGGCCCCACACGTTCCCGCCGCGCCGTGTGCCTATAGCACAGCACACGTGCATCGACGCAGCTCTATTGTAAGGAGCCACTGTTCACCTTTTGTGCACACACTTTATTTAACCTCTCACAGGTTGCCTCCACGTGTATGAATTCACGCGATAAACAATGCGTGTTGATTGTTTGATTAAGCGCCATTATGTGCAGTTGTTTAGCTCCATCTACGGAACATTAGCACTAGTCGTTGTGCTCGTGGAACTATTGATCAAACGACTTACGTGTAGTCCAAGAATAACGAATGGATTATGTTACAATACAATCAATTCCTATATATGTATACTATACTTTATTAAGTAACCAGCACTAACGTACTTTGATAGCAAGAAGGTATGAGCTTTTTCCTGCGGTATGCGGTATGATGCTACATTGCATCTGATCGATTTCCAGACTGAGGAGGATGTAATTGTGCGAGAAATAAAACATAGACCAAATCGCGAAAAAAAATCAGCCTTCCAGTACAAAATTTCAATCGCCCCTAATGAATGGGACAGCAGATTTTATTTTCGCGATTTCGATGGTGGTCCCATGGAGAAAGTTGTTTAGTTTGATGGTCTGAATCACACCCAGAAATATGACCACACCTTTTTGGTACACGCTATAGAGAAAGGGTGCGATTTGGATATGATTCTTATTGATATAGCCATCCAATGGGGATTGTCCATTTTTTAAATTTTGCTAATTGCAAAATGATTTCGAGAAAAAAGGTCCCTAATTATTTATATCTCGTTAAAATTAAAAAATAGGGGAGTATTTTTTAATTTTAACGAGATTCATTAATATTTTTGAAGAAATGTGGTTAACCTTTATTTGACCTTCAATGACGTCATCTCAAGACGTCATATGCTTAAGCCTGCGTTCAGATTGCACAATTTGCATTCGCGCGGCCCCCGCGTGTGTGTATGAGCCCTTAGATTCATGTGGATGCCATAAAAAAAACAAACTGTCATTGGAGTATCACTCACGTATTACATCGTTGAATGAGCAAAGGAATCTTTTCCAGTGATGACGTCATTAGCCCCAAAACTTTAAAATTGTACTTAAATTAAATTCGCCATTGAATTTCAAAAATATTCAAATTCTTTTCTTAAAATTTTATATTTTAACTAAAAAACACCAAACTAGTAGCTCAGTTCTGGGCTGACACAATTTAGATTGCCATCGACACGCTAAGAAGAAGACTAAAAAAAATGTTTAATAGTTATACAGGTTAGATTTTTTGGACAATGCCCATTAGCACACGTATCATCTGAAAAATAATGTAATGATATTGTTATTTAAGTGTCGAGTCAACCAAGGGAAGTAGGCAACTAATAAATAATTTGCAACGACTGCAGCAACAATGCTAAACTATGTGTCGCCATTACAGAGCGCAAACAAATAATTTGAATGCAGTGTACAGCGACTATAAAACAAAGCGTTGGACAAAGCTGTAGGTGTGGCATTGTGTGGCGCGCGCGCACGTGGCGCACACGTGAAATACAAGGTGCTATTGTCTGCATTCCACAACTTTTTATTGCCACGGAATTTTAAATCTTATGCTCAAAACTTTTAGCTTCATTTTTAATAACACAATGATATGTCATGCGGAGGTTAATTATGAGGGTAGTAAATAAACATGTTTCATGAAATACTGTACTTTATACCTCATGAAAGAAAGCTCACATTCGACATAGAAATGCGTTCCCAGTCGGAGGTAAAATTATGATGGTAGTGTTAGTTTACCGCCACTCTATGGTCTTTGTTTATAATTGTGACAGGATTCTGCAATGAACTCATAAATTATGCAATCTGAATATGAAAGCCTTTTGGAATTGAAAACTTTAGCTAGTGCAGCATAATGAATGTAAAATAACATAACACCACACGTCTCTAATCCCTGAAGGATAACGTAGAGGTACCAGTGGCGAAGGTTCCATACAACTCGATTCCTACCGGCTTTCCTTTGAAAAATGGCACAATCAGTATTCTATAGACAAATAATAAAATCACATTAAATATAATATGTACTCCGCTTACCTCTTACAAAAATTGACCCTTCGCTACTGAGAGGTACCCAAAAATAGTACTCCCTCAGTTCGCCAGTAGGTTTGTTTTCGAGTCTCATGTAATAAGGGGCTTGTCTTTTCGACGTCCACAAATTCAGACTCCGTGCTAATGAATTTGACTGATGATTTGTTTTAGGAAAATTCATATTCCTGGTTATTGTTACCATAACTCCAAACAACTTTTTGAGCAAAAAAACCCATTAAGCACAAAGCAATAAACAAACACTTTAATAACAAATATAAATTCCTGTCTCTGGAGCCCTAACCACCGGTAGCTTGGACCCTGCTCCCGATACCGGCGGACCACTATTTTTTTATATTTTTAAATATTTTTTTTATATTGTTTTATATTAGAATATTTAAAAATGTATTTAATATGTGTAAAAATAAATAAAGGAAATATAATTATAATTGTTAAACAATATAAGTACACGTAACCATCATCCAAAGTATCTTAAACTAGCTAGTCAAGTAGGAAATAATTAAAACAGAAACGAAGAGAAGATATAGTTTAAAGCAAAACATAGATATTGTAAACATTTAATTGACTATCGTCATTGAATCGCCTCTAATTTTAGACTTACGAAAACATGTCGGAAACTTACCTACCACATGTTGTTACTGAAAACAAATCATTAAGAGTTCATCTATTAGTTAAAATAACAAATTGAACATTAGTCTATCGCCTAGTGGCCAACCGTTAAGTTATTACCTCCATTACCTCCATTTACATTAACTATTTTAGGTAAATATTGTAAAAAGAAAATATGATTATTCTGTATGAATTAGTTCAACTATGAATTATCAGCAATTAACTTAGTAAATAATGTTTTAAAATTAACAAAACCGCTGTACGAAACACATAAAGATTAATCAAATTGTAAGAAAATAAAATATTATTATGTTGAGCAGTTACTTGTTAGAGCAACGCGAACGTTTGGTGCAACTTCTAACGCCATCTAGTGATTGAAAGTTGAACCAAAAGTGCAACCGTCGCGCAAACCTAAGCGCTTTGTTTTATTATAATTATTGTGATTAAGTATGGACTTAAATTTATATAATTATATTGGTTTTATACAACTTCATTGATATATTTTTTTTAATGGCAAGTCAGATTTGAATTTAACGACTGGCGGAACCTCAAACTCAAATCAAAATTGTAATAACACTCCAATATTCAACTTGTATTTACGTTCTCGCAGTTATACATGCAATGTAAGCTCATCGTTAGATAGAGACAGGTAGATTACCAACGAGAAGGTGGAGCGTAGAGCATGTCAATAAACAACACAAAGGTAGAGCCGCAGTCGCGTGTGGCTTGAAAAAGGCAAGGGTCATTATATTGTGAAGGTGTTATAATATCGACGGTGTATCATTATTATAGTGGTGAGACACGGCTCAGCAGTCGCAGTCGGCTCTACTAATTAAGTATAGGTGGGGGGAGGTCGCGGGAGGTGAGCGGAGTGTGCGGAGGGCGCGGGCGCGCAGGGCGGGGCGAGAGGCGGGCCACCGGCTCATTCCACCGCGCGCCGCGCCGCCACGAGCACGTCAGTCCGCGCGCGCGGGCCATGGTCGCGAGAACCGATGAGAGCATGTTCGGGTGCTATGGTGACAGCTACTCGTACCGCCTGTGGAGCCTGGCCAACGTGTGGGGCGCCTGCCGATGTGAGTAGCGCGCCGCCTACGGTCCGCAGTACACGTGCCCCCCCGATATCGAAACTAGGACTTTTACCGCTGACGTCAGCGGAGGCTGTGAAATCTCGGTGTAATACGACGTAGATGCGATTTCGACGTCGCCGCGAAGTGCTTATCGCGATATTAGATAGCCCGTCGTCGCGGCCAGTGACGTGTGAGAACAGAGGTGTCGCTCGATGAAAGTGCAGAGCTCGTTAATGGGAGTTGGCGGTTGGTACGAATGCTTGGCGGCCGGTTGGCTTGCTGACATGAGGAGTAAGCAGGTCCCCACGTCTACCACCTCGGCCAGGCGGCTCGCGGCCTTAAGTAAGCTTCCTTTCTTTTTGTTTTAATTTGCATTTTATAAGTATATTTCACCTTCATTATATATTTATTACAATTTTTTTCTTATTTTTAATCATTACCAAACTCATTTATCTACTGTTCTTAACTTCTGATACTTCCTGTAACTGATATTTCCTGAAACTGTTCCAAAAGTGTACATAGGGAAAACAATATTTGCTACCGAAAACTTTAACTACTAAAAAAAGTTTTAAATGCACATAACATTCATTTCATGAATTCCTCGTTCCAACTGCAGGTGAAAATTATATCACCTCTAAGATATTAAAAATAAAACTCGAACACGTCTTCATTAGAAATAACCTCAGTGTTCAGTAATCTCCCCTACTCTCCCTCGGGATATAATTCATCCACTTGAAAATCGGGAACAGGTACACATAGACTTGAAAGAAAGTTTCGTTTGTCGAGGGGAACCCCGCTCGCTTTCACCGTCTTAAATCGTAAATGATTATGTTGTTTTAATTCATTTGCTTTTTTTCTGTCTTACTTTTTATTTTCTTCTTCCTCCTTGAGTGCCGCCTGTCTGGAGTGGATAACATAATAGGGACGTTTGATGCATTCGGACGACCTATAATGCGTAATATTTTAGACGCGAGTTTGTGGAACGCGGATGAATAAATTAGTAAAGTTCTTTTTATCGCTGTTCTCCGCGCAACAGACGCTGAACTGTGACGTTCGGGGTTTTTATTTAATCTTAATCTAATAAACTAATCATCCAAGCATCCGAAATTGAAACATACTCTCGCACTCTCTAAATCTTATCTAACTACGCCAAAATATTCGATGACCAGCAACAAACTAGTGCTAATTTAACAAACTAGTTGTTCAAGTATTTTATTATGGATAATATGTTGTGTACTATAAAAATAAATACAATACCTAGCCCACATACGAGAACTGCACTACCATCTAAACCTGTCAAGTCTTGCCGTAGTCACTAATTGAATGAATCCTTTGTATATTTCGTTTATTATAATGGATATTCAACTATGTACCTACCTACATAAGAAAGTATTAATTGTATGAAAGATGGCTAACATACCGTATAAATAGACCATTCCAGGAAACGATTGCCTTAAACTAACTGTAGGTACATCTCGTTACCTAGTGCACCGCTAATTACTTGTTTGTTTAACAAAATTAACGGCTCTGCTAATAAGCCGTCTGTCGATTTGTTAATCACTTGTCAAACAATCCAGAGATACAGTTCCACCTCGGTGATATCGTGACTCATGGCTGTGATTCAGCCGAGTTCAATTTTTGTTGTTTTGTCGTTTCACCTCTCCAGTCTGAATCTGACTCAGTAAAGATTACTTTACATCTAATGCCATTACTGAACTTGGGGTGAGTCTCTTAATTATTGTTGGAAAATGTATTTGAATAACGTACGGCACAAATTATTCATATTTATAATAATAACTTTGTTTACATTATGTAAAACAACAAGAAATACTTTAAAGTTATGCGTCAATGCTCCTACCTGAAATGTAACAAATATTTTCAACTTTGTTTAAATTTGAGTCATTTTACACTATCAACAGCTTTGCGTTACAATTAGTATGAAACCATCGTCACTTCGCCTGGGAATTGTTACACGAAGGCGATTCGTAAGTACGTAATGACACCGCCATCATTTGCCTCTTATTGATTGCAAAAACATTTGACAATAATACAATCAAAATTAATTCCTTTACAGCTCATTCGCATAGTGTGAATAGCAATAACTAATCTTCTACATTGGATATAAATGCACAAAATGAAATATTATTATTCTTTATTATTTTGTTTAAATTAAGCCGAAGCCGACCCTAATATATAGTTGGGAAAAGGCTAGGCAGATGATGATTTTGTTTAAAAATAAAATGTAATGAGGACAACATACTACATTTCTTATAACCACAATAAAATAATACGCTCTATTTGAAAACTATTGTAGTGCTTGTACCTACTTGCTTATGTATCATTCCACTTTCTATCATCAAGGTGATACACAACTTCTCGAATGCCCCGTTGTGTTTCAAGTAAAGTTGGATAATTCGTTAATTATCCAACTTTACTTGAAACAGTACTTACGCACTGAATATTTGAAGATATCCCGTAAATGACAGTACAAGTTTTAAAAATTTCATCATTAATATCGGTACTGACTATTAGTACGTCACGGTTTATTCATCATGTTTCTTGCATAGATATAATCTGTGGATATAATACTTTATGCATAGCGCAATACAGTGCATTTTACTGATAAAGAAGATGATAACCTGTTAATAAAGTTATACAAACAATTTGAGTTTTAGTGTAAGTAGTACAGGCAGCAAACCAGCCTATGAAGTTGAAAAATGAGTTCATTGGTCACTGAACAGTATCTGGTGAATACGAAATGTGCGTACCTAACTATTGATTAATCACGCAAGAATGACGTATGTAGCAGTCAAAAAATATTTCAAAGACGTTAGTTAATAGGCGAGTACCTTTGCCAATAAGACTTACAACATACGCACGACTACAATGCGATACAATAACCGAACAAATAGCTCGCGTCTAAACAGTTCAATAATAATTCTCTCATCGCGCAATTACAATTCCGAGCGAGAGGTTACAACATGGTGTCTGCAGTCGGACAGGCGGAGTTTTTTCTTCGAGTAAAGCAAACACTTGGGCGCTCCCCGCCGCGCGCCTCGCCGCCCGCCGACACAGGTGCGACCAATCACCACTCCGCGCGTTTGTGTGCTGCGATCAACAATCAAACGCTTATCTCTTGGACTACGAGCGCGTGTGTGCGTGTGTGCGATAATTGTTACTTGTTGTAGCAGCAATAGGAAGCGCGCCGCACTGGTGTGCGTATGTAGGTTTTTTATCAGCGGTTAACGGACGCACTCTGCCCGTGCGCACAGATTACTGTACCGCCGATAATGTGGTGTGTAGGTGTACGTCCGCTCCACCTAGCGAACGATATGCATGAAATGTTTACTGACTTCATTAACGAATTAAGTTATTTTACCATAGTAGAGCTTACTTAGTAGGGTGCTTCGCATAGCAGATTTATCAACCTTTTTTGCGCCCCTTACTACGAAAACCAATAACGACTAGACTTAGAAACAAATTAATAATGTTTAATTTCACTGATAGGATTTATTACTTTAATCAAGACTTAAAGAGGAGCTCGTTGCTAAATAATAAGAGCAGCTCGGGTCGCTCTTTAGGTTAAGGCGCGCTTGCCTAGGTTGGTCCGTAGATGGGTTTCCATTCCATATCCATATCCATTACTAACTGGGTGGCCATATTCAGATATGCAGTCGCTCCATGTAAAATACTGGTATTCAGCTGCTTTCGGTTATACTGAAAGCCGACCCCAACATAGTTAGCAAAAGGCTAGGCAGATAAATCAAGACGTGAAGTGTACCTTTAGACTAGCTAGGGTGAACAATGATTTACAAATATTTCTGAATGATTATCAACAATTGTAATAAGCATATTGTTTACTGCCTCATCCCTATGAATGGATAACTCGTACTGAATGAGCGTGTCGCCCAGCGCCATCTACCGGCGAGTAGCGATACCAAAAGCTGACGACTATGAATTTTATAAATAAGACTAACTCAGTTGATGATGATGTATTTAATTAAACCAAATAACTTTGTTCGTAGACATAGGTAGGTACAACATTGTGCAAATTATTAATTTGGATATGAATACTATAGTGCATAACGCAAAAACTGAAAGAAAAAATACGAACTGCAGATACCTACTACTAGCGCCTTCTGTTGTCGAATGCTTCTAGGTATTGGCAATATTTTTTAGGACAAATTTAATTCTCGCTCTTCTCATTCTGTTTTTAACGACTTTCTTCAAAAAGGAGGAGGTTCTCAATTCGGTTGTATTTTTATGTTTGTTACCTCATAAGTTCGTCAGTTAAAAATTGATTTGTAAAATTCTTCTATTCAGTGACATGATATAGGTATTTTCCGATTGGTCGCCTAGAAATTTCATCAAAATCGGTTCAATAATTTGGTTTTTTCCTCACGTTAATTGCCACATCACGCGAAGTCGTGAAGTGGCCTTTTATGCTATGGAGCTTCACGCGACGTCAATTCACGTGAAGTGGCCTGTTATGCTATGGCCGTTCACGCGACGTCGCGTGAGCCTTACAATTTTGTACGAGCCATAACAAGTAAAAATTCATTCATGGCAAGAATTTGTGTGGTATACTACAAAAAAAAGGTTACAATAAAAATAATAAAACTTTCTGCGAAAAAAAACCGACTTCCAAAAGAAACACTAAAAAAGTCTACAAAAACTTTACTTTCGGAAGTCGGTCGCAAAAAAGTCAATAAAACAAACAAAGTAAGCAGTACCTTTGTGCTCTTCTATCTTAATGTTATGTCTTGTTGAGTATTTTGTGTGTACATAAAAAATAAATAAATAAATAAAGTCACCGATTTCTGAAATTGAATTGAAATTATTTTAGACGTTTTTGGTGTTTTTATGGAAGTCGGTGTTTTTACGCAGAAAGTTTCTTATTTTTTTTATGTACGCCCGGTATACATAATTATGTGAACTTGATCAGTAAGTAGTATTATTGTGTCCTTTAACTCCGTACACTAGGAACTGTCACTGTCTACAAACTAGAAATATTCGCAAAAATATGGCATAACTTATGTAACTACATAGTATAAAACAAAGTCGCTTCCCGTTGTCCGTGTCCTACCTATGTATCCTTCGATCTTTAAAACTACGCAACGGATTTTGATGCGGTTTTCAGTAATAGATACTGATTCAAGAGAAAGGTTTATATATATATTGCACCCGTGCGAAGCCGGGGCGGGTCGCTAGTAACTTATGTAACATCTACTGAACATTTCATATTGCTTTTAAATTCTATAATAGGCACGTCAGTATATTGAACCGCAATGAGCTACTAAGGAAAAATATCGTGTGAACAACATTACAGCTAGACAGTTTTTTAGTCTCATACAGGTACTTAGGTAGGTGTTGTGAGGTCGTATTTTCTAAAATTCAATACCGGTGTACCGAGAGCGGATTACAGCGTATGTAAAGGACATACGGCCAACGCGCGGCCGCACTAATTAATACGTCGCCCCGTTGTTTTGCTCTTTATTATATTTGATTTACGACGCACTCGCCGACGCCGCTTTTAAAAACGATATTACGCTGGAATACCGGCCGTATTACCGAAATAACCGACTCTAAATTGAATTGTTGCCGCCATATTTGTTTTTATAGAGCGAACATCGGCCGTAAAGGTGTCCGCGATCATTTTAATCGCCAACAACACGGATAATTGTTTTATTTTCAATTGAGGTTTACGATGATCGTATTGCATACGAAACTAGTTTTTTAAGTTATTCACGAGCGACGTGTGAACAAATCCTGACAGGGCATTTTATTTAATTATATGGCCATGTGGTTTGCGTTACTAATAGTACGCCTATCGGTGTACCTATTTCTTGGGATTAGCTAATGAGATTATCATAGATAGGGAAATTCATAATAGTCTCTAATATGAATTTCTATTTTCGTGAATACTTTAAGTACCAATCCCTGTGCCAAACACTAAGTAATATAAAATACAATACAATGTCCTTGTCAACGTCTTTAAATGTGTACAATAAACAAAAAAAAATAAACATCGAGTTTGAGCCTTTTTTATCTATGTATGTGAAATTGTATGAACGTTTTAGAAGCACAGATTGTAATCTTTCATAAACTGCCGACAGTAAGCAAAAAAAGTACCGTTTAAAATAAACTGTTTTTTTTAATTATGTGGTATAAAGTACTCTTATTGCATAGCACTATGGATTCAACCTGCCGCACGATCCAATTTAGTGGTATTAAATATAATTATTGTGTGCTGGGAATTTTGATGTGCATTGAAATCATTTGGTCCTAGGTATAGATTGGAACAAAAGTAGCCAATCGTCTAAACTTAACCATTGTTGTTGATCCCACAGTCCGTCCGCTGGCCGGCGGCGGGTCAGAGGGCAAGCCGTCTGAGGAAGAGGAAGAGCGGGGAGGCTCGCCACTCGGTCCCGGCGGACCGTTCTCCTGCAGTCAATGTCGCGGAGCCTACCCCACGCGCGAGCAGCTCGAGCGCCACGAGACCCTGCACGCGCCCAACACACAGGTGGATACAGTCAAATATGTCAGTGCCCATTGTATTACATAACAATGAAACATTAAAAATTGTTACGAATATCTGTTAGCTAGAGAAACAAAAATTGTCCAACTTAAATTGCTGATACTGATAGGAACTCTTACATATTTATTCAAAATTACAACACAAAATGAACAAGGCACTAAGATTAGGTAAAAGAAACAACTCTATAGAAAATCTAATTTTTTTTTTTTTTTTGTTAACAGTCATGCAAGATCTGCCACAAAAGCTTCGCAAACGTATACAGACTGCAGCGGCACATGATCAGCCATGACGAAAGCGCTCTGCTTCGCAAGTTTAAGTGCAATGATTGCGACAAAGCTTTTAAATTCAAGCACCACCTAAAAGAACACTTACGGATACATAGCGGAGAAAAGCCCTTTGAGTGCGCTAACTGCGGCAAAAAGTTTTCCCACTCTGGCTCCTACTCCAGTCACATGACCTCAAAAAAGTGTCTCGTTATGAATCTCAAGATGGGACGGATTAAACCTAATAACCCTGCACTTAACCCAGAGAGAAGTCCATCACGAAAACGGACAAATGCCATGGTGGCCTCCCAGTTAAATAATAATATTTCAACAAACGGAAATTCCTTCCTGCCCATGCCAGCTGCCTTCTTTGCATCCATGTCGGCGCAGGACAATAATTATCATCGTCCCCCCTTAGGACAGCCTTCGATTTCACCCTTCTACATGCCTCCAGGCATGCCCATGAGTCCAGCAGGCGGGATATCTCCTTACAGTATACCAGCCTCCATCAGCCAATTTTTAGAGCAGCTAGCTTCGTCGCAGTATCAACCACGAAAAATAGAAAATTCTAGTCCAAAGCCGACAAGCCCTCTACCAGCAGATCCTGAAGACCTGATTGAAGAAGTTACAGAAGATGATGATAAACGATCTGAAGGAAGCGCCGAGCTTGTGATGGATATTGAGGATGAGGAAGCTGTGTCTATAAAAAAGGAGCAAGAGGAACGAAATAGCGACTTGAGGTGTCCGTCTCACACCTTTGATTCCGTCCCTTTAAACAACAATGTTCACAATGCCGAAAATCCTGGTTTCAATTCCATACTGGAATCTGTAAGCGCGTCCGTAACGAAACATTTCTTTAGAGCAAACATGGAAAAGGTCTCTCCTGTATCGGGCAACAATTGCCCTAGCATAGAGTCACCACCTACTCCACACGTCGTAATAAAGGAGGAACCAGAAGACACACACAGATGTTTGAAATGTAACCTAACCTTCACAAATAAGAGTGACTTATTAGACCACGAAAAAGGGCTTTGTGGAAATATGTTTAGGAAACACGAAGGTTTGGCAGCTCAAGTAGCCGAAACGGTAGCTCTTAATAGATTAGAAGCCGAAATTCACGCTTCCATACAAAACGGAATAAGTGCAAGCGAAGATGAAGACTTTAATAGAGACGATCGCGATGATAAGATATCAATACACGACAATGATAGAAAAATCAGGGTTCGTACAGCACTAAGCGAGGAACAACAGTCGATATTAAAAGAACACTACGCGTTAAACCCACGACCAAATCGGGAGGAGTTTAAAAGAATAGCTCAACAAATTGGTCTCGACAACAGAGTAGTACAGGTTTGGTTCCAAAATAACAGGGCGAGAGAACGACGTATGACACAAACGATGACCGTCTCTGACCAACCATTAGATTTATCAACTAAAAAGTCCAATCCATCAGTTACATCGAGTCCATCGCCATCGCCGCCATGCAGCATTTCTGTTACACATTCCGACTCGGAGGAAGCAGTGAACCTCAGTCAGAAATCCTCGCGAAGTACAACTCCTCAACGCACTAACTATCTGAATACTTATCCACATTCCAACTGCTCATCATCTTCTTTCACCGATTTTCGATTGTCTCCTTCACCTGGAGAAACTATTAATGGTCACAAACGGTTACTACCCCAAAAACTGCATGTCAACCCCTTAGTACCTATGGATAAACTCCTTCAGTACAATGATATGGCAAACGCACGATCTCCTATTCTTAACATGCACTTGACCTCAGATATCAGTCGACAAGGTTCTAGTCCATCATATGAGCGTCCTCCTTGGGATGAAATGCAAGCACCAAACGAGATCGAAGAAGATGCCACGGTACTTAAGAAGAGCAAACTCAAGCAGGGGGCAGAATACAAGGAAGGAGAAGGACAATTTGTATGCGATCAGTGTGATAAGACCTTCGTCAAGCAAAGCTCCCTCGCAAGGCACAAATACGAACATTCGGGTTAGTACGAACATCTTTACTATATACATAGAATACCAGCTAGATTTCGTTAAGAGGTAAATCTTAACTAATAGGTGTTATTTTTCACAACAGGTCAACG
Organism: Noctua janthe; assembly: GCA_910589295.1. Classification (NCBI taxonomy): domain Eukaryota; kingdom Metazoa; phylum Arthropoda; class Insecta; order Lepidoptera; family Noctuidae; genus Noctua; species Noctua janthe. The sequence goes on from OU342562.1 coordinate 18,257,499, forward strand.
CCCGTACAAGTGTCTAGAATGTCCGAAGGCATTCAAACACAAACATCACCTGACGGAACACAAGCGGCTCCACACTGGTGAGAAGCCCTTTCAGTGCTGCAAGTGCTTCAAGAAGTTCTCTCACTCGGGTTCCTACAGTCAGCACATGAATCACAGGTTTGCCATCTGTAAGCCCTACAGGGATTAACCTGGACATCGCATCGGTTGTTGAACAACGTTTGGCATCCATTTCGTTAAATAATTTTAAAATATTCTAGCGCACTCGTTAAATTTCAAAATGAGCACCTAAAATCTGAACAGATTCATGTTATTTGCTTTGAATTTTATTGGTTTACTTAAATGGTAAATACTCTTAACAGAAGTCCAACAGACTACTTTTAGTATATCTTAATTTTCACTGAGTAATTAAAATATTTAAACAACATCAATGTCAGAACGAATTCCACAGAGGTTTGTCTGGAACACCGAATCATTTAAACAACCGAAAATGCCTTGCCCAGTTTAAGTTCAACTTATACGGTAATATAACTTGTCTTATCGAGTGTTGTTTGTTAGGAGACACCATTAAAACCGCATAATAATACTCATTTATTAAAGTATTCATTGCCCGGTATTTTCGTTTCAACCTTAATATTGCTCAACATCATAATATTTTTATACTGTAGAAAATAGTTTGGGCTCCCTATTTATATACGTAGTGCCAAATACCCCATAAAAGTGCAACATGCCAAAAATATTATTGATCTTATTAGATACATAATTTACGTAAACGATTTTAATTACCTATTGTATAGTTTTACTATTTAAACATACCAAAGGTCAGTACCTGTAGCATAATACTCGACTATAATAAATGTTATTTTAATATTCTTTATGTTATGGCCGAAATTACCTATCGATTAAGATATAAAATAATGACTTAATATTATTGTATGGTCCTGTTTAAGTGCAACTACTACAATACTTTTATTTACACAAAGTTTGGTGATGATGTTTTATTGGTAAATACCTACCACTAATACAAAATGCAATTTCAAACTATTTACAGTATTTTTGGCTAAAAGAAATGTAATGCAACCCCAGAAGCCTGACGTAAATAAAAAGAGCGCTACTACAGTTCACGTCAACGTGCACGAGTACCTACGTTGATCAGACGCGGTTATTGTGATGACAATATACTAGTGTTATTTATAAATTTTATTATTATTAGTCCTCTTCGACCTCCTGCTCCTAATCATACGTAACAATACAAATACGTACCTGTCCACGGTGCGGTACCTAACGCTATTTCATTATTGAGTTGTTTGAATTAATTTGATTTGAGGCTTGATTTAAGGACCAACTCGACAACTAATTAGACCACCGAAAGATATGTAAGCTGATATCTCTCATTATAAATCTATCTGCACATTTGATGGTTTATTTAATTCAATTCAAATGTCAGCTGACTTAACTGTAGGTACTGTATGACCATGTTTTGTAACATCACCGAAAAACCGCAGCGGGCAACGCCAACAAATAAAATGATACCCATTACCCACGTAATAAATTAATTGAAGCAACTTAATTAATACCTGGTTTAAAAAGTGGTTGATAGTTTTATTCTCTGTTATCAGAACATTTCAAAATTTAGTAACACTAAGCTTCTCGTATTGTAATACGTATTAAATGTTTAGATAGATTCAATCTTAATTAAGTTTTAAGCATTCCATAATAATCGTATGGGATCTCTGCTGTGTTTAAAAAACTCTTAAAATTAGTCGAAAGATTATCGTCTGTTAAGTTGTAAATAATAAATTGTACATAGTAAGGATTTATGTGTAAATATGATCGCTTTATTATCTACTCTACCAGTAACGGTACATAGATTTAATAAAATTGTGCGGTGTCCACACTGCAAATTATAATAACACAATGAATATAGTGACAATAATAAACATCAGTTTATTGAAAGCAATAGGATTAAATAAATTTTAATAATAATAAATAGTATGAATACTTATATACCTATACATGACTTATAGCTATCTTATAAAACTTAAGCTCCCATAGCAAACAAACCAAGCAGAACCTCTTTTTTTGCATCAAATCTTTTTGTACGAGCATTGCATATAAATAATTTATCTAATTTTTCCCTCAGTCAAATTTGGCTGATCAAGTAGAAGCGTTACTGTTGATGTACTTAATATTACATAATAATGTCTTTTCGCGAAAAGTCTCCATGTGCATCATATTCTATCTTGACCCTCTACTAGATATATCTCGAAAACTAAAGTCTCACATAACTAACACTCATTTATCACAACAGTATAAACATCAGAACAGAAAGTTCCTAAGCAAAAAAAGTACATTTTAAGAGATACCTAATAATTATTTCTAAGTAGATAAAATTAATTTTTAAAGGTTTCTAAGCAACGAATTACATAAATTATGACGAGCAGTATGAATACTTTATTCTTGTAGTGTGCATCATAAGGGCTCAGACGTACAGTATTCGGACACTTCGAGATATTGTCAACCAACTAGCATAGGTCCTCCACATTCAGTCTTACAGTTTCATGACAGTATTTAGAGAAATAAACATTTTTGTCAAAACTATACTTACATGTAAAATAAATATAAAGAAACTATCTGAGTATGTTATGTACCTATCTATCTTAAAAATAATTATAATTGGATTAAGCGATCCTGTTTGAACTATTTCATATTTTATTATATTTTTATTGTGAACAATTTCCAAATTGTGACCGGTGGGCTAGATAAACCAAAGATTACTTATGTTGATAATATGATGTGGAAAACTGTAATATATAAATATCCCATCACTTAACTTTAGATTAAATTTAGTTGTGCCAAATAATAATTTTAAGGCTTGAAATATAAATTTTTATAAGAGAATTTTTATTTTTACATGGAATGGCATGATGTACTATACCTACTGAATTTGGTTACTTGTGCGAAATGATATTGCAGAAAAGTATTTTCTTCCTTTAATGGTGTAATTTTAAGTGTAACAGTTAGCCAATGTGAATTCCTATTGCCATATTTGTCTTTGTTGTATGTCGTATGATTGTGTGATTGCACGCAGTCACGCGGACTGTGTGCCAGCGAAAGGTTGCTGAATAATAATTGTTAAAATAAGTAAACTCTAGATTGTTAAACTTACCTATAGATTAACATGTGTTAAAATATTGCCTATATAAATTATAGTAATTCATTTTACTTGATATTATAATGTATATTGAATTTATGAATATTAAAAATATATATATATTGAGAATTCAATGCAAATTCAATAATTATTTTATTTCCAGATATCCTATCCCTTTTACCTCAGCACAATACTAACTAGGCAGATCTACCAGTATGTTGTTAGAACTAATGCTACATAACAGCAACATTATGTCCGTGACTACCGCCTGACCACCAACGCCAATCGCTGGAAGCGAATATTTGGCAAATAATTAGTTCTCTATCGGTGATAATTAGTGCTCAAACAACGGAATTAGTGCCTTAATAGTTTTCGAGAAAATCGACTTTAAAGGTGGTTTCAGCAGGACCACCGTGAGCGCCGAAAAAGAGACCATGCTACAGCTATTCCAAGTATAAAAATAATTAATTCCCTTATATGTTATTCATTTCGTAAAAAAAAAACAGAACGGAAACATTTGTATTTACCGAGAAATCAACGATGATAATTTTCGCGCGCTCGTTCAGCAGGATTACGACTTTGAATGTTGATTCCAAGTTTGAGGAGTTTGTCGCTTTCCTCAAACTTGTATAGAAAATTACTGCCCTGCAAAATAAAATTAGTGCCCAAAATTCAAAAGTATTACTCCGGTAGTATACGAGATGTCAATTTCGATGTACCAAGTTATTGTGGGGTGAAAAATTTTACGGATTTTACAAATTCGATTTTTTTTCGAACTGTGATCTATAATTAATAAAACATATTCGATTTATTAATGTGTTTTTCATTAAAAATAAACCTAGCAATTCATAACCTAGCTTTAACAAAGTAGGTATTGAATAGGTAACTTAAAATACACCCAAGGTCCACAGATTTATCAGTGCCATAAAATCGAGTTCAGGTGCTGAAAAAATACATACCTATTACTTATGTAATCATTTTATACTTACGTTATTAGCAACATATTGTTACTGTAGTAAATTAGGTCTTAATACTTAGGTACTGTTTGCAGGAACGGTAAATACTTAGTAGGAAAGAAATAAATAAGAAATATCTATCGCTCTTTAATGATATTCATACGAGGGCGGGTCAATAAGTCCGTGACTTTTGGAATAAAACACAGATTTTTTGATAAAAAAATAATTTTATTTTTCAACGTAGTCTCCCTTGAGCTCTATACACTTTGTCCAACGCTTCTCCAATTTTTTTATCCCTTCCAAAAAAAATGATTTGTCGAGGTCCTCAAAATAGGCCTTTGTTTGCGAGATGACTTCATCATTGGAGTCAAATCTTTTTCCACCAAGCCATTTCTTCAGGTTTGGGAACAAGAAGTAGTCGCTCGGAGCCAAATCTGGAGAATAGGGCGGATGAGGGAGCAATTCATAGCCCAATTCATGGATTTTTGCCATGGCAACTGCACATGTGTGCACCCTTGCATTGTCTTGGTGGAAAAGAACTTTTTTCTTGGCCAAATGAGGTCGGTTTTTTTTCAAATCGTCATTGAATCGGTCCAATAAGTTGGCATAATATTCCCCATTGATTGTTCTTCCCTTTTGAAGGTAGTCAATGTGGATTATCCCGCGTGCATCCCAAAAAACAGTCGCCATAACTTTATTGGCTGACAAACCCACCTTGGCCTTCTTTGGCGCCGATTCACCCTTAGAAACCCACTGTTTTGACTGTTGTTTGGTTTCTGGTGTGTTGTGATGGATCCATGTTTCGTCCACGGTTACAAAACGGCGCAAAAACTCCTCCATATTGCGATTAAACAACGCCAAAGCTTCCTGTGAAGTTGTTACACGATTGCGTTTGTGGTCGACTGTGAGCAAACGCGGCACCCATCTTGCGGAAAGCTTTCTCATGCCCAAGTGATCATTCAAAATTGAAACCACTGAGCCATGCGAGATCCCTACGGCTTCCACAATCTCTCGCACTTTCAATCTTCGGTCGGTCAACACCATATCGTGAATTTTTTCGATTGTTTCGGGTGTAGAGACCTCAACTGGGCGTCCAGGACGTTCGGCATCTTCAGTGCTTGTACGGCCACAACAAAATTCGGTAAACCACTTTTTTACCATTGAAATCGATGGTGCAGAGTCCCCATAGTATTTATCAAGCTTAGCCTTGGTCTCGGTAATGGTTTATTTCGCAAGAAATAATGCTTAATAAGCACACGAAATTCACTTTTTTCCATTTTCTCCTCAAATTAGTGAGTAGTCTGATAAAAATAGCTGTCAAACACAAACTAACTGACGCAGCAAGTTTAAATTTTGACAGGAGTCAACTGACAGATGCCTGTTGACAGGAGCAGTGTTGCTGTTTCAGTAAAGAGGTCAGAAATTCAAAAAGTCACGGACTTATTGACCCGCCCTCGTATGTCGGATATGTAGGGATTTAATCCGTTAGGCTCGTACATCATCTGGGCAGACGATGGGTTAAGTGCTATGAAACACACTAGGTGCGATACACTGTTTCTAGCAAACTAAAGAATTACTTGAGATTACAACTTAAGGCAATAACACGGGGCACAATGATATATAATCGGATACAATTTAAAGACGTCTCAACTTCGCCGCGATCAGACATTTACTGTCGCCCTCGCCTCGAGCTGAACATCAGGGCTCTGTAGAAACACTCTGCGGTGTGGGTAGACTGGCAAGTAGGTCGCGTCATGTCACCAGTGCCCAATGGAAAAGTAATGAAGGCTAATTTCTCTTAAAACTTAACACTTAGGAATCTGAATTTTTGATCACTATAATTTCTTTAGAAGTAATTTTTGTATAAAATTTGGGAAGAAATCACAGAGTTTTTAATACGGAAATCTTAAAATTAAAATTTAACACCGTGACCACTATCGCCACTCGCCATCCCACCAATGGCATGGTATATCTCGTAAACTACCGGAATAATACTTTTAAATTTTGGGCACTAATTTTATCTTGCAGGGCAGATTTTTTCTATGCAGGTTTGAGGAAAGCGACAAGCTCCTCAAACTTGGAATCAACATTTAAAGTAGTTCCTGCTGAACGAGTGCGCGAAAGTGATTATCGTTGAATTCTCGGTAAATACAAATATTTCAGTACTGTTTTTTTACGAAATTAATCACATATAAGGGCACCAATATTTGTATACTTGGAATAACGGCCCTTTTGGAGCTCATGGTGGTCCTGTTAAAAGGAGCGTGACTACCGCCGGACCACCATCAAAGTCATTTTCTCGAAAACTACTAAGGCACCAGGGTATTTCTCTGCTATTTGGTAACTTGTCCAATGTCCATACAAGACTGTCCTAAGCAAATTTTAGAATGTTTGTTAATAAAATGGAGGGCAATAGTAAATTAAATATATATCTTAAAAAAGCCCACACATTTTCCTCTTGGTTTTTCGAGTTATGGACGATTTTATGCAAAACCGTGAACACTGTTGTAACCTTCCAGGGGAATGTTTTTATGGACAAAAACAAGTATTTTTATTTACTAAAGTAATCAAAATCTTTATTATTCTTTCGCGTTCATAAATTGTGTATTTTTTTTTAAATTAATCAACAGTATTAAAACAAAATTTACTTATTATTGTAACTTTTCTTAAGGTTAATAATATTTGTGTTCATCACCATCATCATCATTTCAGGCGAAAGACGTAGACGTAGAGATATGACGTCTTCCTGTCTCACACCTCGCTGCACAAGGATAGGTTCCGAGGTCTTGTCCTGAAGTCGGACTGACATGGTGGCGTTTTTGTACAGATACTTCAATACCTCGATGTCGATGAGTAGTCGATTTCGCACCGTTGGAGAGATTGCAGTACAGCCAAAATCTCGATTGAATCGAAAGCTTTCTCGTAGTCCATCATCATCTGCCTAGCCTTTTCCCAATTATAATGGGGTCGGCTTCCAGTCTAACCGGGTGCAGCTGAATACCAGTATTTTACATGAAGCGACTGCCTATCTGCTTTTTCGTAGTCCACGAACGCTAAACAGAGAGGCAAGTTATACTCTTCGGTCTTCTGTATAACCTGCCGCAGCGTATATATGTGGTCTACAGTGCTAAAGCCTTTTCGGAATCTGGATTGTTCGGGAGGCTGAAAATCGTCAAACCTGCGCGCCATACAATTCGTGATAACTCTTGAAAACAACTTGAAGAGATGGCTTAGAAGTGAGATGGGTCATTCTTCAGCCAGGCAATGTCGCCCTTCTTGAAGAAGAGCCACCACACCCCTGCACCTTGCCTGTGGCGTTTTCCCCTCAAATATGATGGAATCAAACAGCTTCTGAAGGGCCTTAAGTACCGGTTTTCCACCCGCCTTCAGGAGTTCGACCGTAATTCCGTCATCGCCCGGTGCCTCGTTATTTTTAAGCTGTTTCAGAGCCATCTTAATCTCGTACAGGCTGACGTCCGGGATGTCTTCGGTGTAGTGTCGGGTCAGTCTAGCTCTTGGGTCATTTGCTAAATCTACAACGGGTTTGCTGGTTGACGTGTACAACTGCCCATAGAATCTCTCGATCTCCCTCAGAAGCTCCGGTTTAGCGAATACGATGCTGCCATCGTCGGTCTTCAGTTTCGTGAGCTGGCTCTGCCCAATACCCAGATCTCTTGCAAATACCTTGAAGCCTTTATTCTGTTCAATTGGTTCTTTCTCGGTTTTAAAGCGGCGGAGGTCGCTTTTCAGGTATTAGAGATCCGTCTATTGAGCCGCCGATATTTCCACGCCTCGTCTGAAGACTGCGGGATAATCTCACGCCGCTGCTTCATGAGCTACCTACGAAAGAGACGATACTGTTAATGGTTATAGATGCGCAGTCTGGCATGTCAGACTTGACAAAACAGTCCCCTGTGGTATGAACAGTCTCCTGCAGTATGAAATGACAGGGGACTGTCATTTCTACATGAATGCTTAATAAAACAAAATCATTTAAACATATTAGATGAACCAAACAGATGTGGCTACATACTAGATAATCAATTATTTTAAACAAAGTGTTGTTAATAAAACTCTTAAATAGTAAAAAAAAAGGCTTACCAGTGGACTATTTCTACTAACGGCCGAGACGCGTGGTTACCATCAGACGCAATCGTAGTTAAAAAAAAAAAGCGGCTGCCCGCTTAGCTCTACAACCGAACTATGACACCGATTGCGTTCTGTTTCACAATCTAAATGTTTCATGCCAAAACAAAATTTGACTTCAGCACGGTGTTTAAATTTTAACAGGGAACTGTTTTAGTAATTTGAGGACAACAATCACACATAAATATGTTGATTAAATTTCTCTTTTAAAAATATAATTGTGATGTTTTTTTATGTATTTGGATTTTTTTTTTATTCTGTTATCAGTAAACTCACCCACAATACAGGAGAAATTCCTAGTGAGGGGCAAAGATAAAAACCAAAAAAAAAAACCAAAAAAGTAAATATGGGTAATAAGATTTGTAAAATTCTGGAAAAGGGACGTACCAGGAGTAAGATTTTTTACATAAAATTAGCTTGGGACAGCCATTTTCCTTTTAGTGGAGAACTGCCCACCAACTTTGTTGTTCGAGCACTAATTAGCACCAATTAAGAACTAATTATTTACCAAATATGGAAGCGATTGGCATTGGTTTGTTCCAGTAGTCACGGACATCATAACATTAGTATTACTGACCGTCTATAACTCAACTACAGGAGTTTAAAAATGTTTGTTACACAAACAAAAGGGACATTCCATTTCTAATTTAAAACCTCAAAATAATTCTTATTTCTTACTGCAAGACTAAGAAAATCCTTCACAGTCTGTACTGAACAAAAACTGTTTTTTTATAAAACTATTTTTCATTGTATTAATATTCTAATTGAACCTAACTATAATTCAATGAGGATTCTATTGTTGTAGGTAGCACAATAAAATATGTAGGTACTTTAACTTGATAAGATGAAGTCCTACTGTGTACTTTGATAGTTAAGTTTTTAATACTCTTTGGTACAATTTCTCTGTGTGAAATGGCCTTAACACACCTGCAGAAACACCTTCAGTGATAACCAGTCCTTAGGCTTTATTCCAAACTTTAAACATTTTTAAACAGCATAATAATATTTTCTTAGTAAAAGTATGACTGGACCACCTCTAGCTGAAGTTCCGCCACTGATATCTGAATACTTATTATTCCCATAAGAAACAGCAGGTTCCAAGGTTTGATGTCAAAAGATGGAACTGAAATAAGTTTTTAAGCAATTGAGAATACCACAATAGATAGAAACCGCAACCACCCACAATTAAAGCATAGAAATATATAGGAAACACTTACCTGAGTATGGTGGTCGTATAGTGCCCCGACGACCCGCCAGTGGCTACTACAGATAAATGTTACACTTATAGTTAACTTTTCATTACTGTAAAGTGAACGTTGAATTATAAGGCGTTAATTGTCAAATCTGTTCTACAAATTGGTTTCAATTAATTTAAAAAAAAAACATCTTACTTTCTCTCCTATGAAGGTAGGTACTCGGCACATTTTATCCACACTCATCATCATCTTCCTACCCTTGTCCCATGTTACTTGAGGTCGGCGCAACACGTTTTTTTTCTTCCAATCTCCACTATCAACCGTCATGTTTATTTCACATTTTATCCACACTAAATAATAATAAAAAACACAAATTACAAAAAGTTTAAAACAATTCACTGTTTGAGCGAAATCATTTTACGCGCGCTGTCATTGTAGGTGTCAGTGTCAACCAAGTGTCAACTCAACATTTTGTGCTGACTGAGAGAGATTGTTTTATTTTACCTAGCAGCACCAAGGTATAAAAACTATCTCTCTGGGGCTGCAGTCTCGACAGGCTGTACAATCTTAGAACATTTTACCATGCAACTAGGAGAAAATAATGTTACCAAATTGAAAGACTACCGTAATCTAGTAACAGGTCCTTCTCCTAATGCATTTTTAATTTTGTCGTATTATAAAATCATGTATCGCTGGTTTGTGAATACAGATGGCGTTTGCTGACGCTAACCGACTAAATTGAAAATAGATTGCAATATTACTACAACTTCACTGACGAATTGACTATTTTATTCTTGTTTCATTAAAGAAATTTGACATCGTTATGACTTAACGACCGATTTTTGTCGCTATCTATGTCGAGACTCACAGAGTACTTTTATATATAGGTATAGAGGCTTTACTCGAGTTTGTCGTTAACACATTTGTTGTTGTTGAATAACACATTGAATGCCTTCAAGAACAGACTGGATGATATCTCCAAATCTTAAGGGTAACAAATATTGTCTTCCATTCAAAATTCCAATTCCAATTTCTTGAAAAATAACAAAAACGACCGGCAGATTGATTGTTTGACAGCTTGCTTCATTGATGCAAGTAAAAAGTACAAAACAGGCTGTACAATCTTAGAACATTTTACCATGCAACTAGGAGAAAATAATGTTACCAAATTAAAAGACTACCGTAATCTAGTAACAGGTCCTTCTCTTAATGCATTTTTAATTTTGTCGTATTATAAAATCATGTATCGCTGGTTTGTGAATACAGATGGCGTTTGCTGACGCTAACCGACTAAATTGAAAATAGAATGCAATATACTACAGCTTCACTGACGAAGTGACTATTTTATTCTTGCTTCATTATACTCCATCAAATGAACGCCAAATGTTACCATTAATAAAATAAACATCCTGTTTAGTAGTTTATTTTATTATAATTGAACTAAATAAACTACCAAACTTTTTAAGTAAATTCGAAATACGCGTAATATATCAAATAAAATCATAAAATATGTTTTGAACAAATAAAACATTACTACTGGCATACATTTTAATGTAAGTGATACTCTAAATAAAACCTGCTAAATTGGTGTCGTAGTAGTTATTTTGTACTTTTTACTTGCATCAATGAAGCAAGCTGTCAAACAATCAATCTGACGGTCGTTTTTGTTATTTTTCAAGAAATTGGAATTGGAATTTTGAATGGAAGACAATATTTGTTACCCTTAAGATTTGGAGATATCATCCAGTCTGTTCTTGAAGGCATTCAATGTGTTATTCAACAACAACAAATGTGTTAACGACAAACTATATATTATTATTATTGTTTGACGAAATGTCGCTAAAAGCTAACATTACTAACAATAAAAGAAAAGATTTGATTCTATTATGTATGACCTACTACGACGACTGTTGCACCAATGCTTAGGCCAAAATAAATGACTATGATTATAATAATATGGGTTTAATTTTCAGCAGCCAAGTAATTCCTTAATTTATTCATATACGTTAGTCTATGAGTAAATTACGGGGTTAATAAACATAAATTACCTAATTTTAAAATAAAAACGTGCCTGGAAGCAAGAATGATGGTAGTCGTATACATCTACACAATTATATACATATCAGGAAAGTTGTAGGTTTGTGGATACAGATGGCGCCACCAAACGCTTTCCTTCTGAACCCGTTGAGTAAAGCCTCTATACCTATATATAAAAGTACTCTGTGGTACAAAATAACTACTACGACACCAATTTAGCAGGTTTTATTTAGAGTATCACTTACATTAAAATGTATGCCAGTAGTAATGTTTTATTTGTTAAAAACATATTTTATGATTTTATTTGATATATTACGCGTATTTCGAATTTACTTAAAAAAAATGGTAGTTTATTTAGTTCAATTAAAGTAAAATAAACTACTAAACAGAATATTTATTTTATTAATAGTAACATTTGGCGTTCATTTGATGGAGTATAATGAAACAAGAATAAAATAGTCACTTCGTCAGTGAAGCTGTAGTATATTGCAATCTATTTTCAATTTAGTCGGTTAGCGTCAGCAAACGCCATCTGTATTCACAAACCAGCGATACATGATTTTATAATACGACAAAATTAAAAATGCATTAGGAGAAGGACCTGTTACTAGATTACGGTAGTCTTTCAATTTGGTAACATTATTTTCTCCTAGTTGCACGGTAAAATGTTCTAAGATTGTACAGCCTGGTGCGAGTGTAGAATGGGAAACAGTGGAAGTGCAAAGTAGGCGTGGCACTCTTGCCACGATTAAGCGATGTTACGCTGACTTGGGCCTTGGTGGTTCTTAGACGTGTTCTAACATTGATTCGGGGAGCCTCCCGACAATTTTATTTTTGATGTGAAACATCTATAGCCGCACGTAAAACCGATTTCTGGCGTGGCGACGCATGCCGTGGCGACGCGTTGCCACGCTATATGATGGTATATATATACAGTCTATATGCAATTGGCGCGCAATTCGAAATTCAAATAAATTTTATTCGAAAGCCGTGTTCTTTTAATTTCAAATTCAGTCATTTGTTTTTAGATAATTTTTTGTTTTTGTGAAATTGTGGTAGTTTTTGGCGCCATGGATAAACTGAAAATTCGTACAATTTTCGAATATGAGTTCCTACGTGGACATACCGCTGCGCAAACAACACGAAACATTAACGACGTGTACGGGCCTAACACTGCTTGCATAAACACGGTCCATTATTAGTTCAATCGTTTTAAATCTGGAAATTTTGAGTTGAAGAATGAGCCTCGCGGTCGGCTGGTAACTATTGTCAACAACGACGAATTGAAGGCGGTAGTGGAAACGGATCCAACTAAATCTACGGCTGAACTTGCTGCGGGCCTTGGAGTTAGTGTCAAAACGACATTGAAGCACTTAATAAAGACAAACTACCATTAGCTTAGCTGGGGATTTCAATGTAAATTTTGCAAAAGATGAATCAACGCCACTAATTACGTTTCTCCAAGAAGAATTTCAATTGCAAATTAATAACAATCCAAGAGAACCTACCACCAGATACGGAACAACAATAGATGCTGTATTTATTAGATATCTTGATAATGTTATGTCCAATACTTTTGTAACATACTTCAGTTACCATCGACCAATTGTCACAGTAATACCGTCCTCAGAGGCAACATCGAATATAACTATTACCGAAGTCACTGATTAAACGAATTAAGTAGTCACGATTTGAAATAAATTCGTAAATTTTTGTATTTAATGAAAATAAATGTTTATTCAATAAAAGTCATCATAAGTCATAAGTCATCGTTATCTGGAAAAAAAATCGTAATATTTTATTTTATCATTATGACATATTTAGTTCCTATCACAATCTGTTCTTTTCTGCATATTAATTTTACAAAATAATGTCGATGTTTCACATCTGCCAGGCGTCCCGTGACGGCTCACATTTTTTTCCATATCAATGCCGTAATGTTCCATTTTGGAGTGTAAATTGACATTGGATATAAAAATAACAATAAAAAAACAAGCTTTTATTATTTGGGTAAAAAGAACTAATAAGTTAAAAATAATTTAATTCTTATAAGAAATATACCATTTTATAGGTACAGTAGCTTAGGCCCGCGGCTTCGCCCGCGTGGAGTTCGGGAACTGCCAACGAGGTCTTACTTCTGGGATAATAAGTAATCTATGTGTTATACCAGACTATAATCTATCTCTGTGCCAAGTTTCATCCAGATCTGTTCAGCCGTTCTGGCGTGATTGAGTAACAAGCCTCTATCCATGTAAACTTTCCCATTTATAATAATTTATTTGTAATATTAGTTTTCACTATTAAGTGAAATATTGGTTTGACATTGGACACTGGTGACGACAATCATAAGTCACAAGAAAGAGATCAAATGATTCATTAAGAATCTATTTGTAGACATAATACTTTTACATATTATTTAATATCAAGGTTGCGTATCACAAGCCAATGCGAAAATCGGGATATCACATAATATTTACAGACACGTCTACCTCAGAACAATTCTATCTACTTACTAATAGGTAAATACTCCCGCGCTCCGCACACACTGCGCAACACTGCGTGCCCTGCGCCCGTGTATTTGAGTTTCGAAACCCTATTTGACTCTGTTGAGGGATGATTTTGGAAAAACTGTGAAACACTTGGCTCATAATTTTAATTGAAGAGTGTGTACACCAATTCGCGAGTCAATCGACCTAGGGAATATTAAGTTTCACAGAAAATTAAACCCCCATTTCATCTTATTAGGGGTGGAATTTCGAAAAACCCTTTCTTAGTGGATACCTTCTCTTCACAAATAATACACCCTCCAAATTTCATGTCTCTAGGACCAGCGGTTTAGGGTGTGCGTTGATATACCAGTCACTCAGTCAGGAGTTTGATTGTTTTATGTTTATATGTTATTAACAAGTAATAAATTTAAAAACAAAAAATAAATATTGTGATTTTAACTTTTAGTATTTATGATTCGGGATTTACTACAGCGTAGTCCGTTCACATTCATAACATATTGGATTACATATGGATTCTAGGTCCAAAGTACTCACCAAGACGAATCAAACGAGCCCAAACTCAATGCGGTTACGTCGTTTTATCACGGAAATTCTATGGCCACCTTCCAGCTTCATCATCAAACCCCGGTTACCATTTAATTTTAGGACCAAAGTACTCGTCAAGACGAATCAAACGAGCCCAAACTCATTGGGATTGTGTCGTTTTATTACGGACTTCCTATGGCCACTTTAGCTCCATCATCAGACCCTAAATACCATCTAGAGACAAAGTACTCGTCAAGACGAATCAAACGAGTACAAATTCGATAGGGTTGCGTCGTGGCATTACAGAGTTCTTTTGGCCTCCTTCCAGCTCCTTTACCAGATTAGCTCCTTAACAAGATAGCTCCTTAACGATATACATATGCGTGCATAATTTCAGCTCAATCGGTTGAAGATAACTGCTTTAAAATTGAGTTGCAATTCCACCCGAACAAACATAGTTATATACATACATACTGTTTGCGCGGTTTTACATGTTTATTGGTGTACGTTTAACGCCAGCGGTTCTAAAACGAACGTCGCTTAGCATTTCCGCTGTTTTTTCTGTTTATGGTGTGGAGTGTCTATCGACAGATCTTGAACAATGATATTTGAGAACGATAGTTTTCGAGCGCATTTTTTTTCTTGGTTGGTTAATTCTGAAAATATGTGGTTTCATAAAAAGGACTTTCCTGGAAAATTGGTTTGAATAAGAATTGATTTTTAATTTTTAACATATGGAACTTTTTCGTAAAACAAATTAAGCTTTGCTGTTGAGTGTAAATATTGATTCAAAATATTGTTACTATTTTGTTTGGTGCAACAGAACCCTTTGTGCGCAAGTCCAACTCGCATTAAACTGTTTTTTTGGCTAGTTCTTAGTTTTCCGCTCCTGGGTAAAGGCCTCCCCCAAGTCATTCATTATGAGGAAAAAAAACAACTAACTTTTGGAGGCCACTGTACCGAAAGCCGTCTCTACCAAAAATACCACTAACTTTTTTTCATAACACACTTTATAAACTATTTACGTCAAAGAATTGTGACGTTTTGCTGTGCGTCACTGTCATCACAAATTTCATTGCCATCTGTCAGCCAGAGTGGCTACACCGAAGCAATAGTTTTTAAATCGTTGTGAAAACTTTACTCTGAAATACCAAGTAAATTATGTATGTTGGTAACCTTTAACGTGTTAAAATTGTATTATAATGGGTGGTAAATCAAAGCAGAGCCAAAGGACAAAAAATAATGTGAGAGTAAGTATAACCACGATTGGTACCATGTCGCAATTGCGGTGTATTGTTGTGCTATTACTCGGGCATTTCACCACGTAAATTCATTTATTAAGCTTCAGAGAATGTTTTAACTTGATGGAACATGTGTTCTTAGTAACCAACTTCTTTTACAATCGGTATTTTTTGCGAAAACGGATAAATATGACGAAATATTGAAGCAAGGACAATATTGTTTTCTTATTTTATCGTAGTACAGACATTCGGGCTCTGCTACTTTGTACTTATGAAAATTACTGTTTCAACATGGTGACTAGCTATAAATACATTCATAATTTAAATCAGAATTGCTACCCATTAATAAATGTATAACTACAATTTTAATGGGGGGCTTAGTATAATATGAGTTTTGTTTTTGTAGCCTTCCAGCAGCAGTCGGAGTGCCGAGCTGCTGAGCGGTGGGATGAGTCTAGATGGAGGGCTCATAAGCCTCGCCGGCGGGAAGCCCCTGCCACCTTTATTTCCGACATTAGCAGCCGCTAATTTGGAACAGGGCCTCAACCCTGAGTTTCAGATGTGTATCAAGAAGCTTAACAAAAAGGATCCCATCACTAGAGCTAAGGTTATAATTACAGATACAGATAGACTTACATAACGCAAGCATCACAATTTTGTATGAAAACCAACCATGCTATTTTTTGACTATCTATTATGACGTCACAACTGTGACAAGCACTATTTAGTGATGGGAAAACCAAATCGATTCAAAGACGCCGCCGATTGCGGCACCCGTCTGTACACATAAATATACGATTGAAACATATAACCAATTTTAGTTCTAGTGTTTACAAAAAGAAACGGAATTCTAACCTATTTTTATCTCTCTCTATCACTGAAGTTCGCCTTTGTACATACCATTTCTCAACAGGATGAATACTATTTATTAAGTAATAGTGTAAAGAATTATTCACAATCTTTTAAATTGATTTATTAATTGATTTTGTGACATACCAATGAGACAGGAAAATAAAAATGAAGTTATCGAGTTGTAACGTTGGTTGTTTGCTTGATCATCACTAATCAATGATTTTTTTAAGCTCTCTATTAACGACGTCATGCCATGTATTTTTTGGACTTTACGATGGTTCCGTGCCCTCAGAATTTTTATTTGTTTGCTTTTGCTGTTTGTCTTCAACAAAGCTTGCTTCCTCAAAATATATCGAACAACTAGTGCTATACTTCGTTGGGAACCAATCTTTCATTTCCCATCGCATCAATTCATTTTTCTTTTAAATAACCATCATGTGGAAAACTAAAAAATCACGAAACATTAGTATTTATTAAAATTGTCTCTGAAATCTGGTCGAAAGCGATTCTCGAGAATCGCTTTGTGCTGCGTATGATGAACAGCATCATCTGCCTAGCCTTTTCCCAACTATGTTGGGGTCGGCTTCCAGTCCAACCGGATGCAGCTGAATACCAGTATTTTACATGGAGCGACTGCCTATCTGACCTCCACAACCCAGTTCGTACTGGGTAATACGATACCCCTTGGTAAGACTGGTTGTCAGACTTTTTGGGCCACTGACTACCTATAACGACTGTCAAAGATCTACAAATGACACCCGGGACCAACGGCTTAACGTGCTTTCCGAGGCACGGAGGAAACTCGGTATGTAATGGGTGGTCACCCATCCACAGACCAACCTAGGCAAGCGCGGCTTAACCTAAATATCGATCCGAGCGGCTGTTATTACTTAGCCACGAGCTCCTCTAGCACTAATCGATAACAGCACTAATCGATAAAATTGACAGAAATATGACAAAAGCACTTGTACTACGAAACCAAAGCGATAAACGATAGTATCACTTGTTTCGATATTCACCACTTGTTAAAACAGAACGTCGCATCAACCTCTTCAAGTAAAGTTACGTTTCATTAGCTTAAGTCGGGCACGCGAAGTAGGTGCTCTTGCGTTATCTAGGTCTATCTATATTTATGGTTATAATAGTTTTGTATAAGCAAAAGAACATAAACGGAAAAATCTAATCTAATTCCTATCAGCAGCTTTCATTCAGCAATAATACAGGAGGTATTTTGAAAAACTGTCCTTCTCATAAAATCTTTTAACTCCTGAAAGCTTATCAGCACACATTTGCTGTATCATGAACTTTGTGCTTCATAATGAATACCTCTTTTTTTACTAGGTATGTGTAGCTAATGCTATTGTTATTTTATTATACCTGTTGGTTTAGCAATATCAGAAAAAAAAGCTTTTGCACTGCAGTGGGAAGAAGCAGGCTAATAGTAACAACATTGTTCCAGGCCCTCCATGAGCTGTGTGAACTTGTAAACAATGGTGATGTTGAAGATGTGGTAGCCGCCCTGCCCAGTTGGGCACACTTTTACAAGATCCTCACAGCGGACACGGACCGCAAAGTCAGAGAGATGGCACAGGTGTGGTAGCATCCATTCAAAACAAACAATATCATCTTCCTGCCTTTGTCTCATTCTACTTGGGGTTGGAGCAACACATTTTCTTCTTTCATTCTCCCCTGTCTGTCACGGCAACATTTACTTCTTTTTCACAATCACACAATCCATCCATCTTTTAGGCTGAGGTGTATCAATTATAGTACACCCACATTTCTCTAGTTATATTTACGTCTCATGTACATGAACTGCCCACATATCCAGATAAGTACTACTAAAACATTCCAGATGGGAAAGCAATAACGCTTTGCCCAACTTTAGAATCAAACCCAGAACCTCAAGCTTAGCAGTAGCCCTTGCGACCACTGGATCAAGGAGGCCCACATGATTGAAAATATGCCAGCAATATAAATATTGTTTAAAAATATATAATGTTTTAAAAGAACCATGCTGTAAACCAGCGGAGTCATCAACTTGTAATGTTTGTTCTAGGTGTGTCACGGCGCGATGGTGCGCGTGTGCGGGCGTCGCACGGCGCCACAGTTGAAGTCGCTGCTGCCTGCATGGCTACAGGCGCAGTACGACGACCACGCGCCTGCGCAGGCGCAGGCACATCTCTCGCTCACCGTAAGTTACTTAAATGTACTCATTTCAGACCAAGTCCATAGCTCAGAACAATTGGAGTTCTGGCAAATATAATGGGTTGAATTTAGAAATGTTGCAGTAAGGGTAGGTACCTTCTTAATTTTTTTTTTGTTCATTTTGGGACAGTCTGGTCTTCCATCTATCATAAAGCCACGTTGACACGGTCAGAATATGCTCGTACCGAGTGGACCTAGATACCTACTCTGACGCAACTCATATTGTGGCAACCCATAATCCGAGCGCACTCGGACCACGGCGTCCGATCCGTGTAGACTCGGACCGTGTCCTACTTTTCCGAGTTAGCTCGTTTACGAGTAGGGAGTAGTAGTATAATAAATAATAGTAGTTCTCCTTTTGCCAGATGCCTTTATCTTTTTCCCGTCTTAGCTCTTCGATTAACATGGCTGCGACAATTTCAGTGCTACTTCGCACAAAATCCGACATTTTTCGATGTTGACCGTGAAAAATATAGTATTATTTTCAAATATACACCTACCACTGCTTGTCTCTGCATCACCCAAAGGTTGACTGGTAGAAAATGCCTATGGCATTAAGCCCGCCTCTGTACTTTTGTGCTTGAAGTGTTAAATAAATAAATAAATTAATAAAAATAATTTCAGAATTAATAAAATGTTCCGAGTGAACTATGTCAATATCAACAGCTATCGTATCGCCATTACTTGTCCATGTTGTTACACTTCTGGGCAATGGCCTCTGTACCTACCCATCTTCCACCTCACTCTGTCCAAAGCTGCCAAAAACCAATCTTGTTTTACCATCACTCATCTTGTTTATCACCAATTTGTTATTCATCCATTTAAATTCTGACGCTATTTAGATTTCCATTGATACGCTAAGAAGAAGAATTAAAGTACGTATTTATTTCAAGTAACATATACTAATTAGCCCCGTCCCCAAAAGAGAAAGCAGGTATAATTTTCATTTAGATAGGAGGCATCAAAACCCTAGGTTCGGTTGGCCCATCCTTGCCACCAAATGGCACGATAGTGAACAGACTAAAATGAAACCACGTACATTGTCAACAGAGCACATTTCCTGACAGCAAGCTTCCCGAAGTGATCTCATTCTGCAAAGCTGAGGTGATGGCGCATCTGCTTGATAACCTCATCGGAAATACTGAAGCGATCGTCAACAAGAGGTTCGTTGATTATAAGTTGAATTAAAAAAAAAACTATACCAATTACCACAGAGCCCTTAATTTTTTAGACTGGGAACACAAAGTTTAAAAAAGTAACATTGCTGCAGAGTTTAGTTAAATCAGCAGAGTTTTACAAATTGTGTCACAGAGAAACCAACTGGAACACTGAAAAAATAATCTATTCCAAAAGTCGCATGTTCCCACAGAATAGAGGACTTGGAAGAACGTCAGCTCGTGATGAATCGCATAACGACGAGCAGCCTGCAAGGCCTGCAGTACTTCTGCGTACACCTGCCGTCCGCGCACAACGCGTGGCTGTGGGAGCAGCTGCACCCGCTGCTGCAGGCGCCCGGATACTGGAAGCTGGCACAGACCTCGCCGCAGGTCAGGTATGAGGCAATCAATCAATCTTTATTTATGAACACAAGTATTACAATAAAGGTCTTATGTATACATTTTAGTCGCGCTCTATGTCCTACCAATGAAATTGCTGTACAAATTATTAGTTTTTTAGTAATAAATATGAAATTTTAAACTATCATGGTCACTAACATTATTATTACCACAAGAAACGGGATATTTACCATGTTTACTGTTTTCATTTGAGTTCCCGATACTCGCGAAAAAAAAGTTCTCTAGCGGACACAGTGAGTTTCGTGTGTCGGGAACAGAATCGAGTTGCTAGTGACAGTGGTAGCGGTACTGAGTGCAAAAATGAATAAGAAAGAGGGTAGACCGATTTGTTTGCTCATAAACACCGAAAAACATTATTCGTGATTGCAACAGCGCCGAAATATCGGAAACTCAAAGAAAACAGTAAACATGGTAAATATCCCGTTTCTAGTGTTAATAATAATAAATTTGTTTTGTTTTCTTTTGTTTTTAAAAATATTAAATATGTGTTAGATAAGAGAAAGAATGAATAAAGGAATGAAAACATGAATTCATACAATTAAGTCAAGTTCCAGTAAATAATGTCAATTAAATGTCATCATCATCTGCCTAGCCTGTATAATTAAATGTATTATTAATAAATAATTAAGGCATGTATTTAACGCAGCGGCAAACTAATCTGATTTAGGGTTTTAAGGCGTTCCCAGGGGGCTTCAACATTGTATACTTTTAATGCACCGCTGCTGCGTGTGTGGGGTCCTTTCACAGCCGCACAACTTGTACATTTGCGACACCAGTCCTCCACATCATCTCGACAGTGGATCCAGTAAAATCGCTCTGGGATCTTCAATAAAGTCCTTTTTTCAAACCCCATATGTCCTCCTGAATATCTATCGTGATAGAGCTGTAGAACATCCGTTTTCCCATTTACGGCACAAGACACCATCCTGGATCAGCTAGGAGGAGCTCGTGGCTAAATAATAACTGCCGCTCGGATCGATCTTTAGGTTAAGCCGTGCTTGCCTAGGTTGGTCTGTGGATGGGTGACCACCCATTACATACCGAGATTCCTCCGTGCCTCGGAAAGCACGTTAAGCCGTTGGTCCCGGGTGTTAGTAGATCTTTGACAGTCGTTAGGTAGTCAGTGGCCCAAAAAGTCTGACAACCAGTCTTACCAAGGGGTATCGTATTACCCAGTACTAACTGGGTTGTGGAGGTCAGAAAGGCAGTCGCTCCATGTAAAATACTGGTATTTAGTTAGACTAGAAGCCGACCCCAATTTAGTTGGGATTAGGCTAGGCAGATG
Source organism: Noctua janthe (assembly GCA_910589295.1). NCBI lineage: Eukaryota > Metazoa > Arthropoda > Insecta > Lepidoptera > Noctuidae > Noctua > Noctua janthe. The sequence goes on from OU342562.1 coordinate 18,279,183, forward strand.
ATGACACCATCCTGGATCACCAAGCTGTTCCATTGTGCCCAATAACTCTTCGTGATGGAACTCATCGCTTCCACATCACTCCACTTGGGTTTAGTAGCACCAGCTTTGATCCACTCGAAGATCGGATGATGTACGAGTCATTTTGCTGAGCCTGCTGTACGGTTTCCTTCCATTCATCGCTGAGATCCGTTCTCAACATCCTCATGGGCACTACTTCCTTAGTCTCCTGTCTGGAACAGTCTTTAGGCCAAGGTTTTCTTGACAGTGCCTCTTTGTTACCGCGAGTTCTGCACTGATTCTGGGCAGTCATATCAGCCGCCTTTCCCTGCTGGGATTGATCTTTTCTTGGTGTGCTTTGATTTTTACAGTTTGACCGAAGGTGACCCCTTTCTCCACAAGTGTAGCACCTAGGGCTGTACCCTTACGGACGCTGGCGTACAGATGATGTCACAACTGCTTTTGGACAGCTTGACCGAAGATGATCTCTTTCTCTGCCAGTGTAGCAGCTAGAGCTGTACCTTTGCGCACGGTCTTTGTTCGATGGTCTTGTCTCACTGCTTCTACTTCCAAGGCATGGGCCAAGGCCTCTTTCAGTGTCTCATGATGCCCAAGTCGCATAGCGGCTCTAACTTCCAAGTCGCGTATTCCATCGGCGAACGCCTGTACCAATTTTCCAGTGATGAGTGCAGGGGCAGACCGGTATGCTTTTCGAACCAGATTCTTAGCTTCCAGAGCCCACTGCTGTAGGCTTTCAGCACCATGTTGAACACGATCCTTCAACTTAGCACGAACCACGTGCTCCCGTATCTGGACTCTAACGCCTCTAGCAGTTGCAGGTAAGTCACATCCTTGCCGAGTGCTTTAAAAATGGTGAGGGCCTGCTCTCGGAGGCCCAAGGTGAGCGCGGTCATGGTTTGTGGTTTGGTCCATCCATTCGCCTTCATAACGGCCTAAAATTGGATTTTATAGGCCGACCACGAAGACCCTACCCTACCTACCTATGAAACCTAGGGTAGGTTAGATAGGTAGGTATGTAGGTTAGGGTAGGTAAATAGGGTAAGTAGGGTTGGTAGGGTAGTGAAGATAGGGTAGGAAAAGTTGCATTGCAACGCATGCCAGGCACAGCTAGTTGTAAAATAAAAAATAGCTTTTATTTCCTCTGACCTTCTCAATACGTAAACATAAATAAATACTATTATTACGTCTAAAGGTTGTCCTAACCTACCTATCAAACCTACCCTACCTACCTATCAAACCTACCCTACCCTACCTACCCACCTACCTGCGTGACATGAGCTGTCAATTGCGGAAATTGCCAAACCTAATTTATTTAAGATCAGGTCTAACTTCGAGAAAGAGGTCAATCGTCGAATCCGTCTTGGCTGGGCAGCGTTCGGGAAGTTGCGTGGTATCTTCTCGTCCAACTTACCGCAGTGTCTCGACGAAAGTCTATTACCAGAGTTTGTTGCCAGTAATTACATACGGGACCGAAACGTGGTCGCTCACAATGGGCCTAATCAGAAGGCTTAAAGTCACCCAAAGGGCAATGGAGAAGGCTATGCTCGGAGTTTCCTTGCGTGATCAAATCAGAAATGAGGACATCCGCAAGAGAACCAAAGCTACCGACGTAGCCCAAAGAATAGCCAAACTTAATTGGCAGTGGGCACATTGCTCGCAGAACGGATGGCTGATGGGGCCGAAAAGTTCTGGAGTGGCGACCGCGAACCGAAAGACGCTGCGTTGGAAGGCCTCCCACTAGGTGGACCGATGACCTGGTGAAGGTTGCGGGGATCCGCTGGATGCGAGTCGCACGGGACCGGTCAATGTGGCGACACTTGGTCCCAAGTGTCGCCATATTGACCGGTCCCGCAGTGGACGTCTTTCGGCTAAAATAATGATGATGAATTTATTTAAAATCTTTTTTCTCGAGAACTTTTAAGATATTTTAATAGATATTCTGCTATTCGGGACGGAGACAAATACAACACATCAAAAACCATGAAAATCGGTCCAGCCGTTCTCGAGTTTAAGTGTTCGAACAAGCCCGACTTTGTTTTATATATTAAGAAGATATTATGCTGCCTTCGATAAAATACATCGGAGGTGGCATAGACTGTAATGTTAATGTCGGTCGTGTGTGCGGTGCAGGGCGGCGTGGTTCGGCGCGACGGGGCGCCTGGTGGAGCGCTACCGCGACGTGTTCGGTAAGCAGCACGGCGCGCGCTGTCTGCGCGTCCTGCTGCAGGCCGCGCGGGACACCAGCGCGCCGCTGTGGACCTGCCTGCTGCAGCTCATGCACAACGTGCAGGTAACTGTCACCGTGTCAAGCAGCACGGCGCGCACTGTCTGCGCGTCCTGCTGCAGGCCGCGCGCGACACCAGCGCGCCGCTGTGGACCTGCCTGCTGCAGCTCATGCACAACGTGCAGGTAACTGTCACCGTGTCAAGCAGCACGGCGCGCACTGTCTGCGCGTCCTGCTGCAGGCCGCGCGCGACACCAGCGCGCCGCTGTGGACCTGCCTGCTGCAGCTCATGCACAACGTGCAGGTAACTGTCACCGTGTCAAGCAGCACGGCGCGCACTGTCTGCGCGTCCTGCTGCAGGCCGCGCGCGACACCAGCGCGCCGCTGTGGACCTGCCTGCTGCAGCTCATGCACAACGTGCAGGTAACTGTCACCGTGTCAAGCAGCACGGCGCGCACTGTCTGCGCGTCCTGCTGCAGGCCGCGCGCGACACCAGCGCGCCGCTGTGGACCTGCCTGCTGCAGCTCATGCACAACGTGCAGGTAACTGTCACCGTGTCAAGCAGCACGGCGCGCACTGTCTGCGCGTCCTGCTGCAGGCCGCGCGCGACACCAGCGCGCCGCTGTGGACCTGCCTGCTGCAGCTCATGCACAACGTGCAGGTAACTGTCACCGTGTCAAGCAGCACGGCGCGCACTGTCTGCGCGTCCTGCTGCAGGCCGCGCGCGACACCAGCGCACCGCTGTGGACCTGCCTGCTGCAGCTCATGCACAAACTGCAGGTAACTGTCACCGTGTCAAGCAGCATGGCGCGCACTGTCTGCGCGTCGTGCTGCAGGCCGCACGCGACTCCAGCGCGCCGCTGTGGACTTGCCTGCTGCAGCTCATGCACACCGTGCAGGTAACTGTCACCGTGTCAAAGCAGCCCGGCGCGCGCTGTCTGTGCGTCCTGCTGCAGGGCGTTGATGTCAACTCTCTGTATCCTATTAGTCAGGTTCATACCTGACTAAGGTAAGAAGATCCAGAGCGCTGTTCCGGATTCCATAGTGGTGGAGTTTCCTGATTAACGTTTTATGAAGAACGCAATCATATGCCTTCGACAAATCGCAAAAAATGCCCAAAACATCGCATTTCAAAATCGCATCTTAAAAGTTCTCCACTGGCATCAGTAGTTAAACAACTCCTCGTAAAACCGAACTGTTTGCTATGTAATAATTTATGTTTATTAAAAAATGGCTTCGGTTTAAACGCCTACCAGAAATGCACCTATTTTACTACCAATAAATTCGAAATACTTGCCAGAATGGATAAATACTCACTCAATTGTATTTCCTGAAGTATTGTAAAAATGAAACTATTTTCCTTTTTATTCTATGCTCTAAAAATGTATAAACGTCTTTAATGTTAATTTCAGACCAAATATTTCATATTATCGCTAAATAAATGTTACGGATATTTTATTTCACGACTTTCAATTTAGTCATTTTTGCTGAAGTAAAAAAGCTAACGTTCGATCGTACATTTTTTTTAAATACCAAATATAATATCGCGTATTACAAACACATGTAACTTACTATTGTTTTATGAATTAGATTAAAATATAACAACATAGCCAAATAAATATGTCACTCTCAATATTACTGCAACACATGACTAAGGCAGGAGCTCGTGGCTAAATAATAACAGCGGCTCGGATCGATCTTTAGGTTAAGCCGCGCTTGCCTAGGTTGGTCTGTGGATGGGTGACCACCCATTACATACCGAGTTTCCTCCGTGCCTCGGAAAGCACGTTAAGCCGTTGGTCCCAGGTGTCATTTGTAGATCTTTGACAGTCGTTAGGCAGTCAGTGGCCCAAAAAGTCTGACAACCAGTCTTACCAAGGGGTATCGTATTACCCAGTACTAACTGGGTTGTGGAGGTCAGATAGGCAGTCGCTCCATGTAAAATGCTGGTATTCAGCTGCATCCGGTTAGACTGGAAGCCGACCCCAACATAGTTGGGAAAAGGCTAGGCAGATGATGACATGACTAAGGCAGATAATAAAATGAATCACCAGTAGGAAAATTAAAAATCAAAAGTAAAATGAAGTTATGTTTTATTATATTATGTATAGGTACTTATAAGATTAATAGATATAAATATACTATATAGGTACTGATAAGATTAATTAATACTTAAAAAACATATGTACAGACGCTAGCATATCATAGTACAATCTATCCAACTTTATCGCTAAAGGATTAAGTTGGTTGATTGAGAAAGTTTGACAGTTTCGGGAAGCTTGATGTGCTGGCGTTTGTACATATGTTTTATCAATGGCACTTTAAGGAACAATAGTTTTAATCAGTCAATTACAGAAACTTCTAAAAAATGATTTGTTATTATTTTTATGAGCCTGATTTGTCCCACTGCAGGGCGAAGGCCTCCCTTCCCTCTTTTTATTTATCTCTGTCTTTGGCTATTTGGGCCCAGTCCTTTTGACAAGAGTCCAACACGTCACGCCATCACCTTCTGGGCCTACCGCGTCGCCGGGTTCTGTTGTTCGGAACCCAATCTGTTGCCACTTTGGCCCAATTTTGATGCCACATGCGGCAGATGTGGCCTGCCCAGTTTCATTTTAATTTGGCGGCTGTGTTGCAAACGTCAGCGATTTGGGTCTTGGATCGAAGTGTCCTGTTCCGTATACGGTCATAAACTTTTACTCCTAGTATATTTCGTTCCATGGCTCGCTGGCAGACCCCGAGTGCGGACTTATGACGCTTCGTTAATGACCACGCTTGCGGTCCATAGGTGAGGGTGGGAAGGATGCACGTGTCCATGAGTTTCCTTTTGAGGGAAAGTGAAAGTGATCCCGTCATGAAGTGTTTCATCGACCGATAGCTCTTCCAGGCGTTTTCGGTGCGTCGAGCGAGATCTTTATCTTGCCTCGCCTGGAAGAAGACTATTTGGCCGAGGTATATATACTCATGGACCTACCTTCATACCGCCTTCATACCATATGCCTACTTTGCATTTCGTGCTAATTGTCATTAACTTCGTTTTCGTCATGTTCATTTTGAGTCCGACCTCGAGGCTGGAGAAGCTCAGTTGTTTAAGCATGACGCCCAACTCAGCCGCTGAAGACCAGAAAAGGACAATGTCGTCGGCGAATCGAAGATTGGTAAATCTTTTTTCCCCAACGACAATGCCCTTGTCCCGCCAGGGTGCATCTAACTATTGGAAAATTTCTGCAAGGGTCGCAGTGAAGAGTTTAGGAGATAGCGGATCGCCTTGTTTCACTCCTTTTCGGATTGCAAAGGTGCCAGTGGTGTTTAACCGTATGGCATCTGTACTATTGAGATAAACTAGTTCTAGTAATTTAACATAGGTGGGTTCTATTTCTTGTTTATAGAGTATTTTGAATATGGCTTCATGTGAAAGACTGTCAAAAGCTTTAGAGTAATCTACGAAAGCAAGGTATAACGCCAAATTAAATTGTTCGTGTTTTTCAATCAGCTGATTCAGGGAGTGCAGTTGATCGCTGGTGGATGGGCCGCGGCGAAAACCAGCCTGTTCCGGAGGTTGGTGGAGGTCTAATTGGTCGGTTTTACGGTTTCCCAGAACTTTGATGAAGGGTTTGTACAAGTGAGAAACAAGACTAATAGGACGGTAATCGCTTAGATCGGATTTGTCTCCTTTTATGTAGTAAAATTATGTTGGAGTGACAGTAACATTTTTTTATTTTCTAAAAAACTAAAAATTAAAACTAAATTTAATTCAACAGAGGTTTTTTAGGTTTAGCTGGCCGCCGCCTCTTTCTCTTCTGGTTGGTTGGTGGTTTCACATACTTCAGCCTGATTGCTAAACCCAACAAACGTTTACAGATATAATGTTTCAAGAATGTAGGACAGTTACATCTACGGGTTAGCCAATCATCACTGTTGGTGGCCTATAATCGTTGAAACTTTAAATAAAGGGAAACGACTGTAAACTTAGTTTGACAATAATATATTTTGGATTCAGGTTGGATAATTTGATTACACTAACGCTATTTAGAACTGTAATTTTTGGTATTAATGTTACTATTTCAAGTAAACAATATTTGGTGAGAATTTATCAATTTTGGTAATCAAAAAGAATATAAATATACACTAATCAGAATAATTGTACGTGTTGACGTACAATTATTCTGATTAGTGTATATTTATTTTGGAACTTAAAACGTTGTTCTTTAGGCACTTCGGTATAGAGTGGGTTTAATTTATAAGAAGTTAATAAATATTACTTGGTACTTAGCCTTAGGGTCTAAGTTATTTTGGTGAGCATTTAAATTGTACCCTTAAAAAATCTTTGCAATTCGCAGTTCTGGAACTAATTTCTCAAAAGTTTTATTAAAAGTAGGTAGTACTAAAATAAGTCTACAATTTGTGGGGTCTGATCTACTACTTACTTTTAATTGAATTTTACTATTTTTCAGATACATTCGGTTCGGTTGAGTTGGTTTAGTTTGGTTGGAGAGTTGCGTGTACAAACATGACACGTGTTTCTATATATACTTTGGTTTCAGGACTGGCACACCTATTTGGATAAGAAAGAATTACTCGTCAAACGGATATTAGATGTTTTAGAAAACGGTAAGTTTTGAACATTGTTTGATCACAGATTTTATTCAAAAACTTTAATACATTGATTTGGTACCTAACATAATTACAAAATTACTTGTATTCAGGTGGTTGGGGTGACGCGAGGCATCTATCCACCATGCTGCTACCGCTATTAGCATATTTACCTCAAGACATTTTAACTAAAGACTTCTACGAATCTTTCTTCAATGCTATGTTTGTTGGGTAAGATATTAATATCAATTCATGTTAAAACTGTATTTACCTCGACATGGAATAGGTACATAATATTTATTGCCCTTTCAGTTTAGAAAAGAAAAACATATTGAACTCAAAAAGTGAACGTCAGGCGTGGATCACGAGTTTGGCGGAATGTTTGCGATACCTGTCCATACAGCAGAATGATTTTGTGCTGGAGATCGTGAGTGGCGTGCACCGCACGTGGCTGGCCTGCGTGCTGGCCGCGCAGCACGACGGCCAGACCAAAACTAACCTCATCAAGTGTTCCGCAATCAACATGGCCTCACTCGTCAAATATTGGCTCAAACAATCCAAAGAAGAAAACAGTGAAAAATACGACCAACTCAACAGAAACTTTTGGCAAAACGTTGGCTCCACAGTTCTGGCACAAATTGACAAATCTGGCACAGATCATAATGAGATAGGGAAATTAATGGAGGGACACATCCTACTTTTGCAAACTTTGAAGACGACGTTCTCACAAGAAGTGAAGAAACAGCATAGCATTAAGTTCGATGGTGACGCGCCAACTGTGACCGAAAAGAGCGCAATAGTGACGCAGCATTGTGACGCGTCGGTCGTGGAACGGTATAAACACAATTTAGAGGATGTGGTGCACAAGATCTGTGCGCAGTATTTGGACAGCGCCGAGAAGAAACAGATATCGAACGCTATCGTGACACCCGTCATCACTTTGCTGGTGGAGTTCGACAGCAAGCAGCTGTTCCTGGCGCTGGCCAGACAGTTCGATGTGGACAGCGTGTACCTGCTGTACATCAAGGTGTTCCGGACCTGGCTCTCCGGCGACACCATGCGCTGCAAGACGGTCGTGGATATCGTGTTCCTGCTGATGAAGTACTTGACTGAAGAGGAACAAGACGCTATGTTTGACACCTTCCAACAGGTAATTTTAATATTAATTTTGTTTTTATCATTCATTGATTTGATGTTTTTTTTTTTTCAGATAGCTAAATTATAGACAAATGCTTGTTTGTAACCTTGTCTCGTGGCTAAGTATTATTACTTACGTACGGGTTGAATTTTAAGGATAATCAAAACTCCTAGGTCTACGGATGGGTGTGGTGTAACATGTTTTCCGAGGCACGCAGGCGTGTCTCGGTAAGCACGTTTCAGTATCCCGGCTGTCATTTGTGGATAATTGAAACATCGGTGTACTAATCGCTAGACTGGAAGCTGACCACAACATCATCGTGACGTATGACGACGGTGTGTGATTTTGAATCATGAACGTTGTGAGTTTTATTCGTATTCTGTTAATGAACACAGTGATCCCTCCAGTTCCCTCCGGCGGCGCTGGAGTGGTGCGTGTCGGCGTGCGTGCGCCACCCGCACGTACGCGCGCGCGCGGCGCGGCGCTGGCTGCGCGCGCGGCCCGTGCGCGCCGGCCTGCGCGCGCTGGCCGCCCGCGCCGCCGCGCACGCCGACGCGCCCGCCGCCGCGCTGCTCCTCGCCTGCCTCACGGACGAGCCCGGCGGAGGTGCGTGCTCCCACGAGACTGGTCTATTTCTAATACACAAATTAGCAGCCGTGTACTATGACCCCGTGTTTCAGAGCTGCTGGTGAGCGAGGACAGTGTATCCGATGTGCTGAGTACGGTGTGCGGCGCCATATCGCAGCCGCACAGCGGTACGCTGGAGGCCAGCGCCGCGCTGGCTGCGCGCCTGGTGACGTCGCTGCAGGAGCACGCCACGCCGCACTACGCGCTGCTCGTGCTGCAGCTATTCCGCCTCAACATACTCGTGCCGGTAACTGCCACACTGTATCTACTGCTACGTAGTAACGTTAGCAGCACGCAACCGAGCTGCTGAAGTAGGCCCACACAATAAAAAATAAGTCATAAAAAGAATCCTCTACTCCTCTATGAAACGTGTTCTAAAGTATCCAATCTCGTATTTCCCAGAGGGGGGACAGCAGACTGTCAGTGGACACGTGGTGCGAGATCCGCTCGTCGTGGCAGGACGGCGCAGCGGCGCTACCGGACGCGGACCGGACGCGGTTCCTGCAGCAAGCCGCCGAGTTCCTACACGACCAGCTGTTCCAGACGTTAGTACCGATGTTGTTCTATGTAAAGGGTTTTGGTTTCCGCACTTAGTCCTTAAAGTGGACCATTGAGCCATGGTGGCCGTTACTCTAAGCAGCACACCTCACTCCAGAAGCAGATCAAACTTCTCGGTGTTCTCAGCACATCCGCAAGAGATCTTGGTGTTCCAAAAGTCTCCTCGCGGATCTGGGTGACGCCGGTGCACTCGAGGAGTACGTGCGCCACCGATTCCTCCGCCTCCACGCACGTTCTGCATAGAGGACTTACAGTGGTACCTAGGATGTGGAAGTGTTGGTTCAGTGAGCAGTGTCCAGTAATGGTCGCCGCCACCAGTCGTAGGCTATTTCATCAGGCGCAGAAGCCGCTCGGTCAGCTTCCTATCCAGGGTAGGCATAGCTTCCTTGGATTGCTTACACCCTGGTGTCGGGGTCCACCATTTCTTCGCTTGTGTTTGAGTGTGATCCTTTAATCAACTTCTGAGCTGCTTGAAAGGAAGGGGCACAATGGGTTCGGGTCCCTTCTGGCGAGTTCATCAGCTGCATCGTTTCCAAGTGATCCACTGTGTCCTTTGATCCAGTGTAGTGTGGGTGTCATAGAACTATGCCTATGACTGTATATGTAAGTAGCCTAACTCTATATATTTAATGTTTAGGGATATCTGCTGTCACTGTAAGGCACAGCAATCCCTATTATATGAGCACTGCGCTAGCCGGTTATGAAGTCTCTGGATTTATGTAAATAAACGCCCGTTTAGTACCGAATTAGTTGTATGTGTCCCTACAAATGGTTTGCTAATAAATATGAGTATTATACATCAATTCGTCTACTCAATTACACCTATCCCTACATGGCGACGCTGCCTTCGGGCAAGCCGTACTGTCACCGTGTTGCGGTTTAGTACCGTAATTCGTTCTAGGGCATTATGGCATTCTAGTATTAGTCTCGACGTGATCTGGTGTCTCATTAAGGATTGAAGAAGTGAGGCACTGTCGGAAAGTATACGAATATGGGTATCCGTAACTTCCCTGACACTCTGCTTGATAGACAGAGTTAGGCATTCCCAGGGGTCTGGATATTTTAATGTTTAGGTCGTCGGAAAAGACTCCGACACCTGTCCCGTCGTCGGAGAAGACTCCGACACCTGTCCCGTCGTCGGTTTTTGATCCATCAGTGTAGATCCTTAGCTCCTTTGGACCTGAGTAGTCACACATCTCCGCTGTGAGCTCTATGTTGTAGTGTTTTTGAAAGCAGTTCGTCTTCAGGGTTCTGTCGCTGGGTGACGCTATCATGGGCTATTGTTTGATTGCATCATCTTTCAAGCGTGTATGTTTGATTCTGGAATCTTTACTTTGGGTGCCGGATATTTCGAGCCTGAAAGTCGCTAGGGCCGCCTCCTTTCTTACGACGAGATGTAGAGGTGGTAATCCCAGCAACACCTGTAATGCGACAGTGGGTGATGTTCTCATGCTACCGGTGACTGCAACGCAGGCAAATCTTTGTAGCTTCTCGAGATCCCTCATGGCTGTGCTCAGGTTGCTGGGCCACCAAACTAAAGAGGCGTATGTGATGATTGGTCGGATGACTGTGGTGTTTTGCCAGTAGGTGATTTTGGGGCTTAGGCCCCAATTCCTGCCGAGCAGTCTTTGGCGTTGCCATAGGGCTATGCTGGCTTTTGTTGTTGTGTGCTAAGCAGGCTCGGTAGATGACAACCAGCCACGGCGTAAGGATGTCTAGTACCCATTGCAGCAGATCTGGGAAAACTGACTTTTGTTTGTTTGATTATTTTTTTTTTGTCACCGACTTCTGAAGGTAAAGTTATTTTTCACTTTTCTGTGTTTTTGAAGTCGGCTTTATTTTTTGCAAAAAAGATTTTTTCTATTTTTCTATTTTTAGTTGTAATATCCTGTACAAATATTTGCTAAACATTTATTTTACATTGTCAACAATACATTTCATGGTAATAGGCGTATCACCAATAAAATGGAAGTTAATGTACCTAACCGGGTCTGGGTGGTATCTGGGTGGGTACCCAGATTGCTACAGTCAGAACACAGTATTACCTCAGAGCATACAGCCGTTATACTATGTTATGTTATTGTGTAAACAATAAACATCCAAGCGATTGCAGCAATCACGACAGATTTGCTGTCTACTATTGAAGAGTTCCATTGTATAACTCCGAAGATCAGCTTCACCAAATTTAAACGGGACCACCGCGGAATAATATTCTTCCAAATTAAAAGAAAATCGTCGAAATAGGTTCACAATTGTCGAAGATATCGATAATATAAAATTTGGAGACTCCCCTTGATTTCTCCAAAATCCCATCATTAGATCCTGACCTGATGACCATGGGACCACATGGAAAGATACTGTTTCAAATAATGCCCATAAAATTTGAGGGTTGCCCTTAATTTTAATTTTAATTTTACTGGGATTCCATCATCTGATCTTGACTTATACCTTCCATCATCAGCTCAGCAACATGAGATGATGATTACCGAGCACAAATATCTGAATTGTGTTAGAAAGTATATGAAAAACATTGTAAGTACCTATAAAATTTAAGGGGTGCCCTCGATTTCCCTGGGATTCCATCATCAGATTCTGATTTTGGTGACAATGGGACGACCTCATTAGTATAGGCTTTCGAATAAAAAAAGACTCATGACAATCGGTCTACAATTGGCAGAGAAATCGGTGAACACAGGTAATGAAAAAAAAAATACATACAGTGGAACATAGAAACTCCTCCTTTTGTTTAAGTCGGTTAAAAATTGACCAAGGAGTTTTGGTGAAACATTAGTGAACCGTTAACAATACATGTCATGGCTATAGGCTTATCCCCAATGAAATAGAACTTAACATACCTATTTGTTGAAATGTGGGTGTACTGTAGACTGTACTCATCTCAGAGCATTCAAGCGTGATGTTATGTTATGATGTTGTGTAAACACTGAATATCCAAGCGATTGCAGTCATCGCGACAGATATGCTGTCTATTATTGAAGAGTTCCATTGTTAATCTCCGAAGATCAGCATCAGATCTTCACCAAATAAAAAATGGGACCACCGCGGAATAATATTCTTCCAAACAAGAAAAAATCATCAAAATCGGTTCACAATTGGCGAAGATATCGCTGAACATACACCCAAAAAAAAAAAATCTGTTGACCTGAAAACCTCCTCTTTTTGGAAGTCGGTTAACAAAAGATTTTCATGTAAAGACTCGACAATTACCTTTGTGTAAACAGAAGAGTGCATTCACACGGCGTATTTTATACGCACCGTCAACGCGCGTCTCACGAACGCGCGTTCAAGGCGCTGTAATATGAGATTCTTGCGTTTGTATCGATTCAAATGCGCGTTCAAAACGATATAAACGTGCTCGAAAAGCGCGTTCGCATCGTGTCTATATAGCCGCTTCTGCTCGTACACACGGTGTATTATTTTCTTCGCGTAGATGACGCGCATTTCACGAAGGCGCGTTTACGACGCTACTGAATTTCTGAACGTTTGCTTAGGCTGCGACTCGAATCTCGTTTAAAACACGTTTGATGTTATCAGCGTCTATACAATACGCCGTGTAAACAGGCTGTAATTTGTAGTTAGTCTTGTATCGTATTATTTTCCATTCCAGCATGGAAAAGCTGGACATCACGAAAATCGAGAACATCGTGTCTCTTTGCCCGCACTTGTTCAACCGTTGCGACGAGGCGGACGCGCCCGATGACGTCACGGCCATGCTGGCCTTCCCCGCGCAGGTGTTCGCCTTGCACGGCGCGGAGACGCTCCAGGTGCAGGCGCGCGCGCTGCGGCACGAGTGCGTCACGAGCCAGCTCAACTGTCTGCACGACGACGACAACGACGCTATCGCCGCTGTTGTACAACACTCCGCCGAGAGCGACGTAAAGGAGCTCACGAAAACGGACCTACTGCTCTATGTAAATAAGCACCTATTCCGGGCGATTTACTTGCGGACTTTGTTGCTACACAACGTCAACTCGGCTGATGATGACGAGGAGCCGAGCGAACAGAAAACTTGGTGCAATGTGTTACTGAAAGACGAGTATGTTAGGAGAGAGTTCTGCAATGTTCTGTATACTTATGTTGTCATCAATTCTTTACACGAAGGATATGCATTTGTGAGTATTTTCATACTTCTTCTTTTGTATTAAACGCTGCAGATTCCTCCCGTCTGCTACATATCACAACTAGCCTCTATTAATACAACTACAATTTTCAGTGGCCCCACTACGACATAATAGTAGAATCAAAACTGAAGCTGGAGTCTCTCCTGGCGGACGTGATCAGCACGACGAGTGCCGAGCGGCGCAGTGACGTCACGGCCGCGCTGTCGCAGCTGGCGCTGGCCGAGGGCTACTTCTGGGCCTACGCGCACCGCTGGTACACGCTGCATGCCGACATTAAGGACGAGAAAGGAATACTTGACGGACAGAAACTGGAGGATATTGTGTCTGGGAATGGATACTTCCATAGTCTACAGGTTTGTTGTTGTTTTTATAAAACACACGTACTAAATAAATAAAAGGTACGCAACTGCGTACAAGGAGCTGGCATTGCTATGTAATATTGACAGTCAGAGTGTCATTGTTGTCAGAGTTGTATTATTTTCTCAGGCCAGCACAAAATGGGCCACAGAGTCGAACTCGGTGTTAGCGTACAAGATCAAGTACCTAGTGATGCTGCGCAGCTGGTACATCGCGTTCGGATCCCGCGGGGAGGACGACCTGGTGCGTGACGTCACGCGCTGCCGGGACTCCTGCGACCTGGACGTCGTCGTCAACGCCTACTACAAACACAACCACACCATGCTCTATGACAAGTATGTGACGCTGATGTTTCATGTATAAATAGCTGTTCCCCACAGTTTCACTCTCCACTCCTCTCCTAACTTTTCTGAACGTTTTTAGAGCCTTTAATTTAATTTTATTTTTTCAAGAAATGGGCTCTCACGAAACGCGCGCTTGTGTTTGTAGCGCATGGGTTTGTAGTCTATCTGGGCTATTGCCTGTAATATTGCATTTTCGGCATGTATCCGTGCTTAGGTTTTTTTATAATGTACTTCCTATAATTTTTAGTCACAATTACTTGGTCCTGTATTGCGAGCATGAAGCCTTCAGACTCCGGGAAGAGCTCGCCTCGTTTAAGCCATGCGTTCGAAGCCAAATTAATCTCGACAAGGTAGCGTCCTTGTCGACATTAATTTGGCTTAAATCTTGGTAATGTCTTCCGTGTAAAGACTTCTGGCTTCATTCAAGTAATTTGGTTTTGTTATCAGTTACTTTTTCATTTTTCTGTTCGGATTTGTTTTTAAATTAAAAGGGTAAAGTGGTGTTCGTTCTTTGCTATCTGTTCATGAAGTGTAGAAGATTCTGCCTTGGTGAAGAAATATTGTGTAAATTTTGAATGTCGATGAGCCCCCTGCCTTCTTAACTTTTCTTGGCAGTATCAGCCTTTGCACACTAGAACTTGGATGACGTTTTCGGAATGTCATGGTGGTATTTATATTGCGTTGTAGGTTTTTTAGTTCTGTTTTGGTCCAGTTGATAATGCAGAAAGAATAGGGTATTTGAAATACGGCCCCTTTTTGGAATACGGGTATTACAAAAGTGTTGAGCGCTTTTATTGTGTTTCTTGAATAAAGTTATGTTTTCAGAATAGTATTTATGGGTGTTGAAATTGGTGTTTTTATTTTTGTTTTGTTTCTTTATGGTTTATCCGTCGTGATTAGTTGTACCCTAAGTATTTATATGTATCATGTTCATCTATGTGTTCTCCTGTTTCTAATGTGTAGTTAACTTAATACTTCTGTTTGTATCGTCAGAAAATCGTGATTTAAACCTTGAATAATGTGGTGAGTTCTTGTATTTATAACTTTTATATTTACAGGCTTATTATCAATGTTTTTTTTGTTTCATATATTATAAATCAATTATATTTTTTTTGGTATCTGTATGCGTGGCCTACGCTCCGTGGAGAACCACTGAACGCCACTGCTTAATGTGCTGGCGTGTGTACACGTATGGGTGGATTAAAACGAAATGTTTTACTTGGCACATAAAATAAAATTTTGACAATAACTCAGGGTTATCAATATTGTTATTGAGGATTTTGAGCAAGAATGAACAGTCAGCAATTTTACGTCGATCTACCAGTGGTACTTCTTACAGAGTCCAAGATAATTGGTTGACTGATATGGAATCTTTTGATGAAAGCAATGATATTTTATGAAACGTCTTTGGATATTTTTAATGCGGTCAATGTATTTATGATAACGTGGATTCCATATCTGAGACGCATACTCTAGCTGGCCTCTTACAAAAGTGCAATACAAAATGTTTTAGCATCTGTAAAACACTTAGATAGACGTATTATAAACCCAAGCAGTTTAGAAGCTTTTTTGACAATTGCATCAAGTTAGTTTTTGACACACACGTGTCAAAAACTAACTTACTGTCTTGATGGACCTCCAAGTTACGAATAGTGCTGTACTGCACCTTGGCAAGATCTGGCCCGCCAGAGTATAAATAGTGGCTAGGACTGCACGTTTTCTAGTGTAAGTGATCACTGGACACTTGCATGGGTTGAGATCAAGTTTATTAGCCCGACAATACTCTTCAAGCCGATACAAGTCAGCCTGAAGTGCTAGTACATCTTCGAGCGTTGAATTAAACAAATAGCGTTGCACGTTGAAATAGTGCAACGATTTTCATGTCATCGGCAAAGCATAATAGTTTGGATGAATAGAGGCACTGATCGATGTCGTTCACATAGACTACAAATAAAAAAGGACCGAGCAATGAACCCTGAGGCACTCCGCTGGGCACGTTTACACAACTAGAGATATAACTATTGACTGCTTGTGACCTGTTATCAATGTAAGTAGAGAACCACCTCAAGAGATCCCCACGGATACCCATTGTGGAGTTATAAATAAAAAACTATGGATTCACTTCACTTTTGTAAAAAAAAAAAATAGAATAGAATATTAAAAATACAGTGCTATAAAAATCAATTTTTGTATTCGTGCACCTATCATGTAACCGTATTTTTTATAAAAAAATAATTTGTTGAACGATTTTTTGTTTAGAAGTACTTCTTTGCAAAAAATGACTAATTTTGGATTTCTTTTTTTTTTAAACAAAATACGCAATTACATTTGACAAAATATCTAAAACAACGTAAAATATATTACCCTATCTTTTAAATGTCCAACGTCTTTATTAGAATACACAATTTTATGTACATCACTGCTGCTGACTATAATTTGCTTAAATTTGGATCCTGAACGTCTCGTCGCTCCTTTCGGAATCTCGTTCACAGGGCGTGCATCGGGTCGCAGGACACGCAGCCAACCTCGCCGGCGACTTTCAATCGTTCATCGACACATATATATACACGAATACTTTTAGGTCGTTCTGGAACCGAAACACAGTAACTCCAGTCGAGTAATAGTTACTATTGGCATATTCTTTTTTTTTTATGACGTCTAATATAGAAGTTAGAAATTTATCACATTTTTTCTGTCATTCGAGTTAAATCTTAGTAGGGCTCCCACTATTTCATTCATAAACGCAATAACGTACGCGGTCCACTCGATGATGACGTAGCGTGGCACAGCTGTGCGTGAGCGAGTCAGTCGAGCGGGTCAATGGACGTCGGACGAATTTATTAACCGACTGCCATTGACCCGCTCGACTGACACCAACCTAAATCGGACCTGAAATCAAATACTACTTGTATTTGATTTCAGGTCCGATTTAGGTTGGTGTAGGTTCATTTACCTACATCATTTCTCGTTCGTATCAGAAGCACGGCACGGTTTTTACCACTATCACATTTCTTTGTTAACGAGAGAAATTAATTGGCATTTAATTCACCACTCTCGCATCACGAAATCACTACTACTCGTACCTATTGAACTAGACAGTACGCTTAAGAATTAGGCCTTAAATCGAGTGTCGACCAATCGAACCTACCTGATTCATAAAATAATACTGCCTAAAACATTTTTTTTGCGGTAATGCTGGCGGCTGTTACAAACGCAGACAAATCGCACAGAAAAATGAATCGTTTCGTCTGTCGAATAGAGTTCATTATTTGTTGGATGTATTATTTGGCATTGGAGGTATTAGGTTGGAATTAAGACCTTATTTTAATAAAGTGAACCGTGTAATTCGGTTGTGCATCTTTGTAAAAGTCAGGTCGGTCACGAGACAATAGGTTTCTCAGAATAATTTTAGTAAACTGCGTATTTTACTTAGGTAGGGTCATTGCGCCGGTTAGCGACCAGTTAGCTGGGTTGCCCACATAAGATGAGGAAAAAAAAATGTTGTCTACACGCAAAATAGTATATGTTAATGTGAATTTGTCCCAAATATAATCTAGTTTGGATACAAAACATAAAATAAAATACATTAATACAAAAATATTTATAAAATGCTGAAAAAGTGAAAATATAGCGAAAACGTCGGTTTGCGACCATTTTTGTCAGTTTACGACCACCAGTGAGCTGGTTTGCGACCGCTATTTTAATACGAAAAATATGCCATTAAAACAATTATAATCGCTTTAAAAATATTTTAATATTTGCCTCTTAATAAAAACAAACATAGTAATCCTTTGGTGTAATGTTTTCTTATAATTAAAAAATAACAATCTTCCATTTCGTAGGAACTTAGTCATAGTTGTAATAGAATTAACAATCATTAGTCAAACAATATCCTAAATATGCAGTATAACATTTAAAAATAATCTACATCAATATTTTCTAGTCAATCTGGTTTAAAATTATTTTAGGAATCATATTCCGCGTTTCAATAAGTTGTTGCTGGAAGAAGCCATACCTGACGAGTGGTGCAACAGTTCGCTGGTGCCCATTTTTAAAAATAAAGGTGATGTGCTGGAGTGCAATAACTATAGAGGAATAGCATGAAATAGCGCATAGTATGAAAGTTTGGGAGAAAGTTTTTGAAAGGCGACTGACAGAAGAGAGTGAAATTTCACGAAACCAATTCGGTTTTATGCCTGGTCGGGTAACGATGGATGCCATTTTCGCCATCCGCCAGCTGTGCGAGAAATACAGAAGTTCGCACAAAAACTTGCACATGGTGTAAATCGACCTCGAACAGGCATACGACCGGGTACCTGAGGTTTTGTGGCGGGCCCTGAAAGAGAAAGGTATGCCTGGAAAGTATGTGCAGTTGATCCGAGCGATGTACAGTCCATGTAGTACCCAAGTCCGGCCTACAGCGGGAACTACCGGCAGCTTCAATGTGGCTGTCGGCTTGCACCAAGGGTCGGCTCTAAGCCCTTACCTCTTTCTGGCGCTAATGGACGCACTTACGGACATCCAGGAAGAGGCTCCCTGGTGTAAGCTGTTTGCCGACGACATTGTGTTGGTTGCCGAGTGGCCTAGTGTAGTGGCGAGGTCCAGAGCAGATTGGAGGTGTGGTGGCAAAGACTGGAGAATGTTGGCCTGAAAGTCAGTAGGACCAAAACAGAATACTTATTCTGTGATTTCGGCACTCTCCAGTCCTGTGCCCATAACACTTTCCGGAACGCCCATACCGATCTGTCCGATTCGATTTTCGGTACCTCGGGTCGCTTGTCCAAAGGGATGGCGAAGTAGACCGAGATCAACTCAGGATGGATGAAATGGCGACAGGTCACTGGAACAATTTGTGACCCACGGATGCCCCTCAAGTTACCTGTCGTACTGTATGGATCGGAATGCTGGGATGTGAAGAAAAAAGATTGCATGTAGCAGAGATGAGAATGTTGAGGTGGATGACTAGAGGTATCAGAAAAAGTAGGGAAAGACTATTTGAGCTTTATGGCCTTAAGCCTTATATAAACTCCGAAACTTTTAACAAGTATGTTGCTAAGTATTCAAAAATTTTTAGAAATACATGCAAGGTTGCCAAAGCCTTGCACATTAGCAACAAGATCAAAACAGCAGAAAACAAAATTAAGACTGTTTGGAAAGTCATAAATAACGAGACTAACAGGAAGAAAATACGTAACACTAGCTACACATTAGATACAGCATGTGGTCCTAAAAGCTCTAATCAGGAAGTAGCTCATGAGTTTGTAAATTTCTTTACCGATATACCGTTAAAAACTACGGAGGCTCTTAATTCCTCTCCTGAAGTCTCAATTGGTTTATTAAAGGCGAATGTGTCTGACTGCCCGGCTGAATTTAAATTTAAACACATAAACCCTATGATAGTTATTAAAGCTTTCCGGCAAATAAAAGTCAAACTGACCGAAGATCTTTGGGGAATGTCTATCAAAGTTTGTACATCCATAATTGAGACTATAGCACCATACTTAGCTTTAATTTTTAATTTGTGTGTAGATCAAGGAGTTTTCCCGGACTTAATGAAATACAGTAAAGTCATACCTCTGTTTAAATCCGGAGATAGTAAAGATACAAATAATTATAGACCTGTATCCGTGTTGCCAGTTTTTAGCAAAGTGTTTGAAAAGGTAATGCTAAATCAAATGCTCAATCATTTTAACACCAACAGAATCTTACACGATCAACAGTATGGTTTCACCAAGGGACGTTGTACAACTGACGCCGGTGTAACCTTATTAAAGCACATATTTACTGCGTGGGAAGAGTCCCAAGACGCCATTGGAATATTTTGTGACCTCTCCAAAGCATTTGATTGCGTAAATCACGACACATTACTTTTGAAACTTGAGCATTACGGACTAGGCAAACTTGCACTTAGTTTGGTAAAATCTTATTTGAGTGATAGACAACAACATGTGCAAATAAATGGTGTTAATTCACAGGGTTTAAAAGTAAAAATGGGGGTACCGCAAGGCTCAATATTGGGTCCTTTCCTCTTTCTAGTATCTCCCCTATTTATTGAAAAACCAACCTCAAAATATGGTGTTATTCGCTGATGACACTTCCCTAATTTTTAAGATAAATAGACGGGCCCAAAATCTAGATGACGTGAATAATGCCCTACTTCAGGTCCATAATTGGTTCACAGCAAACAATTTAGTGTTAAATGAAAAAAAAAACGAAATGCGTAAGATTTGCTTTACCGAATGTTAAAAGTAGCGATTGTGATATAGTATTGAATAAAGAGAAACTTGAATTTGTAGATAAAACGGTTTTCCTGGGGATTACGCTTGATTCAAGGCTACAATGGGGTTCTCATTTAACATCTCTTGCGGGGCGGCTAAGTTCAGCAGCGTATGCTATAAGAAAAATCCGTCAATATACTGATGTAGATCTACATCAGTATATTGACGGATTTTTCTAACTAAAATAACTAAACTAATAAAGTAACTAAAATAGACCAGTCTAGCGGTATCTATACCGCTAGACTGGTCTATTTTAGTTACTTTCATAGTATTATGTCTTATGGCATTTTAATGTGGGGACGGGCTGCAGACATTGAGTCTATATTTATTCTGCAAAAAAGAGCCATCAGAGCCATATATAATCTTCGTAGGCGCGATTCTCTAAGGGAACTGTTTAAGGAAATTAACATCATGACGCTACATTGTCAATACATCTACGAAAACATAATGTATGTAAGAAAAAATCTACATCTTTTTAATAAAAGAGGTGACAGACACAGTTACAGTACTAGAAATAGAGACCAATTAGTTCAGCCGGGCTTCAGACTCGCTAAAGTAGACTCATCTTTCATGGGGTACTGTTTGAGATGCTATAATAAAATTCCACAAAGTATTCTTGAACTGAATGAAACGAAATTTAAAACATGCATTAAACGCACACTATGTAAGAAAGCATATTACAAGTTGGACGATTATATCACTGATAAAAATGCTTGGCTCAATGCCGGTCCTGCTCCACAAGAACAGGGGCGCCTAAATTGATAGCATTAAATAGTATTGTTGGAGCTGCTGAAGATTGTATAACTATCTTTGCATTGTATAGATTCAATCTCTTTTGTATTATATAGCCGCCTAGCCCATATTGTGTGAGTACTATGTACTAGAAAGCTGTCATTCGCTGGAAACCTGCGTCTTTTCTTGACTTGAATGTGCCCTGGCGGTTAGGAGTATGTCATGCTCACTCAAATGTCTCGCTGATGGTGGCACGTGTGTCGGATCATTTAGTTCCCTTCAAAATGGTTGAGTTTAATGGTGCTGATACATGCGTCATGTTCGTGAACGGGCGCTGTCAGTTGTGACTGGTCATCTCTTATTTGCCACGGCTTATTTGAATTAATTATTTTATTTTTGAATTGTTTTTACTATGGACACTTTTAACGTACACATCTTGCTGCATCGTTCTCACATAATGTACCATCTCAAAATGAATGATGTAACCAAGGTTTTGTTAAAGTATTCTGATTTAAAAGAGTGTCCATGGAGTTTCTTGCCCGTTCTTCTCCATAGAGATCTACGTTAGGGAATGGGCAACTACAGTACTTTCACAGTTTTTGTGCCTTGTGACTGGGAATGTAGCTATATTTTACTGTTGCCTTTGTTTCGACAATTCAAAAGTGCCTGTAACTGTCCTACTTGAAATAAATGCTTTGATTTTGATTTTGATTTTGATGTGTGGTGTGACAAGAATGGGTAAGGTAAGGAACGAGTATATTAGAGGAAGTTTAAAAGTTGCGCCAGTTACAGAAAAGTTAAAAGGGAATCGACTGTCTTGGTATGGACATGTGATGAGGAGGGACGAATCGCATGTCACTAAAAGAGTGATGAATATAAACGTTGATAAATGATGATGAGGGAGAGGAAGACCAAAGAAACGATGGATGGATTGTGTGAGGAATGATATGAAAGTTAAAGGAGTAAATGATAGCGTGACGGTTGACAGAGGAGATTAGAAGAAAAAAACGTTTTGGGACGACCCCAAGTGACATGGGACAAGGGCAGGAAGATGATGATGATATTCCGCGTTTCTTATTCATAATTAAGCCGATCTTGTATCGTGGTCGTTGGGATCTGATAGTCTACATGTTTCTCTTATTCCCTTCCCTTCTTTTCGGATATCATCGAGAGCTTTTTTCAGGGCATCTTCAGTGTACTGGACAATCTTTTTTTTTTTTTTTGTCGACTATTATTTGGGAGCTCCATCTAAAAAAAAAAGTACTTATTAAAAAATAATTTATTGTTGTTTTTATGACTAATTTTGTTTTAAACTAAAATATAATAATATTTAGTTTTCAACAGATTATGTACAACCACATGGTTGCTTGCTAAAATAATTATTAAACGGACCTTTCAATAACCAACCAAATCAAAAAAATCAGACGTGGTCGCATACTCAATGAACTTTCATACTTATTTCTGTTAGCGGCCGTTATTTCTCTCATACTAAATTATGGTGGTCGGAAACCAATGTCTTTATTTCGATTATTTTGGTTTACGACCACCTGTTTAGCATCCAATTTTGTACGTAAATTAAACAAAGTTCTTTCAAAGAAACTGGTGGTCGCCAACCAAAGAACTATAACAAAAACCTTTTACAATACTACATTCAAAATTGTAACAGTCCTGTATGAAGCATTAGGATCATATTAATCAAAATAGAATAATGCGGTTCTCGTCAGTTTGCGACCATGTGGTCGCTATCTAAAGTTTTTGATAAATAAGCATTTCGGTTACCGACCACTTGATTTTATCTTAATTATAAGTTTAAAAATAGCAAAATACAACTAAACAATAACCAAAACTTATTCATTGTACAATTTAACATCTAACTTGTGTGTAAAACATGAAATAAGTAATAATACTTACCTTTGATCGCCGCGCGCCGTGTTATTTTTTTTCCAACTCGCGGTACATCCACACACCACTGAATCAAGAGGCGCCCTGAGCAATTTTTTTTCGGCTCTGGGTTAACCCAATTGTTTCTAACTGTGTAAATTCATATTTCATAGTTATTTATAGAGCACGTTAGATTTATTTTTTATTTATATTACCTATACAAATACTATTATCTTGATTTAAAGAAACTCAGTCCGTCAAATGGTCGCCTACTGAAGGTGGTCGCGCTACCGGCGTAACGACCCTACCTAGTTTGGGTAAAATTTCTAATTTTCACCGTTTACGGTTAAGAAATAAAGTCTAAATTCGCTTTTCGTATTTTTATTTGTGTACCAATTTATCTATCTCGTAGGTACCTATTTGCGCGACCGATCCTTTGGTTAGAACGGTATACATAACATCATGCCTGTTATCCCCGAAGGGTTTGGCAGAGGTGTACCTAATGGTACACCCACATTTTTCGCCAGTTATGTTTAATTCCCATGTAATAAGGGGCGAGCTTATTGTCATCAACCGGGCACAAATCCATACTAAATATTTTATTTTTGTTTATGTAGGTATCTAACGCATCGGCATCTTTTGTTTTCAAGACGGTGAAGGCACACTTGCGGATGAACTAATTAGATAGATACTTACATCTTACATACCTATTATAGCAATTCAATTCGTTATTCAAGCCATAGATTCTCTAGCTTTGTATTGAAGGTTTGCTAATCATGAGTTTGCTATAGGTTGCAGTGGTCAGTACCTACCAACCACGTTGTTGCTACAGTAGATACCTACCCGCGACAATAATAAATCGTTTGATTCCGCATTCATGACCATTGTGTTGTTTGTTGTTTGATCTAAATTGCGTTTATGTTTACGTACTTAACAGTTAAATAACTCTAATTTTTCCTTCATACTTTTTACGGGCTTAGGACCGTCGCGTCAGTAATACATTTTACGTCTAAGTCGGTACCTACCTACTAACTTTAAGTACTCTTTTATTATCAAGAAAAGGTATTGCAGGCGCAGGCGTATTTAAAAAATTGGAGCTATCTACAAACATAATCAACTTATAACTAACTAAGGCTAAACACTTTTTAAATAATTTACACTTCCCTGTATCGAAGCAACTGCTCAAAATGGAGTCCACTTTGCTCGATACACAAACGGGCACGTTTAATCAAATTGTCTTTTAATTTTCCTAATGTGTATCTGTCACTTTTCACAATATTAAATGCGTCCACTATCGCACTTCTTAACTCATCTCGAGTAGTATGCTCCTCGAAATAAACAAGTCTTTTAATTTCGGACCACAAATAAAAATCCAGTGGTGTTAAGTCAGGGCTCCTTGCGGGCCAAGCCACAGGGCCACCACGACCTATCCACTGCTCACCAAACTCACTGTTAAGGTACGCACGCACTGCAGTAGCAAAATGAGCAGGGCATCCATCATGCTGGTAGAACATACCGCGTAAATATGCCAGAGGCACATCCTCAAGCAACTCCGGTATCACGGTTTGCAGCATTTCTAAATAAGAACCGCCAGTCAGGTGACCTTCAATAAAAATAGGCCCTATTATTTGGTCGTTAATAATGCCTGCCCAAACATTCACGCTGAATCTAACCTGATGGTTATCTTCGCGAATGAGGTGCGGGTTTAAAAACGACCAATAATGTTCGTTGTGAACGTTATACAGACCCACTCGTGTAAATAACGATTCATCCGTCCACAGTATGTTGGCAGTGGCATTTTCCAACAACCATTGGCTTAATGCGATTCTCCTTGGCCCGTCGCCTTCGTAAATAGCGTGCGCTCGACGAAAATGGTATGGATGTAATCCATTCGTATTTAATACTTTCCATACGTAATATTGGCTAACATTGAATCGCCTGGCCGCCATTGTGGTACTTTGACGTGGGTCGCGTTCGAAGTACTCCAGTATGTCTTCCTCTAATTCCGCCGAGTATGGTAGTCTAGTCACGCGCAGGGCGTGTGCGGGTGTTCGAAACTGTCCGTGATCGAGGAGGCGCTGGGTTACAGCCAGGATGGTGGAGGTGAAGGGAACTTGAGGGTCGGTGATTCCACGTGCGCGCAGTGAGTTCAGGTGTTCCGGCTGAGCATAAAGTCGTCTAGCCTCTTCCAGGTTATGGTGCGCCATCCCATAAAAATCCACCATTGCCCAATACTCCACGTTGGAGTACGAGTATTGCCGACTCATTTTTAACGTGCGATTTGGTTGCGCGTGAGTGACCGAACATAGCGAACCGCGCGTCAATACTAGCCGGCTAGACTGTCTAAGCGTGGGGTGGGGGCGTGGCTTACGGAACAAGCTGTCTAATCGATGAATGAATTTTTCAATGGGTACCGTTCGCATGTGTTGCCGATCGTGAATACGTTTTACACACACATATGCATTTACCGCAAGGAAGCGTTACTTCGAGTTCTCATTATTTCACAAAAAAAACATTAAATTAAATGTTTCGTGATTTTTTTTATTTTTACTTTTTGAAATAATAATCCCAATCGTTTCGAAATCGATGATTGAGTTTATGGCTTTCGGTTCCAGAACGACCAAAAAATAACCGTGTATATATATATTTTAGACGTGTTTCGAGATTGGAAACTAAAATAAAAGGGGCCTGAAATATTATGATCACTTCCACTGATTTTCAACCTATAACAAATGAAATATTCGGTCTAAAATATCAATTTTCAAAGACAACATCATCAGCAAGAGAAAAATACCGGGATAAATATCACATGCGTAATGACGACATCAACAAACTGCCTCACACTCGGGGCCTCAAACCCGCTCACCATTACTAATTCTTCATAAAATTATGGGTTTATTTTCCAAATCGATAGTTGCTCTTTGAAGCTTGGCACACGAACGGAAAAAATGAAAAGACAATCATCTCTCCAAAGACAGTTATTTCAAATTTAGAATTGACAATTAAAAGAAAAAATATTTGGTTACGAGGTTCCACCAAAAAAAGGTTAAAATGAAGAGGTAACTCTGCACCATATAGCTTAGCTTCTTTATCAGGGTATCGTGGTCGATCTCGTCAAACGCCTTGCTGTAATCTGTTTAGACCACATCGACATGCCTACTATTACCCATAGCATCTGCGATGAATTCGTTAAATAAAATCAAGTTAGAAGTGGTAGACCGTCCTTTTAATAATCCGTGCTGAAAGGAGGTGACCGAGCCATAACTATAGGGCGGGATATAACTGGTTACAGACAATCCTCTCAAATATTTTAGCTATAATGCACAGCTTCGATATAGGCCTATAATTAATAATCTCGGTTTTAGACCCCTTCTTATGCACGGGTGTAATAAAAGCAGATTTCCATACTTTGGGGACAACACCTTGAGTCAAAGACTTTGAAAACAAGATTGAGATAGGCAGGGCAATGGAAGGCGCGCATTTAATTATAAATTTAGATGATATTTTATCAGGGCCACCTTTAGCTGGGTCCAAGTTACGAAGTAAACCGGTCACAACATCAATTTACTAAAACTAATGTTGTATAGTGCAACCACATTTCGCGTTACGTTTATATCCCACGTAATAAGGGCGAGCCTATTGCCAATGTCATCAACCGGAGTGCTACTAAAGATTCCCGGTGTAAAAACCCAATAACACCTTGAGCTGGGAATCGAGCCCAGGACTTCATGCTCAGCGCTTGCGACCACTGGACCAACGCGCAGCTCTCGATCAAGGATCTCTCTTAGGGGGTGGGGTGGCGTGGAGTCCAGTCCCTTCTCTAATAAGGCATTCATTACTTAGGAAGGGGCTTGACGATCGACAGAGGGAATCTTAGTTTGGGATACAAGGAATATGTAAAAATGGAGCGTTCAAGGTTCCTTTGTAACTTGTAATTAAATAAATAAAAATAAAAAATGAAATAAAATAAAAATAGCCTTTATTTACTGTGACCTTCGTATATACAATATGAAAAATAGATATAAACTACACTTATTTGTTTTCTACATTTAAACTTAAATTATAACTTAACTAACCTTAGATTATACATATTTCATTTATTTATCAACTACCAGGTCAGGCTGTCTTGCGACATAGGCCTCCTCAAGTTCCCTCAAGACAAACGAACAACAATTCATTTTTATTTATATACAGTGTGTAAGGGACAGCCCTCTTCAAACTGACAGAGTGCATTTAGCTCCTTATTTTGAATCATATTGCACCGGAATTTTTCTCCGGAATTTTTATTTTTCAGTTACTTTTCTTTTATTTTAATGTAAAATTACATTCCCTGTACGCCAGCACTCCATTTATGTAAATAATACGGCTAAAATCAAAAATCCAACGATGGATGTATATATACTCTAACGAACGACGCGTGAAATCAGCTGTTCAGCTGTCGCGCTTGTCGTACGCTACGTGCGTTTTGCCACGGTAACGATATATTGCGTATGAGGAAATAAAACAAATCAAATTTATTGAATTCCCATAACATCCCTGAAATAATTTCATGCACCGGTCGTCTTAGTATGATATACTGAATTCACCCCATCAGTTTGTGGAGGGCTGTCCCTTACACCCTGTAGAGTTACTGAACTGATCAAAGTTTTTATTATTAGGGACATCAGTGACTGCGCATGGAGTTCGCTGGTGAGCAACGTGGCGGTGCTGGACTTCCTGGCCGCCATGGTGACGTCACACGGCTGGGACGCACGCGCGCACCACTGGGACTTCGCCACCATCTCGCTGTGCTCGCTGCTCTCCAGCGTGCGCAAGAGCATCGCCAGCTTCGGCTCCACCAAGGTACGCCCGCACTAACGGTCTGTCCGAGGGGTGCCTGCTGGCGCCCGCACTACCAGTCTGTCCACAGGTGTCCGTGATGGCGCGCGTGGTGCGGTTCGCGGACGGGGTGGCGCGCGAGTGCGAGCGGCGGGCGCCGGCCGCGCAGTACGCACGCACTAACAGTCTGTCCGCAGGTGTGCGTGCTGGCGCGCGCGGCGCTGCGGCTGTGGGCGCGCGTGGCGCGGTTCGCGGGCGGGGTGGCGCGCGAGTGCGAGCGGCGGGCGCCGGCCGCGCAGTACGCACGCACTAACAGTCTGTCCGCAGGTGTGCGTGCTGGCGCGCGCGGCGCTGCGGCTGTGGGCGCGCGTGGCGCGGTTCGCGGGCGGGGTGGCGCGCGAGTGCGAGCGGCGGGCGCCGGCCGCGCAGTACGCACGCACTAACAGTCTGTCCGCAGGTGTGCGTGCTGGCGCGCGCGGCGCTGCGGCTGTGGGCGCGCGTGGCGCGGTTCGCGGGCGGGGTGGCGCGCGAGTGCGAGCGGCGGGCGCCGGCCGCGCACGTGGCCGAGCTGGTCAGCGAGTGGCGCGACATCTTCCAGCCCGACACCACCTACAACCTGCTCTGCATCATCATGCATGTGCTCGGTAACTACTACACGCAACTATTTCACTTAAACCGTATACGAGCGACTAACGAACCGGCTTCGGTTATTCCGGCTGCATTCTATTGCATCTTTTTCCCTTTCTGTCGCTAAGAACCGTTACTCACTAAAGTAAGAGCTCCAATCTCACCTTAAAGTGCTTCCGATGCGAAAGAAGGGATGTTGCGAACGGCCTTCGCGCTCCACCAATGACGCCTGTACATGAGAGAATAAGAAAGAAATATTTGAAACCGCTGATCAGTGCGCGTTAATAATATTTCACCAGAGATCCGCCAGAGGCAGCATTAGTTGGGGTACAAATGTTTTCATTTCCCTGTTGACAATATCATTAAGGACGCTTTTACATTTTTCTACAAATAACAGTGTTTTTCAGGTACCATTTTAATGTATAAGCACTCACAAATGTCAAAATATGATGGTCTTAATTTAAAGATAGTATATTCATCTCCAGATTGGCATCAGAAAAATTGTATGACGGCTTACAAAATTTTCGCACAAATACGTTTTTCCCATCACAATAATCGCAGAAAATTTTAAAAAATAGGGTCAGAATAGGTACCAGTTTAGGTAAATTTACAGCATATTTTATCTTAAAAACTATAACAAATTGCGGTATACAACGTGTAACAGAATAAACGCAATTCCTGAAAGTAGTTGGTTCAGAATAGGTTTCTGAATCGATTTCCGTCATAAAAAAATAGGTGTTAAATTTTGACGGAAAAATCTTTTAAATATTAGAAACACAGTATCATGACAAATTAATACAATCCTTAATTCAAGGAAATTGAAACCTTAACTCAGAGCAATAAAGGCCACTAAAACGCACGACATTATTTGTAGTTCGCTCATAGCTCGTAATACACACACGTAAATAATATCAATGCATTTTACTTTAAAAGTAGTGTGCGTCAAATAAAGTGGTAATTTAAAGGAATTCCAACTTTATCTCCAATGAGTAAGGCTTATTTGAATACACGACCTAACTTAGTTGGTCATCAGAGTATCCCTACAAAAATAAAATTATTTAATTTGAAGAAATTTAGTACTTATTGCAAAGAGATAAAGCATTTGTCGGCAACCTCTTTAACGGTTATGCGAAATGCCGACACACACGCCGCGGCCACCGCCGAAAACCACGAGTACCTAACATTGCATTGCTAGTCATCCGCCGGTAGCGATGTAGTGTAGATGTTCTTAAATTTATTTCCGTGACATTTCTTTTTCCGTGCGCGATGGCTTTCCGGTATACCAACATACAATACACGGAGATGGTGAGGACACTGGCTCGCTGTCTTGATAATGTCGCTTTAGCTTGTCGGGAGTTCAATGACCGTTTTGGCTGCAGTGTGAGCGCCAGGACGATGCTGGCTGCAACTCAGCGACTGAGGCATCTGGATGCGGAGTAAGGCAGTCGTTGGATAGGTCGCGGAGGACCTGTGCCGTGGCCTCCCAGATCGCCTGACTTAACACCATTAGACTTTTATTTGTGGGGTCGCATAAGATCGCTCGTGTACGTCAGTCAATCTACAAGTGTCGAGGAACTGTGACGGTGAAAAGTGATACTGAAGTGCTTACAAAATTGAAATACAATTTAAGAAAGCGTGCAAATAAGTGCATAGAACAAGGCGGTGGTCATTTTGAAACTTTAATGAAAGTGGATCGCAGAAATAATGCAAATTAATAACCTAAGTGTAAATAGTCCAGTTCTGTAAGTAAGTACCTACCTACTTCTACCTATCAATACGATTGTATTCTTATCACTGTAATTATACTTCGTATCTCTCCCGAAGATGATTACAGTTTACATGCAGCAGTACGAGAGTTGATGCTGTCCTTATCACACTTTTTAAAGCTATTTAAAAGCTTATAGAATTTATTTTTTAAATAAATAGAAAAAAAAGTAGTGTATTGACTAATTTCCCCCTCTGCAGTGCGATCCGCCATTGCCGTTGCAAAGCCAATCCTTAACTCATTACGTGATTTAGTGTTGTCCGACTCACACGGAACTTTGCTTCGCCCGGAAATAACTTTCATTTCGTTACACCATGGGAAAAAGAAAGCGATCTTATAATGACGATAGTGACAGTGTCAAAAAACTACTAAAAAAAGTGAAGAAGTTAGTTAAAAAACGAAGAACAATCTCTTCATCGTTATCGGAAAGTAAAATGCGTCAGCGTCATCTCCTTCGCGTTCACTGCCGCACGATTTAACCAGTGATCCAGAACGACAAGGTAAGTGAATAGACAAATACCTATACAATTGTTTTTTATCTACCGCCTTTGAGATTGCTCAAAAAATAAATATTTACTAAGTGTCACAAAATTAATATCATGTTCAAATGTGTTATCCCGACGTTTATCGTGTGTGGATATACTATCTGTTACCGTTATTTATCTAGGTACCTTCAACACCAACTCCAACATCCCGACGTATATCGTGTGTGGATGCATAAAACCAAGTTGCAAGTGCCATAAAATGAATATGTTCATTGTGATATCCCGACGTTTAGCGTGTGTGGATACTATGGCCGTCGTACGTGTACCTACACTACAACACTTGCTTAAATATCCCGACGCAAAGCGTGTGTGGAAAAAGTACCTACCTATATATTTACGGCGGGTATCTACTTATGATCATATTCTACGCCTTGGCAGATGAGATCCCAAATACTGAGGCACCATTAGAAGGCGAGAAACGGCTGATGAAAATCCTGATGAACTAGACCCGGATATTTTGCAGTTATTAGGTTCAGACCCCACACTAAATAAATCATTTGGAGACAATTTACACAAAGACTTGGCAACGCGGTGGAAACACATCCTAACTAACGGTCTGACTAAAGAGGAAAAAGTTGATATCCTAAAACAGTACCTACCTGCTGAAAATTGTATATACATGAAAGCACCCATGCTAAACCCTGAGTTAAAATCGGCACTGTCTGATTCCAACATTAAGAAAGATTCATACAGTGAGCAGAAACAAAATCAAATGGCTAGCTGTATCTCGGCAATCGGCAAAGCACTGAATGTAGCTTTATCACAAACCGAAAACATTCCACAAGACATTATAAAAATACTCAGTGATGCAGGGCGGTTAATGTGCGATATGCACTACAGAGAATCTCTGTCTAGAAGATTCACTATCATTAATGCTATAAGTAAACAAAAAAGAGATATAATAAAAAACACTAAAATAGACGATTATTTATTCGGTTCTAACTTGTCCGATTATCTAAAAGCCACCAAGGCTATAACAATGTCTGCCTCAGAACTAATATTCACCGCAAATAGTGCGAGATTCAATCAACAGCGCAATCAGCCGAGTACTTCTAAGTATCGTCAAATCGGTGCTTTAAACGCACGGGGGGCGCCGCGGGCACAAGCCGCCGAGTCGCGAGTGTACCCCAACCAATCTCGGCGTCAGCCACTACCATCGCCGAGCGCAGACGGCCACACGTGCACGGACGGCCAACTACTCAGCCCGACGCCGCTAATCACTTCGGCACAGGTAGATAACAATAGTGTACCTATAGCTGGCAGGTTACAGCATTACATTTATGAATGGCATCTTATTACAAAGGATAAAACTATCCTTTCTTGGATTGAAGAATATCAAATACCATTTATTTGTGAACCACATCAGACAAGTACACCTAAAAGGCTATTCACGCCCACAGAATCTAACATAATTAATAATTGCATTGCTGAGCTATTAGAATCAGGTTTTATTTGTCAATGTACCCCATGTGAAAAGCAATTTATTTCACCTATGTTTACAGTACCTAAGCCTAAAGGAAAACATCGTTTCATCCTTAATTTAAAGGAATTAAATAAATTCATTCGTGTTGACCACTTTAAAATGGAAGACTATCGTACTGCTTTAAAACTAATTGATCAAAATTGTTATATGGCAAGTATAGACTTAAAAGACGCGTATTTTTTGGTCGCAATTGCCAAAAGCGACAGGATTTACCTTCGTTTTACTTGGAACTCAAAAAGATTTACTAATCATTTATTTGAATTTAACGTTTTACCATTTGTACTTTGTACTGCTCCCTACGTATTCACTAAATTATTAAAACCTGCATTGCATTATTTACGTTCATTGGGTCATCTATCAGTGAACTATATAGACGATTTTTTATGCATCGGTAATTCATATAAAAGCTGCCATAATAACGTCGAAGCGACAAAAGAATTATTATTAAGATTAGGATTTTTAATGAATGCTGACAAAAGTAAAATTTACCCAAGTAAACAATGCCTGTTCCTTGGTTTCATATTTGATTCAAGTAACATGTCCCTAACATTACCTGTTGAAAAGAAAAAGCGCATAAAATTAATGTCAAAAAAATTGTTAAATACAAACAAATGTACAATCAGGGAACTTGCTAGATTTATAGGTCTGCTAACATCAGCATGCCCGGCAGTTAAATACGGCTGGTTATACACCAAGCTACTAGAAAGAGAAAAATTTCTGGCACTAAATTATTCTAACAATTACAATAAACACATGATATTAAGAGATAATATAAAAAATGATTTAATTTGGTGGAAAGAACATATTGACGCTTCATTTTGTTCCTTTCAAACAAATGATTATGCCCTTGTAATATTCAGCGACGCTTCAACCACTGGTAGGGGCGTTGTTTGCAATAACCAAACTGCTCATGGACATTGGAAACATTCCCAATCATCATTACACATAAATACTCTTGAATTACTTGCAGCTTTTTATGGTCTAAAAATCTTTGCATCACACCTTAAATGTTGCAATATCTTACTCAGAATAGACAATACCACAGCAATTGCCTATATCAACAAAATGGGTGGCATACAATTTATACATCCGAATAATATTGCACGCGATATATGGCAATGGTGTGAAAGGCGCAGTATACATGTTGTTGCATCTTATATCCAATCGAAAGATAACTTAATAGCAGACTTTGAATCTCACCAGGAATATAATATAGACACAGAATGGGAACTGGCAGATTACGCATTTAATAAAATAACACTCTCACTCGGTGTTCCACAGTTCGATTTATTTGCAAGTAGTCAAAATCATAAATGTTACAGATATGCTTCCTGGAAATTAGATCCAAATTCCGAAATTATCGATGCATTCACATTCAATTGGAAAAACATAAAATTTTATGCTTTTCCGCCCTTTAGTCTTATCGCAAAAGTCCTACATAAGATTAAAAATAACAAAGCAGAAGGGATTGTAGTGGTGCCATATTGGCCAACACAACCGTGGTACCCAGTCTGGTTAAAATTACTAGTTTCGGAAGTACTGTACTTTAATCCTGACAAAAAATTACTGTGCTCTCCTCTCAGGGAGGAGCATCCTCTCGCAGCGAAATTATCCGGCAGTCGCTGCTAAGGCGCGGAATACCCAAAACATCTCTCGACATAATGATGGCCTCTTTCTCCATAAACACGCTAAACCAATATAATACTTCACTAAAAGCATGGTGGCTATATTGTAATGGTAAAGGATTAGATTACTGTGATTCCCACACTACTCAATTAATAGAATTCCTGACTGAGAAATTTAATTCAGGTGCTGCAATATCAATATTGTTAGGTCAGGAAGTAACTTGTAACGACCATATAAAAAGGTTCTTCAAAGGAGTTTATCGCATAAAACCACCCGCACCAAAATACCACACCACCTGGAATCCCAAGCTTGTGTTAGATTATTTAACAAATTATTATCCTGATGATTCAATTTCACTAAAAGATTTGTCATTAAAAACCGTAACTCTTTTAGCACTAGCATCTGCTCAGAGAATGCAAACTTTAAGCCTAATAAAAATAATAAATATTACTTTTGATTCAGATAAAATCATAATTAAAATCGAAGATTTAATAAAAACCTCCAGGCCAGGTGCTTACCAACCCTCCTTGCCGGATTGCCGCCATGAGATCTGGAGGCGATAGTCCTCGCATGCCTGCACGAATGGCGCGCGGAGGCACTACGTCGGGGGGAAACTCCGCTGCCGCGGCAAATTGCCGCTCAGCGGACAGACCTCCGGCGTGATCTCATGGCGACATGGAGAGAGCGACTGTCGCAACCCCGAGCAGGGCACGCCACCATAGTGGCGATAAGTCCCCTCTTTGAGGAGTGGCTAGAGAGGCGCCACGGCGCCCTCACCTACCGCCTGACGCAGGTCCTCACCGGACACGGTTGTTTCGGGAGGTTCCTGCACCGAATCGGGCGGGAGGAAACGCCTGGGTGTTTCCACTGCGAGGATCGTCCGGAGGACACGGTGGAGCACACCGTGGAGTTCTGCCCCGCTTGGGCGGAGCACCGCCGTGTCCTCGTAGCGGCGATTGGCGGCGGCGATCTCTCGCATCCGGCCTTGGTTCAAGCCATGGTCCGGAGCGAGAGGGAATGGGAAGCCGTCACCTCCTTCTGCGAAGCAGTCATGCTAGTGAAGGAGGTGGCGGGACGTGAGAGGGAAAGAACCTCACGTCCCAGTCGCCGCGGGAGACGCTATGGGCGTCGGGGGTCACGTGGTGGCTCCCGGCCACCGTAGGCGCGGGCCTGTGGACGGCGAGTTATGGGCCAGCTCGCCGTCCAGCCGTCTTATGACGACAGGCCGTGTCGACGGCGCGTTCGTGTTCCACGTGCGCCTCAAAGAGATGTCAGCAAATAAGTAGGAGTCCGCAAGGGCCGATGCCTGCCAGGGCTGGCGGGACTGTTCGAAAGAGATACCGTGGCCCTGGAACACAAAGGGCAAAGAAGGAACATGGATGGGTTTTAGTCAGTACAAGTCTGACACTCCCTTCCGCTCCGCCCAGAGTGGGGGGGGTCATTTGATGATTTCCCATCCGGACAAAAAAAAAAAAAAAAGGTGCTTACCAACCGTTGATTCTGTTGCCGTATATTAAAGAAAATCCTAAGGTTTGCCCAGCTTTAACCCTCAAACATTATATAGATAAAACTGTTTGCTTACGTGCCACGCGTCAAGAAGATTCTTTATTTTTAAGTTATCAAAAACCACATAAGAAAGTGGGTTCTCAAACTTTGTCTCACTGGGTAAAACAAATTCTAGAAAAGAGTGGTATAGATGTAAAAGTGTATGGTGCGCACAGTACAAGGCACGCATCTACGTCCGCTGCTCGCAGAGCAGGTGTCAATCTGGAAACTATTCGAAAGGCCGCAGGCTGGAGTGAATCTTCCCATGTATTCCAAAAATATTATAACAAAGATGTACCTGTACAAGTTGGCTAGAAACCGCTGCAACCAGATGGTAAGATCATCAAAACGCCGATACATTTGTGAAAATGTCTTCAATTCTTCACCGGCTGATATTTGGAAGTTTCTCAAATCACTTGGCATAACAAAGTCCCCCTCTAGTACTGTATCTCTTAATCTGCCTTTAAACGTTCTTAATAAACATTTTTCAACGTCTGCTACGCTTGCAGTCGACGTTAAGAATAGAACTATCCTTGATATTACTTCCAAGCCAATGTTTCCTCCTGACTCTTTTTCTTTCTCCCCGTGACTAACGTTGAGGTCCTTAAATATTTTAATTCAATTAAGTCTAAGGCTGTGGGCTGTGATGGGGTCAGTCGAACTATGTTATCTTTTATGATTGAGAACTTAATTCCAATTATTACGCACATCATCAATTCATCTCTGCAGACTGGTGTTTTTCCTGCATTGTGGCGTAAGGCTTATATTATCCCTCTCCCTAAAATTTCCAACCCTAGTCTAGCTAATCACTTCAGGCCGATCTCCATTCTCCCTTTCCTTTCTAAGATCCTGGAAGCGGTTGCTCTTAATCAAATATCTTCCTATGTATTTAAGAATAACCTTTTGTCCAGTTTCCAATCCGGTTTTCGGCCTGGCCACAGCACAGCCACAGCTCTGCTTAAAGTTACTGAAGACATAAGGGATGGCCTGGAGAATTCGAGATTAACGGTCTTGGTTTTAATAGACTTTTCCAATGCTTTTAACACCGTTGATCACGACATTCTCCTGGCCATACTGTCTCAAATTGGAGTCTCTTCGTTGTCACGTGATTGGTTTTCATCATATCTTCGTGGTCGCCAACAGGCGGTGCGTGCTGATCAGGATTGCTCTGACTGGTGCGACCTGGTAACTGGTGTTCCACAAGGCGGTATACTCTCTCCTCTCTTATTCTCATTATTTATAAACTCCATTACTGCTGTCCTCAAATGTTGTTACCATCTGTACGCTGATGACTTACAACTAAACGCTCAGTCAGACATTGCCAACCTTGACAGTTGCATTTCATCACTCAATGCTGATCTTCGAACTTTCGAAGAATGGTCTGGCAAATTCGGGGTTTCTGTTAACGTTGGGAAATGTCAAGCCATCCTCATTGGTAGTTCTTACTATTTGAGAAATGTGAACACTAGCCAACTTATGCCACTAATGTACGAGAACTCCGTCATTTCTCTTTCACCTCACGTAAAAGACTTGGGTCACATTGACAGCAGTTTAAGTTGGAATAAACACGTGGCTCAGGTGAGTCAGAAAGTCACGTTCTCACTGCGGTCTCTCTATAGATTCAAGCATTTCCTCCCATCTAGCACCAAACTCACGTTGGTCCAGTCACTTGTGCTCCCCATCATCGACTATGCTGATGTTTGTTATTCTGATCTTTCCCAAGAACTTCTAAATAAATTGGATCGTCTTCTCAACAATTGTATTCGCTTTGTTTTTAGCCTTCGTAAATACGATCACGTTTCTTCCTTCCGTTCTCAGCTTAAATGGTTGCCTATCCGACTCAGGAGATCCCTCAGATCTCTCTGCATGCTCTTCACGATTATGAACGATCAATGTGCTCCTGATTACCTAAAAACTTATTTCAAAGTGTTGGGCAGTTCTCACAGTCGTAACCTTCGAGCTTCCAAGAATCTACTTCTCCAAATTCCTTCACACCGCACTGGATTTTTGTCAAATTCTTACGCTATCTCTACTATAAAGCTCTGGAACGCGCTACCTTTTGGCATTAAAAAAGCTGAAAGCAAATTCTGTTTTAAAAGAAAAGTGCGTAACCACTATTTAAGTCAGAATAAATAGCTCTCTCTCTATTAGAAGTCGAGTCATGGTAATTATTATTAGGTTTCTCGTTTTTAATTTTGGTATTTGTTAAAATATGTATTAGTTTATTTTATTTGTATATAAGTATTAGTATCATTATAAGTGCCTATATAAATTTTCGATAGCAAGAAGTTATTTTTATATATTTATTTTGTACCCTATCACAATGTTTTCTTATTTAACCCAAAGGTTGACTGGTAGAGAATGCCTTGTGGCATTAAGTCCGCCTATGTATCACTATTGTACATGAAGTTTAAATAAATAAATAAATAAATAAATGTATGTACCCCTAATGAAACTGAATTTGTAGATGCACTCTTTAGATGATTATTTGTTATTTTTGAATGTCAAATGATTATTATAGACAGATAAGTTATTATGTTTCAGTTACTAAAAGATAATAAATAGCATATATCGATCGCTTAAATATTAAATTTTTTCGATGCTCTAAACATCTGCATGTAAACTGTAATCATCTTCGGGAGAGATACGAAGTATAATTAAGAATCAAACGAACTTACCTTGTGAAGTTTGATATCTAATTATACGAGTGTCTTGGCCGAAGATGATTACACTCCCTCCCTCCCTGATAATCCCGAGACCTATCGAAAAAGTCCAGCTCTAAAAAATGAGTTAAGGATTGGCTTTGCAACGGCAATGGCGGATCGCACTGCAGAGGAGGAAATTAGTCAATACACTACTTTTTTTTTCTATTTATTTAAAAAATAAATTCTATAAGCTTTTAAATAGCTTTAAAAAGTGTGATAAGGACAGCATCAACTCTCGTACTGCTGCATGTAAACTGTAATCATCTTCGGTCAAGACACTCGTATAATTAGATATCAAACTTCACAAGGTAAGTTCGTTTGATTCTTAAATATTATGATTCAAATCTTTTAAACACGCTGTCTTTGAATATTTTTGTAGTACAAACAATAAACTGTACCTAAACACAACTTATCAGAGGGATCGAGGGATTCGCGGGGGCGCAATCTCGAAAGATAAAGTCGCTGTTTTAAATGCATCCCCGTTACTAAGCCTAAAGTCTTAGATTCGTGTTGATAATTTCACTTACTAGAAAATTTCGTTCATTGAACTAATGCCTACAGCTATGGTCAGCTGGCGGGCGCTCGAATGTGCGTGTCGTGTCGGCCGCTAACATTGCATGAGTGTGTGTGCGATGCACATACGTTTTGCGTTTAGTAAGGATAACTATTTTATAAAAAAAATACTAGGTTTGGTTTAAATTTATATAATTACGGATGTTGTTTAAGACTTATAATTTAATATTTTAATTGGGGTGTCTGAGGTATTGCGCTTAATCTGTTACACGTTGTATATAGGACTATATACAACGTGTAACAGATTAAGCTATTTATAGGTTCAGCTAATTATTTTGTATCAAAATCAACATATTTTTTGAATTATTAGCTAAAATAAAAACATTTGCCGAATTCTTAATACAGTTTGCACTCGCGGTTCATCATTCCGCGCTCAGAAGCGCTTGTGGAAGGACGGGTGTATCGCTCTCTCGCAAAAAATAAATACGATAAAATTACTAGAACATATTGTAGTGTGCATGCGTGTGTGTACCGTCGTCGTATAACGTAATCGGAAGGAGTTGATACTTTTTCGGACTTAAATAAAATTGTACGAGTTTCATACTTTAATACCTTTATTTATTTTTATACAAATCTTATACATTTTTAAATATTTCTTAAACTAAAAACAATATAAAAAACAATTAAAAATATAAAAAATTGTAGCCCACCGGTATCGGGAACAGGGTCCAAGCTACGCCGGTAGCTTGGACCCTGTTCCCGATACCGGTGGGCTACTGCTCGTGGTTCCTCTCTCTGGCTCCAGAGAGAGGAACCACGAGCAGTGTCCAGGAGTACCGCTTTCTGAATCAAACCATTGATCCAGCTGCCTAACGAGAGCCTCTTCAGGTATAGGTCGAGGCTCTTGGCAATTAAGCCATGGGCTGATACAACTATCGGCACAATGATCGCTGAGTCCACATCCCACATGTCGACAACCTCGTGAGCCAAGTCAAGATACTTGATTTGCTTATCTTGTTCGGCTTTCACGAGGCTCACCGTTATGTCAACAATCATTGCACGCCGCTCTGACCGATCTACCACCACTATATCAGGATTATTGGCTACAATAGTCCTGTCAGTGATGATGGATCGATCCCAGTACAATGTGATACTGCCATTTTCGAGAACTGGGTCGGGCACATACTTATAGTACGGTACTTCCGATTCCACAAGGTTGTATACTTATATTATTAGAATGTGGTTTAGAAATTATATTGGGTAAGATCGGAATTTGGACGGGTGACGTTAAGCAGTTGTTGACAAGGTTGCGGAATAGATGGGTGGAGTTAAGCAGCTCTAAGTAAGGTTAGGATTGGGATGGATAAGGTTAAGCTGTCGGCGATGAGGTTTGGAAGTGAATGGGCGCGAGGAGGGTTATGATTTTAACCGGTTTGTATGTATGTATGACGAATATGGAGACAAAATCAAAATGCAAGATGGTTCCGATAAAAATTTGACAACTTTTTAATCTAGTATATATGCATCTTGGATTTTGGTTAAGACCCCATGTTCGATAGAAGCGACCCCAAAAATCATTAAAATTAAACTCATGACGAGTTTCATTTTAATGGTTTTTGGGGTCGCTAGTATCGGATATATGATCATACCATAATCCCAAATGGCGCCGACAAAAATTTGATAACTTTTCTTCATGGGTGTCATTTTAATGGTTTTTGGGGTCGCTTCTATCGAACATGGGGTCTTAACCAAAATCCAAGATGCATATATACTAGATTATGCCCGCGGCGTTGCCGGCGTGATGTTCGATTATTATCCTACGGGAACATCATACCGGGATAAAAAGTATACTGTGTGTTAATCCAGGCTATAAACTATCTGTGTACCAAATTTCATCCAAATTCGTTCAAAATTGTTTTTGCGTGAAAGAGTAACAAACATCCATCCATTCATCCGCACAGACTTTCGCATTTATAATATAAGTAAGATAGACGATCACTGCGATCGCGAGCCTGTTGCTGTTTGTTATTGAACAGCTCCATTGTCTATCTTCGAAAATCTAAGATCCTAAAACATTCTACAATTAAACCCTCCCT
Source organism: Noctua janthe (assembly GCA_910589295.1). NCBI lineage: Eukaryota > Metazoa > Arthropoda > Insecta > Lepidoptera > Noctuidae > Noctua > Noctua janthe. The sequence continues at coordinate 18,319,795 of OU342562.1, forward strand.
GAAAACATTTGCATTTACGAAAACCTGATCAATATTGGATCAGTAGTTTTTGAGAAATTCGCTGATACATACGGGTCGAGCACCTTCTTTTTTTGAAGTCGGTTAAAAATACTAACCTGCTTATCAAGACGACGGTACTAAGTAACAGTTACCAAATGCATTTTCAAAGGCCCAAGTAATCTTCCAGAATCAATAAAATTAAAAATAATAAAATGGACCAAGATTATAAAAGTGAAGTATAAAATAGCGCTCACAGTTGTTCGATGTGTGCGTACACGTCATGTTGTTGTGTGCGACTTTAGTTACTTAAATTTGAGTTCATCGAAAATGTAACAGCGTCCTTAAACAAACATTATAAAAAAAACTGCCAAGTGCGTGTCGGGCCATGCACAATGTCGGGTTCCGTAATTGCCCATCAAAATATGCGGACACTTCCTACGGTCCAATTTGCCTCCGAACGATGATTTTATTGTAATAATAAAAAAAAACTTACATTTGCAGTTGAAAAACCTGTTTTCACATACATTATATTTAGGAAAATATGTTATCCAAGTACATTTTATAAGTTGGTCGACTATTTTGTATTTTATTTTTTATTTTTTGTGTACAGAAGATACCCTAAAAAAAATACTTTATATATTAATGCCAAATTACAGCTTTCTAGTACTAATGGTGGGGCTACATTAGCGGGCTATGGCGAATATTCGCGTCAGCGCGATAAGTGTGGCAGGGTAGATCGTTGCATCGCGTAGTAATCGGGCGATGACGAATATCGAGGCACTGTGGGTAAACTGGCGTGCATCAAAGGGTTTTGTCGCGACAATATTCACTTGCGTGGCTACACCTGCGTCACTTCAGTAGTGCAGATTTGAAGTAGGTGTCTGATGAGTTGACGAGTAATAAAGATTTATGGAAAAAGAAGACGTGCTGCACCGACCTCAAATAAATTGGGATAAGGATTGGCAGGAGAATGATGATGATTAAAGGTTCGCGCACATTATGTCGAGCCGCAGCGGGGCGGAGTGGGCCGCAGCGCAGCGCGAAATGCTTACCTAGCACATTAGTGTCGGGCTGCGCCCCGATATAATTGATATAATTTGTCAAAAGCGCTTGTGTATAGGTTAAATTCACACAAAAACAGATTAATTATTTCAGAATAAACCGTTGATTGTATGTATTTTTATTTTTATTGAACTATTTGTCAAATAAATAACAAAATATTGATATTTTATTTATCGATAAGCAAGACCGCATTGCTCATGACACTTAGTTTTGCGAGAAAATGACAGCCATACTTTAGATACTTCGTAGGTAGATGTCGTCGAATCGTAAAGCAGTTCACAGAATACATCTATCTACCAAGTTTCAACTGTGCACTGTGTAGTGCTAATAGTTTCGGAATAAAGTGGCTGTGACATACAGATGGACAAACAGACAGACATGACGAATCTATAAGGGTGCCGTTTTTTGCCATTCGGCCACGGAACAATGACATTGAGGTTCCTAAAACCATTTTTTCTCAAAGTCAACCGATTGAAAGATGACGCTTCCAAAGTGGTACAATGTGTGTCCACCCCCTTTTAATTTCTAAAGTAATTCAATTCAAATTCATTTATTGTTTGTCACAGGTGAATCATTAGTTCTTATGATAATTATAAAAGATCGCTGTAACATACCTATAAGGTGTACAATGTAAGAGGAAGTAAATTCTGAAAAAAATTTGGATTGTAGAACGTAAAAAACCTATCAACGAAACTTGATTTGAATAAGATTTGATGTTTAGTTTTTGAGATATGGGACTTTTTCATCAAACTGCAGTAGTAACTTTGTTTTTCATTAACAGACTATGAAAAACAAATTTAGTTTTGGTGTTGAATGTATAACAACATAGTGATGAGCCTTCAAAAATGATTATTATATTGCTTGGTGCTACGGAACCCTGTGTGCGTACGACTCGCACTAGGCCGGTTTTTAAATCTTCAGAGGAAACTGGCTAATATAGTATAGAGTTGGCAATCTATAACTTTGTTGTGATGGCATTAAAATGGGCTAGTATTTTCATGGTCACAACCATAAAAAAACAGCTCAATATTAGATGTATTTCCGAAGACAGATTGTAATAATTTCACTTATAATATGAGAGGGTAGCAGAAAATACTTAACTACGCGCACAGCGTACGTGCGCCCGGTGCAAGCGCTAGCTCAGGGGACCGCGCGCACGAGCCACCTCACCTGTATACGGCGACAGTGGGGACGTCGTACGGGCCAAGCTACGGTGCGTTATCAGTATTATAAATCCGTTGATAGATGATAATTCTCGATGCACATCATTTTCTTTGAATACCTGTAAATTATGGAATAACTTGAAAAATTCTTTTATAAAGATATCAGAAGTGTAATAGTATGGGTTTCCTTCAGATTCGTGCGGCGAAGGAGAGATGACGAGTCCGCAAGTGGAAGTAGTGGGCGAGCTGATCGAGTGCACTCAGTTACTAAACTGGGACGCGCTGGCGGACGCGCACAAGCACGACGCACTGTCGCTGGTGCGCCTGGCGCGCACCGCGCTGGACGCGCTGCACACGCCGGCGCACCACGCCTGCCTGCAGCTCGCCTACCAGCTGCTGCTCGCACTCGCCAAGCCGCTCGTGCTGGACGACGGTGAGTGACGAGTGCACACAGTTACTAAACTGGGACGTGCTGAACCATAATATTTCTGCTGAAACTGGAGCACTATGGAATAACAAATACAGCTCTTGATTCACTAAAATCATATCTGAACATTAGAGAGGTTAAAGTTCAAGTAAACGGCATTAACTCATTAGATGCTGAAATGACATTGGGCGTTCCTCAAGATTCCATTTTCCTCTTTTTAGTTTACATTAATAATTTACCTGATTACTTTGAAATCAACCGAAGATGGTGATATTAGCAGATTACACATAGTTGATTTTTTTTAAATAGACCGACGATCACAAATAGTTGACAGGCGACTGTACAATAAGCTTGTTCCCCAGCGGAGAAGCTGTCGCTGTGGAGCGAAGACAGCTCGGAGGGCGACGAGGAGATGCCGCGGCCACAGTTCTGCCTCGACCTCTTCCACGACGCCTTCACGCATCTACACGACATCGTGGACGCCGCGCTCAGCAACGTCGTGTGAGTCACATAACATTCTATACACAATATTGTGCAATTCCAACAATATTACATACATACGGGTGGATTTGATTTAACCTCCTTTTTTAACTATGTTAAATATCTAGTTTTTTTTTGTGAACTTTAGAAACGTGACGTTTATTGATATCTAAACCTTGTCACGTTTCTATTTTTTACATACATGGGTATCTCGCCAACTTATTCAATTTGACGTGGTGTATGGCCAAACATTTGTTCTACATGCCATCGGATTGCTATCACAAAATCCATGATTAGTAACGCAAAACATTGTAGTATTTTGTATTACCCCCATCCTACCTCTTGGTTATTTATTTAAGAAATACGGAAAGCTTACTGCTAAACAATACAGAATTAAAAAAAAAAAAAGTAGTAAGTGAAAGGGACAACCAGTCCTCACTTATAAAAAAACAGAATGGTAAAGTAGATTAGAACAACACAGCACCGCCCATTAAAAATAAAACTGATCTGTTGTTGTTTGTGTGAACTGTTGTTGTTCTTCTCTCTGTGGCCCTACTAACATAATTAGATCCATATCCACGCGACACTCTCATATTATATCGCGAAACGTTAAACGCCGTTTAAGTTTTCGGGACTGTAGGCTACGCTGTAGGTATGTAAATTTAGTGAGGTTTTAGAGGACATTTTGTCTCCTAGTGAGTCCCAGCATAAGCCACCGAAACCTGAACTTGTCCTGTCACCGAAACTTCATTTACAAATTTTCGTTAGAAAAGCAACGATTGACAAACACATGATTGGTTCATTCATGGTTCGATCATTTAACAACAACATGTTTGGCAAATAATAATATTTATCCGATTTTTTTTTTTTTAAACGTATTATTAAGTAAGTGAAAATAATTCATTTTTAGGGTTCCGTAGCCGAAGGACAAAAAACGGAACCCTTAACGGCAAGTAAGTGGCAACACAGCCACTTTATTCCGAAACTATTAGAACTACAACATTGAAACTTGGCAGATGTATTCTGTGAACCGCTTTACGAATTTTATACAAAAAAAAAACTACGCAGAGCCCATGACATTTAGGTTACAACCATTTTTTCTCAAAATAAATCGTTTGAAAGATAGACACTTCCAAAGTAGTAAAATGTGTGTGCGTGTGTGTGTCCCTCTAATTTCTAAAGAGGTAAATTTTGAAAAAAATTTGGATTGTATAAACGTAAAAAAAAAATGTCAACAAAAATTTAGTTTGAATAAGATTTCATGTTTAGTTTTTGAGATATTTTTAATTTATTTTATCAAATCGGAACAACAAACAGCTACATTATGTGATATTACAACATGATAACATATATATTTTTTTAATTATCCTGTACTGTCCCACTGCTGGGCAAAGGCCTTCCCCTATTCCTTCCATGTGTTCTTTTCCCGTGCCTCCTTGAACCAGCCCTCCCGGTACGCATCCAGTTCGTCTCGCCACCTCTTTCTGGGCCGGCCTCGGCGGCGCCGTCCGTCCTCCGGCAACCATCGCGTGGAGTCTTTTGTCCAGCGGTCATCGTGCATGCGGCTGACGTGACCTGCCCAATCCCATTTTAGCCAAGCAGCCTTCTTGCCAACGTCCACTATGCCCGTTTTGGAACGCAGCATAGTGTTACGAACCCTGTCTTGTCTTTTGACACCCAGAATGCTGCGTTCCATTGCCCTTTGGCAAAGTCCAAGGCGGAACTTCTGAGTCTCGGTGACTAACCAGGTCTGATGACCGTAGGTTAGGACGGGCAGAATGCACATGTTTGCGCTTTAGGGAGATCGGAAGGTCACCCTTCATTAGCGCCTTCATGGACCAGTAGCTTTTCCAAGCTTTTTCGACTCGGCGATCGATTTCTCTTTCTTGCCTGTTTTCGAAAAATACTAACTGGCCCAAGTAGATATACTCATCGACATAATGTATTTCCTGCCCATCTACCTCGACCCTACGCTTAGTGCTGTTGGTCATAAGCTCGGTTTTCGACCGATTCATCGTAAGTCTAAAGCCGTGCTCAGTTCTTGGAGCATGGTCTGTAGTTCTAGGGCAGTGGGGGCAAAAAGGACTATGTCGTCGGCAAATCGGAGGTTCGTCAACCTCTTACTGCCTACTTTAAGGCTTTTGGTGTTCCATGAGGCTGCTAGCCTTGTAAATATCTCCTCAAGAGTGCTTGTAAATAACTTCGGAGAGAGCGGGTCGCCCTGTTTAACACACTTCTGTATAAAAAACGAAGGTCCTGCAGTATTCAGTATGATGTTTGCAGTGCTGTTATGGTAGATATTTTTTAAAAGGTCTAAACAGGGTGTAAACAGACCCTTCACATAGCCGTCAACCAAACATTATGTACATCAAACTAAGTAATTTTACGCAAAAATGATTGCTGGGAATTGATTTTTTTTTTGGGTGAAAAATTACGTTTTACGATAGGACTCGATGGAAAGCACTCAAATCATTGTGCTGATGGATGGATTTAATAGTACGGGGGTCGTGGAGGTGTCTAAAGTAAAAATCTTCATAAAAAAAACCTTTGAAATAGTTGGAACTTTGACCCCCAATATCTCCGTAACTAGAAGGTTCCCAGGTATGGTCTAGAACAAAAAAATTATCGCAATGCCGGGGAGAACAAGTGCCTTTCCGATGTGTTAGGGTCTATTTACACCCTTTATATTGCTGTTCCAGTTCCTGATTTGTTAATGATTTGAATATTTCGGAGTGTTTGATCCTATCGAAAGCCTTCGCATAATCTACGAAGGACATGTATAGTGGTTTATTGAATTCAGTATATTTTTCTAAGACTTGGTTCAAGATCTGTAGGTCTGTCGGTTGTTGAAAAACTAGGGCGAAATCCGGCTTGTTCTGGTGGCTGATGTTTATCCAGTTTCCCGTCTATGCGATTGTGTATCACTTTAATAAAGGTCTTGTAGATGTGAGATGTTAAACTGATTGGACAGTAATTGCCAATGTCACTTTTGTCGCCTTTTTTATGCAGAAGAACTATATTTGATTTACACATTGATTTTGGAACTTTTCCTAATTCCAGTATGGTGTCAAACAGGTTAGCAAAGTGATAGAGCCAATTTTTCAGAAGCGCTTTCGTGGTAATTCCATCTTCCCCAGGACTTCTATCGTAGCGCATAGTAGTAAGTGCTTTGTGCACTTCATAACTGTTTATTGGGGGAATGGAATCTGAAGTTGTGTATTCAGTGTTGATATCGGGCGGTGAATGATCTGAATATAATGATGAATTTGGTTGCTATTTCCATTATTTTTACTCTACTGGAATGCTTGATGCCGTCATCGTCTACCAAGCTGTTAATCCAAGTTCGTCCTCTTGTGACTCCTTGTTTTAATACTCTTAGGGATGTATGGTTTTCTAAAGCTGTTTTGACTAAATGTGTGTTCAAATTTCTCAAATCTTTCCTATTACTTCTTTGTCTATTGTTCTAAATTCTGGAATTCCTATTTCTTTATCAGTCTAAAAATTAAATGATATTGTCCTTCCACTTCTTTGCCACCATGAACCCCACTCCGTGTTGTCCACTAGTTTCACCGAAGTGAAAGAACACAGCATCGTCTCTTTCCTCTGTGTGTTCGCCTACTCTCCTGACTTCTGAAAGGCAAAAAATGTCCCAACTAATATCTTTTAGAGCGGTCTCTGGTTCGGCTGAACGTTCGTCTTACAATAGCGTTCGGACATTGTGAATTAAAACATTGAGCGAATCGGAGTCCTTTATGTAATTTGCCGCGATCGGTTGACGGTTGATCGATCTCGTCCGGATATTCTTAGCTCCCCTGACCCCAGGATCGCGCTTGCCGTCCACGCCAGCACATCCGCTGGAGTTGTACTTGGGGCCTGTCTCTTACTTTTCTATCCAGGACCATAACCCGCCACGCTGGTCATTTGCTTGTTGGCGGGTCGCCATAACCTCGTTTGTTTGTTAGCAGGATACACCACGTGCAAGGGGTGTTCGTGCAGGTGAGGTTGGCTTGAGTCCCGAAAGATGTTAATTGGGGCCCCTTACACCCTTACATAAATATAATATAAACAAAAATAACTTAAATAATAATTTAGCCCACAGCGCTGTTCACAGATTACCATTAATGACTAAACTAAACTTTAATTTGCTAGGAGCTAAGCTGTGTTCATGCATGACAGTTAAAATACATTATAAATACAAAAATAGAAGAAATAAATCAGTATTATGTCTAATAATTATGAAATTACTAAATTTAATCCATGAGCTTAATTAAGTGTCTCATACAAAAGTCTTCGTAACTTTGGTATGGAGCATGTAAATATATCAATGTGTTCGCGTTCTTTACTGTAAGCTATCCGCCGAATTGGTAAACGTTCGCCAGTCTTAGATCAGCAGGTACCTATTACAAATAGTGTACCTGCACGCACCTGGCGTCAATAAACAGTTCTGGGGACTGCATAACACAGTCCATTATTCAGGTCGATGCAATTAAATTTGCCATTAACAATATTATACAAGGTAATTGATTCTAATTGTTTGCGTCTGGCGCTGAGCGTCAGAAGTTTGTACTTATTGAGCAACTGGTCATACAGCAGATACGTTCTATGACATCTATAATACATTGCATGAAGGAATTTGCGTTGTACATTTACTAACACAGCAATATATTTTTTATAACACGGGTTCCAGATGGGCATTGTATATTCTTGAAAAGTTCTATTGATATTTCCGAAGATCAGCATCAGAGCTTCACCAAATTTAAACGGGACCAACGCAGAGTAATATTCGTCCAAACAAAAGAAGAATCATCAAAATTGGTTCACAATTGGCGAAGAAGTCGCTAAACATATACAAAAAAAATAAAATCAGACGAATTGATAACCTGCTCCTTTTGGAAGTCTGTTAAAAAGGATTGAAACTAACCAAAAAAAATGGTACTACAAAAACATGCCGTCACTAAATGTACAGTGCTTCCCCGCCATGTAATCGTAGGCATTTTACACTTGCACATAATATTATAGATATTTTGAATCTTTTAGTTTTAGATGTTCTAATACGTACATACCTCATGATCACTTTGTCTGGTTTAGATTTTTGTTTATAAAATGATAATTTAAACGTGATTTTGCCAAAAGAACCTAAATATTTTATGAAAAAAGTATAAATGATTAAATATCAAGCGAAGCATTAGTAAAGAAAAAGAAGCATTTGCCTTTTTAAAGTGAGTATTTATAAAATAAAACATTTGCGTAATAAGTTGTTTGAAATAGTTAATTAAACTTTGGTTGTAGACTAAAAAATTGTCCAAAGAGTTTTGGTGAAACATTAGTGAACCAGCACAAGCACAATTTTTATTTTATTTACTACAAACCATTAAACACTATAAATGGTTAACAAAGAATTGTACGAGACTACATCAGTGTGCAACTAACTACGTTATCAACATCTTATACAACATTAGTTTTAGTATATGCGAAACCTGAAACGCGTGTCTAGTATTTTTATGTAAAGAATCTATATAGGGTCTAACTTTTCATACACGAAATATTATCGGGGAATCATCTAACGGCTATAACAAAGCCATTTCAAGGGCTTTTTTTTATCTGAGTATATTTTTTTATAAAAAATAAATAATTTAAAATTACTTGACCCACAAAATAAATACTGGCTCCTTATTTTTAAGCATCCATTACGGTAGTTTACTACGTCGTATTTACCTACTGTCATTGTTAGAATATGGGAGTAAAGGTTTTATGAAAAAAGTCTCAAAAACTTTTAGAATTATAATAATTTTGAAAAAAAAACACTCAGATAATTTTTTTTTTCGTTGCTATGGCGAGTTTACGACTTATAGAAGTTACTCTTAAAATATTTTGTGTATGAAAAGATAGACCTTATAATATATACAAAATTTCAAAACTGTATCATGAAAAATCACAAAGTTATAAGCTTGTTCTGTTAACTGTTTGTCCTCTTAAAAACGTGGTCACCACGCAACGCGCCCGCGTGCGCGGCTCTAGCGCTTCGTCTTGAGCTCAATGATAATAATAATTTGGCAGTAGGTACCTAAATGATTGCGCTAGGTACTTGCAGTCGCTCGGTGCCCAACTTGTAACTTTATAAAAATAATTTTGGGACAAAATATAATAACATGGTTTAAAAATGATTGGAATCGATTCAGTTACTTATTCTGAACAAACTATATTTAGGTTTCGCATATACTAAAAATAATGTTGTGTAATTAAAATTGGAAGATTATAAGTCATGCACGAGTGCAATAAGCCTTAACTTTATTAAATACTATATAAATTAAAAAGAAAAAAAGGAAAATCTACAGATAGAATCCTCAAATTTTTTGATAGCTTTAAGGATATCATTTCGAAATATATTAGCTGACAAAGAAAATTAATCTAAATTTGAGAATGTTATAATTTTTTACTAAACGACGCCAAGATGCGCGAATCCCCGTGTTTGTGCGACACGAAGAGACAACAAACTGCAGACGAACACGAACCTCGCGTCTTGTCACAATCAGCCTAGATACCGTTCCCACTGCTAGGACACAAGCCTCCTCTCTGTGAGAAGGAGCGGGCTAGTATACATTATGTGAATTTATGTAGGCTCACTTGGTGGATAACACATACCTTCGATTTTTTTGGTTTCTAAGACTTACCGTTTTCCTCCGACCACCACTAATCTGTGAGCCAGTCCGAGGCGGTCAGTAAAGTAGTGTCTTGCACAGGCTGGGCGAGGGCACGTGCGAGGTCGTGGCGATGTCCGACACGTACAGCATGGCGCTGGGCTGGCTACTGCTGGCCGACGTGCTGGCCGCGCTGTGCGAGCTCGCGCGCGGTGACCTCACGCACCACTACATACAGATATACAGGTAACGTGCTCAACACTACTCACACTTGTACAACTTTTTACGGGACCATTATTAAAACAAAATGTCGGTGTGTTCGCATTTCCGAAGATGTTAGGTAAACAGCGGTACTGTAAAGCCGTAATACTGCACTCGATTCGTTTTCAATTTGCGTAAATATGAACATGTCTCCGAGCACCGGACTCTTCTTAAGTGGTTGCCCGTTCAGCGTAGGGAGCAAAGGGCGCTTATTGTTTCTCCCACTTCTCCTAGTTACCTTGCTCCCCACTTTCAGTATATTTGTGCCAACCATAATAGGAGCCTGCGATCATCACAAAACCGTATGTATGCTTCAACGTCCCTCTCACCGCACTGACTTCATTCACCGATCATTCTTTGTCCAGTCTTTTTCTCTGTGGAATGCGCTTCCCCAGGAAATCAGGATGGCAACACATCGCTTATCTTTTAAATTAAAGTTCGTGAGTATATTCGGAAGAAGCTGGCAGTTTCGTCACAACGGTAATATTTTCCCCATGGTTTTTGTTTTTATTTTAGTATATTCGTGTAAATGTCTATTTACATTAATCTAAATTTTAATATATATTTATAGTATTTTATATATCCTTGTAGTTAATCTTAGTATTATTTAAAAAAAAATCAGATATACACCTACAACTGCTTGTCTCTGCATCACCCAAAGGTTGACTAGTAGAAAATGCCTATGGCATTAAGTCCGCCTGTGTACTTTTGTGCTTGAAGTGTTAAATAAATAAATACTTGTTGACCAAAACTTGCTGAACGAAGACTAATACCAACGTAGAGACAGCCCATTTGTGTAGCCTCGCCAATACTCGCTATTGCTCGTCGTCCTTCCCCTAGCTGACCAAGAGTAGGTAAGCACCGTCATGCATTATGGTTTGTTTGGTGGGCCTTGCCACCACTCGGGATCGCTCACCACGACTCACTGTGTGTCACTTAGGGACAGTGTCTGTTTCGCTAGATAAATCAAACTCGCTCATGTACCCTGTCAACATGTACAATGTACCTGATTTCTGTACAACTGCTACTACCCTAGCTCCAAACAAATCGTGTATATTGGTAGTTGGCATTGGTCTCGTTTTTTGTCGCTCCCATTTGGCCTGTATGTATTGCCTTCTATACTACTACGTGACGCTGATTGCACAGAGAGCGCGGCTACGCGGAGCCGCTGGTGACGGCGACGCTGCGCCTGCTGCCGGACGCCGTGTTCCTGTTCGCCAGCGACAACACCGGCACCACGCCCGCGCCTCCCGGCTGCGCCGACCTCTTCCTCAGCGTCAGACCCTTCTCTGTGCATGGTGAGTGTACACACTACTTACACTTTACAGTTGGTGCATCGCCCATAAGCCAGGGCCGTCCAAAAGCTGACGATATCATCATAGTCGCGGTAAACACCTGAATGAGAGCCGCACAAAACCGGGAAGTGCGGCAGAAGAAAAGGGAGTTCTATACCCAGCAGTGGGGGATTCAGGGTTGAAATGATGATAATGGCATTGCTCATATATTTCACAGGACTTGAGGAATGTGAAACCTGAAAAAGTATTTTTAATTAATGCCACAGGAGCGATCATTCATTAAAGTTCCGCCCACTCCTCTTTGCAGGCTGCGCGATTACTCTGCGAAAGCACTAGCGTTGGCCGTTCGAAGGACATTCACGTCGAATACGTCCCGCTGCGTGTAGCGGTGTAGTAGTGTACTAACGTTCGGTTTTTGCAGAACCAGCGCGGGGCTCGGACATCTGCGCGCTGGCGTGTCGCGCGCTGTACCGCACCGTGTGTGGCGCCGGGACCAGCGGGGCGCGCGGGTGGTGGGGGGCGGCGGGGGCGCGGGAGGCGCGCCTGCTGGAGCGCGTCGTGGTCGCCTACGTGGCGCCGCCGGCCGCCAGGGAGCAGCTCGTGCACCTGCACCAGCGCGCGCACGAGATAGAAGACGCCGAGGTAGGTCACACGACCCTCACAGCGGGGCGCGCAGGGTCGCTGTTATGCTAGCAGAACACTTGACCTCTGTGTACAAATATTAGTGTTAATTCGCTAACACAAAACTACGCAAAAGTATTAAACACGGATAATTTGTTACCCGCAGGTCCGCATCGCGTGGTCGTCGAACGAGGTGACGTGCGTGTACAACGTGGAGGAGCGGCTCATCGAGTTACGCGTGTGGCTAGCGCGCGCGCACCCACTGGCAGTGCCGCGCCTGGCCGCGCCGCACGCGCAGGGGCCCGGCGCCGACACGCACTGGGTCGCGCTCTACCTCTCCTACCAGGTACGTGTGGCTGGCGCGCGCGCAGGGGCCCGGCGCCGACACGCACTGGGTCGCGCTCTACCTCTCCTACCAGGTACGTGTGGCTGGCGCGCGCGCAGGGGCCCGGCGCCGACACGCACTGGGTCGCGCTCTACCTCTCCTACCAGGTACGTGTGGCTGGCGCGCGCGCAGGGGCCCGGCGCCGACACGCACTGGGTCGCGCTCTACCTCACACACTATACCCACACTATACCCGCTACCAACGGCAACGTAAGCAACAATTATTGGCATACCCTAGCGGCCTTTATTATTACTTTCCTGTTGGTTTGTGGGTACACTCAAAACCCGTGCTGAAATTGACAAAATACCACCACTATTGTGTTTATCCAATACATGTAGTTGTGCCAGTCCTTTTACAGTTATTGGCACCCCTGTCAGGAGTAACCCAATAACTGTCTTATTGAACCGAAAATAAAGATCGCTGTGATTTTAAAAGACGTTTCAAAAGGAACCTTGTATTATGGTTGTTATAAAAAAAAGATTTTCGTTATTTTGACAGTGTTGCAAAATCAGAGGTAAAATAAGTGTGAAAAGAGTGCAGTGGCGCCACAGTCCAACAGTCCGATATTGTGTCCTGTACAGAACGGCACGCTGCTGAACGCGCTGAAGATGTGGACGCGCGCCGTGAGCGCCAAGGTGGAGGCGTCGCCGCAGTGCTACATCTGCTACTGCCGCCTGCACCCGCACAACGGCCGTCTGCCGCGCGTGCTGTGCTACCAGTGCAAGAACAAGTTCCACACCATATGCCTGGTACTACTTATTATCTTATACTTATTTCTTCAAACTCGAAAATGTTTGACCCTGAAATCTAGTCATAAATTTCCTGGTATTTTATTTTGGAAATATGATGAGTATTTGTGGAAATGAAACAACGGAACTAGAGTTTAATTTAAAGTAAATATATTGAAAACGAACAAAATTACAAGTGTACGTCACGCGAGCACAGAACAAGAAGGAAGGAAACAAAACACGTCTAGGCTACATAAGATTTTAAACTATCATGGTCACTAACACTGCGCACACACACACACACGCACACACCACACACTACGTCTAGGCTAATTACTCTTGGTAGAACTAGATGGCGCTACTTGTTGTAGCAGCTTGTGTTCATTTATTTACTACGTCCTCCCTTGTACAAAATCCATTTTTCTAGAGAAGTAGTCGAGCTTGAACTGTGGACTCGCTTTGGTGAGGACATCAGCAACCATTTCTCCAGTGTTGACATATTGCACCTCAATCTCCTTTTTACATATTATTATGTTCTACCGGACATCTATATCCTTGGTTCGTGAATTATACGCATCGTTTCCTGAAAGTTTAATACAACTTTGGTTATCGCAATAAATACGTATAGCACGATGCTGGAGATGTGGCCAAAACTGTTCTTGCAGTTGTTTTAGCCATAGTGCTTCTTGGGTGCATAAACAGTATGTTGTCGCTTTGAGCTCCAAGATATAGATCCTCCGTGAAATATAAAAGTATATCCTGTGCAGGACCTTTCGTCATCTTCAGACTTAGCCCAATCAGCGTCACAATAGGCATGAACGGTTTCTTCTTTTGCATAATGTTTATAAGACAAACTGTAGTTTACGGTACCTCATAAATATCTCATTACTCGTTTCAAAGTAACCCAATGTTTTTTCTTGTTTATTGTTATTTATTTATTTAAAATTATGTAAATAACACCTTTACAGCTATAACGCCAATGCGATGTTACCACCACCAAGATACGATAACTTACATAAGCTAACAAAAATACAATTAAAACACAATCAGAATACATATAAAAAAGAAAAAAAAGAAAACCACCATTAAAAATTAAAAATACAATAGGAACACCTCTAAATATTTTGAATGCACTTCAGTGCTACTCCTGTGAACGTCATCGGACTGCAGTGAAATATATCTACCTCATCTGAGATAATATTTAACAGTGTTATGGCGCGTGACAAGGGGGCAAACTTGTTAAGGTTAGTCCTAGCTCCAGCAGCGTAGGCCCGGCTCCGCTAACAGATCGGGTGCTGCAGCCAGCCGCGCAGCACCCGAAACACAAAGCTACACAGAGCGACGTCCCTCCGCAAGAATTTCGTTTCATATAATTTTTTTCTCATATTATCATTTCATAGAATACTCAATAGGATTATGCGTATTGACTTCGAAAAAAAAGAAATTGTAGATTTTTGTTACAAATAAAATTGAATGTTTCTATGTTCATATCATAGAATAACAAATCAAATATTCTTTATACTCATATTGTTTAGTTAATATAAAACTTAGTACCAAGAAAAACATTTCATCAACTGACAGGTTCTAAATGTTTCAATTCATACCTTTGACAAAATGTATACTCTCCTATAAAATAACAACACCGCGTTCACAAAAGAATACGGGTAATCCTGTTATTCTCATTAATAGTGACTTACACTAACATACGTACGTGTAAACCACTATTAATAGGTACGTGTGTTTATTTTGCGGTTCATAATTGTTGGAGTGCCCTAATTTTATTACTGCGACCAATTTCGACGTAGCTTAGTTGGTCACAGTTCTAACTTAACCTAACCTATTTGATCGGAGTAAACTGAACGTTTCTACGACAAGGTAAATACGGGTAGCCGCGCTACGCGGGGCTCCTATTTCTGTCTGCAGGGTTTAAAGTAACCTAACTATCCTGTCCGGAGACGGTGTGCCACAATGCCTTGTTTAAGTTGATGTGGTGAGTAGTGTATACAAAACAACATAAAAAATAATGGTACGATAGACGCATTGTGTGTATATTTGTTTTATAAAGTTATGGATAGCATAACGTATACTTTTACATTTTCGTTGAAATAAAATACCATGGAAAAAAATACCGAACAAACAATATTCGTTAAAAAATAATTCTAGAGTTTCATAAGTGTGTTAAATATAAAAATGTGATTATACAATTCATTGAATTGTATTTCTGTTAAATATGTTTCATTCATGTAAACAGTCGTTAAAACAATAATTTTGGAAATAAAAATATAAGAACCAAATATTATATTATGAAACAGTTTCGGCGAAACGAAATTCTTAGAGATTTCTGTCTGCGAAACAAGGGGACACCCAAATATTTTCATGTGACAAATATTAGGTTTTTTACCACATTTCTTCTGGTGACCTGTCATTAAGAACTCGAGATGGGGATATTTATGATGTAGGCTGCTGTTGACACAGCCTCGGCCCAACAGGTTTTTGGCATGATCTTTGCATCACTGAGCATGCACTTGGCGCGTTCTACTAGAGATCGGTTACTCAAAACGTTCTGTTCAGGTGTATATAGCGTCGTAGTTTGAGTCTAAAAGATACTTCAAACAAAACTTTATTACAATATTCATTGCCTACCGCACCTACCTATTTTTTTTTATTTTATTTATTTAGGTAACCAACAGCGATCCATAAAATTATTTTACAAAATATACGTGTTACAGTTAATATGGCCAATTATAGGTTTCCCTGTATAACTGGGATATTTGTATAAATAAATGCGAACGGACTAATGCCAGATATTTGCAATTAAACAAAAAAAAAAAAATAATAGCAATACAATACAAAATTACATAAGGTTAAATTAAGATTACAATTTTGAAAAATATAAAACAAAAAAAAAAGGTGGAATAATACAATATATTAGAACAAGAAAAAGAAAAAGATTGGTTGCTTGTCATTTATCGCCGTTTATAGTTTCAAGTAAACGTTTTTTGAATGTCGGTTTATTACAGTTAAATAAATCAACTTCAGAGAATTCCGAGTTATAAATTTGAGCAATACGAGTCAGTACACAGTTCCTGGCATAGTTAGTGGAGTGCCTAGGAACGCGCAACATTGACGTGTGACGAGTGCGCCGTAGGGGAGTGTTAAAAGTTATCTGTGCGACCAACTCCGGGCAATCAAGGCGTCCATTGAGTATGTCATAGAGCAAACACATGTCCATCACTTTACGCCTTTCTTCGAGTGTTAGCAGACCATAGGTACGACAGCTATCTTCGTAAGACATCGGAGGTTTACGGAGGCGAAAATTAAGATGGTTAATAAATTTTTTTTGAATCCTTTCTATTTGGTTCTTATAAATTATGTACTGGGGGGACCAGATTTGGCACGCATATTCTAAAACGCTGCGCACATAAGCAAAATATACAGATTTAAGAGCTCCAATATTTTTAAATACCTTACATGACCTAAGAACAAATCCTAGGTTCTTATAAGCTTTTGTGCTAATAAGCAAATACCTACCTACCCCACCTACCTTCCTACCCCATCTACCCATCTACCTACCTATCCCACCTACCTACCTACCCCATCTACCTACCTACCCCACCTACCTACCTACCTACCCCACTTACCCACCTACCTACCCCATATACCTACCTACCCCATCTACCCATCTACCTACCTACCCCACCTACCTACCCCATCTACCTACCTACCCCACCTACCTACCCCACTTACCTACCTACCTACCCCACCTACCTACCTACCTACCTACCTACCCCACTTACCTACCTACCTACCAGTGGTGAAAGTTCAACACAACTCGATTCCTACCGGCTTCCCTTTAAAAACTGGCACAGTCAGTATTTTATTGACAAATAATAAAATCACATTAAAGATATGTACTCCGGCTACCTCTTACAAAAATTGATCCTTCGCTACTGCTACCTATCTACCCCACCTACTTACCTGCCCTACAGTGAAATATAGTTTAAAACCTATTCTCATTCCTACCAACAATACATAAAAAATGTCATCAAAATCGGTCGAGCCATTTCGGAGGAGTGCGACCACTAACACCGTGACAAGAGATTTTGTTAGCCGACTTCAAAAAAATAGGAGAGGTTCTCAATTCGTCAGAATCTTTTTTTTATAATGTATGTTCACTGATGTACTCGAAGACACCTGAACCGATTTGGGAAATTCGTTTTTTGTTTGTAAGAGGATACTCCCAAGTTGATCCCATAGAAATATTGTCATGATGCGATCATGGATTTCGGACATATGGAACGAGACTCTTTAATAATAGACAGCAAATCTGTCGTGAGAGCAGCGGTGGCCCAGTGGTGGAGACCCCAACTTACGAGCAGTAAGTCGTGGGTTCGAAGCCAGCCAGGCGCATTACTTTGTGTATTTCATCACCACTGCTCACAAAACGGTGAAGGGAAACACCGTGAGGAAGCCGGCATGTATTAGAGCCAAAAATTCGAAGACATGTGACATCTACCAACCCGCACTGGGCCCGCGTGGTGGATTATAGCCTATTCCCTCTCATAGAGAGGAGGCCTGCGTCCCAGAAGTGGGAAAATTAATAGGCTGATTATGCTGTCGTGATTGCTGCAATCGTTTGCATGTTTATTGTTTACACAATATCAGAACATAACATCACGCCTATATGCTTAAAGGGGTACGTAGATGTGTACAGTACACCCACATTTAGACAGTTAGGTATGTTAAGTTCCATTTTATTGGGGATAAGCCTATTTTATTTTATATATTTAATTTTCAAGTAACAGGACTCACAAAGTTAGTAACAATATTTCCTTACAACTATGTTAGTAAACTTAACCTACACACTTAACCTAACACTGTCTTACATTATAGATGTATGCGAATCCCTGCTACAAGCTTAACACCGAAGTAGAAAGCTTGCAGCAACGATTCACACACAAACAGTCTAGTCTGCTCGGCACACGCTGCAGTATAATGTTGGGGCTGGCCCGCACCCGGCGCACCAGGGAGGCGCATCTTTTTCGCATCGTGGTGTAGAAACAATCGACACGCGCATCAGCAAACATCCCTGATGCGCTACAGAAGCAGAACAGCCCCATCAATACCCGGAACGCGTTATTATATTGAACGCGAAGGGCGCTGTACGATGTTTGAGTGTAATCTACCCACAGGCTGCACGTGTAAAATGAGGTGCAATATGCACGACATAAGGTTCTTTTTACAACTACAGAACAACGTGCAAACCTGCGAGCGATCATATTAGCTCTTACCGACAGCGCCCTTCTTTCTCTTTCAATATCATCATCGTCTCTGAGGTCAGCGGTCAAGAGATGTCCCAAGTATTTCACTTTATATACCCTCACAAGCGATATTCCGTTCAACTTGACCGGAGGGATAGGATCAGGACATCGACCACCGGCACCAAAGACCATGACTTCACTTTTAGTGACGTTGTAGACCAATCCATGAAGTAAAGCATATTCTTCACAGATGGTCACCAATTTCCTAAGACCACAAACCGAGGCGCTCAGCAGCGCCATATCATCGGCGTAACTAATGTTGTTTACACATACTCCATCAATGTAACAGCCGACACGCTCTCTGCTGAGCACCTCGATCAGCCCATTGACATAGAGGTTGAAGAGCGTGGGGGAAGTCAAGCCCCCCTGCCTCACCCCACACTCCAACCTATATGGCTCTGAAAAAGCCCCGGCCCAGCGTACCTGATTGATCTGGCCTCCATACCAGCATTTAAAAGTGTTAATCAACTCTGGAGGAACACCAGCTTCTTCTAACTTCCTCCAGAGGATATTGTAGGAGACCAGATCAAAAGCTTTGGAGAGGTCGAGGAAGCACGCATACGTAGGAGTTTTCCTATCCGAGTAGTACCTCACAGCCCACTTTAGACACAAGATGACACTTTCAGTAGATAGTCCGGATCGAAATCCTAACTGATTGTCGTGCAGCAGAACAAAGTTATTAAGTTGTCTGTTAAGCAGGCTGTCAAGCACTTTCGCGATCACTGTTGCCAGAGAAATGGGTCTGTAGTTCTTTATGTCAGCAATATCACCCGTTTTATTTTTAATAATGGGCACTACAATAGTTTTAGTCATATGGCAAGGTAAATACGCATGACTCACACAAAAGTTATAAAACATTGCTAACACTCTTGGTAAATGAGGGCCCGCGAACTTGAGGTGCTCAATGCTGAGACCATCATGACCTGGAGACTTGCCTCTCGACATACTGTTAATAACACGTTTAACGTCCTTAGCAGTGAATCTCGTTCCAAGGTCAACAACATCAGGCTCGGAAACGCAGGGACCCAGTGGAGACTTTAGTCTAAAATGTTCCTTAAAGAGGTCAGCAATGCCTACGGGAACGCTCTCCCCCTCGAGAGACGCAGGGAGGCCTGGCTTACTGCTCAGCTTATTTGTGTGTTTCCAAAACGAGCGAAAATCATTGAATGTTTGAAGCCAAAATATCCATTTTTATTTGGTCTTCATTATTTTGGCACCATTTCAAGCGAGATTTAAACATTCTTATTGCTTCACGCATATCACAAAATGTGGGACCAGCAGAAGGCTTCCCAAGGTCTTCCCAAAGTCGAAACTTCTGCCTGGCGTCCCTGTAAGCCTCACCTACATGCGCATTCCACCCTACCACTACCTTGAAATGACCAAGAAATGTATTGTTAAAAACGTAAAATAAATGCATGGCAAATATTCATATAGGATAAAACAACATTTTACGGAATATTATTTGATCACAAATATACAAGTATAGCCAGCCGGTTACTTGGTAGCATTTTCAATGTTAAATTAAATCGCTGCAAAACCGACATCACGCAGTCTTGTCTGCCCTACCCCTAGAGTGTAATTTAAGCCCGTGCAGTCGCGGCGGGGTTTGGGTGGCCCCACTCGAGCTTATCGTCGCAAATGGTTTTAACGCTCACCAAACCCCCCGCTCCTCAGCTCGCGGGCCGCCCCACCCCTCCGCCGGTTTAAATTACACTCTTGGGGTAGGGCAGACGATACTGCGTGAAGTCGGTTTTGCAGAGATTTGTTTCTGTCACTAAATTTTGTAGCACACCATATTGAATTTTTATGACCCTGTTTTAATTTAACATTGAAAATGATAAACGCCCGTTTATAAATATTTATAAAAAAAAGTGTTTTCTTTTGGCTTATAACGGGTACGCCGTATTTATAAAAAAATGATGTAAGGGTATAACTCATTGGCACCTTCATGTTGCAGCGCAAGTGGTTCGCCAGCAGCAACAAGTCCAACTGCCCGCTGTGCCGCGCCGCCTTCTGATGCCGCGCCGGCTGCAGCGCAGCTCTCTCGCACGCACACACTCTACTCTTTGCCTCTGGATGTTATTGACTATGGATATCCTGGCTTCATTATGGCTGGGATATTAACGAATTAATAGAGTAATACAGAATTTTATACAATGTTAGAACTTGAAATGAATTTGCTGAATTTCAAATATTTTAATGAAAAATGTTGTCATGCTAAAGATTTTCTCCCTAAACAAAAATGTACAGATATACATACCTTATCATCATTTATTGGTAACTATTTATTTTCAGTATCATTTTACAATACCTACCTGATAGAACATTCTCGCAGTTTAGCGATCATTTAATCATACTTTAAAGGTATGTGAAAAATAAGAACAGTAAACTCTCTAAATAGAATGTTTGCTATAAATAGCATTATTAAAAAAGTAAACCAAACATTGTTGTATTCAATTTATTTTCTACCTGTGCCATGCCATGCATTGCAATTTAATGCACCCTTTTTAACCTACCCTACCACCTACCCTACCTACCTACCCATCCTACCTACCTACCCTACTTATTATTTATGTTTCTCATCGTTTAAACCTTCACTAAACTTCCACAAATATTTCAAGATCAAAATTAGCCAAATCGGTCCAGCCATTCTCGAGTTTTAGTGAGACAATCGAATAGCTATTCATTTTTATATATCGTCATTGTAGAGCGAGAAATCATTAAGTGCAAAAAGCTAGTTTTTTTTAGCTCACTGATAGCAGCGGTCATAGATACCGCCGTAACAGACGGCACATCATGAAGTGTGCAAGCTCGTAAACGGAAGATGCTACGGATGATATGTTTTTGTTAAGCCAAGTCTCAGTAAACACAATGGCAACACATGAACAAAAGCAAGATATTTTTATACAATTCGTTCGTTTTAGTTCTCGTTCCTCGTACGTTTTGATAGTAAACAGTGAATTTTGTTTCTTAATACGCAATAACATTGATATCAGTACCAATGCTTACATAATAAGTTTTAAGCTTTCAGTGCTACGTATTAGCAGTGATTGAGTAGTCTCATTTTTGCGAGTAAGGATTCGGCCATTTCTAACCCAGATAAATTTGTATTTTGATCCTTTAGCCTTGAGTCTCGTAGCAGCATGGAGTGATTTATTTGCCGGAGTTAAGTGTTCAGATACGAAGAGTGCAGATTTAGTTCCACCCATACCTAAGTGATGTGTGTTCAACTTGTTATCAGGATTATTTCTATTGTGGTCCTGCACAGCTGCTAGTAGGGTATCTCTTACACGAAGGCTGCGGAGTTTTGCAACAAATGTGCGAGGTCTGGAGCTGCTTTTATCCAGTTTAGCAACACGTGTTACTTGCATTATATCTTCATCATTGATAGGGGCGTTAACAGTTTTGGCAAGTTGGACTAAACAGTTACCAAGGTTTTCAGAGCGTTGTTCAGTTTAACCATTTATTTCAACATTGCTCTCTCGAAGTTGTTGTTCAAGTAAATTAAGTCTGTCTGATAAACCTTTCATTGAAGATGTACTTATTTCATTTACTATTTGGTTTTCTAAATTAACTGTTTTGGTTAACTAAAGCTTAGGTAATTTTCATGTTATTTTAAGTGCTTTACTCCGCGGGCCGCGTCCGTATAAGCGATGGTCGTAATTATAATTATTCATACTATTTTTTATTTTTTTTATTTGGAAAGCTTTAGGCTCAGCGTGCTATGCTTGGAATCTCCATATCGCTGAGCGATCATTAATTTATGGACTACTGTCCACACTGTATACTTTGTCGGTGTACTGTTTACTGGACGTAGGTACTATGAGTATCCACGTTGCGGCCTCCCATAAGTCAGGACTACTGTCTTAGTATTTAGGCTATATGGAATACGCAACGAAATGACTCGTCAAAGCTTCCCAAACGTTGTCCAGCCCAGCTGAATTGTTCCGTTAGCCTCCCTCTCAAAGTCGTTCTTTACAAAACTGCAGTTTTCTAAAGACCTCGAAACAAAGAGATTTAAAACACATAGAGCGGACATTGGGAATATTGTCATACAATAATTTTCATCCTGAATATTTTAGATTTTGACAAATGCTACCTGACAAGCGGGCGTATGACACTAGAGTTCACTAGACACTACCTATATATAAAAGTACTCTGTGCTAGACACTGTCCGTATTATTTATTGTACTCTGTGCTAGACAGACTGACTTGTTACTAATAGTTAAGTACTACGTAGTATTATATTATCTGTGCTAATAGTAACAAGTTTTGGATTACGATTTTTTTCGTCTTGTCCTGTCTATCGCTCGGAAATATTTGAATGTCTTTGTCTCGAAACGACCGCTATTGATAACAACTGAGCTCGGGTTGACGTGTTCGTTGAACATGGCCTAGAATTTGAGTTCAATCGGAGACCATTGATATTGAAGAATCAACTAGGTCATACAGCATCTGCTGCAAGGCAGCCAGTATGCTGATGTCATCCGCAAATCGCAAGTGTGAGATGTACTCTCTGTTGATGTTAATGCCACATCCTTCCGCCCATAAGGTATTAGACTTCCATAGTTCCATGCCAGTAGACAGTATTAGACGTCCAAGTCTTCTGCGACATCCATGATAAGAGACAATGCAGTAGTATTCCAGTAGTCCTTTTCTAATGACTGAAACCAAAATGGCTTGTAGTAGATAGGTTTTAGTGCCTAATTATTTCTCTTACCGCTCGTAGGCTTTGACTTGACGGTTAATCTTGGCTTGGATGACCGATAAACAATATTTTATATTAAATCTACTCACTGATGGCGTCACCAGTACGACTTTGAAAGCTTATAAATATTTCGGAAACGTGGCGCTTTATAATATTATGTCAATTGTGTCACAATACTAACTTGTTTGTATTGATGCCAGCTATCGATTGATAAGTACAGGTTTCATGCGTGGCTAATCGAATCAAAGTTGTGCTGAAGATTTCAGGAATGGACTTTAACTTTGATAGCTCATGTCTCGGAAACGTGATACTTTAGAACAATTTGTCTCATACAAAACTTGTTTGTATTGATGCCACCTATCTATTAATGTAGGTTTTATGAGAGGCCGTTGTTTTGAAAATAAAATATAATGACGGAAGTTAGGCCAGCCAGGCTTCATACAAAAAATCTTCCAAGCCCTTTTCAAGTAGTAGCAGTAGGTTTATATTATTTTCTCTATTATTTCAGTCATATAATTTATATATTAATAATTATAAATATTTGTCGGATTTGTCAGGATTTATTCTGTTGGCTCGTACATCATGTGAGCGGACCATGGGTTTCGTGCAATGAAAACACACTAGGTGCGATACACTGTTTATAATAAAATAACAAATTACTTGAGATTACAACTTAACACAATAACACGGGGCACAATGAATCGGGTACAGTTCCAGGACGTTTCAACTCCGCTGCGATCAGACATTCAATGTCCTCCTCGCCTCGAGCTGTAACATCAGGGCTCTGTAGAAGCCACGCTGTGGTGGGGGTAGACTTGTAAGTAAGTCGCGTGACGTCACCACCAGCGGACTTGCGATTCATTTTATGTCCGTACTATTGACCGGTTCCGACAGGTATACACTGTAATTTTTTGGTCGTTCTGGAACCGAAAGCCATAAACTCAATCATCGATTTCGAAACGATTGGGACTATTTTTATCAAAAAGTAAAAATAAAAAAAATCACGATAAATTTAATTTAATGTTTTTTGTGAAATAATGAGAACTCGAAGTAACGCTTCCTTGCGGTAAATGCATATGTGTGTGTAAAACGTATTCACGATCGGCAACACATGCGAACGGTACCCATTGAAAAATCCATTCATCGATCCGTAAGCCACGCCCCCACCCCACGCTTACACAGTCTAGCAGACTAGTATTCTCGCGCGGTTCGTGTTCGGTCACTCACGCGCAACGTAATCACATGTTAAAAATGAGTCGGCAATACGCGTACTCCAACGTGGAGTATTGGGCAATGGTGGATTTTTATGGGATGGCGCACAATAACCTGGAAGAGGCTAGGCGACTTTATGCTCAGCCGGAACACCTGAACTCACTGCGCGCACGTGGAATCACCGACCCTCAAGTTCCCTTCACCTCCACCATCCTGCAGTGCGTGCGTACCTTAACAGTGAGTTTGGTGAGCAGTGGATAGGTCGTGGTGGCCCTGTGGCTTGGCCCGCAAGGAGCCCTGACTTAACACCACTGGATTTTTATTTGTGGTCCGAAATTAAAAGACTAGTTTATTTCGAGGAGCATACTACTCGAGATGAGTTAAGAAGTGCGATAGTGAAAAGTGACAGATACACATTAGGAAAATTAAAAGACAATGTGATTAAACGTGCCCGTTTGTGTATCGAGCAAAGTGGACTCCATTTTGAGCAGTTGCTTCGATACAGGGAAGTGTAAATTATTTAAAAAGTGTTTAGCCTTAGTTAGTTATAAGTTGATTATGTTTGTAGATAGCTCCAATTTTTTAAATACGCCTGCGCCTGCAATACCTTTTCTTGATAATAAAAGAGTACTTAAAGTTAGTAGGTAGGTACCGACTTAGACGTAAAATGTATTACTGACGCGACGGTCCTAAGCCCGTAAAAAGTATGAAGGAAAAATTAGAGTTATTTAACTGTTAAGTACGTAAACATAAACGCAATTTAGATCAAACACAACAAACAACACAATGGTCATGAATGCGGAATCAAACGATTTATTATTGTCGTGGGTAGGTATCTACTGTAGCAACAACGTGGTTGGTAGGTACTGACCACTGCAACCTATAGCAAACTCATGATTAGCAAACCTTCAATACAAAGCTAGAGAAGTAGCTATGGCTTGAATAACGAATTGAATTGCTATAATAGGTATGTAAGATGTAAGTATCTATCTAATTAGTTCATCCGCAAGTGTGCCTTCACCGTCTTGAAAACAAAAGATGCCGATGCGTTAGATACCTTACATAAACAAAAATAAAATATTTAGTATGGATTTGTGCCCGGTTGATGACAATAAGCTCGCCCCTTATTACATGGGAATTAAACATAACTGGCGAAAAATGTGGGTGTACCATTAGGTACACTTCTGCCAAACCCTTCGGGGATAACAGGCATGATGTTATGTATACCTACCGTTCTAACCAAAGGATCGGTCGCGCAAATAGGTACCTACGCGATAGATAAATTGGTACACAAATAAAAATACGAAAAGCGAATTTAGACTTTATTTCTTAACCGTAAACGGTGAAAATTAGAAATTTTACCCAAACTAGGTACCTAAGAAAAATAGGTACGCAGTTTACTAAAATTATTCTGAGAAACCTATTGTCTCGTGTCCGACCTGACTGTTACAAAGATGCACAACCGAATTACACGGTTCACTTTATTAAAATAAGGTCTTAATTCCAACCTAATACCTCCAATACCTAATAATACATCCAACAAATAATGAACTCTATTCGACAGATGAAACGATTAATTTTTCTGTGCGAATTGTCTGCGTTTGTAACAGCCGCCAGCATTACCGCAAAAAAAAAGTTTTAGGCAGTATTAGTTTATGAATCAGGTAGGTAGGTTCGATTGGTCGACACTCGATTTAAGGCCTAAATCTTAAGCGTACTGTCGTCGTGTCGGAGTCTAGTTCAATAGGTACGAGTAGTACCTAGTGATTTCGTGATGCGAGAGTGGTGAATTAAATGCCAATTAATTTCTCTCGTTAACAAAGAGATGTGATAGTGGTAAAAACCGTGCCGTGCTTCTGATACGAACGAGAAATGATATAGGTAAATGAACCTACACCAACCTAAATCGGACCTGAAATGAAATACTACTTGCAGTCGGTTAATAAATTCGTCCGACGTCCATTGACCCGCTCGACTGACTCGCTCACGCACAGCTGTGCCGCGCTACGTCATCATCGAGCGGACCACGTACGTTATTGCGTTTATGAATGAAATAGTGGGAGCCCTACTAAGATTTAACTCGAATGACAGAAAAAATGTGATAAATTTCTAACTTCTATATTAGACGTCATAAAAAAAAAAGAATATGCCAATAGTAACTATTACTCGACTGGAGTTACTGTGTTTCGGTTCCAGAACGACCTAAAAGTATTCGTGTATATTTACAGTACAAGTATTTATTTTATACAGGGTGATAGTGTAAACACAGTTATTCTTGAAACCAGTGGTTTGGTTTCACTTATAGAACGTAAATTCAATAAAAAAAAAATAACATTTTATTTAAAGTAAAATCTCGCATTTTTCCTCAAAATTATTTCACCCTATACGCAAGGGCAAAGAGAACGGAGCGCGGGGAACATAGCGCTTGATCAGACAGGCCGCAAGCGGCGCGTGCGACCCCTCCCACACCAACCACACTTCAAGTCTGTCAGCAGCATCGCTATCGACCGCACGTAACACTTTAGACTCGCAGCGCAACGACCGCGCCGTCCGAGCACCATCGCTCATTTTAACCAGTAATTTTTAATAAAACTGTACATAAAATTGTGATTAACTTTTTAAATACGCCAAAAATACCTACCCAGTGGTTTGTTGTTTTTTCATTTTCTTTGTTGTTAAATCTAACTTACATTTAGACTCGTCACGAAATACAAGATAGGTATTTTTGCCTGTCCTAAGCCAGGAAAAGTATGAAGTGAAAGTTACATCACAGGTAATGTGTACCGTATTGTTTTTATTGGAATGTTGTGTAGGTAGTTTAAACGGGCGGCCAGTGCAGCAGGTCAGCGCCCTTTGTAGTGATTACGTCACTCGGGCGCATAGTTATCCATGAATTTACGGACGGTGTCGGAAAGAAACTTTTCAAAATTTTTGAAAGAAAATAACGTTTATTTATTTTTAAATTCAGATAAACATTTTTATATTCTAACCAACTATCTATAGTTTTAGTGACAACGGTGTTTACCCTTACAGCCTGTATATTTTATAACTTTGTTTAAGTTCCAATTTCAATTTTCCTGTTTTGTCTTTTCTACACACTGTCTACATTTCTAATCCTACTTTCCTCTCGCAGGTCTGCTGGAAGAGATTTCGCATGAAATAAGCAGTAATGTAATGTCTTGTTGAGTATTTTGTGTGTACATAAATAAATAAATTATAAAATTCGTTGAAATTTTGAAGAAAATTTATTCAAAGTTTATTTTCAGTATTTCTTATGGTAACACTTTTTGTAATACCTACATGTTTACAATAGAGATGGGTAACTAGCAGAAATTTCAATAGCTTAGCTAGCCGGTTATTTATGGTGGAATAGCCAGCTAGCTAGCTAGCTATTTTGGCTACTTGGCTATTGAACAATAACGACTAGCGCTCGCTAGCGGCGCAGCGGCGTAGCTAGGTAGGTAGGACTTGAATGAATAACGATCAACTGCCCTGCGATTCTAGTTCGATCCTCGCCGCGGCAACAAGATGTTAATAAATGTTTATTTCTTTTGTTTTCCTTACATCTGACGGTAACTAACTACTACCTACCTTTCTAAATATCGTACTTCGTTAATTCGTATACCTACTAAACGAACGAAATCTTTTGTGACTATTGTGAGAAAGAGATGTGCGATGCGAATGAAGTTCGCAGTCGCGTCTCACACTACTCAGCGCAGTGAGCGCGCACACAGCTAGTCAGCTATCGGCTACTCCGGCTAACCAGCTACCGAATACCGGGACGGCTGCAATAGGTAGTAGTTATATTATACTCTGTGGCGACTATCCGCTGTGTCGTATCCTAGCCAGCCAGTAGCCAATAGCTAGTTATCGTGTTGACCTGTTGACGGATATCATAGCCGTGGCTATTTTGTTAATAGCCGCTATTTGGCTAGTTATTGGAATAGCTACCCATCACATGTTTACAAGGCTATAATAGAACAATCACTTGACTAGAATGAAAGAGGTTATGAATATTTTACCAGTCTTCTTGCAATACATATTGTGCTAAGAGAGTTAAGATATTCATTACATACAAAAACCCCTGATTTAAAATCGCCATGGCCTATTAAGATCATCCTATACATACATTTGGTTACAATGTCATAAAATGATGCACACACTTTAATTCATGTTTTTACTTTACTAACAGCTTCACACGGGTGCAACTGCATCAAAATCCATTGCTTAGTTTAAAAGATCTAAGTGTACAGACAGCGTAAGCGATTTTATTTTATACTATGTAAAGAATAGATAAAGATACTCACAACTCAAAGCTGACTTTTTTATATAAAGTTTTTTTTTAGATCCATTACTGTTAACAGGCCATGTTGTTATGATTAAATTTCCTATATTATTTGGATTATCCCTACATCAGTCTGCTTCAGTATGCCCTGAGAATGCCTCATCATCTAGTGTGCCTGGAGTTGCTGGTTGATCCAATCTATGTCTTCATAGAACCGCGGGTCACTGACTCTAAGTGCTGCTCTCTTGTAGAAGAAATAGTACCAAGGAGACACTGAAACAACATAAAGAAAATTAGTCTTGAGAGCCCATCTGTGGAAGTACTCTAATCACATTCCATCTGCCATTGCTGTGTTCCAGTTGGAAGGGTTTGGGGGCCAGCGGAATTACAAGCACAAGATACATTCTGCATTGTCTCTGGGATAGCAATGCATGACGATCTGAGCCACTGCAAATTACCAGTGGTCACCGCTGTCACCATTTTGTCAAATTCCTCATAAAAGCAGGTGCTTCAGCAGCTTGAAAGATGCCATACAAGCAGCGAAAGACGAGGAGTGCACGTTTTTCCAACCTCCAGGTAACATTTTGTATGCATCTAAAAATGGACGCCACTCGTCACACGATATTAGACGTTCTCAAGGTCAAAGAGGTATTTACCGTAGTCAATATGGTAACAATTACCATCGTAGGCATCAATTTAATAACCACTACAATCAAGGACATGGTTCTAGAGGAAATTCTAGAGCAAATTATCGGCCTTCATACAATAATCAACGAGGAAATAGAGGTTCTAGATATGTTAGGAACCGTGGACGAGGTCAAAACACATTTCCAGTAGAGAAAGTAGCTGACACTCGTCAATGCGATAAAGATGACAATGCAGGTACCGTACATCGAATCAGTTTTTTCGATCCTAAGCATTTTATATTATCATTACAAGGTGATGCGAAATATGTTACTTTAAATATTAAAAATATTAAATACTATTGGCTTGTTGATACGGGTGCAACATTGTCAATTATTAAAAAAGAAGTATTACCAAAAAATATCATTGTTAATAGAAATAATACTATAATAAATGGAATAGGTGGTCAGCGACGCTCTCAAGGTTCTGTAAATTTAATATTAAAATACGACAATGCCACGTTTCAGCATAATTTTCTTGTTTTTGATTCGCTACCACTAAAAGCGGGACTACGGAATAATAGGTTTAAACTTTTTAGAAAGATTTAGTGCGAATATTGATTTAGGTTCAAATAATATAACACTTTTTAAGGGTAATAAACAACATTATCTACATTTTGTTGATGAACATGATAGGATGAAAAATTCTATGATTATTCCGGCACGCTCGGAATCAATTCATTTTATTATTGTGAATGAGAATGTAAATGGAGAAGTAGTAGTATGTAGTAAAGAGTTAACAAAGGATGTCTTTATAGCAAACGCTATAACAACAGTTAGTAATAATAGAATTCCAGTAAAAATTCTTAATGTTAGTGACAAGGAAGTAAGCTTGCCATCTTTCACACCAGATTTGAAAAGTTTGGACGATTATAATATTTGTCAATTTAATAAGACCAATATTGACGTTACTAGGGTTAACACTTTACTATCAGAATTAAATTTCAATTATTTAGATAGAGAAGAGAAACAATCAATTGAAGCAATTTGTGCAAAATATTCTGACGTTTTTCATTTAGAGGGAGATAAGTTAACCACAACTAATATTTATGAGCAATCTATAGTTTTAAAACCAAATTCTACTCCAGTTTACGTCAAGCCTTATAGGTTACCCCAGGCATTAAAACCAGAAATAACAAAGCAAGTTGATAATATGTTAGAAAATGATATAATCGAAGAGTCAAATAGTGAATGGTCCAGTCCAATTTTATTAGTTCCTAAGAAAAGTAGTAACGGTAATGAGAAAAAATGGCGTTTAGTTGTAGATTACAGAAAATTGAACGAGGTTATTTGTGACGACAAATTTCCTCTACCAAATATTAATGAAATTTTAGATACGCTTACTGGAGCCATTTATTTTACTCATCTTGACCTTCACCAAGATTACTATCAGGTAAGTTTAGAGCCTAGTAGTCGTAAATTAACAGCTTTCACTACAAATACTGGTCAATATTGCATGAAACGTTTACCAATGGGCTTAAAGATCAGTCCTAACGCCTTTAGTCGTATGATGTCTGTAGCGATGTCTGGTTTAACTTACGATAAATGTCTAGTATATCAGGACGATCTCATTTGTATTTGGAAGGAATCTATCTACCCATAACAAAAATTTAATAACAGTCATGGAGAGATTGAGAAAAGTAAATTTAAAACTAAATCCACAGAAATGTGAATTTTTAAAGAAAGAAATTCTTTATTTAGGACATTTGGTCACAGAAAAAGGTGTTTTACCAGATCCAGAAAAAACAAAAGTATTACGAAATTATCCTACTCCCAAAAATGCAGGTGAAGTGTTTTACTTCATCTGCATTTTTGGGAGTAGCTAACTTTAAGAACGAAGAATATAAATTTAAAATAGTCTATGTGAAAGGAAGAGACAATGTTGTGGCAGATGCTTTATCGAGAGTTTGTATAACGTCTGATTAACTTAAAGGTATGAATGAACAAGTAATGGCTGTAATTACCAGAGCGCAAAAGAAAAAGCTGAATGAGATGTAAGAGTAAGAATGACGATGAAAAGAAGGATCTCAATAAATCTACTAACAATTGGACTGATCAACCAAGAGTAGTGGATATATTAAGAAAACCGTGTGATTCAGTAGAGATGTGTTTGATTGAAGGCAACAAATTAAAACGATTTAGAGATAATGATATGATAACTGAAGAATTCGAATGTTTTACATTTATAGAGGGTAAAAAGACATTATACATTAATCTTGATTTCAAGGCGCATTTCTCGCGAGCCGAATTTGTGCAGAAATTAAGATATTTTTGTGAAAAGATACGTATCAATGAAGTGTATAATTAAAAATAACGATAATATAGAATTTATCAAGAGTGTTTGTGATGAAATAACAACACTTAATAATTGGTCCGGACCGCGAATATGCATATTACGAGGTGTAAAAAGAATAGATGACGACCACGAAAATACACTTATTATGAACGACTTTCATTTACTGCCATCCAGTGGTCATGCTGGAGTGCGCAGAATGATAAATACAATCAAAAGTCGATACTATTGGCCAAGTATCGACAAGGATGTCCAGGAATTTGTCAAAAAGTGTACAAAATGTCAAAAACATAAATATTTTCGTAACATAAAAGAACCGATGGAAATTACCACAACAGCTTCCTCGGCTTTTGAAAAGATATATTTAGATGTAGTGACTATGCAATGCGAGTTAACAAGCTATTCCTTTGCAAAACAAAGAAACAGTGTCCATTGCAGATGCATTTGTTAGAGAGTTGATATTAAGATTTGGTATTCCGGCGACAATAGCTACAGATCGTGGAACAGAATTTATTTCTGCAACCATGGAACAGGTTTGTAAAATACTTAATATTGAAAAATTAGCTTCAACAGCCTATCACCATCAGTCAATAGGAGCTCTTGAAAATGCTTACAAAACTTTGGGTGCATATTTAAGGATCCAGTGTGACAATCATACGGATACATGGAGCTATTGGTTACCAGTTTGGTGCTTCAGTTTTAACAACACAGTCCATTCAGAAACAAATTACACACCATATGAACTAGTTTTCGGAAAACTTTGTAAAATACCTGATAGCAAAAGAAATACCGTAGAACCATTGTATAGATAATTATCCATTACAGTTAAAATACAGGTTACAATTAGCTCATGAAGATGCAAAGAAAAATTTGTTAATTAATAAACATAAACGGAAAGAAATATATGATAAATCTGTCAATTCTGCAAAATATGAGAAAGATGATTTGGTTTTAGTAAAAAATGAAGCACGTAGTAAATTAGATGCAATATTTAAAGGTCCCTATACAGTTATAGAAGATTTAGGTTGTAACGTAAAGATAATTAAAAATAATAAAATTGAATTAGGACATAAGACTAGGACTAGGCCTTATTGTCAATAGATTAGAATGTAAGATTAAATTTTAGATAACATTGCAATGTATAATGATAAGGATAAATTTATTTACCATTTTTTTGTAATAAGTAACTTTGTGTATTAAACACTATTATTTTAAAAGATGATACTTCAAATAAATATCTAGTAATAATTAAGTAAAACAAAAAAAAAAAAAAAAAATAAGTATGTAGGTCCCATTCTTTTTTTTTTTTCTATGTCCCCGGGAGGTGAAGTGTAAGAATAATTATGTATGCTCCTTTAGTTTAGTAAGTAAGTACGCTACTTTATAACCGTATGTATGCTGAGTTTGCACTATACCTTATATGCATTATTTTATATTATTACGAGTGCATTCATTAAATAGTACATAACCGATGTGGTCGTTTCCTTGAATAACACCCATTAGGAACCCCAACATTACAATTGGCTTATTTGACATCTTCATCAACATTTTTTTTAATACCTAGTCACTGTACTATCTAACTCACAGCATCTCTGTAGCGTGAACAGGCATATTAGCAGCGGCGTGGAGACGGACTCTGGCTCCGCCCACTTCTCCAGCAGCCAGGCGGCGTGCAGCGCCACACTGGCCACCATGTAGGCCATGCACACCGACCCGGCCGCGCGAAACTTGCGCACCAATACTTCAACCAGGCCCGCCTAAAATTCATTGAAATATTATAGTAACTACATTCCTAGCTATATGATTTTGAGCTATAAAAATATAAATAGGTCGTTTTTTTCGAAGTCTAAATAATGTCTAAGAGTCTAAGTAATGCTAAAGGTTTCGCTACGACCTAAGTCCCTCGGACGCTATTTTTATTGCGGTAAAAAATACGCTTACCTGAAATAGGTAGGTGGAGAAAAAGGTCATCAGCATTGTAGTTATTGACAGCACGAGGAATAAATCCTGAAATCTATGAAATAAAGTGTTAATAACAAAAGTCGCATTGATTGTTTGTTATTATTTGTATGATATTGAAATTCTTACATGAAAAGCACAAGTAGTCCATCGCGACTTCGGGGAAATAAACTTACACAGTTAAATAAAAGATCACAAAGCATAAAAATTACTTGAAAAAATAAACAAAACGTATATCTAGGGGTAGATAACTTCATTTTCACCAACAATCAGGTTTCGTGTTGCGAAAAAACAACGCTTGAATCGACCGACATTATTTATTTCGTTAATTTTCGTTGCCTTGGCCTGCTCTCGCTTCTCGCCATCTCGCCCTCGCCCTCTCTCCATCCCAGTTCGACATAATTAAATATATACGTAGTAGCACAGAATATTAATACTCTAGCGAGTATAGTAGTCTTTGATCCCAATCTTTTGTCTCTGTTTTCCGGACATTAAGCCATGAAAGCCAGCGGTAAAAAAAGAATGTTATTTCTACTACCTATTCTTCCATATATAACAAATCATAAAATCACACAAATCAAATTATTATTATGCGCCTGCAAATCCCAGAAAAGATCGGGAACTCCTTTGCAGTATTTAAATTGTACAGCCCGATAAAAAGTTTAGTTTAGCACACAACACAGCACTTTATTCAAAAAGTCTTAATTAAGTATATGAAACGTTAACTGACAAGTTATAGAAAACGGCCGTTAATCGATGAACACCCAAGTGATCATCATAGCCCTGGTGAGGCTTGATTGATTGAGAAATAGTCAAGGAATTAATATTATGTCTTTTTGTATTTCCATGAAATGAATCGAATCAAATGTCAATGTCATTCCTGACAAGTGACAACACATAACAATGTCGTAGAGACTTGAGACTACTCGAGAGTCAATGGTGTGGTCAATTTAATGGACTCAATGCAATGGCTAATATTGCTTTAGTTGGAAGGCGTTTCTCTTGTTATTTATTAATTCATTCAATAGCAGTAGATTGAGCAGTTTTATTAAGGTTTTCCTCGAGTTTAAAAGCGTTCTGAAGAATATTTCATGATTTCATTTAGTGAATTAGTCTTTGAAAACATACGCAATCGGTGTCGTAATTCTGAAGAACTTGAAAAATTGTGACGAAGATTTGAGGATGGGTGGTGATCGTGAACGCGGCCGAAACCGAAGCCGCAGTCGTGACACGCTTAAAAGTCGTAACCAAGAATATGGTGGTCGCGACCGTAGCCGTGGGCGAAGCAAGGAGAGAAGCGCTCGTGACCGAAGTCAAGAACGAAGGAATGAGAGAAGTGGTCGTGACCGAAGCCAGCAAAGAGTTGGACGAGACCGCAGCAGAGAACGAAGCAAAGAGAGAGGTGGACGAGACCGCAGTGGAGAACGAAGCAGGGACGGAGGTGCTCGAGATCGCAGCAGAGAGTACGGTGGCGGTGGGCGCATTTGCAGCCAAGAACAGAGTAAGGACTGGGGCGGTGGCCGTGACGATCGCTCGCATGCTAAGAACATCGAAGATGGCACGGAACGAGAGCGCCCACACGCCTGGGAGCGAGAACGTGACCGCGGGCGCAGCTCCTTAAAGGAGTACAATGGAGGAGGGCTGGGTGGTGGTAAGTATTCATTAAGAACTCCTCAGCATTATTGAATTACTTTTTGCAAACAACAAAAATTCTTGTCATTATCTAACAAGCCTCTTTGCAGCTGTAAATGAAACTGGTTTTAAACATTTACTTCATTTTGTAGTAAAAATAGAGATGCATTAAGTGTCTACAAACATGACTACTTCAGCTTTCATGTTTTTGTTCTGAATAGAAGTTATAATGATAATCATCATCATCATCATCAACATAATTATTTACACCAGCTTTTGTCTAATTTCATTAAAATCAGACAGACACAATTACTTTCATAATATTAGTTTGTAGTGTGGATATCATGTTTCCAGGTTTAGGAGGAGGTGGTCCTCCAATAAGAGCCCGGTATAAACCTCAAGAAGAAGAGTTCTTTGATGCGCGACGGGAAGAGAGGGAGAGGATCGGCCAAATTGGAGTGGCCTCTGTTTGGGGCAAGTCACCGCTTAGGGCAGAGTAAGTTTTACACTACAAATAAATAAAATTTTGTTTCTAAATTGAAAATAACAGCTTTTTACTTAATGACCAATTTTCACGGGACTGGCAGGCTTTTATTGGCAGATACCTGATGTTATAAGGAGTAACTTAGGCTACTTATATTTAAGAAAGAGGATTAGGGTGCCATGCTAAAAAAAACACTTGAAATTATTTAAAAAAATCCTATTCAAGTAGTAATTTTTTTTATAATGATTTCATGCAGACAAAGGTCACAGGCAACAACTAGTTATGAATATAATAATAACACAACATCAACATCTACTTCACCAGTCTGTTTTATAAGTGAAGACCTTTTTAGCTGTCTGTTTGACTTACTATTTGTATTCTGTTTTGTTTACCTATAAGTATTCCATAATTCTTAAATAAATAATCTATGGTGCATGGCAATGAGCTCCATCATTATTAGGATGCCATATTATCTGTAATGTAACCATGTTATTCCCATTATGTACCCTTACCATATCCATTTTTATTGTATCTTTTCTATCTCATGTTTTAGCTCTGAAGAGGAACAGTCACAACCTGAAAACACAGGAAGTAGTAAAGAAAAGAAAAAGAGTAAAAAGTCAAAGGAGAAAGACACCAAACAGAAGCTTAAGAAGTTAAAGAAGAAACTTAAAAAAGTGAAGAAAGCAAGGAAGAAGGCAAAAAAGAAGAAAGCCAAGAGCTCCAGCAGTGACTCGAGCGACAGCAGTGAAGAGGAAGTGTGGGTTGAGAAAGGACGTAAGTGTTATATTGTTGTTTGACAAAAATGTCAGCACACTCAGTCTTGAAACTTATTGCTTAAGAAAAAGTTAAATTACCAACAACAATGATCATTTAGATCCCACCGAAGATAATACCAGAACTACCATTTTACATGCATATACCTTATCAAAAATTATTATCGTATTACCCAGTTAGATTGTGGAAGTCAGATAGGCAGTCGCTCCATATAAAATACTGGTATTCAGCTGCATCCGGTTAGACCCGGTTAGGTAGATCCGGTTGTAATGTTGTTGTTATATACAAATTAGCTTGCTGTGACAGCCACGTTAAGCATAAAAAGCTTACGCGAAGTAGGTGCTCTTGCGTTATCTAGGAATATTTCTGTGGTTTAAACGCAGGCCACACCGTCAGCTAGCGAGTGAGCCGGGCGAGCTTTATTTCTCCTCTTTTTTTTATACTTCGGTTCGGCACTTTCGGTAGTTCACAGTGTGAAGTGAAGTTCCTATATGGTTTTCTTTATTTTTGTTATTTTAATTCACAGAAGAACATGAAATACAAGAAACAAGGGAATCACAATCTTCCAAGAAAGGCGACGAAGAGATGGCGTCGGAGGCGTTCGGGCCGTCGCCGCGCGTGGGGCCCGCGCTCGGCCACAAGGACTTCGGGCGCGCGCTGCTGCCCGGCGAGGGCGCCGCCATGGCCGCCTTCGTGGCCGAGGGCAAGCGCATCCCGCGCCGCGGGGAGATCGGACTCACCTCCGACGAGATCGCGTCCTACGAGTCGGTGGGATACGTCATGAGTGGCAGCAGGTACGAACTTGTTTTTACTAGTCGTTTGTTCCACAGAGGAATGTGATCAGAGTAAATAACTAATGCACCGATTTCAATGAGTTAAGTATGAAGTAACATAGTATAATATATTTAGTGCCATTAAGCCGTTTAGTCTCAAAAACGAGTTGAACGTTTTGAGACTAAACCCATTACGCGATTATTGTTATTGTGCTCAATGGTGTAATCTGATCGCAGGCACCGGCGCATGGAGGCGGTACGTATCCGCAAGGAGAACCAGATCTACTCGGCGGACGAGAAGCGCGCACTGGCGGCCTTCAGCAAGGAGGAGCGCGCCAAGCGGGAGAACGCCATCCTGTCGCAGTTCCGCGACGTCCTGCAGGCGCGCACGCAGCGCCGCGACAACCCCTAGCGGCCGGCCCGCGTACTACCCAGGGCTGGCACTCACGGCCATCCAGCACCTTGTCTTAGATCGCTTATGCATTTACTCCTCAAAACTCGTGGCGGTTGGCGCATCAGTTCAGATTTAATCGACCATAATTGTTAGCAAACTGAACGCCTTTCAGCTAACAACACGTCGCAATCTTGTTTCTGGGTTCATGCTGCATTGTGCAATCAAGCAATAAGAAGACATATTGTAAATAAATAACAAGTTTATAAAGTAAATGTTTAATTTCCTTAATCATATTTTACAAGATATGGCTTTCGCCTTGAACCTTTTTGGGTCTACTGTACAATATTTACAAAGTCATCTTGTCCATTACGATTAGGCTGGGTACTATTACTCCGCGTTTACACCAAGGTCTGGTCGTACTAAGTGTCAGACAATATTTACATATTCCATAAAGTTTTTGACCGTGCCGTGTAAGTATTTTTGTAAGAACCAGCTGTTTTTTTTCTGAAAATTTCCCCACCATAGAAAGTTTTCACCGGAACGATAAACTGAATACGTGGTAACAGTTTTCGCGTCGGTGTCCCTTCCACCCCGTATATACAAATTGTTTAAACTTCTTAAACAGTTGTACCTACATGATGAATAAATGATTCGTTTTTGACATTAGCCGCGTTGACACGGTCCGAGTTTGCTCAGACAGAGTGGACTGTGATGCCTACTTTGACGCAACTCGTATTGTGGCAACCCATAATCCGAGCGCACTCGGATGACGGCGTTCGATCCGAGTAGACTCGGATCGCGTCCTACTTTTCCGAGTTGGCTCGGATACGAGTAAGCTCCGAGTAGGTGAAAAAAACGGTGGATAATAAAAACAAACAAGCGTCTCGTACCAAAAAAAAATTGTCAGAGCGTAAAACACCTAGATTTGTAGAACTGTACTAAACAGAAGAGGTTCTCTGCAACGTGAGGTTAAAGGAATACAAAAATAAAGACTGATAAGAAGTTTTGATTTTGATATCGCTGTCGACGATGTAAACAAAAAAAATCAACATTCGGAGCACCTAAATCCAGCAGAAAGTAAAAATGAAAATTCTACGCGCAATGGATCGGGTGCGGAAGAAGTTCATGTTCCTAATTCCGACATTTTTCGATGTTGACTGTAAAAAAATAATTGTAGAATGAAGAAAATGATCCGAGTGAACTATGTCAACAGCTATCCGAGTCCACTCGGTCCGAGCATACTCTGATCGTGTCAACGCAGCTTTACAGGTTTCATTGAAACAAGTATCACTAAACTTGTGTAAACGAGGGGTACCTATGGCACTCAATTAATTATAATGTCATAGAGACATAGTTTACGATTCGGAAAGGTTCTTTTAAAGATTAACAAATTTCGTAGAAAATTCTTATCTAATCACTAGATTAAATATGTTAATGTAACATAATAGGGTCACTTACTGTTAGCTTTGACGTTGCTTCTCGATGAAAATGTGTACTAGAGACCAAAGTGTGGGTGGTAAAAGGAAATGGTGCAGTAAGGGTTGTTTTATATTATGATGCTTATCGATGCACGCACGGATTAATATAAGGATCGGCATAATATATAAATTTGAAATATTTACCACCAGTCATAGTATGGGATGTCAAGAATCATCGTGAAGTCTTTTTGAACGGTTTCAGCTTCGGTATTATGCGGTTAACAGTCAAATACAAACAGGTTTCGGCTCAAGCTTCGGCGCTAGAGCGAGACCCGCTCGTACTGCGCCAGGCACTAGAGAGACCCGCTCGTACTGTGCTAGGCGTTAGAGCAAGACCCGCTCGTGCTGCGCCAAGCGCTAGAGAGATTCGCTCGTGCTGCGCCAAGCGCTAGAGAGATTCGCTCGTGCTGCGCCAAGCGCTAGAGAGATTCGCTCGTGCTGCGCCAGGCGCTAGAGCGACACGCGCTCGTACTGCGCCAGGCGCGCGCGCGTGGTGTTGAGCTCCTGGCGCAGCGCCGCCAGCGCGCGCTGTGCCGCCGCCAGCTGCGCGCGCAGCCCCTCCGCGCCGTCCTGCGCCCGGCGCTAGAGCGACACGCGCTCGTACTGCGCCAGGCGCTAGAGCGACACGCGCTCGTACTGCGCCAGGCGCTAGAGCGACACGCGCTCGTACTGCGCCAGGCGCTAGAGCGACACGCGCTCGTACTGCGCCAGGCGCTAGAGCGACACGCGCTCGTACTGCGCCAGGCGCTAGAGCGACACGCGCTCGTACTGCGCCAGGCGCGCGCGCGTGGTGTTGAGCTCCTGGCGCAGCGCCGCCAGCGCGCGCTGTGCCGCCGCCAGCTGCGCGCGCAGCCCCTCCGCGCCGTCCTGCGCCAGGCGCTAGAGCGACACGCGCTCGTACTGCGCCAGGCGCTAGAGCGACACGCGCTCGTACTGCGCCAGGCGCTAGAGCGACACGCGCTCGTACTGCGCCAGGCGCTAGAGCGACACGCGCTCGTACTGCGCCAGGCGCTAGAGCGACACGCGCTCGTACTGCGCCAGGCGCTAGAGCGACACGCGCTCGTACTGCGCCAGGCGCGCGCGCGTGGTGTTGAGCTCCTGGCGCAGCGCCGCCAGCGCGCGCTGTGCCGCCGCCAGCTGCGCGCGCAGCCCCTCCGCGCCGTCCTGCGCCAGGCGCTAGAGCGACACGCGCTCGTACTGCGCCAGGCGCTAGAGCGACACGCGCTCGTACTGCGCCAGGCGCTAGAGCGACACGCGCTCGTACTGCGCCAGGCGCTAGAGCGACACGCGCTCGTACTGCGCCAGGCGCTAGAGCGACACGCGCTCGTACTGCGCCAGGCGCTAGAGCGACACGCGCTCGTACTGCGCCAGGCGCTAGAGCGACACGCGCTCGTACTGCGCCAGGCGCGCGCGCGTGGTGTTGAGCTCCTGGCGCAGCGCCGCCAGCGCGCGCTGTGCCGCCGCCAGCTGCGCGCGCAGCCCCTCCGCGCCGTCCTGCGCCAGGCGCTAGAGCGACACGCGCTCGTACTGCGCCAGGCGCTAGAGCGACACGCGCTCGTACTGCGCCAGGCGCTAGAGCGACACGCGCTCGTACTGCGCCAGGCGCTAGAGCGACACGCGCTCGTACTGCGCCAGGCGCTAGAGCGACACGCGCTCGTACTGCGCCAGGCGCTAGAGCGACACGCGCTCGTACTGCGCCAGGCGCTAGAGCGACACGCGCTCGTACTGCGCCAGGCGCGCGCGCGTGGTGTTGAGCTCCTGGCGCAGCGCCGCCAGCGCGCGCTGTGCCGCCGCCAGCTGCGCGCGCAGCCCCTCCGCGCCGTCCTGCGCCAGGCGCTAGAGCGACACGCGCTCGTACTGCGCCAGGCGCTAGAGCGACACGCGCTCGTACTGCGCCAGGCGCTAGAGCGACACGCGCTCGTACTGCGCCAGGCGCTAGAGCGACACGCGCTCGTACTGCGCCAGGCGCTAGAGCGACACGCGCTCGTACTGCGCCAGGCGCTAGAGCGACACGCGCTCGTACTGCGCCAGGCGCTAGAGCGACACGCGCTCGTACTGCGCCAGGCGCGCGCGCGTGGTGTTGAGCTCCTGGCGCAGCGCCGCCAGCGCGCGCTGTGCCGCCGCCAGCTGCGCGCGCAGCCCCTCCGCGCCGTCCTGCGCCTGCGCACCCGCCGCGTGCCGCGCGCCGGCCGGCCCGCAGTCGGCGGGAGGCCCGCGCGTGACGCCGGCCGGGCCGCAGTCGGCGGGAGGCCCGCGCGTGACGCCGGCCGGGCCGCAGTCGGCGAGAGGCCCGCGCGTGACGTCGGCCGCGCTGGGCTCGGTGCGCGCGGCGCTGGCGATGAGACGGTTGAAGTTGCTCTTGTTCATGATGATCTTGACGGCGGGCCGCTGACTGGCCAGCGACGTCACGGCGGGTGTGGTCGCGCGGGGCGCGATTCTGTTCTTCGCCTTCATGGGAACGATCTTTGATGGGGAGATTATTTTTGCGTCCGCAGGCAGTTGCACGAACTTAACCTGATTGTTTAAAATTGAATTTTATTAATACATATGTCGGACTCTGACGAGATATGACGAAACTGGCCAAATAGTTACTAAATTAATAAAATTGACCTGCATGTCCTGCGGGTTGATAATCTTTTTGACGGGTATCTTGTTGTCCTTCGGCACGGCTAGCAGCTTGTTGTTGAGCGTGAATATTTTCACTCCGGGTTTGGGCGGCGACTTGACAGGCGTGGCCGTCAGGACCATGCCTTTGCCCTGGTTAGCGATGGCCGCCACCTTGCTCGCCGCCGGGGTCTCACTTTCTTTCAGCATTAATTTGCCAGCGTCTGCAAGTATAGAGTGGAGTTAGGCGTAGGTGTGTCCGCTGTCGTATGTAGGCCGCTCGTGCCTTGTCGCACTGAGAGCACGACGGCGCGGTCGCTCTGAGCACGGTGCTGCCGTCGTCCGTGGGCAGCAGCGTGATGCCGTGCTGCCTTGTCGCACTGAGAGGCGTACCTGAGAGCACGACGGTGCGGCCGCTCTGCAGCGCGCTGAGCACGGTGCTGCCGTCGTCCGTGGGCAGCAGCGTGATGCCGTGCTGCCTTGTCGCACTGAGAGGCGTACCTGAGAGCACGACGGTGCGGCCGCTCTGCAGCGCGCTGAGCACGGTGCTGCCGTCGTCCGTGGGCAGCAGCGTGATGCCGTGCTGCCTTGTCGCACTGAGAGGCGTACCTGAGAGCACGACGGTGCGGCCGCTCTGCAGCGCGCTGAGCACGGTGCTGCCGTCGTCCGTGGGCAGCAGCGTGATGCCGTGCTGCCTTGTCGCACTGAGAGGCGTACCTGAGAGCACGACGGTGCGGCCGCTCTGCAGCGCGCTGAGCACGGTGCTGCCGTCGTCCGTGGGCAGCAGCGTGATGCCGTGCTGCCGCAGCAGTGCCGCGCCCGCGCCACTAGCGCCATCAGCGCCCGGCACAGAGCTCTACACACACTACAACATGTTAGCCTACATCCACCGATAACTTCTTAATTTACTTTATTCTTCTCAA
Organism: Noctua janthe; assembly: GCA_910589295.1. Taxonomy (NCBI): domain Eukaryota; kingdom Metazoa; phylum Arthropoda; class Insecta; order Lepidoptera; family Noctuidae; genus Noctua; species Noctua janthe. The sequence continues at coordinate 18,362,382 of OU342562.1, forward strand.
GCGTGAAAATCATACCTCAAGGTTTAGTTCTTGCTTGATATTCTTTTCAGTTTGTTTTGGTTTGATAGGCTTCAAATCCTGAATCCCTATGAAACAAAAAAAAAAATATTATTACCTAAGCATGACAGATCAATGGGACAAACGCGCACTCTTCACGTGGCAGGTCCAGACGGACATGATGGTGAACTTGTTTTTATTTTATTTTATTTATTTATAACGGCTTTTTTTTTTTTTTTTGAAGCGCACGTGGAACACGACCTGTCGTCATAAGACGGCCGGACGGCGAGCTGGCCCATAACTCGCCGTCCACAGGCACGCGCCTACGGTGGCCGGGAGCCACCACGTGACCCCCGACGCCCAGGGCGTCTCCCGCGGCGGCTGGGACGTGAGGTTCTTTCCCTCTCACGTCCTGCCACCTCCTTCACTAGCATGACTGCTTCGCAGAAGGAGGTGACGGCTTCCCATTCCCTCTCGCTCCGGACCATGGCTTGAACCAAGGCCGGACGCGAGAGATCGCCGCCGCCAATCGCCGCTACGAGGACAGACCTCCACGGTGTGTTCCACCTAGTGTTGCCCAAATGCAAGAACAAGACGAGACTTAGCCAGTCTTGGTCTTGGTCTTGCGCCAATACACCTGGTCTTGGTCTTGGTCTTGGTCTTGCGCTCCCAGTCTTGGTCTTGGTCTTGGTCTTGCAGCAAGAGTCTTGCAAGTCTTGCAATTACCTATTAGTCTATTACTATTTATTAAAGTTTACTTTAAATCTTAGAAAAACGTATTAGAATTGGAACATTGTGAGCTTGAATTAACATAGCCATAGTAAAGATCAAGCAGATTAATAAATAACTGAAGATTTGATAAGAAATTCGAAAAATCAACTGACCTATATGTCGTTTTTCATGGAAGTAACTGTTTCTTAATAAACATTCATGATTTATAAGCTTACATTTGCTAAAACATGTAAAAAAACAAATTAATTACAATAACTTGACTGTATTTTAAAGAACAATACTTATCTGTCTAGAAAGAGATTGAACCCTCAACTTATAAGAAATTTAATAAAAGAGTTTTACGATTTATCATTTATTTGAATAAAAAATAAAATACAACACAAATCAACAGCTTTATCATTAGGTTATGATACTTTATATCAATTTTTTTGACCAAGAATTAATACAAAGTAACCATCTGGCTGACTCATCACTTAACCTATTTCTATGTTTTCTAATTACTAATGATGCTTTAGAAAATAACCTCTCAGCAGGTACTGAAGTTGCAGGTATTGAGAGAAAATCACGGGCCATTTTCGATAAAATCGGATACTCTGTCTCATGCGTCCTCCACCAATCTAAAATGTCTTCCGAGCTGGCAGTTCTTGGTTTTCTCAGGTACTCCTCCAACTCGTCTATCACTAAGCCTTGAAGACAAGATCCAGATGACGTCGAGGGACATTCATAGAGTTTATCAAAGTCTATTACGTCTTCATCTTCATCACATACTTTATTTTCTTTTTCTGGTGATTCCAGAGATTTGTTCAGTGAGTGTAGACTTTTATATTCTTCATAAAGTTCATTGAACTTGCGCAGACTTTCTGTTTTAAGTTGCTTCCCCCACATTGTCAGGTCAAAAGTCTGAGCCTTATGCCTTTTTTTTTTTTTTTTTTTTTTTCGGATGGGAAATCGTCAAATGACCCCCCCCCCCACTCTGGGCGCGGAGCGGAAGGGAGTGTCAGACTTGTACTGACTAAAACCCATCCATGTTCCTTCTTTGCCCTTTGTGTTCCAGGGCCACGGTATCTCTTTCGAACAGTCCCGCAGCCCTGGCAGGCATCGGTCCTTGCGGACCCCTACTTATTTGCTGACATCTCTTTGAGGCGCACGTGGAACACGAACGCGCCGTCGACACGGCCTGTCGTCATAAGACGGCCGGACGGCGAGCTGGCCCATAACTCGCCATCCACAGGCCCGCGCCTACGGTGGCCGGGAGCCACCACGTGACCCCCGACGCCCAGGGCGTCTCCCGCGGCGACTGGGACGTGAGGTTCTTTCCCTCTCACGTCCCGCCACCTCCTTCACTAGCATGACTGCTTCGCAGAAGGAGGTGACGGCAGCCTTATGCCTTGGGTCTAAAATTAAAGAAGTACAATAAATCCAGTTGCTCTTCTTGTAATGTTTAAGCATTTTGTCTCGAGCTGCTTGGAAAGCTAGAATGAGCCTTTCATCCACTTCAGATCGATTAGGTTTCTCATCTAACTGTTTTACCATGGATTCAATTTTATCTAGCAAGAGATTGAATGATACAATGACTAGCGGTAATGTAACATATTTGTCTCCACCAAGTTTTGTACTTAAAAGTTTAAAGTTTATTAGAAATTTATGTAATTTTTCGAGTACCTGCCATTCATTAGCTGTGATTTGAAAATCATTTAATTCGGTGACAGAACTGCACAATATGTCAATGCCCGCTCTCACTTTTAAACCAAATCCAATCATGTCATGTGTGGAATTCCATCTCGTTGGACAGTCAAGAATGGCATTTAGATTTGATGGCACGCCAGCTGCTTCACAAGCAGACTGAAACTTCTTCTTCACTATCTCACTTCTTTTTATTTTACTGGAAATACTGCGTAACTTTGTTACAGATGTACGCGAGTCAGCAATATTTGGTGCAGATTCTTCATCTTCCTCATCCTCAGTTTCGTCTGCATAGTCTTCGTACTGCTGATCTTGCGCGTTAGTGTCAGACTCACAGTGTAATGCTAAGGTCTTTAATAAATCTTGTACACCAAGGTTTAAAATGTGAGCAAAGCACCGGAAATGTTGATTGTCTGAATCAAAGTGTGGCGGCAGCTGTTTGCCCAGTTCATACATAAATTTGGTATTTGCAGTTGCGTTGTCGACCGTGATACCTTGTATTTTATCAATTATGCCATATTCCAATAAACATTCATGGAAAATCGTTGCAATATCTTCCCCAGTATGTCGACCGCGTGATGGTATAAAATCAAGAACTACAAATTGATACTTCCATTCGTTGTCTATATAATGAATAGTAACCCCGTAGTAACTCCTACCAGCAATTGACGTCCACCCATCAATGGTAAAAGACATTTTAGATGATAATTGTTGAAGTCGTTCCTTGAGATTCAATTGGAGCTCTTCAAATCGCTCTTTGACTTTCCTTCTAAGTGTAGACCTTTTAGGAAACACCATATTAGGGCAAATACGTCGAAAATATACTTGTGTAGCTTCGTCATCGAAAAATGAGAAGGGAAGATATTTTTTCACCACCCAATCAACTGTAGCTGTCGTGATGTTGTCACTGCTGTTTTCCGACTGAAACAAAACAATAAATCTTGTGTTATTATTTAAAACATACTAGGTTTGAGCGTATAAGAGGAGGAGGTTTGTTGTTGTTAAATCGAGAAAATCGTTAAATTGATATTTGTTATATTAAGGTTGCACTGTACTGTAATTTACCAAAATAAAGTACTTAGTTGTTACTGGCCGATTAAAAGAAAATATGGGTGTTTATAAAAAATATTTAAGACGATAATTACATACTTAATATGTCGCACCCCTAGATGAAAACACCACTAACTCAAAAATACTTACGTAAGTTAATGGCGTTTTTGAAAGTATCGCATGAATAGCTACGCGGAGTTAAAATTCTTTTAACTGTTAAAAAAATATTCTTACCTGTCCACTTCTTCCAGCGGTTACTAAAAAGCTTGTGATATCTCCACTTAATTTTGGTTTAACAGGAAGAAATATTTCTGATTCCTTTTTGTGGAAAGATATTAGATGTTTCCTTAAGCCTGAAGTGTTTCTGTTTTTCATTTTTATTTCAATCTTTTTATGTTGGCACAATTTATAGAAGGCAGTTTGGGATGCATGAATTATTTCGAAAAACTCCTCAAATTTGCTTTTGGGTCTTTTAGATCTGTGACTCAAACTCTCGTTACTCGGACTAGAATAATTTGAATCTTCGTCACTCATATTAAATTGTACACGTGATACGTTTTTAGAAAACAACGAGAATTAGTAAAAACAATTATTAAGTTAGACTCGAAGCACAGCTCAATTGGAAATGACTGGAATTAAAATAATTCCTTTATTTATAGTACGTTTCCTTGCTTTCTACCGCGCCGCCTCGCCACGTGCCGGCTCTATGAAAAGGATGCCGCCGCAAATCAAACAATGCCGCGTGCGGCGTACAAACACACACTAAATATTACCTACTTGTACAGACGCGACGCGTGAATAAAATAGAATTAGTGCCAATCACTATTCTTTACATATAAGTGAATGTTTTGGCGTACATCTATACTAATATTATAAAGCTGAAGAGTTCGTTTGTATGTTTGATGACAGAAGTTTTAAAATAAATAAATAAGTCCTGAACGTCACTATACCTCCAAAGTTACTATTCCTCGTGGACGAAGTCGCGGGCACAGCTAGTAAATACTTACTCTCATCATCTCTCTCAGAGATATTCGGGCTGGTAAGTAATACAAAACTCTTATCGCAGGCTTTTTATTTTATTAGTAGGTAAGTACCTACGCTTTTTATATTATTTTATTAGTTTTGTAGAATTTTTTTACACGTTTCAAGTATATTTAAAAGTGGCTACAATATTTATTAAACGGGTGATATTTGAACACTTTTTTGCTATTTTTTCTTGTAAAAACTTAAGAAATATAATGACTAAATGTACAATAATAGTACCTAAGTAATTAGTTTAAAACCATATAAGTAATCAATATTATAATATATACTTAGGGGTCGTCCATTAATCACGTGATGTTTTTTAGCAAATTTTTAACCCCCACCTCCCCCATGGTGATTCGTCGTGAAGTTTTAGACTACCCCTCCCTCCTCCCACCCAAAACCACGTGTATTTTTTTTGGAACAAAGTATCTTAAAAAAAATCAGAATATTATCTTTAAATACAGGTTAACAGGTATAATCTAATTTAATTCTGGAAAAATAAGCACCGTGATAAAAATGTTAAGGTCACGCACCACTTTTCGGTTTAGAAATCGCGCGTTCAAAGAAAAAATAAATACACGTGATATCTCACTACACGTGCCCCTCCCCCTAGTGATATTTCGTGATATTTTCCGAACCCCCCTCCCCCCTTTCCAGCCTCACGTGATTAATGGACGACCCCTTACTAGAATGAATTAATATGACATCTACTACCTATCCTTACCATTTTATCCTAATCATAATACTACTTGCGTGATCAGTATAATGTATTCATTTTCATTCTAAGCACTCTGAAACTTATTTATTCTTTGGAACACCTGTAGGTACTCTTAAAAAAATTCGAAATTATTTTGCATGAGTATACCTACGCCCTATGGCGGCAATCAAATAGTGTCACAAATGTTATGATTTCGGCGTGGCGGCAACGATTGTTTTAGATTTCAAAAGAAGCCGCCGGCGCGTGTATCATAACCATGTACTTCCGAAAAGCGGCAAATTTCTTTGAGAAGTAAGTACAAAACCTTTGATGCCGCATTATCAAAGTGCCGATGGTTAAAACATAACTATGCATGCACTCAGTTTGATTTTAATAGATATTTTTTTATTCGCTATGTTTATGATATTAGTCGTAATGCGCATAGGTCCAGTTTTTCATATTCTTTGATACAGTTTTTTGCGTCTCATAGAATTCCTAAGCGTACCTACCTATACACCGAACTGTTACACCTAACTACTCAGTGAAATAGCGCTAAGTCCTAGCTGCAAGACGCAAGAGTCTTGCAGGCTATGTCTTGTTCTTGCTCAAGTCTTGCACGGTCAGTCTTGGTCTTGGTCTTGCTAAAAATACGCGGTCTTGTTCTTGGTCTTGGTCTTGCAAAAACGCAAGAACAAGACCAAGACTGCAAGACCAAGACTGAATTTGGGCAACACTAGTTCCACCGTGTCCTCCGGACGATCCTCGCAGTGGAAACACCCGGGCGTTTCCTCCCGCCCGATTCGGTGCAGGAACCTCCCGAAACAACCGTGTCCGGTGAGGATCTGCGTCTGGCGGTAGGTGAGGGCGCCGTGGCGCCTCTCTAGCCACTCCTCAAAGAGGGGACTTATCGCCACTATGGTGGCGTGCCCTGCACGGGGTTGCGACAGTCGCTCTCTCCATGTCGCCATGAGATCACGCCGGAGGTCTGTCCGCTGAGCAGCATTTATAACGGCTTAGACTATCATTACAGGGTTTACCCTAATGCGACAGTTAAGAACTTAAACTAATATACTAAACTATATAATTACAATAAAAATACAAAAATTAAAACTAACAACATTGTAAATTTTTACACCATTAAAACACAAAAACAGCATAACATAATTACTTACAAACCTAAACACAATCATAATTCACTAACATTAAAAATAAAAATAAAATTAAGTATTATTTTGCTTGTAGCACAATATAAATAGTAATACCCTTGCGAATTCACTCCAACAACATGTAAATACATCGATCTGAGTTTGAAGGTCGTTGATTGTACGGATAGCTCTGGTAAGGGGTGCCTTGGCAAGCAGGTTAGTTCTGGCTGTAGGTACCAGTAGCAATGGCGGGCTACGCCGCCTCCACACGTAGCGATCCGGTACACACAGACTCAAGCGCTGCAATACTTCCGGGTTACTCTCCACTCCACGAAGCACCTTCACCGAGTAGGCCACCAGCGTAAACTCCCGTCGGACCTGCAGTTGATTATAGCCAACCATGTCCAGGGCAAACAGAGTGGGATACATCAGTGGGTAAAACTGATATACCTCATATAATTTCCTGTACAAATAGCGAGTGAACTTGTTCTGAACGCGCTCCAACATTACAGTGTACTTGGCTTCGTGTGGAGCCCATATGACCGCACTATGATCGAGATGACTCCTGACTAGTGCATCATACAGGACCCTAACTGCTGTTATGTTTGTAAAGCTTTGTGTCTGTCTCAGAACAAATCCTAAGTTTCTGTACGCCTTCTTACAGATCTTGGTTACATGCTCACGGAATGACAGATCGGGAGTCATAAAAACACCCAAGTGTCGCACCTCCGTGACTCGTTGCATTGGCACCGCATCCACCACGTACTCATAGAGCAGAGGTGCACGAGCACGGGTGAAACTCATCAACGAGCACTTGGGAACGTTGAAGTAGGTACAGTTTGTTTTCATGACTCCAATGTACTATTCGATCGATGTCTTCCTGTAGGCGCCTGCAATCAGACTCGGAGCTAATCTCCAGCACCAACTTGAGGTCACCTGCAAATAATAAACAAGAGCGATGTCTTACGACTTCCGGCAAATTGTTTATCATTACGATGAATTCTAGAGGCCCCAAGTTGGTGCCCTGGCTTACACCAGCCAATTTGAAATTTGCAAATTTGTAAGGAAGTACCCACAATTCTACAGCAAAAGAAAAGACATACAAACAGAAATCAAACTTAGACATGGAAATAGACTCAACCTGCCAACTTCACGATTAAAAATGCACTCCTCTAGTGCGTTTGTCACGTCAATAAAAATCTACAATAAATTACCTGAACACATAAAAAACACAGAAACAAACAATATATTTATAAATAAACTAAAACGATTTCTCTTAGATAAAACCTACTACACAATTGACGAATACTTCAAAGATAAATTCCTCCTAGAGAAACGAAGATAATTAGAATAACCAAGTAGTACCTAATACATCTATTTACCTTATCTACCGTGCAATATCTTTAATTACTTACTATTTAGTTAATAATAAATTACAGCTAATATATAAATAAATATATAAAATAATTACCTAATTTATAATTTAGAAAATATCTATTAATAATAAATAAATAAATATATAAATAAATAAATAAATATAGAAATATTAATAATAAACAAAATTAATATAAATCTACTCATAAATAATATCTACTTAAATATCTAAATATAAGATTTACTCCTTAATTTCAATATTATAATTTCAATATTATTATGTTTTTAAACAAAAAGCGCTTCATCCTCTCCTCTAAAAACTAACTTGCTGTGCCCGACAGGGTCCATAATTGTTTCTCTATAATTTACCTACCAGCCTTGTATACATTATGGAATGCAATAAAGTATTGAGTATTGAGTATTGAGTATTGAGTGTAGTATAAGTCTGTCTGCCTTGCATGTAACTGGCGAAAAACTGCAATAGATGTTGGGTACATCCGACCTCTGCTAGGTTCCGCAGTAAGATGTCATTGTCGACGGTGTCAAAAGCTTTTCTGAAATCAAAATAAGCTGTGTCCACCTGCACCCCAACATCTACTGCCGGCACCACGCGTCCCATGAACTCAAGGAGATTGGTAGCAGTACTGCGCCCCGGCCGGAATCCGTGCTGCGCATCCGATAACTGTCCGCGCACTTGCTGTTGCATACAGCGCTGAATGGCAGACTCGGACACCTTTGCCGGCGTCGACAACACCGCCACCGGCCTATACCCACTGATGTCAGCTCCCGCCCTGCCTTTGGGCACTGGAATTACTCGGGTAATCTTCCACCGAGCTGGGAATTCGCAGAATGAAGACAGATTGAATGTCTAAAGATTGGTCCTAAACAGCTCTCGATAGGGAGAAATGGAAGGAAAGTATATTTTGTCCTAGTGGCAAAATCCTAACTATTACGTACTGAATTCTAAAATAAGACGCTGGAACAAAAATGATCTATTATTACGAACATAAAGATAAAAAGTAAAGAATAACTTACTGTGCACAGCTTCAAATGTTTGTAATTGAGGTTCCTCCGAAGCTGTTTCTGCCATTTGTTCTGTAATAGGAAACATTCACACATCATTTTGGAAATCAAGTGGTAAGAAAAGGTAATATAATCGGTAGACAAGGCGGGGGGCGCGGGGAGAGCGGGACAGGGAGCGTACCGTGCACCAGCGCGGACACGGAGCGCGCCGCCTCGCGGTCCTTCAGCGCGTCCTCGATGAGGCGCACCAGGTCGTCGCGCCGCAGCTGCAGCGCCAGCGAGTGCGGCGTCTTGTGGAACTTGTTGAGCGCGTACGGGTCCGCGCCCGCGCGCAGCAGCTCGGCCGCGGCCTGCGCGTGGCCGTTCTGCACGGCCCAGTGCAGCGGCGTCATGCGCAGCATGTCGCGCACGTCCACGGCCGCGCCCGCGTCCAGCAACAGCCGCGCCACGGCCGCGTGGCCGCCGCACGCCGCCAGGTGCAGCGGCGCGCGCTCCACCTTGGTGCGCGCGTCGCGCGACACGCCCGCGCGCAGCAGCACGGCGCACGTGTCGGCGTGCGCGTTGCCGGCCGCCAGGTGCAGCGGCGACGTGCCCAGCTGTACCACACGTCACGACCTCATCACCCTTCTTTGTATGACTTCATGACGGCTCAAATTTATCTCCATTGGTAAAACCGAAATATGTTAATTATTTGTTTATCGTACTGTTACTTATCACTATTGTATTTAGCTGTAAGTCTTCCGATGTCTTTAAATAAATAAATATGAACGTATTCAAAATAGATAAACAGAATAACAAAACATATCTGCAGTTCCTGCAGCCCTATTTACCAGAGGTTGTTTTTTAATAATTTTTGAATTCCAAACATGCGCCCTAGGTTGAAGTTGAAATATTCATAAAAGCAAAATATTTGTTTAAAGTGGCTCGTACTGCGCGTAGGGAGCAAATAAGAGAGTGCCACGTACCCAGTCAGTGGTGAAGGGCGCTCCCTTGGCCATGAGGTCGAGCACGAGCGGAGTGTCGCCAGCGCGCGCGGCCAGCAGCAGGCGCCGCCCCAGCTCCACGGCCGCGGACGACGCCGCCACGCGCGCGCCCGCGCCGCCGCCCGCCACCAGCGTCTGCGACTGCACCGCACGAACGGGACATTATAGGCCATTAGGGAACCAAATGATTTCTTTTTATATATAAATAACTAGCACTTTGCACTTTTCCTACCTACTCATCTACCTAGGGTAGGTAGGAAAAGTACCTTCAGAAACAAAATCAAAATAGTAACAAAAAGTTAAAACCATTGTAAAGTAAGAAAATTAAAAAAAAATTATATATTAAAATTTTCTTTCATAAGAACCTTCTCCTGACAATTACAAACACAACAAAAAAAAAATTAGCGAAATCGGTCCAGCCCTATAGGCACTAGTTGACCTTGCAAAGTTTGCCCAGTAATTTTCTGTATGCAGCAGTGCCTCCGACTGGGTCCAACTATATCCAGGAAGCCCCATTAAGTTGGTGTGATATATACATATTGTCCCTTTACGTTTATTATAAGTAGAATATTTTAATCTAAGAGTCGTCGCGTCCGGGAGGATTTTTGTGTCGGGGGGTTTTTGAAATTTGAAATTTAATTTTTATTTCTTACATTTTAAACTGATATTACTGGTAAACTGGTTGACTCTATGAATGAAAGATGTTTAATTATAGTCCTCATAACAGATCGGCTTCAGCAGAATTGCAGCAAGACTGAGAAGCAGCTAGTACTTGAACTTTAATTTTTTACTAAGTGTTGAACTTCTTTATTTAAAAATGTTTACATTTAGAGTAACCGGTAGATGCCGTACACCATTGAGGAGTTCTTCTGGTGGATTGGGTATTCTGTGTGATCTTGGTGATGCCTAATCATCAGGTCAAGGTTACTATACTTTGGAATATCATTGACAAGTGACAGGATTTCAAATTTCGAATCAATCAGAAAGTTGACCGACAGAAGTTGTTTATCTCTCTCTCTTCATAAACTAGAAAAGATGTGATGATCTTCAAACAGCTGAGCAGATTTTCTTGAAACAGCTAAAAATACTCTCCATTAAGACAGACACCTTTCCAAAGAAAAAAACTTAAGCTAAATCGATTCATCCATTCAGGAGCTTAGATGCCACAGACAGACACACAGATACACACTTCATACTTATATATAACACCACACTTTTTTGTTCGGGGTTAAAAATAAAAACATCAGAAATGGTTAAGCCGTTTTCCCATTTGTGGCATTCCACTCAATTAATCGTATTGTTTCACAGTAGTTCCATCATTCATAGAATTAACAAACCTGTTTTAAAAAATTCAAGGTATTTTTAGGTACTAATTACATTGCTTGCTCATAATATTTTCCAAAGCATTTTGAATAACAAAGTACAATAGCATAAGTGCAACACTTACAGTTATTATTTGTGGTGCTGTGATGCGCACCACCACATCCTCCGAACACAGGTCTGATGTCATTGTGATTCATCTGGAAACATTATACACAGCATTTATTCAAATTATTATGATAATATTATGAAATAAGCTGTACTCGTGTAACATGAAAATATTTACAAAGTACAGGCAGTAAAAGCTATCTGCATGGTGAATATACTCTATAACTGTTATTCCTTTCTGTAAGATATGGTTTCGGCTGGTTGTTTTACTATTATCTGGTTTGTGGTGATAGGGGAAAGGGTAAAAATTCAATAAGAAAAACAGTTTAATTGTGACATTGTTGATGATTGTTGACATCTTCCCCTTGCAAATTCTTAATTTATTTCAACTATAAGTAATGTATGCATGCAGCCTTACAAGACATCATCAACCAGTCAACCTCTGGGTAAATAGGACAACATTGAGAAACAAAATAAATAACAACTCCTTAATCATTTTGTTTTCTAAATTTATTACTTAATTTAACAACAAAATTGATGCATTTATATTTTTTTGTGCAAAATGTTCATTGCGTCATTCTAATAGGGCATACAACCAAGATCTTTCTTGAACATTTCAGTTCGGCGCTTTTTATATCTCAATATTATTGATTGAAATTAAACAGGATAAGGATGTCAAGCATTGCCTTGCAATGCCTTCGACCGCCATAAAACACACTTCCTTTTCCTGTCACAACGGAAGTGATCGACAGTTTCTTCACTTAAAACAATTAAATACATATTTTAGCTTACTTACCTATTTTTTGTCTTTTATAATACCAGTGAGCACTTAGTTATAGCGTCCCATATTAGAATTAAAATAAAAAAGTGTAGACGTCAACAACAGAATTCTGTACGTTTCAATGAAAGAATCAACGTTTGTCTACCGCGAAAATAAACGTCAAAATTACAATGTGTAATTCTATTCGTGTAATCGCATTCGCAGTATAGATATACAGGTTATGTTTTATAAGAAACCGTGTGGTAAGTCTAAAATAATACCTAACATTGTTTTCAGTGTCAATTTTAATAATATTTCCTTTTTTTTTTTTTGAGGTTAAGATTTTTTTTTTAATGTTGGTATCAATCCTTGTGTCTGACTCTTTGGTTTTGGTTTGCTCATAGACAAAGAAACTAACTCTATAAACCTGCATTGCCATTAATGGAAGATATCGCAAATAAGCAAAGCTATGAAACGTAGCACTGCTTGTCGCATGACTCGATAGAGGAATAAGCTATAGACTCATAGGCATAGTTATTCATATACAATTGAATCGAAACCGAACCGACTCTTTTTCCACTATCTGGTTTTTGAACCGAAGAACGGGCTAAACGCTATTCACAGATCCGATCGCCATGGTAGAAAATGAATATTGTAGTAGAAAATTTAATGTAGCAAATAAATTATCTTTAATAAGTATTTCTATAAGTTATACGGTAGATTATACTGAATATCCGTCCAGTAACTATACACGTATTTAAAAAAAATGTGAGCCGTCACGGGACGCCTGGCAGATGTTAAACATCGACATTATTTTGTAAAAGTAATATGCAGAAAAGAACAGATTGTGATAGGAACTAAATATGTCATAATGATAAAATAAAATATTACGATTTTTTTTCCAGATAACGATGACTATTTATTGAATAAACATTTATTTTCATTAAATACAAAAATTTACGAATTTATTTCAAATCGTGACTACTTAATTCGTTTAATCAGTGACTTCGGTAATAGTTATATTATATTATATTTATATAATTCGGTAATAGTTATATTATTCGATGTTGCCTCTGAGGACGGTATTACTGTGACAATTGGTCGATGGTAACTGAAGTATGTTACAAAAGTATTGGACATAACATTATCAAGATATCTAATAAATACAGCATCTATTGTTGTTCCGTATCTGGTGGTAGGTTCTCTTGGATTGTTATTAATTTGCAATTGAAATTCTTCTTGGAGAAACGTAATTAATGAATGAATTAATTAATACATCCAGCAGGTGACGCACCGTACACACTACTGCATATAGACTGTATATATATACCATCATATAGCGTGGCGACGCGTCGCTACGGCATGCGTCGCCACGCCAGAAATCGGTTTTACGTGCGGCTATAGATGTTTCACATCAAAATAATTAATAATGACTTTAATTTGAAATGGATCCGCAACGACTCTTGTTTATGGTATAGTTCAGACGCCAGCACATCGAGGTACTACAATATGATAAATTTCTTTATTAAACTTTCTTTATCGCTAAAGCATAAGGTTCGAGTTTGGAATTTGACAGTTTCGGGTAGCCTGATGTGCTGGCGTCTGTACAAGAGGGCGCTGTAATTCCGACTATGGCCACACGTTATAAGATCCACGGAGTAGTATTTGTTAAAGAGACAATGTCTCCTGCTTCTGTTGATATGCGGCACGCCGACGGTCTTGATTTTTTTCTTGAAAGCCTTGGATTTGGATGGCAAAGCCCGGTATTCTATAGTACCGGTACTATAGAGTACCGGGCTTTGCCATCCAAATCCAAGGCTTTGACCTAAATTAATTATTCGTCTAGATAGCTAGACGAATAATTTTAATCAAAGACTAATAATAATAATATAATAATAATAACTTTATTTCACAAAAAATAATACAGATTTCACAAAGTAAAATAAGACAATTTAAAAGAGCTATGGTAGTAACACAATACACTACAATCTAGAAACTAAAATCTGTACACAATAAGGGAAACCCTGCCTCTCAAACTAGGTAACCTGTATCTTGAGAGACAGTGATTCAGCTTAAAATTGAAGCTATATTATTTATTGTAGACTGTGTCGATCTACCCGAGCGTTCTAAGGACATAATTATTATTTAGGAAAATATATTACATTCACTTGTTATGTATGTTTGTGTGTGAGCGTGTATGTATGTGTGTGAGCGCGGGTGTGTGTATGTTTGTGTGTGCGCGGGTGTGTGTGTGTGTATATATGTGTGTGTGTGGGTATGTAATTAGAAATATGTACATAGGTAGTTAGACGACATACTTTTGAGTAAAGACTCTGTTTTCAGGTAGTCCTGTTTCAGTAGCCATTCCGTTAATTTTGATTTTATTTCATGTTTATTTAGATCGACGATGTTTAATTTTTTGTGAATTTGTTTGTAGATGTATGTACTTAATGTGTAGTATTGGTGTTGAGCGAAGGCGGTTCTGTGGGGGGTGCTAATGGGTAATTTCTTCCTTTTTTTAGGGTCAGTAGAGGGAACACTACCGTGTTTTCTTAAAATAGACCGCAATAGAAATAGCTGGCGAACAGAAAGCACTTGTGAGTCAGCGTATAGTTTCACAGTGGGATAGCGATAAGGTTTGCGAAACATTACCTTCAGCACGGCTCTCTGCGCTCTTTCAATCTTCAGGAAACAGGTTTTGTTTGCACCACCCCATGCTGTGATGCAATATCCAATGACAGATTGACATAATGCATAATACACCATCTTCAGGGTTTGAGGAGCTGCCGAGTCTCTGAGGGATTTAAAAGTATGCAACAGTTTTACAGACCTAGCAGTAATAGCGTCAACCTGTTTGTCCCATCGTAGTCCTCCGTCTATTTGGACACCCAGATATTTCACACTATCTGTTCTTGTGAGTTTCGGACATAAACAGTGTGGGGATCGTGTGGAGCAGGTGTGAGCTGTTATGGAGAAAGACTTTTCAGGTAAGTTGTTTCGTCGAATAGAGAATGGAATGTACGAGGTTTTATCGCAATTCAGGGTAAGTAAGTTTAGGTTAAGCCATGTCATGACAGTTGCTATTGCCACTTCAGCGTGGCATTTAACGCTATCCCAACTTGGTCCACTAACTATGACTGCGGTGTCGTCCGCATACGCAATGATTTTAGAGTTGGGGATGGTCAGATTACACAACTCATTGACGTATATTTGGAAGAGGGTGGGGCCTAGAATGCTTCCCTGAGGCACACCGTAAGTGTTTATTATTATTTCATCACTTACATGTTCTCCTATTTTTACACGTTGGGTCCGGTTGCTGAGATAATCTTTGAAAATTTCGAGACTAGTAATAATGTAAGGCTTACATACGAATGTAACCACAAAATATTGTGTAAATATATAAGCAGCGGTCAAAACAATAGTAAAACTTTACATATGCTTCTTATTCTCTTCCGTTTCTACACAATAATGTCTACATTTCTTTTTTTCACTTCTCCTTTTGCAGGTCTGCTGCCAGACATTTCTTAGGAAATAAGCAGTACCTATGTACTTAAGTATTAAAATGTAATTTTCCTGTGTTGCATTGTGTGTACATAAACAGTAAAATAAATAAATAAATAAATAAATATGTATACTTACTTCAGGCTAAGCCTAAATAGTTAACAGCACATTTATTTTTGGCTCGATATCAAGCTTTCCGACAGCAATAGCTGTCGGCAAGCTATCAAGCAATCGAATTGATAACTTGGTTTTGGTTTTGTGAATAGCGATTACAGGACAGGACATTTACAGGACTTTTTCGATAGCACTATCGATCGATTGGATATGATGGCCAATCGAGTAGTTGTGAATAGCTATGAAGGTCACACTATCAGTTTGATCGATTTATGAATTTTCAACAATTACGATAAAAACGAAAAGCTCATGACATATCAGCACTGTTTATGGGCCAGTAACCGGCTTTGTTGTGCGTATGTTAAGACTGTGTTTACTGTGTCTCGATAAAAAATTAACCGAAAATTAGGAAAAAATGTATACGATTAGGAGTGTAGCACAATTAAAAGAGAAGTTAAGGAAAAGAAAGGCGTCTACTACTATTTAAATTCAAATTCAAATTCAAATTCAAATTCATTTATTTCGTGAACACAGGGTGTATACAAAAGATGTTATAAATAAATTAGGACCGAGCTGTGCCCCGCCAAAAGGCATACAAAATATCAAAGGTTTTTTTTTTTTTTTTCTTAAACAAATACATTTTCGAAATTCAAACAATAATTCTAGAATTCTACAATAATTATAAATCATGTCAAAATTATATAAAATGTCAAATAAAATAAAGTAAAAAGAACCAAAAAATACAAAAATAAAAATAATAATGTCACTAATTCATTAATACACAATAAACAAAATTAACAAAATCATTTAGTATCTCACATAAAACAGATTCGATTCCGGTAAAAGCGAATTAGAATTAAAATTTGTCATTTAAATATTCGTCAACAGAATAATACACCTTGTTATTTAGCAATTTAAACAAATTTCTTTTAAATTCGATAATGTTAATACTTGAGATAACTTGTCCTGGTAACTTATTATATAGTTTTTGAGCCATTGCATAAAAGCTTTTGCTATAAAATTTTGTTTTTGTTGCTAACACCTGCAACTTTTTTGAGCGCCGTTTACTTTCTACAAATCTATATAAATTCATATTGTGTTTAATAAAAATACAGGCTTCATAAATATAGAGTGACGGTAAAGTTAATATTTTTAGCTTATGGAAATGTGGCTTGCATGATTCTGTTTGTTTTATTTTACAAATAGCACGAATACATTTTTTCTGTGCTATAAGCACTTCTTGAATCTTAGGGGCATTACCCCAGAATATGAGGCCATACCGCAGAGCCGAGGCAACATAACCATGATAGGCTGCTAGTAGGTCTAGGTCTTATTCGCAATTTTACCCAGCATATAATAAAGAGCATATGAAAATCTACTAAGCTTTCCACAAACGCTTTCAATTTGAGTTCTCCATGTCATGTCATTGTCAATATGTAGTCCAAGAAATTTTGTAACATTAGCTTCAAGAATGTCATTCCCCTTATAGTTTATTTGAAACTGTGATTGTTCTTTGTGTCTTATTTTAAAATTCATAACTTTAGTTTTGGTTAGATTTATTTTAAGGTTATTAGCATTTAACCAGTCGATAATAGGAATAAGACTGTTGTTTACATGCTCTTCTATTTCCTTTGGAGTGCCAGAATCATAAATAACAGTGCTGTCGTCGGCAAATAGTGAAATTTGATGTTCGACTACTTGGGGAAAGTCATTAATATAGCAAATAAAAAGTAATGGTCCCAACACAGAACCCTGCGGCACACCACAAGACAGTATTCTAGAGCTAGAAGAGTAAACTACCTCAGTTTTGGTCTTTATATTTACTCTATTAATTTGTGTAATTTGACTTCTATTGTCTAAATAAGATTTTATCAGATTAAGGACGTTACCTCTGACACCATATCTTTCGAGCTTAGTTAATAGAATTTTATGGTCTACATAATCAAATGCCCTGGTCATGTCCATAAACATCGCCATCACTGGTTTTCTGTTATCCATGTTATGATGTATTTTTTCTAAAAAGTTATAAATAGCCATATTAATGGTTCCATTTTTTCTAAAGCCCATTTGTGTTATTTAGAAAAAAAAATTATTTTTTTCTAAATAACTGTTAATGCTGTTATATAAAAACTTCTCAAAAATTTTTGAAAAAACTGGTATCAGTGCAACTGGCCTATAATTGGCAACTTTTGTTTTATCGTCTTTTTTATGTAATGGCTTTATTATAGAAATCTTTAACTTATCGGGAAAAGTGCCTTTCTGAATACTTTTATTTATAATGTCACTTAATATGGGCGCTATAATAAGAACAACTGATTTGACTACTCTGGTGTTAATATCATCATAGCCTGTACTGTTGGTATTTCTAAGAGTATTTATTATTGTAGTTATGTCTTTTGGTACAGTTGGTGACATAAACATGGATTTATATGATCCTTGTGTGCCAAAGACATTTGACTTTGAATAGTTAGCATTCGGTTGAGCTGAGGATACGAAATAGTCATTAAATTGTTGTGCTATCTGTTTGGGTTTTGTTATAGTTTTGCCATTTACATTAATCGAATTTATATTAGTTTTAGGAATGTTAGGTTTTATAGATTTAATAATTTTCCAAGTTGCCTTCGACTTGTTGGTGCTTGTTCCAATAAAATAAGTATTTTGTGCTTTCTGTGTTAGTTTGATAACGTTTTGATATCGTTTCGAGAAAGTTTTGAATGCCATTTTTGACTGACTGTCTCGAGTCAGTCTATATTTCCATAATAAAGATCGTCTAGTTCTACTACAACGTTTAACTCCGCGTGTAATCCACTTTGGTTTAGTAACTGTAGAAATTTTGCGTCTGACAATTGGGAAACAGAGATCATATATTAATTTAAACAGTTCAAAAAATGAATCAAAACATTTGTTTACGTCATCAGATTCATAGACTTCGGAGAAACTGAGACTGGCGATATATTGCCTAAAAAGGTTAATATAATTTTCCTTGCTGTAATCCCGTTTATATATATAATAGTATGGTAAAATACACTTTTGTTGTACCGGGAACTTCATAAGTTGAGCTGTGTGGTCAGACATACCCAGCTCCAAAAGCTCACTTGTGCAGCCTCTTATGTTGTGGAGAAAATTATCTAGACATGTCCCACTACTAGGACGCGTAGGTTCTTTTATTTCTAATTTCAGATTAAATTCCTTCAAAAGTTGCTTAAACAGTGTTGAGTTTTTGGTATTCTGAAGAACATCAATATTAAAGTCGCCGCAGATTATTATTTTTTGGTAACTTTTATAGCAAAACTGTTGCAATATGTTCGCTAAATTATCAAAGAAAAGATGTACCTTATTTGGATTGGGAACTCGGTAAATACACAATATTATAACGTTATCGTCAGTTAATTCCACTGCACAGCATTCAAACACATTGGGAATATTTAACCTTTTTAAAGATTCTATTTCTTTGAAATTAATGTGGTTATTAACTAATATGCAAGAGCCACCATTTCGCTTTAGTCTAGTGAAGCTTGCAGCCACAATAAAATTTGGTATATTCAGAAGATCAAGGTCACCTTGCTTCATATTGTGTTCTGTAAAGCATAAAATATTAACACATATCCCATTCCTTGAGAGCGTATCTAAATGTTCTGTCATTACATCAGCCTTCGGTAACAGTCCATTAATGTTTTGATGCAATATACATAATACGTTATAGACGAAAAAAATTTTGGTTGCGGACGTCAGTAGTACATGAAGTAAACGAAAAAGGTGAGTCACAATACGAAATACCTTTTTTCGACGCTGGCTCGGTCTCAGGTTTCGGAATATTTAAATTACAATCAGTTGAAATATAATGTTTAAGATTAGAAAAAATATTGGAAACGGCATAATTGTTAATTACTCTTTCTTTGAAACATCGAATATTCACATAGTAAGTCTAGATTAGAGTCAAATAATGTAGCATAATTGTCAATTTGTATGTCCTGAAATAATAGATTATTAAACATTTCTATTCTAAAATTATACATTCCGCAATAATAACCATATTTATAAGTAGGTAAACATATTATTACGTTAGTATGCTTTATAACTGATAAATTTTCACGTATGATCGTTATTAATTCAAAGTAATTATTTGTTTTTTGGAAGTCATCCTCACCAATAAATATTATGCAATTGTCCTTCATTGTATAGCCAGACAGTTTAGTGTTAATGTTACATAATAAGTTTTTTATGCCACAATTTGGTGAAAGAAAATGACATGTTTGGTGGCATGGAAAGGTATTTTCCGCAATTGGTAATATTTTATTCGATCGGTTGCTACTTATAATGCAGAGCTTCCTCTTTTCCTCAATGGTCGCCCTTGTTCTCCTTTTTATACTTGATTGTCCCGGTTTATTCTGAGGAGTAACTTGAGTGGAGGTGAATAGCTCTGGAGTCCCGTATCTTGAGTTGTCTGATTTTTGTATGGTCTGTTTAAAAGGTGTGCGCAATTTCATTTTTCTATTTGGTGTTACTGTCTCGCTAGCTAACTTCTTGGTCGCTTTTTCCACAATTTTATATTTATTATTCATTCATATTTATATTATTCATTTATATTTATTATTAAGCATATTAAGCAGCTGTGGAAATGTAAATAAATTCTATTCCGTTCTATTTTTACGGCCATATCTTTATATACAAATATTATGTATGCTTATAAAATCGTTTGTCTTAACTAATTATCAATGCACAGCTCAAACTACTCGGACGGATCGGGCAAAAAGGCATACGAATGGCTATTATGAGTGTGTCCGGAACGAAACCCTTAGAATTTTAGATTTAATTTGTTTCTCTCAGATGTAGGCTGGTGTAACAGTATTTTGTCCTTCCCTTTATCGAGGGAGGCCAGACTGCTGTACAGGCTCGGTCAAATGGGCATTAAAAATAGAATAGCTTAAGTGAAATTACGGTGTGATTGTGTTTTGAAATATGTGACGGATTTTTTATTTGTATTACAGGGGAGACATCTATAAAATGTAACATGCCCCTTTTAATAAAGAAAAACAAAATGCTATTATGAGGTAGGCATCCGCTAAGAAAGGATTTAGGAAAATTCAACCCCAAGCTGGTGAGATAGTAGTTGAAAGTTTGTATGAAAATTCGTCACAAGGTGAAACCACACCCGTTTTCGATTTCGATTCGGCAAGTCGCATGTCTATCTCGTTCCCTTTCGTAATGCTAAAAAAGATAGACATACGACTTCTTTCTTTTTTTAACACGTTAAATCGTTCGTTCTCAAATCTAAACTAAGCGTTTGTTAATATTGAGGCTGGTGCGGATCGGCTAGTCATTTTTATGTGATGGAGTGCACTGGATAGTTGGCAATTATTATTCTAATTCCATGGCCGACAGTAATGCCGGTTTTTACGAGGTTTTAAGCACAGCAACAAAATGACGGAAGCAATTTTCCAAATACTACTCTTGTTTCATAATTCATTTCTCAGTAGGTAACTCGTAAGCTTCAAAATATAGGACTTATTAGTTCTATGCTTTTTTGATATTGGCCTTATATTTATTCTGGGACGTTTTCTCTTTGTCAGTGGTCAATGTAAAACTGTCGTTTCAGAAAGAATAAAATTTATACTGTTGTACTGCTGCTATCAGAGATAAAATCAAGGAACTTATATACTAACTGGAATGAGGACGTGTAGCGGAAAGCCGTTCCGAGCGAGAAAACTTCGAGAGTGGATGTCATCCCTTTCTAATAGGGTATCCAATATTTGTACTTACATTTGGGACAGTTTCTTTTATAACTTACTAGCACCCCCGCTTTGCATGGGTAGCAGTTTAACTAAAAACAAGGCGAAGCCGAAGCCTACGCATACTGTAAAACTCTGTGATAGGATAGGTCTATGAAGTGAAGAATACGTTACACTTATTTTCATTCACGGTGGTCTACATGTTAGGTTACATCCTTCATTTGTAAAGAGATTTTAAAGCGTACAGGGCTTCAACATTCACATAGATGAAGCATGAGCATGTAGCATTTTCAAACAACTTAATTTATGTAGTTTTTGATAAATTTATTAATCACACTATACATTTATACCCCTTCACACAACTCGATTTCACCATATTTAAAGAGGACGATTTCACTTAAGGACGCTGTTACATTTTCGATGAACTCAAATTTAGGTAACTAAACTCGCACACAACAACGCGATAACATTACGCGTACGCACACATTGAACAACTCTGAGCGCTCGATTTTATACTTCACTTATATAATCTTGGTACATTTTATTATTATTTAATTTTATTGATTCTGGAAGATTACTTGGACCTTTGAAAATGCATTTGCTAACTGATACTTAGTACCATCGTCTTGATAAGCAGGTTAGTATTTTTAACCGACTTCAAAAAAGGAAGGTGCTCGGCCCGTACGTATCCGCGCTTTTCTCAAAAACTATTGATCCAATATTGATCGGGTTTTCGTTTACAAATGAAAATGTTTTCAGGGAAGGTTTAATTGTAGAATGTATTAGGATCTGAGATTTTCGAAGATAGACAATGGAACTGTTCAAAAACAAACAGCAACAGACTGGCGATCGCAGTGATCGTCTAACTATCTTACTTATATTATAAATGCGAAAGTTTGTGCTGATGAATGGATGGATGTTTGTTACTCTTTCACGCAAAAACAATTTTGAACGAATTTGGATAAAATTTGGTACACAGATAGCTTATAACCTGGATTAACACACAGCATACTTTTTGACGTTCCCGGGGGATAATACTCAAACATCACGCCGGCAATGCCGCAGGCATAATCTAGTATATATGCATCTTGGATTTTGGTTAAGACCCCATGTTCGATATAAGCGACCCCAAAAACCATGAAAATGACACCCATGAAGAAAAGTTATCAAATTTTTGTCGGCACCATTTTGAACTTTGGTTATTATCATATATCCGATACTTGCGACCCCAAAAACCATGAAAATGACCCTCATGACAAAAAATTGGCAAATTTTTATCAGCACCATCTTGTATTTTGATTTTGTCTCCATATTCGTCATACACACATACATACAAACCGGTTAACATCATAACCCTCCTCGCGCCCATCCAGTTCCAAACCTCATCGCCGACAGCTTAACCTTATCCATCCCAATCCTAACCTTACTTAGAGCTGCTTAACTCCACCCATCCATTCCGCAACCTTGTCAACAACTGCTTAACATCACCCGTCTAAATTCCGATCTTACCCAATATAATTTCTAAACCACATTCTAATATTAATAAAAGTATGAAACTTGTACTTAATTTTATTTAAGTCCGAAAAAGTATCAATTCCTTCCGATTACGTTATACGACGACGGTACACACACGCATACACACTACAATATTTTCTAGTAATTTTATCGTATTTATTTTTTGCGAGAGAGCGATACACCCGTCCTTCCACGAGCGCTTCTGAGCGCGGATTGATCATGATGAACAGCGAGTGCAAAATGTATGAAGAATTCGGCAAATGTTTTTATTTTAGCTAATAATTGAAAAAATATGTTGATTTTGATACAAAATAATTAGCTGAACCTATAAAGGACTATATATACCGCAATTTGTTATAATTTTTAAGAAAAAATATGCTGTAGATTTACCTATACTGGTGCCTATTCTGACCATATTTTTTTAAATTTTCTGCGATTAGTGTGATGGGAAAAACGTATTTGTGCAAAAATTTTGTATGCCGTCATACAATTTTTCTGATGCCAATCTGGAGATGAATATACTATCTTTAAATTAAGACCATCATATTTTGACATTTGTGATTGCTTCTACATTAAAATGGTACCTGAAAAACACTGTTATTTGTAGAAAAATGTAATAGCGTCCTTAAGTAATGTAAAAAGAACTTGATAACGCAAAAATATGACTTCAGCGCGAAATTAAATCGGCCATATTGTTTGTTTATATGAGTGTCATCTATCTGTGTAGCCATTCAGAAATAACTTAATTCATAAATAATTTAATTTATATTAAGCTTACTTTATTTCGCAAGAAATTATTATTTTAATATTTAGTATTTGAATATTAAATTAATTTACGATTTATGTGCTGGTTTAGCTATCAACGTGATTTCCGATTGATATATTAAAAAAATAAATAAAAATATTTTTTTTATTTTTTGTTTACTGGCTATTGTTAGACAAGGACACAATCCACTCTTGATCGCTTTCAAACGGTTCTTTGATATCAAAATTTTGTTCGTACTCATTCCAGTTAGTATATAAGTTCCTTAGATAAAATACACTTCAAACAGCGTATAATATCTGTGGAGGCGAGAAAACACAGAACCATGGACTTTCACAGAACTATGTTGGTGGCACTATGTTGCTGTTTATATTACCTACTAGCTGTTGCCCGCGACCTACATTCTCATGAAATTATTTAAAAAATGATTACTTCCCTTTTTGAATCGGACGTTGTTACTAATTTCAAGGGTTTTCATTTTTTTGCAAAAAAACCCATATTCTTATTCTAAAATAAAACTTACATTAGAAATAAAAGTTACAGTTAGAATAAAAGTTACATTACGTTATTAGTTAGTTAGTTACTCCTTATAACATCAGCTATCTCCCAGTAAAAGTCCCGTCAATATCGGTCCAGCCGTTTCGGACATTAGCCGGATCAAACTGACAAACAGACAGACTGGTAGACAGATAAAAAATTTAAAACCATGTGTTTTTGTATATATTTTCATATGAAATCATTAAAAAGCTGTTAATTTGATATTACAAACAGACATTTAAATTTTTATTTATTTGTATTCTGCCAGTTAAAGTCCCGCCAAAATCGGTCCAGCCGTTTCGGAGATTATCAGGAACAAACAGACAGACAGACAAAGATTGAAAAAAAATGTGTTAATACGGTATATATATTTTTTTTTTTTTTCATATTTTCATAAATATGAATTCAGTAAAAAGAAAGCTGTTAATTTAATATTACAAACAGACACTTCAATTTGATTTATTTGTATAGAAAATGTATGGATGTGTAGCCACCGCTGACCACAGCACATTACCACGTTTTGACGCTCTGACAAGAAATATGAAAGCACACAGTTCTGGCAAGAACTAGACTACGTTTTGACGCCCTGATCAGAAACTGTTCTGAGAAGAACTATTTTAACGTTTTTGACATTCTGTAAAGAAATAGGAGTGTCAGGAGCTGTAAGGCCACTCTTCTACTCTTCGCTTTGCGTGTGTTCCATCTTCCGTCAACACGATCCGTAACACAACATCACTGGACGGTGACCTCCCGACACCGGCACGCAAACCACGGAGCGCCTTATTTATGCCATCTGCGCGCGCCCCGAGAACCGCGCGCCTCCGTGAACACACAAGCGCCCCTCGTGGAAATAATACGGCAACAATGCTATAACGCGATTGGTGGAAATCCTGCTAATGTTATTGGATTTTATATTTTGTAAATTTTTATTCTAATTTAATGTACATGTTTTAGATCGACATTGATGACAGTGTCTGTGGGTATTGTCAATTTTGTTAGAAATGCCTTTTTTCACTGACAGTAGGATGCATAAAGAAAGCGCTCTGTTGCAGGGTCGGACTGGGCCGGAAGGACCCGGGTGGCTGCCACAGGCCCTGGGCCCGAGACAGGATAATGGTAGATGGGATAAAATCGGAAAATAATGAAATATACAAATTAATAATTGGACCCTGTTAAGCAGAAAAGATCCAACCAGCAATTTGTCGAGTTATATATAGTTAGAATCTACACATCGAACTTTATATACGCAAAAAAGATCCAAGCAGTCTGATCACTTTCACCAAACAAACCTCTATGACACTACATGTACCAAAACACATTTAACGTTTTAAAAGAAAAGCAAAAAAGATACATGACTCTTGGATCTCAAAAAAATGAAATGTATTTTTTTTAATCCAAACAGGTTGGATCCTTTCCGCAAAATATTTTTTCTCTATCACTTGTAATGTAAAGTGTACCAAGCGCCTTGGATCTTTTATGCAAAATAGTTTTGTTGAATCTTACTGATTACACAGGAACCACGAGGTTTGACAGTTTATTGCATAATATGAATATATATATATATATATAATACTGAAGAAGTTTTCAAAAACTTAACGGCTAGTTGGGAGAGAAGCGGTATTGAAATCGGTGGGGCGCGGTTAACAAACCTTCGCTTCGCTGTAGACATTGTCGTATTCTCTTCCACGGTGGTACAATTAGAGCTAATGCTAAACCAACTCAGTAATGCAAGCCTTGCAAGCAGTTCAACCTGGACCGGCGATGAAGATGTCGAAGACCAAACTGATGTCAAACACCACTAAGCATAGGATCAGAGTGAATGGTGAAGAATTGCAATATGTCCATAAATACATCTACTTGGGCCAGTTAGTCTCTTTCCAGTCCAGGCAAGACGAGGAAGTCACCAGACAAACCGAAAGTGCCTGGAAGAGCTACTGGTCCATGAAGGAGCTTATGAAGGGAAACCTTCCTTTGTCACTAAAGCGAAAAATCATGGACATGTGCATTCTTCCCATTTTGACCTATGGATCCCAGACTTGGTCTTTGACAAACATTCAAAAGTCCAAACTCAAGGTCTGCTAACGTGCAATGGAGCGCACCAATCTAGTCGTCAAACTCACCAACCATGTACGCAACACCACACTGCGCTCCAAAACATAAATAACTGACATAGCTCAAAAAGCCGCTAAGCTGAAGTGGGACTGGACTGACCACGTCTGCCGCATGCCCAATGAGCTGTGGGGCAAAATAACCACTTTCTGGAGCCCTGACACAGCCAGAAGACGTCGTGGCAGACCTCGTAGAAGATGGCGGGACGAGCTGGACAAAACAAACGACCAGTGGCCCACATTAGCCCTGGATCGTAGCAACTGGAAGTCATGGGAGACGCCTTTGCTCAGCAGTGGGATGACGCAGGCTAACTTTATCAGTATATAATATAATATATATCATTACTGTCGCCAGAAAGCAAGAGATGCAAACTTTTTAATAGCCGACATGACCTTTTCAAAGATTTACCAACTCTACTGTGAAGAAGCTACTTCTGAGCTTCCTAAGCACTCGAAACGATTCTGGAGTTCAAGCTGAAAGCTCTCGGTGTTTTGGATTTGGATCTGTGCTGGACGGAGCGTAGACTTCATCAGTGGAGACCTTTCAAGCTTTATATTGATGTTCAATGTGCCTCTTACCATGTGGTGATCGCTCCCGGTTTTCACCGAATTGATCACAGAGACATCATTGAACATTTGCTTCTTGGTTGACATGATGAAGTCAATCTCATTTTTAGTTGCACCATCGGAACTCTGCCAGGTCCACTTCCTGTGCTCACGCTTTTTAAAGAAGGAGTTCAACATATACAGGCCCTCCTTCTCCATAAAACTAGCCAGTTGGTGACCCCGGTGGTTCCGACGTCCAACCTTTATTACCTCACCTGCAGCTCATCCCCGTCTCGTTTGCCTAGTTTCGCGTTAAAGTCCCCCATGACAACGGTGAAGTGAGTTTTGAAACCATGCAGGGCTTTAGAAATATCCTCATACATGGTCTCCACTTCGTCGTCGGGGTGATGACCTTCAGCGAATATCTTGCGAATATTCTGAGTATAAGGTACGCCGCCCTGGTCAACACACTCTCGATCTTCACCACGTGATTCACGAGGGACTTGTGGACGATAAACCCAACACCACCCTGAGAGTGCCGGTCACCCTCTCGGAAATAGAGCAGGTTGCCGGATTTCAGGATTATCGTGTCCTCCCCCTCTCTTCGGACTTCAGATAATCCTACAATACTCCAACGCAGCCTGCTCAATTCCTCTTCGAGTTCCGTTATCTTCTCGTCGGGGCGGAGTGTACGGGTGTTGTATACTGCCAGGACAAGTCGTCGGTATAGGCAGCCTGATCCCTTCTGGAGATTCTTCGCATCCCTTGCCACGCCGTAACCTCGACCGCTACCATAGTCGAGGGTAGACGGGATGCCAGGTATTAGGGACCATTTTTGTGTTGCGCTCATCATTGGGGGGGTTTTACCATAATCGCCACGCTTGGCAGGCGGGTTGGCGATCGCAGTATGGTTGTTATAAAATCACAGAGAACGCTGCTGCCCATTTTCTGCTAAGTCCCTTCACTAAAAAATATGTGTTCCCTTTAAGAAAGATTTTTAAACCTTCATATATTTTTTATTTGGAACCCCCGTGTAAAAATGTTACCGACAATTTTTTTTTTGCATAAAAGTTCCACGGGTTGTTTTTTAAGAAAATCAGGAAAACTGTGTTCAACTTTCCTATGGTGTTACATTTAAAATAATGCTAATTTTTACTGTGTTACCATTAGTAACTACTTCTCCTCCTCCTTCTCCTTTTGCAGTTCTGCTGGCAGAAATTTCTTAGGAAATAAGCAGTACCTATGTACTCAAGTATTAAAATGTAATTTTCCTGTGTTGCATTGTGTGTATATAAACAGTAAAATAAATAACTTTCCATTTTTGTATTCCTCTGCTTGTTAGTTTTAAATTCCTCTGCTTGTTAGTTTTAAATTCACTCCTAAACTTCAAATCGTATAAATTACTCAAAAGTCACAAAATGTTGGTTGGATCTTTTCTGCTTAACAGGGTCCAATTATAAACGATATTATACATATTAGAGGAGCTCGTGGCTAAATAATAACAGCCGCTCGGGTCGATCTTTGGGTTAAGCCGTGCTTGCCTAGGTTGGTCTGTGGATGGGTGACCGCCCATTACATACCGAGTTTCCTCCGTGCCTCGATAAGCACGTTAAGCCGTTGGTCCCGGCTGTCATTTGTATATCTTTGACAATCGTTAGGCAGTCAGTGGCCTAAAAAGTGTGACAACCAGTCTTACCAAGGGGTATCGTATTATCCAGTACTAACTGGTTTGTGGAGGTCAGATAGGCAGTCGCTCCATGTAAAATACTGGTATTCAGCAGCATCCGGTTAGACTGGATGCCGACCCCTATATAGTTGGGAAAAGGCTAGGCAGATGATGATATACATATTATTAGGTACCTAAGAGTAGTTCTAAATTATATTCTAATAATATAACAAATATGAAGCTAGCAAATCAACATTTTTCAAACAAAGAGAGCTGTCAGCTAACCTTTTCTTTTTAATATCTCTGAAACAATGTCAAATGTATTATAGACTAGGAACTAAAATAATTAAGCTCTCCACTCCAGACAAGTTAGCTTTTCTTGATGTGTTATTTAATCAACTTAGGGACATAATGTTAAGAACAAAGCCTCCAAGAGCGAGCTCAAAAATTTTCCCTTTTAGAATTGTTTCGATCATACAGAAGTTGCTTGGTTGACTTGTAGGCAAAGCCAAGATTTAGGAGAAAGTAGCGAAGTGAAATTTTGATCACCCTAGCTACCTTGAACTGGTTAGAATAAAAATGTTTCGACCTACCGGAATTACTTGGGCGACTTATAGACAAAATTAAGATTCAAGATAAAGTAGGCTGCAAGAGCGAGCGAAGCGAGCTCGAAAATTTTTACATCTTGCCTCGAATAAATTCAGATATGTAAGAGATCAAAATGTCTACAAGCTCTATTATTTGCAACTTTGTGTATGTATGCCATAATTGCCTATTAAGGTCTCGGGGCAAGGGCTCCTGATTATTTAGGCCATTGTCTATACCGGTCGATTACGTGAACATCCACTAGGAGTGCCAATCCACAAGCAAAAAAAGGAGCCTAGTTGATAAAAGTTTTTCGCAGGGTTCAAAGAAAGAACCGCCTGGTTTTAAGTTGTAACTTTGTAGCAGTAGTACGAGTACTCAGAGGCTCATTTTTAGCCTTAAAAATATTTTAGTTTGAGAGTGATTCTACTATACGCTATAATTAATTAAATACTTACTAATTCTGTGGTATTATTATTATTATTTTTGATGGGAAATCATCATATGACCCCCCCCACTCTGGGCAGAGCGGAAGGGAGTGTCAGACTTGTACTGACTAAACCCATCCATGTTTCTTCTTTGCCCTTTGTGTTCCAGGGCCACGGTCTGGCAGGCAAATTCTGTGGTATCAGGCAGAATACGTTTTAAAAACTTTTAAAAATCCTGAGCCGCGGGCCCCCTATGCTACCTACCGCCTGGCTTTCAGCAAACCCCGTAAGCCAAGTCTGTGGGGGTCCCGCGCAGGCTGGGGCCCGGCTGGCAAACGCCACCCTGACTATATGGCCAGTCCGACCCTGAATCTGTTTGTATATTTTCCTGTGGAAGCAAGAGGATGCTTCCGCAGGAAAATATTACCATTGGATATCCAGCAGTATGTGTATTTGTAGTTTGGCGAACGGGATTGATAAAATAACTTCTTGGTACTGGCAGGTAGTTGTTCAGCGACATACACCGGTTGGTGTTTTCCTGGTAATCCAATCTGGCTAGTGTTTTCTGTCTTTTCCTTTATCCTTGTTAAACGACGTTTTTGCTATGATGTCTTGCAGGTCTTCGGAAATTAAATCTGACCCGCCTGGTGAATTATTGTGGCGAGTCTGTTTACTACGATTACTATTTACGTAGTCGTTCATCATTATTGCCGTGTTAATATCAGGTTTAGATTGAGTTTAACTCTGACTCATATTGGGTATTGGGTATTGGTGTTTTTGGCGTTTTAGGAGGAGTGCGCTGAACACCTGCCATCTTAGAGCACAGTTAATAAATGTTGGTACACACGGACACACGTCCACTTTCAGTGACGGCCGATGACGTTGGATGAGTTATAGTTAGGTTTTGTCAGTACTGATTCAAGCCTTTCTCAATGTTTTATGTTTATTTTGGACTTCTTCTTATTTTTAGTCTTCTTATTTCTTGAGACTCTTTGGTGAAGCTAGAGACCTCTATCGACAAATTTTTGACCTAAAAGTTTTTGCTATTCCTCGATAGATGGCGCTAGCCATATGCGTATACCCATAGTGGTGTCCTTAAGACTAGCCTTGGTTTATCCACTTTAGCTAGATGGCGATAGCTACCTTCTGCGTATAAGATTGTGACGAGTCCTTGAGACAAGCCTTGGTTCGCCTACCTGCCGCTAGTGGCGCTGGTTGTGGTTGCGAATGCGTAAGTTGTAGGTCTTTGATACGGGTCTTGTCTGTACACTTGTCGCTAGATGGTGTTAGCTACAGTCCGTTTGGTTGGAGGATGACTTTGCACCAAAAACTTTGAGGTTTATTTGATTATTATAATTAGTTGCAATGTTTTTATCACTTTGTTTAGTACCGTTTGAGTTGTATCTCACTGTTGACACTATTTTATAAGTGTTTAGGCCTTCTCACTTGGGTCTGTTAACTGTCACTTTGTAGTATAGTCACTTTGCTAAGCGATGCCGTTGTGGTTATGTTATTTGAATTACCTCATCACCAACAGTTTATTTTCACTAGTCTACACTTTCACTTTAGTGTTATGAGTTTATGCATCTAGCAATACCGTTACACTGACAATTTTGTTCGTTTTTACAATGAAATCCAAATTTAAATTAGAAGTCGTACATAAACAATGTTTATGACACCACGCCCTCTAGCGGAACTACTTTTCTACATCAAGTTTCTTTGATGAACTACTTTCTTTGACTGATACCCTCGGTCAACGACGAGTATACCCCAACATCTGTTGAAAAGAAAGCAAAACTGTACTTAAATCGCTGATTTAGGTAAGTAGGCATATACGCTTATCAGTATAATTATGACAATAATAAGGCAAGAAGACACTAGATAACAAGAATTATTACCTACCTAATGTCCGAAAGCCGAAGGTTCGGGTTTTGGTTTCGGTCACCTTTAGCCAAAGAAACCTTTCAAAATGAGCCGAAGTTTTGGCCGAAGCCGAAAGTTTTTAAACAATTACATAAATATTGTAATTATTCATTTTAGCCAATCTTGATCTGAATTTCTGAGGGTTATTGAACCTTCAGCTTCAGCCGAAGTTTGCGGTGATAGCCGATTAGAGTAATCCTCCAGTCGGACATTAAGAAAAATACAAACGAAGCAAACACTAACTTGTAGGAACGGAGGTGAAATTAAGTCACACGATGACTACCAGAGACCGGATTTTATCTGTCAATATACTATGCACACATCGCCTCCCAACAATCCTATCCCGGGAAATTAGTTTCAGATAAGAATGTTCCATTTGCCCTAAAGTGGCATCACATAAGCACACTTATATAATAAAAACAATAAGCAAACGCTGACGGGCGGCAGTTTGGGCTCGGCTTGTATTGTCCAACAATGTGCATAAGTAGTGAACCCCTTACGCGCTTCCTAGATCGGGCGGCGCCGCTCGTACGGTTTTGGCCGGGCTTCAAGGCCGTGGCCGGTTTAAATCTCTCCCGATTTTAACCTGCCCCAGATACATCCCACTTCGCCGTATCGCAACCTCTAACGGGCTGTAACGCCACTCGCACCACTCGCGCCATTCGCCCGCTCGCCGCTCGCTCTAATAGTCTGTTTATGTGCCGTTAACGGGCCCGCCGAGAGCCACTTGATGAAACTACGTCGTCGTACAGTATCGGCGATCGTAGATTAGAGTCGTGTTTAGGCAATTTGAAAACGTTTTAGTTCTTAGGAGTTTCGGCGAGAGATAGGTATCGACAGAAACCGGATGAAGTTTCATTCATTTAGAACCGAAATTAATTTTAAGCAATTTACGAGCGGGTTCCATCTTTGGCATTGTAATATCGTGGCGCGAAGACAATGGCGTGGAGCATTAATAAAGCTGAAGCGTGCCGTAGTGGTGCCGCGTGCAGGTCAAGTGACGCCGCGCGGCGCTCCTGTGTGCGTAGTGGCGCACGGCGCACGCACGCCACACTGCATTGGAACATATTGTTTTATGTGATGAATGGGACGAAGGATGGTTGTCAATGAATGAAAAAAACGGGGCAATCTAAAGATTTTGTTTCAAAGGTGAGAGTAACGCATTTGGCATCTTTTCAAAACATGGTTGCCATCGACTTTCTTCTTCTTTCTTCTTTTTTTTTTTTTTCTTCTTCTTTTTCTCAAGTTATTTTAACAGTTTCTTTACCTGAAATAAAATCTGAGCGTCGAGACGGATTGAAACTCAAGTAAAACCCCAGTTTCTTTTTAGTAATGAAATACTGTGAGTGTTAGCGCACTATATTGAGTGAGTGTTCAGACGGTTGCATCTCTCTAGTGGAGTATTTCTGGTGTGTTGAACGGGGCCTTGACACAGTGGCGGCGCGCTAGCCGGGCCGGCACCCCTCTCGTGCGGGTGGGCAGCGAGAGAAGACTCACTCCTTGCAACCAATTCGCGTGACAACTGTCTCAGGTGAAGGCAGCATGGGACATATTATACCGAGCACTCTGGCATAACATATTGGTTTCAGGACACCTGTACGCGTGTATCGCCCGCCCTTCGGGGCGTGTGCCCAATTTACCTTCTGCACGTATCTGCATTATGTCCTCACTCATATATGCACAAAGACTTCCACTCTTCTGCCGGCAATTTAGTTGCAAATCATATGTTTCATGCGTTTTATATTTTGTTCGATTTACTTTTGTAATTGGTAGACTATGTGATGTTCCTTTTGTACTTGTTGCAGTATACGGCAAATGACTACATTAATTATAAACTATATAACACTACCTCGATAACTTTCAACGTTATGTGGTGGAGAGAAGTTCCATCGAGCCTAGCGCGTGCCATGGAGTGCGGGCGATACCTATATCTATTAGGTAACACTAACAAGTTTTCACACAATAGTACTGAAATATGGTAATGAATATATATATATGAATATAATCTTTTATATAAAATTCTCGTGTCACAATGTTCGTTCCCGTACTACTCCGAAACGGCTTGACCGATTCTCATGAAATTTTGTGAGCAAATTGAGTAGGTCTGAGAATCGGCCAACATCTACTTTTTTTTTTTTTTATATGGCAAAACAACGTTTGCCGGGTCAGCTAGTAATATATATAATAATGAACATAAACTGTAATAGAACTGGGATGAACTGCCAGCGGGTGTGATCGAGAGATTTAGTGCAGTGTGAAACTCCTGTGATTAAGTTGTGTGCTTCGAAGCAGGAAAGACGCCAGCAGCCGCCATTTTTGGATCAAGGTAAGGCGTGCATCCCTCTAAATCCACATATTCGATCGCCCGTTCATCATCTCATTCTTTCTAAGCGATAACCGCAATCCTTTATACAGTCCACTTAAATTAAAAAATTGTTCAAAATCGCCTACATAATTAGGTTCTTTTCCGAACCAGTAATGAAAGGTGGTAACAAAAAGTCAGTAAACCATGTCAAAATCAGTTTTTATTTATCTTTTGGTAATGCATTTAAGTTTTAAATCTTCAAAAAGCTGGTTAAACAAGATTAAACTTCAAACTCCTAAAATAAACAAACTAGGCACGTCTGTAAATAATCTCATCATTATCATTCATCATCTTTTCAGCCGAAAGACGTCCACTGCTTGACATAGGCCTTGCCCAAGTGTCGCCACATTGACCGGTTCCGCGCGACTCGCATCCAGCGGATGCCCGCAACCTTCACCAGGTCATCAGTCCACCTAGTGGGAGGCCTTCAACGTCTTCCGGTTCGCGGTCGCCACTTCAGAACTTTTCGGCCCCATCGGCCATCCGTTCTGCGCGCAATGTGCCCTTCCCACTGCCACTTAAGTTTGGCAATTCTTCGGGCTACGTCGGCTCACTTGCGGATGTCCTCATTTCTGATTTGATCACGCAAGGAAACTCCGAGCATAGTCCTCTCCATTGCCCTTTGGGTGACTTTAAGCCTTCTGACGAGGCCCATTGTGAGCGACCACGTTTCGGTCCCGTATGTAATCAATGGCAACACACACGTGTCTAAGACCGCTTTCACATTTAGGCGACTTTAGCAGCGCGACAGTCGCGCGTCTATCGTCCAGACGGTAAAAATCTTTTTTTTTTTTAGTTTTTGTCTTCGACTGTGCTTCTGTCGCGCTACTGTCGCGCTGCTAACGCCTTAATGTGAAAGCAGCCATAGACTTTCGTCTTGAGACACTGCGGTAAGTTGGACGAGAAGATACCTCGCAACTTCCCGAACGCTGCTCAGCCGAGTCGGATTCGACGATTGACCTCTTCCTCGAAGTCAGATCTACCTAACTAAACCGTTTGCCCCAGGTAGACATACTCGTCTACAACTTCGAGTGTAGAGTAGTACATGAGAGAGACTTTGGTTTTGTCCATGTTAATTTTCAGACCCACTCTTTCGGAAGCTCAACTCATCGAGCAATGTACTGAGGTCCTCCATGGTCTCAACCATGACCACTATATCGTCGGCAAACCGAATGTGAGAGATGTACTCGCCATTGACGTTGATGCCTAACCCTCTCCAGTCCAGAACCTTGAAGACATCCTCTAGTGCAGCGGTGAACAGTTTCGGAGATATGACGTCTCCCTGTCTCACATCTCGCTGCAGAAGGATAGGTTCGACTGGACAGGTCGGACTGACATGGTGGCGTTTTTGTACAAACACTTCAACACCTCGATAGAACAGAATAGAATATAAATAATTTATTTGCATTGAATGTTGGTTGTTGTTGTCGTTGTCGTTGTTGTGTTGTTGTTGTCGATGTACCGATAGTCGATTTGGAACCGTTGGAGAGACTGCAGTACAGCCCAAGTCTCGATCGAATCGAAGGCTTTCTCGTAGTCAACAAACGCTAAACAGAGAGGCAGGTTATACTCTTCGGTCTTCTGTATAACCTGCCACAGCGTAAGTATGTGGTCTATGGTGCTAAAGCCTTTTCGGAATCCGGCTTGTTCGGGATGCTGAATACCTACGCGCGAGACGATTCGTGATGACTCTTGAAAACAACTTGTAGACATGGCTTAGAAGTGAGATGGGCCTATAGTTCTTCAGCCGGGCATAGTCGCCCTTTTTGATGAAGAGTACCACCACACCCCTGCACCATGCCTGTGGCGTTTTCCCCTCAAGTAAGACGGAATCAAACAGCTTCTGAAGTGCCTTAAGTACCAGTCTTCCACCCGCCTTCAGGAGTTTGGCCGTAATTCCATCATCACCCGGTGTCTTCTTGT
This sequence comes from Noctua janthe, assembly GCA_910589295.1. Classification (NCBI taxonomy): domain Eukaryota; kingdom Metazoa; phylum Arthropoda; class Insecta; order Lepidoptera; family Noctuidae; genus Noctua; species Noctua janthe. The sequence continues at coordinate 18,397,983 of OU342562.1, forward strand.
TTTTAAGCTGTTACTGAGCCATCCTAATCTCGTGCAGGCTGACATCCGGGATGTCTTCGGTATAGTGTCGGGTCAGTCTAGCTCTTGGGTCGTTGGCTAGATTTACAACGGGTTTACTGTTTGAAGTGTACAACTGCCAATAGAATCTCTCGATCTCCCTCAGTAGCTCCGGTTAGGCGGATACGAACCTGCCATCGTCGGTCTCCAGTTTCGTGAGCTGGTTCTGTCCAATAGCCAGATCTCTTGCAAATACCTTGGAGCCTTTATTCCGCTCAATAGCGTCTTTAATACGCTCGGTATAAAAGCGGCGCAGGTCGCTTTTCAAGGATTTAGAGATCCGGCTATTGAGCTGCCGGTATTTTCACGCTTCGTCTGAAGACTGCAGGATCATCTAACGCCGCTCCTTCATGAGCTTGAGAGTATGATCAGAGAGTTTTTTTGTTCTTATGTGCACGACGTGTCTTGACCCAGACGTATGGACAGTTTCCATCGTTCTATTCGTCCACTGAGCTTTCTAGGCCCTCGAAACGATTTTGAAGTTCAAGCTGAAAGCTCTCGGGGTTTTGGATCTGGATCTGTGCTGGACGGAGCGTAGACTTCATCGAGACCTTTCAAGCTTGATATATCTTGATATTGATATTCAATGTGCCTCTTACCATGCGGTGATCGCTCCCGGTTTTCACCGAATTGATCACAGAGATATCATTGAACATTTGCTTCTTGGTTGACATGATGAAGTCAATCACATAGTAAGTTGCACCATCGGGACTCTGCCAAGTCCACTTCCTGTGCTCACGCTTTTTGAAGAAGGACTTCATCATATAGAGGCCCTCCTTCTCCATAAAACTAGCCAGTTGGTGACCCCGGTGGTTCCGACGTCCAACCCCTAATTGCCCAGCTGCAGCTCATCCCCGTCTCGTTTGCCCAGTTTCGCATTGAAGTCCCCCATGACAACGGTGAAGTGAGTTTTAAAATTATGCATGCTTTGGTAATATCCTCATACATGATCTCCACTTCGTCGTCGAGGCGTAATATTCTGAGTATAGGGTACGCCACCCTGGTCGACACACTCTAGATATTCACTACGTTATTCACGAGGGACTTGTGGACGATAAATCAAACTCCTCCCTGGGACTGCCGGTCACCCTCTCAGGAATAGAGCAATTTGCCGGATTTCTCTCTTCGGAGTTCAGATAATCCCACAATACTCCATCGCAGCCTGCTTCATTCCTCTTCGAGTTCCGTTATCTTCTCGTCGGTCCGGAGTGTACGCGTGTTATATGTTGCCAGGTCAAGTCGTCGGTAAAGGCAGCCGGATCCCTTCCGGAGATTCTTCGCACCCCTTGCCACGTGGTAACCTCGACCGCTACCATAGTCGAGGGTAGACGAGCTGTCGGGTATTAGCGGCCATTTTTGTGTTGCGCTTGGGGGTTTTGCCATAATCGCCACGCTTGGCAAACGGGTTGGCGATCGCAGTACGGTTGTTAGGAAAAGCACAGAGAACGCTGCTGCCCATTCTCTGGTAAGTCCCTTCGTCGCTTCTTACTACATCCACGGGAAGATATGGGATGGTGCTATCCTTTACGTCCGACACCATACAATACGTACTTGATGAACGTAAATGATCTATAAATAAACAACTTGAAAAACTTTCAAAATAAAAAGTAGTTGGAAAAACTAAAAAACCCGACTAAAAAACTAAAAAGCATAAAACAAGCACATTTTAAATTAAACAAAAGCAGGCTAGGGGCCCATCCCATTTTCATAATTTTAAATTCAAATGGAATCGTCATAATCTTTGTGTTTTTTATTGCCATCTTGCTTGGACTTGAATGCCAATCCATCACTATCACTATCCAAATTGTTACTCTCGCTCTCAGTATGAGCAGTTTGACGGTTATTTATTATTTAACCTACAAAATCCAATCAATAAAAAATAGAAATGAGGAAGGAATTTTATTACTTAAGCAGAGTACACAGCGGGTTGAAAATGAACTTTGTTTTTCTCTTACCACTCCAAATAAAATTTGTACTATTGTGAGAAATATGGATAATAAATGTTCATGTGGATACGACGAAATTCCTTTAATTATCTGTTATTAAAGACCATTTAAATATACTTGCAAAACCGATATCTTGCTTCTTTAATAAGTGCCAAGATCATACCTATTCACAAAAAAGGCACAAAAACTAATCCTAAAAATTACTGGTCTATCTCTTTGCTACCAACGCTTTCAAAGATATTCGAAAAAAATATCAAATCTTGACTTTTACTTCATATTAACTTAAACAAAGTCTTAAAAACTCCCTGTAAAAAAATCAAATGGTCACAACTTTTTACTCGTTAAAGTTACAAGGTGGACATTGAAATACGTGAGGGTAGCAATCAGGTAGCAATTATTCAAGTAAAAATAATAACACGAATTTGAATAGTTCACACAAACGGAGAGTTGACCAGCCATCCTGATATCAGAATGGCTGGTCATTTTGAAGTCCCTTTATTGTGTTTAAAAATTAGGTAGCAATTAATTGACTAAAGGTAGTATAAGGTAGCAAATAGGTAGCAATTTTTGGTCACCAGTCTGACGCGAGCCGATACAGGCAACCAGCCATACTGACGCTCACTAAAAAATGAGTGGCTGGTGTATTTTAGATTTGAGCTCAGCTATTGATACTGTTGATCACAATTTACTTCTAGCAAAACTAAATCACTACGGAGTGAGAGGGACAGCCTCCCAATTTCTGTTATACTAATTAAAAAACAGAAAAATGTTTGTGGAAATGAGTTCTGTTGTAATATACTTATCTTGAAGAAATAATTGATTTGATGTTGAAGAAATAAATGATTTTTGTTTTTTTTTTGAGTGAGATACAAGATGGACATAGACAGCCTTATACATCATCTTTTTTTTGTATTAGTGCCGGTGTGCCGCAGGGATCGGTACTAGGGCCCATATTGTTTATTTTGTTTACCAATGACTTAATCTAACATTAGTATTTAACCGACTTCAAAAAAGAGGAGGTTATCAAGTCGACTGAATTTTTTTTTGTTTGTGTGTTCAGCGATATCTTCGCCAATTGTGAACTGACTTTGATAATTCTTTTTTTTTTGGAAGAATATTATTCCGTGGTGGTCTTGTTTACATTTGGTGAAGCTGATCTTCGGAGTTATACAATGGAACTCTTCAATAGTAGACAGCACATCTGTCTTGATTGCTGCAATCGCTTGGATGATTATTATTTTCACAATAATTATCATAACATAACATAACGGCTGTATGCTCCGAGGGGTACGCAGAAAATACAAGTACACGACACCGAGCGACAGTGATGCGTACAGTGCACTCAGATTGCGACAGTTAGGTATATTAATTTCCATTTTATTGGTGATAAGTCTATTACCATGAAATGTATTGTTGATAATGTAAAATAAATGTATAGCAAATATTTGCATAGGATATTAAAATTAAAAATGGGAAAATAAAAAATCTACAAAAAATGTTAATCAAACAAACAAAAGTCACCGACTTCTGAAGCTAAAGTTATTTTTCACTTTTCTGTGTTTTTGAAGACGGTTTTATTTTTTGCAAAAAAAGATTTTAGTATATGCGAAACCTGAAACATGTGTCTACTAAATATGTACTAAATTTCAAAACTGTATCATGAAAAATCACAAAGTTATAATCTTGTACTGTTACCTGGTTGTCCGTACAAAAACGTGGTAACCACGCAGCGCGTCCGCGTGCGCACTTCCAGCGTCGTCTTGAGCTCATTGATATTAATAATTTGGCAGTAGGTACCTAAATGATTGCGATAGGTACTTAGTGTCGCTCGGTGTCCAACTTGTAAGTTGTAGCCTTTTTAAAATATTTTCGGGACAAAATATACCATAGTTTAAAAATTATTGGAATCGATTCAGTTACTTATTCTGAACAAACTACATTCAGGTTTCGCATATACTAAAACGAATGTTGTATAAAAATTAATCCCTATTTCCCTTGGTCACGCCATCACGCGTGAACGGCTGGACCGATTACAAAATTTTTTTTTTGTTGTGATTTTCACTGCCAGGAGAAGGTTCTTAGGTAAGTAGTAGGTAAGTAGATGGTAGGTAGGTAGTAGGAAAAGGTGCATTGCAACGCATGCCAGGAACAGCTAAAAAAAAAAAAAACAATCCAATATATGTTATCATAATTTTATTTATGGTTTTATTTTTATTTATTTTTTATTTATATACAACAAGTCGTGTACTTGTATTTTGCACAAAAAAACACGACTTGGGGTATCAAATAGTAAATTAAATACTACAGAATATGTGGTTTAGATAAAAAAGTAAAATACAGTGCTATATAAAAAGTAAATTTTTCTATTCGTGCACCTAGCATGTAATCGTATTTTTATATCAGAATTTAAATTGTTGAAGGATTTTTTGTTTAGAAGTACTTCATTGCAAAAAATGACTAATTTTGGATTTCTTGTTTTAAACAAAATACGCAATTACATTTGACAAAATGGCTAAAAATGTATTACCCTATCTTTTAAATGTCCAACGTCTTCATATAGAATACACACACTGCTCCTGACTATTATATGCTTAAATAATACCTCGATTTCAGAGATAATTTTTAAATTTGGATCCTGAACGTCGCTCACGTCGCTCCTTGCGCAATCTCGTTCACAGGACGAGCATTAGGTCGTAGGACACGCAACCAACCTCGCCGGCGACTTTCAATCGTTCATCGACATATATATATATATATATTTTAAACGTGTTTCCAGATTGGAAACTAAAATAAAAAGGGGCCTGAAATATTATGCCCCTTACACTGATTTTTCAACCTATAACAAATGAAATATTCGGTCTAAAATATCAGTTTTCAAGGACAAGATCATCAGGAAGAGAAAACATACCAGGATAAATAGGATGTTCAACTAAAAGAATTCAACCATCAATACGTACCAGGAAAACAATGTATCTTACATCACTTGCGTGATGACGACATCAATTAACTGTCTCAGACTCGGAGCCTCAAACCTGCACACCATTACTAAATCTTCATAAAATTATGGGTTAAGCTTCAAAGAGCATCTATCGATTTGAAAATTCAAATCGATAGATGCTCTTTGAAGCTTGGCACACGAATGGAAAACTGAAAAAAAACATCATCATCATCATCTCTCCAAAGACAGTTAATTTAAATTTAGAATTGACAATTAAAAGAAAAATATTTGGTCTCGAGGTTCCACCAAAAAAGGTTAAAATGCGGAGGTAACTCTGCATAACCTACTAAACCTACCCACCTAAGAACCTTCTCCTGACAATAACAAACACAACAATAAAAAAATTGTGAAATCGGTCCAGCCGTTCACGCGTGATGGCGTGACCAAGGGAAATAGGGATTCATTTTTAAATATTTTTATGACTTAATAAATCATATAAACAAAATTCTGCCAGACATACAACTTGTGGTTTTTGCGGATGATACAAATGCCATTATTGGGGCAAATGACACATAATAACTGGCAAAATAGTTAATGCAGCTTTAAGCTATCTTTATTCATGGTTTACTGTATATATGTTTAAAATTAAAAGTACCAAGATAATTTTATTCAAAACAACAGCTCGAAATAAAGACACCATGGAAATAATACTAAATGACGACAATATTGAACTCGTGACAGACGAGAGAGAAGGTAAATTCTTGTGAGTATACATAGATGACTCATTAAATTAGAAAAAGGAACTAGCCGCCATTGATCCATCTATATCATCCGCGTGTTAAGCGTTTTCTTAACGCATAACACACTTAGAGACGAAATTGACATTAAACATTTAAAAATCGTATACCTCGCACTAATTGAGTCTAAATTAAGATACAGCATTTAATTCTGGGGGAACAGCTATAATTCTAACTGCCAACGAGCTTTTGTCCTTCAGAAGAAAGCTATACGCACCATTCGTGGAGAGGATCCGGCAGTTGGGTCTCGAGGTGGCATTGCACAAGTCCGAGGCCATGTGTTTTCATGGGCCTCGGAATGCGCCACCGTCGGGATCCCTACTGACGGCAGGAGGGGTTTCCATCGGAGTCGGGTCGACGTTGAAGTACCTAGGACTCGTCCTCGACAGCCGGTGGAAATTCGTGGAGCACTTCCGACGTTTGGCTCCCAAACTGGAACGGACAGGGGCTGCCTTCAAGCGGCTCTTGCCCAACCTGAGGGGTCCAAACGCCTCCTGCCGGAGGCTATACGCGGGGGTCGTGCGGTCCATGGCCCTTTACGGGGCCCCGGTGTGGGCGCGTTCTTTGAGGCGGCAAGCCGCCCACTACCTGAACGCGCCCCAAAAGGTGATAGCCATAAGGCTAATCCGGGGGTACCGCACGATCTCCGGCGAGGCGGCTAGCCTCCTTGCCGGATTGCCGCCATGGGATCTGGAGGCGATAGTCCTCGCGCGCCTGCATGAATGGCGCGCGGAGGCACTACGTCGGGGGGAGACTCCGCTGCCGCGGCAAATTGCCGCTCAGCGGACAGACCTCCGGCGTGATCTCATGGCGACATGGAGAGAGCGACTAATGCAACCCCGTGCAGGGCACGCTACCATTGTGGCGATAAGTCCCCTCTTTGAGGAGTGGTTAGAGAGGCGCCACGGCGCCCTCACCTACCGCCTGACGCAGATCCTCACCGGACACGGTTGTTTCGGGAGGTTCCTGCACCGAATCGGGCGGGAGGAAACGCCCGGGTGTTTCCATTGCGAGGATCGTCCGGAGGACACGGTGGAGCACACCGTAGAGGTCTGCTCCGCTTGGGCGGAGCACCGCCGTGTCCTTGTAGCGGCGATTGGCGGCGGCGATCTCTCGCGTCCGACCCTGGTTCAAGCCATGGTCCGGAGCGAGAGGGAATGGGAAGCCGTCACCACCTTCTGTGAAGCAGTCATGCTAGTGAAGGAGGTGGCGGGACGTGTGAGGGAAAGAACCTCACGTCCCAGCCGCCGCGGGAGACGCCCTGGGCGTCGGGGGTCACGTGGTGGCTCCCGGCCACCGTAGGCGCGGGCCTGTGGACGGCGAGTTATGGGCTAGCTCGCCGTCCGGCCGTCTTATGACGACAGGCCGTGTCGACGGCGCGTTCGTGTTCCACGCGCGCCTCAAAGAGATGTCAGCAACCGAGTAGGGGTCCGCATGGGCCGATGCCTGCCAGAGCTGCGGGACTGTTCGAAAGAGACACCGTGGCCCTGGAACACAAAGGGCAAAGAAGGAACATGGATGGGTTTTAGTCAGTACAAGTCTGACACTCCCTTCCGCTCCGCCCAGAGTGGGGGGGGGTCATTTGATGATTTCCCATCCAAAAAAAAAAAAAAAAAAAAGCTATACGCACCATTGTCCGTTATTCCCAAAGAGAGTTGTCGTCCACATTTCTTAGATTTAAACACCCTTACAGTACGCAGTTTCTACGTTCTAGTCCTTCTGACTAATCTCAATAAAAAAGGTAAGTCCTCATTTCAACATTGTGAAGCATAGTTCACAATATCAAGCAGTGCAATTATTCAATAATTTAGCATTACAATTAAAAGCAGCGGTGGCCCAGTGGTGGAGACCCCCCTTTACGAACAGTAAGTCGTGGGTTCGAACCCAGCCAGGCGCATTACTTTGTGTAAGTTATTTCATCACCACTGCTCTCAAAACGGTGAACGAAAACATCGTGAGGAAACCGGCATGTCCTAGAACCAAAAATTCGAAGATATGTGACGTCTACCAACCCGCACTGGGCCCGCGTGGATTATAGCGTCCCCAGCAGTGGGAACGTATAGCGTAATCAGCCTATTAATTAGGCTGATTACGCTATGCTATGCTACAATTAAAAACTTTAATTTATACATCTTCATTTAAAACTAAGCTTCAAGCATTTCTACTGGATAAGTGTGTCTACTCCGTTGAAGAAATGTAATATTGTGACCATGCGTTTTTCCCCAGTCAACTTAAGTAAGGTCCTAAGTTGTTTATTTATTTATTTCAATACTCAAGTTACCGTGTAACAAGGTAAAAGATCAATATGGACTCTGTCGGGCACAGCAACATTAAAAGAGAGGAAGAGGGCTAAGCAGCAATTCAATAATATTATTATAAATTATAAATTTAATTGGGTGTTTAATTATGAATACAAATAATACATTATTAGGTTTGTTCATATAGGTATAATATATTAGTTATATTTATTTATGTTTTGCATAAGAATAATGTTACCAACATTTTATAATATTATTATGAAATTATTAGAAGTATTAATTGTTACTGAGCCGACTGATATTGTTGTCCTTTTGTATGTTATAGGTTATTTTTAAAATGACAAGCTGACATTGAACTATTATAATATAATTAAGTTGATATTGAAGTACTAAAGTAAAGTTAATGTGGACCCTGATCTTCTCTATCTTTTTGTATGCTTCTGAAACCTGGACACTGAAAGCACGCATTCGTAACAGAATTGATGCGTTCGAAATGTGGTGCTGGCGCAAAATTAGTTAGGCATTCCCTGGATGGCGCGCCGCACAAACGCCTCGATTCTGAACGAATTGAAAGTCAGATCTCGCCTATCGACCATATGTATGAAACGACTCCTACAGTACTTCGGACACGTGGCAAGGAGGGAGCCTGATAGCTTGGAGAAGTTTATTGTGGCTGGTAACGTGGAAGGAAAAAGGGGCCGTGGAAGATCACCAACCCGATAGGCAGATGTGGTAAAGGAAGCCTGTAGAGGGAATTTCCAGGCATCTGTCCGCATGGCCGAAAATCGTCAAGCATGGAGAGCGTTGGTGGAAAAAAGCAACGAGCTTATGTGGTCACGACCCTCAGTCATGAGGAAACGAGGAAGAAGAAGACATTGAATTGAATCATTTTATTGTATTCTTTCTTTTTTTTTGTGTTTTTATCGTGACATTGGTTTGGATTTGATGTGAGACAATTATGACAATTATGTTGCTAATTTTTAATTGTGTTACTTTAAATACCTTTCTTATTATTATTATTTTTGTTATATCAAACACAATGTTAATTGTTTGTGAATAAAATTGAATTGAATTGAATCATTCCTAAAATCCTGAGGATTTGTTTAATTTAATCCCAAAATTCGGGATTAAAATACGACGTGATTCGGGATCTCGGAATCGTATCCTCTAATGACTAACTGAGGGAATACTTTTTATTAATTTAAATTCCAAAACACCTGAGCTAAGAAATTCTAATGTTTTTTTTTTTCATTATTTACCGGAAAAACTTTCTTCATGAAAGGAATTTTTGTAATTGTTTTTTAAATAAAAGAGAAAACGAATGGCGTTATGAACGAATCACAGATTGTTTCGAAGTTTATTGCACCTTCCATCGTTATGTTGATACTACCTACCTACCTACACACAGAATCACAGATCCATTCTAGGTACCTGCATTTTTAACTTCCTTTATTTATTTTTATATAAATCTTATATATTTTTGAATATTTCTTAAACTAAAAACAATATAAAAAAACATTTAAAAACATAAAAAATTCAGCCCACCGGTATCAGGAACAGGGTCCAAGCTACCGGCTCCAGAGAGAGGAACCTTCTATCAATACGAGCCGTGTCCAGGAGTACCGCTTTCTGAATCAAGCCCTTGATCCAGCTGCCTAACGAGAACCTCTTCAGGTATTGGTCGAGGCTCTTGGCAATTAAGCAATGGGGTGATACAACTATCGGCACAATGATCGCTGAGTCCACATCCCACATGTCGACAACCTCGTGAGCCAAGTCAAGATACTTGATTTGCTTATCTTTCTCGGCTTTCACGAGGTTCTCATCATGCGGGACCGTTATGTCAACAATCATTGCGCGCCGCTCTGACCGATCCACCACCACTATATCAGCCAATAAGGGCTACAATAGTCCTGTCAGTGATGATGGATCGATCCCAGTACAATGTGATACTACCAATTTCGATTTTTTTTTCGATTTTTTTTTGGTCGGATGATGATGCCATCTAGCCGATTTCGGCCACAGCGACAACATGCGATGGCTTTCTAGGGAGGTTGTCGAGAGCTTTGGTGTGCTGCTCTATCATGTGCTCTCAAGTGACTGGCATACCCAACTTTGGCCGAAAAACTCCGAGCACAAAGCGGACATGTCAATACTCAATACTCATTTTTTTATTGCATTCCATATGTATTACATAGATGGTGTAACAAGGTAAAAAATCAATATGGACCCTGTCGGGCACAGCAACATTAGGAGAGACGAAGAGGGCTAAGCAGCAATTCAATAATATTATATAAATTATTAGAAATTATAAATTTAATTGGGTGTATAATTATGAATATATACATAATACATTGTTAGTTTTGTTCATATAGGTATAGTATATTAGTTATTCTTATCTATGTATTGCATAACAATAATGTAGGTAATTATTATGAAATTATTAGAAGTATTTAATTTTTATTAAATTCTGTTATTATTTGTGTATTCAAATAGAGGAGCTCGTGGCTAAATAATAACAGCCGCTCGGATCGATCTTTAGGTTAAGCCGTGCTTGCCTAGGTTGGTCTGTGGCTGGGTGACCACCCATTACATACCGAGTTTCCTCCGTGCCTCGGAAAGGACGTTAAGCCGTTGGTCCCGGGTGTCATTTGTAGATCTTTGACAGTCGTTAGGTAGTCAGTGGCCTAAAAAGTCTCACAACCAGTCTTACCAAGGGGTATCGTTTTACCCAGTACTAACTGGTTTGTGGAGGTCAGATAGGCAGTCGCTCCATGTAAAATACTGGTATTCAGCTGCATCCGGTTAGACTGTAAGCCGACCCCAATATAGTTGGGAAAAAGCTAGGCAGATGATGATTTGTGTATTCATATTTTCTTATTTATATTTGGTTTCCTAAATTCCATATTATTCCATATTATATTATATAACACCATTGACGAAATTGTAGGGTTTAGCTGCAGGTGGCCTAGTTTTAAGGTTATCACGTTTTAAGTCTATTTATTTTATTTATTTATTTATTTATTATTAACTTACACACACTATCTTTACAGGATGACCCCAATACAATAGTGGTTACCAAATAAAATCAACTTACGGCTAATACTTAAAATCTAACAACAAAAATCTTAACACAGAATATTAATATCTAAATATAACTAACACAATTCAACAACACTTTTGCGAATTCACTCAGATTGCACGAAAATATGTCAATTCTCTCATGAACTTCGTTTAATACACATATTGTGCGGGTGAGGGGTGTTTTTGACAGCAGATTGGTTCTGGCAGCAGGCACGGCCAGCAGTGGCGGTCGCCGCCGCCTCCATACATACCGGTCTGGCACGCACAGCTTCAGGTGACGCAGCACACCCGGGTTATGAGCTGCTCCACGCAAGAGCTAGAGTCTAGCTGCGACCTTCTTCTCTCTTCGAAGGCGTTGCCTTGCCGATGCACACGACGTCTCCACTCGGGCCGATTTTGTGCCTGCTTATCCCACACTAAGGGGTCAATTTCACATCTTTTGAAGTGTCTATTCTGAACATCCTTGTAACGTAAAAACTGACCACCACGTTTCCGTTTTACTTTCTGGAGTTCAGAATAGAAGATGCGGTTCGCCAGTCTCTCTTTGTGTATTCTAGAGAGATGCCCGCACCACCTTAGCTGACGTCTCATCAAGTAGGCCTCTATGCCAAGGACCTTGGCTTGCCTTAAGACGTTCGTATTTCTAATACGGTCCGACCATCTGATGTTCATGATGTTTCGGAGGCATTTAAGATGGAATTTGTCCAAGGTCCGTATATTAGCATATTGCATACCGTTGGAAAGAGGACAGACTAGAGAACTTTTTAAAAGAATTAAAAGATCTCGATCGCTTTTAGTTTTTTTTTATAGCAATTTAAAGTTGAGTTTTGAGTTTATTTTTTCTTCTTTCAAAAGCTTTGTAAGTTATTAAAAAAAAACTAGATGTTACTAGCGAGTAGTTTTGAATTTGATAGAACCATACAAAAATACGTATAAAAATTAAAATGTAATTTAAGGATTGTACTAATAACTTTAAAAAAAAATTTAAGCTTTAATGCTACTTTTGGGAATTTTTCAAAATAAAAATTAGAAAAACCGAATAAAAAAACCGGTGTGACCAAGAGTGAGTTCTTGGGCCTGAAGAGATAGCAAATGACCACACCATTCGGCCAATTCAATTTGGCAAACGATGCACCAAACACCCTGTATATCGAGTCATAGGCCTTCTTATGGTCTATCCAACATGTCGACAGATCCTTTCGGGAACAGCGAACCTGTTGACTAATGGCCATATCAATGTAGCTCCTTAGTGCCACGGGATCCGTTCCTACATCCATTTTGAGAAGCAGACATGACAGAATTGTCATTAATGTGTTTGTTAATTTTAGCTCTCAAAATGAATGTAAGAACTTTATAGGAAGTTGGAAGACAGGTAATCGGTCTATAATTTTTGGGCTCCGCAGTACTACCCGATTTATGGAGCAGGTGGGTTATACCTGTTGTCAGGAACTCTGGCAGCGACCCTGCCTCTAAGGCTGACTGGAACAGGCTCGTCAGGCGAGCGTGCGACCTTGTAAACCATTTTTGCAGAAGTTGTGCAGCCCAACCGGCCCTGGAGGTTTCCAGTTAGGCAACAGACGGACTGCACGAACTACGTCTAGGGGGCTGATAGTGATTGCCCCCATTTCTGGTACTAGATCGCACGCTCGCTCGACCTCCCGAGTCCATTCACCCTCGGTATGGCTAACAGGCACCGACCAGATGCTGCGCCAGAACGAACACATGGCATCATCATCCAGCAGGCGCGTGTCGGCCACACCTTGGTCCCAAGTACTATAAACCCACCTTTCATCTCTTTGGAATGTGCGATTCTGAGTGTATCGGTCCACTCGCCGCTTATACCTACGAATACGGTTTGCCCATGCATACACTTTCTGCTTCAGGAAGTCGATGCGCTCTGTGATACGGGTCATGTAGTCTCGAGGACTAATATCAGTCCCCGAGAACGCCCGCCTCACAAAATGCATCACTCTAAGGCAAGTATAGCCCTCGCTGAAGCAGATCAGTTTGCCGATGAGTGCTCTAGCCGCACCAATACGTCGTTCAATCCTGTACTGCCATGGCGGTACGGCTGGCTTAGGTCGAGTATCTCTGTCATCAGAACATTTGACATTAGCTACACGACATGCCGCTACAGCCGCACAATACAGGATTGAGTGAGCATCGGTGAGGTGTTGCGATAGTTGTGGAGAGGATCCGGCAATTGGGTCTCGAGGTGGCATTGCACAAGTCCGAGGCCTTGTGTTTTCACAGGCCTCGGAATGCGCCACCATCGGGATCCCTACTGATGGCGGGAGGGGTTTCCATCGGCGTCGGGTCAACGTTGAAGTACCTAGGACTCGTCCTCGACAGCCGGTGGAACTTCGTGGAGCACTTCCGACGTTTGGCTCCCAAACTGGAACGGACAGGGGCTGCCTTCAAGCGGCTCTTGCCCAACCTGAGGGGTCCAAGCGCCTCCTGCCGGAAGCTTTACGCGGGGGTCGTGCGGTCCATGGCCCTTTACGGGGCCCCGGTGTGGGCGCGTTCTTTGAGGCGGCAAGCCGCCCACTACCTGAACGCGCCCCAAAAGGTGATAGCCATAAAGCTAATCCGGGGGTACCGCACGATCTCCGGCGAGGCGGCTAGCCTCCTTGCCGGATTGCCGCCATGGGATCTGGAGGCGATAGTCCTCGCGCGCCTGCATGAATGGCGCGCGGAAGCACTATGTCGGGGGGAAACTCCACTGCCGCGACAAATTGCCGCTCAGCGGACAGACCTCCGGCGTGATCTCATGGCGACATGGAGAGAGCGACTGTCGCAACCCCGTGCAGGGCACGCCACCATAGTGGCGATAAGTCCCTTCTTTGAGGAGTGACTAGAGAGGCGCCACGGCGCCCTCACCTACCGCCTGACGCAGGTCCTCACCGGACACGGTTGTTTCGGGAGGTTCCTGCACCGAATCGGGCGGGAGGAAACGCCCGGGTGTTTCCACTGCGAGGATCGTCCGGAGGACACGGTGGAACACACCGTAGAGGTCTGCCCCGCTTGGGCGGAGCACCGCCGTGTCCTCATAGCGGCGATTGGCGGCAGCGATCGCTCGCGTCCGGCTTTGGTTCAAGCCATGGTCCGGAGCGAGAGGGAATGGGAAGCCGTCACCTCCTTCTGCGAAGCAGTCATGCTAGTGAAGGAGGTGGCAGGACGTGAGAGGGAAAGAACCTCACGTCCCAGTCGCCGCGGGAGACGCCCTGGGCGTCGGGGGTCACGTGGTGGCTTCCGACCACCGTAGGTGCTGGCCTGTGGACGGCGAGTTATGGGCTAGCTCGCCGTCCGGCCGTCTTATGACGACGGGCCGTGTCGATGGCGCGTTCGTGTTCCACGCGCGCCTCAAAGAGATGTCAGCAATCAAGTAGGGGTCCGCATGGGCCGATGCCTGCCAGGGCTGCGGGACTGTTCGAAAGAGATACCGTGGCCCTGGAACATAAAGGGCAAAGAAGGAACATGGATGGGTTTTAGTCAGTACAAGTCTGACACTCCCCTCCGCTCCGCCCAGAGTGGGGGGGGGGGGGTCATTTGATGATTTCCCATCCGGAAAAAAAAAAAGAAAAAAAGCATCGGTGAGGTCTTCGCAGTTATCAAAATAGTTTGACAACTGCGAATCCAGAACAGCCACCAGCACCCTATTTTTGTTATGCAGGGGCAAACGAGGTATGCGTGGTCTAAGGTCGGGTTGCATGAACCGAAACCGATATTCTCGAATCGCACCCTCCAAATCACTCCTCATTTCCTCATTGCACTGGGTACTTACATTAGTAACCATGTCATTACTCACGTCGTTATCGCCATTTGGTATTATGGTAGACTGTGGTAGAACCACAGCCTGCGGCGGCGGCGGCGTGGCAATGATGGCATGGCTACTCTGCATTTCAGTCGGCAAGCGATCATGTACGGTGTCATCTAACATACGATTATGCTGGATGACCCGCACCTGATCCGATAGTCATTGTGCCGACGCGTTGACAGCTGGCTCAAGCACCTGGAACAGAGAGACCATCTGAACACGGTACGCGGTCAGGTTGTTTCCCCCCTCTGAAGCCCCATAGTAGGATGCGCGCATGATGGCGCCGCGGGGCGTCCTCTCCGTCGACGAACAGGTGGTGGTGTCGTCGGCGGAGAGAACACACTCACACAGCACTCACGACGGGGCTGGATTCCGGCGGCGGCAGCGAGGCGGAGCTGAGCGACGGGTCCGGAGGCGATAGGCGTGCGCGTCGTGCAGCTGATCTCGTCAACATAATATCTTCATTGCGTTTTATGAATTCAGGATTTTTTTTTGACAGACATTATGATACATTGTGTCAATGTCAATGGTGTGGTTTTTCCTTTCTAGTTCTATTTATTTTCATTTGAATTTTGGAGTATCTTCATTGATTTTTTTAAATAATATTGGTATTATAAAAGGGTGGTATGATTCAAATCTTCCGGTATACTATAACTATTTAAATTAAAGAAAATTTAGTAAATCTATTATAACTTTATTTTTACCGAGTTATAACACAAATTCTTTAAATATTAAATTATTAGGTTTTTAAGAAAAATGGCAACTTTCTACGAAACTTTCATTCCACTTGCCACTAGCTGTGCGCCCTCTTCAAACATACATAAAGACACACCTTTCACCCATGGACACCCGTGGCGACAAGGCGTGAGTTTGATTTTTAGGCAGAAACCACAGAACGCCATCTGCTACGATTCGATACACGCACGCCGCAAGGTCAGTGTATGTCCTTCTAAAAAGAAAAAAAAAACAAAGAAGAAACTGTGCGTCCAATCACTAGGGAGGAGCTACCTGACGAAGTTCACTAAATGGTGGGAATATCGTCGTTTCGAAGCCGGAGATTCTTTTCAGAAGTCGAAAATTTCTACGGCCAGCTATACGCATCGCATGCATCTCGATCTGATTCCGAAAATGAGGATTTTAGAGCCATCTTAACCCGCCATTTCACAGAAGACCGCCAAGACAGCCAAAACAAAATCGAGGCGGCTCTTATACAACTTAAAAATGGAAAAGCCCCTGGTAAGAATGGGATAACGACTGAGCTTCTGAAAGTGGAAGGAAGTCCTGTATTAAGACAGCTTTGGGAGCTCTTCGACTCGGTCCTGTTCTCTGGGAGAACTCCAGAAGCGTAGAGAAGGAGTGTGGTCGTTTTGTTTTTTAAAAAGGGGAACAAGACCTTAATTAAGAATTACAGACCCATTTCTCTCCTTAGTTTCCTCCTTATGTTTTCAGCAGTCGTCACGAATCGTCTAGCGCGAAGTCTCGACGATTTCCAGCTACCGGAGCAGACCAGGTTTTGAGGAGGCCGAAGATTATAATCGGCCGCTGTGTCTTGTGTTTGTGGACTATGAGAAGGCTTTTGACTTTGTCGAGACTCACTCACTCTTTCAAATCTGTCAAACAACTGTCCACATATAGGTTGAACAGCCAAGGAGACGCTACACAGCCCTGTCTAACACCTCTTGAGATGCAAATCCAGTCAGTGTGTTCCATTTATCCTAACACAAGCACTGGAATCCTTGTATAAAGATTTCTGTGCTTGTACCACGCACCTGTTCACACCATACCTGGATAGAGTCGACCAGAGCTCTTCCCTCCACACACTGTCATAGGCCTTCTCCAGGTCTACGAAAGCAAAGTAGACTTTCTTGTAATTTGCCAGCTGATTTTCTTCTCTTCGTTCTAAAATAATCTGCTGATGATGCTGAATGTCTTCCGCCTCCGCCCGCCGGCCATGTGGCACAAAATCAGGGAAACAAGCCCGATTTAAAGAATTCTTAATACAATCAGGATTCAATTATTTCATAATCATCTGCTGTATCGTTAAGCGAGTAGTCTTATTTTATTGACATACCCCGCTACAAGTGTAATTTTAACCGACTTCAGAAAAAGGAAGAGGTGTGTATTCTGTAGCCGTCTTTTTTATTTAAATATTTCAATATTAGAAGTTTTCCGTTTCCCTCAAATAATGATACCAAACTTAGAAATTGGTCAATTCTGAATCAATGTACATAAAAACCGTTGTAGCAACATTAGTAATAACGAATAAGTGACTGTTAAGAAACCTGCGTTGTTAAACCTGCAACAAGAAGTGAAAGCGACTTATTTTCCCAATAAAACTTGATAACTTACTGAACCCGGCCCCGGCTCCGGCACAACACTGCTTTCTCTTTCGGTCCATTGTTGTTTATCTCCCAGGACAGCTACAATAGGGATAATCTGCATTTACTCGGCCGTTCTCTAAAGTTTAGACGGTTAACATCATTATTATGAAACTAAATTTCGTCCCCACCTCTATAAGGTTTAAAAACCTTTAGAAATAAATAATAAATGTTAGGACTGGCCGCCGGCCGCGCGCTCGCACAGCCCCTCGTTTCCTTCAGAATTGTGTCTGCTTCAGATACAGTACGGCGAGGCATTTCTTTGTTACGTTTCATATTGAGCTGTCAGGAACAGCGACTTGTGAATATCTGCCATGGAATTATTAAGTATACACTATAATAATCTACTTCGAAATGACACATCAAGTTAGCTACAGTATAACCAGAGATACCATAATGTATTAGTTTAGTTTAGGTGTTTATGATGTTGTGCGTGCGACTGATGAAGTGATGGCGGCTTTGTTAGTATAGATTGATTACGGTCCTATTTCCATGCCGTACAAAGCACGCAACGTCTCTGGCTCTGGGCCGAGGAATGAATACCGCCCTCATTGAAACAAATCATTTGAGAGGCAATGTGTGTAATTAACATTCTAATTAATAATTCCACAATATTGTTGACAGCTTTTGAAAGTGGTTTAGATGTTCACGTTCAGTATCATTGGTGAAATTCGCCCTTAGTGCCAAAGAATGATGAGTATATTTTGGCAGCAGAAACCTCTCAGTGCGAATCGCGTCGAATTCCGGGATCGTTTGTACAATAGGCAATAATGAGGCTCCCTAAAGCGCACTCCCCTGCGTTTTGAATATTCCATTGGACGTTTCTATCTTCAAGTACGTTCAAACCTGGGTGAATGAGAGTGAAAACTGTGTTTCACTCTCATTTCAGCAAGTAAATTTCTAGTTGGTCCAATGTGTTAGTATCTATTTTAGTCAGCTACTAATGGTTGCCACTTATTATTATCACGTAATACGTAATTCAGTGCATAAATACGCGTCGCTGCTCAGTCTGTTGTGTCGACACTCTGCTTTCGTGTCCCGGAGCATATTGTTAGTCAGTAAACAATATTAACGAACTCTCACTCAACCATCCGCTCATGAATGTAAAAAGCCTATTTACTGCATAATATAAATGTAAATATGAAATATCATTATGTGGATACATGGCTTGGCTGCGCGCCGGCGGCGGCTGGTGGTGACTGGTGTTAGTAAACCGATGCTATGACGCTGATTACGTAGAGGTGAGATAAACGCGCGGTGCAAGACTTAAGTTAAGCGAGCTTCATTCAAATGAGTCGACGAGAGACGTGTCCCTTACGAGCGTGTTCCTCGTCCCGGCGCGTCACGCTGTGCACCTGTGCGCTGTAGTCTTTCGTCTCATTTACGAGGCGACACATCTATTTTATGCCAAACATAAACTGACGAGGCCCGGGGTTCTCACAATATCTATTAGAATGCCAAAGTTTGGGAAAATCGTCAGCACAATACTGCACAATACTTAAAGTTAATATATAAATATATTACGGCTGTAGCGGCGGCGAGACGTAGGGCGAAACCGCTCCGGACCGGAGCACAGTTAAATCAAATTACCGATTGGAAGTCGGAATATCGGTATCAGTTGTCGGAGATTCGTTTTGCATATCTGCAAGTTGCGGCTCGGCTCAGCACTTGCCGCGCGGATGTCGCACCGACAACCCCTCCCCACATCCCGCCCCGCCCCGCGCCGTCCGACCGCTCGAGCGATTAATGAACATTCACGTTGCTTTGTTTAGCTGCACTCACACTATTCTGAAGAAACTGAACAAAGTCATCTCTTGGAACAGCACAAGAATGAACCCGCACTGTACTGGTCGGCGTTTTGTCTCAACACACAACTCGATACAATATCCCGATACGGATTATTGACCTGTTTCATGTTCATGAATAGATTCTCTGCTCCCATTCTGTTTGATTTATTATCCATCGTGACCTCATAACTTATAACTTAAGGAAATGAAGAGAAGCGGCGCGACTTGATTGAGCCAACAAACATGGTCGGGCGTGACGTCACTGGCGGAGATACAGCGAGTACATGTGAGTGCGCGCAAACAGGATGTTTGTACGTTCGTTTATGACTCCTGACGAGGCGGATGTCGCATGCCGCGCCGTGCAGCTGCCGCATGCCGTGAGGAGCTCGCAGTGCGACCAACTGCCGACTGCTACGTAGTGTTGAAGGTACACAGGCGGCACTCAACTAGAAGTATCTGAATGTAGAAGTATCTGAATGTAGAAGTATCTGAATGTAGAAGTATCTGAATGTAGAAGTATCTGAACAGATACTTCATTAAAACGGGTCTCTAGTATATGTACTAGAGACCCGTTTTAATATTAACTGAAACTATGGTTTCAGTTACATGTTCATGTAACTGAAACTATGTACTAGAGACCCGTTTTTGTTTAAAAGTAGTATTATACATAAATAGAATATGATTCTAAATAAACTTCTTGATCATGTTCATATGTACAAACAAAATATGGCGAACCTTATTATAAAAGAACATCTGTGTACCTATTACCCATATTTGCAAAGAAATAAATGATTTGGTTTGATTTATTATAATAGTGTACACAACTCAGTGACGTGTGTCGCACGTGTGCGTGTAACGTCGCAGCCGGCAGCCCCGAGTGTTCCTCGCATCACCGTGTTTACAGATAGGTCTGCTGTTACGTTATCAGCCTCCCCGTGTTCTTGACATCGTTGTGCTCTCCGTACGCGAGTGTGTGAGTGTGTGAGTAGTGACATCCGACGCGATCGATGTCAGAGTTCCGGCAGATAAGGACTTGCCGAGTAGCTTAAATTGCGTTACCGAAGTCCTTGTGAGGGTGGCGTGTGGCGTGTGCCGCGCCATACTACTAACGTTATTTTAGCACACGTGCTCACAAGTTTAACAACTTTATGTATCTGCTTGTTTTAAGACGGCTTCCGATGTGAGTGACAAACGGTGAGTGATTGGTACCAAGTTCGCTCTTCATGTGGGTGTCTGTCAGTATAACAGTTGAGGGGTTTTTTAATTTCCCAAGTAGATGGAAACACAATCTGGAAATAAAATAGCAAATATAATACATGCAAGAATCGATTGAATGAAAGTCATGAAAATGAAAGTCAGTTGGTTTTATCGACGTAAAGTCTCGTATCATAAGTTAAACTTCCGTGCGTTTGCTCTATGTTGTGCAGAATGTGAGACTTCTTGCGGGTGAGTGATTGTGGCTCGCGGACGCCGCCGGGCGGGTCGCCCCGTGCGCGCACTCGGTACATGCGGCTCGTTTGTCCACATCGCGGCTTCGTTTCATTTGCGTCCTTATAATAATAGTCGCGCCCAAACCCCACACTCGTTTGTTTGAACAGGCCA
This sequence comes from Noctua janthe, assembly GCA_910589295.1. Lineage (NCBI taxonomy): Eukaryota > Metazoa > Arthropoda > Insecta > Lepidoptera > Noctuidae > Noctua > Noctua janthe. The sequence goes on from OU342562.1 coordinate 18,418,647, forward strand.
CTCCAAGTGTTATGCCGTTTGCACGATCTATGCGCCTCGTAGACACAATGCAGAAGATCAAGTTCTACGTCATGCGCTGGTGCTACGCCCGCTACGACGTAGCAGCTCGTAATGCTATGAAACTGAGTTTTTGTACTTAGCAGGAGCTACTGATTTGTGTTGTAGCACGTAGCAATTGCTAAGGAAGTGTGTTGTAGCACGTAGCAGGTGCTACGAAAATATGTTGCGGTATTATCAGGATTTATGAATCAGTGATCAGTATGCAGTGCAGTTATTCATTTCACGGTTTCATCATCATCTGCCTAGCTTTTTTTAACTATTTTGGCCAGTCTAACCGGATGCAGCTGAATACTAGTACTTTACGTGGAGTGACTGCTGCATTATTTAGCCACAATAGCTCCTCATTCATTCATTTCAGGGGTTAATCCTAATCCTAATCCTAACTATCCTAACTAATATTATAAATGCGAAAGTAAGTTTGTTTGTAACATTTTCACGCCTGAACCACTGTACTGATCAACCTGAAATTTTGCATATACGTTGTCAGGTGTACAGAAACGGACATAGGGTACCTTTCATCCAGAAAAAAAGTACTTTTCCCGAGGAAAACAAAAATAACGTCCTTATTATAGTAGATGGCACCACGTGTCTTTTGAATCATGATTGAATTATATTATTACAAGCAGGGTACAACCCGAATTGATTGTCAAATTCTAAATTAACGCGAGCGAAGTTGCGGGCAAAAACTAGTATGTGATATTTTTTAAAAACTAAATAAATTAAAGTGGTCCTTCTGCACCTACCAGTCTGTTGCGTAGGACGTGCTCCCGACATGTTGGTGCATTTACATATGTGCGTTGCGGAAGGCTGCGTGGCGGTGACGTGGCGGCGGCGGGGCGAGTGCGGGGCGGCGGCGGCGAGGCTGCGGCCACTCGCTCTCGACGCGTCCATTACAATAGATTATTATTATTTTCGTTGGGAACTTCCCCACACATGCTGTCCGGCCACAGTTGCCTGAGGTGTGTCATCGTATATTATTAACCCTAAAAGTTTTACGACTCATGTTATTTATTGTTGGACTTAAGACAGATGCTGATATATTAAACTAATCATGTCAATTATAGCTCATAATTGACACGATTAGTTCATGTGAATATGTACTGATCATAGTTTGAAGTGGCTTTATATGCACGTGGTCAGATGCTCGTCGATATTGATTTCATAAACACACAAAATCACAAACAAGTGTCGTGAGCACGCGGCCGGTTTGTGCGGAGCTTTCCTAAACAGTTGAAGTAATGAAGAAAACGGATCTCATCATAATTAACATTTCATAGGGCTTATCGGTGAGATTACACTCAATTACTAACGAATCTGTTTAGAGGCACAAATAATCAGATTGTAGTCGCACGAGGCGGCGCTGTGCGTCGTGCCTCTGACGCCATGAGCTCACACCGCTCACTTGTGCCTCGGGCGTGCTCGACGAGCCAGCCCCGGACGGGGCTCGCTCTCATCATCACGCGGTTTATTCTTCTTCATACACATGGGCGCCGGCAGCAGGGTGCACTTGCGTCCTTGTCCGAAACAAAAATACATAGAAAAGATTTAGATTTTTTATTAACTTACTGTGGAAATACAATCCTGAGACGTCTGAGTTACTGTTCACATTTTTGTTCATCACCTTGTCAATAAATTTTGTGTTCTCCTCTACTCTTTTCCTGTGAACACGCTGCGTAGCAAACTATAGAGAAACCATAATCTATCCGAGACAGAAAGCAAACATTTTTGAGCTCGCTTCACTCGTTCCTAGTGCTATTCTCGTTTCTGTAAGTACGACCACAATGAACCTAATTTATACGAGAATAATCTAAAATATTCGAGCTATCTTCGCTCGCTCAGACATCTTATGTCCTGTGCGTTCATAGGCTACTTTAAGGATTCCGTAGCCAAATCGAAAAAAACAGAACTAGAACTAGAACTAGATTCTTCATGTCTGTCTGTATGTCTGTCTGACCGTCCGTATGTCACAGCCACTTCATGCCAATACTATTAGGACTACACAGTTGAAACTTGGTAGGTAGATGTATTCTGTGAACCGCTTTACGATTTTTATACAAAAATGAAATAAAAATAAAAGATTAGGGGGGAGGGGGGGGCTTAAAAAAACTCCAACTTTCGGTATCTTGGTTCACTCGTGCAAATCGATGGCGAAATAGATCGTAGTGTAAAGCACAGAATTAACACGGGATGGATGAAATGGCGGCAGCTCACGGGAACATTCTGCGACTCCCGCATTCCCCTTAAACTTAAGGAGAAGATTTATAAAACAATGGTTAGACCTGCTGTCTTGTATGGATCAGAATGTTGAGCCACAAAAGGAATGAATGAAAGGCATTTGCATGTGGCGGAGATGAGAATGCTAAGGGGGATGTGTGGTGATACGCGAATGGATAAAATAAGAAATGAGTATATAAGAGGAAGTCTGAAAGTGGCGCCGGTGACTGAAAAGTTGTGTGCTAATCGGTTGTCGTGGTATGGGCATGTGATGCGGAGGAATGAGGAAAATGTCGTGAGGAAAGTTTTGAGTATGAATGTGGATGGGTATATGAGTAGAGGAAGACCAAAGTAACGATGGATGGACTGTGTAAAGAATGATATGGCAAGAAAGGAGGTGTCTGGCGAGATGACGAGTAATAGAGAAGTATGGAAGAAGAAGACATGCTGCGCCGACCCCAAATGAATTGGGATAAGGGCAAGAGAATGAAGATGAGTTTAAAAAAAAAAATTAAGTGTTATCAGTTTTTAAACTGTCTTGGTCACTAACATTATCATTAACACTACAAACGGGATATTTACCATGTTTGCTGTTTGTTTTGAGTTCCCGATATTTCGGCGCTGTTGTAAGCACCACATGGAACAACACACACGTGCATATGGTAAATATCCCGTTTCTACTGTTAATGATAGTAAAGTGTTAATTAATTAGAAAAGTATAATTTTGGTAAGACTGGTCTTTCTGTCGTCCAGTGCGATGTATTGCTGTAAGTGCACATTACGGTATCGAACTCGTCCCGGTAGCACTCACCGGGCGCCATTTGCCGGCGAACAGATAAATCATCTCTGCGTCTAATTGTGTTGTTTATTATAGCTGGCTTTATGAGTTTGGCCGGAACACGGAGCCGTACTGTAACGAAGGATTGCCAGTGAGGCATATTGAACCGCGCAGAAATAAGCTAAGGACCCGCTGTAAACATTCAAACACAATGTTGATATAATCATCTTAAAGCGTCCTTTCCCCTTGTCACAGGCCGTGATGTTTAAGAGGGGCATTACAAAAAAAACGCGATGTTGCAAGGTGTCCTCGTTGAAATTGTATGTTTTTCATTTTCGGAATTCAAAAGCAACAGTAAACATGGTAAATATCTCTTTTCTAGTGTTAATGATAATGTTTTTCGTTCGTTGCTTAAAATAACAATCACTTGTTAAAAATAGTTAGTTTCTAGACACGCGGTAGAGTGTCAATCCAAGTTCAAGTTAACAGAACAGGCGAATGTCTATTAAGATGCTAACGTCCAAAAATCGTCATTTTTATCTCTGACTGACCTATAGATCAAAACTCTAACCCAGTTCCAGATGACCTAGAAAGTTCAAATTTGGCATCCAGATAGGTAGTTGGTTGAATACTAAGGAAGGAATCAGAACTAGTAAATTTTTTATCATCATCATCATCATTTCAGCCGAAAGACGTCCACTGCTGGACATAGGCCTCCCCTAAGTGTCGCCACATTGACCGGTTAAATTTTTATAATTTTATTTTAATTTTTCAATTAATTGATTCTATTAGGAACACTTAATTATACAGGCATGTATTGTAAGAATCAGCAATCAAAATTGATGACAGCCGGTCTTTATGTGGATTTTAAGGTCTTCACCATATTTTTTTAAATCCAGTCATATCAGTTTTAGTACTTATAACTAAGAGTATAGTCTACTTTCGTATGTGTTACGTTATTAACTGGGATTTAGTATTAATTCCAAATTAAGTATAAACAGAAAACTCGTAAAAAAAATATTGAAATCTTCAAATGAATTAACTAGCTAAGTCAGACCTTAGGCTTCAATATATTATCCTAAGTTATAAGAAAAAATGATATTTTAAGTTGTTATAAAATCTTGTATGTTGTTATAACTAAATTTCAGGACTGAATATTGAACTTGGCACCTATTTAGATCTCACTTCTTTTGTCGTTGAAGTTAACAACCAAGGCATATATCATAATATTGAACTTTGCTCTCATTTCACATTTATGATTTTGATGGGATTCCCACTACAATAGTTACAAAGCGAATTTTATATAACTTATTTATCTATTTGGTAATAATTATTCTCCCGATGCATGTTTAGGCAAAGTCTCACGGAGACCTGATTTGGGACCTCTAGTTTGTAGATTCAATTTAATAAAGACCATCAATATTATTTTTCTATTTCATCTCACAAATATCCGATAATTTATATATAATCATAAAATACATTTTCGTTATATGCCTTTTAGGTAAATTGTAAAATTAGCGTATCGCCGAATGTAAGAGGAAGGGGTTCTTGATCACGCCTACACTTGAATGATAAATGATATGTGACTGCTGATAAGGATATAGGCTAAAAGATCGCGTAATAAATGATAAACGACACAACTTCTGCGATAAGTACTTAATTGATACTTATTGATAGAAATGATAAATAGCAGTGATAGATAATGCTAGAGTTACAATATAACTACCATACAAAGGTACTGACGCGCGCCGTGACGCTAATTATGTAGTGATAGATAATGCTAGAGTTACAATATAACTACCATACAAAGGTACTGACGCGCGCCGTGACGCTAATTATGTAGTGATAGATAATGCTAGAGTTACAATATAACTACCATACAAAGGTACTGACGCGCGCCGTGACGCTAATTATGTAGTGATAGATAATGCTAGAGTTACAATATAACTACCATACAAAGGTATTGACGCGCGCCGTGACGCTAATTATGTAGTGATAGATAATGCTAGAGTTACAATATAACTACCATACAAAGGTACTGACGCGCGCCGTGACGCTAATTATGTAGGTATATAAAACCAAATTAAACCTGCACAGTTGTCTGTACAGAGGGCGCTTAACGTTACCTCAAATGGAGACAGCGTAAAATAATTAAATTTTTAAGTAGTTACTCGTAATTTCACACAAACACTTTGAACTTTAATTTTGTGATATTATTTTTGTTTCAACGAATTCACGATCAAACTAAGTTCAGTTTTGTTACTGTTGTGTAGCTCGCGATTCGCGGCGTAATAATGCGGCGTTCGGTTTCATATCCGCTTCCTGACAGCTATTAAACTAGTTTGCCGTATTCTCGCAAGGCTCTGTGTGGTGAAGTTCAACTTAGTGGCAAGTTTGTACTAACCTCTACCTACCCAGCAGTGTGTGTTTACGTTGCCTCATTTAACAGGCAGATAACAGATGTATTTACATCTCATAGTTTCGAGTGACTCGCTTGCAGAGTAGCGCAATATGTTCCACTCGTCTGCAGATGGAGCTAACTCTTAAAAAGTAGGAAGAGTGGTCGTAGTAAATAAAGCATTATTTGAGAGTGTTAAGTAATCCAGCGGTGCTGGCGCAGTGCTCGTGAACCTGCACACAAGCTACAGCGCGCTCCTCGTTTTTTCAGTTATCACCTACCTAAAACCTGCGATTTAATTGTCGAGACATGTGTTTATGTATTTTCAACTGCTTCGTGATGTGATTATAGAACTCGTTGACCGGATCACTGTAAAACCAAAACACAAATACTTACGCAAAAAATAAAATGAAAAGGAAATGTTCACGCCTGAGTCGCACCGCACCTGCAGTCGCATGCACCAACTACACTAATCATAGATACATAACTGATGAAATCATTTTCTTTCCGTTTCCGCAGTCGGGGTAGAAGTTGGTACATCCAAAAGTTTTAATTTGAGCTGTTTTGTTTATCTGCCCGCTGAAGAAGGAAAGGGTGGTTGTTATGATTGAGTGGATACACCGCGGCGGGCAGCCCGCCACATTGAGTGGATACACCGCGGCTGGCAGCCCGCTACATTGAGTGGATACACCGCGGCGGGCAGCCCGCCACATTGAGTGGATACACCGCGGCGGGCAGCCCGCCACATTGAGTGGATACACCGCGGCGGGCAGCCCGCCACATTGAGTGGATACACCGCGGCTGGCAGCCCGCCACATTATAGCAATACGAATGCCAGAGGTGATTTCAATTAGTGTTGTGGTGGGTCAGGGTAACCTACATTTTGCAGTTTCATAACATGAGCTCGTTACCGTCCACTGTTGAGGAAGCGATTCTTCTGAGATTACGAAGTTATTACTTTCTCGTAATGTTTGTTTGTTATCTGCTCACAACTCAGCTGAGGTTCGTTTTGTCACTTGAAGAGACAAAAGTCGTGAGAACATTAATCTAAGTTGCGAAGCCGCGGGAAACTGAAAGATTTCATTGACTTTAAACGTTGTGATATTGCAAAGTTTTAAATAGGAATTGTTGGGAAGTGACAGTTTGTGGAACAGTGGCTGGGGGTTAATAGACCGGGAGTTCGAAATAATCATCCCTCGGAACGGTATTGTGGTGAGCCCCCGCCCCCCGCACTCGCGGCCCGCGTCCGCCGTGCTCGGAATAGATTGCGTTGTGGGCAGGCACAGCCACGAGCATGGGTAATGTATGGCTGCGATGTGAACGTGAACACACAACAGTTCGGAATACTAGTCAAAACCACGTACAACATTTAGATCGACTGTGACTCTTGTTGTTAATAGTAAAATTTGACTCTTTGATCCCTACAACCTACCAAGCCGCAAACCGCAGCTAACTAACTCCATACTCTGTCAGATAGCTTGAAGCGGCTTCGGTACAATTTCCATGAAAATATCGTTTACAGGAATGAAGTGTCCTCGGCTGCCATTACTGCGTTACGATACTCTCCCTTGTAGCAACAGTACGTGCCGTCATTGATCTTCTTTATTGGAAACATCTCGCGACAACTGAAACAATACACTAGAATCCATTGAATATGGGTTATTATGCGTTCGCTTACATTCCCGTGTTATTGAAACGAGATTGTGGAACACACGGAGCACTCGACCTTGTGCCGAATGTTCGAGAAGCCTCCGCTTGCCAACGTACCCTGCAGACTAGCTACACTGTAAGTTAGTCGCAATCTTCGGACCGTTACTTGTAGTGGACGTAACTCTCAAGACATAAAGTTTAGTACTACTGTAGTTTGGAGCCATTAAGAGCAGGCGCACACTGCACGGCAAATTGGCGTCGCTGCCGCCGGTCGTCGGTCAAAGACAAGGTGATAACTGCGTCGGCGTGGTACGCAACCCCGCTGACGCAGTTATCACCTTATCTTTATTACAACAGAACAGATCTCTAACGACGACGATGACAACTTTATGTTGTATCGCTGCCTGGCAGCCCGCAGCCCGCAGCGGGGACACACCGTGCTGTTTATTACATTGAATCCTTGTGTTACCCCTTGCCTTGTACACATACAATGTTACGTTTATAAACTCTGAATAAGTTACACAGTTCCTATTTTGTTTTACTCGCATAAGAAATTCTTGGAGAAACTTTATGAATAAAACATCATATTATAAGATTAGGACGCTATTTAGATGAACTCGCGATAAAACATACGTGACGCGATACAGAATGAACAAAACAAACGATATTTTGTCGTGTGATGATACCGAGCTGCTTCCCCCTCCCTCCCCCGGCCGCCCTCTCCGCGCGCCCCTCGCGCACAAAATTAATAATGTAATTACGTTTGTAGCGTTGATGTCGGTCGATGATGGCGAGTATTTATCTAACAACAGCCTCGCCGCGGCAACTGTTCAACTTCACATAATACGGATGGGAAATAAGGATTTTCATAAACGTTCGCCGCTTCTATCTTTGTCAATAGGAATTAATGTTCAAATAGTGGTTTCAGTTTTCATTAGGCTGAGCGAAGTGGATTGCAGCGGGACGAGAATTAATCTGGATATCTAGGGCTCGGCGCCATTAACAGTGCGACAGGTGACAGAATTAATTAGTCGTCGAGAGACCGAGCCGGCCCACCGCGCCGCGTCGGGCGGAGCATTGTGTCGCCTGCTGTCCTCCCGAGAGGACACCTGCCGTGACACCGGACTTGAACACACCTGTACTATCACACTGCACAATTTCATCAGCTATGGGATGCTGAAACGCCAGTCTGTGGAATTCTCCGCCGGCTTCTCTGTGCCCTGATCATTATAATCTGAATCTATTCAAAGCTTGAGAGAATCGGTTTCTTCTAGGCAAGCATGCTCTACCCTAGGCCGCATCATCGCTTCACATCAGCTGAGTTGCGGCCAAAAGCAAGTTCAATTAGTATTAAAAGAAAGGATTGTGATGATTAAACTTTTAAATCACGAGTTTCTATTTATATCCGTATTAAACTAGAAGAAAAAAGCCAAGCAAACAGTAATTAATCAAAATGTCAAGCATTAAGCGTGAGTCAGGAAATAGTCAGGATAACAAAAGACGCTCGCAAAGCAGATGTAGGTACCTACGTATGTACCTACGTATGTACGGACCTACGCATGATATATTTATGTACTAGCCGTTGCCCGCGACCTTCGTCCGCGTAAAATTATTATAAAAATATTACTTCCCTATTTGAATCGGATTATGTTAACAATTTCAAGGGTTTTATTTTTTTTAGTCCTTTATCTAAAATAAAAGCCTAAATTACTCCTTATAACATCATCTATATGCCAGTAAAAGTCCCGTCAAAATCGGTCCTACAGTTCTGGAGATTAGCCGGAACTAACAGACACAGGTACAAAAATAAAAAAAAATGTTTTTGTTATAACTACCGTATATATGTACTTTCATGGTGTCCTCTTGTTTCGCAGACAGAAATCTCATAGAATTTCGTTTCGCCGAAAATGTTTCATATAATATTTGATTCTTGTATTTTTAGTTCCAATATTATTGTTTTAACGACTATTAAAACAATTTACTTGACTGAAACATATTTCACAGAAATACAATTCAATGAATTTTATAATCACATTTATTAATGTAAAAAACTTATCAAACTGTAGAATTATTTTTTAACGAATATTGTTTGTTCGGTGTATTTTTCCATGGTATTTTATTTCAAAGAAAATGTAAAAGTAGACGTTGTGCTATCCATAATTTTATAAATAAATATACACACAGTCGAATGCGTCTATCGTACCCCTATTTTTTATGTTGTTTTGTATACACTACTCACCACATCAACTTAAACAAGGCATTGTGGCACACCGTCTCCGGACAGGACAGTTAGGTTACTTTAAACCCTGCAGACAGAAATAGGAGCACGCGTAGCGGGGCTACCTGTCGATTACTATTGATTTTGATATTTACGTTGAGGTTGAAACGTTCAGTTTACTCCGACCAAATAGGTTTGGTTAGAACTGTGCCCAATCCACTTTCATAATTTTATATTGTAATGGGCCCCGCCTGCTTCCAACTTTTGTTTAATTTAAAATGTGCTTGTTTTATGCTTTTCAGTTTTTTCAGTCGGTTTTTTAGTTTTTTAAATTACTTTTTTATTTCCAGCTTTTTTGTTTAGTAACGAGTTGAAAGATTTCGCAAACGATTTAACCTTTTTTTGTTATACGGGGCGTGCCACGGCTGTGCCACACGGAAGGAAAAATATTGTTTATTTTAGATGACTTGATTTACTTATCTTTGCGTGGTGAATGTCTGCAACAATAGGCACGTCTTAGTTCAGATTGTCTATAATTCATTATCCTGAACAAAATCTATACATATAAAATTCAAAGTCCTGACTGACTGATATATCAACGCACATCCCAAACCGCTGGTCCTAGAGACATTAAAAGAGAGAAAATCGTAATCAGGCTGTCCGCCTGTATACGATTTTCTCCCTTTTTGTACGATTTGTCACTTCGAATTACTTTTAAACATAAGTTACATATATTTTTTTAATCACCTTTTAAGCCCCTTCATTTTGATTCAATTTTTTTTTCAGTCCCCACTAGATGGCATAGGAAGAAAAAAAAATAGAAACACCACGGCAACACAAACAATATGGCACCCGAAATCCGCACTTTTTCTTTGTTTTTAATTTCAATGTAGCCACTCGCGCTACCAAGACAAACCTAACGACGTATAATTTGTCCAAATCCGTTCATCCGTTTAAGAGTTACGAGGGAACATAGAAACGGACATACATACATACAGGTCAAAACATAACCCTCCTTTTGGACTTCGCCGTAGTCGGGTAAAAAACATAACCCTCCATTTGGGCTTCGCCGCAGTCGGGTAAAAATGGCACGGAGGCCTACGCAGCGACTTGTAGAGTGGTATACGTCTACCAGGCGGTCATAAAGCACTCCTTGGTTACTTATAAAGTAGAGAACCGTCAAAACATTTCTCTGCAGATTTTTCGTAAAAGTAATAATTATTGTTCAACTCATGAAGAAGTTCCCGGTGCGAGAACATTGTCGGATGAAGTGTGAAGTAAATGACCTCAGACGATGTGCGTCGATTAGGCAGGTATAAGGACAGATTCCACCTCCCCCTCTACCCCCTCCTGCCGCACGCTCGTCTCAAGCTCGCCTCGTCACGCTGCCCGCATTCCGACGGTCCCACATCACTGACCTCTACCTGAGCTGGGAGCGTTTTTATATTAACTACGAGACTTCTTGCTCATCATTAAGGTGCACCGTCATCTAAGTCCCTCTTGAGTGTGTTTTAATTATGAACCAAGTTAGGGTGGTCCTGTTGATATACATTATATAGAAATGGAATCAACTGATCGAGAGCTAATCTATATTCGTCATTAGCCGAGCGGCGCTTCCTTCCTCCGATCGACGAGATTACCGACGAGATTTATTGTTCAACTCGAGCCCGACTCACTCCAAAATGATAGCTTGCTAATTAATTTTGCATACCTAATGAAAAATCTCAATCGAGCCTCCATCGGCTAGAGTGGAGCATCGATCCACGAATATCTATATTTGGAGCCGGCGGAAGGATCAAGTGTACGATATCTGAACGGGAAATAATTTCACACAGGTATTTAAAGAGATTAATTATTAATATGGGGGTTACAGTTCTGTTGTTTGTGATAAATAATGGAGGGTGGTTAGTGGGCTAATGGTGCGCCTGGTGAGAACTGCGTGTGGCGTGTGACGTGTGGCGGCGAGCGCACACGGGCGCACGGCGCGCCGCCCTATTGATTGGTTCGGTTGGCGCGCGGCCCACTCACTTCAAGTTCTTATTTTTGTAACTGGCCGATAATCCCTTTAGTGATCCATCTCCCCGGCGGCGTGTATCTCGTCGGTGAGGTGGTCTGTGTGACTGTGCGCCGCAGCTGGCACGTGTCACGGCCCTCCGCCGGATGCCGGGGGATTAGGGACGTCGCTAATACTCGTAATGGACCGGCACGACCCCGCGGAGACGCTCATACATGATGCACGCGACAACAGCCTCTCTAATTGAATTGTAAATGACACCAACTTGCTACACAAACTTTACCAAGTTGTCGACACTTAGGTTTAAAGACATTTATTTCAGTTCACTTAAAAATGAGAGACAATTACAAAGTTACTCTTAAATGATAATATAATAATTGCCTCTGGGGAGTTGGCGACGTTATAGGGTATATGCAAGTTTCGTCAGTGTACTCTTAAATATGTTAATATTATCACACTTCTTCATGTGTTCTGGTAAATTATTATTGATCAGTTGTGCTCCCTCCACTAATACTGTTTTTTTTCCGTAATGAGTCCGTGCCCGTGCAGTCATTAGTTGGGATTTGTTTTTGTTTCTTTTGTTGTATGTTATTGTTTTTTTATGTAGTTGTAGGTATGTTTGATAGTACGGAATTCTAAGTAATTTTCTAGAATACAGGTGTATATGTGTAAAGTTGTGTGAGATTTAGTAGGTTCAAGGTTTGATATTACTAGAGAGTTATATATGTATAATTAGACGTACTTTTTTCGACATTTAGGATACATTTTGTAACTTTTCGTAACACTCCTAATAGTGATATTAATTTTGTTTAGACATGATTGATGTGCAGTTTCCAAGTAAGTTTGTCATCTACCCACAGTCAGAGATATTTCTCGTAACTAGACCGTTTGACTGTTTCTTCGTTGATTGTAAGAGGTGGGAACTCCGGTAATGGTTTTTTTTTCTTATTATTTTATTTATTAGTATATTATTTAGTGCGAAAACCACATTGCTGATCAATTAGGATTTTTTTCTCAGTTAAATACTCGCTTAGACGGTTGTAACACTCGTTCGAATATTTTCGAACCAACGGGTAAGACCGATACCGGTCGATAGTTGCCGGGGTCAGTTCTACTTCCAGATTTGTAAATTGAACTGACCCTTGCAAGTATTGCAACTTTAAGTGAGTCGGGGAAAGTTCGCAGACTTTTATACAATTTGTTAATTTTTCCACAATTATATTTTTAAGAAATTTAAAAGCTTTTGTGCTGATACCTGTACTAGTGTTGGAGTCAAGCTGGTCTATAACGTATACTAATATTATAAAGAGGAAAGATTTTTTGTTTGTTTGTTTGTACCGAATAGGCTCCGAAATTACTAGTCCGATCGGAACCATTTTACCAATAGAAAGCTAAATTATCAGGAAGTAACATACGCTATAACTTATTTTCAGAAAAATTAGAGATTCTGAAGAAAATTGCAATAAAGTAACCCGAAGTAGCAAAATTTTGCCTATAAAAATTCATTGAGAAAACTATTGATGATACTTAAAAATGATGTACTACATGATTAAAGTACTCATTCTTATCCACAAAAAAATCCGCGAGGGAATATATCTAATTATCATAGTTTAGTCACAATAGCAGCTTTTGTGTTCTAAAATTTAATTAGTTCGCCGGTAGAAACAAAAGTGGTTTAAAGTCGTATTGTAGTATTAATTATTATTCGAAGCGTATATATATATATTTTTTTATGTATTATGCATGACCATGTATAACTTTTTACAGAAAAGTCCGATATGAATGCTTCTTTTTTGTGAAAAGCGTATATCTCAAAGATGGTCCCATTCAAAATTGTAAAATCGTGTTTGGGCTCATTTCATGCACCTTGATGAAGAAGTTTGACCAAGATCGTTCTTTGAGATCTTTGACCTTGAGAACTTTAGACCTAGCTGGAGTATGACTGTCATCGAAGGCCTGACGATGGAGACGGAAGGCAGTTGCAAGAGGTCCTCAAGAGTTAACAGCATCTATATTGTGTTTTGGCTCATTTCATGTACCTTATTTTTTGTCGTATGGGAAATCGTCAAATGACCCCCCCCCCACTCTGGGCGGAACGGAAGGGAGTGTCAGACTTCTACTGACTAAAACCCATCCATGTTCCTTCTTTTGCCCTTTGTATTCCAGGGCCACGGTATCTCTTTCGAACAGCCCGCAGCCCTGGTAGGCATCGGCCCATGTGAACCCCTACGTGGTTGCTGACATCTCTTTGAGGCGCGCGTGGAACACGAACGCGCCATCGACACGGCCTGTCGTCATAAGACGGCCGCGCCTACGGTGGCCGGGAGCCACCACGTGACCCCCGACGCCCAGGGGGTCTCCCGCGGCGGCTATTTTATGCACCTTGGTGAGAACTTTAGACCTAGCTGGAGTATGACTGTCATCGCTGGTCTAACGATGGAAACGGAAGGCAGATGCAAGAGGTCCTCAACAGTTTAAAGCATTAATATTGTTATTGGGCTGATTTCATACACTTTAGTGAGAACTTTAGACCTGCCTGGAGTATGACTGTCATCGAAGGTCTGACGATGGAGACGGAAGGCAGTTGCAAGAGGTCAACAACAGTTTACAGCAGCTTTATCGTGTCTCGGCTCATTTCATGCACCTTAATGAGAACTTTCGACCTAGATGCAGCATGACTCATCAGTAGAATATTTTAGCCATTAATGCAAATATTTCCGAGAAATGAAATTGTTACCTACTTGAATCTGTACTATATATATGTCGGATATGTCAGGATTTACTCAGTTAGGCTTGCACATCATGTGGGCAGACGGTGGGTTTCATACTATGAAAACACACTGGGTGCGATGCACTGTTTCTAGCAAAACTAACGAATTACTTGAGATTGCAACTTAACACAATAACACGGGGCACAATTAATCGGGTACAGTTCCAAGACGTATCAACTCCGCCGCGATCCGACACTGAATGTCGTTCTCCCTCGAGTTGGACATCAGGGCTCCGTACAAGCACACCGTGTGTTGGTAGACTGGTTAGTAAGTTGCGTGATGTCACCACTGCACACTGGCGTGCTTTCCAATTAATTTTATGTCCGTACTAATGACCTGATCCGACACGGTCATTCTGCTTGTACACGTCCTCGTGTGATGGTTACCCTGTGAAAAAACAAACTCCACGACAGAATTTTGTTCCACTTGGTCACTCCTGACCAAACTCTACATACATCGGGTCGGTGAAGGTAAAGAACTGTACTGTTTTGTTTTAACCAAATTCTACCTTTTGATTAAATCAAACACGGTTAAATTGGGGATAACGAAAATACAACAATCACTACCCTGGGCCATGTACCATAGTCGTTCGAATCAATCTTTAAAACTCTCTTGCAACAAAAAATGCCAAGCTTATAGAAACCTTCGAGTAAAACCTCTAACGCCACGGCTCTACAGCCGACGCTGTAACTCGCTCATCCATCAAATGGATCGCCCGTGTGCATCACCCACTGACTACACACTACGGTCTTTCCTGACCCCGACCTCCGCCAGAGCTACGCACATCGCGTACCCACGGATTACTTGAGTTTCCTCAAGAGACACCGATTTCTACCGGGCTACAACTACGTAATTACTACTGGTACGATTGAACTCAATACGGCCGACAGACTGCTTTACTCGACCTTCTACCACAACTTAAGCTTGCTCATCATCATCAAAATTCTTATCAACATCGACTGGTACGTGACCCGCTGGCATCTTCCTTAGCCTACCGAGTGCATTCAAGTAGGCACACTTAGAATACAAAGCTTTCAGTTTATAACGATCACCGTCCTAAATCTCTTAGCACACTGGGTGCGATACACTGTTTCTAGCAAAACTAACGAATTACTTGAGATTGCAACTTAACACAATAACACGGGGCACAATGAATCGGGTACAGTTCCAAGACGTATCAACTCCGCCGCGATCCGACACTGAATGTCGTTCTCCCTCGAGTTGGACTCAGGGCTCCGTACAAGCACACCGTGTGTTGGTAGACTGGTTAGTAAGTCGCGTGATGTCACCACTGCACACTGGCGCGCTTTCCAATTCATTTTATGTCCGTACTAATGACCTGATCCGACATATATATATTAATATTATAAAGCTGAATAGTTTGTTTGGTTGAACGCGCTAATTTCAGGAACTACTAGTTCGAATTGAATTATTCTTTCAGTGTTGGATAACCCATTTATCGAGGAAGGCTACAACTAATAGGAGCGGAGAAATTTTATTCCTTTTGTGAGCTTCCGTTGAGTGCGCTGCGTAAACGGTTACAGTTACGCAACAATCACGTATGACAGAATCGTTTCTCTTAAAAAATTCTAAAAAAACTCCGCGATAGTATATGTCTATCTTTTAAGGTTGACTCTCTCTCTCTTATGTGGCGCAGACGAAGTTGCGCGGGTCAGCTAGTGTTTGATATTTCGTCAGTGTTACATGGAGAAAGTTCGTCCAAAGTTATGTCATGTGTGTAATTACTGTCGTACATGAGAATATTACCTGTGTTTATGTGGTACATGTTAGGTATTTCGTTAGCTAAGCCCGCGCCTATTGATGCAAAGAATGAGTAAAGTACGTTACAGATTTAATTCCGTTTGTCCATTCTGAGTTCGAAATTAGTATGGATAAAATCAAAGACAGCAATGCTCCCCGCATTGCTGTCTTTGATTTTATTCGCTGCTAAGTTTTTAATGATTTCCCACATTTTTTTAGGTTGTTTGTGGTTGTTATGAAATAAGTTGTGGTAGTAGGTTTTCTTCTGTCTTGATTAGGTTTTTTACTCTTTTTACTCGTTTTTTACTCTGTTCTTCATTAAAATTCCTCCGTCGATTGTCGTCTTTTGGGTAAGATTTTGTTTTTTACCATAAGTGATTTCGTAAAATGATTGAGTCGATAATATTTCGGTTTATCTACTTATCTAGTCTTCCTGAGGTAGGTTTAGGATTTTAGTCTTTTGTTCTTTATTTTTCTTTATTTGTTCTGAGAGAAAACTTTCAAAATAGTAGTAGTCGTTGTCGTTATTAGTGTAGGTTGCTATTAGGGTACTATTGTATAATTTCTCGTAGTTAAGTGCTTTGTATTGGATCCTTTTGTTTATCTTTGGTGCCAAGCTGCCTATTTCAAGGAAAATTTGTGATCTGATAGGCATGAGTCAATTATAGATATGCTGAACGCGTGATGGTTTATGTTCGTGCATTATGTGATCAATTATAGTGTTTGTAGTGCTGGTTTCACGGGTACTGTACAGTTTATTTATTTTATTTAATATTTCATATCCTGTTCCTTTAATTTCATGTAGGTATCTTGTGACGTGACTTTCCTTAGTAAGTAGATCGATGTTAAAGTCTCCGAAAACAACCATCCTCTTTCGCCGTTCCAATTGTGAGATATAAATTTCTAAGAAATTTGTAAATCGCTCCGATGTCCAATGAGAGTTTATCTATGCGTATCCACAGGTAGTTGTAAACATGTTTTTTTATTATAGTGTGGTAGCTGATATAATATTGCGTCTTCTTCCGAAGTAATCTACGTTTCAGTAAAAATGAGTAAGTGTATAGTCATTGGTGTTGCTTTTATTATGCATTTTATTTCATCAAGTTTGTCAGTCTTGGGGGTCGTCCATTAATCACGTAAGGCTGGAAAGAGGGGGAGGGGGGTTCGGAAAAAAACACGAAATATCACTAGGGGGAGGGGCAGGTGTAGTGAGATATCACGTGTATTTATTTTTTCTTTGAACGCGCGATTTCTAAACCGAAAAGCGGTGCGTGACCTTGACATTTTTATCACGGTGCTTATTTTTCCAGAATTAAATTAGATTATACCTGTTAACCTGTATTTAAAGATAATATTCTGATTTTTTTTAAGATACTTTGTACCAATAAAAATACACGTGATTTTGGGTGGGAGGAGGGAGGGGTAGTCTAAAACTTCACCACGAATCACCATGGGGGAGGTGGGGGTTAAAAATTTGCTAAAAAACATCACGTGATTAATGGACGACCCCTTGCGGATACTGCGTAAATTCGCATAAGAGAACCGTAACGAGGACGGGTAGGTAGGTATATCTTCGTATCTACTTACTAGTTGATGGTTTAATCTAACCGTGTGTTTCGCATTTTGTATTAAGTCGGATATTGGTTTTTTTGGTTGGTTTTGTTCAGTGTGATTGTCGGTATTCCTTTTATGTACTTAATAATGAGATCCCCTTCGCCGTCTTCAATGCGTTTGTTGAGTTTCACTTTTAATAATTGGAAGTAGTCTTTTAGAGCTGGGGTTTGATCTGTGTAAATCTGTATATTGTCTTGTAGGTTTTTCTTATTTGTTAGTAGGTATTTTGGAACGTCAGAATTAAGCTAATAAAGCTCATCATCTCTGTGCGAAAATTTGTGAAATCATTTTATACTCGTTTTCACCAGTACGCAGTTTTCGATTAAATGTATTAACATTTCTATAGTTATCATCATCGCAGTAGGTGGGTAAGTTTGGTACAGATCCGATAGTGTTTCCGCTCTCGCTTATCACCCTGGTATTCGGTGTAGGTGGTGTCCTCTGCGTATTCATTGTGTATGGTTTGACACGAAAGTTCTCCGTACGGGTACGAGTGGGATGAAAAATAGTAGCGGTCCTTGTTACTCGCGGGAGTGAGCGGTGCTGCGCACTCGCCGATGTGTCATTCCGCGTCGAAACACAAGGTTAAATTTACACTTTGATTTATAAGATTACGACACTAAGAATCACTTTCTAATGTTTTGTATTTATTTAAAAAAAAAGTAATATTTCTCTCAATAGTTATTAAACACGTCTGCTTCCAACAAGCACCAGAGGTGAACACTTCGTTCAGATTTTAATTGAAATTGACAGTTAACGTTCTAACCCTGCTTAAATTATGTACAGTAGCACTCGCATCGTTTTCTGTATGACTGAGTTGATTTCTCGCGGGAAATGAGTGGTAGAATTTGCACAAACATATAAGAAATCCTTGATATCGTTGTTTTGCCTACCGCTTGGCTCTTAAACTCGGCTATTCTAAATAATGTGAGGTAATCAGGGATGAATAATGACGTCAAATTTTTCTTGAGTTACTGACATATTATTTTACTCTGGATGCCATTACAAGAGGAGCACCTCGCACATTGTTACTAAAATTCATGTCATTCCATTATTTTCCACTCTGTTGACTTTCGCAGTTGACTTGTACTGTCACCAGAGTGGGCCGCGAAGTAGGCCTGCTTCTGTCGCAAAGTTGGATCATAAAAACATTTTCTTTTCAATTTTATCGCCACTTCGTGCCAGATGACAGGCGGAAGATGAATGATTTTCTTTCATTTGTGGAGTCATTCAAAATAATTCTTAGATTATGACTGAACAGTTGTGATCCAAAGTAAATAGAATAAAACTGAGCTGTAGTAATAATCAGAGGTCGGAATTAGGTACAGTTATTTATGTACTTGCATTGAAATGTTGATATTAATATGAATCTTCCGGGGATTTCCCGGGAATTATAATACAATCCCGTGTGGCTAACAATATTACAAATAAATAATAATAAAAACCTCAGAGATAGATAAGTCAAATAAAACAAAGATAATTAACACAATTTTTATTAGTATTTACATTAATTCACAATATTTTTTGTTATGTACGTTGCCACACATTTGGATTTTTTCCTGTAACGTGGATGCGTTTACAAAGATTTAAACTCACACATACACAAATACCCAGACCCGGAAAACTACTTGTAGATCCATACAAATATTTGTTCCGTGCGGGAATCGAACCCGCGACATTTTTTCTTTAACTGCTGCGGTGCGTGCGCATGATGTCCGATGTCGGATGGTTTAAATTGTGTAAAAGAAAATAACTTTTTTATTTAATAAATTACGGGATTTTTCTGCTCTTTAAAATTAATCTCGGGATTTGAGGCATATCCACTTTATTCTTTCGCTGCATGAAATCAGTATAACCTCTGGTAATAATGCATGACAGAGCGGCCATCAGCTGGTGTGCGGCGCGCGGCGTGCCGGGCCGTAACTGCTTTTGCATCCTAGGTTCGGTGACGTACAGAAATAATGAACAACTGGTTCATCAGCAGTCATTCTATTCCAGCCAACAATTACTGGTATTTCGATTCCAGTTCAGTCTTTATTCATTTCCAGCCGGACAAGTTTTGTTCTTTCTTTTGTATATTCGTTTTAGTTTCAGCCTAGGTAAGCCGCTAATAATCGCTTCAAATGATACTTCGTGTGTGGATTGTTCCGCCAGCTGCCGCCTGGTACTCCCCGGGGGCAAGCGCGGCGGGCAGGGCCTGGGGGCGGGGAGCAAACAAATCGCAACAAACAAGCGAAGAAGCTCACGCGATTTATAAATTCATCTACTGCCGTGCCGCCGTGCCGAGCTGTGCCACACCGTGCCGCACATTGCCGCGCTGTCACACGGTGGGCTGAAAATGAAGCTCCATAGACTTAGCGTCGCTCAAAAATCAAGTACCTAACTTTGAAATAAAAAAGATGCCAGCTCATTCCTTTACTTAATAGCAATATTTTATGTAGTGGAACTTTTTTTGATAAAGCTATTATTTAGCAAGTTATCTGCTATTTAATATTTTTTTGTATGGAGCTGGACCGTTTTTTTATTTTATTCACTATTCTTAAGCAGTCTCCAAATATAACTTTCCGAGTCATAAAATACATCATATAAGCTATATTATCACTACAACCTGTATCTCGGAACCAAATGATACATCTTTTCCGAGAATTAAATGCCACAAACAAGTTACAACTTGTTAGTAGCATGTACATTTGTAAGTTGTTTAGAGTAAGTTGCATTGGTAAGGTATAGGTAGATAGGTACGTGGGGGAGGGGGGGCCTTAGGTGGGTGTAGAAGAAAGGCCATAAAATTGCAGTTAGTAACTTTAAAATTACAATAACATTAAATATTTTTTTTTATTAGTCGTTAAAAAAGTCCAAGTTCCGAAGGGTTTTAAATAATAGCTTGATCAAAAAAAGTTCCACTACATATAATATTGCTATTAAGTAAAGGAATGAGCTGGTATCTTTTTTTTTCAAAGTTAGGTAGGTACTTGATTTTTGAGCGATGCTAAGTCTATGGAGCTTCATTTTCAGCCCACCGTGCGCCACCTCCCGTCCGGCCCAGGACTACGCCGGCCGATAGATTTCAAATGTCTGATGAATGTTCCGACAGCTGCTTGCACGGATAACCTTGTTAATGTCACTCAGCAACGCTTAACCAAGTACGTTTGCGGCGAAGCCTGTCATCTTCAAGTCCGTTTACACTTTTCTGAAGACTGCCGCAGATTGAGAGCTCCCCATCGCGTCACATTGTGTGTGGCACCGCCCGCGCCCGTACACTACGTACAGTTGTGTTGTGCCAGTGATTTGTGTAATCATGCGATGAATGGGTTGTATGATGCTCATGCTACTTGATAATCGATGAACGAAAATTACACACCAGTTACGCAATATCTAAACGGGAAATTAATTGTTTGTGGTTGGTGAAAGTTGTGTTATACGTAGTTATATATTTTTATGAGCTTACTAGTCGGGGTGTGCTGTTGCACTTTAAAAGCAACTCAACCCAGTTAGCTAAAAGGGATAATATAAAGAACAGAGTAGGCTAAATTACAGTTCAAGAAAATATTTTGAAACTGTTGCGACGAAATAAATAGATTGAATAGAGCAGAGGTTAAACGATTAAACGTTGAACGTGTGAGGGTAACAATCTCATAATATTCCGTTTCCAAGAACTGTCGAATAACAGCAATACACGCGAGACGGGTCGCAGTCCGCCAGGCAGGCGGCGCTGTCCGGCCCGGTCCGGCGCGGTGCGGTGCGGCCCGCGGCCCGCCTGAATGTGATCGTTCCATATCATTTGTCGTCTCCTTGTGCCTCTTTTCTGCTCCAGTGAGTTGCACGTGAATCCGTTCCGCGCGATGTATCCACTCGCTCAAGATGTATGTTGTTCGTTGTACCTACGCGCTACGTGGAAACACGTAGATGCGTATTATTATGTTAGTACGCCAATTTCCATAGGAATGTAATAAAGATATGTGCGTAATACCGTTCATATACACATACGTAGCGTTGCTTACGTTAGACGTGAGGGGGTGAGGGGGGGGGGGGGGCTGGTGAGGGAGGCGGGAGGGTGATGGGCGCGGGCTCGGTGTAAAGAAACGTATCTGTTTCATGTGCAGGCTCAGGTTGTACGAACGCGAACGACGGGCGTTTCGTTAGCACTGAATACGATCAGGCTTCCACTTTGATGTAGGTAGGTTTCTTACAGTTTTGGCAGGAAAAGAGGGAAATATATCAAAGAAACTTTTAATAATAACTTTGAGTTGAACGTGTACCTACACGTATGGTGTACCTATATACTTATAGAACACGTCGGGGCCGTTGCCAAGCGGAAACCTTTCGATTATCGGGAACTCAAAACAATCAGTAACATGGTAGTTTTTAAACTATCATGTCATGATAGTTTAAAAACTTAAACGTTTCGATAGTTATTCATTTGAACAGTTTAAGTAGATTTCAAGTGTTAAAAAGCGTTATAGCTTACTCGAACCGGAGCATTTTTGTTCTAGAATTCCAAAGTAAAGTGAGGTAGTACAAGCAGCACGTCGACAGCTCGCTGGTAGCTGTTCTGTGAACAAAGTGGCTGTGAGCCGCCCGGCGCTGCGCGCTTGGCGTTCGGAGCGTGCGGGTGAATATTACGATGTACGATTTAGCATCACAATAAAGTTCCGGCGGGCGGGTGCTGTTCGTGTAAGAGTCGTTCATTGAAACTTCAATATCGGCGCGGCTCGGTGTGGCGGTGCGGTGCGGGCAGGCGCGGGCAGGCGCGGGAGGGGAGGGAGCACGATTCACTCCACGTCGACAAGAAAAGATTGATGACGATTAATCTTTCCCCAGATTTTAATCAATTCCGGCGAGTCCTCGACTCGCTGCAGCTGATTTAGCTTATTTCTGGTTGCTTTCGCTCATCGCTCGTCGCGCGTGGGCCATGATCGTAAGCTCTGGAGTGACGTTATTATTATATCGACAGAGTATTGTTTTGCGAGGGGTAGCAGCATCCTCATTTGAATTTACTTGTCGCGAAGAGACTCACGCTGCGCAATGAGATACTTATGTTGATGGATTGCGTTCTGCGGTGGCCGACGGCTGCGGTTAGCGTTGCGACTGTTGCGTGCGGCCGGAGTTACCTTATCGCCGGCCGTCGCGCATCGGCACGTTACTGTTGCGCACTCACGCTCTCAACACAAATCTAGGCATTATTTAATGATATTATAGTGCATATCATGTCTCTCCTCTACACCATGTAGGTATGATGAATAAATTAAAAAGCTCCATCGTCACGGAATCACAACTCGGTGTGCCGCCGCGCCGGTTCGTTGTACTGAGCTCGGCACACAAACGTGTGTGTAGTAACTAATACAACACAACTTCGAGTAAATTAACTGATATGTATAAACTACGGAATACACAGAAATGTATTTCCATCGAGTCATTAAACTATCATAGTCGATGTGATGTCTGCTCAATACATTCAGGATGTTGTCATATTAAGCTCACCCTGATACTTTAAATATTTTCTGCTTTATTTATTTAAATGAGAATTTTAACTTTACCTACATGAATTTTTGATTAGTAAAGTCACGAGTTGAAACTAGCTGAGCCCGCGGCTTCGCTCACGTTACTAGGATATATTCAATCGGATTCATACGTTAATTGGAAGTCACTATATATTTAACTTTCCACCAAATCGGTATTTTGTTTATTTAAACTAAAACCTTTTAAGTACATCTTTGGTTAAAGTAATACTCCTGCAGGGCTATTGGCTATCTTTTTGATCGGCGGCGGTGGCTATCAAGCCTCAATTGTACACCGACCTTTGATGGCAACTGAAAATGTCACAACATTGGTATGGCGTCTCCCATTGAGTGGATATCACGTTACGGTGACTAACAGACCGGGTACGGTGCTCTTCGTCCCAGTACTTGACGCCTCAATTCTTTCTCGACTATTATGCGGCTAAGTTGATTAACGCCCTTTGAGCGATACAATCCTTGATTTTAGGGAACATTTTATATTTAGCGGTTTATATGACCCGTGAAATGGTTTTTGTAAATTATTTTGCGTTGTCAGTTTTAAAACCACTTAATATATGTGTGACTTGTAATATTATGTAATTAGTTAACGTTTTATAAGATCAATTTCTAAGAGTTTAACTCCATCTTAATTACGCAAAAATAGGGTTAAAAGTTATTTATAATTAATACCTAGATTTCATATTTTAATGGTGTTGAATATCCACTTTGATGCCTGCACTAAGAAGAGGACTAACATACTATAATGTAGGCACCTACCGTGGGCCAAAAAGTAAACTAATTCGTATATTTATATATAATAAACTAAATAAAAAAAAAGGATTGTACAGCATTATTATTAATTGTCTTTTTTCAACATGTTTCTTCAAACAAATATACTTACATTATGTACAAAAGTGAAGTTAGAGTAAAAGTATTCTGAGCTATCTATAAATCTTAAATCAAGCCTTTTGATTTGTAACCGTACAATGATCTTTTGGCGCGTGGTTAAAATCAGAACTAACGATACCATTTCAAAACTTCAGATTTTATTCACATAAAATAAACAATAAAAAAACTAATATTAATACAAGAAAATAAACATTTTAGAACATCACAAGTTATATAAACACACAATAGAATCTTAGAAATTATCTCTAGCATTCCATAATCGTTTAGGCGGCGGCGCGCGGCATCTCTAATTTCGCAGACGACTTCGTTTTCGCTCTTCTTCAGCAAATCCCAGCATTATTATACGTGCCATACTTCACCACGAACACAAAAAACAATAAAACAACAAAAGACGTGATACTGGCTTCGGTGTTCATCACTAAACTTGAAAAACACTACCTATGAGTAGTGTCTTTCACGAAAGCCACTTCAAACTAAGTGGTCATCAATTTGATGTCCACTATGCTTACACAATCAGACGACACGGTTGGCGCAGTGGCTGAGTGATTGGCTGCTGCGCTGCATGTCGCGGGTTCGACCCCGCACGGAACAAATATTTGTATGATCTACAGATAGTTGTTCCGGGACTGGCTGTTTGTGTATGTGAGTTTAAATGTTTGTTGTGAACGCAGCCACGATACAGGAGAAATTCCTAGAGTAGGGCAACGTTTAAAAAAAAATCGTAATAATAGTATCAATACAAAAGCGTCTGTCAAAATGAGTTACGGTGACCATCAGCGACGATGGGCACCAATGACGTCATACTTGATGATCACTGGTCATAGTCAATACGAAACTAACCATTTGGCAGTTAATCGATGAACACTCAGCACTGTGCACTGTCAACAGAAATACGCCATAGCAATGCTAAGTGAAATATAAAACACCTTTGTTTACAATTTTTTTTACTTTCCTGGGAACTGGAAGGCGTTTACAGAATAGGATATGCAAAAAGACGGTACGGGGGTAAGAAAGGGGGGGTTTCTTCTCCTAAAATCGTTTGTCCGAAAATCATTACCCATACGTTTGCTATAAACTTCAGTAACCTAAACGTTCAAAAAATCGTTTTTTTTTTTTACATAATTATCTTTACTTCTAAAACTGTTCTGTCATAATATCGAGTACCATAATAATAAAACATAACAAAAAACCGAAAATTTTCATCGGCGTATTTTCAGTTTGACATCATTTTCGTTATCGGCGACCACGAAAAGCACGAAAATTGCACCCATGACAACAAAACCGAAAATTTTCGTCGGCACCATCTTGGATTTTCATTTTGACCTAATTTTAGTTAACAGCGACCCCAAAAACCACGAAAATGACACCCATGACACCAATGACAACAAAACCGAAAAAAAAAGTAAACCATAAAATGCAGTGGAAGTACCTATAATAAAAAAAATAAAGTGATTTTATCTTAAAAAAATGTAAATAAGTCAACAAAAAAAAAAAAAAACTAGTTTGTACCTAATACGATATCGACCATTACTCATTTTATCTCGTTCTCCCCTACATACTTTCTTTTTCTGCCCAAGTCGAACTCGATAATCTTCGGTTTACCGGGCTCCCTACAAAACGGTACTGCGAGCCGCGCAGTCTCGTGTGCGCGTCCATACGATTTTTTAGGCAGGTGGCAGGCAGGTGGTAGGCAGGTGGTAGGCAGGTGGTAGGCAGGTGATAGGTAGGTGGTGGTGGTGGTGGTGGTAGAAAAAATACAAGGAGTACGTAGAAAAACGAATTGCAACGCTTGCCGGGTACAGCTAGTTTATAATGAAATTGTTCGTCCTAAAACATTTGCTAAAAATTAGGTTTTAGTGACAGAAACGAATCGCTGTAAATCCGACTTAACGCAGTTTTGTCTACCTTACACTCTAGGGAGAGTGTTATTTAGAATCGCGTAGGCGCGGAGGGAGGAGGCGGCCCGCGAGCTGTGGAGCAGGTGGTTGTAACGCTCGCCGCCGCAGCTGAGGCTGGCCTATGAAGCCGGCCAGCAAGACGAAGCTGCGGTGGTGAGCGTTAAACTATTTGAGACGATAAGCTCGCGTGGGACCGCCGGAGCCCCGCAGCGCCGGAGTCGTGACAGAAACCATGCCTGCTGCATGTTGCATGCCCG
The DNA here is from genome assembly GCA_910589295.1 of Noctua janthe. Taxonomy (NCBI): domain Eukaryota; kingdom Metazoa; phylum Arthropoda; class Insecta; order Lepidoptera; family Noctuidae; genus Noctua; species Noctua janthe. Next base: position 18,444,687 of record OU342562.1, read on the forward strand.
CTTGCATGCTGCATGCTTGCTTGCATGCTGCATGCTTGGTGCATGCATGGTGTATGGTGTATTTATCCTTATTACCCTATATATTAAAACTTATATAAATCGAAAGCTGGTATCAATACAAACAAGTTTTGTATCAGACAAAATCTTCTAAAGCGTCACGTTTCCGAGATTTAAGCTATCAAAGTTGTGCTGTTAGCGACCACGACGACAATGAATAGACTTAAGACTCAAAGTAAAAGAACGAATCGTGTATTTTTAATAGTGTTTTTTTTGTTGTGTTTAATCAAGTCTTTCCATATGAATTCTTTATATTTAATTTAATATTTTGATTTCTAAATTAACTGTTTTAGTTAACAAAAGTTAAGGTAGTTTTCAGTTTATGTCTGCGAGCCGCGTTATTTTGTTATTTTTTTATTTGGAAAGCTCCACGCTGTGTACTGTGTGTCGGGAGTGAGAGTGAGTTTTTTCAGTTGGTTTTTTTAGTATTTTCAACTACTTTTCCAGCTTTGTAGTATAATAACGTGAAAGAATTCGCAGACTATTTAACTTTTTTTAATATACGGGGCGTCCCACGGCTAAGCTACACGAAAGGAAAGTACCTTAAATTTTGTTTATGGGAAACTAAATTTTAAATAAAATGTTAATTTTTGTAGTCTTCATTTATTTTAGTAGAGGGCATGTTATTAAGGAAAAAAAATGCTTATGATTAAAACCTTCGACCGTGGGGCTGGCTTGTATTTATGCTTTTGCGGTTGCACAACGACATGCTTTGCTTTCGCTTTGCTTGGTAGTAAAGATGCAGGCCTACCTTACTGCTTCCCTAAGAAGTGGTAAGGTGGCGTGGTCTTGAGGGTGAGCGCTACAGTCGTGTAGATCCTCAAGGCAAGTTTGGTGGCTCACCTTCACGTGGTTGCCGCCCTGTTATTGGTCTAATTCCATAAGAAATAGACGCAACAAAAACCACCAGGCGCTTTCCAACCTAACCATGACCCTCTGTGACCGGGTGGTTGTGGGCTCGGCCGTCACTAAACCCAGCTGGCGTCGAGTAGGTAATCTGGTCACCTGTGCTAGGACCTGCATAGTTGAGCGCCGTAAGCAGGGATGAAGGAGTCCTGGAGGGTTGAGCCGAGCGGCGCTGGTGGTAATGCGCCCGTGAGGCAACACGCCCTCTTTGGTCTGGATTTCAAGCAAAACGGTGGCCCTACCCAATAGCCAGGGGTAGGGAAATGGCCATAGTGTCCCGTTAGAGGGCCACGGCGAGGGGCGGGTGGTCTGACGGTGTAAGTGAGGGTTGATCAGTTCAGAAGGGACGGGCGTTCAGTCCCCTATGCCAACCCGATCAAGCACCCGATGTCGCACTGTAAGCCAGCCACACGTCCCTATATCTCGATGGTACTCCTAACGTTCGAGCTAGTTTGTAGCAAGACGTTCCCAGGTGCGGGCTCCATGGAGGGTGGGAAGACGGAGAGACGAATTTAAAAAAAAAACACTGTGATGGACAACTCAAGCCCATTCGACACCACACACACACGCACACCAAGCACGCACACAACAACCACACATATACCTACACCCCCCACACACACACGCCACACACATACTCACTGGCACACTACACACACACACACCGGAGTGGAGGCGAAAGCCAAGGATGCTCCTAAGGGGGGTGCTTGCAGCACCTCTCTAGCCCCCGGATGCTCTGCTGCCATCACAGCGAGCTCCAGTGCGGGTTCCGGTCCGGCAGTGGCGAAAACCGCTGCTAAGACCAAAACCAAGTCCCGTAATAAACGGAGGACACCGGCGCTGCTTGGGACCAGTACCGCTCCTCCTTCTTTTTCAGGCGCAGAGCCCCCCACGACGGTTAACTCCGGTGGCCGGGCTCCCCTTATACATCCTCCTCCGCCTAAAGCCGCTCCCCCCCAGCTGGCCGTTACTGGTCAGTCGGTGGAGTTATGCACCACAGGCGACGCGTTCGCGCTAGCCTGGCAGGTGCAAAGGAGTAGGCACAAGGGCAGGAAGGAGGAACACACTCCGGCAACACCTAGCCACCGCGCTGACTCGTCAGCGCCAGCTGCTCCGGCTTCTTCAGCGTCTAAGACGAAGAGGAAGAACAGGCCGTCCAAGAAGCAGCGGCTTCAGACACTGTGGAAGCGTAAGTCTCCACAAAATATACAGGCTAATGCCGCGGGCCGGGTAACACCGACCAGCGGTAATGTCAACTTCTCCGCAGGCAAGCGGTTGCAGGCAGAGGCCGGCACCAGCCGACCAGGGCCAAGTCAACCAGCAGCCAGCGGCGAGAAGGGACGAGGCCGGCAAAAAACACAGCGACCCGTTCGGAGAGATCAGGCCGCGGCCAAGCGGGCTCTAAACGAGACCACTACACCTCGTGGAGAGCGTAAGCGGCCGCGTCTTGATAAATCCAAGCGGGACGCCAACCGAAGCTACGCCCAAGCTGCAAGCTCCGAACTCGACGTCGCAGTCACCTGCGGCCGCACGGGGCTAATCAGCAGAGAGGCGTCGAACCAGGTTCTCGCGGCGATCCAGAGGAGGATAGTCGCCGAGGCCTCTTCACCCATACAGGGCTCACCTGCACCGACCTTCAGAGCGAAGCCGGTGTTCAGCGGCGGGGCCCTCAAACTGTGGTGCGGCAGCGACCACACTTTGTCATGGCTGGGGACTCTGGTCTCCGAGCTGGCTCCTATCATTGGCACCTCGCTAGTGATCAGGAGGCAGACGGAGATCCAGCGTCGGATAAGGTGTGGTGTGCTCATCCCCGACGAGCAGGGAATCTTCGCAGAGCCGTCCAACATTGGGCGTGCTCTGTGTTACCAGAATCCCTGGATAGACGTCAGGGGATGGTTAATGCTGGGCGCCAGTAAACGGACCGACGCATGGTACGTGGTGGTCGGGGTCCCTGAGGACCAAATTCCGACCCTGATGCAAGCCGGGCGCCGTCTCTCTTTTGGTGTAGGGACGGTGTACGTTAAGTTCCAGGGTCCGAACGGCAGATTTGTCGACGTCCCTCAGGGTTATCCGGCCGCTGTAACCAGCGCCGTGACACAGGAGGTGGAGGCAACTCCCCCCAATACAAACACCGCGGCGGCACCCGCGGTTGTGCCTGCAGCTGCAGCGCCGGCCGCCCTTGCCATCGCCAGCGTGGGCGCCGACCCCTCGGGTGGGGAGCCCGATGACAGTAGCCTGTCCTCGGCCTCTGACCTTGAGGAGGGCGGCTTCGACGCTGGCGACCTATTTGCCGGGCTGCGGCTTGAAGGCGACGAAGAAGGAACGTCCTGCGATGGCGTCCCCTTCGTTGACCTGTTGTAAGGTCCTGCAGGCCAACCTCCACCACAGCCAAACCGCGACGGCTCAGCTGCGGAAGTGGTTGGAGGTTCAACATACAGCCATTGCCTTGATCCAAGAGCCGTGGATTAGGCATGGCCGAATACAAGGTCTCTCCAATCTTGGGGGTAAGCTCCTAGTTAGTACAGATCACGATAAGCCAAGATCGTGCATCTATATCACACGCAACATAAAAACACAGCCACTAACAGATTTCTGTTGCAGGGATATCTCTGCAGCTAGGCTACTGATACAGCGAGGGGACACAGAAGCAGCTGTAGTCTTCGTCTCCGCTTACATGCCCGAGGCAGAGGAGCCGCCCCCGCATGACCTCGCCCGCCTCGTGACCTACTGCGAGAGCACAGGGCTGGAGGTTGTCATAGGCGCCGACGCAAACGCTCATCATCCTCTGTGGGGCATGGACACGCAAAACGCAAGGGGTAAGGCTCTAGTTGACTACTTGTTCACAACTAACTTAACCCTACTTAATACAGGTTCCGAACCAACCTTCGTAAACAGACGTAGCCAAACAATCATCGACCTCACTCTGGCAACGGAGGGCGCAGCGGCCACCATCACCGGCTGGCAGGTCTCTAAGGAGGCCTCCTGCTCGGACCACAGGTGGATCCGCTTCGACATACAGGTCGGTGTGACTCCAATACTGCCACGGCGCAACCCGCGCAACACTGACCGTGCTGCCTATACACGCATCCTCGAAAACAAGCTTGCGTCAACAAACTACTGGATGACCTACGAGGACACGCCGCAGATCGACGAGCGTGTAAGTCATCTCACTAAATCAATGCTAGACAGCTACCATTCATCCTGCCCGGAATCCACTCCGCCCACAACACCAGGTAAGCAACCATGGTGGGGAGCGGATCTGGAACGTAAGCGCGGGAAGGTTAGGGCAGCCCTAAACAGAGCCATGAATACCTGTGCTGATAAGGATTGGGATGCGTACTACGCGGCCAAATCTAGCTACAAAAAATGCATCAGATTCAGGAGCTCAACCGGATGGCGGAAATACTGCGGCAACATCGAATCCTGCCAGCAAGCAAACAGGGTAAGGAAAATACTGGCACAGCAGAGCCCGTCTGGGCCCACAGTTCTCCGGAAACCCGACAACACACTTACCACCTCACCAGAAGAGGCGATGCGCGTCCTTATCGAAACTCACTTCCCAGGTTGCGCTTTCGCTCAGACCATTGACTGGACAGAGGTAACCCAAACGCCCACAGAAAACGACTGGCGCTACGCACATAAAGTGATATCACTGGAGAAACTCCAGTGGGCGATCAGGTGCTTCCATCCCTTCAAGGCGGCTGGTCCGGACGGAGTCTTTCCCGCCTTACTGCATTGGGGAGGATTCTCTGTCGCCAGTAGACTGGTACCCATAATGAGAGCGTGCCTGGCCTTCAGATACGTTCCAAAGGGATGGAGGGAAGTGAAGGTTATATTCATTCCTAAGCCAGGTAAGAGTGACTATACCAACGCCAAATCCCACCGACCGATCAGCCTGACCTCCTTCCTCCTTAAAACCATGGAGAGAATTTGCGAGAGAGAGCTGAGGGATGGCGTGTTAAAAACTATCCCATTACATGCTAATCAGCATGCATACAGCTCGGGTAAGTCCACTGAATCCGCTCTCCATCTAGTGGTCGGCCGGATAGAAGAAGCGATACATCAGAAGGGCACCTGTCTGGGTACTTTCATAGACATCGAAGGAGCCTTCGATAAAACAAACTTCTCCAGCATTAACACCGCCCTCTCTCGACACGGAGTAGAACAGGTACTGACTGACTGGATCACTAACATGTTAAGTAAACGAGTGGTTCGTCTTGCAGAGGAACAGCAGATGGCCATGATAGCCAGAGGCTGTCCCCAAGGAGGCGTACTATCCCCCCTCCTCTGGAATCTGGTGATTAATGATCTTATCACTAAACTCAACGCGAACCATTTCTACACAATAGGGTACGCTGACGACCTCGCCATCCTCATCTCGGGGAAAGTGACGGGCACAATCTGCAATCTCACTCAACAGGCGCTACGCATCGTTGAACGGTGGTGCAGAGATTTCGACCTATCAGTAAACCCCACGAAAACGGTACTAGTCATGTTTACCCTAAAACGAACACTAGGCCTCTATCGCCTACCCAAACTTTTCGATACAGAACTCCAGTTAGCCGACGAGGTCAAGTACCTGGGAGTCATCCTGGATAGTAAGTTAAACTGGAGTAGTCATCTAGACAACAAACTAAACAGGGCCTGCATCACCTTTTGGCAATGCAGAAAGATGATAGGTAAGAAGTGGGGCCTATCCCCTAAAATTATACTTTGGTTATATTGCGCGGTGATCCGACCCATGATCACCTACGGGGCAGTAGTCTGGTGGCCCCGCACCAGACTAGCCACGGCCTCCATTAAACTGCAACGCATGCAAAGGCTTGCCTGCATGGCGATTACAGGTTGCATGAGGACTACTCCGACCGCAGCTCTCGAAGCCATGTTGGGCCTCCCACCGCTCCATCTGTTTATACAGCAGGAGGCGACGATGACGGCAGTACGCCTTAATACACATCAACTTTGGGGTAAGAAAGAAACACAGCACACTGCCGTACTGGAGGGATTCTATATTGAGTTCCCCCTGGCAAAAGCAACAAACGATCGGATACCCAAACAGTTCGTATTCGACAAAAAATACAAAATCCAACTCCATGAGGACCACCGCTGCGAGGGATTGAGCCCTGCGGAACTACGGATCTTCACAGATGGATCTAAAACAGGTACTGGCACTGGAGCTGGAGTCTTCTCGGAAGATCTCAACATCCATATTGCCACACCACTGGGGGTCCACAACACGGTTTTTCAGGCAGAATGCATGGGCATTTCCCTGGCGGCATCAGCCATCTTAGCCAGGGGGGTTGTGGACCACTCTATTCGTATACTCTCAGACAGCATGGCTGTTCTGTTAGCACTAAACAACCATATAGTTAACTCTGGGTTAATACACGAGTGTCACCAACGCCTGAACCAGGTTGGTAATCACAATAATATAACCATCCAATGGATCAAAGGACACAGCGATTCCCGAGGCAATGATGCAGCGGACGAACTCGCTAGAAGGGGATCGAGCATGGCAGCAGTGGGTCCCGAACCCATTGTGCCACTCCCCTTCGGGTACCTACGCACACTGGTAAGGAAACGAACCAGCGAACAACACCACAAGCTGTGGCTGGACCATGGCGAGTGCAGGCAGGCCAAGGAAGCACTTCCTACTATCGATGGCCGCCTCACCAAACGAGTGCTTAGGCTGTCCAAACTACAGCTGCGCACACTCACAGCCGCCATCACTGGACACGGCTCTTTTAATAAACACCTCTTTGTCATAGGAGTCACAGACAGCCCCCTGTGCCGAGCCTGCATGGAGGAAGACGAAACAGCAGCCCACGTGCTTCAACATTGCCCAGTGGTTGCAACATACAGGGCAAAGTACTTCGGTACCCCAGGTACTCTCCGCGAGATTGTCAGCAACACCAAGGCGCTGCTGGCCTTTCTCGGGGAGTTAGGGTGGATCGAATAGATTTCCCACCCGCACGCAAAATACGCGCTTTGACGTGGAGTTGCGGACACCAGCCCGTTATACAATACAATACAATAACCTTCGACCGTTAACATAACATACATGCATTTTTTTTTACATTATTGGCAGGTTGAATTCCCGGTTTAGGCAGGCGATAATTTAAAAATCTTTGAAAGCAGTTCTAATTATTTTTAAAATCAAAATGAAGTCTTCTTTCAGTACAACTTCATATACAACATTATTTTTAGTATATGCGAAACCTAAATATAGTTTGTTTATAATAAGTAACTGAATCGATTCTAATAACTTTTAAATCATGTTATATTCTGTCCCAAAAATATTTAAAAAAGGTTACAAGTTGGACACCGAGCGACACTAAGTACCTATCGAAATCATTTATGTACCTACTGCCAAATTATTATTATCATCAATGAGGTCAAGACGACGCTGGAGGCGCGTGCGCGGCGGTGCCGCGTGTTTACCATGTTTTTGTGCGGATAACCAGGTAACAGAAAAAGCTTATAACTTTGTGATTTTTCATGATACAGTTTTGAAATTTTGTACATAGATTTTTTACATAAAAATACTAGACACGTGTTTCAGGTTTCGCATAAACTAAAACTTATGTTGTGTACAATATTTGAGGTACTTTCCTTCCGTGTGGCAGAGCCGTGGGACGCCCAGAATATGATTTTCTAACTTTTTTATACGAATTTGGTACTTCGAATTACTTTTAATCTTATAAGTTGTGTATTTTTGTAATAACCCTTTAAAACCCTTCATTTTGATACCCCACTCGATGGAATTGGCAGAAAAAAGAAATACTCATTTCTTCCTAATATGAGATCTGTGACAGTGATTGCGGGTTCAATTCTATCACAGCTGTTATTGCTCCGATTACTGGTAGTAGATCGCGGGTTGATTGACGTGATACGTAAAATAACTGAAAAAGAATCGTAGTCAGAAGCCTGAAAATGTGACGAGCAGTCTTATCAAGGAGTATTGTGATGCCCAGTAGCTGGGTTGTGGAGGCCGATGTAACAGGCAGTCTCTCCATGCAAACTACTGGTATTCAGCTGCTTCTGATGAAGTAGGTACTGCTCCCCCACACGGCCGCCGCGCCTGCCGCGTGCGCCGGGAGATAACCAAATACTTGTATTCCTGTTTGTGCCACTGCAGTTTGCGGTTGCAGTTCACGTGAAAACTTTTATCAAGATCGTGTCACATAGACAAAGGCACGTAAATACATTGATGTCCGCGCGAGAGCTTAGTTATAGTCGGTCGTCACCAACGCCACGCTCGCGGCTGACATCGGCCAGTCATGGCGCACTATTTACACAAACAAACTGTAGAAACTGTTTTTGGGATATAATTTTAAGTCGTAAGCTTAATGCAATAGAAGCACACAATTAAGTTCATACAAGTGCGCTGGGCCCGGTCAGCGGGAACAGACGGAACATGCCCGCCGCGCGCTGCACAACAGTTATTTAATTAAAAGCAGTATCTAATATTAAAACAATAAATCAGCAGATATTTTCTCAGCAACTGATATAATATCTCAACAGATACAATGTCTTAAGTCGTAGTATGAGCTTTCGGTTTGGCTGTATCTCGACACACCACAAGCGGCCGAGTACCGCGACATGAGCCGTGTTAATGTGGAAAGACGATCTCTGCGGCTGACTGCTCCTACATGCTTAACCTTACTATCTTACTTTCTTATCTTACCTACTTCTTACTAATCTTACTAACATTATAAATGTGACAGTAAGTTTGTGTGTTATCATTTAACGCCTAAACCAATTAAACGTTCATTCTGAAATTTTGCGTATACTTTGTCAGGTAAACAGAAACGTTCTTTTGATAATAGATGGCGCCACGTGTCTTTCGAATCATGATTGAACTATATTATTACAAGCAGAGTACAACCAGAATTGATTGTCAAATTCTAAATTAACGCGTTCGAAGCTGCGGGCAAAAGTTAGTCAACATAAAACAAACACGACAACGTATATTTAAACTAAATGATTTGCTTAGTACACACTAACTTACCGTGTACCTTCCCTTTTTTACCAGCAAACTGAAAATAATATTTGTACAATTTTGTATATCATACTTCTAGAGCCAACGGCGTAGGCTGCGCCTCGTCTGTCAGTGAACGAATGAATAAAAAATATGTATACGTCGGGGATTAATAAGTAACTCCAACTTATGTTACGGTAAGTGTGATTAATTGAAAATTATTAATAATTATCCATCATTATTAATAATTACCGAAAGTAGAGGTAAAAGTAAGAAATTAATGACATTTATCGGTGAATATTAATAATGTAACCTTAGTACCGATAAATGTAATAAAAAAACGCTGTAAATGCAGAACAATGCGCGTTTTCTGCAATTCTAAGTGCTACAAAAGTCTTTTTTTCAAAATTAAATAATAGTTATTGTTATTAGGATTTGGGCAGTTTTATATGAGCGAAAATAAATTAAAATTTTCAGAAATACTGAATATGGGTTACTGAAATACTAAGTGGGCGACAAACCGTGGGCGAGTACAAATGTTTAAAACGGCAACTTGAAAATACAAATTTGAGTTACTAGTTGTTCAATACGATCAGTGTGATAATTCAATTAATAAATAATTAAATGACACAGAAAAAAACTAAAACAAGCTTATTAACCACTAGGTTGTAGATAAGGCGTAGTCGACGTAGCCCCGCTGCGGGGCTCCTATTTCTGTTTGCAGGGTTATTAACACGAAGGGGATTCGAACCTAACCTGTCCGAGTCGGGGTGCCACAAGTCCCAAGCTCGCTACGCTCGCCCTTGCGGCACCCCGACTTGGGACTTGTGGCACCCCGACTCACATGCAAAATAGTTTATTCATAAAAACCAAGAGGTTTTTATGAATAAACTATTTTGCATGTAAGTTTCTTTTACTTATGTTATTTGTTAGCACAATAACTGTGGTATTATAAATAAATACTACAGGACAAATAACTTTGAGTCATATTTTATTACTTTTACCAACGAGCGTAGTGAATTATTAATAACAACTACTAAAAGTGATGAATTTCAATTTTATATTCACATTTACCAAATTATGAGGTAATTATTAATAATGATGAATAATTATTAATAATTTTCAAATTATCTATTACTTACCGTTACATATACATTATTATTAATATCGCTTGACAGTTGTACGTCCAGCTACGAGCACGCACTCTACAAACTGCGTAGATCGTAGCCCTGCGTAGCAAATATTCGTAGCAGCTACGGAGGTTGCTACGCCGAGAGTCGTCGTAGACAACGCGCAACGGGACAACGCCAATGTTATAGAAAACATGCAAAACTGTTCGATATTTGAGTGCGAATCCTTGTAACAGACGCTACGATTCTTATGAGATCATGCCAACCGTATTACAGATTCAGCGTATGTTCGAGTAATATCGGCAGATATTGCGTGTTCCTTAACAACCTATGTATGCAGGAAATCATATTGGCGGCACCTTACACAAATGATAGAAATGGAAAAATATTCTTGTAACAACCGAGTTTGGGTGCAATTTAGCCCAAATTGGAGTGTTTTTTGTTGGATAATCGGAAAGGTCACGCGACGCTTCCTATATTTTATTCATGGCCGTCGTTAAGAGTCATTACTTTATGTCTCTGAAGCCATTTTGTTCTCTCCATTATCGACATAATTACGTAATTTATGAAAGGTTTTAGTGGAGGGCGGGGTGAGGTCGGGCTCGAGCGCGCGGAAGGAGGAGGAGGTCAGGGGTCGCGCTCCCGTGGAAGGGTTGCGAACTTGTGCGATGTCGTAAAAATAGCTTGATGTAGATAGAGCGCGGCGTGTGCGGCGTGTTACAGTTACCGGCGCGGTCAAATCAAATCAAAGCAAAGTATTTATTTCAAGTAGGCCAGTTACAAGCACTTTTGAATTGTAGAAACAAATACAACAATGAAATATAGCTACGGTCCCAGTCATAAAAACTGTGATAGTACTGTAGTCCCCGTTCCTTAACGTAGATCTCTATGGAGAAGAACGGGCAAGAATCTCAATGGACACTCTTTTAAATCAGAATACTTTTACAAAACCTTGGTTACATTATTCATGTTGAGATGGTACATTATGTGAGAACGATGTAGCAAGATGTGTACGTTAAAAGTGCTCATATTAAAAATAATTCAAAAATAAAATAATTAATTCAAATAAGCCGTGGCAACCGAGAGATGACCAGTCACAACTGACAGCGCCCGCTCACGAACATGACGCATGTATCAGCACCATTCAACTCAACCATTTTGAAGGGAACTAAATGTAACTACTAATAAATCCGACACACGTGCCACCAGCAGCGAGACATTAGAGTGAGCATGATATACTCCTAACCGCCAGGTCATATTCAAGTCAAGAAAAGACGAAGGTTTCCAGCTAATGACAGCTTTCTAGTACATAGTACTCACACAACATACTGGCTATGCGGTTATATAATACTAAAGAGATTGAATTTATACAATGCAAAGATAGTTGTACAATCTTCAGCAGCTCCAACGTACTATTTAATGCAATCTATATTATATATGGCTCTGATGGCTCTTTTTTGCAGAATAAATATAGACTCAATGTCTGCAGCCCGTCCCCATAGCAAAATGCCTTAAGACATTATACCAGTCTAGCGGTATCTACATCAGTATATTGACGGATTTCTCTAATAGCATATGCTGCTGAACTTAGCCGCCCCGCACGAGATGTTAAATGAGAACCCCATTGAAGCCTTGAATAAAGTGTAATTTCCAGGAAAACTAGTTTATCTACAAATTCCAGCTTCTCTTTATTCAATACTACATCACAATCGCTACTTTTAACATTCGGTAACGCAAATCTTATGCATTTCCTTTTTTTTTTTAAATTTAATACTAAATTGTTTGCTGTGAAGCAGTTATGGACCTGAAGTAGGGCATTATTCACGTCATCTAGATTTTGGGCCCGTCTATTTATCTTAAAAATTAGGGAAGTGTAATCAGCGAATAACACCATATTTTAAGGTTGGTTTTTCAATAAATATTGTAGATCATTTATATATACTAAAAAGAGGAAAGGACCCAATATTGAGCCTTGCGGGACCTCCATTTTTACTTTTAAACCCTGTGAATTAAAACCATTTATTTGAACTTGTTGTCTATCATTCAAATAAGATTTTATCAAACTAAGTGCAAGTTTACCTAGTCCGTCCGTAATGCTCCTGTTTCAAAAGTAATGTGTCGTGATTTACGGAATCAAATACTTTGGAGAGGTCACAAAATATTCCTATGGCGTAATGTGCTTTAATAAGGTTACACCGGCGTCAGTTGTACAACATCCCTTGGTGAAACCATACTGTTGATCGTGTAAGATTCTGTTGGTGTTAAAATGATTGAGCATTTGATTCAGCATTACCTTTTGAAACACCTTGCTAAAAACTGGCAACACGGATACTGGTCTATAATTATTAATATCTTTACTATCTCCGGATTTGAACAGAGGTATGACTTTACTGTATTTCATTAAATCAGGGAAAACTCCTTGGTTAAATTAAAAATTAAAGCTAAGTATGGTGTTATAGTGTCAACTTTGGATGTACAAACTTTGATAGACATTCCCCAAAGATCTTCGGTCAGTTTGATTTTTATTTGCAGGAAAGCTTTAATAACTATCATAGGGTTTATTTGTTTAAATTTAAATTCTGCAAGGCAGCCAGACACATTCGCCTTTAATAAACCAATTGAGACTTCAGGACAGAAATTAAGAGCCTCCGTAGTTTTTTAACGGTATATCGGTAAAGAAATTTACAAATTCATGAGCTTTTTCCTGATTAGAGCTTTTAGGACCACACGCTGTATCTATTGTATAGCTAGTGTTTCGTATTTTCTTCCTGTTAGTCTCGTTATTTATGACTTTCCAAACTGTCTTAATTTTGTTTTCTGCTGTTTTGATGTTGTTGCTAATGTGCAGGGCTTTGGCAACCTTGCATGTATTTCTAAATTTTTTTGAATACTTAGCAACATACTTGTTAAAAGCGGTGGGGGAGGAGGGGGCCAGCGGCAGGCACGCAAACCTAGTGCAGGCCGAGTATGGTAATCTGTTGCAAGTCTGCTGCATGTTTCTTTTGGCGCTTCTATTGAATTGAGAGCTTCTTTTGTCGTACGTTCAGTCAGTTAGTGACGTCACTGAGGCACGCCGCCGCGTGGTGCTGCGCGCGCGCACACGAACGCTGCTTTCAGCCACGCTGTGTGCCCCAGCCCCTCCCTCCCTCGCGGGCTGGTTGCCCCGCAATATCTTGTTCCGTCAAATATTCAATAAATGTGGAATTATCTCGCGCTAGAAAGACGACGCCCGTTTATTACGTATTTAGTTTATAGCTAAACTAGCTTAGGCCCAAGGATTCGCCCGCGTGGAGTTTGGGAATTGCTCACAAGATCTTATTTCTGGGATAATAAGTAATCTGTGTGCTATTCCAGACTATAATCTATCTCTGTGCCAAGTATCATGCAGCTCTGTTCTGCCGTTCTGGCGTGATTGAGTAGCAAACATCTATTCATCTAAATTTTGTCATTTTTAATAGTTTATGTTAGATATTTGCGTAATATTAGTTTTTACATAATTGTAATTGTAGAGTAAGTACAGAATATTAAGTTTCACAGAAAATTTAACCCCCCATTTCACCCGCTTAGGGGTGGAATTTCGTAAAACCCTTTCTCTCACAAAGAATACACCCTCCAATTTTCATGTCTCTAGGACCAGCGGTTTGGGCTGTGAGTTAGCCAGTCAGGACTTTGAATTTTATTTTGAGGGATAATTTTTGGAAAAACTGTGATACTTGTATCTCATAATTTTAACTGACATACTCTATGTATACAAATTTCAGGTCAATCGACCCCGAGAATAATTAGTTTCACAGAAAATTCAACACCTCTCCCACACTTTCACTCTCTTAGGGGTGGAATTTCGAAAAACCTTTCCTTAGTAGATACTCTTCGCAAAGAATACACCCTCCAAATTTCATGTGTCTCAAAATATCTCCATAACTTTTTGAGATATTGTCGTTCAAAGTCTGGTGTGGCCACCAAAATTGAAAAACGCCCACCAAAATCGAAAGTGCCCACCAAAATTAAAAATCAGTGGCACCAAAATTGGATTTCTCTATCAGAAACCTCAATCTCACTAATAAAGCTCAATGTGACTAATCTCACAAATTCTCGGGAAGTATCAATAACTTTTATCGGTTAATAAAACTCTCTTTTGTTAAAAAATAGGATAGAATTCGAGGTCTGGTCCTAAAGTCAGACTGACATGGTAGCGTTTTTGTACAAATATTTCAAAACACCCAAATACCGGTAGTCGATTTGGCACCGTTGGGAAGACTGCAGTACAACCCAAGTCTCAAACGAGTCGAAGGCTTTCTCGTAGTCCACAAACACTAAACAGAGAGACAGCTCTTCGGTCTTCTGTATAACCTGCAGCACCGTATGTATGTGGTCTACGGTGCTAAAGCCATTATGGAATCCGGATGGTTCGGGATGATTCTTAAAAACTGAGAAATGAGATGGGCCTATAATTCTTTAGCCGGGCTTTCGCCTTTTTTGAAGAAGAGTACTATCACACCCCTGTACCATGCCTGTGGGGTTTTCCCCTCGAGTATGACGGAATCAAACAGCTTCTAAACGGCCTTAAATACCGGTTTTCCACCCGCTTTTAAGAGTTCGGCCGTAAGTCCGTCATCACCCGGTACTTTGTTGTTTTTAAGCTGTTTCAGAGCCATCCTAATCTCGTACAGGCTGACGTCCTGGATGTCTTCGGTATAGTGTCGGGTCAGTCTAGCTCTTGGGTCGTTTTTTAGATTAACAACGGCTTTACTGGTTGAAGTGTACCATGCCCATAGAATCTCTCGATCTCCCACAGTCGGGCGGTCTTAAGTTTCGTGAGGTGGCTCTGCCCAATAGCCAGATCTCTTGCAAATACCCTGGAGCCACTCAATTGCATCTTTAATATGCTGGATTTAAAGATCCGTCTATTGTGCTGCCGGTATTACCAGGCCTCGTCTGAAGACTGCAGGATCATCTCACGCCGCTCCTGCATGACCTTGAGAGTATGATCAGAGAGTTTTTTGTTCTTATGTGCACGACGCGTCTTGAAGAACTTAGACCCGTATGGACAGTTTCCACGAACGTATCGTTGTATTCGTCCAATGAGCTTCTTATGCCCTCGAAACGAGTCTCAAGCTGTTCAGCTTGCAGCAGCTCTCGGGGTTTTGAATCTAGATCGGTGCTAGATGGAGCGTAGAATTCATCAGTCGAGACCTTTCAAGCTTGATATTGATGCTCAACGTGCCTCTTACTATGCGGTGATCCCTCAAAGTTTTCAACGAATTGATCATAAACACAAAATTGAACATATTATGCTTTTTGGTTGACATGATGAAGTCAATCTTATTTTTAGTTGCACCATCGGGGCTCTCGCAGGTCCACTACTCGTGCTCACGCTTTCTGAAGAAGGAGTTCGTCATATAGAGGCCCTCCTTCTCCGTAAAACTATCCAGTTGGTGACCCCGGTGGTTCCGACGTCCATTCCTAAATTGCCCAGTTTCGCGTTGAAGTCCCCCATGACAACGGTGAAGTGCTTTTAAGCAACCTCTCTTCGCTAGTTTATTTTGGCATTCTAAAAAGCAACAAAATAAAAATATACGAATAAGAAACTTGATCATTCGTATCACCCTTATAATAATAGGTCTTACTAACTGCCAAGTACATAACATGTATTTGTTTGCTAATCAAACTGTCTTGCAACGTAAAAACTAGCTATATAGGTACAAACAATACATATACATTACATACTTAAAACCTAGTGGCTCATTTTCATTGGTGGTTTTGGTGGCGTTTTCACGCCACCAAAACGACTAAAACTGAGCCACCAAAATTGGAACCAGGCATAAAAAAAATCTTTAAATATAAAGGTTTTAAGTTAAAATTAAATTAATGTCATTAATTTATGGGTCACCCAAATCATTAGCTATAGCATGTAGCTTACTATTTTAACACTTTAAAATCAACAGTAAATCGATCCACCAAAAATTGAACAATTCTTGTCCCCCGTTCCACCCAAGGCGAGTACTTACGTTTTTAGAGGGTAATTTATTTGTATTTATGTTTATTTAATTTTAAAGAAAGCTTATATTTGCTAATTACAAGCTTCCACATGTAGATATCTACTTAGTTACGGTGTGCGTAGTCGCAGCGGAAAAATGTCGAATTTTTTTCATTTCAGTTTAGTGTATGACGTCGTGTAATTGTGTATGGTAAGTACAAATTTGTGTATCCAACCTTTGGAGAGCTATTCAACAAAAACTGTTTTCGCTGGAACTACGTCATCCCAGCCGCACATTTTTTTTCCTATGGACGTACAAAAAAAAAAATACATACAATAATTAGTGTGTAACGAGAGGTAAATGTGTATGTTTAAATGAAATATGTGTGGTCATAAAACTGCGAAGATAATCAATTTGCCGCTGCGCTGACGTTTGCCTATTGGATGAAAATCATATAAAACGGTTTACTGCAGAGTTGTTATTTTGTACGCACGTTGCTTTGAATATATGTGTAATGTTTGTGAAAACAGAATTTGAAAAAAACATACTGTTCAATAGATATACATGTAAAAGTAAAATAAGGTTATTAGGTCCAAGTACTACGTAATACGTGTTACGTAATAATAAAAGGAAAATGAGGAAATAGTTATCTCATTGAATTGCACTGCAGGAAACCCCTGTGGTGTAAATGTTACTCTATACATTTCGTCGCCTGTCCATTTCATATTGGCAATCAATATAAAATGGATAGGCGTTAAGATCTTGTCAAACGTTAGGCTGCCACGCTTCTTACAAAACTGTTCCAACCCCTTTATGCGTATTCTCCCAATCATAACTCACTGACACGAATGGTTTATTATTCAGCCCGGTGTAAATCGTGACCTTTTGTTTTTCAATGACGAGTTGGAACAGTGACGAGTCGGGCATAAGCCTCAACAAAAACAGTAATTTTGTTTGTAATTAAACAGTGATGCACTGTCTGGCAATATATAATGTAACTTACACACTCTTACCTATCTTACGAATATCATAGGTAACGTTGCCGTTCTCCAGGGTAGAATCGAGTGTTACATTTTCCCCAATATTCTCACTGAAAGTTAATTTGCTGATGCAGAAAGGTTTTCGCAAAAATGCGTGGTCGCCATTTTGTCAGTATTTTACGATTATGTGAGTTGTGAGGCGCTCGGTCGCGTCCCCTCGCGCGCCGCTCTCAGTTCCCCGCGCGCCGCGTTGGCAGCACCGTGCACCGTCTGCGATCTGTGTAGCTGTAGTGAGTACTACGGTAGCAAACAATGACACGATGTTTTAGTATATCTCGTCTTTTTCAGAGGACGATAAACGGAAGTACATTCGTATGCCTGGCTGGTCTACATGAGAAACACTTTTATTGTGAACATCTGTCAGTCCGCGCCGCGCCGCACCGGGCCGCGCCGCGCCTCTCCGCACCGCTCCGCACCGCACCGCACCGCAGCGACAGAGTAGTGCAGTGGGAGCACGGCGTTCCTCCCGGAGCTGAAACATTAGCCTTCAGTGAGGGATTTGGATTCGGTCCCTTTGTATCACCTCCGATGACACTCGCTGTTAGCGACACCCTCTCAACAGAATTGATATCGCAACTCGTATCCGTTCCTTTACTTCAACCCGACAACACAAATATTTATACATTTAAATAATTAGATATTATTTATTTATTTGTCTCTCAAAACGTGTAAGAAGGATTAATGATTGCTCACACAGGAGCTTCTAAAGTTTCGGGTATTTAAAAGGTAAAATATTTTGGATATTTTCCTTAAACAAAAACTAGCATTAGTCCTTGGTGCGCAGGTTGCGAGCCAGCTCCAACGCTGTCCTGGCAATGGTTGCGGGGAGACTTGATTGTCCCTATGAGGCACTGTTGTGACCGGCATGTTGTTAAGGTAATAGCTATTGTCCACATAATTAGACATTCAATCGAACCTTTACTGTTTTAATAATATGATCATTTATTTTGACATTTATTAATTTATTCTAAATCGGTTGTGTATTTTATTTTTGACTTTTTAATTTATTTCAATAATGTTTATTTTGTTATTTAGGTTTTAGCTTTAATGTTTTGAATTTGTATTTTCATCTATTTTTGGTTTTATATGGGTCTCGGACCTGAAATAAATGGAATTTATTATTTAATTTATTAGTGTTAGCAGTAGGTTCACCACTGACTATCCCCCGTTTATATTTTATGTGTGTACAGTCCATTCAAAGGTTGTCTGGAAGATATCGCTGTCAGCGATAAGACTACCATTGTAACCATAGAATTAGCAATATTGTAATACAGATGTGTTTCAATTTCGGTGTACAATAAAGAAAATCTATTCTATTATAGCCTAAAAGGAAATACTACTAAATATTTGACTGAAAATTTAACACACGACTCACGCTCCGCTGCCACATTGAATAACTTCCAAATAAATATACATTTAAATCAGGTGATTCACTTTACTCATCTAAAGTATTTCTATTACTTCAACAAGTGAATATTTTAAACAGCGCTGGTGAGTATTACATTTCAGTCGGAAGCATTTCAAAACGTTGTTAATGCTGTGATTAGATTACCGCTGATCAGTGCAGCCCGGCGAAGCAGTGCAGAGTCGAGCTGTGCGAAGCGGAGCGGAGCAGGCGCGGACGCGCGGTTTCGCCCAAATTGAATGACCCGCCGCTTCGCAGCACATACTTTGTTCACACTCGACGGAACTTGATTATCTTAACTGATACGAATGAAACAAAGTAACGTGAATGGCTGCATGGCTTGGATTATTTTATTGATGTAAGTCTATTCGGTATCCAGCTCTTTCCTCCTGGCTTCCATTTTTGCTCCTCTTAAGAGCGCTCTTACATTTGGGCGCTACGCGAATTTAGGTATTTTACGCACTGAGCGGTCGGCGAGCTACGCGACCGATTCTTTCTCTCATATCTGTTCACTCGCACTCGCACCATGATATTGTGAGTATGGCGACTAAACGATCTTGATCCAACGTAACACAAGTTTTCTTAAGATGGAGTTACGGTGGTACTTCGGTGGACGGAAAAACTTTTGATGTGACATTTTAATGTTATTTAATTCGTTTTAAAATATTTTTCATTATTTAAGAATCTTAAAGTGTTAAATTAAGTATGTAGATACGAGTATACTAAACATTTAAATTGTTACGCAGTAACCGATCGTTGACAATCGACATCCGTAGCATAGTGGTCTGAAAATCGTGCTCCATACTCATAGAAATCGAAATAATTATGGTACTATCGATACTATGAAAGTACTTTTGTGAGATATTTTAAACGTTTTATTTGCAAATTAAATTTAAATTCGTTCAGGTAATTTTTGAAATTACATGCTTTACGCGGTCAAACCCGAACTCACGTGTTTTACAAGCAATCAAGTATTACAATAGGTAAATAACATCAGAACTTTCTGCTACCTGCGCGCAAACCATAGACGTTTACGCACTATTAATTAGCGCTAATTGTTCACTTTAGCATTTATGGTACCAGGTGCAAGTCTCAAGTGTAAAACAATGTATACCAGCGCATTTAGTAAAGATGCATCATTAGAAAGTAACAGCCGACCACAATGGTCGTAAACACATAGGTTTCTGGCTTCTGGTGAACAGATTTATTTGAAAAAATAAACAATATCTTTAGACCATCGAATTCTAATCGATATTACACAGACAAATATGTCTGTTTAATATCTTTTACGTGTACGTAAATAAATAAATAGCATGTTTAAATAAATAAAACACACCAATTTAACTAATAATTCTTTTATTTGGTACAGTCAATTATCATATTTTTATTAGAAAAATATTTTTATTTTATTTACAACGATCAAAAACTGCGGTCGCAGTTTACGAAGTTCTAGCACGCACACAAAAGCAGAGTCAATACGGCAGTCGACGCACACTACGATAGTATCGACGGGACGAAGCGCGCGAAATTATCTGACATAGATCCGCTCTAGTCAAGCTCTCGCGCCGGTCTGAGCGCAGATCGCCGGCGCAGTGAAATATATAGTACTTTTAATTAATTTAGTAAAAAATAACAGTAGCTATTTAAATAATAAAAATAATAGTATAGTTTAAGCAAATATTGAAGAATATTTTGGTATAAATATTACGTCAAAATGATGCACAACTTCGGAGATATCGCGCCATGTTTCGAAGCCTTTTCGGTCGATAATTGAATTAGTTCCAGTTTTTTTTTCTTTACATATAAAGCATATAACGAAAATGTGTTCTAATAATATTAAACTATACGATATAATTGAGACGAAAAAAATTTTTTTGATGGTCTATGTTCAATAGAATCTACACATTAGAGCCCCCAAATCAGGTCTCCGTGAGTTTTTAAACATGCATCGGGAGAATGATGATTACTAAATAAATAAAAAAGTTATCTAAAATTTGCTTTGATATAATTGTAGTAGAGACAACGACCTTTTTTTAACAAAATTGTTATTTCAAGCAGCAAACGAAAAACATAAAATTTCAACGAGGAAACCTTGCAATTTCGCGTTTTTTTGTAACACGCCTCTTAAGATAAGACTTGTTTCATCTCTGTTATTAAAATATTTTCATATTATTTTAATATGAAGTCTGCATTTATGTAGAGTGAGTCATTCAAATCTCATGAGGATATCACCAGTGTCCGACGTCCGAGTCGCGTCTGCAACTTGTCCGGGTTGCGCCGAACCTTTGTAACTAGCGACTCGCCTATGCTTCGCACGATGTTAACGACTTGACAATACATCTAGATTTCTTTATTATGTAATTTTATTAATTATTAATAGATTATTATGCACATACACCTTTCGGAATAAATGTTTAATTATGGAAAACCGCATCAAAATCCGTTGTGGAGTTTAGAAGAAACACTCGGCCACACAGATATAAATTTGCGTTTTGCCCCGTGTGGAGCCGTTCAGCCCATGCAAAGTTAGTGGATACAGCTCTGAATGAAACGTGCCGGGATCGTCGCTGGTTGCCTTAAACCGACCCCGGTACAGATGCTGAACCCACTGGCAGGAATAACCACCAGAAGTTTGCAGAACTGTGGCAAGCTCTAGTGAAAGAGCCAAAATGGTTTCAAACACACACACACCCTTTACATCTAAATACTCTCGTGTCGCAAAAGCTGAAAAGCCGAAACTGCTTTCTGAAGTGTGTCACCCCACTCACTGGCGAGCGATCTACGGAAAGACTAAAGCTGTGGCGCAGTAGTGCATACTTACCTAACCCATTCGTTCCACCTGCTGAAAATCTCCCGCCTGGACATGAGTTGCCATGGCTGACCTGGAAGTCTTTAAATAGGCTCCGGACCCAGGTTGGTCGCAGCAAGGAAAACTTGCTCAGGTTGAGATTCATTAATGACTCTGCCCTGCAGTGTAAATGTGGTGCTGTTCCACAAACGATGGGGCACTTAATATCGTGTCCTGCGTGTCCTGTTGTTTGTTCACTACAGGAACTGATGGACGCTACCGAAAGCGCCAAACTAGTAGCTCAGTTCTGGGATGACACAATTTAGATTGCTATCGACACGCTAAGAAGAAGACGGACATAATTGTATAAAGATAGAAGACAAGCAGATAAAGATCTTTTCAACTAGACGCGCGGCGTGGGGCGGAGCGGTGGGCGCAGCGCGGTGCTCGCCTCATATCGCACGGACTGGCTTTAAAATTCGGTCTGCGCTTGTACTTTTGTTGTGTGTTCGGATTTATTGCAGGCATAACTCAAGTTCCTCCCGTCGGAGATAGACATTTTATTATCTCAGGTTGAGATTTTTGGATGTAATTCCGTCGCGGACGCTCTGCAGCAGCATCAGCCCGTGTTGCGCGCCTGTGGGCCACACGAGGCGAGACGGTGCACTGCGGGCATGGTGCGAGTAAATGGCGATAACGTCAAAAGCGATTATGATGTCATATTTAATAATTTCACTTTATATCACTTTCCTGCCTAGTTGCGCGACACGTTAAGCGTACTGTCAAGGACCTAATATTTATTTTTTAACAATATGAACTTAGTGCCTCACTAGGAAATGTGCTATTTTGATACTCTGTAAAATTTCTTCCGGAATGAAAAGCGAAAATTCACCACAGAGAGCGACAAATGATCTCAAGCGATCTCTGGTATTGTACGAGGTCGTGTATCAGACTGTCGGAGTGTAGCACAGTAGCACTGAGCGCAGTCTCGTGCGTGCGGTGCGCTGGTCAGTACGAACAAGTCGTGCCAACAGTGGGTCATCGTAACACATCTGCTTTGATGACAGCTGACCGCCGAGCGCTGCGTCCGGGCCGGTACTTACTGCCAATCACAGAGCTAATTTGCCGCTCGTTGGGTATGCGTTGCGCAGATTGTGGCTTATTTCGATATCTTGTTCAAAAACCAATCAAAATTTGACCCGCTCGTCATTTAAATGAGTATTACGCGGCGGCCCTCCATCTACATTCAAATTGGGGATCAAACAAAAATTGTGTTCTTACGGGAGCGGCGAGGGCGCGGGGGTGCGGGGGCGCGGGGGCGCGGGGGCGTAGGGGCGCGGGGCGCGGAGCGGAGGAGCTGTCGCCGGAGCACTGCGCTGTCCCCTCGCGGCGATTTATTGTTGTGCTCTGCCGCGCCGCGCCGCGCCGCTCTCCGGCTTGTCAAGTGGCTCGCGCTTTGTGCACCAAATTCTATTTGGTTTTCTTTTTGTTCTTAACATTTGATATATCCTTTGTAATGTCCCGTTTTCCTTGTATGCATTTTCAGCAACTAAAATATGTAAAAGGAAATTCCTCGAAAGAAATTGGTTATTTGTTTGAGCGTTGTTGAGACAAGTCTCACATTTCAAGGTACATTAATACCTTGAAATGTGAGACCTGGTGATCGCTCTCACCATATCATATATACCATATCTTCACATAAAACGTGAATCAAGTGATCGAAGTGAAGGAACACTTGGTATTAGCCTCGAACTGCCCCGAGAGGGCCGTATTGACAGCACGAGCGATTTACTTACCGAGTACTTATCGTGTTAAAAATTCATTACTTATAAAATTAAGGATTACAATTATAAATTAGATATGTGTCCGCTTGCTTGTTACTGACTGATGCCTTATACATAATCCATTTCATCCATTTCAACATCAGAAGAGCTGAGGCCCTAACCGAGCGCGCGGTGTAAACGTAACGTAATTTTTGATAATTGTCTTATAGCATTTTAGTTAATTTGTTTGCAACAAGCACGATCAGTGTCATACATAGACATGAATAAATTCTTAAAATTATGAAAATATTGTATTATGTGAAACGAGTACTGTGGGAACTGTTTTAAAATCGACGTATTTACGTTACGTTTACACCGCGCACTCGTGCCGTACTGAAACAAAAGTGGCTTACACTTTCGTTGGGATTAGTGAAGCGAGCTTCAGATGCCGACAGACGGATTGTTGGCTACCCAGGGGGCGCTGCGCCTAAACACGGATGTAAGTGCGCAGCTTCAAGCTTTTATTTCAATTAAACCATTTACAGGCTGTTTAGAATTGTCAAGGAGTTGGTCAGTCAGAAGAAAATGAAGCTGTATTATCTGGACGCAAATGGCAACCCTGTGTTCACCCTGTCTCGGTCATGGATAGCGGGAATCCTGGTTAACACTGATTATGTTATAGGCCCACCCGGGCACACGCGGACCCACCCGGGCACAGGCTGGCCCACCCGGGCGCACCCGGGCATACGGGCACAGCACTAATGACCGCACTCGCTGATACACGCCTACCGACACTTCTCCTCACTTAGGGGATGCTGGAGATTTGTTCAACTAACGACCTCCCTTTTACTAGATAACTTGAAATAGTTTATTTGTGACACAAATGTAGGTAGTTCTACTAATAGATACTATATTCAATTGAAGGTAGGTTAGAATGAAGCTAGCAGCCTGGTACGTTGCGCGGCCACTGCAACAGTATGTTTGTTGCAGTTTGCGAACAGAACGGCACGAACACGTACGTACGTACCTTACTCACGCGTTGCGAGAGCTCAATCAAGTAGGTATTCGTCTAGTTATCCTATCATCATCTTTCTATATCTACCATAAACACAATATCACGGCTGTAATCCCCGAAGGGTAAGGCAGAGGTGTACTGAATAGTTTCGCCGGCTGCTATTCATATGCTATTCGCTTACCTCGTTAGCGTAGCTTAGCCCTGTAGTTTGCGGTGTGAACCGAAGTATGAAAAGAGGTGAAAGGATGCTCGCTCAGCTCGCCCGATCGCCCGCCCGCCTCGCCCGCCTCGCCCGGTGCGCCCGCCCGCACCCGCTTTGGCGATTTTCTTCGGACGCTCGTCTTTCGAATAGGAGTGTAGTAAAGTTGCGAATATGATTTATATCGGCATTTAATATTATATAAACAAGGAAATTGTCGAACACACGATACATTCTTCCATGACCCCATGCAACTGCGTGAGTGTCATGAGACGGAACGCTTCCCTCGCTCTCCCGCCAAAGTTTCGCTCGCCACCTCGCTCGCTCGATCGCTCGCTAGCTGATGGTGTTGCCTGCGCTATAAACTAAATCGTACCGATTGTGTCAAGTGACTTTTCGTTTTCCCCCATACAAGTTAGTAAATATTAAGATTCAAACTTTCGCAAGTCGTTGCGTGATTGGCCTAAGTGTGGAGCTTAAGAAGTGAAAGTAGAAACTAGTCATGACACACAACGAACAGACGGCAGGCAGTGTTCAGGCAGTAAGTGTCCCGGTCATTCCGTGTTTGTGTTCAAGACGTGCGGGACTCAGCGCGACTCGGTGCGCGTCCAGCTACGGCTCGGCACGAAGCGCCGGCAGACCGATCCGGTCGCATTATCAGCTGTGTGCGGCAAACGTCGCCCATCTTAATGTAAATCTGAATATCAGATTGTGTGAAGAGGTTCTCGGTGGAGGTTCTGTATACAAATGCGGATGAAAAGTAATGACATCCGCAACTTTGATATCTCTGCGTCAGACGGCGCGCGGCGGTAATGTGCTGATGGGCCATCGCGCCCATCACACATCTCGTCCAGATACCGACACCGAGATACCGTGGGCTGCTTCCAATAACGGCATGCTCAATCTTTACGCATAGATACGACAACTAACTTTATTTCTTACCTCGTACTTGCTTTCGTATTAAGAAATGTATAAAAGTGTGTGTGTCTTTATAAATACGAATGTCTTTATTAAAAGATAAAAAAGGAGCGATAATTTGGGGGTATGGAGAACAGGGTGTAAAGTTCTTCATCCCCCATAGAAAAAGGAGTATCCTCCGACCAGACGGGTGTTATGTCTGGTGGGCTACTGCTCGATAGTTGTTGTTGGGGTCTTCTATATATTCTTACATCGCGAATAACTTTACTTGCACGATGTAGGATTAAGGCGTATTTAGATGTTTAGTGCATCGTCTGTGTCATAGATGGCGCTGTGCTACTCTTTGTAGTGCCTTTACAATAATGTAGTTACCTAGCTGTTTATCCGAATGTTATAGAGTTGTTATAGTCTTTGATAGTACCTGACAGTCGGATTTAGGAGAAGCGTTGCCCGTTGTGTGCTTCATGGCAGAGTGTGAGTGTGTGCCGCGCTCAGAGGACTCAGTCGCGGCTTGACTTCCTTCTTCTGAAGAAAAGCTACGGAAATAAAGCAAGTGCACAGCACTGGACGTTCTGCGACACTATGTAAATTAACCCTCTACCCCCTCCCCCTCCCACGCTTGAACCCAGCAAACCCGCCCCGCCCTCTGCCTTCTTAATACAGCCTAATAGCAGACACAAATGACTTGAGAATGGAATACAGATAGTAAACATAAACAGTCGCCGGCGAAACGAAACGCTTCTCGGGTGACGAAGGCTTTTATTAGTGTTACTGAAAGTAGATAACTATTATTATTTATTTCAGAGGCCATTTCAAGTCGTAGTTGATCTCAGTAAAAATAAAATATAAGGCAGACACAAACAGCTTTTGAATTATAAAGCGAAATTGCTGCTGTAAATCAGCCAGTCAGTCTGGAGCAGTTTAAATGTCTGATATGTACCGAGAGTGAAATTGCAACCGTATAAGAGATTCAAGAGCGCGGTGCGACCGGCGCCGGCCAGCGCCGTCTAATAAGAAAGCCGCAGTACAGACACCCGGCAGAAGGTGCACCCCACCACACCGGCGCGTGGCTTGCAGACTGCGACCAGTCAACTGCAGTCGTGCACTACTGACAGAATGTTCAGTCGCACCAATTGTTGCATAACACCGTCATCTCAATGCGAGTGGGTCTTCCGTGTCGCACTAACGTCAGACCGACTCTGACCGCTCTGTTCGCTCCCGATAGCCCCGTCGCCGTGTCGCATTCCGGACATTTGTTAAGTTTTCTTTTCGTCCGTCTAATATTATACAGCATCGATTTTAACAGCATTGATGCAGCTATTCCAGTTCATAAACTAGGTTAGAGCATTTTTATTGTAACCGAACGTAGAGCTGCCAGATTTATTTTGGATGAAATTCGCTGAATTTCTCAACAATCGCTTTGTAGCTATTGTAAACGTTTCATTCGAGGATGTTCACTAAAATATTATTGTCGATATTGAAGGGTGGCAGGTTGGGGATGTGTAACGATAGCTCAGCTATTGTAGGCTCGTAGTCGGGTCGTCTCGGCTCGAACTAAGTGGAAAATTGCATTCACCATGTCGACGTTTTAGGTGGAAAGCGTGCGAGGCCAAGGCGTGTGGCGCGCGGTGCGGTGCAGAGCGCGGGGCGGGGGCAGAGTGGGGGGAGGTGGGGGGGCACAGACGACGCTTGCCGACGCCTCTGCAGATTGCCGCCCGCGCTGACCCATATACCCAGTTTTTAACGTCTTTGCATGTACCTCCGACTCCCGACTCCCGGCATACATTCCGCTGAACGTGCGCTCCGGCTGATCGTCAAAATCAAATATTTTATTTCACATAGGCCCCTATGGGTTACTTATAAAACGTCGACAAAAAGGTGCACGGTTCAGATTGGTCGTTTCCTGTGGAGAAGAACCGGCAAGAAACTCCATGGTTACTCTTTTCAAATCATTTGGTATTACAATATTATCATGGTTACAGCATTTGTACTTAGGTATGCGGTGCAGCGTAGAAACGATAATAAGTCGATGCTTACTACACAAAAGATGTAAAACCAGATCAAAAGTTAACAAGCAGCTGGGAATCTATCCTCAATTACATTCTCTACTTCTGAGGAGAGTACTGTTGGGATGTAGTGATTTTATATTTGAGTATATGTTGAGTGTAATTAATAAAAGGCGGAAATATACACTAAGCACCCTGCCTATACCCGTGAGAGTAGACCCTACCTTTGGAAGCCATGAACCTAGGGTGGGCCTCTGGGGAGGTAGCTTAAGTCATCGATGACGGCGAACGATGATCGGTATGCGACAAACTGATACTACGGCAAGTGTCATTACAGTGGAACATTCACTTGTGCCAACTTGCACGTGTTTTCTTTTTACAAGTACAGTAATTATAACAAAAAACATTTTTTTTAAATATTTTTGTCTGTTTCAGCCTGTTTGTTTCGGCTAATCTCCGAAATGGCTGGACCGATTTTGACGGGACTTTTACTAGCAGATAACTGATGTTATAATGAGTAACTTAGGCTACTTTTGTTTTAGAAAAAGAATTAGAGTTCCATGCCAAAAAAATAAAATCTGATTCAGATATTTTTATAATAATTTCACGCGGACGAAGGTTGCGGGCAACAGCTAGTTGACAAAAAACAATCTGCACGCGTATACTAATGTTCGTATCTGTGCTATAAACCGTTGAGAAGTTCCCTCTCGAAGAGACGATCCTGGGTGCAGTATGAGGTCATGATGGAAATCTTCTTTCGAAGAAATCATTTTTCATTATTAAAACTGAACCCGTATACAAAATTTCGTGTCCGCACTATTAACCGTTGAGGAGTTCCCTCGTGAGGAAAAACAATCCTGGCTGCAGGAACAAGTCATGTATACTATAAAAATGTATTGTCACCAGATCTAAACGTGTACCGGTAAAGTGGGGCTGTTTGGTATGTATTTTAAAAAAGAAAACTACTAAAGTTATGGTAGGTTAGCTTAGACAATTTTTTTTACGACTAACCTCATCAAAACCCTCTAGAGAAAGCGGTAATATTTATGTATTGAACATAAATACAGAGATATTTGTTTTCAAAAGTGGTTATCCAAATATCGCCGAATTGGGAAATAATCTTAAATTCGTTTTCCACCTCTATTTGGACCTGTATAAATTTAAACAGGTCTTGCGATATTTGGGCCAACAGAAGGATATACGGCCTTTCATTGTAACATATGTTTTAGTAAAATCCTATCTAGTATTATAAATGCGAAAGTAAGTTAGTTTGTTACCTTTTCACGCCTAAACTACAGAACTGATTATCCTGAAATTTTGCATATACGTTGTCAGGTGTACGGACATAGGGGACCTTTCATCCCGAAAAATGGTATATTATAATAGATGGACGCCAAGTGTCTTTCGAATCATGATTGAATTATATTATTAAACAAGCAGAGTACAACCTCAATTGATGGTCAAATTCTAAGTTAACGCGAGCGAGGTCGCGGGCAAAAGCTAGTGAGACATAAACGCAGCCATCCTTCTGCTGCCCTTATCCCAATTTATTTGGGGTGACCGTATCATCTTCTTATTGCATACTTCTCTATTACTCGTCATCTCAGCAGTCACCTCCTTTCCTTCCTTTCTAGTCATATCATCCTTCACACAGTCCATTAATTGTTTCTTTGGTCGTCCTCTACTCTTATAGCAACACTAGCTTATGCCCGCGGCTTCACCCGCGTGGAGTTCGGGAATTGGCCACGGGATCTTACTTCTAGGATAATAAGTAATCTATGTATATAGTCACGGACTTTAATTGATGAGAAACTTTCAAACTTTTCAATTTTGCAGTTTTATACATTCACGAGATTACACGATTAAACACGAACTCAAACCGCATGCTCGGAAACAAGTTGACAAATTACTAATAATCGAAAATAGTCTTATCCAATTTATCCATAGAGGTTCTAATAAGTTATCAATGATAAATCCATACAATGTTGAATGTTGCACACGTTTATCCAATCTAATTTGATACTGACCTCCTTTTGAATTAGAGCTCATTAAATACTAAAACGAGTATTTAATGAGCTCTTCATTTAATACTTGTTATTTCTGAAAACCCATGGCACAATAATATACTTCGCCTGGTATTCTCTTCCCACGATGGCCCAAGACTACGTCACTGTGTTACCATTGATTGTCCTTTTCAGTAAATTTAGGGACTCTCATTTACTGAATGAAAATAAAATAAATTACTAACTAGTTTAACTATTTAGTAACTCGTGTGATTCATCTATTTAGTTTTAAATTACTTTGTGTTTTGATGATGAATTCAATTTAAATATTGAATACATCATCATCATCTTCCTGCCCTTGTCCCATGTTACTTGGGGTCGGCACAACACGTTTTTTTCTTCCAATCTCCTCTGTCAACCGTCACGCTATCATTTACTCCTTTAACTTTCATATCATTCCTCACACAATTTTTTCCTCACACAAATTTAAATATTGAATTATTAGTTCATAATTGCTTTGTTAAGTTAAAAAATGCAATTTGCTCGGGTAATTCAATCACACACCGCGGCAACACATCGACAGCATCGCAACTGATGACGTATTCTTGGGCCAACCACGTGACCCAGCTGTCACGGGAAGAGCATACCAGCCGAAGTATATAATTATACCATGGGTTTTCACGTGATTGGCCCAAGAATACGTCATCAGTTGCGATGCGGTTCTCAAACTTTTTTAGTGGGGAAAAAAACTAAAAAAATACAATGGGTACTCAATTTTATCATTTTTAATATATGGATATTTGATACTTTTTGTATTTTTTAACTTTGCATCTTTTTCAATTGATTGCAAATTATTGTTTTATTTAGTCCCTTACTCGTAGATAGATCCTCGTTCGAACTAAGCAGAGTACTACTTCATAATGAATTTGAGGATACAAGTCCTTTGTGGC
The DNA here is from genome assembly GCA_910589295.1 of Noctua janthe. Classification (NCBI taxonomy): domain Eukaryota; kingdom Metazoa; phylum Arthropoda; class Insecta; order Lepidoptera; family Noctuidae; genus Noctua; species Noctua janthe. The sequence goes on from OU342562.1 coordinate 18,474,826, forward strand.
ATCATGAACAAACCGAGTCAAATTTCTGAAAATGAATTTTTCATCATGCAATGATTCACCGTGGTATTTATTAAATTCTCTCTCCATTACATCAGCAACCCTGATCAATTCTTTGCAAGGGTAAATTAGTTTTCCCCTCGACACAAAAAAAAATCCACTACGCTACCTGGATCAATCTTTCGTGTCTCGTCTCCAAGATGTTGATATTTTCGTAAAAACCTGAAAGCGACGTAACCGCTTATATATTTTAGACCTTGATCTCTGATTTCTTCAGCAGCTATTTGCGTTTCGATATTTTTAAGTAACATGTTATCTTCATTAGCAAGCTACGTCAACATCACTTTAAAAAAAATCATCTGAATTGGTTGTATGGGCTAAGATCCCTTTGCCTTAATTAGGACAAAAAAAAAAAACAATAAAAATCACTACAAAACAAATGTTGTAAAACAAAGTCACCCGCCGCGTCTGTCTGTCTGTCTGAACGTGATAAAATGGACCAACATAATTTAGTTCACGACGAAAACCTAATAGAACGCAATTAACTCGACTTGACTGAAATAAGTCAAAAACTAGTTTGATAAGATTATGTTCGGGCGTACAGTCGAATTGGCACAACTATACCTTATAATATGAAATTTACAACGCTTAGACACATATACAGTATCGTTCATACCAGTTTTTGTATATGTCTTCCGTTTACAATATTGAAGCCACGCATTTGCTAACATCTCTTCTATGGGAAAAGAAAAAAACCTTATTACACCGCCTTTTTTGCTTCTGTTTTTACAGCATATTATGGAACAATTAACCATATTTCTTGTGTATGTTCACAGTTTTCACAGTACCTAAAAAATGTTTTGGAACCACAGTAATTTGCTCAACGAGCGAAACAACGCTATAGATATGAGCGACACGACGATGACGCTGTCAGTATGACATTTGTCAATTGATGTGTTGCCACGGTGTGTGACTAGATTACCCGAGCAAAATGCATTTTTTAACGTAACAAAGCAATAATGAACTAATAATTCAAAATGAGAATTAATTTAAAACTAAATAGATGAATCACACGAGTTACTAAATAGTTAAGCTAGTTAGTAATTTATTTTATTTTCGTTCACTAAATGAGAAAGTCCCTAAATTTACTGAAAAGGACAATCAATGGTAACACTTATCGTGACGTAGTCTTGGGCCATCGTGGGAAGAGAATACCAGGCGAAGTATATTATTATACCATGTGAAAACCTATCCGAAGAGTGAACAGTGTGAGTGTGAGTGAGAAGTGACAACTGAAATGTCAGACGATGTCAGAGACGATAATTTTCGAATTTTGGTGAATCGTAGCCGTAGTTATAAATTACGCGATAATGCCGGCAGCAGTTTCCGTAGAAATTTGTCACAGAATTGTAACAATGCGTAAGCAGCGTCTGAGCATTCGTGCGCGTGTGTGGGGATGAGCTCCGAAGGTGTAGGAGAGCTGGTTGAACTACCGCCTCTTACAAATGCCGTGAACAATATTAGCATTTTGGAAGATAATAAAAATATGCTTCCCTGTCCTGTGTAAGAATAGCGTATCCATAGCACGAAATGGCAAATATTAATTTTATTCACTATTATTGTGCCATACATTGAGCAAGTATTGTCAGCATCTGGTTTGATGCACATCCAGACATAACGGTGATTCCATGGCCAGCTAAATATCCGGACCTGAATCCCATAGAAAATCTCAAGGTTAGGTTAGTCTATAGGTTTTAATTTGGTGCATCTCCGTAATGAACGAAGAAAAGAAGATCTGGCTCAATATTGCCAAGAAGTATGGGACATCATGCAAGAATAATTAATTAGAATAATTTATTTAAAAAGTATTACAAAAAGTGTACATTTAAGCGCAGTAGTATTATTTCTCATACTAATTATAAGTACTTATAAGTAAACTATAACTAAAATATATTCTACAGTCGCAAGTATTCAATAGTTCAATTTAGATGTCAGCGACCTGCCCGATCTAGGTTTATTTAAACCTGTGTTTCAGGCCATCACTTTACCTAGCACAATTCAATAAGGACAATAAAATTATAAAATTAAATTAATCTATTAACAATTATAACTATGCATCAAGTTGGTATAAAAGAAAAACACTAAAACTAGCTTAAGTAAATATGTACAAATAGATACGATAACATAATCAAACCACAACTTCTAGAAGTTTTTCTGTGTCTGTGTAATTAAGTACCGCTAAATAATCTGACATTACCAAACTACATTTTTTATTACTTAAACTGTAGAAGTTTAGTATCTTGTTGAGTCTATTGTAAAGAAAAGGTCCTAAAAACACATAAAATCGATTCGCAAACGCATGTCTAGTTTGAGGTTTTGTGCAAACTAGGTCCTTCCTTCTCCTATCGGAAGGAACTGGGTGATAGGGAAGTGTAGAGTGCTGGTGCAGTATTATGTGAAGAATAAATAATTGCCGTACTGTAAGTACATTACATGTTTTGTAGAGCTGGTGTGTAGGGAATCTAAAAGGACGGAAGGTAGCAACTTTTAGAATTGCTCTTTGAGCACGTTCTAGAGGGAGAAGAATTGAATTTCCCGCGCCACCCCAGGATATTATACAATATGTTAGAATAGATTGACACAACGCTAAATAAACCTGTTTTATCAAATTATAGTTAGCTACATTACGTAAATTCTTAAAAACATATATTAATTTTCGCACTCTAGTACACAGTAACTCGATATGTTTACGGAAATTTAGATTGGAGTCAATAGTGACACCTAGATATTTCAAGTGGTCAGCTTTATCTAAAGTAGGGCAAGAACATACAGTGTCAGCGAACGTGCTACAGTTATGCGCGTAAATGTTTAGATTAGTAAGCGGTGTGTTAGTATTTCTCATTGTAAATAAAATGTATTTTGTTTTTTCAGCATTTAATGTAAGTAGATTATTCTGGAGCCAATTAGACACAAAGTTGAAGCCATTCTGAGCATGTTCATAGGCCTCAGCTCTAGTTTCAGCTGCAAACAACAAAGCAGTATCATCTGCATAAGACATAATAACACCATTTTGGAGTGGCAGGCAGCAAAGGTCATTAATATAGATCAAAAATAATGTAGGGCCTAGAATACTGCCTTGTGGAATTCCGAAACAAGTATTAGAAAGGTCAGAACTTGTATGCGAGCCAATTTTTACAGTTTGCTGTCGATCCCTTAGATAATCTGACAATAGTAGAAGCTGTGCTCCTCTTACTCCAAGTGTTTCAAGCTTTTGCAAAAGAGTAGTGCAAGAAATAGTGTCGAAGGCCTTGGCAAGGTCTAGAAAGATCCCAACTGTATGCATTCCACTATCCAGATTTGTAGCAATGTAGTTGGTCAATTTGTTTACTGCTTGGCTTGTTGATTTTTTAGGCCTAAACCCAAACTGATTGTCAGAAAGTAGTTTATTATCTTCCAGATATTTTATCAATCTACTGTTAATGATTTTTTCTAAAATTTTTGAAAGGCCCGTTAGCACTGAAATGGGTCTGTAGTTATTCACACTCATTTTGTCTCCAGACTTGAAAATTGGTGTGACGACAGACTTTTTTAGCAATTTTGGAAATATCCCTTTAGATAAACATAGCTGAAAAATGTGGGTCAGCGGAGGGGCCAGAAGGTATTTAAATCTTTTAAGTATATTATTGGGTATATCATCCCACCCAGTTGCGCAGACATCCTTTAACCCGTTTATTATTCTAATTACTTCGTTGACGTCAGTATCTAGTAAAACAAAAGAATTTAATGCGGAAGATGACCTAGTTGGGTTTTGAGTGGGTGGATGACTAATACTTGAGGATTTTTCAGCCAAGTTTTTACCAACGTTGACAAAATAGTGGTTTACCCTATTCGTTGCTTCCGATGGGTTTATATCTATTGATAGTAAATCAAGCGGAGGTTCGGAATTTTTCGACCTCAATGTATTGGTTTTTATAAATTTCCACACAAGTTTACTATTTTTTCCCGCCTTCTGTAGTTCATGTTTATCGTACTGGTTTTTTAGTTTTTTCAAAAGATTATTACAGAAATTTCGATATCTTTTATAGGTAATAGAAATTATTACGTCATCCGGTGCAAGTTTGGATTTTAGGTGAAGTTTGTCTCTGTGTCTTATACAACGAACGAGACCGGGTGTGATCCAAGGTTTAATACAACTATACTTTCTAGGGATTATCTCAGTGTAAGAGTTTTTCCTAATTGCATATTGTAAAGAATTTATGAAATATTGTAAAGAAATATTTGCATCAACAGAATCGTAAATACGGTTAAAATTAATGCCGCGTATGTCACTTTCAAGGTTTGTCATATTGACTTTAGTGAAGCTACGCTCGCAGTTTTTTCTGGGTGAATTTATTTGCATTGTTAGTAAAACAGCTTGATGATCGGTAAGCGAAGAGTTAGTAACCAATGTTTTGGATGGATTTTTTGATTTTAGAATGATATGGTCTAAGCAAGAACCGCTTTGATGCGTGGGGTAATAGTGAGCTGGTAAAAGTCCATGAAATGCACAAATATTTAGATAATTATGTGTATGGGTATCGGGATTCCCGGAAGAAATGTTAATGTTGATGTCTCCTAAAAGTATTATGTTTTTGAATGTACTTATGTTATTTAAGTTTGTGTCAAGTGAGTCTAAAAATCTGTCGATATTATGAGAGGGAGGCCTATAAATAGCTATGACTACTGTATCGGGAATAATTTTAATGATTAAGCAATTACTATCTGGGGATAGTGGTTCTTCTTTGATAGTTCGCAAGTTATTTTTAACGAGGGTTTTTTAACGAGCAAGGGATTGATATTGGCACTATATTGGTTAACTCCACTAAATTACGACTGCAAGATGTAATAGACAGCCAAGGAGCATATACACTGCTCAGCGGACAGACCTCCGGCGTGATCTCATGGCGACATGGAGAGAGCGACTGTCGCAACCCCGTGCAGGGCACGCCACCATAGTGGCGATAAGTCCCTTCTTTGAGGAGTGGCTAGAGAGGCGCCACGGCGCCCTCACCTACCGCCTGACGCAGATCCTCACCGGACACGGTTGTTTCGGGAGGTTCCTGCACCGAATCGGGCGGGAGGAAACGCCCGGGTGTTTCCACTGCGAGGATCGTCCGGAGGACACGGTGGAGTACACCGTGGAGGTCTGCCCCGCTTGGGCGGAGCACCGCCGTGTCCTCGTAGCGGCGATTGGCGGCGGCGATCTCTCGCGTCCGGCCTTGGTTCAAGCCATGGTCCGGAGCGAGAGGGAATGGGAAGCCGTCACCTCCTTCTGCGAAGCAGTCATGCTAGTGAAGGAGGTGGCGGGACGTGAGAGGGAAAGAACCTCACGTCCCAGTCGCCGCGGGAGACGCCCTGGGCGTTGGGGGTCACGTGGTGGCTCCCGGCCACCGTAGGCGCGTGCCTGTGGACGGCGAGTTATGGGCTAGCTCGCCGTCCGGCCGTCTTATGACGACAGGCCGTGTCGACGGCGCGTTCGTGTTCCACGTGCGCCTCAAAGAAATGTCAGCAAATAAGTAGGGGTCCGCAAGGGCCGATGCCTGCCAGGGCTGCGGGACTGTTCGAAAGAGATACCGTGGCCCTGGAACACAAAGGGCCAAGAAGGAACATGGATGGGTTTTAGTCAGTACAAGTCTGACACTCCCTTCCGCTCCGCCCAGAGTGGGGGGGGTCATTTGATGATTTCCTATCCGGAAAAAAGAAAAAAAAAAAAAGGAGCATATACACTCGATATTAAGTTAGTCCAACAATATTGATTGATCAACGAAATAAAACTATTTTTCAAAGGTTGACTAGTTTTTTAGCTTAGCACATTTGATTTACTCTTCGGGGATTACAGGCATGATATTATGTTATCATGTTATGTTATTATGTTACCAACAAGTAATCATCAAGTTTTTCCGATGTAATTACAAATCATAATTTCTCCGAACGTCAACGTTACTATGGCTACGCTAAAACAATTGTCGCTAGGTTACGGTTGCTACACCTGCAATTGCTGGACTTTGAGTAGTCACTCTGTACATGTACGAATACAACCGACTGAACCCGATTTGTATTACACGGCTAAAATACGAATAGTGGCAAGTGGCTCATCAATTAAAGTCCGTAACTGTACTATTCAAGAAAAGGATTTACCTGTACTTGCTTATAACTTGCAAATATTAGTTAATATAATATCAATTAAATTACATACGTGAAATATTGATACCTTGGTTTTAATTTCGAAAATCCCTTTCTTAGTGGATACTTACTCTTCACAAAGAGTACACCGTCTAAATGTCATGTCTCTAGGATCAGAGGTTTGGGCTGTGCGTTGATATATCAGTCAGCCAGTCACATTGAACAGCCAGACACATTGAATTTTAAATTGGGGGATGATTTTGGAAAAACTGTGATACACGTACCTCATAATTTTAACTAAAGAGTATGTCCACAAATTTTCAAGTTAATCGACCCCGAGAATAAAAAGTTTCACGGAAAATTCAACACCCCATTTCACCCTCTTAAAGGTGGAATTTCAACGAAACCCTTTTTAGTGGATACCTACTCTTCACAAAGAGTACACCATCCAAGTTTCATGTCTCTAAGACCAGCGGTTTTGGCTGTGCGTTGATGTATCAGTCAGCCAGTCAGGACATTGAATTTTAATTTGGGGGATGATTTTGGAAAAACTGTGATATACGTATCTCGTAATTTTAACTAAAGAGTATGCACACAAATTTTCAACTCAATCGCCTCAGAGAATAAAAAGTTTCACAGAAAATTCAACACCCCATTTCATCCTCTTAGGGGTGGAATTTCAAGAAACCCTTTCTTAGTGGATACTTATTCTTGACAAAGAGTACACCGTCCACGTTTCATGTCACTAGGGCCAGCGGTTTGCGCTGTGCGTTGATATATCAGTCAGTCAGTCAGTCAGGACTATGAATTTTATATGTATAGATTTTCCCTCACTACATTTTCCTCATTCCTCCGCATCACATGTCAGTGAACAGACAGAGAAAGAAAAAATAGCCGAAAAGATATATAATATAAAATATATATATATATATATACAACGTATAACAGATTAAGCGCAATACCTCAGACACCCCAATTAGAATATTAAATTATAAGTCTAAAACAACATCCGTAATTAAATAAATTTAAACCAAACCTAGTCTTTTTTTTTAAAATAGTTATCCTTACTAAACGCAAACGTATGTACATCAACATCCCTGCACACACACTCATGCAATGTTAGCGGCCCACGCGACACGCAAACTCTAGCGCCCGCCAGCTGACCATAGCTGTGGGCATTAGATGTGCTTTAGTTCAATGAACGATTTTACGTACCTAAACTGTCACAGGCTGATATTATGAATAACTTTTGATACTTCATTGAGTTTACCGTGTAATGATTGATAATTTTAAGTGAAATTATCAACACGAATCTAACACTTTAGGCGTGGTAACGGGGATGCATTTAAAACAGCGACTTTTTATCCGAACTACGAAACTAACGAAGGGCGGAGCGCCCGGACTCCGTGCGGCACACGCGGGTATAAAATGTATCTCAGCTGAGTAACTTTCGCGATATCAACTACCCCTGATAAGTCGTGTATAGGTACAGTTTATTGTTTGTACTACAAAAATATTCAAAGAGCCGCGTGTTTAAAAGATTTGAATCATAATATTTACAGTGATAAGAATACAATCGTATTGATAGGAAGAAGTAGGTACTTACAGAACTGGACTATTTACACTTAGGTTATTAATTTGTACTATTTCTGCGAGCCACTTTCATTAAAGTTTCAAAATGACCACCGCCTTGTTCTATGCACTTATTTGCACGCTTTCTTAAATTGTATTTCAATTTTTTAAGCACTTCAGTATCACTTTTCTTTCACCGTCGCAAATGCTTGTTCAATTTTCGTTTTAAGTACCTCGACACTTGTAGATTGACTGACGTACACGAGCGATTTTATGCGACCCCACAAATAAAAGTCTAATGGTGTTAAGTCAGGCGATCTGGGAGGCCACGGCACAGGTCCTCCGCGACCTATCCAACGATTGCCATACTCCGCATCCAGATGCCGTCGAACGGTCCACGTGAAATGCGCGGGAGCACCGTCTTGCTGGTAAAACATGTCACGTGAAAGACCGACAGGGACGTCATCCAGTAAGTTCAGCAATGTCTCTTGCAGGAACTGCAGGTAGGTATCTCCGGTCCGCCGTGGAAGGAAAACGGGGCCGAGTATGAATGTTCCGAGTATACCAACCCACACGTTGACGGAGAACCTATGCTGGAACGAATCCACACGGCAAGCATATGGATTCTCATGCCGCCACAAATGCTGGTTGTGCTAGTTGTACATGCCAACACGCGTGAAGGTACTCTCGTCCGTCCAAAGATTGTTCTGTTGCCAGTTCTCCAACAACCACCTACTGAATTCCAGTCGTGGCAAGTTGTCGGCCGGCGTTAGGTCTTGACACCGTCGAAAATGGAATAGGTGTTCACCATCAGCACGCAACGTTCGCCACACGTACATGTGGCTGCAGTCGAACTGGGGTGCTGCTTCTCTCGAGCTGTCTTCTGGATGTTCGTCGATATGGTCGAGAATACGCTCTTGCAGACGAGTAGTCCGCACATTCGTCCCTCTGTCCAAAGCCGTATTAGGAAGGAACGTCCCAGAGTCCCTCAGTCGCTGAGTTGCAGCCAGCATCGTCCTGGCGCTCACACTGCAGCCAAAACGGTCATTGAACTCCCGACAAGCTAACACGACATTATCAAGACAGCGAGCCAGTGTCCTCACCATCTCCGTGTATTGTATGTTTTTATACCGGAAAGCCATCGCGCAAAAAATATTACGGAAGTAAATTTAAGAACATCTACACTACATCACTATCGGCGGATGACTAGCAATGCAATGTTAGGTATTGTACTTGTGGTATTCAGCGGTGGCGGCGGCGTGAGTGTCGGCGTTTCGCATAACCGTCAAAGAGGTTGCCGACAAATGCTTTATCTCTTTGCAATAAGTTCTAAATTTCTTCAAATTAAATAATTTTATTTTGTAAAAATGAATAAATATGTTTGTAGGGATACTCTGATGACCAACTAAGTTAGGTCGTGTATTCAAATAAGCCTTACTCATTGGAGATAAAATTGGAATTCCTTTAAATTACCTCTTTATTTGACGCACACTGCTCGCTGCACGCTGCACACTACCGATTCTGAACCAACTACTTTCAGTATTTGCGTTTATTCTGTTACGCGTTGTATATAATTTAAAAATATTTTGTGATAAAAAGCTACTTGAATGACGATATTTGGAATTACGCTGCTTAAATAGTATAAGTTACACGAAAATAAAGTATCACGAAATTATTCCTCTTAAAAAGGTCTAAAAAAAAGTCCGCGACAGCAGATGCCTATCTTTTAAAGTTGATTCACAATAACCATTTTATGATTTTAAAATTTGGTAAAAAATAATGCTTTATTTGCGAAGGTGTTTTTACTGACATAGTATTAATCCAGATGATGAGATGAGTATTAATCCTTATCAAAATAAATATGTTAATCACCTTTAGTGTTTAATTGTGACTAAAATTCCTCTTTACACCATTTCATTTGGATGAATATCTTAGGAAATATCATAGAATGCAAATAACTCGCGTAACAAAATAATATCATAAAAACGACGAAGGCCATTAGAAGTTGACTCTTAATGAGAAAGTACGCTATATGAAGCTGCAATATGATGTACATCACAATGAACAACATAATGTTACTGTATAACACAATATTTCGCCTGTATTTTCTAGAAGGAGTAGGCAGAGGTGTACACTCACATTTTGCCAGTAATGTTAAAGTCCCATGTAATAAGGGACGAGTCTATTACCATCAATCTGACACATCCAAGCTCAAGGCTTCTACTGAGAAATTTCTAATGGAAAAACCCAATAACACTGCCCGATCTGGGAAGGACCTCATGCTCAGCAGTAATTTTTCCGACCATTAGAGCAACGAGGATAATCCCCACGGACTTGCCTTTTCAACTGAAATGACTCTAGACACATGGAAAGTCAACGCTGAATTGCCATAACTGTTCAATATTTATCACACAACCAATTGAACGTTTCTGACAAGTTTAATATAAAAACTTAATAGTTGGGTCGAATAGGTTCTTATTTGGGCCTTATCCTGAAGAAGTCTTGATATACTACATTAGTATATCAAGAAATATCTTAATTCATAACTTTTATTGACTCTTTTTCTGTCTCACTATTTCCCATAATCGGTAGTTCCTGACATAAGTGCGTTCAAACATACAAATTACTCGACTCGACACTATTATAATAGTAGGAGCGTGTAAACCTTTAGTGCAATCTTATAATGCATGAAACAAAATAAAGCCCGATGTGTTGTCCACCCCACCGGGACCGTACCTACAGATATCTGCTTAAAGTTTTTAACCCATCCATCCTCCAGAAGTCATCGGCAATAGGGAAGTGCTACCCGTGCAAAGCCGGGGCGGGTCGCTAGTAATAACTAAACATCGGATTATTTATGCCTTTGCATGTTTGCATATGCAAATGCGTAAAACGTTATTTTTATGCCGATATTGCATATTGTGTTAGTACTTTTTTATCGATAGCGCTTATTTCACTAGTTATGTTTGTTAAGAGGGAACAGGGGCTGCGATTTTTCATACAAATGTCACCCTTGGACCCTTTTTAGGGTTCCGTAGCCGAATGGCAAAAAATGGAACCCTTATAGATTCGTCATATCTGTCTGTCCGTCTATATGACACAGCCACTTTATTCCTAAACTATTAGAACTACACACTTGAAAATTGGTAGGTAGATGTATTCTGTAAACCGCTTTACGATTTTTATACATAAAAAAAAAAAAGATTAAGGGTGTCCCATACATGGAACTGTAACTATTTTTATGGCTTCGCACGGGTGCAATATATACATATAAACCTTCCCCTTGAATCACTCTATCTATTAAAAAAAATCGCAACAAAATCCGTTGCGTGGGTTTAAAGATCTAAGCATACAAAGGGACAGACAGCGGGAAGCGACTTTGTTTTATACTATGTAGTGATATTTAATTTATTTCACCAAACCTATACGTGCGAAGTGTCTATAAATATGTCTTTAAAAATGACATTCCGGTTTTTCATTTTACTGAAAAAATGTATTATTGTAGAACGTAAAAAAAACTTTCAACAAAAATTGTTTTGAATAAGATTTGTTTAGTTTTTGAGATATGGGACTTTTTCATCACAAACTGCAGCAGTAACTTTGTTTTTCATTAATAAACTATGAAAAACAAATTACTTTTGCTGTTGAATGTAATTTTATTTTATTTATTTATTTATTTATTTAGGATCTCCAACAAAGGATATACACAAACACACGAAATAAAATACAATACAACATATGAATGCGCCTTCAAAACATTTTTATTATCAAGGTCTTAAATCAAGGTCTACGTTGACACGTTCGCTGACGTTCTGCAGCTTAATGCTGATCACGTCGGTATGTCTGACCATTCTATAAAACAGTAATTACATAAATTTATCCCCTTTTTTTTCCAGATGGGAAATCATCAAATGCCCCCCACTCTGGGCGGAGCGGAAGGGAGTGTCAGACTTGTACTGACTAAAACCCATCCATGTTCCTTCTTTGCCCTTTGTGTTTCAGGGCCACGGTATCTCTTTCGAACAGTCCCGCAGCCCTGGAAGGCATTGGCCCACGCGGACCCGTACTCGGTTGCTGACATCTCTTTGAAGCGTGCGTGGAACACGAACGCGCCGTCGACACGGCTTGTCGTCATAGGATGGCCGGACGGCGAGCTAGCCCATAACTCGCCGTCCACAGGTCCGCGCCTACGGTGGCCGGGCGCCACCACGTGACCCCCGACGCCTAGGGCGTCTCCCGCGGCGGTTGGGACGTGAGGTTCTTTCCCTCTCACGTCCCGGCACCTCCTTCACTACCATGACTGCTTCGCAGAAGGAGATGACAGCTTCCTATTCCCTCTCGCTCCGGACCATGGCTTGAACCAGGACCGGACGCGAGAGATCGCCGCCGCCAATCGCCGCTACAAGGACACGGCGGTGCTCAACCCAAGCGGCTTCGCCGGAAATCGTGCGGTACCCCCAGATTAGCCTTATGGCTATCACCTTTTGGGGCGCGTTCAGGTAGTAGGTGGCTTGCCGCTTCAAAGAACGCGCCCACACCGGGGCCCCGTAAAGGGCCATCGACCGCACGACTCTCGCGTAAAGCCTTCGGCAGGAGGCGTTTGGACCCGTCAGGTTGGGCAAAAGCCGCTTGAAGGCAACCCCTCTCCGTTCCAGTTTGGGAGCCAAACATCGGAAATGTTCCACGAAGTTCCACCGGCTGTCGAGGACGAGTCCTAGGTACTTCAACGTCGACCCGACGCCGATGGAAACCCCTCCCGCCGTCAATAGGGATCCCAACGGTGGCGCATTCCGAGGACCATGAAAACACATGGCCTCGGACTTGTGCAATGCCACCTGGAGACCCAATCGCCGGATCCTCTCCACGACTATCGCAACCCCGCGTGTCATGTTTTCGGCCGCCGCCTCGTGTGAACTCACTTGTGCCAGTACCAGCATGTGGTCAGCGTAGTAAACTACGCTGACGCCGGTAGGGAGGTCGGCGCGCAGTACCCAGTCGTAACCGATGTTCCACAAGGCTGGCCCCAGAACCGATCCCTGTGGAGCACCGCACGATATCTCTCGCCGGTTCCATTCTCCGCTCCAACCGCGGTAGATGACGGCCCTATCCCCGTCAGGTAGTCCCCGACCACACGACGAAGGTAGGTCGGCACCCGGTGATACCGGAGTGCCTCCCCAATGCAGCTCCAGGGCATGGAGTTGAAGGCGTTAGCGATGTCAAGAGACACCGCCAAGACGACCCCGCCCCGGGACACCGTGTCCCCCGTCGTGAGGGCTCTCAAGCGCATGATGGCGTCCACCGTCGAGCGCCCCTTGTGGAAATCAAACTGGTGTTCCGCAAGATCCGGCCCCATCCCCGCAAAGTGCCCGGCGAGGCGGTTGGCAATGACTCTTTTAAAGAGCTTGCCCACCTCAACACGATGGGCCAGTATGCGGACGGAGATTCCGCAGGGCACCCTTCCGGATAAGGACCAGCTTCCAACGAAGTGGGAACTGGCCTCTCTCCAAGTATGCGCTTAGGAGCCCTTCCAGTCGGGGCCCGAGAGCCTCAGAGGCCAGGACCCAGGCTTTGCCAGGCAAGCCATCGGGTCCCGGGGCGGTATTTCTGGCTTTCAGCCTGCGTACCGCCACTGCCAGGTCTACTCGTCACCTCCGGAACGTCGTCATCGTCATCGGTGTGGTCCGCTTCCGGCACCGCAAGCGGCGCAAGCCATAGGCGGGGGAGGATGCTCCCCTCGCGAAGGGAACAGAGCGCTCACCACGTCCTCCACGAGCTCAGGCCGGAGACTCTGCGTCAGCGGGTGGTCTCGGGTGCGGAGTTTGTACCGCACCATCTTGTAAGGGTGCCACATTCTTGGCCCGCCTCTTGGAGGGCGGTTTTCGCCGCTGTGTACCTCTCGTACAGCTCCGCCTCAATGGCTGCCGCATCCGCAGGGTGGATGCGGAGTCTGCGATGCCTGGCGTACAGGTGCCGCGCGGCAACGTACGCCTCGCGCAGAGACGTCTGCTCTCGCGACCACCAGTACACCTGAAGCTCGGCGCTTCCTGGCCGAACTCGGGGCATTGCCACGTCGCAAATCTCGGACAATCTCGCCTCCTGGAACCAACCCGCCTCGTTGTTGATGTCGGCAGGCCTAACCGGTGATGACACCCAGGCCTGCACGATCGAGGCTTCCAGGAGGAGCTCCCGGTCCAGCTGCTTCAGCGCCCATTGCGGACCACTCGGGGTCTGTAGGACCGGCGCGCTTGAGGTCTGGGTGGAGACGTCGAACCGGATGTACCGGTGGTCGGAATAGGTCTCCATCCCCTCCATGACGCGCCAGTCAACGACACGCGGTGACAGAGTGGGGCTGGCGAACAAGATGTCCACCACCGAATCGCCCCGGATCCGCACGCACGTGGGGACAGAACCCCGATTTAGGACAACCAGGCCTGTCTCCAGAGCCCGGTCCTCCACCATCCTACCCCGCACGTCCGTGTAACGAGAACTCCGAGCCAAGTTCTTGGCATTGAAGTCCCCGAGGACAAGCACGGGGAGGGAATGGCTTCCGATGACGACACTCAACTCCGTGAGGGAGTTGTGGAACTCGACGAGAGTCTGGCTCAGGGAGAAGTAGACTTCCACTACAACGATCTCCCCGAACCGTGCTGCTACGCACCCCTGACCCTTCCTGACACTGTCAAGGGTTGGGGTACCGGCGGCGGTCGACGCAATTATGGTCACTGAGCCGCTAAGGTCCTCCACCCAGTTATCCCTGGGCGGGACAAAGTACGGCTCAGCAACCACGGCGATGTTAATCGACCACTGCGCCATGCTCTGGAGCAACAGATCCTGAGCGTAGGCGCAGTGGTTGATGTTCACCTGAAGAAAGCGTAATGAGGACGTTATTGGCACTCCATTTCAGCCCCCTCCCGGGCCCCCTGCGAGGGCCCCGCTGCAGAAGTTGCAGCAGTAGCGGCAGCGGCGGCAACAGTGACGGCGGCTGCGGTGGTGGCGACGGTGGGGGTTTTGGCGGTGGTGGTGGAGGGCCTTCCCTTGCCCCTGGCCTTGGCGGGTGTACAGCAGCTTGCCAGCCGCCGCACATGCGGAGCAGTGCGGCGCGGCGGAGCAAGCCACGGCCATGTGACCGGGCTGGCCACAGCGAAAGAACAGGCCACTGCGGTCCACCTCCGAGGTGCACTGGACCGACACGTGGTGCCCCACATGGCAGCGGCTTTCGCCGCCGTCACAGGGCAGCTTACCGTTACGGTTCGCATACCCGACAGGCCCGGACATAAGGTGCCTACCTTGACCTGCTCGGCAGGGCACCCACCGTTCCTGGTGACGGCAGCCACCACCTCTTCCTCGGTCACCGAGTCGTCCAGACCCAGGACGCGCAAGTCTGCGCATTTGACGGACCTGGACACTCGGGCCTCGTCCGCATTTAGGGACGCTCTAAGCTTTTCAGCCAGAGCGTCAGCGGACGAACCACTGGTTTCGCCAGGGATCTCCAGCACTCGAGCCCCTGTTGACTCTAAGCCGGAGGCCCCCGGCGATCCCGAGCTCGCCGAGATCCACCGTCGCCTTCGCCTTGGCGAGCACGTCGCGGTAGGTCACACCCCTCTTTCGAGGAATAAGAATCTCTTCTCATTCCTCGGGGAAGGATACTGCCCACGCCCAGGATGCACCGGCCCAGCAACTGCTATTCCTTCCGGACGTATCAAGAGGGACCGACAGCCATCAGGCACATGAGGAGGAATTCTGACAACGCACCCCAAAATATACCCCCTTGTGCCATGCAGACATTGTTGAAGGCATAAATAAACTTAAACCCAACAGCTCTATGGGCCCTGACAACATCCCCCTTCATAATTAAAGACTTAAGAAATATTTTTATCGATCCTCTTTACCTCATTTTTAATTTAGCCTTGCAGACCAGTACATATCCCTCTGAGAGTAAACTTTCTAGAGTTACACCTATCCCTAAAACTTAAAACAAAAGTTCCGTTGAAGAATACCGCCCTACCATCGAGAGAGGTTATCGTCCACAATGCTATTTATGAGCAAATAAACAAGTGTCTTTGTAATGAACAGCACGGTTTCAGAAGAAAAAGGACAGTTAACACAAATCTTCTGACACTTTTTGATTATGATTATCTTGTCTAGTTTGGACCGCGGGCGTCAGGTAGACGTACTTTACTTCGACTTCCGGAAGGTTTTTAATAGTGTTAACAATGATGCACTGCTAATGAAGCTTAGCAAAATTGGGTTCGCCCCATCTCTGCTCCGTTTCTTTGCAGACTACTTACGTGATCGACAGCAGTTTGTTAGGCTTGGTATATACGTGTACGACACGTACATATCAAGCCTAACACGCGTTCCGACGTGAGTCAAGGCTCAATTTTGGGGCCTTTATTATTTCTTATCATGGTCAACGATCTTCCTCAACTAAACTTATACTGTCTCTTGCGGGATCTTCCGTCATTATTCATTATTTTGAGCTCCCGATAAGAACAAGACAAGCCAAGCCATAGGATCTCGTAAGTGACAGTATAAGTTTAGTTGTAAACCGTGAAAGCTTAAAACAGTGTTTGATCTTCCTCAAGTTCTACTTCATGCAAGATGTCTCTTGTATGCTGACGATTTGAAACTGTACCTTGAAATAAACTCCGAGCGTGACTGTTTGGCACTATAGCAAGACATAGATGTGATATACAAGTGGAGTGTAGACAATAAGATGGAGTTTAATTCATCTAAATGCTTCACTACGACATTCGGTCGAATGAATTTAATTTTGAATATAATTTAAATAATAATACTTCGTGATGAGTCAACAGCCATGAAAGACCTGGGAGTCACATTCGACCGAAAGCTCACCTTCCACGCCCGTATGGCCATGGTTGCTCAACAATAACGATAGTAGCCGTGTTTCTGCTTATACAACAGTATAAGCAGAAAAACGGCTACTATCCTTACCTCTATCCAACAAAATTCTTACTGGGTTGCGTCGGATACAACTCGCTACAGTTAAGGCGAGCTCGAGATCAGCTCACAATAGCCTGTAAGACGCTCCCTGATCTGCTTGATGTGCTGGCGCGCTTCTTTGTTCCAGACAATTACTGCCGGGGCAGAACGCACAGGCCGTTTGCAGTGCCTCCATGTCGTACTGTTGCACGTGCTAAGTCGCCAATTCCTCGCACTTTGGCCGCGCTTAATGATCTCTTGGATCCTAATCCAACAGACGAT
This sequence comes from Noctua janthe, assembly GCA_910589295.1. Lineage (NCBI taxonomy): Eukaryota > Metazoa > Arthropoda > Insecta > Lepidoptera > Noctuidae > Noctua > Noctua janthe. The sequence goes on from OU342562.1 coordinate 18,491,782, forward strand.
CTGTTTGCTGATATATGGACGAAGATTTTATTGGTATTTCAGAAGTAATGTGAGAGGAACTTATTAAAGTGTTGTTAACCTTCTTTTATTTTCACTACAAATTTTGCTGTACTTTGTTATTTTGTATATTTTAATTTGTGTTATAATTGTATCTTTTATTTTATAATTTTAGTTACTGTAATTGATCTCCACAGTACCCACTTTTTTCATAACACTATGTACTTTCGTATAAGGTTCAGAATTAAAACCTGAAATTGGAACCTTACTAATCACACTTAGTTCAGTACTTACGTTAGGGGAATCTGTGTGAAACTCACCTGATCGAGTCCCGAGTCGATGTCGCACACCGTGCTGACAGAACATGTCCAGTGTCCTAGTTTACCGCACCGGACCGCGCCGTATCGCTCCGCACCGCATCGTGCGTATGAATAGTCCTATAATAATACTTTTGCCGTTTATTTTGCACTCCGCACAAACTTCGCTGAGTCCCAAAACGTATCAAATACTGGAAAACATCGAACAAGATGGAAGATTATAGAAAGTTGGGCAAAGTTTGCCCGCGCCCGGTTATGGCGAAGTATTTACTTATTGTTGTTTGTTTTTATTACATTTGGTTGTTACAGCAAACTCGGGACGAGTTCACAAGAAATTGTTTGTCCCTAATAAAGTCTTGAAGGTATTTAGTAACAGCCTGAGGGATTTGATGGTAAATCATCGTTGGTGGCTGTTTTTTAGCGGATAAACAGAAAGACACGAAGAAGTTTTTATCTATTTACAGATTACACACACATGACTATGCTCTATTCTCCGGTTGGGCCTTAAACTAATATTTGTTATTTTTAAATGTGAGATCAGAATAATGGCACGACGCTGTTGGAATAAATGTGTTCGGTATCTGTAATATGGGTTGATACAGGCGGCCGAGCGATCCGTGGGCCGTTCGGCTGCGGGCCGGATCAGTGCCGCCGGCCGCGCCGATACCCGCTATTATGGTATTATGATTGTTGTGTAGTACCAGCGACTTCTGCGACCCACACGCCCGCTGACTGCTCCTCACACACACAGTCCCAGTGACATCGAACCGCGTTTTGTTACTATGAAGGTGTCGTTAACGTAGAATGTATGAAGATCAAAATAGTTGCGAGGGGATGTAGCCTTCTCTTTTTTTTTTTTTTTTCTTTTTTTTAAAAAACGTTGCCCCACACTAGGAATTACTCCTGTATCGTGGGTGCGTTTACAAACATTTAAATTCACATACACAAACAGCCAGACCCGGAACAACTACCTGTAGGCCATACAAATATTTGTTCCGTGCGGGAATCGAACCCGCCTCGAAGCCACTGCGCCAACCGTGCCGTCAAAAGTCAGCCTTGTAAACTTCCTATTTCTATTATTAGGTTTGTTAATTATTTCATCAGTCAAGGTTTATGATCATTTTGAGAAATTTTCTCAATCTCTATAATGCTGCTACACTGTGCTCTTTTTGTCAATCAACCAATCTCAATGTTACCATAACTTTCGAGTTTTATTAGAGGCTGGCTACAGTACGAAGTTGAATCAGCTGCCCTCGCACACAAATATGACGATTTTGTCGTCCATCATCATTCAAACTCGTTTTAATAAATGTCTGGCAAAAAATTAATGAATCAAACGGTTATTATGTGCAAATTACATCGCCATTACGTCCTGCGGTCTGCGGGTATGGGGGTGTGGAAGAAACGGGGTGTGTGGACGTGTGCAGGGTGGGGGTGCGGGGCGCGAGGAGCGGGTCGGTAGTCAATCAAGCCGCGCCGATGATCGTGCGTGTAGTATGTCGTCGCATGCGCCGAGCAACCAATCTGCCGGATTGATGACTCGCACCATTACCCGTTTTTATGTAGTGATAAAAGTACATTACGCGAAAAGTTGTTAAACAGACGCCGCGCGCCGCATCGCGTGCCACGCGGTGTCGTTACCAAACAGATAGTCACAGAAGGCGCACTCGATTGACTCGAATTGATGCATTGCGGTTACATTTTCTCTGAGTTTAAGACAACTTAAATTCCCTCAACTGTTATCAATGCTTATAATCAAGGGCTGTTCACTTTGATAGTTGTTTGCGTGATCGCGTTGTATGAGGCGAGCACGTGTCATGGCTGACCGTGGACCTTCTGTGCAAACACGGTGCGTGCCACGCGTAAAGTAGCAGTTTATGGAGGTGGGCTTCTAAACATTTGTAGCGTTATTTACGACCGAGGGCGACTTGATCCCAACGATCCAACTTCACTTATTCCGTCTTTTACTCTAAATCTCATTGTCTCAACTGTTCAAGTGGTATAAATGTGACAACTTTATTTTTGTTAGCGACGCTTGTGACGTACACAGTCGGTGCGTGGCGGCCGGCGGGGCGGCGGGCCACGCGGCGTGCTGCGCGCTTTGAGCACGACGTACTGTGTGTGCCGCTGAACATCAGAACCTGTCCTCGCTTTTATAGAGCTCTTCGGTCGCCGACTCAACCACATACCTAATCACTTTCAGACGGGTTATCCAGAAGCACATAGTATCTAATAGCTACGATCTAAGTAGGCACTTAGATAATGTTAAATTCATTGCTCCGCTCGAGATAATAAACGTCATCAAATCACTTAATATTATGAGGAAAGTATTCCCTGAGCCTGCTAATTGGATTGAAATCCTTTCTTAAATCCTGTTAAGAAGTAAAGTTTGGAAATTCAAAGATCTGTTTTAATTTTTTTTTATAAGATTTTGCGAGACCGGCCGGACAATATAAAGTTATTGGAATCACCGGTTTGGATGGGTAGGTCAGGGTATGTATTGTTAGGAAGTATCTCACAATACGTGCCTAGTCGACTGATGCCTCGAATATTCGACTCTTGAGCTGTCTCCGAATCAGTCTACATGTTTTCCCCAGCACACATAGCATGACCAATTCCATCTCTATTCTACCAAGAATAGACAAAGTTCTTACCATACAACTCGACATCTCTTTTGAGCACCCGGCGCGACCCGTAGACTCGAGTTTCTACGAAGACAAAGGCATATTCTTTTCACCACAGAACATCATAATACTGGTTTTCACATATTGTTTCCATAGAAACGGGGAAGTAGCTAGCGATGAAGATATTCTTCGAATCCTACGATAATAATTATTACGTTTAGTTAACCAAAAAAAGTGACAAAAGCACGAGTTTTAAAACCTTTTGAACGTAAAAGCAACCACGAAACGTATTACTCGAACATAGTTTTAAATCTGTCGGACTCAGATAAAAGACTTGTTGATCAGTGACAAACGAAGGCATTAAATTATACACACGTGACAAAGTGAGATATTTTTGAATATTAATGAAACATTGGAAAGATGTAGTTTGTATTGTTCATTGTTACAATGCGAACATAAACAAAATTAATAAGTACATTTTTCTAAGAAAAATAATAATAAAATAAAAATAATAATCTCTTTTTTTTCGGCAAGAAAAAAGCTCGTACAGCATCCCTTTCGAACTTACTTTCATTCTTCTCGGTCTAAAAACTGACGGCATGGAGACGGTAGGACCCCTACATATTTTTCAAATCAATATAGGTCAATAAACACAAATAATAGTAATGAAAAGAATCTTGTCTAGGTCTGATGTGATGTAGACCATTTGTAAAGAAGGAACGATTAGTTTTGGTTTTCATTTTTTCTGCGACTATTTATAGCATTTAGATAAAAAAAAAATACTAAAATTAAGAACTGGATATATTTGCCTACATATAGTATTTTTATAAATAGTAAAATATGTTAGTAATAGCACAAAAAATGTACTTAAACTGAACCCGGTATTGTTAATTTTGTGTAAAATGGCAACGTAAGATCGATTTTACATTATAAAAACTAAAATTTTCAATAGTAAAGTTCCTTTTATTTTAAGATGAAGAACCAATCTATACGAGCTAGTTATTAGTTCCATTGGATTTTGTTGAGTTATACCATAAAATGTACAGAAAAACAGCATATTTTTGTCTGATTTGCAAACGCACCCTTAAAACTAAAGTTTTACTGTTACTTACGGGATTTCTTCCGTGATTATTCGTTATCTTGAGCTCCCGAAATTCCAACGCTGTTGGAAGTGCCATGATCGCGGGATGACTAGAGAATGTATGGATGGTGGATGGCAAACAATAGTTAGGTGCAGACAGAAGAAAAACAAAACCACAAAAGTAACAGCCGACATCGTAATAAGGACTTCACAAAACATAGAGATACTGTGAGTTTGTTTTGCTGTGACTTAGTGTCGAGCTCCAGTAGTGCGTGTAGTAAAAGACTAACAAAGAGGGGAGACAGATTTGTCTGTACCTAACAATTTTTTTTAGCGTCGAAATATAGGGATCTCAAAATAACGAATAATCACGAAAACTATCCCGCAAGTGACAGTATACGTTTAGTTTCTAACCCCTAGGGTCAAAAGTGGAGGGAAATTATCGTCATGCTTGACGGTGTAGAGTTTTGTCGACTGAGAAATAAAAACATATGTTCTTGTCGACATTTTTAACATCACATAATTTTTTTCTTTGCAATGGTTATGACGATAATCTTTCTACAACCTGTCATTTTGTCCATTCTTACGTTGAGAAAATCCGTTTCCACGGTGGTCATGCGCTCACATCCTTCAACTAGGAACGTGAGTGGCTGCGACCGTCTCAGGATTGATGAGCGTTATCTGGAACCAGGGAGGGTAGGGTTGAGGTGCGCGCGCTGGAGCACCAGGTGGGAAGGGGACTAGTGACAGTGATGCGTTTTACGGGACGAGTTTTATAATTATTCGGCGCTCTCCGGCCGCGCGCGCGCTGCCGTCATTGTCACCTCTAACGGAATTATGCTTTCATGAGACTATATTTGCTTGATTTTGTCGGAGACAGGCGACGGCGACGGCGCAGCGCCGAGCGACTCCGCCATACATATTTGATTGCGTTTCTTTAGACGTTATTTCACAGTTAAAGTGTTATTCCATTTGTAAACCCGTTGACAAAATTGTGAGAGCGACTTCTTTGCACAAACTTTCCTTACATTTTCATGTCATTTTAAATTGTAGGTAGGTACTTTGCTGGCATTTATTCTGACGGAATAATATACTCTCAAACTAACAATAGATAGCAATCTTGCAATTTATTCGTGAGAACATTAAGTTGCAACCCACAGGACACCAATTTCTTTTTTCCAAGTTAACTAATATGCTGCCGTGGTTTTCAAGACGATATAAGCTATCAAAAATAGATTAATTTTGTAACTCGTATCACTCTGCAAAGTACAATCTTTGAAAGGGATGATCTGCTGTGAAACATATAGGGTGTAAATAGACCCTTCACATAGTCGTCAGCCAAGCATTCTTTTTGCTGGGAAACGACTTTTTTTTTTTGGGGTGTATAAGAAATATCACGTTTTACGGTAGGACTCGATGAAAATCACTCAACACATTGAGCTGATGGATGGATTGAATAGTACGGGGGTCGTGGAGGTGTGTAAAGTAAAAATCTTCCATTAAAACATGTATTTACAAAAAAAAAAAACTGGTGAAAAAGTTGGAACTTTGAGCCCCAATATCTCCGTAACTAAAAGGATCCCGGGTATGGTCTAGAACAAAAAAATCGCAAAGTCGGAGAGAACAAGTGCCTTTCGGCTATGTTAAGGCTCTATTTACACCCTTTCTGGTACACACTATTAGCCCGCAGGACGCAGCACTCGGCACGTTCAGCGTACCGCGCTGAGTGAGCGCGAGCGGTCACGCACTACTTCACTCACACATAACACAGGCCGATGATGGCGCAGCGCATCGCGGTGCGTACCTAACGTTTCTAAACAAAAAGCGGACTCTTTGCGTAGAATGTTAATGAAGGCGCGGCGCGCGGCGTGCCGGGCGCGGCCAGGGCGCGGCCAGGGCGCGGGTAGCACCGTCTAAGTGGGTAAGGTAAAACGTAAATTCTTTATAAACCTGCGGTGCGCGTTTTCTTTACGATTATTACTTCCAGCTTTGTGTACTTTATTCAACTAATGTTTTGTATAATCCAGGGTGGATTATACAAAACATTGGTCTATTCATATCTTTATGTATCATAGTGTCAGAGTATTGCATTGTGGGCCTATTGGTATGCTCTCGTAAGATCTCGGGTTACACAAAAGGTTTATTATTGCATTGTGGGCCTATTGGTATGCTCTCGTAAGATCTCGGGTTACACAAAAGGTTTATCATGGTGATCAATTAAGATCTCTTCATGCATCTCATGGAACTATTTGGATATTTATCTCGGAAGTGTTGGTGGTTAACGTTTTGTGAACCACCGCCTTGATTTGAGGGTTAACAAAATAGCGTTAAAAATATTATAATTATGTTTCCGTTCGCGGGGATTGGGTATTTCTATGAAGTGTGGCCGTGGTGTGTTCGTGCAGACATTATGTTCATTGGTCAGCGTGGGCTGAACTGTGGCGTTGAACTGAAAACTGTTTGAACTATACACTTGAAACTGGGCTCGAATACTTTCCTCAAAAACTATAAAGATCAGTAACATTACTTTTTAGGGGGCTTCTTAAGTAGAAACTCTTACATAAATTATGAAATTATACAAAATTGAAGTTACTATTAACATAAATAAATACACAAGTGCGTGTTTATGTACGCGTATTTGGCCAGCAGTCCAGCGGGCACTGTGTAAGGAGCGAGCTAATCCCCGACACAATGACACAATGGTCCCTGATCAAACACGCCGCGATCCACAAGCTTGTAGCCCCGACTATGGCATTCGTTCTCTGCTTCGAGTTCGTGCCTAGCCGAGCGACTTTAGGGCAAACCAAGCGCTTTTTGTTTGTTTGGCACTGAGCACACTTGAATACATTACTAAATGTAGAGTTCTTATCATTTTAATACAATTTGAAGTAAGTTGTGAGAGTCAACGTTTACTCTGTACAGCGGGTGCCCGAAGTGGTACGTACTCACAGTCTCACAGGCTGTCCGATACGACATGTGCCTGCACGTTACGTTCACGTGTGCACTATTACAATTTACGGCTTACTTCTGGCCGTCGCGCGCTATCCGCCCACAGCGTGCCGTTGAAAATTGTACGATTAAAAAGAAACGTAATGGAAGCGCCAGGTTGTACTAGGTAATTGTTTTTTCATTTAAGAGCGCACACCCTCACAGAAACGTACTCAAACGTGTATTGTACGTAATCGTGCAAACAATTAACTCGACATTGTCTATGCGTGCGGCGTCCCTACCGGGAACTGGGACCGATGCGGCGACGGTGTCGCCACATACCTTTGTACAGATATAATTTCTTAATTCCGCAGCGGCTGGCGCGCCGCCAGCAAATAAAACGTTGATGCTGCTCAGCACGTTAGCAGCACCGGCGGCGGCGGCGGCGAGCGGGCGGGGGGTGGGGTGCGGCGGCGGGGCGGGGCGGGGGTACATGGCACGCTGCTCGGAATGCGGGCTGTAGGGAGCCGTCATTACACCAGCCCTTTAATAAGAACACGCAGGATATCTTGTCGATATGAACCTCTATACAATTCTGCGCTGGTGACCCTCCACGATATAGCACTTCATCGCTCGGAGTCAAGAAATCCTCCCTCCTGTGGTCGCTGTCCGTCACGCCATGAGCTCTCCGCGCTCGCTCACATCTGCTCCACTCCGCAACAGACGTAATGTGTAATATTTTATTTTATTATGTGTAAAAATTTAAAGTGAGGCAATCAACGATAAGCCAAGCAAGCAATCCAAGTTTTTTTGTGGATTACATGAGGTTTAAACATTTCTATATTTCTGTTATTTCTACATTACAGATGAGAAGGCGCGCGAGGGCATGCAGCGCCCGCTGGCGGCTGAATTAAAAACCACTTCCTTTTTTTTCTTTTTTTTTCACAGATAATACCCATACTATTTGATACAGGAGTTGGATGTTCATCCCACCCGAACCTGTGAACAGTAGGTTTTAACAATATTGCATGAAAACTTTTCCGATTCAAATGAAAAGAATTGGCCTCCACGAACAGATCAAGAAACTGTTAACCGCAAACATTGCTCTGCAAACTAAAAATATTCGGTTTTTATTTGTCGGAGCCGGACTTTTTGTGAGTATCAAATCGTCGGCAGTGATATGCGGTTTCGTTGTATTCGGCATTCGCTTCATCGATTGCTCTATTTTAGAGTTAGGAGCGTTCTGCGCGGTGTCTGCGCGCCGCCACAGAACACAACGCACATCGCACTGGCAATGTGTTGGTCGCGCTGCGTGCTGGTGCGGGCTGGTGCGGCTGGTGCGGGCTGGTACGGCTGGTGCGGGCTGGTGCGGCTGGTGCGGGATGGTGCGCCCGATGTGGGATTAAATAAAGGGTGTAAATAGACCCTTAACATAAACGAAAGGCACTTGTTCTCCCCGCCACTGCGATCATGTTCTAGACCATACCCGGAAACCTTCTAGTTACGGAGATATTGGAGGTCAAAGTTCCAACTTTTTCACAAGTTTTTTTTTTAAATACATGTTTTTAATGTAAGATTTTTACTTTACACACCTCCACGACTCACGTACTATTCAATCCATTCATTCAGCACAATGCTATGAGTGCTTTCCATCGAATCCTACCGTAAAACGTGATTTTTCACCCCAAAAAAAAAAGTCGATTCCCAGCAATAATTTTTACGTAAAGTTACTTAGTTTGATGTACAGAATGCTTGGTTGACGGATATGTGAAGGGTCTGTTTACACCCGGTATATTGCAAACTAGCTGTTGCCCGCGAACTTCGTTCGCTTGAAATTATTATAAACAAGTAGAAATAATTGAAAAAATCAAAACCCAACTGCAAAAAAGACCGTGACAAAACATATAACTTAAATATATTCTTGTAATCGCCTTTTAATTTCCTTTATTTTGATACCCTACTTGATAGGTTTAATATTTTTTTTTATTAACGCATTATTATTTATTTTGCTCCAAAAATCCGCCATTTTGTTTTTTTTTTCAAACACCTATCTAAGGACACTTGGGTTTTTAAGACGAAAATAATGACATCTTAACTTTCGAAATCCATCCAGCCGTTTGGAAGTTACGAAGTAATACAGAAACTTACAAATAAACATACAAGATACGCGCGAAAAAAAATAACCCTTGCTTGGTTGCGTAAAAAATTATTTCTTCCCTTTTTGAATCGTATTTTGTTAACAATTTCAAGGGTTTTAATTTTTTTGCACGGAACCCTAATTAATTGTCTAAAATAAAAGTAGCCTATGTTAGACCTTATAAAATCAGCTATCTGCCAGTAAAATTCCCTTCAAACTCGGTTCAATCGTTTTGGAGATTAACCGGAACAGACAGATTGACAGACAGACAGAAAGACAAAAATAGAAAAAAATGTGTTTTTGTTGAAGGTGCCGTATACCTATATCTTCATATGCATCATCACTACATACATAGTATAAAACAAAGTCGCATCCCGCTGTCTGTCTGTGTCTATTGTATGCTTAGATCTTTAAAACTACGCAACGAATTTTCATGCGGTCTTTGTTAATAGATAGAGTGATTCAAGAGGAAGGTTTATATGTATATATTGCACCCGTGCGAAGCCGGGGCGGGTCGCTAGTTCAGTATAAAGCTGTTATTTTGATATAACAAACAGACTGATTATAATAACAGTGTACTAGGATTCAAGAGCAAGCTATTCGAGATTGAAAATTACGCAAAATAATGCACAAAAATAGGGTCATAAAATTATTAACAAAATTCTAATACCCTATTTTTGCGCATTATCAGTACGCCGTTCATAATGTTAAACTGATACTTTTCTGATAGCCGATGAATGAATGAAATCTTCGAAAACTTCAAAATCTGTACGCCCACGAAAAGTCCGCTTCTCTTCGCAGAACCGTCCGTGGTGCTAATACTCCTATCTCCCGCCTATGTAAATTATTATTAAACAGCTGCAGTGATCTCGTTGATGTGCACTCTGAATCACTGAGCAAGTTTAGAAGCAATGTATACAAAAACTTGTAAAATCATTTGAGTGTTAATTAAGGCTTGCATGTTTTAATTTTGAATCCCAGAATTATGCTAGGTGAGTAATTAGGATCTCATCTAATATAAAGTAGACACTCAATATCAAAAAAGTAATGCATGATGTACTTACAAAAAAACACACAAAAACAAAAAACTGTAAAATTAAAACAAAAAAATAAATAAACATAAAATAACACACACGCACACGCACTTTAATTTGCGCACTAGTCTATAAGTCTATTGGATGTATCTCATGTATTTGTATCAGTGTATTTAATTGTTGGTGAGAACAATAAAACGAAACATTCAAAAGAAGTACATCCTTTCCAGCCTTTGGAAATTAAGCCATGGTCATGTTCTGAAATTTTCTTGAAACTTCCTTTCTTTTTCGAGGCAGTTTTCTCAAAATAGCTGTGTGACACTTGTCGTGCAAACTACTGGAACGACTTCTTTGTTTTCTATGCTTTCTAAAATGGTGCCACAGTGGCCACGTTTACCAAGTGAGTGACCACAAAACAACGGTTGCTCCAGATAAGGTAGTATTTTGCACATCTTCCACGTAATGTGTGTGAGTTAATGCGCCGGGTTCTGGCCGATCAGATCAGGTAAAATCTTCATTTATTTGGTGTATTTTATTTAACCTATCCTATCAAAAGTCAAAGCAGTAATTTTCTTCTGTTTGAACGTCGTTAAAGCGGGATCGCGAAGCTGTTCCCTGGGTTTCTCGCTGCTTGCCCTGACCACCCTGAGAGTTTCTTATATGTTTTTCAATATCGTTTAATAAACTGTCGTGCATAACAACTAAGCGACTGAAACAATGCCAAATTTTGTAAATATTATGTGAATGGGTCAATATCAAGGTCCTGAAGTCGGACTGACATGGTAATGTTTTCGTACAAACACTTCAACACCTAGATGTTCCGGTAGTAGATTTTTCGCCGTGTTGGAGAGACTGCAGTACAGCCCATGTCTCGGCCACCGTCGGGATCCCTACTGACGGCAGGAGGGGATTCTATCGGCTTCGGGTCGACGTTGAAGTACCTAGGACTTGTCCTCGACAGCCGGTGGAACTTCGTGGAGCACTTCCGACGTTTGGCTCCCAAACTGGAAAGGACAGGGGCTGCCTTCAAGCGGGTCTTGCCCAACCTGAGGGGTCCAAACGCCTCATGCCGGAGGCTTTACGCGGGGGTCGTGCGGTCCATGACCCTTTACGGGGCCCCGGTGTGGGCGCGTTCTTTGAGGCGGCAAGCCGCCCACTACCTGAACGCGCCCCAAAAGGTGATAGTCATAAGGCTAATCCGGGGGTACCGCACGATCTCCAGCGAGGCGGCTAGCCTCCTAGCCGGATTGCCGCCATGGGATCTGGAGGCGATAGTCCTCACGCGCCTGCACGACTGGCGCGCGGAGGCACTACGTCTGGGGGAAACTCCGCTGCCGCGGCAAATTGTCACTCAGCGGACAGACCTCCGGCGTGATCTCATGGCGACATGGAGAGAGCGACTGTCGCAACCCCGTGTAGGGCACGCCACCATAGTGGCGATTAGTCTCCTCTTTGAGGAGTGGCTAGAGAGGCGCCACGGCGCCCTCACCTACCGCCTGACGCAGGTCCTCACCAGACACGGTTGTTTCGGGAGGTTCCTGCACCGAATCGGGTGGGAAGAAACACCCGGGTGTTTCCACTGCGAGGAGGAGGACACGGTGGAGCACACCGTGGAGGTCTGCCCCGCTTGGGGGGAACACCGCCGTGTCCTCGTGGCGGCGATTGGCGGCGGCGATCTCTGGCGTCCGGCCCTGGTCCAAGCCATGGTCCGGAGCGAGAGGGAATGGGAAGCCGTCACCTCCTTCTGCAAAGCAGTCATGCGTCCCAGCCGCCGCAGGAGACGCCCTGGGCGTCGGGGGTCACGTGGTGGCTCCGGGCCACCGTAGGCGTGGGCCTGTGGACGGCGAGTTATGGGCTAGCTCGCCGTCCGGCCGTCTTATGACGACAGGCCGTGTCGACGGCGCGTTCGTGTTCCACGTGCGCCTCAAAGAGATGTCAGCAAATAAGTAGGGGTCCGCATGGGCCGATGCCTGCCAGGGCTGCGGGACTGTTTGAAAGAGATACCGTGGCCCTGGAATACAAAGGGCAAAGAAGGAACATGGATGGGTTTTAGTCAGTACAAAGTCTGACACTCCCTTCCGCTTCGCCCAGAGTGGGGGGGGTCATTTGATGATTTCCCACCGGAAAAAAAAAACCAAGTCTCGATCGAATCGAAGGGTTTCTAGTAGTCCACAAACGCTAAACAGAGAGGCAAGTTATACTCTTCGGTCTTCTGTATAAATTGCCGCAGCGTTTGTATGTGGTCTACGGTGCTAAAGCCATTTTCTAATCCGGCTGGTTCGGGAGGCTGAAAATCGTCAAATCTGCGCGCGAGACGATTGGTGATGATTCTTGAAAACTACTTGTAGACAAGGCTTAGAAGTGAGATGGGCGTATAATTCTTCAGCCGGGCATTGTCACCCTTCGTGAAGAAGAGTACCACCACACCCCTACACCATGCCTGTGGCGTGTTCCTCTCCAGTATGACGGAATCAAAAATCCCAAAGGCCTTAAGTATCGGTTTTCCACCTTCCGCCTTCAGGAGTTCGGCCGTAATTACGTCACCACCCGGTGCTTTGTTGTTTTTAAGCTATTTCAGAGCCATCCTAATCTCGTACAGGTTGAAGTCCGGGATGTCTTCAGTATAGTGTCGGGTCAGTCTAGCTCTTGCGTCATTTGCTAGATTTACAACGGGTTTACTGGTTGACATTTCTTTTTTTTTTTCCGCTCCGGTTTTGCGGATACGATCCTGACATGGTCGGTCTTAAGTTTCGTGAGCTGGCTCTGCCTAATAGCCAGATCTCTTGCAAATACCTCGGAGCCGCTCAATTGCATCTTTAACATGCTCGATATTAAAGCGGCGGTGGAAGGTTGAGCTGCCGGTATCTCCACGCCTCGTCTGAAGACCGGAGGATCATCTCACGCCGCTCCTGCATGAGAGTATGATCAGAGAGTTTTTGTTCTTATGTGCACGACGTGTCTTGAAGAACTGAGACCCGTATGGACAGTTTCCACGAAACTATCGTTGTATTCATCCACTGAGCTTCCTAGGCACTCGAAACGAGTCTGGGGTTCAAGCTGAAAGCTCTCCGGGTTTTGGATCTCGATCTGTGCTGGACGGAGCGTAGACTTCATCAGTCAAGACGTTTCAAGGTTGAAATTGATGTTCAATGTGCCTCTTACCATGCGGTGATCGCTCCCGGTTTTCAACGAATTGATCACAGAGATAACATTGAACATTAGCTTTTTGGTTGACATGATGAAGTCAATCTCATTTTTAGTTGCCCCATCGAGGTTCTGGCAGGTTCACTTCCTGTGCTCACGCTTTCTGAAGAAGAAGTTCATCATATAGAGGGCCTCTTCCTCCATAAAACACGATCTATCAATTTAAACTGTGCTTGTTTTATGCATTTCGGTTTTTTCAGTCTGGTTTTTAAGATTTTTCAACCACTTTTTTATTTCCAGCTTTTCAGTTTAGTAATTTGAAAAATTTCGCAGACGATTTTACCTTTTTTGTTATACGGGGCGTGCCACGGCTATGCCACACGGAAGGAAAAATATTGTTTATTTTAGATGACTTGATTTACTTATCAAAGGTACTTCTAAGTTCAGTTTAAAATTCAAAGTCCAGCGTAGCAAACTACGCTGACGCTGGTAGGGAGGTCGGCGCGCAGCACCCAGTCGTAACCGATGTTCCACAGGGCCGGTCCTAGAACCGATCCCTGTGGAACACCGCACGACATCTCTCGCCGGTTCCATTCTCCGCTCTGACCGGGGTAGATGACGGCCCTATCCGTCAAGTAGTCCCCGACCACACGACGAAGGTAGTTTGGCACCCGGTGATACCGGAGTGCCTCCCTAATGCAGCTCCAGGGCATGGAGTTGAAGGCGTTGGCGATGTCAAGAGACACCGCCAAGAAGACCCCGCCCCGGGACACCGCGTCCCCCGTCGTGAGGGCTCTCACGCGCATGATGGCGTCCACCGTGGAGCGCCCCTTGCGGAAACCAAACTGGTGTTCCGCAAGATCCGGCCCCATCCCCGCAAGGTGCCCGGTAAGGCGGAACCCTCACTCCCTCACTTACTGTCACCCACTACCCGCATTCACATTCACCTTCACACCATCTCCTACACACAATACACATCACAGCGCGTCTTTTTGCCTTTTATAAAAATACTGTGTATCTTTTTATTCTTTCATTTTATTTTATAAGTTTATATAATATCTTGATCAATCTCAATAACTTAACAATTACATAACCTTGGGAAGGTCGAAGCATCCTAAAGCTATTTGCTTAAAAGGATTCTCCCCATTGTAACTAAAATAAGTTATTTTAGTTGAAGCGATAAACATTTTTTTATTTTACACCTCGATTCTCAACGTGGACACGTAAAATTTTCTGCGGGGATATTCACCCGAATAGTTGTGCTTTTTTAACAAATTTATTTTCGAAGGATTCATTCGTTTATGAGCTATCAGAAAAAGCATTCGTGTAACATCCTGAACGGCGAATATTTCACGCAATCAGCAGTTTATGCTGGAAAGGTGGAAAATTTAAAAAAAAAAACTTTACTACTTTACTTACTTTTTCCAAATAACCCAGTTTTGACCCCTAGTTATCAGGGTCAAAATTGATGCAAATTAGGTCTATTACCACCCATTTCAAGGAACACCCAATTACCAATCACCCTGTACAAAAGCGGTGGCCCAGTGGTGGCGGCCCCGACTTACGAACAGTAAGTCGTTGGTTCGAACCCAGGCAGGCTCATTACTTTGTGTAATTTATTTCATCACCACTGCTCTCAAAAACGGTGAAGGAAAACATTGTGAGGAAACCGGCATGTCCTAGAACCAAAATTTGAAGACATGTGACATCTACCAACCCGCACTGGCCCCGCGTGGTGGATTATAGCCCATTCCCTCTGTTAGAGAGGAGGCCGTGTGTCCCAGTAATGGGAACATTATAGGCTGATTATGCTGTATAAAAATGACGTGTCATTGTGTTCGTTCGTACGCGCTTATCTCTGAAGATACGTGCACCACGTATTATTTAAAAAAAAATTCCTAACTACGTAACTCAATTTTCTGAACCGATTAAATAAAAATGACTTACATTCTGAAATATTGTTTAAATTGCCCCAACAAATGAGCGGGTCCACACGAAGAGGCCAGTTCTCCAAATATTTACATAGATATTGCTTCATCGAGACACGCGCCATTGAAAATCTTTGTAGTATTATAAATTACGATATTTGCATAAATATCAATTATCGTGTCGTAGGTGAGTCGGAGTTTGCTCATCCCTTTATGCAAAACAAATTCAGCAACGTTTTACACAACACAGGCGACCGTTCCGCACCGCACCGCACCGCACCGCACCGCGTCGTGTCGTGTTGCACCGCGTCGCGTTCTGTCGCGTCGTGTCACCAGTCTCCGCGGCTCGGTACATTCGCTTGAGAAATCAATCCCACAGTTAAACAACGAGGTGTTTGCCCACGATGGCGATGGTGGGACAATCGTTTCGTTTGAAATTAATTGGAGCACGTTGAAACCGAGCCTTGACGGGAGCCGTTTCAATTGCGTGTTCCGAATTCCGAGCGAGCCTGCCAGCTGCCGGCCGAGTGCCTGTGAGTCCGTGCGCTTGTGTGCGCCGGAATGTGCTGCGCACACCTCGCCCCAGAGTGCGGTTGCACTGTGCACAGTATTTGTTTCAATCAACTGCACAACGAATTCGAGCAGCTGTCCCGGACTTCCGGCGACACGCGGGGCATGCGGCGACAGGCACCGGCGGCGTGGCGCGAGTTATCCCGACAATATTCAGAAAGAATGAGCGGCGAATGTTGAAATAGATTAGCGCGTGTGGTGTGTACCGCGTGTATGTGTCAGTGCATTGTTTGTCGTTCAGATTGTACGGTCGGCGTCGTGCTCACTGCTGAGTGCCAGTCGCTGCTACATGATGTCGCAAACGGTTCCACAGGTTCGCATCGTTCCATTCGCGCTGTCACTGTCACACATTCCGATGAGTTCTATCTACGTATATTTTTCACACCTCGAATCTAGCTACTAGCCGGAAGTATTTAGAAGACATAATACCAATACCACCACTTTTATGATAGATATACATGTCTCAATAAGCAGGTTGCTGACTAAAAACAAACAACAATCAATAAAGTTAAATATATTATTTTATTTAACTAAAATTATTGACTATTTGGAAAAGTTTCGAGTTTTTATCTAAATAAGAATACAAAAAATGTTCTTGTTAGTGGAGTCTGCGCACATAAATAACTAGCATGGATATACCTTTTTTTTACACAATTTTATTATGAATTATAGACTATGTATTATTGTGTTGTATCAACTATATTACTGTACAGTTTCTACAAAATCCGTACAGTAGTTTTTGCGTGAAAGAGTAACAAACATCCATTCATCCATCCTCATTAACGTTTGTATTTAAAATAGTAGTAAGATAAGATAAGATGGCATTGACACTCGCTTCACATATAAATCTGATACACAGCTAACTAATAAGATGTTCCGCGAACACAAGAACGTTCTACGGTTGCGCAGCACGCGTAGCAGTGATGTATGCTACGTCGTAGCACGCGTAGCGGTGATGTTTGCTACGTCGTAGCGCGCATAGTGATGAAATCTGCTATTTCATAGCATCGTGACTATTGAATAAAAAAATAACGTAATTGATTTGTTGACCTCACGTATCGTGCAGAATACAGCTGAATTTGTGCAGAACTTAAAATTTTTTGATTTAATAAGTAAACTTATCTGGATCGGTAATGCATGTGTTCAAACAGTCAGCCTGATTGATACTCTGTCCGAGTGATCTTATTCATCACCGCTTGTTCCGGAACAGTCGGTTAAGTGTCGTGCATCGCCGTCAGCCTGTCGTATTAGCGTCACGTCGGCGTGTCTCGCCGCGACGCTCCGATGGAAAATTTGCACCTAAAAGCAAATGGACAGTTTTGTTAAAATGGTTATACCGCATAGCGCTAAGGCGCTCAGCGGCTTTTCAACGATCTATGAAAATACGAAGATGATTTTAAAGCTCAAAATCTGACTGGCCATTCTGCTTCTATAGCTTACATATTACAGACACTGGTATACAAAAACATCCTACGTATGTTCGTCTGGAGATGTAAGTAAAATTAATTGAGCGTGAGTTTGAGCACGTTTGTGACCCTGAGCAAGCGATCAGTGAGCTGTGTCGCCGTAACGGAGCGCTGCGGGTTATGGCGGTGCGTTAGTATCGGCGGCGATGCGTGAACCAGTACACACGGCGCAGATCGCCCATACTACACGATGCCATCTTCTCACAAACGTTACTCTCTAAGCATCTGCCTGGCCTTTGTCCAACTATGTTTATTTCGCCTTCCAGTCTAACCGGATACAGCTGAGTACCAGTATTTTACTTGGCGCGACTGTCTATCTGGCCTCCACAAACCAGCAAGTACTAGGTAAAACGATACCCAAGGGGAACTGTATAACACTGTTTATCAGACTTTCGGGTCATTGACTGTCAAAGATCTACAAATGGCAGCCGAGATCAACATGCTTTTCGCGGCTCGGAGGAAACTTGCTGCTTGCTAGTTTGCTTGTTGCTTATTTTTTATTTAAACTAGCTGTGCTCGCGGCTTCGCTCACGTGACCGCGTATTCTTTAGTCCTTGTCAAAGTTTGTGAACGAAAAATATAGATACAACTCATGATCTATCCTGGGTCCCAACGGTTGATAAGTTGATAAGACTCAAAATAAAATAAAAAAATTCTAAGTAAAATAGGTATGTACTCCCACGGTTGTAGCAGCTAAATGTGAATACGGTTCTCCCGACCAAACCATGGCCGACCATGCTGGAGTGTCCAAAGTGTCCCTACACCTACGTTTTAGAGGGCTTGCTGTCAAAAACGCCACTGAAACGCGATTAACGTGGCCATCTGGGTGTAAGTAATTTGATAAGACGTACCATCGATTCGAAAGCAGAAGATGAACAGGGTAATGTAATGTAATAAGATCTCGTATTTCCGAAGATGGACAATGATTGCCTACAATAACCGGAAAAAAAAAATCAAGAATAGATGCAGGTATTACGCAGATCGATGGAACAAAGACTGTTGAAGCAAACCTTTCTTCTATTCACCACATCTATGTTGACTATTATTAATATTTTGCTCGGAAGTTCAAATGCTAGTGCAGTCACATCTAAACGTTAAAGACGTGCCGCCAGTGAAACAGTTTCTCGGATATTATTCCTCTTCACTCTGGGGTATCTCTACAATTGTAAATAAAGCCTGCCTGTTTACCGAATGAAAAATATGTTTAATATACATAAAAAACGTAACGAATGGATGAAAAATATGTTTAATATACATAAAAAAGTAACGAATGGATGAAAAATATGTTTAATATACATAAAAAACGTAACGAATGGATGAAAAATATGTTTAATATACATAAAAAACGTAACGAATGGATGAAAAATATGTTTAATATACATAAAAAACGTAACGAATGGATGAAAAATATGTTTAATATACATAAAAAACGTAACGAATGGATGAAAAATATGTTTAATATACATAAAAAACGTAACGAATGGGTTGCCTAATCATTAAGTCACGAATATTTAAGATTGCGACAGCCGTGACGGTGTGGCTTGACCGATGTTACTTAGACAACGTTATACCTTCCAATCTCACTTAAGCGTAAACGCGTCAATCTGTGTATCCTAACCTGTGGTGCCCAGACATGGTCTTTGACGGAGGCTGAGAAGTTCAAACTCAAGGTTTGCCATAGAATGATGGAACTAAGTATTTTAAAAATCAAAATCACCGATCGAATACACTCCAAGACAGGCATCGCCGATGTTGGCGATAAGTGTGCGAGGTTCAAATGGGACTGGTTCCGGACTGGACTGGGCGGGTCAGGACAGATGGGCCAGAATCGTCACACAGTGGGTGCCTGAAGACTGTTGTCGTCACCGAGGCAGGCCCAAGAAACTCTGGTGTGACGATTTGGACTCGTTCCTGACTGATTGGCCAGAGAAGGCAAAACATTGGGAGAGTTGCCAAGGAATGGAGGAAAACTTTGTCCAGCAGTGGGACAGAATGGGTATCTGTTTTTAATACATTATTTAATAAGAAAACAGATGAGTGTACATGTAGTATCAAGTCATCTATTAAGTTAGATCCCAATTATGCGAGCAGCTTCATTCGACGCGATTTACATTTAACATGGTGTAGTGGCGCCATCTACCGTAGGTCTTGCACGATGGATTAAAGTTTAAGATTTATTTTTGACTTTTCACCCTACTACTGCGCACTGCTGTCGTAGCGGACCGTTCCGACATTAATCCTCATTCAATTATGCTTCTCAGCTTTATTCTTTGCGATTTACGTTTAACATGGTGTATGATCTGTATAGCAACGGTTTTAAAATAAATACAATAAACAATGTTTAATACTTGGGTAGATTTAAACATTGCTTTTACTCCGGACATAGACGTAACTGGTGATTCACATTAAAGTAAAATAATGAGCAACGATTCTAAATCAATTCTAGTTTTATTTAATAGCCAATTGTGCATCTGTATGTACCTAGCTTTTAAATATCTACAGTAATTACATTATATTTGAGAAGAATCCAGCAATGATTTAGCGAACTGATTATGATTTACAATTATTTCTTTATTGTAGAAGCGAGCAAAAACTGAAGACGCGTCAGTCCATCCAGCAGTCTTTTTAATCACATCTGTGCTTACTCCTAATTTATTTGCGTTTGATGTGGCTGCATGTCGTGTACTATGCGCGGTAAGTATTGAAGTGTCTACGCCACTTTCTAGTAGCGTATCCTTAAACTAATGAATAATAGTTTGAGAAGTAATGTTAGAATGTGGTTTTTTAAAACTTAGAAATAAACTGTTATTATTATTCTCACGTAATACCTCAGGTTTATTTAGATATGTTAGTAAACAGCTTGCTGGGCAGATTTCTGGACGTGAATTGTAAATTGGAAGTCTTAAGATTGGTTGAAATGAATTTAATTTCGTTAGTGCCTTCTCGCTGGTACAACGCCTGTTGGATGCATCACTCGCATACTGCGTGCATATGTCTTGTAGCTCGCAGTGAAGC
The DNA here is from genome assembly GCA_910589295.1 of Noctua janthe. NCBI lineage: Eukaryota > Metazoa > Arthropoda > Insecta > Lepidoptera > Noctuidae > Noctua > Noctua janthe. Next base: position 18,512,023 of record OU342562.1, read on the forward strand.
GCACGAGACACGAAGCGCACACTCCTGAGCCTGCGCCGCCCGCCTGCTTGTCTGTCCGGCTCAGCATGCTGACTGATTTCACAAAAAAACATTATCAAAAACGCGTGACTTTGTGTATGTATGTTATGCATTATTCCGAGATACCAGAGCCCCCAGACGTTAGTTATTATCCGATTAACAAAACATGTGGGATCGAGTTGTGTTAGTATGTTCTGTGGACGTACGCTATTTTGAGCCGACGATTAATTTACAGGTGCTAAACTTGCGTAAAACCCTTCGCCACTGTTCTTTAAGTTTGAGTGGTGGTTTTATATTAAATAAAAACCACCACTCAAACTTCTACATAATGTTGTTAGAAATTATTAATCAATAATGCCAGACACTACCAAACACACTATTACTGGTATTCAGCTTCATCCGGTGAGACTAGAAGCCGACCCCAAAATAGTTGGGGAAAGGCTAGGCAGATGATGACTGACAGACACTTCCCGTTGTCCGTAATTTCTGTCAGACGTTTTAAAGTTCGCAAAAAATTACATCGTTTTTTTACTTATTTATAGTCTGAGTCTTGGATTTACTCGTTTAAATAATACACAGGAAGCTATTTCAATACTTTTTGTAAGCATCCAGGACAATCATCCCCCAGAGGCGAGTGAGCAAGGCGCGGTGGCGCGGCCTTAGTACCCGGCGGGTAGAAGCGAGTCGGCCGTTGCGTGAACAATGGACCGGGATTTTATTCAATTATCAACTTCGGCATTACATATTTTTGGTACTTCATTAGAGCTATTCTCAGCGTCATTGTGGTAAGTTTAGCGAATCGTGTCCACGCGGCATGCAGCCGCGGTACCAGCGGCCCGGGCAGGGGCGGTAATCCACTTTGTAGTTACTCGCCTAATAAGGCTATTGTTCCACGCTTTCTGCGTTTCATAAACACTTTGTGCTAGCAGAGTAGTTCTAGCGACCTGTCGCTCGGTCACTATTCATCAAATGCTTCAGCCCGGCTGTCACATTTGAACGTAAACGTTTTTTTGATCTTGTGAACACGATTACTATTACATATTTCGTGCTCTATCATATGTCACACATTTCTGAACAAAGTATGTCATGTTGTGCGGCCTCACGCCAGTTGTGTTGGTAAAATTGAAAACTTATTTTAATTAGGCGTGCGATGCGTCTTATCGCGCTAAAAAAAAAGCCGTATCAAAAAGGTTCGACGCAATTGTGCTACGAGCTACGACGTAGTGCCTCTACGCAGACATTACGGATCTTGATAACGTGATAAAATACGTTTCACTGAAATGGTGTGTCGTGTAGTTTTATATACGTAAAGTATATGTATATTATTAAGTTAAGGCAAAACGTTTATTGCGAACTAACTGCACAATGTTGGTGCTATGTTATGTTAGCACTTATGACTTAGCAGCCTTTACAGCCCTTGCAATTATCATTCGGCTGCCCTTATCATCCTTATTAAATTAGCAAGCATTAAATATTTATATTACTTAATTTTTTTTATATTAGTACAATTAATTTGAGAATTTCATGGTATAATAATATACTTCGCCTGGTATTCTCTTCCCATGATGGCCGAAGACTACGTCACGATATGTGTTACCATAATTCAATCACACACCGCGGCAACACATCGACAGCATCGCAACTGATGACGTATTCTTGGGCCAATCACGTGACCCAGCTGTCACGGGAAGAGAATACCAGGCAAAGTATATTATTATACCATGGAGAGTTTATAGTTATGTAAAAATTAAATATCAATAATAATGAATTTAATAAATGGTTCACATGATCGCACGCTCGCCTGGTGACTCTGTTGGAGTCAGGGTCGTTGACCGTATTCTTGACAACAGGTATAACCCACCTGCTCCATAAATCGGGTAGCACTGCGGAGCCCAAAAATTATAGACTGATTAGGTAATCGGTCTAAAGAACTTTATAGACTGTCAGAAGACAGGCGTCTTCCGACAGTCTATAAAGTTCTTACATCCATTTTAAGAGCTAAAATTAGCAAACACATGGATGAAAATTCTGTTAGGTCCGGTTCTCAAAATGAATGTAGGAACGGGTCCCGCGGTACTAAGGAGCTACTCCTCATTGATATGGCCATTAGTCAACAGGTTCGCCGTTCCCGAAGCGATCTGTCGACATGTTGGATAGACTATAAAAAGGCCTATGACTCGATGCCACGAAGTTGATGCAACTCTGCGCACCTTCCTGATGTCGTGTATGGGGCATTGGAGGACAGTTCTTTACTATCCAGGATGTCGGCAAATCCAGAGGAATAGCGAGCCGATAAGGATAGAGCGAGGTATATTTCAGGGCGATAGTTTGAGTCCACTTTGGTTCTGCTTAGCCTTGAATTCTCTTAGCACGCTACTGGAGGATTCAGGTTTAGACTATCGGTTGAGGAGAGGTGGTCAAGTTATATCTCACCTCCTTAACATAGATGACCTCAAACTCTTTGCCCCCAACGATTTGCAACTGATGGAGCTACTGAAGGTAACTGAAACTTTCAGTAGCGCCATCAGAATGGAATTTGGTGTGGACAAATGTGCGGTCATGCGTCTAAAGCGAGGGGAGATTGTGGAATCTATGGGAACCCAGATCTCGGATTCTATAAATCTTAGATCCCTCTCAGCAACCGAAACTATAAGTATTTGGGTATGTCGGAAGCGCTGGGCATCAATGTTGCTGACATGAAGCAATCATTGAAGGAGCGCTTCTTTGGCCGCCTGAAAAAAGTATTTAGTAGTCATTTATCAGGCGTAAATAAAGTGTCGCGCCTTTAACGGTTGGGTCATGCCGGTTTTGATGTACTCTTTCGGCATACTCATTTGAGAATGCCGAAAGAGTACCGTGTTTGATTCAATTTGGACTCAAACAGATTTAGATGCCCTGGATAGGAGGGTGCGTACATTGTTGACGGTATATCAAATGCATCACCCGCGTTCTTTGGTTATGAGACTGCATATCCCGCGGAGTTCACAGTTCACAGTACTCTCCACAATCGCGAGATATGCAGTCTCAGGGAATATTTCCTTGAAATAGATTTGGAGATGCATCGACATGTGGTCGCGATAGACAAGGGCCTCACCCCGCTCTTCTTGGCTAAAGAGAACTGGCGCAAACCTTCAGTGCTTGACACTAACGACCGCGGAAGTATGGCAGAGTAAGGAGTTTCACGGACCCTTTTTCTTTTTGGGCCCTGCATGGACCCAATGTAGACCTATCAGCGTCCGTAGGCTGGCTAACGCCCGGGGACCGCTTAAGAGAAACCGAAGGTTTTGTCTGTGCAATTATCTAGGAATGATGATGACGAATAACAACCGGAGATTTATTGTGAGGGACGGTACGGTTGACATATGTGGGGCATGCCACCGTCCAGGCGAATCAATCCGTCACATTATCACCGGGTATTCTCCGTTAGCCAGACACAACCTTCTAGCTAGGATTATCATTCATCAACTTACTCTAAAATGCAGTCTTGTGGAATGGGAAGTGCCGTACTATTGGTATGTGCCCCACACAATTCTCGCAAAAGGCAATATCAAATTGTACTGGGATCAATTCATCATCATTGATAGGACTATTGCAGTCAATAAGCCTGATAGTGGTGGTGGATCGATTAGAACAGCGCGCAATGATTGTTGACTTAAAGGTCCCGCAAGTCGAAAACCACGTGAAAGCCGAGAAAGATAAGCAAATCAAGTATCTTGACTTGGCTCAAGAGGTTGTTGACATGTAGGATGTGGACTCCGCGATCACTGTGCCGATAGTCGTATCAGTCCATGGCTTAGTTGACAAGAGCCTCGATCAATACCTCATAGAGAGCATCCTCATGCTCTCTTTAGGCAGTTGGATCAAGGGCTTGATTAAGAAAGCGATACTCCTGGACACGGCTCGTATTGTTAGGAGGTTCCTCTCGCTGGAGCCCTGACCGCCGGTAGCTTGGATCCTTTTCCCGATAGCGGTGGGCTACTATTTTTTGTATTTTCAAAATGTTTTTATATATTTTTTTAAAATTAATATTTAAAAATGCAGTGAATTTGTATACAACATGTAACATATTTAACGCACATCCTGAAATTAGTTTGTTCAGAATCGTTTACTGAATCGATTTCTATAATTTTATTATAGGTATTTTTTTTTCCCAAAAATAATTAAAACTACGTAAATTACAGTAAAAACTCGTTAACTCGTTTCGAAGGCGAGCGAATACCTACTAGGCTAACAAGACCCTCATACCTACGTGTGCGACTGTCTGCGTTCGTGGATTTGTACTGTGACCACAACATTCTTCCGGAATTAGTATAACTAAATCAATCAATAATCCATGCTCATATATGTTTAACTAAAAATTCAGTGTATGTATTATGATTATAACATAATATACTAATTGGGGTGTCTGAGGGTGTGCGTTAATTACGTTACATGTTGTATAGATGAATAAAGGTTTAATACAATTATTCAGCAATATTAATGTCATCTTTTTCAGTTAATACATATCCTACTAATATTATAAATGCGCAAGTTTGTGAGGATGGATGGATGTTTGTTACTCTTTCACGCAATAACTACTGAACAGATTTGGATGAAACTTAGCACACAGATACTTTCCAGCCTGGATTAACGTATAGGATATTTTTTATCTAGGTAATATGATCCCGTGGGACACTTATTGAACTCCACGCGGGCGAAGCCGTGGGCATAAGCTAGTTATAATTATAATTGTATATGAAGTTAAATAGGAAATACTAAATCTTATTGTTAACATGACAGATCGCCACTTTTGTGTATCAGAGAAAATCGTTATTTTAAGCTAGATTCTAAATTCTTTTACTTAGAAGAAACATTTTTGCATTAGGTATAGTTTTAGCCTTTTTTGGAATACTGTAACTGATTTGTTAGTTTGAAACATGTTGGGCAACTTATTATAAAGGGTGTAAATAAACCCTTACCATATCCCGTACTTGTTCTCCCCGTCTTTGCAATCACTTTTTTGTTCTAGATCATACCTGGGAACCTTCTAGTTACGGAGATATTTGGGGTCAAAGTTCCAACTTTTTCACAAGTTTTTTTTAAATACCTACATGTTCGTTTTAATACATGTCATTTTCACACCTCCACGACCCCCGTACTATTCAATACATCCATCAGCACAATACTTTGAGTGCTTTCTATCGAGTACTACCGTAAAACGTGATTTTTCACCCAAAAAAAAAAAAAGTCGATTCCCAGCAATAATTTTTGCGTAAAGTTACTTAGTTTCATGTACAGAATGCTTGGTTGACGGCTATGTGAAGGGTCTGTTTAGAGAGTGGCGGTACGCAGGCTGAAAGCCAGAAATACCGCCCCGGGACCCGATGGCTTGCCTGGCAAAGCCTGGGTCCTGGCCTCTGAGGCTTTCGGGCCTCGACTGGAAGGGCTCCTAAGCGCATGCTTGGAGAGAGGCCAGTTTCCGCTTCGTTGGAAGACGGGGAAGCTGGTCCTCATCCGGAAGCCAGGGCACCCTGCGGACTCTCCGTCCGCATACCGGCCCATCGTGTTGCTCGACGAGGTGGGCAAGCTCTTTGAAAGAGTCATTGCCAACCACCTCACCGGGCACCTTGCGGGGATGGGGCCGGATCTTGCGGAACACCAGTTTGGTTTCCGCAAGGGGCGCTCGATGGTGGACGCCATCATGCGCGTGAGAGCCGTCACGACGGGGGACGCGGTGTCCCGGGGCAAGGTCGTCTTGGCGGTGTCTCTTGACATCGCCAACGCCTTCAACTCCATGCCCTGGAGCTGCATTGGGGAGGCACTCCGGTATCACCGGGTGCCGACCTACCTTCGTCGTGTGGTCGGGGACTACCTGACGGATAGAGCCGTCATCTACCCTGGTCGAAGCGGAGAATGGAACCGGTGAGAGATATCGTGCGGTGTTCCACAGGGATCGGTTCTGGGGCCGGCCTTGTGGAACATCGGTTACGACTGGGTGCTGCGCGCCGACCTCCCTACCGGCGTCAGCGTAGTTTGACACGCTGGTACTGGCACAAGGGAAGTCGCACGAGGCGGCGGCCGAAAACATGACACGCGGGGTTGCGATAGTCGTGGAGAGGATCCGGCAATTGGGTCTCGAGGTGGCACTGCACAAGTCCGAGGCCATTTGTTTTCATGGGCCTCGGAATGCAACACCGTCGGGATCCCTACTGACGGCAGGAGGGGTTTCCATCGGCGTCGGGTCGACGTTGAAGTACCTAGGATTCGTCCTCGACAGCCGGTGGAACTTCGTGGAGCACTTCCGACGTTTGGCTCCCAAACTAGAACGGACAGGGGCTGCCTTCAAGCGGCTCTTGCCCAACCTGAGGGGTCCAAACGCCTCCTGCCGGAGGCTCTACGGAGGGGTCGTGCGGTCCATGGCCCTTTACGGGGCCCCGGTGTGGGCCCGTTCTTTGAGGCGGCAAGCCGCCCACTAATACCTGAACGCGCCCCAAAAGGTAATAGCCATAAGGCTAATCCGGGGGTACCGCACGATCTCCGGCGAAGCGGATAGCCTCCTTGCCGGATTGCCGCCATGGGATCTGGAGGCGATAGTCCTCGCATGCCTGCACGAATGGCGCGCGGAGGCACTACGTCGGGGGGAAACTCCGCTGCCGCGGCAAATTGCCGCTCAGCGGACAGACCTCCGGCGTGATCTCATGGCGACATGGAGAGAGCGACTGTCGCAACCCCGAGCAGGGCACGCCACATCCGAAAAAAAAAGGGTCTGTTTACACCCTGTATATGTATTTTTATTACCATATAATATGGGCTATCACTTAACATTTGCATTCTTGAGGATGGAGCGCATAACCTCTTTTTATGGCGAGTGTTGACGTTGTGCGTATTATCTACGTAAAGCTGGTGAAGATCAGTTGGTATTAGATGTCAGAAGTGGAAATTAGAGTGTACATAGATGGAAAAATGTGGTTCAGTGATATATTAGAACTCGTAGAAACTGATACGACTGTAGTCGGACTTTTATTGTACCAAAGAGATGTAAACGGCCGTATGGAATATTGATATTATCATACAAACATTTTGGTCACGAACATTTTCGATTTTGACACACCAATGATGCAGGTAGCATTCGTGTGTGACAAGCGGGCGTATACCACTGCACATACCGACTCGCATATCGCTCGTAAATATTTGAATGTCTTTGTATTGTACACTTTAGATAGTGGTGTTTCCGTGTGTCACGTGCACCTTCCGTACTAGTGCATGCGTGTGTGTACACCAGCCTACGCAGGTGCGAGGGCACGCGGACTCGTGGTTAAAGAGTTTTTATTCCACTTTGTTTAGACAATAACGTTAAAAGCGGTCGTTTACGTCGCGAGCTTTATGAAATATAAACTGTTGAAGCATTTGTTATTTATTCGGCGCTCCACGCCGCTCATAAATTAATTAGTCTGCCGCGCCGCACCGCCGAGCCGCTCCATAGTCTTACTTATTCACGCGGTGGCCACGCGCCGAGCCTGCTGCCCGACTTCACCACTGATACTTTACGGAGCTGATTTACGAGCCGATATCTGAGGCCGCGAGGCCCTGCATGCATAAAAAGGTACTTTATCGGCGGTACCGCACCGCCCCCTCAGCCCGCGCACACCCCGTTCCTCCTCTCTGTACGATTATTATTCGGAAATATTGTCAGAGAATTCATCACGCATCGACTTCACTACATTGACGTTGAGCGCTATCATGTTCAGCGAGTAACCGCTCGGCGGTATTGACGCTAGTTTATAGTGTAGCCGGCTATCGGGCAGGGGGGGAGTGATTTAATTACGACAATGTCCCGCGTTATCGATGTGACGCAGCCCCGCGCCGCCTGCTCATTACGCACAATAATCTAAACGACACACGTACATTCATTCCGGGAAATTTGCTACAATATTATACTATCTGTGTCTACACGTTATTTACTTTTCTGATAACTTATAGTCCATGAGTTATTCCTCTCTGTAAGTGTAGTATACAGATTGTTTTATTTACGTGTTTGTCTGAGAGGGTCACAATTACCCGTTAAGTAAACGGAACAGCCTGTGCTTTCGAAATACTCGGGACCTTCAGTGTGAGAGTATTCTCATACTCGCGAGTGTACGAGTGCGGCGCTCCCGCTTCAGTGCCGCGGAGCATCGGCCATTAGGTTACAAACTCTAGAATAAATCCCTATCTTGTGACTTTAATCAGACTACCGCTTAGATAGCTGAGTATAAGATATTGGGACAAGAATACATATCCTAATCACTTGAGTGATGTGAGAATAACATTTATTTTTAGTTTGTCAGCCACCACTCTCGTAATTCTGTAAAATCTGCCTTTACACTTAAGAATCTGCTCTATCAGAACTACCTATTAAAACCTTAAACCTGTCTTAACCCATTTTAAGACAGGTTTATAACTGCAGAAAAGTTTCATTAAAACAATTAAATTGGTGGTTTTCCTGAATGGGGCCTCGTCCCGTACCCCGCGCCCCGCACTCCAGGCGGGCAGGTAAGCCGCAAGCAAAGCGATTAACTCAAAGAATGTTTGCGACTGCGGCTTTTTCCGTCAGCAGTGATGTGTTAGCCGCCGCACGCTTCGCCTGCTCCGCTGCCGCGCTGGCTTTGAGTTGACTGAGAGCTGACTGACTAGCGAGTACAACACGCCGAGCCGCTGCCACCGCTTTATGGCTCGTAATCACGTAACTTAATAATGCGATTAGCTTGCTTAGCTTATGGGCTCATTACACGCAGAGCTACCTCCAACAGTCCTACATCGCGGATAGTGTGCAGCTCGCCTGCGTGACCATACCGATACAACCTTGTACTAGACGTACAAATGTTCCCACGAATTAACTCTCAAAATAACTCTTAGTTTCTGCTTGTCAGGAGCTACTCGCCAATAGTTTGACATGGTAACAACAGCCAGCGTCAGCCCCGCCACACCAGCATGGTGGCTAACGCTCGCGCTCCGTCGCCCTTGAAACAGACTGTGACCACAAAGAGACCTGCGATAAATAGCCGCTGACAGATGCAAGTACTCATGTTCAAATATGTAACTTTGAGTTGACATGAACGTTCGGCAAAGTTCGAGTCGCCGCGAACCGAACTGTTTTAATTGATTTTATTAGTTCATTAGCATCGCGCGGTGATTAAGTTCCGCCGCACCCCGAAACCCGCACCCCGCACCCCGCGCTTCACTTGCTTCCAGATGCAGTTGAACAGACATAACTAATAACTTTTCTAGTATCAATTAAGTTTTTTGTTACTTTTAAGGATCGCAGGAAGCAGTGAAATGTGAGGGCAAGAGGTTTTGACAAGATTAATGCTTCACAAATATTGAATAGTTCCAGCGACGCTTCGGACACCATGGCCTTTACCGCAGTAACAGTGAGGCCGGCTACCGCGACAAGTTAGCATTAATGACATCATCCGTCGTGCTCTGTACCAGCCGTTTTAGAACCCAATGGCTTGGCACGGATTATGGGACGAGACCAGACAGCATGGCCTTAATACCTTTGAAGATGGGTAGGTCTTTGGTTTGGGATGCAACTTGCGTCGACACTCCTGCGCCATCCCATCTTCCCAGCACGGCGTGCTGCGCGTCGACTATTGCTGGTGCTAAAAACCTCATATGGCGCAAATACAATAACTGAATTGGTGATTATGTGTTTGACCCAGGGCTGGCTTGTATTTATGCTTTTGCGGTTGCACAACGACATGCTGTGCTTTCGCTTTGCTTGGTAGTATAGATGCAGGCCTACCTTAATGCTTCCCTAAGAAGTGGTAAGGTGGCGTGGTCTTGAGGGTGAGCGCTACAGTCGTGTAGATCCTCAAGGCAAGTTTGGTGGCTCACCTTCACGTGGTTGCCGCCCTGTTATTGGTCTAATTCCATAAGAAATAGACGCAACAAAAACCACCAGGCGCTTTCCAACCTAACCATGACCCTCTGTGACCGGGTGGTTGTGGGCTCGGCCGTCACTAAACCCAGCTGGCGTCGAGTAGGTAATCTGGTCACCTGTGCTAGGACCTGCACAGTTGAGCGCCGTAAGCAGGGATGAAGGAGTCCTGGAGGGTTGAGCCGAGCGGCGCTGGTGGTAATGCGTCCGTGAGGCAACACGCCCTCTTTGGTCTGGATTTCAAGCAAAACGGTGGCCCTACCCAATAGCCAGGGGTAGGGAAATGGCCATAGTGTCCCGTTAGAGGGCCACGGCGAGGGGCGGGTGGTCCGCGGAGGTTGTTCTAGGATGGCCGAAGCGGTGGGTGAAGGTCATGCTGACGGTGTAAGTGAGGGTTGATCAGTTCAAAAGGGACGGGCGTTCAGTCCCCTATGCCAACCCGATCAAGCACCCGATGTCGCACTGTAAGCCAGCCACACGTCCCTATATCTCGATGGTACTCCTAACGTTCGAGCTAGTTTGTAGCAAGACGTTCCCAGGTGCGGGCTCCATGGAGGGTGGGAAGCCGGAGAGACGAATTTTAAAAAACACTGTGATGGACAACTCAAGCCCATTCGACACCACACACACACGCACACCAAGCACGCACACAACAACCACACATATACCTACACCCCCCACACACACACGCCACACACATACTCACAGGCACACTACACACACACACACCGGAGTGGAGGCGAAAGCCAAGGATGCTCCTAAGGGGGGTTCTTGCAGCACCTCTCTAGCCCCCGGATGCTCTGCTGCCATCACAGCGAGCTCCAGTGCGGGTTCCGGTCCGGCAGTGGCGAAAACCGCTGCTAAGACCAAAACCAAGTCCCGTAATAAACGGAGGACACCGGCGCTGCTTGGGACTAGTACCGCTCCTCCTTCTTTTCCAGGCGCAGAGCCCCCCACGACGGTTCACTCCGGTGGCCGGGCTCCCCTCATACATCCTCCTCCGCCTAAAGCTATACAAGCCGCTCCTCCCCAGCTGGCCGTTACTGGTCAGTCGGTGGAGTTATGCACCACAGGCGACGCGTTCGCGCTAGCCTGGCAGGTGCAAAGGAGTAGGCACAAGGGCAGGAAGGAGGAACATACTCCGGCAACACCTAGCCACCGCGCTGACTCGTCAGCGCCAGCTGCTCCGGCTTCTTCAGCGTCTACGACGAAGAGGAAGAACAGGCCGTCCAAGAAGCAGCGGCTTCAGACACTGTGGAAGCGTAAGTCTCCACAAAATATACAGGCTAATGCCGCCGGCCGGGTAACACCGACCAGCGGTAATGTCAACTTTTCCGCAGGCAAGCGGTTGCAGGCAGAGGCCGGCACCAGCCGACCAGGGCCAAGCCAACCAGCAGCCAGCGGCGAGAAGGGACGAGCCCGGCAAAAAACACAGCGACCCGTTCGGAGAGATCAGGCCGCGGCCAAGCGGGCTCTAAACGAGACCACTACACCTCGTGGAGAGCGTAAGCAGCCGCGTCCCGCGTCCCGCTTGGATAAATCCAAGCGGGACGCCAACCGAAGCTACGCCCAAGCTGCAAGCTCCGAACTTGACGTCGCAGTCACCTGCGGCCGCACGGGGCTAATCAGCAGAGAGGCGTCGAACCAGGTTCTCGCGGCGATCCAGAGGAGGATAGTCGCCGAGGCCTCTTCACCCATACAGGGCTCACCTGCACCGACCTTCAGAGCGAAGCCGGTGTTCAGCGGCGGGGCCCTCAAACTGTGGTGCGGCAGCGACCACACTTTGTCATGGCTGGGGACTCTGGTCTCCGAGCTGGCTCCTATCATTGGCACCTCGCTAGTGATCAGGAGGCAGACGGAGATCCAGCGTCGGATAAGGTGTGGTGTGCTCATCCCCGACGAGCAGGGAATCTTCGCAGAGCCGTCCAACATTGGGCGTGCTCTGTGTTACCAGAATCCCTGGATAGACGTCAGGGGATGGTTAATGCTGGGCGCCAGTAAACGGACCGACGCATGGTACGTGGTGGTCGGGGCCCCTGAGGACCAAATTCCGACCCTGATGCAAGCCGGGCGCCGTCTCTCTTTTGGTGTAGGGACGGTGTACGTTAAGTTCCAGGGTCCGAACGGCAGATTTGTCGACGTCCCTCAGGGTTATCCGGCCGCTGTAACCAGCGCCGTGACACAGGAGGTGGAGGCAACTCCCCCCACTACAAACACCGCGGCGGCACCCGCGGTTGTGCCTGCAGCTGCAGCGCCGGCCGCCCCTGCCATCGCCAGCGTGGGCGCCGACCCCTCGGGTGGGGAGCCCGATGACAGTAGCCTGTCCTCGGCCTCTGACCTGGAGGAGGGCGGCTTCGACGCTGGCGACCTATTAGCCGGGCTGCGGCTTGAAGGCGACGAAGAAGGAACGTCCTGCGATGGCGTCCCCTTCGTTGACCTGTTGTAAGGTCCTGCAGGCCAACCTCCACCACAGCCAAACCGCGACGGCTCAGCTGCGGAAGTGGTTGGAGGTCCAACATACAGCCATTGCCTTGATCCAAGAGCCGTGGATTAGGCATGGCCTGATGGCGGAATTACTGCGGCAACATCGAATCCTGCCAGCAAGCAAACAGGGTAAGGAAAATACTGGCACAGCAGAGCCCGTCTGGGCCCACAGTTCTCCGGAAACCCGACAACACACTTACCACCTCACCAGAAGAGGCGATGCGCGTCCTTATCGAAACTCACTTCCCAGGTTGCGCTTTCGCTCAGACCACTGACTGGACAGAGGTAACCCAAACGCCCACAGAAAACGACTGGCGCTACGCACACAAAGTGATATCACTGGAGAAACTCCAGTGGGCGATCAGGTGCTTCCATCCCTTCAAGGCGGCTGGTCCGGACGGAGTCTTTCCCGCCTTACTGCATTGGGGAGGATCCTCTGTCGCCAGTAGACTGGTACCCATAATGAGAGCGTGCCTGGCCTTCAGATACGTTCCAAAGGGATGGAGGGAAGTGAAGGTTATATTCATTCCTAAGCCAGGTAAGAGTGACTATACCAACGCCAAATCCCACCGACCGATCAGCCTGACTTCTTTCCTCCTTAAAACCATGGAGAGAATTTGCGAGAGAGAGCTGAGGGATGGCGTGTTAAAAACTATCCCATTACATGCTAATCAGCATGCATACAGCTCGGGTAAGTCCACTGAATCCGCTCTCCATCTAGTGGTCGGCCGGATAGAAGAAGCGATACATCAGAAGGGCACCTGTCTGGGTACTTTCATAGGATCGAAGGAGCCTTCGATAAAACAAACTTCTCCAGCATTAGCACCGCCCTCTCTCGACACGGAGTAGAACAGGTACTGACTGACTGGATCACTAACATGTTAAGTAAACGAGTGGTTCGTCTTACAGAGGAACAGCAGATGGCCATGATAACCAGAGGCTGTCCCCAAGGAGGCGTACTATCCCCCCTCCTCTGGAATCTGGTGATAAATGATCTTATCACTAAACTCAACGCGAACCATTTCTACACAATAGGGTACGCTGACGACCTCGCCATCCTCATCTCGGGGAAAGTGACGGGCACAATCTGCAATCTCACTCAACAGGCGCTACGCATCGTTGAACGGTGGTGCAGAGATTTCGACCTATCAGTAAACCCCACGAAAACGGTACTAGTCATGTTTACCCTAAAACGAACACTAGGCCTCTATCGCCTACCCAAACTTTTCGATACAGAACTCCAGTTAGCCGACGAGGTCAAGTACCTGGGAGTCATCCTGGATAGTAAGTTAAACTGGAGTAGTCATCTAGACAACAGACTAAACAGGGCCTGCATCACCTTTTGGCAATGCAGAAATCTTTCTGCATTGCCAAAAGGTGATGCAGGCCCTGGCCCTCTTACCTATCATCTGATAGGTAAGAAGTGGGGCCTATCCCCTAAAATTATACTTTGGTTATATTGCGCGGTGATCCAACCCATGATCACCTACGGGGCAGTAGTCTGGTGGCCCCGCAACAGACTAGCCACGGCCTCCATTAAACTGCAACGCATGCAAAGGCTTGCCTGCATGGCGATTACAGGTTGCATGAGGACTACTCCGACCGCAGCTCTCGAAGCCATGTTGGGCCTCCCACCGCTCCATCTGTTTATACAGCAGGAGGCGACGATGACGGCAGTACGCCTTAATACACTTAAACTTTGGGGTAAGAAAGAAACACAGCACACTGCCGTACTGGAGGGATTCTATATTGAGTTCCCCCTGGCAAAAGCAACAAACGATCGGATACCCAAACAGTTCGTATTCGACAAAAAATACAAAATCCAACTCCATGAGGACCACCGCTGCGAGGGATTGAGCCCTGCGGAACTACGGATCTTCACAGATGGATCTAAAACAGGTACTGGCACTGGAGCTGGAGTCTTCTCGGAAGATCTCAACATCCATATTGCCACACCACTGGGGGTCCACAACACGGTTTTTCAGGCAGAATGCATGGGCATTTCCCTGGCGGCATCAGCCATCTTAGCCAGGGGGGTTGTGGACCACTCTATTCGTATACTCTCAGACAGCATGGCTGTTCTGTTAGCACTAAACAACCATATAGTCAACTCTGGGTTAATACACGAGTGTCACCAACGCCTGAACCAGGTTGGTAATCACAATAATATAACCATCCAATGGATCAAAGGACACAGCGATTCCCGAGGCAATGATGCAGCGGACGAACTCGCTAGGATCGAGCATGGCAGCAGTGGGTCCCGAACCCATTGTGCCACTCCCCTTCGGGTACCTACGCACACTGGTAAGGAAACGAACCAGCGAACAACACCACAAGCTGTGGCTGGACCATGGCGAGTGCAGGCAGGCCAAGGAAGCACTTCCTACTATCGATGGCCGCCTCACCAAACGAGCGCTTAGGCTGTCCAAACTACAGCTGCGCACACTCACAGCCGCCATCACTGGACACGGCTCTTTTAATAAACACCTCTTTGTCATAGGAGTCACAGACAGCCCCCTGTGCCGAGCCTGCATGGAGAAAGACGAAACAGCAGCCCACGTGCTTCAACATTGCCCAGTGGTTGCAACATACAGGGCAAAGTACTTCGGTACCCCAGGTACTCTCCGCGAGATTGTCAGCAACACCAAGGCGCTGCTGGCCTTTTTCGGGGAGTTAGGGTGGATCGAATAGATTTCCCACCCGCACGCAAAATACGCGCTTTGACGTGGAGTTGCGGACACCAGCCCGTTATACAATACAATACAATACAATGTGTTTGACCCGTTTGAGTTAGAAACACTAGGGTCATGGGGTCCGAGTGACCACCTAGTCTTCTGGGATATCGCCATGTGGTTGGTCGACACTTCACGTCACCAAAGGGCTACCTTTTTTGGTCGAAGAAAGCACGGTCTGGGGACGTTTCTCGTTGACAGCGAAACGAATGATTTTTTTGACGCCCTTTTGATTCTTGTACATATTTTTTTTATCATTATAAGTATTCAGTATGCGTTGCAATGCACTTTTTCCTACTTACTACCTGCCTACTACCTGCCTGCCTACTCCTCTGCTACCCATCTGCTACCCACCTGCTACCCATCTGCTACCCACCTGCTAACCACCTGCTACCCACCTGCTACCCACCTGCTACGCATCTACTACCTACCCTACCTTCAGAAACAAAATTAAAATAGTAACAAAAAGTTAAAACCATTCTCATGCATGCGGTAAACAAATGAAGAATATGATCATACTGAGGTAATTTCGTTTTTTTTTATATCAAAATTTTAGTTTATGCATGCTGCGCCGACCTCAAATAAATTGGGATACGGGCAGGAGAATAAAAATAATAATAGCAGTTCGTCCGTTATCGAACTGGAAATCACCGGGACCGGACGGACTGCGCAATTTCTGGCTCAAATGGCTGAGTGGTTCACACAGTCATCTGGCATGTCAATTCCAGGCATCCTAAGAGTCTGAGTCGAACGTGTTCGTCAACGGTCTATAGACTTCTTACATCCATTTTGAGAGAGAAAATTAATACACACATTGACAAAAACTCCATTATGTCTGCCTCTCAAAATGGTTGCAGGAATGGGTCCCGCGGTACTATGGAGCTACTCCTCATCGACATGGCGATAGGAGAGTTCAGACACTGCTGACCGCAAACCGGATGCGTCACCCACTATCATCGACGATGAGACTGTATGTACATCCCGCGGAAGTGCGGAGGTCGAGGCTTTTTAAATGCGAAGACCCTCCACAACCGCGAGATGTGCGGTCTCAGAGAATATTTTTTAAAAGCCGAGGTCGGTATGCACCGATATGTGGTCGCAGTGGACAAAGGACTCACCGCGCTGTCCATGGCTAAAGAGAACTGGCGCAAACCTGTAGTACTTACTACCGATGACCACAAGGAAGTATGGCCAGGCAGGCAGCTTCACGGGCGTTTCTACCGGGCTCTTCATGGGCCTGATATAACTTTTCTAGCATCCGTGTCCTGGCTACGTTTCGGCGACCTCTTTTGGGAAACTGAAGGTTTTGTCTGTGCCATTATGGACGAAGTTATGTTGACGAACAACTACCGGAAATACATTATGAAGGACGGGACGGTTGACGTGTGTCGGGCATGCCACCGTCCCGGTGACCTCCATCAGACATATTATTTCCGGTTGTTCTCGTCTGGCTAACGGCGAGTACATAAATACGAAAAACTTTATTCCGAAATTTCAATATTCCTAAAGTTTACAATTACTATTCTCAAAATACCGAATTTCAATAGATCGAATAACAAAAAGTCCGACTTAATGGTAATACGAAACATCAAAAATAAGAATTCCGATTGTGAAAACACCGATTAATTAGAATTCCGAAATAAAAACGTCTTGTAAAACTGAATATCAAGACAAATAAACACATAACCAACAATAGAGGAGAATCTGATCCGTCAATGGTCACAGTTCTAACCTAACCCAAATTATTCAACAACAATAGAGGGGTTCTGGTGCTCGGCGGCCGTTGCTTAGCCTTCGCGCTTTATTGATAACAGGTCTAACCAAACCTAACCCAAATTATTCACCAACAATAGTTGGTACCCGAAACAGGTATATAAGGAGAAGAAGAAAACACAAAAAATAATATTAATACACAAATGTAATACACATGTAGCAACCAAGCATGCAGTATTCAGCATGCAAGCAAGAATGCAGCATGCAAGCAAGCGTGCAGTATGCAAGCAAGCATACAACATGAAAGTCACTAGTGTCACTGTCAGCTCTGAGATGATCTATTCCAGTGTTTTTTAACGTGTGGGGCGCGACCCCCCTGAGGGTCGCGAAGCCTCTTTAGAGATTGCAAAAACTACATCAGTAAAAAAAACAATAAAGATTAAAAAGATAGATTTTTATATCACTACAAATAGCAATGCATTTCTTTGCCCAATTGATATTCATATCTTGCGTAGCTTCAAGGAACATGTTATGCAAGCACTGACCTGAAGTATTGGTGGGAAGTGCTCTACAAAAGAGTATTTCTTCCATTAATTTTTCATTAGAATTAAAACGCACAAAAAAATGTGTTAATTATGTTTTTATTTATCCGAACCCTAATTATGCAAATGCATAAAAATGATGTATGGATTGAATATTATATTTATTATATTACCATAATAAAATACACGAAAAAAAGCGAAGGGTCGGGGGTCGAAAAATATTTTTTCTTACTATGGGGGTCGTATTATGAAAAAGGTTGAAAAACACGTCAACTCCATGGATACGTTTGTATTATTGCGTAGGATTTTATGTTTATCATTGCGATTTTGTGGATTGACGACTTGGTCTTTACATCTTGAACTGACGAAACTGTACCCTGACTTGGACTACCACATTCTTCTTTGGAAAACGAGTGCTTTTGATTTGGACTTTGATTTTAACCACTAACATGCGTTGCGTTAATTGCCATTTACGACTTGCGCGCTTACGGAGGCATCGTCTCTCTTCCCTTGTCCTTACGTATGTATCCTGATGAAGGTGCTCAGTTGTTTGAAAAAGTGTAGAGATGAATCTATCCACGTGATGTAAGTATATTCGTAACAAATCATTTATTTAAATTATAAGTCAAGAACATATTTAAGAAATCTATCTAAACAACAATCTGAGATTCGTTCAGCTTTTATATGTATACAAATACATACGTACTGTGTAATCTTACATTAGGCTCATTGTTACTGTAGCTTGATACTTTAGCTGACTAAAAAAGTAAGCAGTAAAACACTGGCCGAGGTAGCAATAGTAGGAGTGTATGTTACTGAGATCTTTAAGCCATCAAAATAGAAGATGAGTGGCTGTCGCATTTTCTCTTGACATATTATAAGGGAAAACCCCTCCACAGGTTTGAGAGGTCATATTCTCTTTCATCCACAGTTCTGTTTTTCTTTCGGGTGGGGACCTGAAGACCTCCGAGTTAGGTACTTTTCTTACTTACACCTGGAACACTTTATATTTATTACACTAAAGGTGAATTTATTTATTTTAAAATAGTTAATTATTTCCATTTAACCGGAGACAACTATATTTGATACTCATGTTGGGAGCTGATAACCTGCGACTCTGAAAATTAAACCCGACAATAACTTGGCCATCGTAACGTCTGTATTGGATATGGGCAACCGATTTTGAGAATCAGACGCAGGCTGGTGCTAAGAACAGAGATGTCTGAAAGAGAAACTCAAGTGGGAAATACTATTTCAGGATGGATCAAGCCCCGCCTACTTAGTATGATAATGAGCTTATGATGAACACTATTTATATTTTTTCTGTTATTTTGTGTTTTTGACTACTTTTTACTGGTATTGTTTCAGTTAACAACTAATGAAGAAGTGTGTGTACCATGCTATTTGAAATCACAAATAGTTGTAGACATCACTCAGAGGAGCACATTGTGGATGTTGAAATGGTGGATAGTGCTCACAGAAGTTCTGCTGATTTTGCACACTCCTCAAGTTCAAGAAATACATCTTGTACGTATTGCCTATTATGTATTTCATGGCAACCACCCATTTATTTTACGTGCCAGAATTAAATCTATGCACATAGGAAGCAAGTCCTATTATACGTATATCGCAGTACAGGCTACAGGGGCGAAGTGGTGAATTAGAGTAATGTTGCCACTGTCCTGTTGGGACACGGACAGTGGGTTGTTGCTCTCTTGTCATGAGCATAATATTATGGTATATGGACTCTGCCAGACACCAGAGCTATATCGCTGCACCAGCTTCGTTTTTAGTTAATCTTTTAATACGATAACTCTTTTCTATAACACTATTGAAAAATATAAAATAAAAACCATGTAAAAATACCAATAAACGAGATTTCACATTATGCACGTCACATTACACATTTTTTATTCAACAAACCCTGCCTTTCAATAGCTGTACTCGTACATAGCTAGTGAGCTCTGGCTGTTATAATTTATGTAAAAGTATATCTTTCAGCGTAGTAAGAATCGTTTTACTTGACCATAATTCGCTTATAGATCAAAGTCGTAACAACATAGTTTTAATAGTGATTGAACTAATTACTAGGTTAGTAATCAGTATAGTCTGTAATCGCAGTCTGGTAGTTTTATGATTCATCAATAAGGTACTGGCAATGATGTAAAAATTCGGGTTTTGGCTTAAGATGAGAAGCAACACACGTACCGTCAAATCTAAAACTGCGAGGGAAATACAGTAATATTAGAGACCAGAAGCGAAATAGAAAGTTATGTTTCTTACAATTTGTCTTTAATCAACAACTAGCACATAAGTAAATAATAAGTACATCAGAATAATATAACACGACCCGAACCAAAATTATTACCTCCCCTGGCACCTCTTATATAATACAACGTGTAACAGATTAAGCGCAATACCTCAGACACCCCAATTAGAATATTAAATTATAAGTCTAAAACAACATCCGTAATTAAATAAATTTAAACCAAACCTAGTCTTTTTTTATAAACTAGTTAAAAGAGACGTATAATGCCTGTGTTATACTCGTAAGTTGTAACACAGGCATTATACGTCTAACTCAAACACCAGCTCCTCACATTGCTAAATAGACATATAATATGTGAAACCTAGAATAAGCTTGATATTATTTGTGAGGAAAAAATGAGAAAAAAAAAATATTATAAGTTCTTTATTTCTATAATTAATTTATATTTTTTTTTTTTTTTTAACTAGTTTATAAAAAAAGACTAGGTTTGGTTTAAATTTATTTAATTACGGATGTTGTTTTAGACTTATAATTTAATATTCTAATTGGGGTGTCTAATCACCAGGTCCCCACCCCACGGAAGAACAGAAGTTTTACTAAAAAAATATGATATTACAATCCAATGTTACAGATAAGGAGATTTAGGACTAAAAACTTATTACAATTTAAGACTAATAACTTATAACAATTTTGGGGTTAGAAGTTAAAAAGAAACTATAAACAAAAAGTTAATCAGAGCGCCTGTGGCTGTGCGTATGTGTGTGTCTATGAGAGTGTATAATGTTAGTGTGTAGTGTTGGGTGTCAGGTGAAGTGTGCCGATGTGTACGTGAGATGGTTTTGGTGCAAGTTATAAACTTATATCGTAATAATTTAATTTGCCTGACTTTCTGTAAAATTATAATCAAAATTTTTTAACCAGCCCGAAACCAAAGACTTACATTTATTTTTTGGCAAGGGATATAGCTTTAAGGATCGATTTACCTTATTGTATAGATTTGAACCCTGGTAGCAGAAAAACCGACGTGCAAACTTAGTTTTGAATGACGATGAAGAACAGACTGCATGGTTGCGACGTTTGTTTCTGATTTTTTCTGGTTCAAAAGTTATTACAGCATGTAGTTATCCTTACTAAACGCAAAACGTATGTACATCAACATCCCTGCACACACACTCATGCAATGTAAGCGGCCGACGCGACACGCAAGCTCTAGCGCCCGCCAGCTGACCATAGCTGTAGGCATTAGATGTGCTTTAGTTCAATGAACGAATTTTACGTACCTAAACACTCACAGGCTGATATTATGAATAAATTTTGATACTTAATTGAGTTTACCGTGTAATGATTGATAATTTTAAGTGAAATTATCAACACGAATCTAACACTTTAGGCTTGGTAACGGGGATGCATTTAAAACAGCGACTTTTTACCCGAACTACGAAACTAACGAAGGGCGAAGCGCCCGGACTCCGTGCGGCATACGCGCATGTATTTCAGATGCGTAACTTTCGCGATATCAACTACCCCCTGATAAGTCGTGTTTAGGTACAGTTTATTGTTTGTACTACAAAAATATTCAAAGAGTGTGTTTAAAAGATTTGAATCATAATATTTACAGTGATAAGAATACAATCGTATTGATAGGAAGAAGTAGGTACTTACAGAACTGGACTATTTAGACTTTACACTTAGGTTATTAATTTGCACTATTTCTGCGATCCACTTTCATTAAAGTTTCAAAATGACCACCGCCTTGTTCTATGCACTTATTTGCACGCTTATTTAAATTGTATTTCAATTTTGTAAGCACCGTCTTGACACCGTCGAAGATGGAATGGGTGTTCACCATCTGCACGCAACGTTCGCCACACGTACATGTGGCTGCAGTTGAACTGGGGTGCTGCTTCTCTCGAGCTGTCCTCTGGATGTTCGTCGAGAATACGCTCTTGCAGACGAGTAGTCCGCACATTCGTCCCACTGTCCAAAGCCGTATTAGGAAGGAACGTCCCAGAGTCCCTCAGTCGCTGAGTTGCAGCCAGCATCGTCCTAGCGCTCACACTGCAGCCAAAACGGTCATTGAACTCCCGACAAGCTAACACGACATTATCAAGACAGCGAGCCAGTGTCCTCACCATCTCCTTGTATTGTATGTTGGTATACCGGAAAGCCATCGCGCGCGTAAACAAAAATGTCACGGAAAGAACAACTTCACTAGATTACCACCGGCTGATGAATGACTCAATGTACCTAACATGTCGGCGTAGCGGCGGCGTATGTGTCGGCATTTCGCATAACCGTCAAAGAGGTTGCCTACAAATGCTTTATCTCTTTGCAATAAGTTCTAAATTTCTTCAAATTAAATAATTTTATTTTTGTAGGGATACTCTGATGACCAACTAAGTTAGGTCGTGTATTCAAATAAGCCTTACTCATTGGAGATAAAGTTGGAATTCCTTTAAATTACCTCTTTATTTGATTATTTACGAGTGTGTATTATGAGCTATGAGCGAACTGCAAATAATGTCGTGCGTTTTAGTAGCCTTTGTTGCTCTGAGTTAAGGTTTAAATTTCCTTGAATTAAGGACTGTATTAATTTGTCATGATACTGTGACTGTTCGTAAATTACCCTAGGCTGATAAAATTTTCGTTTTTCCTAAATCATGCACATATTAGTATTAATGTCGGCTCCCCCCGAAGGGAAAGAGGCCGCGCACCGCCAACCGCACGGCCTTGTAAGACTCGGCACCAAACTGGTCATCTTTCCACCGACTACTAAACTGAACTCCTGTCCTGTCCCGACTTTAGGAGCTAGGGGACAGGGAGGGGTACAAGGTGTAGTTAATATTGGGGGGTCACAGTTAAGAAATATACATGAATAATATCAAAACTCATGAAACTAAATCAGTAATAAAGTATGAAGTTAATAAGACAAGAGGGCGCAAAGATATATACATAATGAAAGTTTGGTAAAGGAAACGTTACGCTTGCGCTTAAGAGATTTATTATTTACAGTTACGTTAATTTAATGATTCAAACGTATTACGAACCCAACTCTATGGCATGTAACCGGTTACAATAACTGCCTCAGTACGTGACTGTTAGACCTAAGCGCAGGTATCAGGACACTAGCGCGAAAGACATTTGCGCGAAGGACACTTGCGCGAATCCACATGCGCGAATAGACATATGCGTGCATGGACTTTTGGGCGATTAGACTTTTGCGCGAATGGACCTTTGGGCGCATAGACAGTTGCGCGCATAGACACTTGAGCGAATGGACTTATGCGCGAACGGTCATTTACGCACAAAGACACATGCGCGAAAGGACTTATGCGCGAATGGTTAGGTTAGGTTAGCTGTAGAGTAAACATAACACTGAGGTTCTTCTAAATCTGAATCGATTGATTAATCTTTTTTGTACAAAGTGTTCTATACATCAATATACATTTGTCATAATAGACATTAAAACAACTGAATGACCTTAAAAATCGACATTAATGAAACCCAAAAGCTTGAACAGAGAGTAAAATTATTTTGAAACATACGTTCAAAATCGATATTGTAAATCGATTAAACAATAATTATATCTGGCAAAAATATTCATGGTAGATACTAAAAAATAATTTGACATGTCACTCGGGCAGTGTTGTCACTTCTCTCGCTCTATCTCATTGAAAATAAGAAATAATATGATGTTATGTTTACTCTACAGATTAACCGTAGCCAGTTGCGAGTAAATCTAGTCGCGGAACTGTCCTTTTGCGCAAAAGTTCATTCGTGCAAGTGTCCATTCGCGCAAGTGTTTCTGCGTGCATGTGTCTATGCGCGTAAGTGTCTATGGGCGCAAAAGTCCATTCGCGCAAAAGTCTAATCGCCCAAAAGTCCATGCGCGCATATGTCTTTTCGCGCAAGTGGGTTCGCGGAAGTATCCTTCGCGCATATGTCTTTCGCGCAAATGTCCCAGATCCCTAAGCGCATAGGCCCACTAAGAATCCTGCTACGAATTCTAACAGATCACGCTCCCTAAGCATTATTCACATGTCTTTCTCAATCCTAAGACAGAGTACTGAAAAGTCCTACTGCACATTGAGGAAGGTACGTTTTAGTAGTTCTCCCTACACGCGTATTCATGTTAGTAACACCCTTTACGGCAATCTACCCCTTGTCTAAGATAACACATAACTTGCACAAGCGCACCGTAGACTCAGTCTGTAGCAGAACATATTGCGTTTGTTATTGGTGGACGCTGAAGTGGTGATATATCGTCACTTCACATTTCTTTACTCTTCCCCATGTCGTGGTTGCGTATCTCGTTAGAAGTGTCGATTCAGTAATTTGCCAACCGGTGGCCGGGTTTGGGTTTAACGAGATAAACAGCCGGGGTTTGACTTTCTGTCCCTAGCGTTCCTTAGAACGGAGTTATCGATGTAGTTTGAGATATTTCGTGATGCCTACCCCCGCTCCCTAAAATGTGCGCCAACAATCCCCACGCAATGTTTCTGAGCTAGATCTTTACAGGACGCAATATTTATTAGCAGCGTTTGGTTGATTTGTACCACAAGTACAGGTCGGCATTATATTACTGAACAATATAATTTGTTTTAGTCAATCCGTGAATATTACGATGCTCCACCATCACTGAACAATATAGTTTATTAAAATTGGAATGCGAATTATTACGGTTCTGCCTTTCATTTGTGGTGAGTCAGATAAAAGTCAACATTTGTCAATAGTTGGGTGTGTTGGTGTTTAGTGTACATGTCGTATGCATGAAATGTGTGTATAGTGTTGCGAAAGGCGGTCTCCGTTCCCTATAACCAAACGTAGATGACGAATATGTGCCAAGGTTCGGTTTAGGAAGTGGACATATAACACATGAGATACTAAAATACATTGTGATGATAAAGCGGCTCTGCCGTCATGCTGAAATAAATGATTATTAACATCGCTGCGTTTCCGCCAAACTGCTGCTTAAGCTAGGAGTTAATTATAGTTAACACTGACCACGTATTCATTGTTCATTGAAGAGGATTAGTCTCCAACTAACTTACAGAGTACTGCACACATTACCAGTTTCACCTCTGCCACAGCTTGTCTTCTCCCGCGTCTCGACACTCACTTCAACTAGACTTATTACTACTACTTATATTTAACTTATTAAATATTAGTCGCTCTCTTACGACAGTCCTCTGGGACATGTCCCTCTTGGTACCAAGATTACGCTAACTACATGAACCTAACCTAGGACGTCCTAGCTCTTTAACCGTTTTTAGACCGACTCCCTGACTTAGCTCGACTCCACGTGTGGATCCTTCCGCGATTTAAAACCAACTGCCCCGAATCCACCAAGCTTTCCCCGGCCCCAGCCTCTCTAAAAAACCACCACACTTGGGTCGCCTTTTCAGAATCCGTTTCTTTTTGTTTAACCGTCTCAAGTGTTTTAAAGGGTCCCGGGCCGTGTGCAACCCAAAACATGGTAAGCAGATGTCGCGTTAGTATTACTTAGAAATCGGGTATTTTTTTATCGTCTCTTAACAATTTGTTGAAATATTACGTTTGACCTGTCAATAAGCTTTTATCCTTTCCCATTAACTAAAGAATTTATGCGTCTCCAAGTGGTGCAATATTGTTTTACAATTCAAAGGAAGAATTCGTTCGTATTATTTACGAAAATGTGTCAGCCTGTCAAGCCATAAAATAGAAGTTTAATGTGTTTGTAAGTGGCCCATACCGTGTGATGATTTTAAATAAAAGTCAATACTAAAATATCTACTTAATAATTAGGAGTACGTGACAGACAGTCACAATACTGTGTTTCTAATTTAAGTTATTTAAAAGATTTTTCAGTCAAAATTTAACACCTATTTTTTATGACGGAAATCGATTCAGAAGCCGATTCTGAACCAACTACTTTCAGGAATTGCGTTTATTCTGTTATGCGTTGTATATATATTGTTATTAGTATATGCTGGCACCTCTCAGTTGCCTACTACCAAAAACCAAAGAGAACCAAAAGGCACAGAGCATCATCCAAAGAGGCCGTTCACAACGCGCCATGCCTTTTTATACCCTTCCACTCTGACCGGTTAGGTTGGAAAGGGAATTATCTAAGAGTAGTTTATTCGAATCTTCCTCTATGATTCATCCTAAATATTTTTATTTTTTGATTAATTTTTAAATAAATAAAGAGACTTTCCACAGTTAAAAACCTTAATCGTAGGATTTTTAGGAAATCTTGTATACAGACGTATATCTCTTTTTTCCCAACTTGTTCGTCTTACTTTCCATTTATTTTTCTGTTAGTCTTTAGTCGTTTTACAACTATGTATAAGTTGCCTTAATGAATGCTACCTCTAAGAGTCGGTCCCAAAATACATGTGACCTCGCCAGCCATCATTCGTGATTTTTAATAATAGACATTATACATTTTCGGTATTATGAAATTCGAACTTTTGAAAATCGGAACATCGAAATTCGGAATAAAATATTTCGGAGAACTTGGGTGTTCCCAACGGCAAGTACTTGCACAGGCACAATTAAGTAGCCAGGATTATTCACTAGCAACTTGCCCTGAAATATAAACTTGTGAAATCGGAGGTACCGTACTAAAGTATGTGCCCGACCCAGTTCTCGAGAAAGACCATGTCACGCTGTACTGGGATCAGTCTATCATTACTGACAGGACTATTGTCGCCAATAAGCCTAACATACTGGTGATAAACCGATCAACTCACCGCGTAATGATAGTCGATGTTACCATACCGCATGATGAGAACCTCGTGAAAGCTGACAAAGAGAAACAAATTAAATATGTCGACTTGGCACACGAGGATGTCGACATGTCGAATGTGAACTCGACTATCATTGTGCCGATTGTCGTGACGGCAATCCTCATCGATACGGCTCGCATTGTGAGGAGGTTCCTGTCTCTGGACCCTAACCACCGGTAGCTTGGTAGCTGCTCCCGACACCGGCGGACCGCTTTTTTATATTTTTAAAGGTTTTTATATGGTTTTTTTAAGACATATTTAAAAAATTTAAAAATGTGTAGAAAAATGCACTGCAGACCCACCGTACCCCTGGCCGTACCCCTGGTGGTACGGTGTTTGTTTTAAAGTTAAACGATACCACCAGGTAATAGTGTGGTAACACTAGTTAAAACCAACCACTTTACAATTTTATTTAATCATTTTATTCATAAATTTTTACTGAACAAATCTTAAATACAATATACCTATAATCTAAATACTTAAAATTATTCAACTCAATGAATTTAAAACATGCATTCTAATACATAAAATAATAACGCAAGACACATTCGCAACTTTAAAAAGAAATCATACACGTAATTATAACGCAAGACGACGAGACAAAATTGAATTGTGAAAACCCAGAACTAACTATGGTAGGAAAAATATACAAGAGGGAACCTAATGAAATGATGATTTTACCTAATGAAATACGAAATACCTGATGATGTGGTAAACAGTAACAGATGGTATACATTTAAAAAAACCCAAGAAGATTACGTTAGAACTAGGTACTAACACAAATGTCACCTAACCGTTTAATTATGGTGTTTTGCATGTGTAACGGTATGTGATCACAGAGACAGTATATCTGTCTGTAAGTGAACGGTCATTTTCTTTTTCGAGCAATAAATGTCTTTATGCCGTAGCTTTACACCGAATCTAACACTAAAATATACTTATAAATTATGAACAAGTAGGTATACAAAGATCATTCGGCATCAAAAAATTCGTCCGCGTTGCTGTCAGCGGGAAAAGTGCTCAACTGCTCATAAGGCTGGCTGTGTTGGCACGTTGAATGGCAATGCTGATTCTTTGACCTAGGAATTGGCCAGCCCTCTGGTCACGTGAAGTGTCGGCCAACCGCTTGATGTCACGAAATACTCAATGAGCACTCGGACCCCATGGGCCTAGAGTTTCAAACGGCTCCAATTCCCAATAAGTTTATATTTGCGCCGTTGAGGTTTTCTGCACTTGCAACGGCCGCCCCAGCACAGCCCGCAGTGCTAGGAATATAACACACACAAAATTTAATAATTAGTTATGTACGCAATTTTTCTAATGCGTGACCAATTGAAATTTCTTTATTTATAATTTGTAACTGTATGTCTCTGATGAAGTCGTCATTGATGATTTGATGCTCCAATACTTTGAGTAATCGCATCAATGTAACAGTATTTTTGTTGACACGTTTATTAATTTTGGAGTGAAACGTTTCTAAAATGTTGGTCGTTCTATGGCATTTACCAAATACGCTTATTACATTAAATGAATGCGTCTTAAACCAATATTGTTTAAAATAGTGTATAAATCTTTCCATTTGTATTATCCCAGAGGACTCAGATTTCACATAATCAAAGCCATGTTGAATCCCGCAGTCAGGAAGAAGTGGCAAGGCACTTGCCAGGGCAACTATTCTTCGTCCTGGTTTATTTTTCGTACATCCAAAAGACTTCCCTTTCTTCCACATGTTACGAGTCCAATGGTAATAGCACCCTCACAATGTGATATTTGAGAATACTTTCAAAATGGCGTTCATCGCTGCTCTTTCGTAGTCTGTGTGAACTTTACGTGGGTTCCACTCGGGTATTTGAGACTTTACCATGTTAAACAAAATAATATAACTTTTTTCTTTTCAGTTCGACATAAGTGCGAATATTAAGGGCTTCGCTTTAGTAGTTTCAACACCACTTCCCGTGTCACCATGAATATTATATAATTGTGAAAATGGTTTTGGGCAACTATAAAAAGTACCGTCAACAAAATATTCCACAAGATTTGGAATTACCTGACGCGATTCCTTCGAGCAAAAAACTATGATACGGTTTTGCTTGTCTGACTCGTCACAGTAATAATAATCTGCCAAAACAAAATTATGATATTGAACTGGAACTTCAATTTCTCTTAAATCGTGGGTTTTACACACCTGTGCAGATTTGTTTCTAGCATTCTGAAGAAAGTGCTTCACGCTTTCATACCGAGGATATTTTTTCCCTATAGCAAAATTCATCCCCATGTCTTTGAAATCGCTCTTTTTCCTGTCATATAATTGTTCGATTGGTGCATCAGATGAAACCACTATTTCTCGCAGTTGGCATTTTTCCTTTAACAATTCGTTAGCAGATGGATCTACTACACAGCTATGATCTGTATTTTTAATTAATTTATTATCCTAAAAAAATATAAATAAGTATTTTTATAAGATAATATTATTGTAACAAAATGACAAAGCGAAAAAATGCATCAAAAACAACCTTTCCAATCGTTACAGTGCCACAACATTTACTCTTACTGTAAGATAAACACCGCCATAACATGGAGCCGTTTGTATACGTTTTGTGGCGATGATAGCGATATTTGCCACAAAGAATTTTCAATAAGGTTCCATTTATTTGGATGAAATTTATTTCGGCATCGTCCATTATAGGTTTTTTCACAACAATTCAAATCAATTAACATTTTATTTTTGCAATTCTTTAAGTTTTAACTGAGCTAAATGTCAACTGTCAAGAACGCTTGAAAAAAAATGTACGGTTTAACTAAAGAGTTAGAATTGCGCAGTACTTCATCATCTGCCTAGCCTTTTCCCAACTATATTGGGGTCGGCTTCCAGTCTAACCGGATGCAGCTGAATACCAGTATTTTACATGGAGCGACTGCCTATCTGACCTCCACAACCCAGTTAGTACTGGGTAATACGATAACACTTGGTAATTCTGGTTGTCAGACTTTTTGGGCCACTGACTAAATAATATTAATATTAATATTAATATAGCCTAGAATTGTGCAGTACTTAAGATGTATTATTGCCGCATCAATTATGTACCTACCTAACTAATAAATGACTCATTAATATGTGCGAGATAACTGTTTATCATTTTCTGTCCGTCTAGTATTTTCATCAGCACAGCACTACGTTCACTTCATACAGTGGTATCGTTTAACTTTAAAAAACCCACCGCACCACCAGGGGTACGGCCAGGTGTACGGTGGGTCTGCAGTGGAAAAATGAATAAAGGAAATAATAATAATATATTATATAGTCTTTATTATCAAAAAAATTGGCGCCGGCGTGTTGGTTCTGGTGGGGGGACCTTGCTGTGTTTAGAATGATGATATTATAAGTCTATTTCTAGACTGTAAATAACGTACAATAATTTGAATGAATAATTTTGCTACAAACTTGACAAAGAGAAAGGTGTTAATAAGACGACGGAGCCGGAGTGGCAGCTGTGAGCTAGCACAGCGCGGTGGTGGTGGCGCCGTGGAGCTACTCGTGGCGCGCGGGACAGTGCGAGTTTTCTAAGAGCCCAACGCACCGCGCGGGCCTCGGATAGAGGCTGAAAGTGTTCGTCGGCGAGTAAGCTACTCAAGTGAAAAGTGTAAGAGCGCCAAGTTGCAGGTGATTAAAGTTTCAACCATCCCCGCCGCCGTGTACCCCGCACCCCGCACCCCGCACCCCGCGAGCACTACTCACACCGACATGCTATATTGTTTGTTGTTTATAATTGCCCCGTGCGCAATGTAAGTACTACACAAACGCCTACACCGAGTACCTACTTAATGTTACGCCGAACACGTTAGTGAAACGTTCATGTGTGCAATACATTCATTGTTGATGTGATTCGGTAAGATTCCTATCTCAATTATGTACCATTAATTAAACGATACACGACGTGTTAGTCAATATTAATGGACAGACATTTGTGCACGTATTCCGAGTGTAATTACGCCGGTGTGGCTTGTCAATGGCTCGGTGCTGTCCGCGCGGCATCGCACGACACGCCGCCGCACGGCGCGGCAAGGCGCGGCGCGGCATGGTGTGACGTCGCGTTGCGCGATAGCGTCGCGGCCGTTCCTCCGCATCATATTGTTCGCTCCGAGGGAGGCGCTTTGAATAGCGAACAGTATTATCTCGTCTGTATATTTGTCACGTAACCTCACGTCCTACAGATAACGTTGCCGGAATATTTATAGCGAGTATCATGTTTCAAAGGACTGCGCCACTGTCGCAACATCGCAATATTTTAGTAGAATTTTTCAATATCGTTTAAGAGTCAAGTTGCCTTGCATAATTTTTATGAATAGATCGTCGTGGCATTTTCTTAGTTTGTTACCGCTCAAAGAAAATGTGCCACCGAGTGATGCGTTCGGTGGAGACTCATGTTCATCATCATCAGTTAGTCGTACTAGGTTTAGATTGTATTTAGCAGTTAAGTACGAAAATACAGTAAGTAAGAAGCGTCGTCAGCCGGTAGGGACCTACTTCTTCCTCGCCGATGCTTTGCCCGTTTACAAACATTTAGACATTTTTTTTCGAGAGCACATCAAAAGTACTTGAAAAGTCGAAAAAGTTTCGTCAGAGCGCAGAGCTGACGATTTCGTGAAGAGCCACTCTACTCGCCCACTTGCCCACTCGCCCAACCAGGTACTCGTCTATCCACTACACCTTTGACGATTTGTGAACGGAATGGGTTTATGATTGAATACTATAGAGAGAACACATTTAGACAGTAATGTCTAAATCTGTTATATATCTAACTTCACATTGCATAGTCGGTAGTGACGTACCGAATGCCATAGACAATAGAATTTAACATCGCGGCAATATTTGACACGAACCTGATGGCTTAGGTACACATAGTGCCAAGGTTCAAGGTTCCCTAATCACTTATGCAAATCAAAGAAAATATAATACTCATAAATATTTCACTAGATTAGTCTAGTCAGATAGTTAAATTACTTGATCGTGCTTGTATTCTAGTTATATCCCTAGTAAGATAGTTATAAACCGCTTTCATATTACTAGCTTTTGGGATATATCACAGCTATAACTATGTTGATTGGCCGGAGAAAACCGCATGGAGGGAATACTGGAAGGCTATGGGGGCGACCTTTCCCCAGCAGTGGAACAATATAGGCTAAAGAAAAAATAAAACTATCTTACTGCGAGTACTGAAACAGAGCTGATGTGCTCAAGTGCACAGTGGGTATAGTGTACCGCAGAACTACACACGAGGCCACAGACCACGGGATTCAAAATAATACCCCGGATTTTCATCAAATATGAATAATCGTAAAAACAATAAAACAATAGCGTTGTGCGGCGGTCGCTGGCCGCACCACCGCGCGCCGCCGCGCCGCCGCGGTCAGCCGCTATTGAAATGACAATGGCACTGCACAAGCTCACACACACATACACAAGCGCTTGCGGGTACACATCACATTAGCGGCTGCACTCAATTCTGTTATTAAGCTAGGCACAGGTGTACCGTGGGTTTGCGAGCGCCGGCCCATCGCCCGCGCCGGCTGCTAAGTTTGCGGACAGTTTAGGAGTTTAACCAGGTTAATTCGTTCACTATTAGACAACAGGGGGTGGCCTCCATTCTGTCGCCGAGTATCGCGTTGTCGCGCTGTCGGCCAACACATTGTAGAAACTTCGCTCAAGTGTTTGTCGTTCAATCACTTTTGTGTTTGATTTCATTGTTTTCATAAGTGTAGTCGTTATGGTGATGCTTAGGGGAGATTTAAAGAACTGTTCACTTGTGTGGAAAATATTAAGCTTTAAAGTGGTCAGTTTTGTTATTTTTTTTAATTTTTTAAATTTATTTAATGATATTAAAGTACAGAGCTGTTGCTTAATTCTAAACTCGCCAAACTTTTACGTTTGATGGTGAGAGGCGCTCTTTTACATAACAATGAACCACCTTACATTCAGGTGTTGTATATGAAAAGCAATCTATTGTTCTTTTCACCCGATTATTATTACGAACTCGACAGTAACTAGTATACAGGGCGTCCACGGCGATTATTATAACGGTCGAAGGGGTTAATCTTAAGTATATTTTTTTCGTACATAACATTGCATCTTAAATTAAAGGATGACCATGAAATTAAACAATTTATTTAAAATTTAGTTCATGAAAATGAATAATATATTTTTCTCTATTTATAAACATATTTACATTATATACAGACTACAAATAGAACTAAACTAATGATAAAAATAAGACTAAAAGTAAGAAAATATAAAAATTTAAACAACGACAACAATAGGACACTTAGGCGTCAAAGTACTCCTCCGCATCGCTGTCATCTGGAAACGTGCCCAGAAGACTGGCAGCAATGCCACGCTGAATGGCAATGCTAATTCTCTGGTCACGCGAAGTGTCGACCAGTCGGCGAGAGATTTCCTTAAAAAGGAGACGCGCACTCGGGCCCCATGACCCGAGCGTTTCGACCCCAAACGGCTCAAAACTGTAGTTACCAATAAGGTTACAGTATTTGCGCCGCTTGAGGATCTCAGCAGCCGCAGCAGCAGCGCCTGCACAGCCCGCCGTGCTTGAAAGGTGAGATGGCGCAAGGGTGTCGACACAGGTTGCGTCCCACACCAAAGGCCTACCCACCTTCCAAGGCACTAACGTCATGCCGTCTGGTCTCTTGCCATCGTCACGTACCAAGCCGTTTGGTTCTAAAACCGCTGGTACGCCGGCGCTGGCAAGGGCTCGACGAATAATGTCGTTAATGCTGGCGTGCCGTGCAATGCGACCTGCGCTCCTGTAGCAGGACAGGCCATGGTGTCCGAGGCTGTCAACAGCTTCACCGCAGTGACACCGATGCGGAGCAACACAAGGTGCGCCTAAGCGTAGACTCGTTGCGACCCGGAACGATGCGTCATCCATCATAGTGCCAATGGTGGATGACGGAAGTGCCTGAAGCCATAACCCCGACTCCCATTCCCCCACGGCCAGCAGACGGGCACGCTCCACAGTATTGAATGACGTGTTTAAGAGGGTATTCCGTACAATACTGCAGAGCGGCACGTCCCACTGTCTCTGGGAGGACAGGTTGTCGGGCAAATCCGTATTGGGACAAGCCATTTTCTAAACGTTCAACGCACCGGTCGAATACGGCACCTCAAAATCAACCAGTGAGGAAGACAGAATATCCCTGGTTAATTTTTCGGTACCGTAGACCGAGGAGAGGAAGGCTGGTAAACTTATACTTGAAATTTTGCGGACGCCGAGACCACCCAAGTGAATGGGAAGTGTGGCTTGCTGCCAAGCTCGGTCGTCCAGAGCCACATTAAGTATTGAAGTTAGAGTGTTCCTAATAATTTGGTCTACTTTTTCTAAAAGCTGCGGATGCTTCCAAAGATGAGTGGAGCGAAGCCTATACGTGAATTTTGGTCCAAAACAACAGTATCGAATAAGTGTGAAGGCCGAATGAATGTTAATTTTGAAAAGTCGCTCCGAAACATCATTAAAATTTTGAATTTTTTCTTCAATGAATGACGGAAAAGATTCGTCAAATATTGGTGACCCTAGGAGGTGAAGAGAACTTTTAAATTTGGTAATTTTGATATTTGGTGCTAAAGAGTTAAATTTAGAAATGGTAGACTGTCTGTCAGTGGTTTCAGGAAGGTAGATTTCGCACTTCGAAAGGTTAAGGTCTAAGCCAATGGAACTGAATTTTTCTTTTAAAAAAGTTAAATCTTTTAGGACTGTATTCACATCACCTCCCAGGGTTCCATCATCCAAATACCATAAGTTGAATTTAGAATTTAGCTGCCGAATAATTGTATTAATTGCTAAACTAAAAATGACTGGCCCAAGAGGATCACCTTGTTGGCAACCAACGGCTGATTCCAAAAGGTTGTCTTTATAGAGTAATTTTGATGGGTTCCTGTAGCATTGGTAAAGAAAACTGTAAATTTTGGGTATTTCTTTTTGAACCTCTGTCAACAAGGTGTTCCCGTTTACGGAGTTGAAAGCATTTTTAATGTCAACCTTAAGGATGACCTCACCCTTATCACTATTAAGGTAAGTGGACAGTGCGTGTACCGCAGCCTCACAGCCCTCTTTGGACCCGAAACCAAGCTGAAGGGGCTGGAATTTACTGGCCAGTGTTTCACTGTAAAAGGCGCAGCAAATTTCGGCTGCGATACGACGGTAAGTTGACCCTACGGCAAAGATTGGCCCCGTACAAAATATCGATGACGGCATCGTTCACACTGCCGGAGAGCATGAGATTGATGAGGGCCGTCAGTTCCTTCAAAAGGGACTCACCAGCTACCCCGGCGCCTGAACAAATTAGATCCTTAAGGTGTTGCGGAGTCAGGCCGTCGAGGCCGCCGGCAGAGCCACTTCGAAAGGAGCAGACGGCCGCACATACTTGCTGAGCTGTAATTTGTAGAGTGTTAGTTTCTGGAACGGGGGGGTCGGGGAAGGTGAGGTCATCTGCCGGGGCTGGGTGTTTACTCTCCAGAGCTGTAAGGGTCTCTGGAGAGTACGGCGCGGCCACATCGCTGCTAAAGATGATCCTAGCTGCACCACTGATATCACCCTCGCCTAATTTAGATTCTACATGATGCAATAAACCTCTTTGGGGGGGATGTACTGTCAATTTTGTCTTTAATTTGAGTTGTTAAAGTTTTTTT
Organism: Noctua janthe; assembly: GCA_910589295.1. Lineage (NCBI taxonomy): Eukaryota > Metazoa > Arthropoda > Insecta > Lepidoptera > Noctuidae > Noctua > Noctua janthe. The sequence continues at coordinate 18,547,147 of OU342562.1, forward strand.
GTTTGCCAAATTTTTTTGCACATGCAGAATTCTAAATGGGAAGGTGAGTAATTGCTCCCAAGCACTTTGAGAGTTCACTCGGGCGGCGAGGCGGACACAACGCACCAAGCTTGATGCTACTGAAGGTCGCGCGCTACGAGAACTCTCTTTAAAACAGGGATTGTAGTTTTTAATTTTGAAAGATATTTCCAAAAAGGTTGAGTGGGTAGATCAGGTGTAAGGGGAGTGGGAAATGTAGGGCATGAAGAAGGAACATTGTGGGGAATGTGAGGCTTATGTTTTTTCCCCAAATGTATCTTCAAGCCACTTTCACCCTTAAAAAAACGTGCTTGGGAACAGTGTGGGCATCTTACTAGGACATCCAGCGATGTGGTAGGTTGACTGGCACTCCGTTCGGCGACACTACAGTCATTATTGAACATTAAAATAAGAATTTAAAAGAAACTTACGTGATAAATTAATAATTAATAATTCACTTACTTTTCTCTGACTTTGCTGCGCTTCCAACAACTGACATTATTATTTTATTTATTTATAATGGGCCTGCGTGGTGGATTATAGCCCATTCCCTCATAGAGAGGAGGCCTGTGTCCCAGCAGTGGGAACATTATAGGCTGATTATGCTTATGCTTATGCTATTTACTCACGAGTACTCGCTTAAGATTTTTTTTTTTTTTTTCTAATTTAATATTCTATGTCGGGTTCGGTCGTTAGTACGGACATAAAATGAATCGGCAATTTCACCAGTGGGACCTACTTACCAGTCCACCCACACCACAGCGTGTTTCTACAGAGCCCTAATGTTTAGCTCGAGGCGAGAGCGACAGTCAATGTCTGATGGCGGCGGAGTTGAGACGTCTTGGAACTGTACTCAATTCATTGTGCCCCGTGTTAAGTTGTAATCTTAAGTAATTTGTTACTTTTGCTAGAAACAGTGTATCGCAACCAGTGTGTTTTCATAGCACGAAGTCTGCCCACATGATATACAAGCCTAACGGAGTAAATCCTTACAAATCCGACATATTCATGATAATTAAAATAAAAAATCAAAATGAAGTCTTCTTTTAGTAAAACATAATATACACAATATTTAAAATACTTTCCTTTCGCGCCGTATAGGTCGCCCTGTATAATACGAGTGTGTTAGGATCTGAGAGCGAAAATTATTATTGAATGAAACAGACCACGACCCGTTGTGGCAATTTTTTTTCATTCCCTTCAAAATTGTCTCATAAAGAACTAGCACTTCGCTTTACAATATTATCTTTGTCGGATATGTCAGGATTTATTCCGTTAGGCTTGAACATTACGTGGGCAGACCATGGGTTTCGTGCTATGAAAACACACTAGTGAAACACTGTTTCTAGCAAACTTACAAATTACTTGAGATTACAACTCAACACAATAACACGGGACACAATGAATCGGGGCTCTGTACAAACATGCAGTGTTGTCTGTAGAATTGTAAGTAATTCGCCTGATGGCATCACTGTACACTTTTTTTTTTTTTCCGGATGGGAAATTGTCAAATGAGCCCCCCCCCCACTCTGGGCGGAGCGGAAGGGAGTGCCAAACTTGTACTGACAATTTGTTGACTAAAACCCCTCCATGTTCCTTCTTTGACCTTTGTGTTCCAGGGCCACGGTATCTCTTTCGAACAGTCCCGCAGCCCTGGCAGGCATCGGCCCATGCGGACCCCTACTTGGTTGCTGACATCTCTTTGAGGCGCGCGTGGAACACGAACGCGCCGTCGACACGGCCTATCGTCATAAGACGGCCGGACGGCGAGCTAGCCCATAACTCGCCGTCCATAGGCCCGGAGCCACCAAGTGACCCCCGACGCCCAGGGCGTCTCCCGCGGCGGCTGGGATGTGAGGTTCTTTCCCTCTCATGTCCCGCCACCTCCTTCACTACCATAACTGCTTCGCAGAAGTAGGTGACGGCTTCCCATTCCCTCTCTCTCCGGACCATGGCTTGAACCAGGGCCGGACGCGAGAGTTCGCCGCCGCCAATCGCCGCTACGAGGACACGGTGGTGCTCCGCCCAAGCGGGGCAGACCTCCACGGTGTGCTCTACCGTGTCCTCCAGACGATCCTCGCGGTGGAAACACCCAGGCGTTTCCTACCGTCCGATTCGGTGCAGGAACCTCCCGAAACAACCGTGTCCGGTGAGGACCTGCGTCAGGCGGTAGGTGAGGGCGCCGCGGCACCTCTCTAGCCACTCCTCAAAGAGGAGACTAATCGCCACTATGGTGGCCTGCCCTGTATGGGGTTGCGACAGTCGCTCTCTCCATGTCGCCATGAGATCACGCCGGAGGTCTGTCCGCTGAGCGGCAATTTGCCGCGGCAGCGGAGTTTCCCCACAACGTAGTGCCTCCGCGCGCCATTCGTGCAGGCGCGCGAGGACTATCGCCTCCAGATCCCATGACGGCAATCCGGCTAGGAGGCTAGCTGCCTCGCCGGAGATCGTGCGGTACCCCCGGATTAGCCTTATGGCTATCACCTTTTGGGGCGCGTTCAGGTAGTGGGCGGCTCGCCACTTCAAAGAACGCGCCCACACCGGGGCCCCGTAAAAGGCCATGGACCGCACGACCCCCGCGTAGAGCCTCCGGCAGGAGGCGTTTGGACCCCTCAGGTTGGCCGCGAGCCGCTTAAAGGCAGCCCCTGTCCGTTCCTGTTTGGGAGCCAAACGTCGGAAATGCTCCACGAAGTTCCACCGGCTGTCGAGGACGAGTCCTAGGTACACGAGGCCCACCTAAATAGTTTACGTAGCACACATCGGTAACTGTCATTGTTTACAGTTTATATGTGTAGGTGAAGTCATAGTTATGCACACAAACACAAAATAAAACGAGCGAGCTCGGTTTTTATTGGTGTGCGTGTGGCACATCAATTACCATATACCAATATATAGTCATCGTTCACATGATGCTGAAGGAGATATAATATTTTGCACAATGCTAATATAGCAATCATGGCACAATGGCTATCGTCTTTGGTCACTTAACTAAAAGCCGTAAGTTCAAACCACGCATGCAACAATAATATATTCTTTTTCTTTTTGTATTAATTATTTTGTTAAAACATTACTTAAAGTAGAATTTATAACGATTCGATCCGGTTCATGGTTGTGTAAAGAAATTTCCAACGTTTGAGACAAACATGGAACTCTCAGGCCATTTTATTTTGACTGTTTAGAAAATAACTACCGACAATTTCAAAATATTGTTTTCAAACACCTTCATTTATTAAAAATGAGCGTTCTTAGTTGTCAATCTACGAGTATTTGCATTATTGAGTTTATTGATTACTACTCTTCGGCATGTGTGCGGATTTATTTCTATGGATCCAACCATGCAACATTTATCAATGTTCAAAAAAGTGAAAATCGTTGTTTTGGATGAGCAAAACGTATCTATATTATGTGAAATTGTGAGTGTAAATGTGGTGCTGTCCCACAAACGATCAGGCACTTTATATCGTGTCCTGCCTGTCCTGTTGTTTGCTCCTGTGAAGTGCATCACAGGACGCTACTGAAAGTGTCAAACTCGTCGCCAAATTTTGGGCTGACTCAATTTGAATTGTCATCGATATGCTAAGAAGAAGTGAAATTGCAAGGCGCTTAATAATATCGGTGAGTAACATAACAGTTAGATATTACGTTGATACATATTATACCTACTACACTTTAACGAACTACTCTCCCATTTCAATGTTTATTAGGAATAAATAATTAATGTAAGTTAAGTGCAATACCTACCATAGTTATAATAATATATTATAATAACTGAATTATAGTTTTTATTTTTTTAAATTTGTAATCGTATGATGATTATGATAAAATTAGCTTGGTCTAAAATTAGCTGGATTTAGCCCTTAGTCAGATAATAACGTAAATAAATATAGATGTTTGCTAATGTCAGTGTATATCTTGTATTTATGTATTGTATTATTATAAGTAATATTAATTAGCTATATATAAGTATATATGTAAACATAGTGTATATATAGTATATAAATATAGTATTTATTTATTATAATATAAGCTATTGTTATAAGTATTATAAATACGGTTTTTATTCACAGAGGAGAACCGTGCAGTTATGGGTCCGCCGAGATGCGGATTTTGGATACGTAGAACATCTTAGGCCAAAACCAAAGGCATACTCATCGGCTCGACACCACGAGATCGTGCCAAGACACAACGCTGATCCTTTCATGCCCACCCCGCATAAAAATGTGCTTATAAACTGTGAAAAATCACAGTTTCACAGTTTGCACAGTAAATTTTTATAGAAGTTACTCTAAAAATATTTCGTGTATGAAAAGATAGACCTTATATACCATCTCGTATTACTTAGAAATAACTTTGTCTTTGTCAAAAAAACTGGTAAACAACAGTGTTTTACTCATTCGAACGTCTAGTATGGATAGCTATAGCCTGTATGTTTAAAACCAGTTCGTATTAAATAATTGTATCAGCCACACAAGTTTTATTTTGCTAACATACAGCCCCCACCAAATTGAACCTTAAAACAACCAATGTAAGGAAGGAACATATTGGAAGAAACGAGACGGATCATTTTCATTTTCAATACCAATGTTTATCTAATAAAAAATCTAATTATTTTATTGGTTTTATTTAATTACTTTTTTACTTTTTGCTTTAGTGATTTTATTGGTCACAAAATTAATTTAATAAAGAACAAAAAGTAAAAAACAGCAAAAATAACTCCTCAGCTGGAATCGAACTTACGTCGTGGAGATTAGATCACTAACTGACGCAAGCGCTTACACCAATCAGCTATGGTAACCATGTTACATTTGTATAAAATGTTAGGCCTTATTCTAAACCCGTTTGTTTTATATTTACCCGTGTACCCTACACGGGTAAAAATAAAAAAAATAAATCTCGTGTAGGGTAGTATACGTATACGCACACAATAATAATGAGCGGCTGTATGAACATTACTGGCTCGTAAAATGACAGTTACAGAAGTGTGGGATGTAAACTATTAAACTGGGCCTCGTGTACTTAAACGTCGACCCGACGCCGATGAAAACCCCTCCTGCAGTCAGTAGGGATCCAGACGGTGACGCATTCCGAGGCCCATGAAAACACATGGCCTCGAACTTGTGCAATGCCACTTCGAGACCCAATTGCCGGATCCTCTCCCCCCGCGTGTCATGTTTTCGGCCGCCGCCTCATGCGACCTCCCTTGTGCCAGTACCAGCGTGTCGTCAGCGTAGCAAACTATGCTGACGCCGGTAGGGAGGTCGGCGCGCAGCACCCAGTCGTAACCGATGTTTTGGCCTTACGCCGGCCCCAGAACCGATCCCTGGTGAACACCGCACGACATCTCTTGCCGGTTCCATTCTCCGCTACGACCGGGGTATATGACGGCCCTATCCGTTAGGTAGTCCCCGACCACAAGACGAAGGTACGTCGGCACCCGGTGATACCGGAGTGCCTCCCCAATGCAGCTCCAGGGCATGGAGTTGAAGGCGTTGGCGATGTCAAGAGACACCGCCAAGACGACCCCGCCCCGGGACACCGCGTCCGTCGTGAGGGCTCTCACGCGCATGATGGCGTCCACCGTCGAGCGCCCCTTGCGGAAATCAAACTGGTGTTCCGCAAGATCCGGCCCCATCTCTGCAAGGTGCCCAGCGAGGCGGTTGGCAATGACTCTTTCAAAGAGCTTGGCCACCTCGTCGAGCAACACGATGGGCTGGTATGCGGACGGAGAGTCCACAGGGCGCCCTGGCTTCCGGACGAGGACCAGCTTCCCCGTCTTCCAACGAAGCGGGAACTGGCCTCTCTCCAGCATGCGCTTAGGAGCCCTTCCAGTCGGGGCCCGAGAGCCTCAGAGGCCAGGACCCAGGCTCTGCGAGGCAAGCCAAGTTCTTGGCATTGTCCGTACTATTGACCGGATTCGACATCTTGATAATTATTTTGGATAATAACAAAAGTCATAAACAATCATTTATAAACTTCACGTGCTTGCGAACGCGATTTGCCGGTTTCGCGCCTTTTCAAAAGTTTTAGGTGTGAATTAAAAAAAAAAACGGTCACAAACATTGTGTTTAATCAACAAACAGAATTTATAGTACATTTTGTGTTAAAAGTAAAGAATAAAACTAAAAGAACCCAAGTCATGGATTAGCACTGATATTATCTGAAAATGATCCTTTAATTATCATTAAAATAATTACATACCTTGATAATTTCGAATTTTGCATTTCAAACTAAGTTTTTTCAATGTTACGGCAGTCAGTTCTTTTCTTACATTCCTTATGTAGACGATTGTAGAGAAAGGACTACCACTAGGTAAATACGTGCTTACGTGCCGAAAGACTCGTTGAACATCTGTCACGTGTTGGGTCGGACCTCGCCGATTGCCAGAATAGCTTTCGACAGAAGCGTTCTACAGTGGATGCAATCCAACGTGTCCGATCACTGTCGGAACGGAAGGTGGTATCTCGGGGTTGAGTGGCGTTGGCGGTAAGTTTGGATATCGTTAACGCCTTTAACTCTGCGCTGGCATGCGATCAGGGCGACACTAGTACATCACAGAGTGCCACCTTACCTGCAGCGCATCATCGGGGCTTATCTTCGTGGCCGACACATTTGTATGTGGGTCGGGACGGTAGCGTTCATCGCAAGGAGATTACGTGCGGGTTTCCGCAGGGATCTGTCTTAGGGCCTATCTTATGGAACCTCGCTCACGATGTTGTCTTGCGTATTGATCTCCCCATTGGCGTTAATGTCGTTTGCTATGCAGACGACACCCTGGTGTTAGCCGGCGGGAACACCACAGAAGAGACCATTCAACTTGCAGAACTCGGATTGGAAAAAGTCGTGGCGTCGAACCGCGAGTTGGGTTTAGAGATAGCGCCTCATAAAACTGAAGCACTATGGTTCTATAAGCTGCCGAGGAGCAGAGAGCCACCCAGCCTCGGCCTAACTTTGGACGGTCGTTGCGGCTTCGAAGAGCACTTTCAGCGCCTGATTCCCCGAGTCGGGAAGGCAGTGGGTGCGTTGCATAGACTTTTACCCAATCTCGGGGGGCCATGAGAAGAACTTTCACCACCTCTACGCGGGGGTCGTGCGATCGATGGTCCTCTATGGGGCGCCTGTTTGGTCAAATAGGTTGTCAGGCGTCCGGCGCTGCAGGACTAAAATAAACAGCCTGCAGCGAAAAATGGCTATTCATATCGCACGAGGATACCGTACTGTGTCCATTGAGGTGGCAACTCTCCTGACTCGTTTTCCACTGCTGGATATACTGGCAGATATGGACACGAGGGTTTATAGCCGAATCCGCGCCATCCGCCAAAGTGGTAATAGTGTACCAGGAATCGCTATTTTAAGACTGAGGGGGCAGGAACGGCGACAATATTCGCGTAAGCGCTTCGAAGCCGTCCTGCCGCACTTCGAAGCCTGGCTGAAAAGAGAGGAGCGTATCTCCTATAGACTTAATCAGGTACTTATACGATAATGGAGGAAATAGTGAACAGAATTAATGATAAATTAAAAGTCGGTGTTTGATATGGAAAGAAAAATTTGAGTGCGAGTGCGGTTTGAACCTGCGACCTTTCGATTCTGTACACCGGACGTCAAACAGCTGTAATTCCCTACGCAGGGTTTGCGTGTAAAATTTTTAAATAATTAAAAGTCGTTGGGTTATTCCTTGACCTACGTTCTGCTTTTGACACAGTAAATCACAAGTTACTACTAGCAAAAATGGAGCATTATGGAGTAAGAGGATCAAGTTTTAACTTATTTAAATCGTATTTGGAAAATAGGAAGCAATATGTAGAAATTAAAGCGGAACAAGAAAAATGTGAGAAAATCTTCAAATGGGGACTAAAACAAGTAAGGCAAGGAGTTCCACAAGGCTCAATATTAGGGCCTGTCTTTTTCATCTCGTTTATCAAAGATTTAATTAACTACATTTTAAAACAAACTGATACTGAACTCGTTATTTTTGCTGATGATACGAATGCCATTATAACTGCAGAAGATATGGGAACTCTTAGTAGTAAGGAAAATAAAGCTCTGGCTCTCTTTCATTCTTGGTTTACCATTAACAATTTCATCTTAAAGAAAAATAAAACAAACGCTACGTTATTTAGAACAACGACGAGAAACAAAGATTCAATTGACATAACCTTGAATGACAATAGAATAATATTAGTAGACAATGTAAAATTTCTAGGCATTTATTTAGATTAAAGCTTAAACTTAAAGGAACTATCGGCCATAGAAAATTCAATTAGTTCAGCTTGCTATGCTATGGTGAGAATTCCGCAGTGGGTTTTGTGTAAGGATTATTTAAAAAAACTACAGATATTAACGGTCCCTTGCTTGTACATTTAAGTTCTAGTAACAGACCTTATAAAAAACTACGGGATTATGAGACACTTGATTACAGAATTAAGCGAGAAGCTACAAGACGTAAGGACTTACAATTTAAGATACAACCGCATTTGAAAGTAGTTAGTCATGCTGCATGTTATCAATGAAATCAATTAAACTATTTAAATATAAATCAGTTTAAGCACCGGATGAAGTAATTTCTGAAAGATAAATGTTATTATACACTTGATGAGTTTCTCAGTGATGTAAATTTCTAGATTACATAACATGATAATTAACCATTTTTTGACATTATCTATCTTTTATTTTTTATTGACATTATTATTCTTGTTGACATAATTTATTTTTTATTGACATGATTATTTTTACTGTCACAATTTATTTTTTATTGACATGATTATTTTTACTGTCACAATTTATTTTTTATTGACATGATTATTTTTACTGTCACAATTTATTTTTTATTGACATGATTATTTTTACTGTCACAATTTATCTTTTATTGACATGATTTATTTTTATTGAAATGATTATTTCTTGGTAAAGGTTGCAGGGATCCGCTGGATGCGAGACGCACGGGACCGGTCAATGTGGCGACACTTGAAGAAGGCCTATGTCCAGCAGTGGACGTCTTTCGGCTGAAATGATGATGAGGATGATGATGATGATGATTATTTTTTTAGTAACATTTGGTTTTCTTTGCTAATGTACCGAATTTTAATTGTATTATTGAATTTTATTTTATTTTTGAACTGTAAACCCTATAAGCCGTGTTGTGTTAGTTTTTAATGAATTTAAGATACATTGTAAGATTTTTTAATGAATTAAATGTAATGAAAACCGAGCACGGTTGCTTCGGTGAGTACCTAAATAAGATTGGGCGAGAGGCCACAGCAAATTGCCATCATTGTGGAGTCAACCTGGACTCAGCACAGCACACCCTCGAGGATTTCCCTGCATGGGACTCGACGGGACCTTGTAGCCAAAATCGGGCAAGACCTGTCTCTGCCAGCCATAGTTGAGGCTATGCTGGCGGAGTCTGATAATTAGAGGGTATAGCCCCAGGGATGTGCCTTAACATGCGTTGCACAGAGGGGGCTCCGAACAGGTCTGTTAAGAGGAAACGGTGCCTCCTCTCATGTGCGGATGGTGACCAACCGGTTGGTTTTAGTGCGGTAAAAATCCCACACTCCCCGGTCTTATCCCCAAAGGTACGTGCTTACGTAGAGTACGAGTATGTGTACTGACGGCCATGTTTATAATTTACGAGAGATTCCTGTAGTGCAGGTCGGAAAGTAAAATAAATTTTGTGGATAAATCGGCGCATTTAGAGCAGCGCGGCAGCACGACAAAACGAGGAGCGCGGACCAACACAGGGTGTGCGAGTGCGTGCTGAGATGCAACAAGCATGTCCTGATGCGTGCGACGAGTGCGTGCGCGAGCGTATGAATGAGATAATAAATTCAATATACAGGATGTAAACAGACCCTTCACATAGCCGTCAACCAAGCATTCTGTACATCAAACTAAGTAACTTTAAGCAAAAATTATTGCTGGGAATCTTTTTTTTTGGGGTGAAAAATCACGTTTTACGTTAGGACTCGATGGAAAGCACTCAAAGCATTGTGCTAATGGATGGATTGAATAGTACTGGGGTCGTGGTGGTTTGTAAAGTAAAAATCTTACATTAAAACATGTATTTAAAAAAAACTTGTGAAAAAGTTGGAAATTTGACCTGGGGGTCAAATTTCCAACTTTTTCACAAGTCTTTTTATCTCCCTAACTAGAAGGTTGCCCGGTATGGACTAGAACAAGAAAAAATGATCGCAAAGACGAGGAGAACAAGTGCATTTCGGATATGTTAAGGTTCTATTTACACCCTTTATATGCCGCGGTGAAGGTTCATTCATACCCTAACAGCCGCCCGTGGCTCTGCGGGCTGCCAGCTGCGACACATAACATGTTAGAGTCGCGACTACGATATTAATCGCACGCCGTGTTCACAGTGAGCTGGGGAGCGGAGTCACGCCGACACTAATATTCTATTATTTGAAATTTGCACGTGTGAGTAATCCCACCACACACACACACATACACCATCGTTCAGCACGCGAATAAACAAACACAAACGGGCCTGAATTATTTAAATGTTCGGTGTCGCAGATCAAACACAAAGTCTTCGCAGGTGAGCCGTGAAACTCGCTCATCCGTGTATAATGTAAAGAAAACATCTCTGTGTCGCAGCTACCTGCGCGCCTCCGCCGCCTCCGCCGCCCGCGACATCCGCGCTATTGCGATCGGTGCCCTCCTTCCGGACAACTCAAACAGATCTTTGCTTTAGAGTGAGTTTAACCTAACACATTCTGATTTATATTTGAATAAAGTAGTTTTCAGGGGCTTCTGTCACCGCAGTGGATTTTGGAGTTCATCGTTTCGACGCATATACTTATCGCTTCTTCTCAGGACCAACTCAAGTGAGTTTTTAAGTTTTTTTTATGAAATTGTTTAGAAAATATTTTCATTTAATATTTTCGCAGTTCAGCTAGTAATTAAGGTATCGGAGCCCTCGGCCACAAACGTACAGTTCACAAAGTTGGCACACTTGGCGCACTCCTGGCGCCGCGTGTCGAACAGTAGATAAAGGCGAGTTAGAAACACAAACGTCAAGTTGATATTGTTGGTGAAGTTCAGAGCTGCGGCCATAACCGCCAGCTCGTGGCTAACACGCCTGCGTGTGGAAATTGTTTGCGATGTGGGCAACTGTTTGTTGTGAATTTACCTTTAAACATCTAATCTCTGTCAATTCGTGTAACTAGTCAGCAAAAATGAAAATGAAATGACACTTATAATACATATTTGATTGTAACTCATTGATATGAGTTATAAAATCTTCGTCAAACTCGTTCTTCGTCTTCGTAAATCTTCGTTTTCTTATAAGAAAGTGATGATTCTCATTTAGTTTTAAGAAAATTTTATATTGTATTCAATTTGTATTATTTTATTAATGAGATTTGAGAACTTTGTTGTTGTCTTATGGTGAATGCTGTGTATACCTATAATAGACATACATACCAGCTTTGTTATGTTATTTTTATAGTTTCACATTAATACTTAGTATGTACTGCTGTTGGTGTATCAAATAAATAAATAAACAAACTGTTACTTTTAATACAATTAATTTTGTATCCTTTTTAGGGTTCCGTAGCGGAATGGCAAAATACGGAACCCTTATACATTCGTTATGTCTGTCTGTCCGTATGTCACAGCCACTTTATTCCGAAACTGCACAGTTACAAACTACACAGTCTACACAGTTGAAATTTGGTAAGTAGATGATATAAACCGCTTTATGGTTTTTATAGAAAAATAAAAATAAATTGAAAAATCTAAGAATAAGCGCCATCCGCACGGCCTTGTAAGACTTGTCTCCAAACTGGTCATCTTTCCACCGACTAAGAGAACTGAACTCCAGCCCTGTCCCGACTTTAGAAGCTATGGGACAGGGAGGGGTACAAGGTGAAGTTAATATTGGGGATTCACAGTTAAGACATATACATGAATAATATCAAATCTTATAAAACTAAATTAATAATAAAGTATGAAGCTAACAAGACAAGAGGGCGCAAAGATATATATGATGAAAGTTTGGTAAAGGAAACGTTACGCTTGCGTTAAGCGTTAATTGTGTGATTCAAAGGTACTACGAACCCATCTCTATGGCATGTAACCGGTTACAATAACTGCCTCAGTACGTGACTGTTAGACCTAAGCGCATAGGCCCACTAAGGATCCTGCTACAAATTCTAACAGATCACGCTCCCTAAGCATTATTCACATGTCTTTATCAATCCTGAGACAGAGTACTGAGAAGTCCTGCTGCCACTGAGGAAGGCACGTTTTAGTAGTTCTTCCTACACGCGTATTCATGTTAGTAACACCCTTTACGGCAATCTACACCTTGTCTAAGATAACACACAACTTGCGCAAGCGCACCGTAGACTCAGTCTGTAGCAGAACATATTGCGTTTGTTATTGGTGGACGCCGAAGTGGTGATATATCGTCACTTCACTTTTGTTTACTCTTCCCCATGTCGTGGATGCATATCTCGTTAATAGTGTAGATTCAGTAATAGGCCTACCAGTGACCGGGTCTGGTTTCAACGAGTCAAACAGCCGGGTTTGACTTTCAGTCCCTAGCGTTCCTTAGAACGGAGTTTTCGATGTAGTTTGAGATATTTCGTGATGCCTACCCCTCTCCCGAAATGTGCGCCAACAATTCCCAACGCAAACGCACGCAACGCACGCAATGTTTCTGAGCTAGACTTTTATATTATAGGAAGCAATATTCATCAGCAACGTTTGGTTGATTTGTACTACGAGTACAAGTCGGTATTATAGCCTGACTATCAATATAGTTTATTCTAATTAAAATGTGAATATTACGGTTCTGCCTTTCATTTGTGGTGAGTCAGATAAAAGCCAACACTCGTCAATAGTCGGGTGTGTTTGTGTATAGTGTACATGTCGTATGCATGAAATGTGTGCGCAGTGTAGCGAAAGGCGGTCCCTGTCCCCTGTAACCAAACGCAGATGACGAATATTTGCCAAGGTTCGGATTAGGAGGTGGACACATCTATATATCTATATCTATATCTATATCTATCTATATCTATACATATAATAAAATCGTTAAAATTCAAATCGATGTTCCGAATTGGCGCAAAAACTACTGCATAGATCCTGTTCAAATTTTGCTAAAACTATAGAATATAAGGTAGGATAGAATGTAAGGCTATATATTATCACGCTACTTGCTTAAGGGGGTGAGCAATATTGCATTATGTCAGTATTATTCAATTGTTTACCGTTTCAGTCATGATATCCGTAAAAACGTCTATTTCAAAGCATATGTCAGCGAAACAAATAGAGAAATGGTTTCATGACCGCTTTACGTGCATCGTGTCGCAAGTTCGATCCCCAGTAAAATTATACTTTTTGTATTTTTTTTTGATAGAGATTATTATTATTTATTTCCTCTTTTTTATGTATTATATTATAAATTCTTATGAATAAAGTTAAATCATTGGTAAAATCTCTTTCCTCATGTTTGAATCTGGCCGTTCGATGGTGTTCTGAACTGACAACGTCGTTGTCTGCTGTCTAAAGGTGCTGTCAGACTCGATGTTTTGAATTTCACATTTCGCTCCCAATAAAAATAATAGCAGTTAGGGAAATTAATTTGAAACTATTTTGTTGTGTTCTTAGTTTTGCACAACTACATATAATAGGTTCAGGTTGTTTCTCTGCATTGTTAGGTCCCAAAATAAATTCGATTTTGTTGTCTTTGTCGGAGGGTGGATGACTGTAATGTATGATTTCTGATGCGTCTTGATTGTTAAAAAAGCACGTAATTCGTTATTTGAAAAATATTTAGGTATCTTTATCATATCTGTCTTTTGTATCTTACTACTATTATAAATGCGAAAGTTTGGATGGATGGATGGATGTTTGTTACTCAATCACGCCAGAACGGCTGAACGGATGTAGATGAAATTTGGCACAGAGATAAATTATCGTGCTAATAACTTAGGGCGATATTTGTTTTATTCTAATGCTTTATGATTTTTAAATTATTATAAAGTAGATTAATATGCTTTTGGTTTTTTTTAACCATTCAAAAGACAGTTAGGTAATCCTAAATTAACAAATATTAATTGGCCAATTTTCATTGGCCGAAACAAAATCTCTAAAAACTTTAAAATAAAAACAAAAATTAAAATTAGATACAACCAACGACGTTGTAAATTTGTTCCGTGCGGGAATCGAACCCGCGACACGCAGCGCTGCAGTCAATCGCTCAGCCACTGCGCCAACTGTGCCGTCACATTGTATTTGTGCTGAATCTTCTGCTGGCCCAACTCCGTAAGGACCGCTATATCCAGTTTTAAAGTTTTTTTTACCTTGCGCCAGTCCAAGCCCACACTTGGAATTTCTCCTGTATCGTGGGTGTACAGACAGTTAAACTCACAAACAGTCAGACCCGGAACAACTACCTGTAGGCCATACAAAAATGTGTTTCGTGCGGGATTCGAACCCAATACTCGCAGCGCAGCAGCCATTCGCTCAGCCACTGCGCCAACCATGCGGTCACATAGCTGTGGCTGTGGCTCCCTCGGACATTGCTGCGACTTTGCTTAACGGTGACTGCACATTCCGTTTTCATATTGCCGCTGAATCTTGCAAGTGAAGATACCTCGACATGCAACATCACCAAAAACAGCGGCCGGGAGTCCTTTTGCAGCAGTGCAAGTTTAAAGTGCATAAGGGGCGTTGAACTGCAGCTTGCAGGACATCCCCGGCAACCAGGTGCGTACGGGTGGCGTTGTTGTGTTGCTCACAGGCGTCCTTAGACAGATACTGCAAGTTATTGAGAGGGGCACACCGGCGGATGAAATAAACGCATGTCTCAAGGCGTCGCCACTGTCGTCTAGGATCGAAAAGATCCATCTTACCTACAACATGCGCGTCCAACTGTACAACGACCACGAAGCAGGTGTCTTTGCGAATATGGTGCTGCAAATGGGAGTGGGTCGTCTGGAATCAGACGCAGATGGGAAAAATCCAATTTTCCAAGAATTTTCCCATCCAGTGGCTACAGAGGATGCACGTACATCCACATCATCACATCATGCACGTATATGATCGTCGGCGACCACCACCACCCTGTGATGGCTAATGATGATAGTACCATTTTTTTTTTTTTTCGGTTTGGAAATCATCAAATGACCCCCCCCCCCACTCTGGGCGGAGCGGAAGGGAGTGTCAGACTTGTATTGACTAAAACCCATCCATGTTCCTTCTTTGCCCTTTGTGTTCCAGGGCCACGGTATCTCTTTCGAACAGTCCCGCAGCCCTGGCAGGCATCGGCCCATGCGGACCCCTACTTATTTGCTGATATCTCTTTGAGGCGCACGTGGAACACGAACACGCCGTCGACACGGCCTGTCGTCATTAGACGGCCGGACGGCGAGCTAGCCCATAACTCGCCGTCCGCAGGCCCGCGCCTACGGTGGCCGGGAGCCACCAAGTGACCCCCGACGCCCAGGGCGTCTTCCGCGGCGGCTGGGACGTGAGGTTCTTTCCCTCTCACGTCCCGCCACCTCCTTCCCTAGCATGACTGCTTCCCAGAAGGAGGGACGGCTTCCCATTCCCTCTCGCTCCGGACCATGGTTTGGACCAGAGCCGGACGCGAGAGATCGCCGCCGCCAATCGCCACTACGAGGACAAGTCTCGAATTCTGCCGCCCTGAATTACAGCGCCCAAAAAGACGCCTTTTGTAGTCATCACCCACATTATCACATTTTGATCAGGCCTTCAGTTCTCACACATAAGATCCCACCAGTAATACCCGAAGGGTTAGGCACAGGTGTGTAGATAATCGTACACCAACATTTCACCAGTCATGTTGAAGTCCCATATAATAGGGGGCGAGCCTATTGCCATCAATCGGGCACAAATCCAGCTGCTACTGAGAAATTCCTGATGGAGTAACCAAACAACACTTTACCTAACCCGGGAACACGCATACACAACAAAATTTCCACGCGAACGAAGTCGTGGGCTAGTAGGTATAATATATTAGTTATATTTATTTATGTATTGCATAAGAGTAATGTAGGTAATTATTATTAAATTATGATATTATTTGTGTATTCATATTTTCATATCTATATAGATCAAAGTCGCGCGCGCGGCTTACCGTTCTCCTCCCCCCCGCGCCTCTTCAGTCCCGCTCGGTACGCGTGACGCGCCGCACGCGCTATATGCTAACAAACGATCGGTCGCGAAAACAATTGTAACAATGCTGAACTAAAGGTATACGAACCAAGGTACCAGAACATGGTGATGTGCTACAGGGAATGTAGCCTTGAATCAAGCGTAATCCCCAGGAAAACCGTTTTACATACAAATTCAAGTTTCTCTTTATTCAATACTATATCACAATCGCTACTTTTAACATTCGGTAAAGCAAATCTTATGCATTTCGTTTTTTTTCATTTATTACTAAATTGTTTGCTATGAACCAATTATGGACCTGAAGTAGGGCATTATTCACGTCATCTAGATTTTGGGCCCGTCTATTTATCTTAAAAATTAGGGAAGGGTCATCAGCGAATAACACCATAATATTTTGAGGTTGATTTTTCAATAAATAGGGGAGATCATTTATATAAAGTCTAACTATTCATACACGAAATATTTTCAGAGAATCATCTAACGGCTATAACAAAGCCATTTCAAGGGCAAAAAATAAAATTATCTAACTATATTTTTATAAAAAATAAATAAATTAAAATTATTTAACCCACAAAATAAATGCTGGTTCCTTATTTTGTAGCATCCATTACGCTAGTTTACTACATCGGATTTACCTACTATCATTGATGCGGGCGGCGCGCGGCGTCAAAGGAGCGCGCGGGCGCGGCAAGGTCAAAGGATCGCGCGTGGCGCGGTTAGATCAAAGTCGCGCGCGCGGCTTACCGTTCTTTTTCCCCCCGCGCCTCTTCAGTCCCAATCGGTACGCGTGACGCGCCGCACGCGCCGTATGCTAACAAACGATCGGTCGCGAAACAATTGTAACAATGCTGAACTAAAGGTAGGTATACGAACTAAGGTACCAGAACATGGTGATGTGCTACAGGGAATGTGGAAATGTTTTTCTCAGAGCACAAGCCCTCTTCCTGGAGCGTTATAGGAGAAAACCATCTCTGCAGACTATCCTAGGTGCTGTACAGCGGCACCAGGAGTCAGGACTATGGGGTCTACATGCCGGAGACCCCATAGTCCTGACGAGTATACGACGAGTATAGAGACTACGGAGGCAGGTAACGAGTGTCAGCAAGAATTGAGAATGACATCGTCTATTCAACATCATTCAACTACGGATCCATTAACATTGTTGTGTGTTGTGTTTGTTGTGTTATGTGCTATCGGGAGCTCAAAATAATGAACAATCACGGAAGATATCCCGTGAGTGATAGTGTCAGTATAAGTTTAGTGTTATTTACCTACAAAAATACTAGTTTTCTGTAGGTACGGATATTCTAAGAAACAGCGTGTATCTGCAACAGTTAAGTAGGTAGGTATGCCACGTCTGCCTATCTCTAGTACGATTGTTCTAATCAAGGCACACTACGCACTGACAGTTCACATCTAGTAGGTACAACCAAAAAACAGCTGACGGATATTCGAATTTCGACGCTCGCTCGTCATAGTCGACATGAGTTACAAAATTTTTCGAGTATTCTACAAACATTTTCAAATTCGAGTTGCACACATCAGCTGTGTATTAGTTTACAGATGTGTAGGTAGGTATACGCTGTAGAATATGTTTTGATCGCACCTAGGTTCCTTTTCGTAAAGTTGTAAGGAGGGAATTTAAGTAACGTGGCCTACATCTTCTTAGGTTTAGATGGTATTGTTATTTAAATTTACATTTATTATTATTATAAGCGATAATCTATTAAAATAAGACTCGATTGAGTTATGAAGTCTACCTACGTTCATACATTATTTTATTTTTAAATATGTAGATAGGCAGAGATGTATTTTCGAACGAACACTACATTTCACCAGCGATATTGTGACGCTCCAAGTTATAGCAGGTCGGGGCAGGTGTTTGCGTCCGAAACCGTCATCTCACAGAAGGAGGCTGCGGAAAGGATGAGGGAGGTCGAGACCACTCTCCGGACCCGCAGCAGACGTACCGGGGCGTCGGCGGAGGGCGGACAATGCCCTCTTCCAGCCCCCCTAAACGGGTTCAGAGGGACGGCGGACTTGGGGACGTCCGCCGCCCCCCATATAACTGGACCCGAGGTGGTGGCGCGTAGTGTTCCACGCGCGCCCCTAATGAAAGTCGCGGGGGGTGTACACCTCACTCCCCCCGTGGATTTGAGGAGGCCCGCAGACGCGGGCCGGCACTAACCGGGGATCGTGGAAGGCGCACTAGTTCCCATGATCCCCGGTGCAAGTGTGGGAAGGGAACACCGGGGTGGTTTTTAGTCAGTTTGAGTCTGACAGACCCCTCCGCCCGCCCCAGGGCGGAGGACATCCGTGAAGATTTTCCACCCCGAAACAAAAAAAAAAAGAAAAAAAAAAGGTGTTTGCGTCCAGACTAACACAGACTACTGCGGAGTTGGAGCACGGTAACCATCAAGACCCGAAAATGACTACTATTCTTGCGCAATCGCATGGTGTCATGACGTGCGAACACAACCTCTCACGCTGACCAGCATGGAATAAACAAGATGAATGCCGCCCGTCGCCGCGTCGGTGCGGCGCGGGTGAAGTGCACGTCTCATTAAAATAAACCCTGTTAATTAACACCATTTATTTGCACATGTTGTTGTCTATCACCCAAATAAGTTTTTACGAAACTAAGTGCAAGTTTCACTAGTCCGTAATGCTCAAGTTTCAAAAGTAATGCGTCGTGATTTAAGCAATCAAATGCTTCGAAGAGGTCACAAAATATTCCTATGGCGTCTTGGGACTCTTCCCACGCAGTAAATATGTGCTTTAATAAGGTTACTCCGGCGTGAGTTGTACAACGTCCCTTGGTGAAATACTGTTGATCGTGTAAGATTCTGTAGGTGTTAAAATGATTGAGCATTTGACTCAGCATTACCTTTTCAGACACCTTGCTAAAAACTGGCAACACGGATACAGGTCTATAATTATTTGTATCTTTACTATCTCCGGATTTCAACAGAGGTATGACTTTACTGTATTTCATTAAATCAGGGAAAACTCCTTGGTCTACACACAAATTAAAAATTAAGGCTAAGTATGGTGCAATTAAAAATTAAGGCTAAATATGGTGCTATACCCTCAACTATGGATGTACAAACTTTGATAGAATTTCCCCAAAGACCTTCGGTCAGTTTGACTTTTATTTACCGGAAAGCTTTAATAACTATCATAGGGTTTATGTGTTTACATTTAAATTCAGCCGGGCAGCCAGACACATTCGCCTTTAATAAACCAATTGAGACTTCAGGAGAGGAATTAAGAGCCTCCGTAGTTTTTAACGGTATATCGGTAAAGAAATTTACAAACTCACGAGCTATTTTCTGTTTAGAGCTTTTAGGACCACATGCTGTATCTAATGTGTAGCTAGTGTTACGTATTTTCTTCCTGTTAGTCTCGTTATTTATGACTTTCCAAACTGTCTTAATTTTGTTTTCTGCTGTTTTGATCTTGTTGCTAATGTGCTTTGGCAACTTTGCATGTATTTAAAATTTTTTTTGAATACTCAGGAACATACTTGTTAAAAGTTTCAATGTTTATACAGGGTGTAAGGGTAAACACCGTTGTCACTCAAACCAAGGGTAGTTGAATAAATAAAAAAATATAAGACCGAGTTAAAAAAAACAGAATAAGTAATTTACTTTAAAAATAAATAACAATAAATTATCCCACACCGTCCGCGAATTCATGGTATGCGCCCGAGTGACGTAATTGCCGCCCGTCCTAACTACCTACACAATACTCGTAACATAACCTGTGATGCAACTTTTCCTTCATATTTTTCCTGGCTTAGGACAGGAAAAAATACCTACCTTAGGTGTTGCGAGACGAGTCTAAATGTAAATTTGATTTGACAACAAAGAAAATGAAAACGTATTCCAAACCATTGGGTAGGTATTTTTAGCGCATTTAAAAAGTTCATGACAATTTTATGTACAGTTAAAAATCACCGATTAAATTTACAGTGATTGAATATCTCTACTTACCTAAATTAATCTCAACAACTGTTCAAATTGAGATCCATTTACACATGCCTCCGCTCGTTTTCGTAGGTTCATTCGTACTCGAGAATCTAACTTCTGCATACATCCTACGAGCGTCGTTCAGGTTGTCACCCGCGATGGCGTAAAGCCGTACCACTTTGGTCCACTGTTCAATTGTGTAAGACTGTAAGACAGATCTAAGTACACACAATTTACGCGCGAGAAACAAGCGGAGCGGCGCGCGACCCTTTGACGAGTTACGTGCGCTCGCTAGCGCGACAGCTGACTGACTGAGGTCATGAGTCATCGTTCGTTGCACGCGTGTAGCGTATGACTGCGTGTGACCGCCGGCCGGCCATCAGCTGTTAGCGCGCATTAGGGTGAAATGATCTTGTGGGAAATTTTTCATTGATTTTACGTTCTATAAGTGAAACCAAACCACTGGTTTCAAGGATAACGGTGTTTACACTAACACCCTGTATAAAGCTTAAGGCCATAAAGCTCAAATAGTCTTTCCCTACTTTTTCTGATACCTCTAGTTGCCCAATCAGTAAATATAAATTTAGGGCAATACATTGTATGATAATTTTTGAATCAATTGTATGATAATTTCTTTTCAAAAGTTTTGTTGAACTCAGTGTGAACTATTGAAAAGAAATTATCATACAATTGATTTATATTAATATCGTCCATATGATGGCTCATAACACTTAACTTGTTCTGTAGGGAAATAGTATACCTATTTAAATTATTAGTAGTTATAGGTCTAAAATCTGAACTTTTTGCAATGCTATGTTACACCTAAAAGTTACAGTTTGTCCGCTATGGTCAGACGGCAAACAATTTACTATAGCTTTATCTAAGTAATCACAATTGCAGAAAACGTTACCTATACAAGTAGCAGAAGATGAAGTGACTCTCGTAGGTTCTACAAAAAAGTTGGTCAAGTCAAATGACTGAAAAAGATTAAATAACCGACTGCTATTAGAATTTTCTTCTAAAATATTGACATAGTCCTGGCGCTCACACTGCAGCCAAAACAGTCATTGAACTCCCGACAAGCTAACGCAACATTATTAAGACAGCGAGCTAGCTCACCATCTCCGTGTATTGTATGTTGGTATACCGAAAAACCATCTCGCGCGGAAACAAAAATGTCACGGAAGTAAATAAAAGAACAACTACACTAGATCACTACCGGCGGATGACTAGCTTTTGTGCTTTTGTTTGATGTTAGGTACTCATGTTATTCTGCGGTAGCGGCGGCGTGTGTGTATTATATCATTTCGCATAAACGTCAAAGAGGCACACAAACTACACAAGCACAAGCACAACACATAAGCTATATTATTGCAATTTGTATGTACGAGTATATTTGTAATTTTGTGTGCAATAAGAGAGAGAGAGAATAAGAGATGTTGCCGACAAATGCTTTATCTCTTTGCAATAAGTTCTAAATTCTAATTCTCTGGGGTCGTGGGGTCCGAGTGCTCATAGCCTGTTTAAGGAAATTTCGAAACTCCTAGTTGACGCTTCCCGTGACCCAAGGGCTAGCTTTTACTTTAGCCAGAGGCTAAGTGTTGCAACGTGGCAACGCCGCCAGTCTCTTGGGCACATTACCAGCAGACAGCGTTAAGGAGTTTTTTGATGCCCTTTTTTAGTTTGTTGTTAGTTTATTTATTTTAGGTTATTTAATAGTTTTTAATTAATAATGTATTTAGTCAGTGACAGCGTTGAGGAGGAGTTTTTTGATGCCCTTTTTTAGTTTGTTATTAGTTTATTTATTTTAGGTTATTTAATAGTTTTTAATTAATAATGTATTTAGTCAGTTTCTTCAAATTAAATAAATTTATTTGTAAAAATGCCTAAAAATTGTTTGTTAGTGTATAGGGCTACTCTGATTTCCAACTAAGTTTGGTCGTGCATTCAAATAAGCCTTACTCATTGGAGATAAAGTTGGAATTCCTTTAAATTACCTATTTATTTGACGCACACTACTTTTAATGTAAAATGCATTGATATTATTTACGTGTGTGTATTACGAGCTATGAGCGAACTACAAATAATGTCATGCGTTTTAGTAGCCTTTATTCCTCTGAGTTAAGGTTTCAATTTCCTTGAATTAAGGATTGTATTAATTTGTCATGATACTGTGTTTCTAATTTAAGTTATTTAAAAGATTTTTCCGTCAAAAAAAATAGGAGATAACCTATTTTTTATGACAGAAAACGATTCAGAAGCCGATTCTGAACAAACTACTTTCAGGAAATGCGTTTATTCTGTTAGACGTTGTATATTCTCCCTGTACCCTCACATGCTTTATTATAATATTAAACAATCATTCATAGTAATTTACTTATACCCACAACCCCCTTTTTTTTTTTTTTTTTTTGGATGGGAAATCATCAAATGACCCCCCCACTCTGGGCGGAGCGGAAGGGAGTGTCAGACTTGTACTGACTAAAACCCATCCATGTTCCTTCTTTGCCCTTTGTGTTCCAGGGCCACGGTGTCTCTTTCGAACAATCCCGCAGCTCTGGCAGGCATCGGCCCATGCGGACCCCTACTCGGTTGCTGACATCTCTTTGAGGCGCGCGTGGAACACGAACGCGCCGTCGACACGGCCTGTCGTCATAAGACGGCCGGACGGCGAGCTAGCCCATAACTCGCCGTCCACAGGCCCGCGCCTACGGTGGCCGGGAGCCACCACGTGACCCTCGACGCCCAGGGCGTCTCCCGCGGCGGCTGGGACGTGAGGTTCTTTCCCTCTCACGTCCCGCCACCTCCTTCACTAGCATGACTGCTTCACAGAAGGAGGTGACGGCTTCCCATTCCCTCTCGCTCCGGACCATGGCTTGAACCAGGGCCGGACGCGAGAGATCGCCGCCGCCAATCGCCGCTACAAGGACACGGCGGTGCTCCGCCCAAGCGGGGCAGACCTCTACGGTGTGCTCCACCGTGTCCTCCGGGCGATCCTCGCAGTGGAAACACCCGGGCGTTTCCTCCCGCCCGATTCGGTGCAAGAACCTCCCGAAACAACCGTGTCCGGTGAGGATCTGCGTCAGGCGGTAGGTGAGGGCGCCGTGGCGCCTCTCTAGCCACTCCTCAAAGAGGGGACTTATCGCCACTATGGTAGCGTGCCCTGCACGGGGTTGCAACAGTCGCTCTCTCCATGTCGCCATGATATCACGCCGGAGGTCTGTCCGCTGAGCGGCAATTTGCCGCGGCAGCGGAGTTTCCCCCCGACGTAGTGCCTCCGCGCGCCATTCATGCAGGCGCGCGAGGACTATCGCCTCCAGATCCCATGGCGGCAATCCGGCAAGGAGGCTAGCCGCCTCGCCGGAGATCGTGCGGTACCCCCGGATTAGCCTTATGGCTATCACCTTTTGGGGCGCGTTCAGGTAGTGGGCGGCTTGCCGCCTTAAAGAACGCGCCCACACCGGGGCCCCGTAAAGAGCCATGGACCGCACGACCCCCGCGTATAGCCTCCGGCAGGAGGCGTTTGGACCCCTCAGGTTGGGCAAGAGCCGCTTGAAGGCAGCCCCTGTCCGTTCCAGTTTGGGAGCCAAACGTCGGAAGTGCTCCACGAAGTTTCACCGGCTGTCGAGGACGAGTCCTAGGTACTTCAACGTCGACCCGACGCCGATGGAAACCCCTCCCGCCGTCAGTAGGGATCCCGACGGTGGCGCATTCCGAGGCCCATGAAAACACATGGCCTCGGACTTGTGCAATGCCACCTCGAGACCCAATTGCCGGATCCTATCCACGACTATCGCAACCCCGCGTGTCATGTTTTCGGCCGCCGCCTCGTGCGACCTCCCTTGTGCCAGTACCAGCGTGTCGTCAGCGTAGCAAACTACGCTGACGCCGGTAGGGAGGTCGGCGCGCAGCACCCAGTCGTAACCGATGTTCCACAGGGCCGGTCCTAGAACCGATCCCTGTGGAACACCGCACGACATCTCTCGCCGGTTCCATTCTCCGCTCTGACCAGGGTAGATCACGGCCCTATCCGTCAAGTAGTCCCCGACCACACGACGAAGGTAGGTTGGCACCCGGTGATACCGGAGTGCCTCCCCAATGCAGCTCCAGGGCATGGAGTTGAAGGCGTTGGCGATGTCAAGAGACACCGCCAAGACGACCCCGCCCCGGGACACCGCGTCCCCCGTCGTGAGGGCTCTCACGCGCATGATGGCGTCCACCGTGGAGCGCCCCTTGCGGAAACCAAACTGGTGTTCCGCAAGATCCGGCCCCATCCCCGCAAGGTGCCCGGCAAGGCGGTTGGCAATGACTCTTTCGAAGAGCTTGCCCACCTCGTCGAGCAACACGATGGGCCGGTATGCGGACGGAGAGTCCGCAGGGCGCCCTGGTTTCCGGATGAGGACCAGCTTCCCCGTCTTCCAACGAAGCGGAAACTGGCCTCTCTCCAAGCATGCGCTTAGGAGCCCTTCCAGTCGGGGCCCGAGAGCCTCAGAGGCCAGGACCCAGGCTTTGCCAGGCAAGCCATCGGGTCCCGGGGCGGTGTTTCTGGCTTTCAGCCTGCGTACCGCCACTCTCAGGTCTACCCCAGTCACCTCCGGAACGTCGTCATCGTCATCGGTGTGGTCCGCTTCCGGCACCGCACGCGGCGGCGGAGCCATAGGCGGGGGAGGATGCTCCCCTCGCGAAGGGAACAGAGCGCTCACCACGTCCTCCACGAGCTCAGGCCGGAGACTCTGCGTTAGCGGGGGGGCCCGGGTGCGGAGTTTGTCCCGCACCATCTTGTAAGGGCGCCCCCACGGATCTCCGTTCAGAGACTCCAGCATCTCCTCGCGGGCCAAATTCTTGGCCCGCCGGACAGCCTCTTGGAGGGCGGTCTTCGCCGCTCTGTACCCCTCGTACAGCTCCGCCTCAATGGCTGCCGCATCCGGAGGGCGGATGCGGAGCCTGCGATGCCTGGCGTACAGGCGCCGCGCGGCAACGCACGCCTTGCGCAGAGACGTCAGCTCTCGCGACCACCAGTACACCTGACGCCGGGCGCTTCCTGGCCGAACTCGGGGCATTGCCACGTCGCAAATCTCGGACATGGCCTCCTGGAACCAACCCGCCTCGTTGTTGATGTCAGCAGGCCTGACTGGTGATGCCACCCAGGCCTGCACGATCGAGGCTTCCAGGAGGAGCTCCCGGTCCAGCTGCTTCAGCGCCCTTCGCGGACCACTCGGGGCCTGTAGGACCGGCACGCTTGAGGACTGGGTGGAGACGTCGAACCGGATATACCGGTGGTCGGAATAGGTCTCCACCCCCTCCATGACGCGCCAGTCAACGACACGCGGCGACAGAGCGGGGCTGGCGAACGAGATGTCCACCACCGACTCGCCCCGCATCCGCACGCACGTGGGGACAGAACCCCGATTTAGGACGACCAGGCCTGTCTCCAGAGCCCAGTCCTCCACCATTCTACCCCGCACGTCCGTGTAACGAGAACCCACAACCCCCTTATCAATTAATTCAAATCTAGTTTTACATTATATTCTTGTAGTATAATTATTTATATATTTTTTATTAAGAGATTCTAGAAAGTCTCTTGAAAGTCCAGTTCAACGAAAACTCTTTAAATATATTAGACGAAAATCTGACATAACTATTTGTGGTATTCCATGACGTCTAAACAATGTTTTAATTTGCTTGACTACCTCTGAGGATGTATTCGAATCTAATTCAACAACTTCTGTGAACCTTCTATAATAATGTGCTACTATCAAATAAGATGTTGTGCCGTAGTGGAAGATGTCTGTGCCTATCTTGTACCAAGCTCTGTGGGGTATGTCATGCGGTAGTAACGGTTCTTTTGTGTTGTCTTTTCTATATGTTAAACAGGCCTGACAGTGTGATAAGTAATCCTGTAATTGTGAATTCATATTAGGCCAATACATGATTTCTCTACCCTGAGCTTACACTATTCTATACCTAAGTGTCCTAAGTGTATTTTTTGCAACATTGTTTTACGTATGCAGTTTGTTTTCTCATCAATAAAAAGTCAATAGAATCATTATACCTACGTATAATGATTCTATTGACTTTTCAGATTAGTCCATAATTCACGGTTAACTCATCCCTGCTGTCCCAATAAGGTTTTAATTCATTATTAATTGGACTTTTATCCATGGGTCATCCTTTCTTTATCACTTTTTTAGTCCTTGCATTTCGTTGTCTTCCCTATTACATTTTTGTATTTAGAAATGTGAGTCTGTGAGAGGATTCATCGTTGTTATGGCGCACTCTTGTGCTTGTGCTTCGAGGTGATCGCGCGTAGGATATGATCTGTATGTGGCAACGCCGCTCGTGGTAATGCGTGCGCTATGTATACATATTTACCTGGTTTATATATTAATGTAAACGCATATGGTGGAAGTCGCATTAACATTCTCTGTAGGCGTGCTGGCGCATTCACCAATGGCTTGTTAATAATACCCACTACTGGCTTGTGATCTGTTTCTATTGTCACATCGTTATGGCCATATATATATGTATAGGATAGCTCACATGCAAATACACAGGCATATAATTCCTTTTCAATCTGAGCATAATTCTGTTCTGTTCTTGTTACGGATTTCGAAGTGTAACATAGGGGATAGTAGTTGTCCTGCATTAAACAGGCACCTCAACCATTTTTACTCGCGTCTACTGAGCTAACTATAGGTTTTTCTAGTGTGTAGTATCTTAACACGGGTGGACAAGTTAACTGTTTTTTTTAAATTTCAAAGCATTGTTCATGTGTATGATCCCAGTGCCAAGCTATGTATTTTCTTAATAACTCGCGAAGAATAGATGTTTTTTCAGAAAAGTGTTCTATTAAATTACTTACATAGGTACCGTACCTAAAAATCTTTCAACATCTTTTACATTTTGTGGGTTTGGCATATTTTTAATAGCCAATACCTGTGACTCATCGGGACTGATGCCGTTTTTTGTTAGTTTATGCCCTTTTTTTTTTTTTTTTTTTCCGGATGGTAAATCATCAAATGACCCCCCCACTCTGGGCGGAGCGGAGGGGAGTGTCAGACTTGTACTGACTAAAACCCATCCATATTCCTTCTTTGCCCTTTATGTTCCAGGGCCACGGTATCTCTTTCGAACAGTCCCGCAGCCCTGGCAGGCATCGGCCCATGTGGACCCCTACTTGATTGCTGACATCTCTTTGAGGCGCGCGTGGAACACGAACGCGCCGTCGACACGGCCCGTCGTCATAAGACGGCCGGACGGCGAGCTAGCCCATAACTCGCCGTCCACAGGCCAGCGCCTACGGTGGTCGGAAGCCACCACGTGACCCCCGACGCCCAGGGCGTCTCCCGCGGCGGCTGGGACGTGAGGTTCTTTCCCTCTCACGTCCTGCCACCTCCTTAACTAGCATGACTGCTTCGCAGAAGGAGGTGACGGCTTCCCATTCCCTCTCGCTCCGGGCCATGGCTTGAACCAAGGTCGGACGCGAGAGATCGCCGCCGCTAATCACCGCTATGAGGACACGGCGGTGCTCCGCCCAAGCGGGGCAGACCTCCACGGTGTGTTCCACCGTGTCCTCCGGACGATCCTCGCAGTGGAAACACCCGGGCGTTTCCTCCCGCCCGATTCGGTGCAGGAACCTCCCGAAACAACCGTGTCCGGTGAGGACCTGCGTCAGGCGGTAGGTGAGGGCGCCGGGGCGCCTCTCTAGCCACTCCTCAAAGAGGGGACTTATCGCCACTATGGTGGCGTGCCCTGCACGGGGTTGCGACAGTCGCTCTCTTCATGTCGCCATGAGATCACGCCGGAGGTCTGTCCGCTGAGCGGCAATTTGTCGCGGCAGCGGAGTTTCCCCCCGACATAGTGCTTCCTCGCGCCATTCATGCAGGCGCGCGAGGACTATCGCCTCCAGATCCCATGGCGGCAATCCGGCAAGGAGGCTAGCCGCCTCGCCGGAGATCGTGCGGTACCCCCGGATTAGCCTTATGGCTATCACCTTTTAGGGCGCGTTCAGGTAGTGGGCGGCTTGCCGCCTCAAAGAACGCGCCCACATCGGGGCCCCGTAAAGGGCCATGAACCGCACGACCCCCGCGTAAAGCTTCCGGCAGGAGGCGTTTGGACCCCTCAGGTTGGGCAAGAGCCGCTTGAAGTCAGCCCCTGTCCGTTCCAGTTTGGGAGCCAAACGTCGGAAGTGCTCCACGAAGTTCCACCGGCTGTCGAGGACGAGTCCTAGGTACCTCAACGTCGACCCGACGCCGATGGAAACCCCTCCTGCTATCAGTAGGGATCCCGACGGTGGCGTATTCCGAGGCCCATGAAAACACATGGCCTCGGACTTGTGCAATGCCACCTCGAGACCCAATTGCCGGATCCTCTCCACAACTATCGCAACCCCGCGTGTCATGTTTTCGGCCGCCGCCTCGTGCGACCTCCCTTGTGCCAGTACCAGCGTGTCGTCAGGGAGGTCGGCGCGCAGCACCCAGTCGTAACCGATGTTCCACAAGGCCGGCCCCAGAACCGAACCGGAATGGAGTTGAAGGCGTTGGCGATGTCAAGAGACACCGCCAAGACAACCCCGCCCCGGGACACCGCGTCCCCCGTCGTGAGGGCTCTCACGCGCATGATGGCGTTCACCGTCGAGCGCCCCTTGCGGAAACCAAAGTGGTGTTCCGCAAGATCCGGCCCCATCCCTGCAAGGTGCCCGGCGAGGCGGTTGGCAATGACTCTTTCAAAGAGCTTGCCCACCTCGTCGAGCAACACAATGGGCCGGTACGCGGATGGAGAGTCCGCAGGGCACCCTGGCTTCCGGATGAGGACCAGCTTCCCCGTCTTCCAACGAAGCGGGAACTGGCCTCTCTCCAAGCATGCGCTTAGGCGCCCTTCTAGTAGGGGCCCGAGAGCCTCAGAGGCCAGGACCCAGGCTTTGCCAGGCAAGCCATTGGGTCCCGGGGCGGTATTTCTGGCTTTCAGCCTGCGTACCGCCACTCTCAGGTCTACCCCAGTCACCTCCGGAACGTCATCGTCGTCATCGGTGTGGTCCGCTTCCGGCACCGCACGCGGTGACGGAGCCATAGGCGAGGGAGGATGCTCCCCTCGCGAAGGGAACAGAACGCTCACCACGTCCTCCACGAGCTCAGGCCGGAGACTCTGCGTTAGTGGGGGGGCCCGGGTGCGGAGTTTGTCCCGCACCATCTTGTAAGGGCGCCCCCACGGATCTCCGTTCAGAGACTCCAGCATCTCCTCGCGGGCCAAATGCTTGGCCCGCCGGACAGCCTCTTGGAGGGCGGTCTTTGCCGCTCTGTACCCCTCGTACAGCTCCGCCTCAATGGCTGCCGCATCCGGAGGGCGGATGCGGAGCCTGCGATTTTTTTATTTTTTTTTTTTTATTTATTTAATGAGACTATAGTACAGAGGTGTTGCTTAAGTCTAAACTCGCCAAACTTTTACGTTTGATGGCGAGAGGCGCTCTTTTACATAACAATGAACCACCTTACTTAAATAGCTATTTCTTATAAATTCTACTGTTATGGTTTAATCATATCATAGTACATTTTGATATAAGTGGGGAAACCCTGTTACTGCATTCGAGGCGGAGTTAGCGTAAGTAAACAGCCCAGTATGAAAAACAGAAAACACTAATACAAAACTGAGCTGAAATATGAAAAACAGAAAATTCAAATATTTTTTAATTTAAACACAAATAAATAAACATGTTAATTTGTACATAAAAGTTATTTTTTTGTTGTTTTTTTTTTTTTTTTTTTTTTTTTTATTATTTAGCCACGTGCTCCTCGAGTTTGCTTTCCAGTAAAATGTTTTTTAACTTTGTCTTTAGTGATCCTTTACTTACTTTTTCTTTTTCTCTTAATAAATCTATTTTGTTAAACACTTTAGGTACCAAATACTTAGATGTTCTCTTACCATAATAATTTGTTATCTGAGGTTGAACCAGTCTGTTCTCTCTAACCCTACGTGTGTTGTACTTGTTTTTAACATTAAATTTATATTCATCTTTGTAATAATATTCCAGACCTACCAAATAATCTATTTTTCTATCTATGGGTATAATTTTACAGATGGGAAATAACTTATCATACTCTTTGTTGCACTTATCTTTAACAGTCTTACTAACCAGAAACTTTATCAGTCTTATTTGTATGTCTTTGATCTCTCTTAAATATGAAATAAAGGTACGCCCGTACACAAGGAGTCCATAGCTTATTAGCGAATCGGCAAGTGCGAAATACACAATTCTTAACGTATGTTTGTTTAACACATTTTTTAAGTGGTAAAACTTACTTAGCACCGATCTTAGCCTATTGCAAATGTCGTTTACATGTAATCTCCAATTAAAGTTCTTATCAATTGTTAGACCTAAATATTTAAATTTACCCACATACTCCAATTTCGAACAGTTACAATTACACTTATGTCTGTGCAAACATTCGTATGTATGTCCTATCACTGTGAGATATTCACTATTTACATCTCTAGCATTACGATTATATGGCGAGTATATATGCATACATTTAGTCTTTGAAAGATTTAATATTATTCCATTGTCGTGTGCCCATTTACTTATATTTTCAAAGTCACCTTGAATACATTTTTGGACCTCAACTATATCTTTGGAGGCATAAACAAGACACATATCGTCAGCGTACGTGAACACCTCACATTTACGTATGACATTTGATACACTATTAACATGCATTATATACCCTACAGGGCCGTATACCGATCCAGTAGGCACACCCAAGTCGACATTCGCCTCTTTCCCAGCCACACGGGAGACAATTGTGCTTATTTTTCTATTAGTGAGGTAGTTTCTAAACCAATTATTTGTGGGACCGCGTATTCCGCATTCGTCCATTGCCTGTAATAAGATATCGTGGTCTAAAGTGTCAAACGCTTTTTTATAGTCGATGAATAGTGCTATAACCTGTTTGCCAGAGTCTAAACAGTCATTAATATGATCTGAAAAGCCCAACAAGGCAGAGACAGTGTTGCGCCCTCTTCGGAAACCGTGTTGAGTGTCACTCAATATGTTGTGTTGTTCTAAGAACGCGCTTATCTGTCCTACAATATTTTTTTCAGTTATTTTATCTATAACCGATAATATTGCGATAGGCCTATAATTAACATATTCTAAATGACTTCCTGATTTGTATATAGGACGAATAATTGCATTTTTTAACTGGTCTGGATAAATACCGTTAGATAAGGACATATTCACCAATGCAGCTAGAACAGGACTTATTTGCTTACATAAATATATAATATCTTGCACCCGTATTCCATCTGAACCAGGTGATTTTTCACAAGACAATGTTCTTATGACCTTTTCTACCTCTGACGAGGTCACCTTATTGTATCTAAAACTTACCTCGCTCGGTTTTACATATTTATTTCTATCTAAAAACTTAAAGTTACACACATGTTTAATTCCCTTTATTTCCTCGGTAAATGTTTTAGAAAAGTTTGTACAAATCTGTTCTACACAATCTGTTTTTCCTAAATGCCTTAAAATAACATAGTCCAGGCTAGTTTTGTTTCTACCCAACCATAAGTTTATATTTGTCCATATTTTCCTGAAATCTCCATTACATTTTACAATTTGTTCCTGTCTATATTTATTTCTAGCCATATTTGTTAATTTATTTACTTTATTCCTATATTTTGTATAGTCTAATCTCTTGTTCATGTTTTTTGGATCCGCTTTCCAAACTCTAAATAAATAATCCCTTCGCAATAACATTTTATATAAATTCCTATCTATCCATGGCTGCCTTATTACTTTCTTATTATCTGTGCTTATATTAATTGTACTTTCCTTGTAAATGCGATCAAATACGCTACACATGGTTTGATACAATAATACCGGACACTTTATTGTTATTAACTGGGCCCATTCATATTCATCTAGCTTTTGCTTAACAATTTTATCACTTAACACTTCGCCCATACTATTGTTCCTAATACTGCTACGCGGTGCCTGGCGTACAGGTGCCGCGCGGCAACGCACGCCTTGAGCAGAGACGTCAGCTCTTGCGACCACCAGTACACCTGACGCCGGGCGCTTCCTGGCCGAACTCGGGGCATTGCCACGTCGCAAATCTCGGACATGGCCTCCTGGAACCAACCCGCCTCGTTGTTGATGTCGGCAGGCCTGACCGGTGATGACACCCAGGCCTGCACGATTGAGGCTTTCAGGAGGAGCTCCCGGTCCAGCTGCTTCAGCGCCCATCGCGGACCACTCGGGGCCTGTAGGACCGGTGCGCTTGAAGTCTGAGTGGAGACGTCGAACCGGATGTACCGGTGGTCGGAATAGGTCTCCACCCCCTCCATGACGCGCCAGTCGACGACACGCGGTGACAGAGCGGAGCTAGCGAACGAGATGTCCACCACCGACTCGCCCCGCATCCGCACGCACGTGGGGACAGAACCCCGATTTAGGACGACTAGACCTGTCTCCAAAGCCCAGTCCTCCACCATCCTACCCCGCACGTCCATTCCTCGGGGAAGGATACTGCCCACGCCCAGGGTGCACCGGCCCAGCAGCTGCTATTCCCTCCAGACGTATCGAGAGGGACCGGCAGCCATCAGGCACACGAGGAGGAATTCTGACAACACACCCCTATTTTATGCCCTAAGTACGTTAGTTCACTTAATCCTATTTTACATTTACTTTTATTTAATTTTATGTTTATTTCCTTACACCGTTTCAAGACTGCACGTAATCTCTGATCGTGTATTTCCTTTGTTTCTGCGTAAATAAGGTGGTCATCAATAAACAATATAACTCCCTCTATATCATCGAAATGTTCATATAATCGTTTATGAAAAATTTCTGACGCCAATGATATACCGTACGGCATTTTCAAAAATTTAAACCTTCCAAAAATTGTGTTGCATGTACAGAGGTCTGTACTGGCTGGGTGTAAATTTGCCAAAATCCCTGTTTTGCATCTAATGTACTAAAATATTTTGCACCGCATAGGTTAGCAGTTATTTCTTCAAGAGTAGGCAACTTAAAATGTTCTCGCTTTATTGCTTTGTTTAAGTCATGCGGGTCTAACAAATGCGGAGATCTCCGTTTGGCTTTTTTACAACCGTCATGCTATTTACCCATTCGGTGGGTCCCTCAACTTTCAGATCGCTGGAGTCTTCTCGTACCTCGCACACACGACACATTATTGAGTAATGGTTAATTTTTCTACACTGACTACATCGCTGTCCATACGCTGGGCATTTATATTTGTGGTTTTCGACGAGCCTCTCCTTGTTGTTCGCGTGCGTGTCCTTCTGTTGTCTGCCCATCTCTCTGGTTACGATCGCGACGGGAGGAGCCTTTATATATGACGTCGCGCCAAACTTCTTGCATAGTGAATATTTTTCTCTTCCTTCTCTCTGTCGGTAACAGCATGTGCATTGTGAGTTTGTTCCTGATTTTCGTTTTTTATATTTTTCTGCAAATGTCTATAGCTTTAGGTAAGGACAAGTCTGGTTCTCTTAACAGTCTTTCTCTGAGTCCACTGTCCACAAATCATCTTATCACGCACCAACTTACTGCATAAATCTCTGAACACGCACTTCGCCGCTATTTTGTTCAGTTCAAATATGTATTGTTCTATTGACTCTAATTCTCGTTAGTCCCGGGTAAAAATGTGTGTCTTTCTATCGTTATATTCTTTCGTGGCAAAAAAATGCGTCGAAGACATCTAGCAATTCTTCTATAGTTTTGTAATCGTGTGTAAATTGTTCAAACACCTCACGATATTTTTCTCCAATGATGTGTAACAAGATGTTGATTTGCACTATTTTGTCTTTAAAATGGGGCCTCGCGAGTCCCTCAGAGAAAAATTTAAAGAGATTTATATACTGACCTTGCCTTCACTTTATATCTTAGAATGTATTTTATATGTCCGCAAAAATCGAGGGCTTTTCAAAATTAAAAGCAACTTTCATAATATAAATACACGCAGTAAACACGAAATTGTAACACCTAAATTCAGATTAACAAAAAGGGTAGTAATTAAACCGACTTCTATTTAATAGCCTTTTTCTCCTCCAAAAAACTACCTTATCCTCTAAATTACTAAGTCAGCCACCATCAATGTGCTTCTAAAAAGTCCTATCTCAGCCACCATATATCATCGGTATAAGCTACTGTAAATACATCCCTGCATCGTTGTTGTTTTATAGCATCTTGTTTGTGACATTATTCAAGCAATAAGCTTCTAAAATAACTATATACACCAATAAAGTAATTCTATCGCCTTCTAATTGTATAACTTAGTACGTTTAAGACTTAGTTAATTATGACTAATTCATAACTCGTCCTATAATTTATTGTTCATAAAATATACCTAAAATGATCATCAAAAAATTAACTATAGCCACTAAATATAAACAACAAAACAACCGTAGCTTGTTTTTTTTTGGTAGAATAGACTCTTTCTAGTGTTTAAATTCACCAAAAGTTAGGTTCAGCTAGGTGCTAGCTAGGTTCATGGGAAACAACAATATTTTGTGACAGGCGGAGTCGACGTAGCCCCGCTAGGCGGGGCTCCTATTCCTAGCTGCAGAGTTTGAAGTAACCTAACACGACCCTAAGACGTTTCCTTTGCCGCAATGCCTTTTTTACGATGTTTATTATAACAAACTGTGTTAATGTTTATTTTAACTAAATAAAAGATTTACAATCTAGTGGACTATTATTGTTCTGTTTACACGAAATGACTCGGCTCCGCGTGTATCGAAGGGCACTCTCTCATTGGTGGTAGCGCGTAGTGGCGCCCGTCTCGCTCTATCGTTGCAGTTTCTAATTTTATGTTAAAAGAATACAATGCAATATTTTAAAAGCTATATTATATCAATGAAGTTTTTGAGTTGATGCCTGAACTATATTTTTTTAAAGCAACATACGTTCAGCTGTAAAACTTAAAATGTTGGCGAGTTGCAAAATCCGTGGCTGACTTAGTAAATTAGATGTTGATGTATAATCAAAGAGACGAGTTAAAAATAATTGTTGCTCTTAACTTGACGCTTTAGTTTATTAGAAGCTTTCTTATTTTCCCGAGGTCGACATATAAAATCAGAGGTAAGGTTCCGTAGACAAGTAAAAATTTGTGGCATGACTTATAATTTCCCTAACAAAAATAGCAAGTCTTTCCTTATAAACAGTATACGCTTTTATAACAAGTTGCCAAAGTCAGCTATTAAACTGACCGATGGATAGTTCAAAAACTACATCAAACGTGTCCTTGTTAAAAAAACTTATAACAAAATCAAGGACTACGTTGAAGATAAAGAAGTTTGGCTTTAGTTCCTTCTGCGCATGCGGCTTCCTTTGGCATAAATATATGGATGTCTCTAACTATTCTCAATCTCATTTTTTCTCTTCTTTCGAATCAGATTTTTACAATAGTTTTCAAATCATTAATACATCTTTTGCTCAGAATAGTTATAGCACTAATGTTTGTGTCACTTGTTTAATTTAGTATCTTACAATACTTTTTTTTACCTTTGTTTAGATCTTTTTATCAATTGTTTGTGAATGTGTGAACATTGTAGGCTTTGTAGATTCCCAGCTGCTTGTTAACTTTTGTTAACTTTTTATTTTGTTCTACATTTTTTGTGTAATAAGCAACAACTTATTGTCGGGCCTACGCTGTCCCCCCATACTTAAGTACAAATGCTGATTCCATGATAATATTGTAATACCAAATGATTTGAAAAGAGTAACCATGCAGTATCTAGCCGTTTCTTGTCCATAGGAAACGACCAACCCGAACCGTGCACCTTTTTGTCGACGTTTTATAAATGCCCATCTAGGCCTATGTGAAATAAAATATTTTGATTTTGATTTTTGCGATGTAGTTCACAAGCTTGATAATATATCTGGAACGCCTTTTTCCATTTTTCCCATTCTTTGCTTAAGTTTCCTGGTGTAACATTTGTAATGTCCTTTTCAAACAGGAACGGTTGCGGCGGTTGCAAACTGGACTCCATTGCGTGCTTGGTTTGTGATGACACTTCTGCTTCTTCAAAGGATTCGGAATCACTACTATTTATCATTTACCTTATACTTGTATTTCGTTTGTTTCTCTGTTTTGGTTTTGAAAAGGGCTTTCTAACTTATTTAGCTACCGGCTGCGCCATGTTAAGTTGGGAGACCGGGACTCAGTATGCAAACACGGTGTTTGAGCTAAGACTGGTTTAATGTGCCTTACTTCACATGCATTATTATAATATTAAAAAAATCATTCATAGTAATTTAGTTATACCCACAGAGTGAGCCCCGAGACTCCCGTGACATCACCAGACAATAAGATCCTATTACTAATATACCGTAATTGAGAATTTTCCACGGTGACACATGGATCCTCCTCAGTACAATTTTTGTAAACATTTATAGCACTAATGCTATATTTATTTGAGGTCACCACCTGTTCATTAATAATATTACTAATAGTCGCAGTGTTAATAATATAACTAAACTTCGACATACTACTTATGTCTGAGTGAATATTAAAAGTTAATAGCCGAGCTATTTTGTGTCTACATCTAATTCAAATTCATTTAATCATTTAATTTTTTTAATCATCTAATAGGTAGGTATACTTTACCCCGAGTCGACTGAAGTTTATCAACAAAAGTGTTGATCTACCTACCTACTAAAAATAGACATGTTTATTTAACATGTGTATACAACGCGTAACAGAATAAACGCAATTCCTGAAAGTAGTTGGTTCAGAATCGGCTTCTGAATCGATTTCCGTCATAAAAAATAGGTGTTAAATTTTGACGGAAAAATCTTTTAAATAACTTAAATTAGAAACACAGTATCATGACAAATTAATACAATCCTTAATTCAAGGAAATTGAAACCTTAACTCAGAGCAATAAAGGCTACTAAAACGCACGACATTATTTGCAGTTCGCTCATAGCTCATAATACACACACGTAAATAGTCAAATAAAGAGGTAATTTAAAGGAATTCCAACTTTATCTCCAATGAGTAAGGCTTATTTGAATACACGACCTAACTTGGTCATCAGAGTATCCCTACAAAAATAAAATTATTTAATTTGAAGAAATTTAGAACTTATTGCAAAGAGATAAAGCATTTGTCGGCAACCTCTTTGACGGTTATGCGATATGCCGACACACGCCGCCGCTCGCCGGCTACCTAACATTGAGTCAGTCGTCAGCCGGTAGTAATCTAGTGAAGTTGACCTTTCCGTAACATTTCTGTTTACGCGCGCGATGGCTTTCCGGTATTCCAACATACAATACAAGGAGATGGTGAGGACACTGGCTCACTGTCTTGATAATGTCGCGTTAGCTTGTCGGGAGTTAAATGACCGTTTTGGCTGCAGTGTGAGCGCCAGGACGATGCTGGCTGCAACTCAGCGACTGAGGGACTCTGGGACGTTCCTTCCTAATACGGCTTTGGACAGAGGGACGAATGTGCGGATTACTCGTCTGCAAGAGTGTATTCTTGACCATATCGACGAACATCCAGAGGACAGCTCGAGAGAAGCAGCACCCCAGTTCAACTGCAGCCACATGTACGTGTGGCGAACGTTGCGTGCTGATGGTGAACACCCATTCCATCTTCGACGGTGTCAAGACGGTGCTTACAAAATTGAAATACAATTTAAAAAAGCGTGCAAATAAGTGCATAGAACAAGGCGGTGGTCATTTTGAAACTTTAATGAAAGTGGATCGCAGAAATAGTGCAAATTAATAACCTAAGTGTAAAGTGTAAATAGTCCAGTACTGTAAGTACCTACTTCTTCCTATCAATACGATTGTATTCTTATCACTGTAAATATTATGATTCAAATCTTTTAAACACGCGGTTCTTTGAATATTTTTGTAGTACAAACAATAAACTGTACCTAAATACGACTTATCAGGGGGTAGTTGATATCGCGAAAGTTACGCATCTGAAATACGTTTTTTACCCGCGTGTGCCGCACGGAGTCCGGGCGTTTCGCCCTTTGTTAATTTCGTAGTTCGTGTAAAAAGTCGCTGTTTTAAATGCATCCCCGTTACCAAGCCTAAAGTGTTAGATTCGTGTTGATAATTTCACTTAAAATTATCAATCATTACACGGTAAACTCAATTAAGTATCAAAAGTTATTCATAATATCAGCCTGTGAGTGTTTAGGTACGTAAAATTCGTTCATTGAACTAAAGCACATCTAATGCCTACAGCTATGGTCAGCTGGCGGGCGCTAGAGTTTGCGTGTCGCGTCGGCCGCTAACATTGCATGAGTGTGTGTGCAGGGATGTTGATGTACATACGTTTTGCGTTTAGATTACTATTTTATAAGAAAAGACTAGGTTTGGTTTAAATTTATTTAATTACGGATGTTGTTTTAGACTTATAATTTCTAATTGGGGTGTCTGAGGTATTGCGCTTAATCTGTTACACGTTGTATATATATATTTATTAAAAATAAAAGCTATTACTATAAGTATTTTAAATACTGTTTTGTTTTGTATCCACAGAGGAGAACCGTGCAGTTATGGGTCCGCCGATATGCAGATTCTGGAGACGTAAAACATCTTCGACGTGGGCCCAAACCAAAGGCTAATTCATCGGCTCGACACCACGACATCGTGGCAAGGCACAAGGCTGATCCGTTCTTATCTAACCGCGTAACAGCAACAGCACACAACGTGTGCTTACAAACTGTGAGAAATCACCTGCATTCTGCTGGTTTACGTTGCAGCAAGCCAGCGCGAAAGATATTGCTGTACACTGCGCACCGACAAAACAGACTACAATTTGCTAGGTCATACATCGATTTCGATTAGGAGAACAATGTCGTGATTTTTAGCGACGAAAAATCGTTTAAGTCGGATAAGGATGGGCGTACAATATTGTGGAGAAAAGGTGGAGAAAGGTATAAGGAATGTAACCTTCTGCCTTGTAGGACTAGTGGCCGAATTTCTGTCGGGTATTGGGACTGGATGTCTTCGATGGGTCCCGGTGAGCTCGTAGAAATAGGGGGTCGCTGTAACAGTCATGATTACTTGGATATTTTGAAAAATGTTATGCTGCCTACTGTGCGGGTTGCCTATCCGCTCGAGCACATTTACTTTGTGCAAGACAATAGTGCAGTGCATCGTGCACATGTCGTGCAAAACTGGCTCGGGAACCAAGTAAACATGACTGTTATCGATTGGCCCGCTAAGAGTCCTGATTTAAACTCCATAGAAAATCTGTGGGGTCATATGGTGCTAAACTGGGACTCATCACAAGTAAGGTCTAAGCCAAATTTAGATGACCTTGTTACTTCGACCTGTGAGTCGCTACGTGGAAGTAATATATGCGCGAATATGGTGAACAGCATGAGCAGAAGGTTACAAGAAGTAATAGAAAACGAAGGTTTGCCGACTCATTATTAGTCGAATTTATTATTATTAGCAGACGATTATGAATCTTACTTTTATGCGCATAATGTTCATATTTGTTAAGCGAATGTGAACAAATACAAATCTTAGCAATAAACATTTTTAAAACCACAACTCGTAAAGTATTGAAAGTATGGTGAAATGATGTTATTGTTATGCGGTTAGAAGTTTTCATAATTTCTTACTATCTAACATGTTGATTCACTACACCTCTAATTTTACTTTGATTCAATTTATGTACCTACCTACTTTGACAAATTATTTACGTCCATCCTTCCAACAAAAAACGTTGTCTTTGTCAAAAAAACTGGTAAACAACAGTGTTTTTCTCATTCGAACGTCTTGTATGGATAGCTATAGCCCATGAATGTTTAAAACCAGTTCGTATTAAATCATTGTATCAGCCACACAAGTTTTTTTTCTAACATACAGCCAATATAAGGAAAGAACATATTGGAAGAATCGAGACGGATAATTTGCTAATGACTTAAGCGATAAGTTAAGCAAACAGTACCAATGTTTCTGTATTAAAAAAATCAAATTATTTCATTGGTTTTATTTAATTACATTTTTACTTTTTGCTTGAGTGATTTTATTGGCCACAAAATAAATTTATTAAAAAACAAAAAGCAAAAATAACTCCTCAGTTTGGATCGAACTTACGTCATTGAGGTTAGATCACTAGCGCTTACACCAATCAGCCATGGTTACCATGTTACGTTATTATAAAATATTGGGCCTTATTGTAAACCCGTTTATTTTATCTTTACTCGTGTACCCTACGCGGATAAATATAAAAAAATAAACCCCGTATAGGGTAGTATACGTATACGCACACAATAATAATAAGCGGCTGTATGAACATTACTGGCTCGTATAATGACAGTTACCGATGTGTGCGATGTAAACTATTTAGCTGGGCCTCGTGTACAAAAAGGTGGTCAATCATCGACTCGTTGCACTGGGAAACTGACAGTGAGTTGTACGAGGAAGATGAAGATTATGAGTAAACATACAGCAGGTATGAGCAGTTATACAATGACATGAAAAAGTCAATCAATATTAAGATGGACATAATTTCACATCGTGAAAATTGTACCCCCAAAATCGACATTCCTATATTCAGCTGGAGCTACCTCAAGTGGACATCATTCAAGGATCTATTCATAGAAACGATCTACAACAACAAGTCCATGTCGAGTGCTCAGAAGATGCAGTTTTTGAAGAGCAAGCTAAAAGGTGAAGCGGTAAAGCTAGTCCAACACTTAAACATCAGTACTGAATATTATCAACTGTGCTGGGACATCATGAATCATCGATACAACAACAAAAAGCTCATCTTTAGCTCGCATATCAACGCACTTCTGACAATACCTACAATGCAAAATCAAGCAGATTATCAAATTAAGAAGATGTTCGATACTACCAACGAATGTCTTAACGCCATAAAGAATCTCGGCGTCAACATTTCAAACTGGGATCCACTTATTGTGCACTTGCTGGCACAGAAGATGAACAACGAGACACATGGGGAATACAGTCAATCGTTAACCAATCCTAGAGCACTGCCGACACTCCATGATTTCCTAACATTCCTGGAAAACAAATACACCGCTCTTGTATCATCTCGGCGCAAGCAGTATAATCCGAAATCAAAGCAAGAAACATTCAACAAAAAGGGATCGGAACATCAGCCTAACAAACAAAGTAAACCTAATCTGCAAAATAATGAGAACGATGCAGGCAAACCATTTTTCCCCAATTCAGCGTTTAAAAGTTTTGCAACGAATAAACCAAACTGTCCACTCTGCAATGGCAACCACGGACTTTTCCGCTGCAAAACATTTTTAGAATCTAGGCCAGAGGCCAAAAGGCATATTGTGAAACAATTGAACCTATGCAAAAATTGTCTTTATGATCACAAAGACAAGCCATGCTACTCGGAAACAAAATGCAGAGTATGTCAAGA
The DNA here is from genome assembly GCA_910589295.1 of Noctua janthe. Lineage (NCBI taxonomy): Eukaryota > Metazoa > Arthropoda > Insecta > Lepidoptera > Noctuidae > Noctua > Noctua janthe. The sequence goes on from OU342562.1 coordinate 18,588,695, forward strand.
AAAGCATAACACTTTGCTACGAAATCGTCTGCAGAAAAACAACATGGACTGTTGTTTTTCACGAGAAAACAGGACACAAGACACGGTCATGTCTCAAATGAATGTATTGTAGAAATATTGCTAGCAACAGCCCTCGTTCCTGTCAAAGCACGAAACGGTACATATCACACATTGCGTGCTCTTATTGACCAAGGCTGACAAGTTTCTCTAATATCAGAAAGCGCAGCTCAAAAACTAGAACTCACAAGACAAGCATTCAAGGGCGTCATATTTGGCATCGGCGCTAATCAAGCAAACTGTAAGGGAGTGGTCAGTGTTTCTGCGTCATCAATGCATACTGAATTTACATTTCAAGCAGATGTACTGATAATAAACACACTGTTGCAAAACATGGCCAACAGGACATTCTCAAACCCATCATGGGCATACCTACAGAACATACAGCTAGCAGATCCAGAATTCTATACGAGCCGACTTGTGGATTTACTACTAGGCGCCGACGTATATTCCCTAATTATAATGGGAGGTATCATCAAAGAAAATGAGTCACACCCTGTAGCCCAACAAACTCAACTTGGGTGGATATTAAGTGGAAACGTCAAATCATATCACTGTCGTAATGAACAATATAGAAGATCGTTGTTGTCGTTTTTGTTTTTTACGTCATGGGTACGACGAACTCGAACACTACAATAGCATTTTACTTGGTCAGCAAATGCACCGATTGCGCCGTCGTAGAGGCCTTTTCAACGGAGTAGGTTACGTCGCACGTAGTTTATTCAGAATATTGGACGAAGATTTTGCCGAAAAATATCAGAAAGATGTCGACCTTATCAAGAAGGATAAAAAACATCTTGCCTTATTATGGAAAAACCAGACATCAATCGTTGAAGCAGAATTGTAGTAGAAACCGCCTTGTAAAAACAACATAAACTCATTAATCAACACATACACACCTGCAACCTGGGAATGAACAAACTAAAAGAGCAGATTCAGAAGACAGACAGCAGAATTGACCTCACTTTATCAGCCTTGGTGGCGAACAATATGCTGTCAGACCTGAAAAATATCCAAGAAACGCTGGTGGATACAGTGGAAAATATTTTCTACGAAAAATTCAACTTTCACCTCTTAACACCAACACAGCTGAGAGATGAACTCAACACAATTACAATACAACTGTCAAAGGAGCTAACCATACCCATAAATAATATTCAAACGGATCTGGCAAAGATATATCATTCATTCCTTTTTTTAATTTCTGAAAGTAAAAGCAAGAAAAACCAAACAATACATGATTTTTGAAGTCAAGATTCCACTTGTGACTAGGAAAGACTATGAGCTTTACAACCTCATACCAATCCCACTGCAAGTAGCGAAAAGCATGGTCACCATCACACCTATCGCGCATCACTTAGCGATAAACATCCACAAAGACTTGTACATACCGATGTCGGAAGACGATTGGGGAAGATGTAGGTACGCCTTACGACCAGGACGACTTCATTTGTCCTCTGAAATGGCCTATTTATCAAATGACCTCAGACAACAATCTGTGTGTAAAGGATCAAGTTGCAAATCAATGTCAAACCGAAACCAAAGAATGTATAGATCCAGTGGACGGAATTAAGCATCAGACAATGCACCGTGCGAATCATATGTGAGGATCATATTATTGCTGAACGACTCAACAAGGCCGGGGTACTGAAACTCGGTGACGGTTGCGTAGTCAAAGGTCAAACATTTACGATTTATTAGCACCAAAGCTTAACTAACTCAATCCAAACAAAAACAGACGTCATGGATATTGAGATTCCGTCTATGGATCACATCACCGATCTGACTATACCATCCACTGCCGCACTGAACGACACCGAAGAGACTATCAAACGGCAAAGGGATTTAGAAGTCATCACTCTGGCCATCAAGAATGCCAGAGCGAACGAAGACCGTCACAGACCATCGCTACTGCTGACAACAGCCGTAGCAGCACACGCATAGTTGACAGGGCGTCGTCACCACGTTTTGGAAGTCAATACCGATCAATGTCAGTCTTATTTAAGTTATTTTATAAGAAATTATGTTTTATCACTTTGTAATTCATCACGGTTCATATCACCTTGTGCAGCCTTATCTTCTCCGGGCCTGGAGCATGTACAATGCAAGCGCAGCACAGTTTTCATATCAATATGTCAGCATTTTACCTGCCCTGGGCCAGCCAATTTAGTACACGAATAGCATTCATACCGCGTGCACTCACCTATCATTCAATCATACTTTTATCAATAAATATCAATCAATCAGTATGTGTATACAGCATCAAATCAAGGTGTAAGGTCCCTAACCATACATCTTAATTAATAATATGATCATAGGTGGGGATAAGCTTGTTACCATGAAATGTATTGTTCACAATGTAAAATAAATGCATATCAAATACTTGTGTAGGATTTTACAATTAAAATGGAAAAATAAAACAACTTTTTTGCAAAAAATTAAACCGCCTTCAAAAACACAAAAAAATGAAAAATAACTAACTTCAGAAGTTAGTGCCAAAAAAACTATGTCAAACGAACAAAAGCCACCGATTTCTAAAGCTAAAGTTATTTTTCATTTTTTTGTTTTAACTTTTTCAAAAAAGTTTTTTATTATTAACATACTATGAAAAACAAATTTAGTTTTGCTGTTGAATGTAATACAATACAACATATTATTAATGAGCCTTCAAAATATTTTACTAAATTGTTAGGTGTTTCTAAAACAATTTATTCCGTGACTACCAAGTTAATGAGAATTACGTAATGAGAAGGTACAGAATGGATATTTCAAGGACAATTATTTTGCTAAATCTACGTTGCAGTATAGTCCATCGTCTTATTAGATGGCACTCGTCCACAAATGGAGTCCATTACCAGCCAGATAATACAAGCAAAAATTATGAAGAAAAATGTAATAAAGCGCTTCTCTTCTCCGGCAATCCATTTACAGAGGTACGCGGTAATTGAATTGGTGTGTTATCGTCATGGCCGTTCGGCAGCCCGGCGGCCCGGTCGGCGCCGCGCCGCGGTGCTTCGGGAACTTTAATAAAACATAGCAGGTAACACGCACGGGACTGAGGGGGCGCTCGCGCAAGCAAGCGCAAGCTTTTACGAGACGGCCAGGCGTCGCTCGGCCAGGTGGCCGCACGAGCAGAGACCACGCGCGCCATCCGCGGAGCTCAGCTGTGTAGCGGGCAGTGGCGCGCAGCACAAATCCTACATTCCGCGGCACTCTGTACTTGTGCAAGAATGTCAATCAGCGCCGCTCGCGCCACCGTGTACCGCCGACGACGTTAATTAGGAATCCGCTTGCGAATGCAATTAATCGTGACGTCACCAACTAAACTACTGTTGAACTCAGTTTAATGATGTCGCTGAGGTGGCTGCGAATGAGGCTCATCTATTACGTATTAGAAACGTGTTTTGTTGCAATAGACGCTATTTAAAAGTTTAAACGTATTTAATGAATGTTGTGCTCCACCTCATTGTATACTGGAAAGTTGGAAGATTGCGTAGCTTCTGCCATGAGCACAATGACTTTCGTTATAAACGCGCTACGACTTTCGAAGTACAGTAGAGACCATAAGTCCATTAGCAGTTTCACAAAACGATCGCATCAAAACAAGTTGCACTTACGACCTTTTTCCATAACAAACATTTTGCACATATACACGATCTCGTATATCGCACTCTTTCATAATTATCTAGCCAGAAAGAGTGCGATATAATGCTCATTTGCCTTAATGACAAGCCTGTCATGTCGCGACGGAGTATTAAGTTAGTGATATTTAATTTCAAACTAATAATTATGTGTCTATCTGGCTTAGCGGTTAACGCTATAGATAAAATGTCTCGCACGTTGTAGCCTGCGTTCGAACCCAAGTGACATTACACTTTTTGTGTTTTAATTATAAATGATACGTTAGACCCGATCAGATATGTTTTTCTAAATATTAGTTGGAACTTATTATTAACAACAAAGATGAGGGTGAATGTGAAACAAAATAAACTTCTTGATTGAACAAAGTAGTTAGTTATGACGTTGTTAGTTGGTGAACTTTGTTACGAGCGTTTGTGTTATTATTACGATTAGCGTATTGTTTGATTGTCTTTATTCAAGATGCAAGCTAATATTAGTATTGATGCCAGGGCAAATATTGTCGCTTTGCGTAAAAATGGGCTTAATATTTCTCAAATTTCAACTGAAACTGGTTTATAATTTATTTATTTATTTATTTATTTAACACTTCAAGCACATAAGTACAGAGGCGGACTTAATGCCATAGGCATTTTCTACCAGTCAACCTTTGGGTGATGCAGAGACAAGCAGTGGTAGGTGTAAATCTGAAAATAATTTTAAATAATAATAAGATTAACTACAAGGATATATAAAATACTATAAATATATATCAAATACTATAAATATATATCAAAATTTAAATTAATGTAAATAAACATTTCCACGAATATACCAAAATAAAAACACAAACCATGGGGAAAACATTACCGTTGTGACGAAACTGCCAGCTTCTTCCGAATGTACTCACGAACTTTAATTTTAAAAGATAAGCGATTGGTTGCCATCCTGATTTCCTGGGGAAGCGCATTCCACAGAGAAATAGACTGGACAAAGAAAGATCGGTGAATGAAATCAGTGCGGTGAGAGGGACATTGAAGCATACGGTTTTGCGATGATCGTAGGCTCCTATTATGGTTGGCACAAATATACTGAAAGTGGGGAGCAAGGTAACTAGGGGAAGTGGGAGAAACAAGAAAAGAAAACAAGGTGGTAAGCGCCCTTTGCTCCCTACGCTGACGTATGGGCAACCACTTAAGAAGAGTCCGGTGTTCGGAGACATGATCATATTTACGCAAATTGAAAACGAATCGAATGCAGTTATTTAGAAGACGGTCAAGTTTGTCGAGGAGATCCGCATTCAGGTCAAAGTAGCACACGTCACCGTAATCGATGATAGGAAAAATTAAGGACTGTACAAGCATTGTTTTCGTATTTGAGGGTAAAAAGTTTCTCAAGCGGTACAAAGCCCGCAACGAACCAGTAACCTTCTGACTGACACGAGCAACTTGAGTATGCCATTTCATAGAGCTATCGATATGCAAGCCAAGATCCTTGACCTCAGCACTAAAAGGAACGACCGTACCGTCGAAAAGAACTGGTGGCAAGGTTGTACCATTCAACTTGCATAGACTGCGAGAGCTGCCAATGATGATCGCCTGACATTTATTAGGATTTACTGCCACACCAAATTTATCGGACCAGGTATTTATTGCTATCAGGTCCCGATTTAAATTGTCGATCAGATCTCGAATTTCGTCAACCCTCCCCTGACAGTACAACTGCAAGTCATCGGCATACAGATGATACGCACACTGAAGCTCAGAAGTAAGGAGATTAATAAAAATAGAAAACAGAAGAGGAGAAAGAATACCGCCTTGAGGAACACCAGTCTCCAAATCACACCAACATGATGAGGAATTCCCAACATGAACTGACTGCTGGCGTTCCTGAAGGTAAGAGGAGAACCATTCCAGTGCTCCGGGAGAGACCATGACATGGGATAAAATGGCTAAAAGGATGTCGTGACTAACGGTATTGAAGGCATTTGAGAAATCGACCAGCACCAGTACCGTTACCTTGGTGTCTTCTAGTCCTGCCCTAATATCGCCAGTCACTTTAAGAAGGGCGGAAACAGTGCTGTGCCCAGGCCTGAACCCAGATTGAAGTGGGCTGATAAGCGAGTTCCGATGGACAAAATCGGAGAATTGCTTGTGCACACAGGCCTCAAGCACTTTAGATAGAAAGGGAAGGATCGAAATGGGACGGAAATGGGCAGGAAGACAGGGATTAGGGACCTTGGGTAGCGGACAAACATAGGCTTTGCGCCACAGGGAAGGAAATGCTCCGGTAAAAAGGGAAAAATTCACAAATGTAATGTTTTAATGTGTAAGTTATTTTTAAAAATTATAATTTTTATGATGATAGTTGTGGTGTGTAATTTTCTTATTATTAAATAAATTATTAGTTGCAAGTGTGTAATCATATTTTGTTTTTTTTTTTAGAAATTCTGTTAGCCGTTGGGTAAAGAGGTTTGAGGAAGAAGGTAGTCTTATGGTGGAAGAATATAAAACAAATGGTTTAATTCCAACTATAATGTTTGCAGAGCAATTTGATACTACATTACAAACTGTTCGCCATGCAGTCCATGCTGAAGGTTTACATCATCGGAAGCCAGCTAAAAACCATTTTTGACACAAAAACACAGGGAGGAAAGACTACGTTTTACTCGAGATTATTTAGATTTTAACTGAGAGGTGACTGTATTTTCTGACGAGAAGACTTTGAAGTCTTTTAGACTTTTCGCCACAAATTAAGTCTTCCTTTTGGCAACAAAAGGAAGACTTAATTTGTGGCGAAAAGTTAATAAGTAGACCGGGTAACTAAATATTTAGTAATATTAACATAACCGTAATTAAAAAAAAAAAAACAAATTTTAAATTTAATGATCCTAAATTTGGGTTTAGTTTCAATATTCTTTTAGAATAGAAAATGAACACTTAAGCTATAACCTCAATACATTCAATGTGACGTTACATAAAAAAAACACGTTCATAAAGTCTAACTCATATTAGTATTCAATGAACTCTGCTGAATATTGATACCTATAATAAGTGGGTATCAACAATTATATTTGTGTTATTAGAATATCCTTTCCGTGTTATGTTATTCTTATTATGAATTGACTAAGTGGGTATACAACAAAAAATCTTATGAACGGTGATAAGAGAACTTTTTTTTGCCTAGGTAGGAATGTGACGTCACATTCTCATAAAAGTTTGTTAATTTTATAAATAAATAAAATGAATAAACATTTTTGTTATCATTCAGCATGATTTTTTTATTTACACCTTCCAACACCGAAAAGATAAAATAAAAATCAATTAATGAGGTTAAATAATAATACAATAACTATCTAATATTTAACTTCTTATAAAAAATAAATAATAAGCATGACTACATTATAAATAAACATAAATACCTAACGACTTTCTGCTTAAAATACAATTATTATTAAGGTTTCAAAGAAACAAAAAACAGTCACACATTGTAATAACATGGATTCGAACTTGGACTTCATTGATCGTGAACCCATGCTCAGCCCAAACAGATACCAACACATGTTAATACTACGCGAATTTTAACAATGCAATGGTAAGAACAGGTCACCACTATGATGTGTATTCTAAATGCAACAGAAATATAATGCTATTTCGCGTAGTGTGACGACAGTTCATTAGTGTGTGTTATGTGTGGAATGTTGAGACATCACTCATACACGCACAGGTACATACACTGCTGTATCGCGCTCGCACAGTTCATAGCAATATAATCTTTAGCATGGTAGTGCACTTTTGAGCGTCTACTGTACAGGTGGTACGACTTGCCAAGAATTAATTCAGTTATTTTTATGGTAATTGTTGTTCATCATTCATATTCATAGCCGACCTTATCATAGTATGGAAAAGGCTTGGCAGATGATGGTGTTGTTCATCATTCATCATCATCATCATTTCAGCCGAAAGACGTCCACTGCTGGACAGTGTCACCACATTGACCAGTCCCGTGCGACTCGCATCTAGCGAATCCCTGCAAACTTCATCAGGTCATCGGTCCACCTAGCGGGAGGCCTTCAAAACTTCCAACGCAACATCTTCTGATTTGATCACACAAGAAAACTCCGAGCATAGCCGTCTCCATTGACCTTTGGGTGACTTTAAGCCTTCTGATGAGGCCCATTGTGAGCGACCACGTTTTGGTCCCGTATGTAATCACTGGCAACACACACTGGTCATAGACTTTCGTCTTGAGACACTGCGGTAAGTTGGACGAGAAGATACCACGCAATATAATATTTTATCAAGTGACCAGTAGAAGTGTAGCAGTAGCAGATATATTGTCTGTACGCACATACATGTGTCAGTAGCAGTAGCACTTGTGCAGCAGCGCATGAGCGCGTGTGCGCATGTTTTTACGTACAAGTGTAACAATGTGTGTGTTTTTGTCAGTACTGGAATACTGTGTCGCTATCTGGGACACACACAAACCCATATAATATTTATTATTAGAGTTTGTTCTAGCTTTCGTTCCCTAAAACCATTAAAATTTATTTTTTGTTCTCTATTGCGTAGCCACCTTGAGTACGTTTCTCAAGTACGGAACCCTCAATATGAGATCTACAAATCTCGTATTGAGTCTGTTCAGAGGAATTTTTTGCAGTACTTGGACTTGAAGGCTAGGCAATTCTCAGTCGATTATGATAACCGTTGTAAGCGATATCATTTCTCACCGCGTTGGAATTAAGACGTAATATTAGTGATATGATGTTTTAGTGAACATCGCAAACTTGTTCGCACTAATCCAAACAACCTAAGAAAACGGCCGCTACTCCACCATTCACATCGACAAGTACAGGCACAACGCTATCTGCATACGTAGTGTTATTGCTTTCAATAGTTTACCATCACACCTGGAAATCAATTTATTTTGCACCAGCGCACACAAAGTTAGAAAGATTTAAACAAAGAGTATTTTGGTGACAAACTTAGATAGCTTTTAATTTTGATTTTAATATTGCATGACTAATCTTCTATACATCTATATCTATATCTATCTATCTATCTATCTTCTATACATATTATAAAATCGTTAAAGTTCAAATCGATGATCCGAATTGGCGCAAAAACTACTGCATAGATCCTGTTCAAATTTTGCTAAAACTATAGAATATAAGGTAGGATAGAATGTAAGGCTATATATTATCACGCTACTTGCTTAAGGGGGTGAGCAATATTGCATTATGTCAGTATTATTCAATTGTTTACCGTTTCAGTCATGATATCCGTAAGAACGTCTATTTCAAAGTATATGTCAGCGAAACAAATAGAGAAATGGTTTCATGACCGCTTTACGCGCATCGCGTCGCAAGTTCGATCCCCAGTAAAATTATACTTTTTGTATTTTTTTTTGATAGAGATTATTATTATTTATTTCCTCTTTTTTATGTATTATATTATAAATTCTTATGAATAAAGTTTAAATCATTGGTAAAATCTCTTTCCTCATGTTTGAATCTGGCCGTTCGATGGTGTTCTGAACTGACAACGTCGTTGTCTGCTGTCCAAAGGCGCTGTCAGACTCGATGTTTTGAATTTCACATATCGCTCCCAATAAAAATAATAGCAGTTATGGAAATTAATTTGAAACTATTTTGTTGTGTTCTTAGTTTTGCACAACTACATATAATAGGTTCAGGTTGTTTCTCTGCATTGTTAGGTCCCAAAATAAATTCGATTTTGTTGTCTTTGTCGGAGGGTTTTTCGATTGTAATGTATGATTTCTGATGCGTCTTTATTGTTAAAAAGCACGTAATTCGTTACTTGAAAAATATTTAGGTATCTTTATCATATCTGTCTTTTGTATCTTACTACTATTATAAATGCGAAAGTTTGGATGGATGGATGGATGTTTGTTACTCAATCACGCCAGAACGGCTGAATGGATGTAGATGAAATTTGGCACAGAGATAAATTATCGTGCTAATAACTTAGGGCGATATTTGTTTTATTCTAATGCTTTATGATTTTTAAATTATTATAAAGTGGATTAATATGCTTTTGGTTTTTTTTTAACCATTCAAAAGACAGTTAGGTAATCCTAAATTAACAAATATTAATTGACCAATTTTCATTGGCCGAAACAAAATCTCTAAAAACTTTAAAATAAAAACAAAAATTAAAATTAGATACAACCAACGACGTTGTAAATTTGTTCCGTGCGGGAATCGAACCCGCGACACGCAGCGCTGCAGTCAATCGCTCAGCCACTGCGCCAACTGTGCCGTCACATTGTATTTGTGCTGAATCTTCTGCTGGCCCAACTCCGTAAGGACCGCTATATCCAGCTTTAAAGTTTTTTTTACCTTGCGCCAGTCCAAGCCCACACTTGGAATTTCTCCTGTATCGTGGGTGTACAGACAGTTAAACTCACAAACAGTCAGACCCGGAACAACTACCTGTAGGCCATACAAAAATGTGTTTCGTGCGGGATTCGAACCCAATACTCGCAGCGCAGCAGCCATTCGCTCAGCCACTGCGCCAACCATGCGGTCACATAGCGGTGGCTGTGGCTCCCTCGGACATTGCTGCAACTTTGCTTAACGGTGACTGCACATTCCGTTTTCATATTACCGCTGAATCTTGCAAGTGAAGATACCTCGACATGCAACATCACCTAAAACAGCGGCCGGGGAGTCCTTTTGCAGCAGTGCAAATTTAACCCTTAATTTAATTATGTTCACTGTGATAAACATAAATATTGAGCGACTATTATCTACTATTTTTCGGTTTTTATTTTAGTTATAGCAAGTTTAAAGTATATTTATCGGTATAAAATGTAATTCTAAAGTGTCAACATCGTTCATATGTCACTATTGAGACAAGATATCAGCGAGGCGCGGGCACTCGATTGTTCGTAAGGTAAATATTTTTATTTTACATGTTTTACATAACTAAACTAACTTTTTTGTGGTTTTTATTTACTAAACAATGTTTATACATTGGTTTGGAATGGGTTTGACGTAATGTTTTGTGCTTTTGGTAACTTTTTTTTGGTGGCAAACTTGTTTGTTCATCACAGTGAACACTGCCAAATACTCGAACAAGTATTGTCAATTTGATATGTTCATTGTGATGAACTTTGCCAAATTAGGTATAACTTTTATTTACACATAAAATGCTTCTATGTACGTGCTGGTGTAAGTGGAATGATTTATGATTTCATTTTTTATGCAGGAGAAGATATCTTTCGTTCACATAAGTTTTCAGAGCAAGAATCTTCACTTGGGCTTGGAGTACAAATTAATAGTTAGCCTTGACTCAGACTATACAAAAGAAACCAGCTACTATATTTTGAGATAATTTCTTCTCATCACCAGAGATTTTTTACATATTGAACGAAAATTGTGGTGTTTTTGGTCTTGGTACGATACGTAGCAACAATATTAGAGAAGCTGAAAAGTTCTTACCGGATGAAAAGTCGATGAAGAAAAAACAGAGGGGTGCGTTTTCACAAGTTGTTTGTGATGCAAACAAATTACTTATTGTACGCTAGAAAGATAATAAACCTGAAACTCTTATAATCTCATTTGTTGGATTTGAACAAGTACATACAATAAAAAGGTATTGTAAAGAGTAGAAACAAAAACTAGAAGTTGATTGTTCGCAAATTGTTCACGCTTAAAATAAACATATGGGGGTGTAGACCAGTCTGATATGTTGTTGTAACAGATCTATACATCATAAAAAAATGCAGGAATGTAAAATTATTAACCCAAGATCCAGCCAGGCCTACAGCCCCATCAGATTCGATAAAACAGGACATTATCCCAGCACAAAAGAAGACATGGGGCGATGCAAGTTTTGCCAAAAAAATACATAATATTTATTTATTTATTTATTTATTTAACACTTCAAGCACATAAGTACAGAGGCGGACTTAATGCCATAGGCATTTACATAGGCATTGGCTTTTTTGGCTATTTTTCCTAAGTTGTATTTAACCCTAGGACTTGAGAAATACATCTTTTTTCATAAAATATAACAACTCGGATCTATGCCAAATTAAGGGTCAAAGTGCATAAGGGGCTTTGAACTGCAGCTTGCAGGACATCCCCGGCAACTAGGTGCGTGAGCAAAACAACAACGCCACCGTACGGGTGGCGTTGTTGACACACACACAGGCGATTTTAGACAGATACTGCAAGTTATTGAGAGGGGCACACCGGCAGATGAAATAAACGCATGTCTCAAGGCGTCGCCACTGTCGTCTAGGATCGAAACGATCCATCTTACCTACCTTTTTTTTTCGGTTTGGAAATCATCAAATGACCGCCCCCCCCCCCCCACTCTGGGCGGAGCGGAAGGGAGTGTCAGACTTGTACAGTAGACGCTCAAAAGTGCACTACCATGCTAAAGATTATATTGCTATGAACTGTGCGAGCGCGATACAGCAGTGTGTGTGCGTGTGCGTGTATGAGTGATGTCTCAACATTCCACACATAACACACTCTAATGAACTGTCGTCACACTACGCGAAATAGCATTATATTTCTGTTGCATTTAGAATACACATCATAGTGATGACCTATTCTTACTATTGCATTGTTAAAATTCGCGTAGTATTAACATGGGTTGGTAACTGTTTGGGCTGAGCATGGGTTCACGATCAATGAAGTCCAAGTTCGAATCCATGTTATTACAATGTGTGGCTGTTTTTTGTTTCTTTGAAACCTTAATAATATTTATATTTTAAGCAGAAAGTCGTTAGGTATTTATATTTATTTATAATGTAGTCATGCTTATTATTTATTTTTTATAAGAAGTTAAATATTAGATAGTTATTGTATTTTTATTTAACCTCATTAATTGATTTTTATTTTATGTTTTCGGTGTTGGAAGGTGGAAATTAAAAATAATGCTGAATGATAACAAAAATGTTTATTCGTTTTATTTTGTTATGTAACACACGTTTACTTTAAACATTTATTATTTATACATCCTGTCATGTATTAGATTCATAAGTAACAGAAGTTCATTGATTATGTTGTTTGAAATGTTCCACCGCTCACTACTAGATGGCGCTGTGCCTATGACGCGCAATTTTGAATCGCGGTGTTAAGATTCTCCGCGACTTAATGACCCTCGCTGGATCAGTGAACTTATTTAATGCTATAAACACTGCTAACCGTGTGGTGCATTTACGGGTCTCGTCCTAATTGGAAGGATCACGTAGGACATCCCTGTTAGTTGGTGCCTAGTAAAATTCCTTAGGGAATCTATTTTGGATAGAGGACTTTGTTCCCCGACCTTCGTCCTAGGACTTGGTCGTGTGGGACTGTACCTACTGTAATATCCAAAACCTATCGTCTGTAAGCCTGTAACTTAGCCGCTGAAATAAATATCACCTGAAGTCATCTCCGTGTTTCCTTCGAGTGTGACGTCATTGGCAACACCTCCTACAGTTATAAAATTAACAAACTTTTATGAGAATTGTGACGTCACATTCCTATCACCGTTCATAAGATTTTTTGTTGTATGTATACCCTCTCAGTCAATTCATAATAAGAATAACATAACACGGAAAGCTAATAACACAAAAATAATTGTTGATACCCGCTTATTATAGGTATCAGTATTCAGCAGAGTTCATTGAATACTAATATATGAGTTAGACTTTATGAACGTGTTTTTTTTATGTAACGTCACATTGAATGTATTGAGGTTATAGCTTAAGTGTTCATTTTCTTGACGAAAAGAATATCGAAACTAAACCCCAATTTAAGATCATTAAATTTAAAATTTATTTCTTAATTTTTTATTTTTTTATTTACGGTTATGTTAATATTACTAAATATTTAGTTACCCGGTCTACTTATTAAATTAAGTATTATTATTTTTTCGCCATAAATTAAGTCTTCCTTTTGGCAAGACTTGAAAGTCTTCTCGTCAGAAATTGCAGTCACCTCCCAGTTAAAATCTAAATAATCTCGAGCAAAACGTAGTCTTTCCTCCCTGTATTTTTGTGTCAAAAATGGTTTTTAGCTGGCTTCCGATGATGTAAACCTTCAGCATGGACTGCATGGCGAACAGTCTGTAATGTAGTATCCAATTGCTCTGCAAACATTATAATTGGAATAAAACCATTTGTTTCATATTCTTTTACCATAAAACGTCTTTTGAGAAATATTAAGCCCATTTTTACGCAAAGTGACAATTTTTGCCCTGTCATCAATACTAATATTAGCTTGCATCTTGAATAAAGACAATCAAACAATACGCTAATCGTAATAATAACACAAACGCTCGTGACAAAGTTCAGCAACTAACAACGTCATAACTAACTACTTTGTTCAATCCAGAAGTTAATTTAGTTTCACATTCACCCTCATCTTTTTTGTTAATAATAAGTTCCAACTAATATTAAGAAAAACATATCTCATCGGGTCTAACGTATCATTTATAATTAAAACACAAAAAGTGTAATGTCACTTGGGTTTGAACGCAGGCTACACCGTGCGAGAAATTTTATCTATAGCGTTAACGGCTAAGCCAGATAGACACATAATTGTTAGTTTGAAATTAAATATCACTAACTTAATATTCCGTCGCGACATGACAGGCTTGTCACTAAGGCAAATGATCATTATATCGCACTCTTTCTGACTAGATAATTATGAAAGAGTGCGATATACGAGATCGTATATGTGTGCAAAATGTTTGTTATGGAAAAAGGTCGTAAGTGCGACTTGTTTTGATGCGATCGTTTTGTGAAACTGCTACTGCACTTATGGTCTCTACTGTACTGACTAAAACCCATCCATGTTCCTTCTTTGCCTTTTGTGTTCCAGGGCCACGGTATCTCTTTCGAACAGTCCCGCAGCCCTGGCAGGCATCGGCCCATGCGGACCCCTACTTATTTGCTGATATCTCTTTGAGGCGCACGTGGAACACGAACACGCCGTCGACACGGCCTGTCGTCATTAGACGGCCGGACGGCGAGCTAGACCATAACTCGCCGTCCACAGGCCCGCGCCTACGGTGGCCGGGAGCCACCAAGTGACCCCCGACGCCCAGGGCGTCTCCCGCGGCGGCTGGGACGTGAGGTTCTTTCCCTCTCACGTCCCGCCACCTCCTTCACTAGCATGACTGCTTCGCAGAAGGAGGTGACGGCTTCCCATTCCCTCTCTCTCCGGACCTTGGTTTGGACCAGAGCCGGACGCGAGAGATCGCCGCCGCCAATCGCCACTACGAGGACACGGCGGTGTTCCGCCCAAGCGGAGCAGATCTCCACGTTGTACTCCACCGTGTCCTCCGGACGATCCTCGCAGTAGAAACACCCGGGCGTTTCCTCCCGCCCGATTCGGTGCAGGAACCTCCCGAAACAACCGTGTCGGTGAGGACCTGCGTCAGGCGGTAGGTGAGGGCGCCGTGGCGCCTCTATAGCCACTCCACAAAGAGGGGACTTATCGCCACTATGGTGGCGTGCCGTGTTAGTACTGCCTACCCCGTTGAATTTCACAAGTCCCTGGGGTTAAGACTCCCAGACTGTGCAATGGAACCAGGCTTCGTATCACTGAGCTGGGCAGTAATATTATAATAGCCACCATTATTACAGGAATGGCTAAAGGAGAAAGCGGTTTAACCCCCCGCATACACGTTATTCCAAATAACTTGCCCTTTCAATTTAAGAAGTTGCAATTTCCCTTAAAATTTCTCAAAAAATTCCAAGGAAAAACCTTAAAAGTGGCAGACATTCATTTGGGCTCTTCATGCTTCTCACACGGTCATTAAACAAATCTTTTAATGTTGTATACAAAACGATATTAGAATAAATAAAGAAATTACGCCCAACAAGGCGTTTGATTGTTCACTTTGAAAAAAAAAAGTCGTATATAATGTTCCAGTTTTTAAGCCATATCGTCGCCTCAACGCCTTTTAATTTTGTTTCAGACCTCTGCCGCCCAGAATTACAGCGCCCAAAAAGACGCCTTTTGTAGTCATCACCCACATTATCACATTTTGATCAGGCCTTCAGTTCTCACACATAAGATCCCACCAGTAATACCCGAAGGGTTAGGCACAGGTGTGTACCTAATCGTACACCAACATTTCACCAGTCATGTTGAAGTCCCATGTAATAGGGGGCGAGCCTATTGCCATCAATCGGGCACAAATCCAGACTCCGTAGCTGCTTCTGAGAAATTCCTGATGGAGTAACCAAACAACACTTTACCCAACCCAGGAACACGCATACACAACAAAATTTCCACGCGAACGAAGTAGCGGGCAACAGCTAGTACCTAATATAATTATTATCTCGACATACCTAATAATATGTCTACATTGTAATCTGTTTACTTACTCAAAGCGCTGCAACTGGTTAATGCAAATACCTCGTAACTAAGTAGATATAAACATGTAGAAGCTTGTAATTAGGAAATGTCCCCACTTAGGCATGATATTTAAGATTTTTAGTAGTCCGTAAGTTTTCTATAAAAAAAAATATTTAATTTAGAAAGAGTCCAGCGAGCAGTTCTCAAAGTCATACACAATTTTTTTTATTTTTTTTTCTATGGGTATACCTCAAGAGTAAAGTTTATTCAACAAATTTAGCAAACATTGCTGAACTGAAAGAAAATATCGTTCGGGAAATAAACAACATTCTGCGATCACTTCTTCAGCGCGTTGCGCGGAACACGGTCGACAGATTTCAGGAGTGTGTATAATGAGAAAATATTCCGTCTACATGTTCCCACGTGTAGACGGAATATTTGTAAAACTAAAATCCGCATTCATGTTCTATAAAAAACTAGTTTAATTAACTTTATTTATGTTGTAGTTTTATTTTAATTAAATTTTGAAATCCTAATTCGAACACCGGACACCCTGTATATCCTACTAATATTATAAATGCGAAAGTTTGTGAGGATGGATGGATGTTTGTTACTCTTTCACGCAAAAACTTACCGGATTTGAATGACATTTGGCACACAGATAGTTTATAACCTAGATTAACACATTGCTTTTATATCGGTAGTATGGTCCCGTGGGACAATAATTACCGAACTCCAAGCGGGCGAAGCCGCAGGCATAAGCTTACAGTATTCATTTATTAATTACTAGCTTATGCCTGCGGCTTCGCCCGCTATACAAGTTTGCTTTTGCACCGCTCCACACTTGTAATATGTCTGCTTAAACACGGTGGTGACGAAAGTACCTGGTGCTCATAGCGCAGGAATCTTCCTAGTTTAAGCCCAGTTGCACAAGTTTTGTAGCTTGCCACTTAAGTCCAATTTAAGGTGAAATTATTGTAAAATAGGTTTAAGTCTATATCAGTCATAGTCTCTGTATTGTTATTATTTTGAAAATCACTGTATTATGATAGACTTGACAGTGACAACAACCTTATAAGTGTGAAAACAAAGCACACGGTAATTTTAACAGTGGTGCAAAGTCACAGGTAAAATATCTGTGAAAAGACTGTACCGGCGCCGGCGACGCATAGTGGCAATTATAGTGAGTGGTTAGAGTCAGAAATATTGTGGCCAGATTTTATGCGAGTTTTGGTGGAAAAATACGACGAATGAGTTCCCAGTAGATCTACACAGTTTGTAACTTGTTCTCTAGTGAAAGCATCTAGTGGCACATCCACCGAAGTAAGTCCTAGAAAACCTTTTACTGAATTAGGTCCTAAGCAAAAAAAGAGACGTGTAGAACAACTATGTCTTCAGCCGAATTATCACATGCATATGTTTTTAAGTTAAAAGCAGATGGAAACGAAAATTTTGCAGAAATATTAGAGCACTTGCTAAATAATCCACAAGAAGTGCAGAAAGTAAAAGATTGCCTTTATGTTAAAAAAAAAAAAAAATCACCGGATGTACCTTTAGGCTTACCTTTATTTACCTCCTACTACGCACTACAAACTGAAAAAATAAAATACTATCCACAACTACTAATAGAGAAACAGACACAGCTAAAATATAATTGCAAGCTCTTTTGGATATTACTGTAAAAAGACTGATTAAATAAACCCCAATCGATGGGAACTATAAAGAAATAACACCGATTAGTAAATGGGGTTTTGATGGTGCTTCTAATCAAGCCAATTATAAACAAAAAATGAATTCAGATACCACAGAAGAGACTGATTATGATAATTCTAATGTTTTTATGGGTAGTTTGATCCTATCAAACTGGTTTCTGGTGATCGACTTGTTAGGAAAATGATCCTCTAAACTCTGTTCATTGGTGTCGTCCACTCTTTTTCCAATTTTTAAAAGAGAACAAATGTAGTATTATTATTATTCTACAGGAGAAAAATGCAAGCGAGGCAGAGAAGGATAATTTGGTAGAGACAGAGATTGGAGAAATGAAAATCTCACACAACTTAGTATTAACCATGATAGACGGTAAAGCAACAGCTATTCTTTGCGGTATATCATTTCAAAGATGCGACATATGGTCTATCGTCGTTACACATTTGAATTCGATTCATGGAATGTATTCTTCATATAGATTAGATTTGAAGACGTGGATTGTTAAGGGTGACAGCAAGGCTATTATGCACCAGGGCTGCGGGACTGTTCAAAAGAGATAGCGTGGCCCTGGAACACAAAGGGCAAAGAAGGAACATGGATGGGTTTTAGGCAGTACAAGTCCGACACTCCCTTCCGCTCCGCCCAGAGTGGTGGGGTCATTTGATAATTTCCCATCCAAAAAAAAAAAAAGACTATTATGCAGAGTAGAAAGAAAGCTATTCAGGAAACGTTTAAATCTCAAACAGGACTTTTAATTGATGTCGTAAAACAGGGTCACGGTACGACCAATGACGGAAATACCGCTAGAAGATTTTTTGAAAACCGAATTGCAGCTTCGATCACAGGAGTCGATAAGAATTTAAGAAAACGATTTAAAACCATACTAGAAGCAATTTCTTCAGGTCACCCTATAGATGTGATTAGGTTCAAAGACTATACCGAAGCTATCATGAAATTGTATGTTCATTTGTATGATTGGTATTACATGCCAGCAAGTGTACATAAAGTTCTTGCTCACGGAGCAGGTATAATTGAGAATTTGGGTATAGTGCCAATTGGAAAATTATCCGAAGAAGCTGCTGAAGCTCGAAATATGGATTTCAGGAGATATCGAGGTGCATGAAATGAGCCGAGACACGATTAAGCTTCTGTAAACTGTTGCGGACCTTTTGCAATTGCCTGCCGCCTCCATCGTCAGTCCTTCGATGACAGTCATACTCCAGGCAGGTTTAAAGTTCTCACCAAGGTGCATGAAATGAGCCCAGTAACAATATAGCTAATCTGTTGTAGCTGTAATCTGTTGTGGACCACTTGCAACTGCCTTCCGTTTCCATTGTTAGACCGTCGATGACAGTCATACTCTAGTTAGGTTTAATGTTCTTATCAAGGTGCATGAAATGAGCTCAAACACAATATAGCTGCTGTAAACTGTTGCGGACCTCTTGCAACTGCCTTCCGTATTCAAAGCGCATGGAAAGCGATAGAACACACTCTACAGGGCATAGGCTATATAGATTTTCAAAGCAGTGTCATGTAGACTAATTTAAAGTACGCTATCATAACTTTTTAACAAAACGGTCAGTTTATTTTAAAGTTATCTTGTGAGCACATTTTGGTTCAATAGTTGTCGCTGCATGTATCTTACATATTGATGATAAGTTCTTCTTGGACACTCAGTATATTACTGCTACATAATTAATTATTATTATTATATTTAATTCAAGTAACAGGACTCACAAAGTTAGTAACAATATTTCCTTACAACTATGTTAGTAAACTTAACCTACACACTTAACCTAACACTGTCTCACATTATAGATTTATGCGAATCGCTGCTACAAGCTTGACACCGAAGTAGAAAGCTTGCAGCAACGATTCACACACAAACAGTCTAGTCTGCTCGCCATACACTGCAGTATAATGTTGGGGCTGGCCCGCACCCGGCGCACCATCTTTTTCGCATCGTGGTGTAGAAACAATCGACACGCGCATCAGCAAACATCCCTGATGAGCTACAGAAGCGGAACAGCCCCATCAATACCCGGAACGCGTTATTATATTGAACGCGAAGGGCGCTGTACGATTTTTGAGTGTAATCTACCCACAGGCTGCACGTGTAAAATGAGGTGCAATATGCACGAAATAAGGTTCTTTTTACAACGACAGAACAATGTGCAAACCTGCGAGCGATCATATTAGCTCCTACCGACAGCGCCCTTCTTTCTCTCTCAATATCATCATCGTCTCTGAGGTCAGCGGTCAAGAGATGTCCCAAGTATTTCACTTTATGCTACCCTCACAATCGATATTCCGTTCAACTTGACCGGAGGGATAGGATCAGGACATCGACCACCGGCACCAAAGACCATGACTTCACTTTTAGTGACGTTGTAGACCAATCCATGAAGTAAAGCATATTCTTCACAGATGGTCTCCAATCTCCTAAGACCACAAACCGAGGTGGTCAGCAGTGCCATATCATCCGCGTAACTAATGTTGTTTACACATACTCCGTCAATGTAACAGCCGGCACGCTCTCTGCTGAGCACCTCGATCAGCCCATTGACATAGAGGTTGAAGAACGTGGGGGAAGTCAACCCCTGCCCCCTGCCTCACCCCACATTCCAACCTATACAGCTCTGAAAAAGCCCCGGCCCAGCGTACCTGATTGATCTGGCCTCCATACCAGCATTTAAAGAGGAACATCAGCTTCTTCTAACTTCCTCCAGAGGATATTGTAGGAGACCAGATCAAAAGCTTTGGAGAGGTCGAGGAAGCACGCATACGTAGGAGTTTTCCTATCTGAGTAGTACCTCACAGCCCACTTTAGACACAAGATGGCACTTTCAGTAGATAGTCCGGATCAAAATCCGAACTGATTGTCGTGCAGCAGAACAAAGTTATTAAGTTGTCTGTTAAGCAGGCTGTTAAGCACTTTCGCGATCACTGTTGCCAGAGAAATCGGTCTGTAGTTCTTTATGTCAGCAATATCACCCGTTTTATTTTTAATAATGGGCACTACAATAGTTTTAATCATATGGCAAGGTAAATACGCATGACTCACACAAAAGTTATAAAACATTGCTAACACTCTTGGTAAATGAGGGCTCGCGAACTTGGGGTGCTTAATGCTGAGACCATCATGACCTGGAGACTTGCCTCTTGACATACTGTTAATAACACGTTTAACGTCCTTAGCAGTGAATCTCGTTCCAAGGTCACCAAGGTCAACAACATCAGGCTCGGAAACGCAGGGACCCAGTGGAGACTTTATTCTAAAATGTTCCTTAAAGAGGTCAGAAATGCCTACGGGATCGCTCTCCCCATCGAGTGACACAGGGAGGCCTGGCTTACTACTCAGCTTATTTGTGTGTTTCCAAAACGAGCGAAAATCATTGCTTGAATGTTTTGAAGCCAAAATATCCATTTTTATATGGTCTTCATTATTTTGGCACCATTTCAAGCGAGACTTAAACATTCTTTTTGCTTCAGGCATATCACAAAATGTGGGACCAGCAGAAGGCTTCAAAAGGTTTTCCCAAAGTCGAAACTTCTGCCTGGCGTCCCTGTAAGCCTCACCTACATGCGCATTCCACCCTACCACTACCTTTTTTTTTCTACGCTTATTGTGACCCCGACCCACCTCAGCTGACTCGGATAAAGCACTAACTATATCTTTATACATATTGTCTATAACAGCGCGATGACATACTTGATTGTTACTTTTGTCACTACAGATTCTGAAGTCTTCAGGAAAATCAATAAGTCTAAGTCTTTCATGACATACCTTTGTCTAAGACTGAGACTGTTCAAGACTTCTGTCTCCCCAAACAATAACATTTTCCATATAATTAGAATTCCATTGCCCATTAATTAGAATTCCATTGTGCATAAATACCCTTGATAATAAAACTATTTGAATAAGAATTAATAGTACGATACGAATGTAACCAACTTTTGTTTCTACGGGCGATCTAATTAAATTTTAGAACACAAAAGCTGCTATTGTGACTTAACTATGATAGTTAGATATATGCTCTCCAGGACTTTTTTATACGTAATAATGAGTACTTTAATTATGTAGTACATCATTTTTAAGTATCATCAATAGTTTTCTCAGCACACGCCAAATAATGAATTTAATAGGCAAAATTTTGCTACTTTGGGTTACATTATTGCAATTTTCTTAAGGATCTCAATTTTAAGTTATAACCTATGTTACTTTCTGATAAATTAGCTTTCAAATGGTGAAAAAATGATTCAAATCGGTCCAGTAGTTTCGGAGCCTATTCGGTACAAACAAACAAACAAATAACCAAAAAAATCTTTCCTCTTTATAATGTTAGTAAAGATAATTTATTAATTAGTTCTGACCCACTTCTTTCAAAAAGACGTCACAAACTGTTGCGAAAACACAAAGCCCTCTCAGAAGAGGCAAAAGCTTTATTGATTGTTATGGATACATTTGTTGACAATAACGATCAGGAAAACATAAATTTAACTTCACCCAGCACTGTACAATGAACCTGAATCTGACTGTTCTGAATAATTAATTAGTGATGTCTTCGTCTAAGCATAAAAAACGTTTTCTGTAATGGATTATTCCTATTGACGATATCACCGTTAAAAAAAACGCAGGTGAATTAAAAAAAAAATATATCTCCAAAATCGCAAAATCTCGCAGTGCCAGATTGTATGCTAAAATAGGCTAATAATTTGTACTATTCAAATCTCTAAACCGTTTATTGAGATAATTTGAGAGTTTCGAGATTTTCATGAAGTTATGTTTTTTTTCATACAAAAAAATCTTTATATATTCATAACATTGAAAATAATGGTCAAAACGTAAAAGTCATAGAACATTATTATATTGTATTTGATAGTAAATTTCATTTCCGTCATTATTTTTTTTAAATAACTCAATCAGTTTTTATTGATTCCTAAGTCTTCTACGATTTCATATCAGCCCACCGTGCGCCGACGCGGCTGCCTCTATTCGCTCGTACTACGATCTGACTAAGCAGGCGATACTATCTCGTGATGACCGACTTCAACACAGTCAAGTACGCTCGGTGAGTAAAAGTGAGTGACCACCTTGTTCTCACCGAGCGCAGGCGAGAACCGCACGCTGTTCCATAAATATAAAACTTTGGCGAAGTTTCGGATCCGTGATTCACACGCGCTTCGCGCGGCACGGCATAATGCGGCTCAGAATTTAAGAGAATAACTCTCGAGGGTAATTCGTCGCGTCGTGCGTCGCGCATCGGTGCGACTCAAGAGCGCGAGCCATTCATTAATCGGTGCTAACTTATGACATTTCGAGATATGCACACAATTGATCGGCTCGAATCCCGATCACACGAGTTAAGTCGAGTGGCGTGGAGAGCGACACCGAGCACGGCCAAGCACTGCCGAGAACCCGCGAGCACCCCGACGCGCTAACGAACCGATTGTTTGGGGAGGCCCGAGTGCGCGCCTATTGTACAATTCTCATTTACAAGCTAAGAACGTTAACAGCGCCGGAGAGCCCTCGCGCCCTCCCGGCCTACGGCTCGATGGCCCTCGATACAACACTCGGACTCAACTTGCCGAGCCGCGCAACACAACACAATCAAACTCCCTCAATTGGACTGTTGTTTAATTTTGAATTAATGAAGCCCTTATAAGTCTAGGCGGAATAGCACTAAATCAACTCATTTATGATATACACGATATCAAGACCCGATTGTTTACAGTTTGCCTACAGCTTATTTTGACCTATTTCAGCCACATAATGCGAAGGGGCGAGAATAGCCTTGAAAAGCTGGTTATTGTTGGCAATACCGAACGCAAGAGAGCACGAGACCTGTCGCCAACACGATGGTCCAACCAAGTAAAAAAGCTACGTCATCAAGCAAATTTCAGCAGGTGGAAATGGCAACTTTGGACCGGAGTCGATGGAGGCAAACTGTCCGTTTAAAAGGGTCTAATGACCACGATCCTCAGTAGTGAGAGACCGATTGAAGAAGAAGAGATGATGTACCACAAGTGAGTTGGTATCGGTGATAATATTATAATAAGCTTTTATTTAATTTGCCTTGTTTGTTCGTATTTTTTTTATTTTTTAACTAAGTTCTTGATTTTACTTATTTTATTTTTGACATTTTAACTATATTATTGATTGTAACTTTTATTTATTTATTTATTTATTTAGGAAACTCCGCAATTGTTTATAGCATGGATACGAAAAAAGTGTTGAGATAATGATGCGTTATCAAAAATGTACAGATTGCGAAAAAATAAATAAAAATTTAAATTAAATGATTAATTAAAAAAACTTAAAAAAATATGTTTTTGACTAATAATTTTATTTTTAAACCTGCTTCTTAAAACTTAAACTTAATCTTGTTAGTAGAATGTGTTTTTTTGGAACTTGAACCCCACGCCTGGCCCCCCCAAAGTCAACTGAACCAACACGTGCCGCTCAATAATTAATTATTTTGAACTAAAACTGCGAAGCTAAATAAGAACAAATTACTGGAACAGTAGACGCGTCAAGTTTCGACGACTACATTAGTGAAGTTGCTTTCGATCAATGTTATAAACAAGTTTCAGCAACAGCGATAAGTAGCGAGTGGAGTGTGAAGTAGCGAGTGAGTGGGCGCTTTCGGCGATCAGCGCATCAATAATTCAGCGCCGCTATCGACTCAACGTGCACATAGACGAGCTCGCGACTTTCGCTCTTGTTGCTGGCAGTACTCCTGCGCTTCTAATGAATCAACGCCAACACACCGCCAATCTTAATAGACTTCAACCATCCTGAAGGCTAATTCACGTAATTTTATGACGCGCCGATGAAGTTGTAGTGCAGTTGCAGTTAAGTTTAAGTTTGAGTGATAAACGGTATTCTTGTAATCTTTGAACTGCGCGTAAGCTGCGCGTGAACTGCACGTCAACTGTACGACAACCAAACGCTACCAAACTTACTTATGGTGTGGCCATATGAGAGAAAAAATATTACTCACTAAATAATCGAATAGAATCGATTACATTTCAATGAATATGACGTTATTATAATATTAAAATAATAACCCAGTACAGTTTTTAGTGCTTTTTCTTACTAGATAAACAAACAATTATGCTTTGATTCACAATCAATCACATATTTTGCTAAAATTAGGCTGAATGATGGTTTATCGTTGCCCCATAAAATCAAAACTCAAAATAACAGGAGACCCGCCAATGGCGCGAAAGTTGAAAATCAAGACTCAGTGCAAATCACTGGTGCAAATAGAAAACTTAAAAAGATTAATACTTTGAAGATAAGCACGTATTATATTATAATAATAAATGATTATGAATAAAATGATATTTAAGGATGTAGTTAAAGAAAGGATAAAGTAGCAGTTTAAATTCCTTTCATACAAGTTTCATCCTGATTCTTAAGTAGGTATGACTTCACGCAAACGTGTGTCTGCGGCAAATTGAACTGCTGGTGGAATATTTGGAGAGCCACAGGGACCTTGCCCGTGGCAGACTAAGGTCTAGAGAGGGGAGAGTGCCCTCGCATCACGCCTTTGGTCAGAGTGCGCCAACATAACTCCCAAAGAGTGGAGCAAGTTCTATTAGATTCTATCGATATTATACCTATGTGTATCGGTACATTATACTCGGGTTAATAACTAGATTTGTAATATTTTTAGTGGTATACCGACTATAAGTGCCGCTTACTCAACCGTGTAAAGCAGATTCGGCATAATCAAAGGGGTACAGGTGGAGGGCCAGGCGTACCCACTCCTTTATCCCTTTTGGAGGAAAGAATCGCTGCTCTGCTTGAAGCAGGCACTGAAGCTGTGAGGAGGAGTGGCACACCCCAAAATGAGGTGCAAATAAATCCCTTGTATTAATATGTAAGTTTTAATTTATGTCAAGTATTAGTAAACATTCTAACTGTGCAATAACTATTACTAACCAGTTAATTTACATAAATGTTATTTATTTTTTCAGAAATTAAGATATTATTATTGATGTTACACCCACAGTAACACAACACATCACACATTTTACTGAAAGGTAATTATAGTAACTTGTCGTACCTATTTAGGAAATAAATAACAGTCTGATTTCCATAACATAATATTTTTATTTTGTTTCAGTGAGCAAGAGGCAACTAGACAGCGTCCAAGCAACAATCCACGTCGCCGTCGTAGACAATATACATATTTTCACTTTCTTTACTTCTTCAGATGATGAATGAAACAAGCAGATTTTATATTACCTCTTACTTAGAATATTAACATAATTTTAAATACAAAAATAAATAATTAAGGTTCTTAAGTGGAATTCTGACTCCTTATTCCCTATGTAGCCTCAGGCGATTAATAAGAGCCTGTTGGACAGCCCGACCTTCCAATAAATTTCTGTTTGGCTGCCTATTGCTTTGAGCAAGAATACTCAGGCTCTCCATACGCACATCCTTTTCTGCAGTTCTACGCCGTACATGCATTCTCTCTTCTTGCTCACACTCTTGATGTGTCAGTTGTGGTACTGGTAATCATGCCTTGTTTGCTATATTGTGCAATACCGCAGAGGCATTCTAAAGCATGCATGCAGCTAATAAACACCTGAAACAAAAACATTTAGAAACTATAATAAATACCTAACAATACAAAAATAAAACATGGGCCTCAATACATTCACTTGGTTTGACTTCTTGAGGTAAAGATAATAAAAACAGTATAATTATTATGAAAAGGAAACTTAGGGAAAACTAGTTTTACTCAAATACATACCTGAATCGAGCTTTCAAGACACCAATGCATCTCTCTACTGTATCGCAGGCTGAGACCTGCAGCTTATAATAATGTACATCAAGGGAACCTGGTATTGCATTCAACACTGGGGTCATCATTATCTTCCTCAATGCATAAGCGCTGTCACCTGGAAGAACAATAAGTATTAAAATAATTATTCACAATATTTAATATAAACATAATTAAATAAATTAAACTTTTTCAGTATGTATTAATAAGCAAGGACATTCACCGAGCAAAAATATTTCCTCTTCATCATATTTTTGGTTAAGATAGGGCTGTAATTGCTTGTTGGGTGATCACGCCATACTGAAGAATCATGGGTTGCTCCAGGTTTACTGGGATCAATGCATAAAATGTTAAGATCCGCATCACATATCTAAAACAATAATTTTCAAATGTAGATACAGTTTTTTTTATGACAGTAAAGCATAATATTATTACCTATGTACCAGTACCTAAGTATTGTTTGTTTTTTAAATAAAGTAGATTAAGATAGATTAAGTATAGGTAAATAGATTACATACAATCATCACATTGAGAGAATGATATCCTTTTCTATTAAAATATTGTTCTTCATGTTGAATCTGACTACTAGTTGTACCCTGCGGTTTCACCCAATTTTGATTTGACTGGTAGTTCTAGAGATTAGCGCGTTCAAACATAACACAACTCTTCAGCTTTAATAAATTACTATAGATAAACAGGATTGACTAACCTTTGCCTGTACACTCAAACCATCTTTCCTTCTCTCCTTCTGAATACATGTTCATAATGTTGTTATCAATTGCCGAGTCATGTTTTTGTTCAGACGATAGGTTTTCTGGAATTCCCGTTCTGAAATACGGACTAGATCCACAGAAAATCTTTGTCTTCTTATGGCTTGACGACGTTCTCGGGCATCAACTTCGGCAGCAAGGGATAAAATTCTCAAACCAAGTTGGAAACTCATATTCACTCAAAAGTTAAAAAAAACATTTAGAATTTCATTGAAAACGACTTGTAGTTAACTTGTCTACATACAATAATCCATTTTAAACACTTACATTTTCAAAAAATACAATTTGATGCCAACAAAAGTAAATAACGAAGAACTTAAATTGCGCGTAACCGACACTGCACGGTGATCGAATTGAAACTTCTTAGCTGTCATTTTGAGACGTCAAACGAATAGTAGAATACCGATCATGTTGCGTTCCGAAACAAGCACCAAAGACGCGCAACAGTAGAATGCCGATAATGCGCTCGCGTGACGCGCACTTGACGCGAGCGTGTCTGACAGCGGTAGAGAATACGAAAAACGTTGTTTTGATCGAAACTTAACTGCAACTGCACTGCAACTGCACTTCTTTTGTTACGTGAATTAGCCTACTGCTCGCGAGCGACGGATCGTATTTGTTTATTTAAACTTGTTTTACAATAGTGATACATCGGCGGACTTAGTCTCAGTCAACCTTTCTAGTCGGTTGTTTGCTAAGGGTCACAGAGCGCGGCGTCGGCGTCGTATCGCTGCGAGTGGCGATGAGGCGGCCGCGCTGGCACGGAGAGCTTGGAAAATAAACCTCTTGTTTAGGACATTTTTGACATTTGTTAACTGCCGCAGCCCGCGACCCTCGATCGCGTTAAAAATATTACTTCCCATTTTTACGCGACTGCGGCGAAGCCCACAAGGAGGGTTATGTGTTTAACCCATATGTGTATCCGTTTGTATGTTCCCTCGTAACTCCTACACGGATGAACGGATTTGGATAAGCCAAACATCATTCATACTTACTTACTTACTACTTACTTAATTAGATTACATGATTATGTGAAATATTGAGACCTTGGTTTGAGATTGAACACCAGTGACAATCAAATGATTCATTAGGAATCTATTTATAGACATAATACTTTTACATAATATTTTTAATATCAATGTCGGATATCACGAGCCAATGCGAAAATCGGGATTTCACATATATTTACAGACACGTCTACCTCAAAAAAATCCTACTTACTTACTAATCCCCCGCCCCGCTTTCCCCACGCAACACTGCGCGCCATGCGCCCGTCTACGTGAGCTTCGAAGCCCCATTTGACTCTGTTGGGGGATGATTTAAAAAACTGTGATACACATATCTCATAATTTTAATTGAAGAGTGTGTACATAAATTTTCGAGTCAATCGACCCAGAGAATATTAAGTTTCACAGAATATTCAACTCCCCATTCCACCTTCTTAGGGGTGGAATTTCGAAAAAACCTTTCACAGTGAATACCCACTCTTCACAAAGAATACTTGCAGCTCCGGCTGTGTGTTGGTAGATAAGTCAGCCACTAATCCCCTCAAAGCATACAGGCGTGAAATTATGTTATGATGTTGTGTAAACAATAAACATCCAAGCGATTGCAGCAATCACGACAGATTGAAGAGCTTCGTTCCATATCTCCGAAGCCCATGATCAGATCATGACAATATTTCTATAGGACCAACTTAAGAGTATACTCTTTCAAACAAAAAAAGATTTTTCTAAATCGGTTCAGGCGTCTTCGAGTAATTGGTGAACATACATTAAAAAAAAAGATTCCGACGAAATGAAAACCGCTCCTCATTTTTGTTTTGAAGTCGGTTAATAAATAAATGTATGTATATGTCGGAACTGGTCAATAGTACGGACATAAAATGAATCGCAAGTCCGCTGGTGGTGACGTCAAAATCAAAATCATAGCATTTATTTCAAGTAGGCCAGTTACAGGCACTTTTGAATTGTCGAAACAAAGACAACAGTAAAATATAGCTACAGTCCCAGTCACAAGGCACAAAAACTGTGGAAGTACTGTAGTTGCCCATTCCCTAACGTAGATTTCTAAGGAGAATAACGAGCAAGAAACTCCATGGACACTCTTTTAAATCAGAATACTTTAACAAAACCTTGGTTACATCATTCATTTTGAGATGGTACATTATGTGAGAACGATGCAGCAAGATGTGTACGTTAAAAGTGTCCATAGTAAAAACAATTCAAAAATAAAATAATTAATTCAAATAAGCCGTGGCAAATAAGAGATGACCAGTCACAATTGACAGCGCCCGTTCACGAACATGACGCATGTATCAGCACCATTCAACTCAACCATTTTGAAGGGAACTAAATGATCCGACACACGTGCCACCATCAGCGAGACATTTGAGTGAGCATGACATACTCCTAACCGCCAGGGCACATTCAAGTCAAGAAAAGACGCAGGTTTCCAGCTAATTACAGCTTTCTAGTACATAGTACTCACACAATATGGGCTAGGCGGCTATATAATACAAAAGAGATTAATTCTATACAATACAAAGATGATACAATCTTCAGCAGCTCCAACAATGCTATTTAATGCTATCAATTTAGGCGCCCCTGTTCTTGTGGAGCAGGACCGGCATTGAGCCAAGCATTTTTATTAGTGATATAATCGTCCAACTTGTAATATGCTTTCTTACATAGTGTGCGTTTAATGCATGTTTTAAATTTCGTTTCATTCAGTTCAAGAATACTTTGTGGAATTTTATTATAGCATCTCAAACAGTACCCCATGAAAGATGAGTCTACTTTAGCGAGTCTGAAGTCTGAGTCACGCGACCTACTTACAAGTCTACTCCCACTACAGCGTGGCTTCTACAGAGCCCTGATGTTACAGCTCGAGGCGAGGAGGACAGTGAATATCTGATAGCAGAGGAGTTGAGACGTCTTGGTACTGTACCCGATTCATTGTACCCCGTGTTACTGTTTTAAGTTGTAATGTCAAGTTATTTGTTATTTTATTATAAACAGTAAACCGAGTCCTTCACGCGCTTGTGTTGCGTCATCGCTGACTTCTTTCTTGTTGTGAGTGCAGTCCAAGGAATACAGTTGAAAGTAAAAGCCAAAGTCAAAGTCAAAGTCAAAGCCAAAGTCAAAGTCAAAGTCAAAGCCAAAGTCAAAGTCAAAGCCACAGTCAAAGTCAAAACGTTTATTGCGAGCTAAGTGTACATTGTGTACAATGTGGTGTTATGTTATTTTGACAATAAGCAAGGCGTTGAGGGGCTTCGCATCTGAATGGCTGTGGTCTGTCCATTTGTGACGTGGGACTTGTTTAGGGAATTGTTCAAGGCCAGTTTCGTGTGCTTCGAAACTTCTACGGCTCAACATTATTTATTATTTACTGAGTGGTGACAGGCCAAAGGAAAGCCCCTGTAGCGTGCGCGCTGGCGCTGGGAGCGAGAGGTGTAGGAGTTTTTCATCGCTACCCCCAATCAAGTGCCACGTGTGCGACGACGGGCCGAGCCGCGGCCAATTGGATTGTCGTACGAGGGGTATCGGTCTCGGGAAGCCGTTGCGTGTGCCGGCTGCTGCAGGCGTTGGGCGGCGACACCAGGCCAGCGGCGGCTCACTGGTGTGCTTCAATTGTGGCACGCCGCGCCGGGCCATATCGCCAGTCGCTGCGCAGCAGGCTGGTACAGCGCTGCTGTACCAGTGGAGAAGCGAGTCGACCTTTGCATCATCGAGCCCATCCGGAATATTAAAGCACTTTGGTGAGTGTTACAAATTTGATTTTGATTCTGAAACTGAATGTTCCTTAATGAAAGAGAGTAAATGTTGCTTGTAAATTTTGATTGATTGAGATTTTGGATGGTGGTCGATATAAACTGAAAGCTTTGAATTCAAAGTGTACCTACTTGTATGCACACGGTAGGCTTAGAAAAATGCCAACGGGTTACGTACCAGTCGATGTTGATAAAGATTTAGATGATTACGATCGAGCTTAAGTTGTGGGAGAAGGTCGAGTAAAGCATTCTATCGACCGTATTGTGTTCGACCGTACCAGTAGTTAATACGTTGTCGTAGCCCGGTAGAAATCGGTGTCTCTTAAGGAAACTCAAGTAGTCCGTGGGTAGGCGATGTACGTTTAACTCTGGTGGAGGTCGGGGTCTAGAGAGACCATATTGTGTTCGACCGTACCAGTGGTTATTACGTAGTCGTAGCCCAGTAGAAATCGGTATCTCTTGAGGCAACTCAAGTAGTCCGTGGGTAGGCGATAGGCGTTTAAATCTGGCGGAGGTCAGGGTCTGGAAAGACCGTAGTGTGTAGTCAGTGGGTGATACACACGGGCGATCCATTTGATGGATGCGCGAGTTTTGATCCATGCACTGGAGGTGTGAGAGCAATGTGATTGCTGGTCGGCTAGAGAGCCGTGGTATTAGTTGTTTTACTCGAAGGTTTCTGTAAGCTGCCAAGTTATTATTACAGTACAGTTTTAAAGGTTGATTCGAACGATTATGGTACATGGCCCAAGGGTGGACCCATTTTCGATTATTTCAATGCTACCATGTTTGATTTTATTAGGGTAGTCATTGCTGTATTTTCGATTATTCCCAATTTAACCTTGTTTGATTTAATCAAAGATTAGGATTTGGTTAAAATAAAACGGTAGAGTTCTAAAATTTTCTTACTTATCGGGTCGGTGACAACCCGATAAATGTTGAGTTTGGTCAGGAATGACCTAGTGGAACAAAATTCTGTCGTGGAGTTTATTTGTTCGCAGGGTAACCAACACACGAGAACGTGTGCAAGCAAGATGGCCGTGTCGGAACCGGTCAATAGTACGGACATAAAATGAATCGCAAGTCCGCTGGTGGTGACGTCACGCGACCTACTTACAAGTCTACCCGTCTAAAACTTTACTTATAAATCAAGCCTGAATATACTATATGCTACAACTAGCTTCCTGTCACGAAAAAATATGCAACTACTACTAACTTTGATAGAAAATATGAGTACTGAAGAGGATTACATGAGCTAAGTGACCTTGAGTGACGCACGCACACATTTACACAATAGACTTGAACGCCATCTAACGACGACGCCTATAACAATTAACTCTCAAGACTCTCGAGATTACGCCCGAGTTTCTAATAGATGGCGCGCAAATAAGAACAGACAAATAAAAATGAATATATGAATTGTAATTAAAACACTGAATTTGAAGTTGTAACCATTATAAGTGTAAAAAAGGCACTTGGAAAGTATCCAAATACTTTTTTTACATCTAAAACTAAATATTCGGAGTTACGATAATTATTGCATTTCATAATTAATACTTTAGTTCACTAGTTAGCCATATTTTTTATTTCTATACAGTAATATTGTCAAATTGACGCACGGGACCGGTCAATGTGGCGACGCTTGGGGGAGGCCTATGTCCAGCAGTGGACGTCTTTCGGCTGAAATGATGATGATGATGATGAAGAACGCGTTGGAGGTCGGACGTGTGCCAATTTTTTGAACCCGCAGCAGCTTCTAGGAGAATATAACTGTAGGCAATTAGCGCTGTGCGGCCTGAATTGAACTTTATTGTGTCGTAGCAAAAGTCGCTATTTATGATTTCGCAATATTATTTATGATTTTCGGTAACTTTGGAATGGGCAACTACAGTACTTTCACAGTTATTATGCTTTTTGACTGGTATCAGGACTTTTGACTGGTATCAGGACACTAGCGCGAAAGACATTTGCGTGAAGGACACTTGCGCGCATCCACATGCGCGAAAAGACATATGCGCGCATGGACTTTTGGGCGATTAGACAGTTGCGCGCATAGACACTTGAGCAAATGGACTTATGCGCGAACGGACATTTTCGCACAAAGACACATGCGCGAATGGTTAGGTTAGGTTAGCTGTAGAGTAAACATAACACTGAGCTTCTTCTAAAACGGAATCGATTGATTAATCTTTTTTGTACAAAGTAACAAGAATGTTCTATACATCAATATACATTTGTCATAATAGACATTAAAACAACTGAATGTCCTTAAAAATCGATATTAATGAAACCCAAAAGCTTGAACAGAGAGTAAAATTATTTTGTTCAAAATCGATATTGTAAATCGATTAAATAATAATTATATCTGGCAACACTATTCATGGTAGAAACGAAAAAATAATTTGATATGTCTCTCGGGCAGTGTTGCCACTTCTCTCGCTCTATCTCATTGAAAATAAGAAATAATATGATGTTATGTTTACTCTACAGAATAACCGTAGCCAAAAGCGAGTAAATCTAGTCGCGGAAGTGTCCTTTTGCGCAAAAGTTTATTCGCGCAAGTGTCCATTCACGCAAGTGTCTCTGCGCGCATGTGTCTATGCGCGTAAGTGTCTATGGGCGCAAAAGTTCATTCGCGCAAAAGTCTAATCGCCCAAAAGTCCATGCGCGCATATGTCTTTTCGCGCAAGCGGGTTCACGGAAGTGTCCTTCGCGCAAATGTCTTTCGCGCAAATGTCCCAGATCCCTTTTGACTGGGACTGTAGCTTCATTTTATTATCTTTTTTTCGACAATTCAAAACTGCCTGTAACTGGCCTACTAAAATCAAAACATTTATTCCAATAATTTTTTTTGTAAGGAGTCCAAAAAAAGTTTAATGGGGAGCCCGGTAAGCCGAAGATTATCGAGTTCGACATGGGCAGAAAAAAAAAGTATGTAGGGGAGAACGAGACAGAATGAGTAATGGTCGATATCGTATTTGGTACGCACGACGGCCGATCAAGCTGTACAAAACCAGTTAATGAGGATCTCTCATTGTATAGGAAATCTATACAAGGGTAATTTATACTGGAAATGTACAGCTTCATGTGCCGCCGTGTGTGCCTACTAGTTTTTTTTATTTTGTTGACTTATTTACATATTTAAGATAAAATCACTTTAATTTTTTTTATTTTACTTTGCATTTTATGCTTTACTTTTTTTTCGGGTTTTTCGTCATGGGTGTCATTTTTATGCTTTTCGGGGTCGCTGATAACAAAAATGAGGTTAAAATGAAAATTCAAGATGGCGCCGACGAGAATTTTTGGTTTTTTCGTCATGGGTGTCATTTTCATGGTTTTTGGGGTCGCTGATAACGAAAATGAGGTCAAAATGACAATCCAAGATGGCGCCGACGAAAATTTTCTCCTCGTGAATAACGTGATGAAGATCGAGAGTGTGTCGACCAGGGTGGCGTACCTTATACTCAGAATATCCTCAAGATATTCGCTAAAGGTCATACAGGTCTACGCCCCGACCTCGGCACACCCCGACGATGAAGTGGAGACCATGTATGAGGATATTTCCAAAGCCCTGCATGGTTTCAAAACTCACTTCACCGTTGTCATGGGGGACTTCAATGCGAAACTAGGCATACGAGACGGGGATGAGCTGCAGGTGGGGCAATTTGGGGTTGGACGTCGGAACCACCGGGGTCACCAACTTTCCGTTACCTTCAGTAGCTTCATCAGTTGCAAGTTGTTGGGGGCAAAGAGTTTCAGATCATCCATGTAAAGAAGGTGAGAAATGACCTGACCACCTCTCCTCAACCGATAGCTTAGACCTGAACCCTCCAACAGTGTGCTGAGAGGGTTCAAGGCTAAACAAAACCACAATGGACTCAGACTATCACCCTGGAATATACCGCGCTCAATCTTTATCGGTTTGCTGTTCCTCTGGATCTGTCGACATCCTGGATAACGAAGGACCGTTCTCCAGTGCCCCATGCATGACATCAGGAAGGTACATCAACTTTATTCAACTCCAGCACCTTCATGAGCCATGTATGAGGCACAGAATCATAGGCCTTCTTGTAATCTATCCAACATGTAGACAGATCCCTTCGGGAGCAGCGAACCTGTTGGCTAATGGCCATATCAATAAGGAGCAGCTCCTTAGTACCGCGAGATCCATTCTTACATCCATTCTGAGAGGCAGACATGATAGAATTACTATCAATATGATGGTTGATTTTAAGCTCTCAAAATGGATGTAAGAACTTTATAGACCGTTGGTAAACAAGTGATTGGTCTATAATTTTTGGGCTCCGCAGTACTACCAGATTTATGGAGCAGGTGGGTAATTCCTGTCGTCAAGAACTGGGGCAGCGACCCTGACTCTAAGGCTGACTGAAACTGGGATGCCAAGCGAACGTGTGATCTCTGGAACCATTTAAACCAGAAGTTGTGCAGTCCATCCGGCCCTGGAGATTTCCAGTTAGGCAACGGACGGACTGCACGAGCTACATCTTGGGGGCTGATGATGATTGCCCCCATTTCAGGTATCGGATCACACGCTCGTTCAACCTCCCGGGTCCAATCACCCTCAGTGTGACTGACAGGCACCGACCAGATGTTGCGCCAGAACGAACACATGGCGTCATCATCCGGTAGACGCGTATCAGTCACACCTTGGTCCGGTCGTTCCCAAGCCCTATATACCCACCTTTCATCACTTCGGAATGTGCGATTCTGAGTGTAACGCTCCACTCGCCGCTTGTACCGACGAATACGGCTTGCCCATGCACAGATCTTCTGCTTCAGGAAGTCGATACGCTCTGTGACGCGGGCCAAGTAGTGTCGAAAACTAACATCAGTTCCCGAGAATGCCCGCTTCACAAAGCGCATCACTCTAGGTCGAGTATTGCCCTCCCTGAAGCAGATTAACTTGCCGATGAGTGCTCTAGCCTCACCGATACGCCACTCAATCTTGTACTGCCAAGCTAGAACAGCAAATTTTGGTCGTGTAGCTCTGTCGTTGTTGGGAAATTTGACGTGAGCTACACGACATGCCGCTACAGCTCCACAGTACAATATTGAGTGGGTATCGGTGAGGTCTTTGCTGCTGTCAAAGCAGTTTGACAGCTGCGAATCTAGAGCACACACCAGCGCCTTGTTTTTCTTGTGCATAGGTAAACGAGGTAGATGTGGCCTAAGTTCAGGCGGTGTGGATCGGTACTCCCGGAATGCACCCTCCAAAGCGCTCCTCAATTGTACGTTGCACTGGGTACTCACGGATATAACTTCGTCATCATCCTCTTCACCATCGTGTTCGGATCGCGGTGGAGCACTGGATACATTTTGCAGCTGTACTGCAATCATTGGCGAAGCAGGTATAACTAGGTTACTCCGTGAATCGAAGCGTAATCGCTCAAGTACGGTGTCATCCAACATGTGGTTACGCTGGATGACCCGCACTTGATCCGACAGCCGTTGCGCTGACACGCTGACACCTGGCTCAAGCACCTGAAACAGAGAGAGCATCCGACCACGGTACGCAGTCAAGTTGCTTCCCCCCTCAGTAGCCCCATAATATGCGCGCATGACGTTCTCATTAATGGACTGAGTCCATCGCATGCGCGACACATTTCCACCGGCAGCGGGGACCCTGTTCGGGGCCTGTTGGCCTCGAGGTCCCAAGCCCGCTGGTGGCCGTCCTCTTCCTCGTCGTCGTGGTGGTGATGGGGTCGACGGCGGGGAGAAAAACTCGTCGCTCGAGCTCGACGCAACTGCAGCGATCGGAGACACAGCACTCACGATTGAGGCGCGTCCCGACGAGTCCGGAGATGGTGGGTGTGCCTGATGTTTTGCCCGGCTTCTTGTCAGCATTCATGCATATTTTCAAGTATATTCCAATAATTTAGGGTCCGGTTTTGTAAAATAGGTTTTCTGTTTTTTTTTTTTCTTATCATTGTTATTGATGTAATTAATATATTATTGTTTAAATATAGGTTAAATCGATAAAAACATTAAATTAAAATTCAGTATCATAAAAATTCGTGCTGTCAATTTGACACTCGGGCCACAGATCTTATTATCTTGAAAGGAGCCGAAGATGAAGACATTAGTGAGTATGAGACTGACACGGATGACCTTGATGAGAGTTACCGGCCTCCGAGACAACTATCAACGCAGGAAATAAATATGACACTAAGGTCAGGTAATAAAACTCATGAATTAGATAAAATGGGATTACTTTGTCTCTATACAAACGTTTCAGATCCACAAAGCGTAGAGGAAGCTCTATCATCCCCACATGCTCGAGAGTGGAAGAAAGCGATGGACGAAGAATATAGTTCTTTGTTGGAAAATAAAACGTGGGAGCTGGTTGACCTGCCCACAGACAAAAAGGCATTACCGAGCAAATGGGTATTTAGAAACAAAACTGACCAACAGGGAAATATCATACGATACAAGGCAAGACTTGTTATAAAAGGTAATGCTCAAAAGAGAGGCATAGATTACCAAGAAGTTTACTCTCCAGTAGTAAGATATACTTCCATTCGTTATTTGTTTGCTTTAGCAGCACAGTACAATCTACAGATTGACCAAAGGGATGCTGTATCAGCCTTTTTACAAGGAAAAATAGATACTGACATATACATGCTACAACCAGAGATGTATAATGAAGGAAAACAGGTATGTTACTTACTTAAGTCTATCTATGGCCTCAAACAGGCGAGCAGGCTATGGAATACTAAGTTAAGCCAAGTCTTGAAGGAGATAGGAATCAAACAATCGAAGACAGAACCCTGTATTTATTATGATATCAATAGAGGAATTTATATAACAGTATGGGTTGATGACTTAATAATATTTAGCTCTTTGCCGGCAATTACTGAAGAATTAAAGAGAGAATTATGTCAAAAATATGAAAGATCTTGGTCAAGAAAACAATGTGTGGGTTTAAATATAAATAGAGATAAAGATACAGTCATGTTGGACCAGGAGAAGTACATAAATGAAATTTTATCAAGATTCAATATTGTAAACCTGTAAAAACATATATAGAAGTTGGACTAAAATTTGAGAACAACAATGGAAATACATTTGATTGTTCTTATCAGCATGCCATAGGCTGTTTATTATATGTGGCTCAAGGAACGAGACCAGACATATCGTTCGCTGTAAATGCCCTCAGTAGATACAATAAAGAACCTAAGGCAGAACATTGGGCTGCTATGAAAAGGGTGCTGAGGTACTTACAGGGCACCAAACACTACAAACTGGTCTACACCAAGAACGGTCAAGATGAAATCACAGGCTATTGTGACGCAGATTGGGCGAGTGACATCCGTGACCGTAAATCGTGCACGGGTTACATTTTTCTTTTGTAGGGAGGCGCGATTTCATGGGGTTCGCGCAAACAGCAAACCGTGGCCCTCTCTACAGCAGAGGCAGAGTACATGGCCATGTCTGCGGCAGCGCAGGAGGCACTGTGGCTGCAGCAGCTGCAAGAAGAGCTTGGCGTACGAAGTAATCATACTTTGGTCATCCACAACGACAACCAAAGTGGAATCAAACTCACTGCTAATGATTGTTACCTACCTAGGTCAAAGCATATTGACATAAGATTTCATTTTCTAAAGGAACATGTAAAAAAATTAAAATTAAAGTTTTGTTATGTTAAGGGAAAAGAAAATGTTTCTGATATATTAACCAAAGGTACTACTGCAGATAAGCATTTATTCTGTGTATTGAAAATGGGATTGCGTTCAGGGGCGGGTATTGAAAATAGAACGCAACTTAGTTAAGTCCTTTTGCCACTTGGTGGCGCTTCTCTTCTTCTTGTCAAATATAACTTATACAACGTGAGTCGCTCTGAGATTTATTTTAATAAAACTAATATTCTTAAATATTATTCTTTCTTTGCTCAAAATCCTTCAGTTACCTTTCTCCCCACTTTCAGTATATTTGTGCCAACCATCATAGGAGCCTGCGATTATCGCAAAACCGTATGCTTCAATGTCCATTTCACCGCACTGACTTCATTCACCGATCATTCTTTGTCCAGTCTATTTCTCTTTGGAATGCGCTTCTCCAGGAAGTCAGGATAGCAACCAATCGCTTATCTTTTAAAATTAAAGTTCGTGAATACATTCGGAAGAAGTTGGCAGTTTCGTCACAACGGTAATGTTTTCTCCATGGTTTGTGTTTTTACTTTAGTATATTCGTGTAAATGTCTATTTACATTAATCTAAATTTTGATATATATTTATAGTATTTTATATATCCTTGTAATTAATCTTAGTATTATTTAAAATTATTTTCAGATATACACCTACCACTGCTTGTCTCTGCATCGCCCAAAGGTTGACTAGTAGAAAATGCCTATGGCATTAAGTCCGCCTCTGTACTTTTGTGCTTGAAGTGTTAAATAAATAAATAAAACCATGAAAATGACACCTATGACGAAAAAACTGAAAATTTTCGTCGGCTCCATCTTGGATTTTCATTTTGACCTCATTTTTGTTATCAGCGACCCCGAAAAGCACGAAAATGACACCCATGACGTCAAAACTGAAAATTTTCATTGGCGCCATCTTGAATTTTAATTTTGACCTCATTTTCGTTATTAGCGACCCCGATATATATAATTTAACAATTAATCTTAAAAAATCAGTTTATATTCAATTTAATAAATCTAATAATGCTAAATACAATGTTAAAATGAACATACATAAAATTGATGAAGTAACTCAAACAAAATTTCTAGGTGTAACTTTAGATCAAGACATAAACTGGCAAGCACATATTGATACCGTCTCCAAACGAATAAATAAGTTCGTATATGCAATTAAAAAAGTCAGAAATATAACGAACATTAAAACGGCAATAACGTCATATCATGCATACGTAGAATCGGTGCTCCGCTATGGCTTGATAATGTGGGGTAATAGCACAGATCAAAATAGAGCATTTATTGCACAAAAAAATGCATTAGAGCAATTTACGGACTTCGACCTGACGAATCCTGTAGACCGATATTTAAAAAGCTTGGCTTGTTACCACTACCGTCTCTTTACATATACGAAACATGTATGTTTGTGAGGAAGTATAAGGAATTGTTTAATAATGCAAATGATTTATATCCTCGTAACCGACGAGACCCCCACAGGCTAGTATTGGATGTCCTTCCAAGACTAGCTAAATATAATAAAAGTTGTATATCTATGTGTGTACGTGTTTATAATAAGATACCAAGTAATCTCAAGAATCTAAATATGAAATTATTTAAAAATAAATTGCATGAATTGTTGTGTAGTCATAGTTTTTATAGTGTCAAATACTTCTTTGACAATAAATATTAAATAATTATTCTCGTGAAATTTTTGCACGTGTTAGATTTATACCGATGTAATTAATACATAACAACGTATTTCGTGTTGTAATATAAAGTAATAATTAATTTCTAATTATATGCAGTAAAAGTATAGTAAATAACATCATTTTAAAGGTGTTTTTAAATATTGGATAGCAAATAGGTGTGAATCATGTTTGCTTGTCATCGTATAGGGAAACATGAATCATACTTGTTTGTCGTCGCCTATAAAAGCGAGTGTTCCGACTTCATCGGATTACTTTGGCTTGAAACGTTGACTGGTACGGAGCTCCCGAAGAAAATAATAGATAAGTATAACTATGATGATAACTATGAAAGGCTATTTTTAAATCAATAAATGTGTAGTTATATGTATAATACTATATACTTAGTTGTTATGAAATATTAAATTAAAATATATGTTTCCTTAACAAAGTACTTTCATTTCACTATTCTGTCCTAAAATGATAATATTCTTTGAGTAAATAAGTATATACTAATTAATTGCTTTTTATTGTTGATTTTATCCCTTTTATTTTAACACACGCTTATTACTGTTAAGCAAAAACATGTATGCTCTTTCTTTTTTGTTTTTACCATCTTTTATACCATGTTTTTAAGCAAATAAATATTATTCTTATTCTTCTTGTTATTCGAAAATCATGAAAACGACACCCATGACGAAAAAATCGAAAATTTTCGTCGGCGCCATCTTGGATTTTTCAGTTGTTTCTTGTTCCCTCATACCAATATTGCTATCTCTAACATGGCCAGGGTTTCAACCATAAAAAGTAGCGAAGCGCATCCGGAACTGGTCAGGCGGTCATTGTCGTGATGGAGGGCCTGGTCCGACATCAGACAGTGATACCCGGATGACAGTCTAATATAACCTTGTTACGCGAATAGTATTTATTTATTGTTGCTCTAGATCGGTAACAAATAATGGGAGTAAAATTAAAAAAATAACACCTCTACGACATACCGGCGCGCGGCGTGTCAGCTGCAGTCGTTTTGTCTGCGCGGAGTGCGTGTCGCGGGTCTCAAGCAGCGCCGTCATTAGCTCCGCATTGTCACAACACTGAGCTCATCTGTCGTCGACGAGGCACCGAGAACAAGTCAGCCTTATTACATTTTTATGTGTGAAAATTTCCAGAAAAAAAATCTGCATCCTAGTCTGGCACTCGGCTGATTGTCTCGTTTGTGCTCACTTCCTGCTCGGGAGCGCTACGGTCGGACTCGCGGACGTCCTCTTGTCTACTAAAGGAATATTGATTATCCTATTGTCCCTCGCGGTATCGTATTGTATTATACTGGTTTTAGATGTTTTTGAATTAATCGTCGATTTCACAAGTAGTAGATAGGTGGAGTGTGAATGCGTTTAAATGAGGGAAACCACATAGATCAGCTACAATTCCTAGGATTATTCAAAGAATCTGCAAATAAGAATTTAATACTGAGTACTTATGGTGTGTGCACCGTACACATGCAGCACGTAACAGGGCGGCGTGTACGCGGTCAGCAGCACAGAGCTGCTGGAGGTGCGCAGGTCAGTGGTAACTAAACCACTAACGCGTGTGTTTGAGATCAGTAGGTACGACACCTAACTTTACACGTTAAGAAAGGGATCCTGTAAGATTGATGTATTTACGCAATCACAACATAAGTCGATGCGTAAGGCAATCGTTATTTACCAAACTGCTGCTGATTTGTTCTTTAAGTCCTTTGTTCTCATATTATTACATTCGCAAAATATTATATTCGCAAAATATTATATTCTCGAATTATTATATTATCAAAATATTACACAAAGAACAATCACAGCGAAAAATGTTTTTAATTTGAGGGAAACAATAATAAATATTTGACATCATCACGTAGGTTATTCATCACATATATTTGTCTCGGATGGGAATCAAACCTACAACCCCTTTTTTAAGGTTTACCTACCTTCTGTAAAATAAATGTAACTAATGATTTTATATCACCCAGTAGTAGGTAATCCTGAAGATATGCATTAATATAATATTATGTGCATTTATATTGAAGTTTTAATAGATAAACTCTTTGCTAGTAGTTCCTGTCAGATTACAATGAAAAACCTATGTTTGTACTAGTGTCAGTTTTTATTTATCAATTGTTTTTGATGTATAGTGTGACATTGTGAAAAATATTTATTGGGAATAAATTTTGCATTCTGATTAATAAATATTAAAATAAAATGTCTGAAGATAGTGAAGCCAAGTTTATAAACGAGTCAAAAAGGCAAGTCTGTTTTTTTATATAACGGTTACAAATACAACTTCTTCATGAAAAATAAAAATGGTACAACCAACTGGAGATGTTGCAACCAAAGGGAGTGCAAGACTTCGATTACATTAAGTTTGGATAAGAAAGTCGTTAGACAGCCCAAACATA
This sequence comes from Noctua janthe, assembly GCA_910589295.1. Taxonomy (NCBI): domain Eukaryota; kingdom Metazoa; phylum Arthropoda; class Insecta; order Lepidoptera; family Noctuidae; genus Noctua; species Noctua janthe. The sequence continues at coordinate 18,631,521 of OU342562.1, forward strand.
GTTGCAGCGTTGATTTTGAAAGAAATATAATTGATATGGCAATGGAGGAGTGCAAACAAGAAGTGTGCAAAAATTTTGAACCCATTCCAAAAATATTTGAAAAGCACTTCTTGGGAAAACAAGTTTTTCAAAATAAAGAGTATCTGATCCCATCATTTACGTCCAAAAAGGATACGCTGTACAGGAAACGAAATAATTTTTTGAATGTCGGTACATCAAAGACTACAAGTATTGTGAGATTGCCACACCACATTGTGCAAGACTTTTTTTTATTTGATGATTATGATGGTGAAACGGATGATACAATTATAATATTTTCGATGTTACCTGCTCAAAAGCTACGAGAATTATTCCAGACAATTGATATTGTATACGGAGATGGTACATTCAAGGTGACACCGTCGCATTTTTACCAATTGTACACCTTACATATTGATATTGCACGAGACCAAAACACAATTAGTTTTGTACCTATTGTCTATGGCTTATTACCAAATAAGAACACAAATACATACAAAAGGTTCTTTTCTGTACTTAGAAATCAATTTCGTATGAATATTAGTTCATACATTTTTCATTCACTTCACGAATCGTGAGACTTAGTGGACGTGTTTTTTGTACTTGCTAAAATGAAATATCTATAAACAATTACGACAAAATATATCAATAATTATTTGCGGCGTCAGTTAAAATCAAAGTAATAAGTGTGTCACATGTGACTAGTGCCATACTAACTTTTATGTGCAAGATGAACTGAATTATAATTGTTTTCTATTGTAAATAAATAAAGTGTTGCGGTTAGTATGTCTAACCCACAATCGAGCCCGTTTGGTCGTAGCCAATTACTACGAAGAAGTCCTCCGCCATCGGCTACCGAACGATTGCCGCCGAGTGAACCACCACCACCTCTACCAGCACCTGCAGAGAATGCTTTGCCGAGTGATCTTGTCAGCACGCATGAGATCCAGACATGGTTATTGTCTATAGATGGCATTCTGAACGAAGTCTGCTCTATTGTTGGTGAAGGAAAAATGAACTCGGACCAGAAGCAACGTGTCTCAACCCTTTGCCGGAAGGTCCAAAGTGGGACTGCTCAGATGGCTGTCCTTTACCAATCGGTGAAGCAGAAAATGATCCAGTCACGCAGTACCGTTCAGCACCTACAGCAGCAGCAAAACGTGGCGCACTCTCTCAACCAGTTCAAAGAGGTTATTGAGTCGAAGCTGAATCCGTCCGACAATTCCTATGCTAGCATGGTGAAGAAAGGCTCCGACAACTTCGTCCGTCCTGCAAACCTGAGTTCGATCGCCATTTATCCCAGCGATAAGACCAAAACAAGTGACGACACCAAGTCACCTGTTCAAAAGTTAATATCTCCCGAAGAACTGAAGCTCCAAGTCCGTGGCCTGAAAAAAGTGAAAAATGGGGGAGTGCTGATTAGCACAGAAAATAAAGGCGATATAGATAAACTGAAAAATTCAGAGAAGATATTCACCTCGGGCCTAACAATAGAAGAACCATCTAAACGCCGCCCAAGGGTTACTGTCATTGGTGTTCCCGTAGCTCTTTCTGAGAAGGAGGTATTCGACTGCATTTACGAGCAAAACTTATCAGACAAATTGCCCAATGCAACTCGTGAATCCTTCCTTGAGACCATTAAATTAAGCCATAAATCGGGTAAGAAAGGCCTTCCTACCTGCAACTACATACTGGAAGTACCCGCTGGCATAAGAAAAATGCTAATCATCCAGAGCAGAATTTTTATTAATTGGACTTCATGCCCGGTGAGAGATTTTACGATAGTCACCAGGTGCTACAATTGCCAGCAGTTCGGCCATGCAGCTAAGTTTTGCCGTGAGACTAGTCCTACTTGCAACCACTGTGCAGAGACGGGACACTCCGTGAAGGACTGCAGCTGCAAATCTTCTCCCCCCCAGTGTGCGACGTGCAAAAGATACAGGAGGAAATGTGACCATCCAACCGGTGATGTTAGTTGCCCGGCACGTAAACATGCAGAGACCAACTACATTAACTCCATAGACTATGAGGGCGCCTAAGAGCGCCACAGAATATTTTATTTAGTAGGCACACAAACAGGTAGCTCATCACTTATTTATATTTCTTCTTAGTCTGTAGTTATCATGAGCAATCAGCTAATCAGTGATCTAGATAGTTTTACTGTGTCTGAATCTAAAATCTGTAATGTTGAGGACTGTAAACACCTTCTTCGTTCTGGCGACAAAACGCTTACCTTACTTACACAAAATATTCGCAGCATAAACCGGAACATGGACGGTTTTGAAGTGTTATTACAAAGTCTTGACATAAGCTGTGATATTATCGTACTAACAGAATGTTGGCTGTCAAAACAGACAGTCAACTTACCATCTCTAAACGGTTTTTATTCATATAAAACAGATAGAAACACTAACCAAAACGACGGAGTAGTAGTTTATGTTAAAAATAATTTGCGAACTATCAAAGAAGAACCACTATCCCCAGATAGTAATTGCTTAATCATTAAAATTATTCCCGATACAGTAGTCATAGCTATTTATAGGCCTCCCTCTCATAATATCGACAGATTTTTAGACTCACTTGACACAAACTTAAATAACATAAGTACATTCAAAAACATAATACTTTTAGGAGACATCAACATTAACATTTCTTCCGGGAATCCCGATACCCATACACATAATTATCTAAATATTTGTGCATTTCATGGACTTTTACCAGCTCACTATTACCCCACGCATCAAAGCGGTTCTTGCTTAGACCATATCATTCTAAAATCAAAAAATCCATCCAAAACATTGGTTACTAACTCTTCGCTTACCGATCATCACGCTGTTTTACTAACATTGCAAATAAATTCACCCAGAAAAAACTGCGAGCGTAGCTTCACTAAAGTCAATATGACAAACCTTGAAAGTGACATACGCGGCATTAATTTTAACCGTATTTACGTTTACAATATTTCATAAATTCTTTACAATATGCAATTAGGAAAAACTCTTACACTGAGATAATCCCTAGAAAGTATAGTTGTATTAAACCTTGGATCACACCCGGTCTCGTTCGTTGTATAAGACACAGAGACAAACTTCACCTAAAATCCAAACTTGCACCGGATGACGTAATAATTTCTATTACCTATAAAAGATATCGAAATTTCTGTAATAATCTTTTGAAAAAACTAAAAAACCAGTACGATAAACATGAACTACAGAAGGCGGGAAAAAATAGTAAACTTGTGTGGAAATTTATAAAAACCAATACATTGAGGTCGAAAAATTCCGAACCTCCGCTTGATTTACTATCAATAGATATAAACCCATCGGAAGCAACGAATAGGGTAAACCACTATTTTGTCAACGTTGGTAAAAACTTGGCTGAAAAATCCTCAAGTATTAGTCGTCCACCCACTCAAAACCCAACTAGGACATCTTCCGCATTAAATTCTTTTGTTTTACTAGATACTGACGTCAACGAAGTAATTAGAATAATAAACGGGTTAAAGGATGTCTGCGCAACTGGGTGGGATGATATTTCCAATAATATACTTAAAAGATTTAAATACCTTCTGGCCCCTCCACTGACCCACATTTTTCAGCTATGTTTATCTAAAGGGATATTTCCAAAATTGCTAAAAAAGTCTGTCGTCACACCAATTTTCAAGTCTGGAGACAAAATGAGTGTGAATAACTACAGACCCATTTCAGTGCTAACAGGCCTTTCAAAAATTTTAGAAAAAATCATTAACAGTAGATTGATAAAATATCTGGAAGATAATAAACTACTTTCAGACAATCAGTTTGGGTTTAGGCCTAAAAAATCAACAAGCCAAGCAGTAAACAAATTGACCAACTACATTGCTACAAATCTGGATAGTGGAATGCATACAGTTGGGATCTTTCTAGACCTTGCCAAGGCCTTCGACACTATTTCTTGCACTACTCTTTTGCAGAAGCTTGAAACACTTGGAGTAAGAGGAGCACAGCTTCTACTATTGTCAGATTATCTAAGGGATCGACAGCAAACTGTAAAAATTGGCCCGCATACAAGTTCTGACCTTTCTAATACTTGTTTCGGAATTCCACAAGGCAGTATTCTAGGCCCTACATTATTTTTGATCTATATTAATGACCTTTGCTGCCTGCCACTCCAAAATGGTGTTATTATGTCTTGTGCAGATGATACTGCTTTGTTGTTTGCAGCTAAAACTAGAGCTGAGGCCTATGAACATGCTCAGAATGGCTTCAACATTGTGTCTAATTGGCTCCAGAATAATCTACTTACATTAAATGCTGAAAAAACAAAATACATTTTATTTACAATGAGAAATACTAACACACCGCTTACTAATCTAAACATTTACGCGCATAACTGTAGCACGTTCGCTGACACTGTATGTTCTTGCCCTACTTTAGATAAAGCTGACCACTTGAAATATCTAGGTGTCACTATTGACTCCAATCTAAATTTCCGTAAACATATCGAGTTACTGTGTACTAGAGTGCGAAAATTAATATATGTTTTTAAGAATTTACGTAATGTAGCTAACTATAATTTGATAAAACAGATTTATTTAGCGTTGTGTCAATCTATTCTAACATATTGTATAATATCCTGGGGTGGCGCGGGAAATTCAATTCTTCTCCCTCTAGAACGTGCTCAAAGAGCAGTTCTAAAAGTTGCTACCTTCCGTCCTTTTAGATTCCCTACACACCAGCTCTATAAAACATGTAATGTACTTACAGTACGGCAATTATTTATTCTTCACATAATACTGCACCAGCACTCTACACTTCCCTATCACCCAGTTCCTTCCGATAGGAGAAGGAAGGACCTAGTTTGCACAAAACCTCAAACTAGACATGCGTTTGCAAATCGTTTTTATGTGTTTTTAGGACCTTTTCTTTACAATAGACTCAACAAGATACTAAACTTCTACAGTTTAAGTTATAAAAAATGTAGTTTGGTGATGTCAGATTATTTAGCGGTACTTAATTACACAGACACAGAAAAACTTCTAGAAGTTGTGGTTTGATTATGTTATCGTATCTATTTGTACATATTTACTTAAGCTAGTTTTAGGGTTTTTCTTTTATACCAACTTGATGCATAGTTATAATTGTTAATAGATTAATTTAATTTTATAATTTTATTGTCCTTATTGAATTGTGCTAGGTAAAGTGATGGCCTGAAACACAGGTTTAAATAAACCTAGTTCGGGCAGGTCGCTGACATCTAAATTGAACTATTGAATACTTGCGACTGTAAAATATATTTTAGTTATAGATTACTTATAAGTACTTATAATTAGTATGAGAAATAATACTACTGCGCTTAAATGTACACTTTTTGTAATACTTTTTAAATAAATTATTCTTATTCTTAATTATTCTTATTCTTATACAAATGCGATTACGAAATTGCTGCAATTAATGCTATACGTGAGGTAAATCCAGAAATAAAAGTAAAAGGCTGTTATTACCATTTTTTAAATGCTGTGTTTAGAATGAGTAAAAAATTGAATTTCAACGATACTCACTTAGGTCGCAAAATCACACCAATCTAATTCCAGAAGCATATCTTGTTATATATGAAATCGCACCAGAGACGGAAGTTTCACAGAAATTTCTAAACTATTTTAATAACCAGTGGATACAAACCATTACCAAAGATATTTTTAGCTGTTTTGGTGAAAAGAACCGCACTACGAATGCAGTGGAAGGATGGCACAGAAGAATTAACTCTCGAATTCCATCTCGACCAACCATTTTTAAATTTTTAGTAGCATTAAAAGTAGAAGCTCAAATTCAAAATAAAAGATTGCTAAAAAGTGCTTTCCACTGCCCTGATAAAAAAAGATCTTTAAAATACATTGAAAATGATAGAAAAATTAATTGCATTATCACAGACTGCTTATCCAACAAAATTCAATCAATAGAATGCTTAACCATGTTAGCGGCGTTGAATAAGCTCCCATAAATTTTCCATGATGTACTTATATATACTTTTGCAATTTTTATTGTTGAGCGGCTGTACCAATCGTCGTGCTTGGAAACAAATGCCACTTGTAAAAACTTGTATCACTCGGCATTTGTTTAGTTTCAGTTATTATTAATTATATTTTATTAATGATAAATGCAAATAATTTTGCAATTCTGTATGATACTGCAATTAATTTTTATTTTAATATTGTATTACGTTCGAAAGTGTTTCCATGATACCTAGGTATTGGAATAAAGAGATTTTGATTTAAATAAATTCATTTTTATTTTTCACTGTGTTTGATTGTACTTCTAATATTTTGAGAATATAATAATTCGAGAATATAATATTTTGCGAATATAATATTTTGCGAATGTAATAATATGAGAACAAAGGCTTTAAGTAAGTAGTAAAAAAAATACAGAGAATATTACACCATTTTGTATTAATTTCTTTCTCAATTCAGGAAACGTTTTTGGGTCTCGTAAGAAAAACAGAAACGGTCGCATCAAGGTTTGGTAGAGCACTTCCAGTTACAAAGTTGGCTAATGAACACGTGCTCCCACGCTTGCCGGCCGTCTCTAGCAATCCTGCGCTCTCCTATATAAACCGTTATAGTACGAAGTTAATGAGTTAGACAATATTCGGGCGCGGAGTTTCACCATCGAATATAATTAAATATGATCTGTAAGTCTCGCCGCTCGCCGGCCGCTGCGCCGCGCGCCGCCGGCATCCTCCCGCGCGCGAAACTTTGCCGCTTAACAAACAAACAGACTCCGCATTTCTTTACTTTTAGAATTTAATTATACCATTGAAGAGGGATAATGCCGACTTTCTTGTCAAAATTAATCAAAACTCGCGCAAGAATGAAAAATAAAAGGAATTTGGGTTATTGCGTGGCATCGCCGGTGTGCTATTATCATAACTTGTTTTATAGAGGCCCGTGGGAGGGCGCGGGTGTGAGAGCAGGTTGGGGGCGGACAGCTCATACTAATCGTTTTTCTTTTTGCAAGAATTCGGCCGCGATTAGGGAGTGCTCAGCGCCGACGAGCCCGCCGTGCCCTGCCGCTGCCCGCCGTGCCCCGCCGCTGCACACCGTGCCCCGCCGCTGCCCGCCGTACCCCGCCGCTGCCCGCGGACTGAAATCAGTCCTCAAAAATTCATGTTCAGTGTTACAGAGCGCACCGACTTCCTGAAGCAGAAACTTTATGTATGGGCGAACCGTATTGGGTGGTATAAACGGCGGGTTGATCGGTACTCGCAGAATCGCATGTTCAAGAGCGATGAGGAGAGGTGGGTATACAGAGCTTGGGAGTGACCTGATCAAAATGTGACGGACGTGTGCCGCCCAGATGATTCCGCCACGAGTTCTTTCTGGCGCAGCATCTGGTCGGTGCCCGTCTGTCATACTGAGGCTGACTGGATACGTGGTGTCTGAACCTATCCCAGAAATGTAACAAATTTTAATAACACCACTAGATGTAGCCAGAGCAGTTCGTCCGTTACCGAAATGGAAATCACCGGAACCGAAAGGACTGCACAACTTCTAGCTCAAATGGCTGAGTGGTTCACACAGTCGTCTGGCATGTCATCGACGTTGTCAGTTCAGAACACCATCGAACGGCCAGATTCAAACATGAGGAAAGAGATTTTACCAATGATTTAACTTTATTCATAAGTATTTATTATTAATTTTTTTATGTATTATACATAAAAAAGAGAAAATAAATAATAATAATATCTATCAAAAAAAATTACAAAAAGTATAATTTCACTGGGGATCGAACTTGCGACGCGATGCACGTAAAGCGGTCATGAAACCATTTCTCTATTTGTTTCGCTGACATATACTTTGAAATAGACGTTCTTACGGATATCATGACTGAAACGGTAAACAATTGAATAATACTGACATAATGTAATATTGCTCACCCCCTTAAACAAGTAGCGTGATAATATATAGCCTAACATTTGAAGAAGCCTATTTCAAGTGTTTTAGCAAAATTTGAACAGGATCTATGCAGTAGTTTTTGCGCCAATTCGGAACATCGATTTGAATTTTAACGATTTTATTATATGTATATAGATATAGATAGATTAAGTTGTATTATGTTGTAATTATATGTGATATCGTATTTTAAATGTGTAAATACTCAGGAAAATTATTTTCCCGCTAATTAATGAAGGAGTCGGTTATACGACGTTACCGGTAACCTAAAAACAACAGCTGACGGTTTAACTACGGATTTATACGAAGAGTATTTGTTTACTTTTTATTTTATAATAGCACACAATCGTCCCTTCAACTTTATAACACGTCCACGCCAATTCTAGAATAGTTTTAATTTATTTATTTTTTGCTGATTAGGTTTGGTCTGGTTCTAAATCGCTTTGTTGTCAATGTACGTTCGTAAAAAGTAATTTTGTTTATCGCATCTAAACGTTGTTTACATAAATTTTTTCAATATTAATTAAATAGAACATTCCTGATCGTTATTTTATTAATTAATGTCTTAAAATAATCTTTAAAAAATCTTAGTTTTTATTCTAGGCAACCTACCCACTTATGAAAAAGTAAAATAAAATCTTATTAAACCAGTAAAATTGAATTTAAAGCTAGATAATATCAATATTTTCAAATTAATATACCAGCCTACCTCATTTCTTTGAGTAAAGCTAAAGTTTTTTCCCTGTTTTTTCTCCCTTTCATCTCTAAATTTTCTTCATTGGTCTATCCTATCAGTTCTCACCCTTATTTCGAATTTTCAATAACCAATCCGGAAACCACGCCTGTGATGACCCGTAAGGCTACTGCTCAGGATATGGAGCTTAAATTGAGAACGGCCCTCCAAGAACTTAAGTACTCAAAACTCCAATGCCAACAACTATTACAGGAGATAGAAGACAATGAGGAGGAGGTCAATAACGTTAATAACAAAAACTCCAGCTTAAAACGGGAGCTAGTAGATCTTCATCAGCACTACCTAAATGTTGTCAATGAACGGGATCAACTACATTCTATTATAACAATAGACCTTACAGAGGACTCCATAATCAACCATAACTACAGCCATAAAATTAGTAAAAATAAAATTAAGTAATTTGCAAGATTGAATAAATTCATTAAAAAATGTAATTACAAGAAAGAACAAAAGCACTGTTCCAAAAATATTCAATTAAGGAAAGAGCGTGTTTCTCTTATTAATAGATTAAATAACTATCAGATTAAATTGAAAGATAGTATAAATATTTATGAAATAGACACTCAGCGCTTGCAATCTGAAATTGAGGCTCTGAATATGTCACTAAAGTCTTTATATAATAAAAATATGATAGATCTAAAAAGCAAATTAAGGAGCATATTCTTGCTACAAACGAGTTGATAGACACTTGTACTTGTCGGAGTGAACCCAGTCTTGATGCTCTCCAGCCTGGGGCAACGGAGGATTCGTCCCAAGCTGTGAGTGCTCAGGATGGTATCATCATCAACCAAGTATAATACCTGACATTACACTTCATGTTTCACAAGTAGTACAGCCTGAGATTGGTAATTTTGTCTCACCTAATAGTCATGATTGTAATCATTCAGTCATGTTCTCTGACAGTATAGGTAGAGGGCTAGGTAAATTAATTAGTAATAACCTGAGTTATTGTACCCAAAACATTTGTATGCCAGGGTCAACCTACAAACAAATTATGGCATCGGTAACTAAAACTGTTTGTGATCCTGATACCACCATTACTATATGTGTTGGTAATAGTTCTAAGACTAAAAAGGAAGACATCACTGACTGTGTATCAGAGTTCTTAAAGTTAAATTGTAACTACCTCAGGAAAAAAAAAGATAGATTTATTAAGAAAATGTTAACTTAAGCATATAAATATTTTGTATGTTACTACAAATTAACAAAAAAATTTAAACTTATAAATACTAGTCCATCTTAATACGATAATTGCGCTTGTTGTTCATTAACCAATTTCTCCCATCGTGAATCTTTTTTCAGCATCTGCTGTTTCAGTATAGCAATAAATTCTCTAAACTTGTACTGTCACTTACGGGATATTTTCCGTGATTGTTCATTATTTTGAGCTCCCTATATTTCGACGCTGTTGCAATGAACAATCACGAAAAATATCCTGTAATTGACAGTATAAGTTTTGTTGTAAACCGTGAAAGCTTAAAACAGCGTTTGAATAAATCCACTGTTCGCAACAGTCATGGCTTATGCTCCGTCACTACAAATAGCATTTCTTTGCCCAATTGATCTTCATATCTTGCGTAGCTTCAAGGAACATGTTATGCAAGCACTGACCTATAGACAGTATTGGTGGTAAGTGCTCTACAAAAGAGTATTTCTTCCATTCTCTCACAACGTCTCTCACAAATGAACATATATTGTGCATTTTGTTAAAATGTTATTCTTACAATTGTATTTATTATAACTATGTGAACCTTTGTGAAGAGAGAAAATAAAGATATTGTATTGAAGATTGTATTGATTATTGTTGTGTTGTATTGTATTGTATTGAATTATTTTTTCATTAGATTTAAAACGCACAAAAGCTACAAACCGCGCACAGCCCGCAATATCCGTAAATTAATCAAATTGCAAGGACACAAACGTTACTATCTTTTATTTTTTTCTACATAAATATCGCTTATCCAGCGTTAAATGGTATTGTAATATTTTTTCTTACTATGGGGGTCGTGTCATAAAAAAGGTTGAAAAACACTTCATTCCATTTCATTCCATTGTTCGATACGTTTGTATTTTTACGTGGGATTTTATGTTTATCATTGCGATTTCGTGGATTCTCGACGACTTGGTCTTTACATCTTGAACTGACGATACTGCACCCTGACTTGGACTACCGCATTCTTCTTTGGACAACGAGTTGCTGCGTTAATTGCCATTTACGACTTGCGCGCTTACGGAGGCATCGTCTCTCTGATGAAGGTGCTCAGATGTTTGAAAAAGTGTAGAGATGGGTGTATATGTATGTATGTTCAGAAGAAATACATCCTGTACCTATTACCTATCCTGTATTTCATGGCAACCACCCTTTTCTTTTATGTGTCAGAATTAAATCTATGCACATAGGAAGCAAGTCCTATTATACATATATCGCCGTAGATAGTAGGCTGCAGGGGCGAAGTGGTGTGTTAGGCTATTGTTGCCACTGTCCTGTTGGGACACGGACAGCGGGTGGTAGCTTTCATGTCATAAGCACATTATGGTATATAAGCTAAATTGCTGCACCAGCTTCCTTTTTAGATTATCTTTTAACAAGATATTATTTTTTTCTATAACACTATTGAAATATATAAAATAAAAATTATGTAAAAATACCAATAAACGAGATTTATTACGTCACATTACACAGTTTTAATTCAACAAACCCAGACTTTCAATAGCTGGACTCGTACGTAGCTAGTCAGCTCCGACTGCTATAATTTATGCAAAAGTATATCTTCTTTCAGCGTAGTAAGAATCGTGTTACTTGACCATAATTCGCTTATAGATCAAAGTCGTAACAACATAGTTTTAATAGTGATTGAAGTAATTACTAATTTAGTAATCAGTATAGTCTCTTACCGGAGTCTGGCAGTTTTATGATTCATCACTTAGGTACAGGCAATGAAGTAAAAATTCGGGTTTTGGCTTAAGACGAGTAGCAACACTCGTACCGTCAAAACTAAAACTGCGAAGGAAATACAGTAATCTTAGAGACCAGAAGTGAAATAGAAAGTTATATTTCTTACAATTTGTCTTTAATCAACAACTAGCACAAAAGTAAATAATAAGTACATCAGAATAATATAACACGACCCGAACCAAAATGATTACCTCCCCTGGCACCTGTCAGTTGCCTACTACCAAAAACCAAAGAGAACCAAAAAGCACACAGCATCTAAAGAGGCCGTGTACAACGCGCCATGCCTATTTATACCCTTCTACTCGGACCGGGTAGGTTGGAAAGGGAAATATGTAAGAGTAGTTTATTCGAATCTTCCTTTATGATTCATCCTAAATATTATTATTTTTTAATTAATTTTAAATAAATAAGCAGACATTCCACAGTTAAAAACATTAATCGTATGATTTTTAGGTTATCTTGTATAAAAACGTATATCTCTTTTCTCCCAACTTGTTCGTCTTACTTTCCATTTACTTTTCTGTTAGTCTTTAGTCGTTTTACAACTATGTATAAGTTGCCATAATGAATGCTACCTCTAAGAGTGGGTCCCAAAATACATGCAACCTAGCCAGTGTTCTCGATACTAATCACTTTAAACTGGAAGACTTGAGAACAGTACTAAAACTGATATCAAGAGATAGTTACTTATGCACTATCGACTTAAAGGACGCATATTATTTAATTATAATTATAAAGATGATCGAAAATATCTCCGGTTCCAGTTTGAACATTCTATTTATGTATTTAATATTTTACCTTTCGGCTTAAATACTGCTCCGTTTGTGTTTACAAAGGTTATGAAACCAGTCATGCAACTATTAAGAACACGTGGATACTTATCTACAATATATTTAAATGACATTTGCCTTATTGGTCATGATTATCAAACTTGTTATAAAAACCTGCAAGAAACCAAAAATCTCCTCACGAGCCTTGGTTTTATCATAAAAAAGTAATTTAAATTCTTCCTACACTTGCAGATATTTAGGATATGTTTTAGATACGAGAAAGTTTCAGGTCAGATTGCCAAAAGATAAAATAAATAGAATCACAAAAATGAAAAATCTATAACAATGCAAAGCCAGAGCCTCTGCAACTTTGGTGGTATCTTAGTGTCTGCCTGCCCAGCTGTGGAGTACGGCATGCTGTATACAAAACTTTTTGAAAGATGACCTTTATTTAAAAATTACAAATAATTATGAATCAACTTTATGAATATGGCGGATTTGTCAGGATTTACTCAGTTAGGCTCGTACATCATGTGGGCAGACGATGGGTTTCGTGCAATGAAAATACACTAGGTTCGATACACTGTTTATAATAAACCAACAAAATACTTGACATTACAATTTAAAACAATAACACGGGGCACAATGAATCGGGTACAGTTCCAAGACGTCTCAACTCCACCGCGATCAGACATTCAATGTCCTCCTCGCCTCGAGCCGTACATCAGGGCTCTATAGAAACCACGCTGTGGTGGGGGTAGACTTGTAAGTAGGTCGCGTGACGTTACCACCAGCGGACTTGCGATTCATTTTATGTCCGTACTAATGACCGGTTCCGACACGGCCATCCTATTTGCACTCGTCCTCGTGTGATGGTTACCCTGCAAACAAACAAACTCCACGACAAAATTTTGTTCCACTCGGTCATTCCTGACCAAACTCAATATACATCGGGTTGGTGAAGGTAAAGAACTCTGTTTTATTTTGACTAAATTTTACTCTTTGATTAAATCAAACACGGTTAAATTGAGAATAATCGAAAATACAACAATCACTACCCTGGGCTACCCTTGTACCACAGTCGTTCGAATCAACCTTAAAAGGTTACTACTCTACTAACTCTACTGCAACCAAAAACTTGGCAGCTTACAGAAACCCTCGAGTAAAACCTCTAATACCTCGGCTCTCTAGCCATAACATCCAGCGCATGGATCAAAACTCGCGCATCTATCAAATGGATTGCCGGTGTGTCCACCCATTGACTACTCACTACGTCTGGAGGTCTTTCCAGACCTCCGCCAGAGTTAAACGCCTTTCGCCTACCCACGGACTACTTGAGTTGCCTCAAGAGACACCGATTTCTACCGGGCTACGACTACGTATTAACTACTGGTACGGTCGAACACAAAACAGTCGATAGAATGCTTTACTTGACCTCTCCCACAACTTAAGCTCGATCATCATCATCAAAATCTTTATCAACATCGACTGGTACGTGACCCGCTGGCATCTTCCTTAGCCTACCGTATGCATACAAGTAAGCACACTTAAAATTCAAAGATTTCAGTTTATAACGATCACCATCCAAAATCTTAATCAATCTAAATTTACTCTTTCATTAAGGAACATTCAGTTCCAGAATCAAACTCAAATTTGCAACACTCATCACAGTTAAAATTAAATAAATATAAGTGTAGTAATTAAGTTTTTAAATGTTATTAATACTAAGATATGGAAGAGCGGAGTCTCCTAACACAGGAATTGTTTGCCTAAAAGGAGGCTCCCAGCACAATTCATTGTACAGTAGAGACCATAAGTGCAGTAGCAGTTTCACAAAACGATCGCATCAAAACAAGTCGCACTTACGACCTTATAACAAACATTTTGCACACATACACGATCTCGTATATCGCACTCTTTCATAATTATCTAGTCAGAAAGAGTGCGATATAATGATCATTTGCCTTAGTGACAAGCCTGTCATGTCGCGACGGAGTATTAAGTTAGTGATATTTAATTTCAAACTACCAATTATGTGTCTATCTGGCTTCTCGGTTAACGCTATAGATAAAATATCTCGCACGGTGTAGCCTGCGTTCGAACCCAAGTGACATTACACTTTTTGTGTTTTAATTATAAATGATACGTTAGACCCGATGAGATATGTTTTTCTAAATATTAGTTGGAACTTATTATTAACAAAAAAGATGAGGGTGAATTTGAAACAAAATAAACTTCTGGATTGAACAAAGTAGTTAGTTATGACGTTGTTAGTTGGTGAACTTTGTCACGAGCGTTTGTGTTATTATTACGATTAGCGTAGTTTGATTGTCTTTATTCAAGATGCAAGCTAATATTAGTATTGATGCCAGGGCAAATATTGTCACTTTGCGTAAAAATGGGCTTAATATTTCTCAAATTTCAACTGAAACTGGTTTATAATGTGTAAGTTATTTTTAAAAATATTAATTATTATGATGATAGTTGTGGTGTGTGATTTTCTTATTATTAAATAAATTGCTAGTTGCAAGTGAGTAATCATATTTTGTTTTTTTTTTAGAAATTCTGTTAGCCGTTGGGTAAAGAGGTTTGAGGAAGAAGGTAGTCTGAAGAGTTGTCTAAGAAGTGAAAGGCCGCCGCTTATTAACCCGACTCAGCGACGTTTTATGGTGGAAGAAAACAAAAGGTTTCATTCCAACTATAATGTTTGCAGAGCAATTGGATACTACATTACAGACTGTTCACCATGCAGTCCATGCTGAAGGTTTACATCATCGGAAGCCAGATAAAAACCATTTTTGACACAAAAACACAGGGAGGAAAGACTACGTTTTGGTCGAGATTATTTAGATTTTAACTGGGAGGTGACTGTATTTTTTTTATTATTGACGGGCGCGGCGCGGCGGGACGGGACGGCGACGCGACACTGAGCAGTTGTAATGTACTAGATATTACGGACGACACCACAAAGAGCCGTCCCGCTCGACGCGACGGTAACCGTCGCGCCACGCCGCCGCCGCGCCGAGCGGGAATACAAGTCAAAAGCGGCGGGGACGGGCGCGGCGGGACGCGAGCGCAGCGCCCTCAGGACGCCAACGCTTTGTGTTGTTTGGTTTACGTATGTAGTAGTCACACTGCCGGCGGGGCGTGAGCACGTCGCGTCGGACGGTACGGAGCGTGAATGTGATTTTGTATCGTTTTACAAAAATGGATGTTGAAAAATTAGTCAAATGTGTTCGTGCTTTTTTTTTTTTTTTTTTTTTCCGGATGGGAAATCATCAAATGACCCCCCCCCCCCCACTCTGGGCGGAGCGGAAGGGAGTGTCAGACTTGTACTGACTAAAACCCATCCATGTTCCTTCTTTGCCCTTTGTGTTCCAGGGCCACGGTATCTCTTTCGAACAGTCCCGCAGCCCTGGCAGGCATCGGCCCTTGCGGATCCCTACTTATTTGCTGACATCTCTTTGAGGCGCACGTGGAACACGAACGCGCCGTCGACACGGCCTGTCGTCATAAGACGGCCGGACGGCGAGCTGGCCCATAACTCGCCGTCCACAGGCCCGCGCCTACGGTGGCCGAGAGCCACCACGTGACCCCCAACGCCCAGGGCGTCTCCCGCGGCGACTGGGACGTGAGGTTCTTTCCCTCTCACGTCCCGCCACCTCCTTCACTAGCATGACTGCTTCGCAGAAGGAGGTGACGGCTTCCCATTCCCTCCTATAACCAACCCGCCTCGTTGTTGATGTCGGCAGGCCTGACTGGTGATGACACCCAGGCCTGCACGATCGAGGCTTCCAGGAGGAGCTCCCGGTCCAGCTGCTTCAGCGCCCATCGCGGACCACTCGGGGCCGGTAGGACCGGCACGCTTGAGGACTAGGTGGAGACGTCGAACCGGATGTACCGGTGGTCGGAATAGGTCTCCACCCCCTCCATGACGCACCAGTCAACGACACGCGGCGACAGAGCGGGGCTGGCGAACGAGATGTCCACCACCGACTCGCCCCGCATCCGCACGCACGTGGGGACAGAACCCCGATTTAGGACGACCAGGCCTGTCTCCAGAGCCCAGTCCTCCACCATTCTACCCCGCACGTTTGTGTAACGAGAACCCCAAGCCAAGTTCTTGGCATTGAAGTCCCCGACCACAAGCACGGGGAGGGAATGGCTTCCGATGACGACACTCAACTCCGTGAGGGAGTTGTGGAACTCGGCGAGAGTTCGGCTCGGGGAGAAGTAGACTCCCACTACAACGATCTCCCCGAACCGTGCTGCTACGCACCCCTGACCCTTTCTGACACTCTCAACGGTCGGGGTACCGGCGGCCACCGACGTAATTATGGTCACTGAGCCGCTAAGGTCCTCAACCCAGTCATCCCTGGGCGGGACAAAGTACGGCTCAGCGACCACGGCGATGTTAATCGACAACTGCGCCATGCTCTGGAGCAACAGATCCTGAGCGCAGGCGCAGTGGTTGATGTTCGCCTGGAGAAGGCGTAATGGGGCCGTTACTGGCACTCCATTTCAGCCCCCTTCCGGGCCCCCTGCGAGGGCCCCGCTGCGGAAGTTGCAGCAGTAGCGGCAGCGGCAGCGACAGTGGCGGCGGCTGCGGTGGTGGCGACGGTGGGGGTTTTGGCGGTGGTGGCGGAGGGCCTTCCCTTGCCCCTGGCCTTGGCGGGAGTACCGCAGGACTTGCTCCCTGCCCGGTGATCGGCCGGCTTGCCAGCTGCCGCACATGCGGCGCAGCGCGGCGCGGCGGAGCAAGCCGCGGCCATGTGACCAGGCTGGCCGCAGCGGAAGCACAGGCCGCTGCGGTCCACCTCCGAGGTGCACCGGACCGACACGTGGTGCCCCACATGGCAGCGGAAACACCTCAGAGGTCTGGGTTCCAGCAGCTTCACCTGCGCCGAAACCCAGCCCACCAAGAGCTTTCGGCCCTCCACAATAACTTTCGCCGCTGCTGTCACAGGGCAGCTTACCGTTATGATGTGTTCGTGCTCACGTAAGAATGGGTGCGGCGGGACGGGACGTGAGCGCGCCCCGCCAATGCCGCCGCGCCAGCGCAGCGTCGCCGCCCCGCCACGCCGCGCCCCGCCACGCCACGCCGGCTGTGTGCAGAGACCTTAAATTTAATAAGTAGACCGGGTAACTAAATATTTAGTAATATTAACATAACCGTAAATAAAAAAAATAAAAATTAAGAAATAAATTTTAAATTTAATGATCTTAAATTGGGGTTTAGTTTCAATATTCTTTTCGTCAAGAAAATGAACACTTAAGCTATAACATCAATACATTCAATGTGACGTTACATAAAAAAAACACGTTCGTAAAGTCTAACTCATATATTTGTATTCAATGAACTCTGCTGAATACTGATACCTATAATAAGCGGGTATCAACAATTATATTTGTGTTATTAGAATATGCTTTCCGTGTTATGTTATTCTTATTATGAATTGACTAAGTGGGTATACAACAAAAAGTCTTATGAACGGTGATAAGAGAACTTTTTTTTGCCTAGATAGGAATGTGACGTCACAATTCTCATAAAAGTTTGTTAATTTTATAAATAAATAAAACGAATAAACATTTTTGTTATCATTCAGCATGATTTTTTTATTTCTACCTTCCAACACCGAAAACATAAAATAAAAATCAATTAATGAGGTTAAATAATAATACAATAACTATCTAATATTTAACTTCTTATAAAAAATAAATAATAAGCATGACTACATTATAAATAAACATAACCTAACGACTTTCTGCTTAAAATACAAATATTATTAAGGTTTCAAAGAAACAAAAAACAGTCACAAATTGTAATAACATGGATTCGAACTTGGACTTCATTGATCGTGAACCCATGCTCAGCCCAAACAGCTACCAACCCATGTTAATACTACGCGAATTTTAACAATGCAATGGTAAGAACAGGTTATCACTATGATGTGTATTCTAAATGCAACAGAAATATAATGCTATTTGACGACAGTTCATTAGTGTGTGTTATGTGTGGAATGTCGAGACATCACCCATACACGCACACGCACACACACTGCTGTATCGCGCTCGCACAGTTCATAGCAATGTAATCTTTAGCATGGTAGTGCACTTTTGAGCGTCTACTGTACATAAAGGTTTTCGTAAAATAAAAACATTTTTCATTTCATTTCAAAGTGCTTTAATATTCCGGATGGGCTCGACGATGCAGAGATAGACTCGCTTCTCCACTGGTAAAGCAGCGCTGGATCAGCCTGCTGTGCAGCGACTGGCGATATGGCCCGGCGCGGCGTGCCGCACTCGAAGCACACCAGTGAGCCGTCGCTGGCCTGGTGTCGCCGCCCAACGCCTGCAGCAGCCGGCACAGGCAACGGCTTCCCGACGCCTCTTCCCCTCGTACGACAATCCACTTGGCCCGCGTCTCAGATCGTTGCACACATGACACTTGATTGGGGGTAGCGATGAAAACCTCCTACGCATCTAGCTCCCGGCGCCAGCGCACATTCCTGTAGGGGCTTTCCTTTGGCCTGTCACCACTCAGTTTAATGAGGGTAGCCGTAGAAGTCTATACGCACACGAGTCTGGCCTTGAACAATTCCCTAAAACGGTCTCACGGCACAACTGGATAGGCCACAGCTATTTAGATGCGAAGCCCCTCAACGCCTTGCTTAATGTCAAATAATATAACACCACATTGTACACTTAGCTCGCAATAAACGTTCTGACTGGCTTTGGCTTTTTGACTTTGACTTTGGCTTTGACTTTGTATTTGACTTTGGCTTTGACTTTGACTTTGACTTTGACTTTGGCTTTGGCTTTGGCTTTGGCTTTGACTTTGGCTTTGAATTTCTACTGTATTCCTTCCACTGCACTCGCAACAAGAAACAAGTCAGCGATGACGCAACACAAGCGCGTTACGGATTCAGTTTGAATTCCTGCACACAACCACAGCGGGCGGAGAAATATGCAACACTTAAATTCGCGCTTCGGCTTGTCACCCGCTTCTTTCTCCCCTTGTACCCCTCACCTTATTACGTACGGTTCTCGAGATATTCGCTTTATTTCAACCGTCCACCGTTTCAAGCGTACCCAGTCTACCCTACTTTTTTGTCTAATCGCACTCAGTTATTTTATAAAGTAACCGTCACTGAATGTTATTGTCACTGTCCCCGCCTATGATGTCATTTGCACGATTTGATCCCAGTTCTGATGTCGGATTTGTCAGGATTTACTCAGTTAGGCTCGTACATCATGTGGGCAGACGATGGGTTTCGTGCAATGAAAATAGACTAGGTACGATACACTGTTTATAATGAACCAACAAAAAACTTGACATTACAATTTAAAACAATTACACGGGGCACAATGGAATCGGGTACAGTTCCAAGACGTCTCAACTCCTCCGCGATCAGACATTCAATGTCCTCCTCGCCTCGAGCTGTAACATTAGGGCTCTGTAGAAGCCACGCTGTGGTGGGGGTAGACTTGTAAGTGGGTCGCGTGACGTCACCACCAGCGAACTTGCGATTCATTTTATCTCCGTACTAATGACCGGTTCCGACTAATATACCATATATTAAAATTAGACTTTGAATGGTGGAATCATGCTACCGACCATTCTGGTTGTAAAATTAAAGTAGATAAATATGACCTTGAAATTCTCTCGGATGCCTCAACAACGAGGTGGAGAATTGCGTGTGGTGATCAGAGAGCTAGTGGCCTGTGGGGAAACGAACTCAGCCAACATATCAATTATCTAGAAATGATGGCTGCTTGTATTGGCTTTAAAATGTTCGCCAAGGATTTTTCTAACTCTCAGATTCTTCTTCGAATTGACAATAGCACCGCGATTTCCTACGTCAACAGGATGGGAGGCATCCAGTTCCCCCATTTGACAGATGTTACAAGGCAACTTTGGCAATGGTGCGAACATAGACATCTGTATGTTTTGCAAACTATACTTACAGTAAAATTGGAACCAAATTGTGGTCCCCCATACATAGATTTATTCGCCACTCGATTAAATAAAAAATGTCCAAGATACGTCTCGTGGCATAGGGATGCGTACGCTGTAAATACTTTTACAATTTCTTGATCAGAATTTTATTTTTATGCGTTTCAACCATTTACTTTATATTAAAATCATTACGGAAAATTCAGTCTGACAACGTCAAGGGTGGTTGTCCCACACTGGTCAATACAGCCGTGGTACCCATTATTTAGAAAACTTTTAGTGTCCGAAATGGTAATATTCAGGGCTAATGAAAATTTAATTTAATCTACCGATATCAGTGGGCGCCACATGCGTAACACCATAACCCTGGTGGCAGGTATATATTGCTTCTCACTCTCGGAGAACCCTTATAAACAATATGAAGGGTGCTATAAAAAGTGGTTCATTTATTGTAATGAGAATAAATTGAAAATGTATGATATGATGTCTCAATTCCGAATATTTGAACTTTTTACACAAGAGAGTATAATGGTTGTGCCCAATACGGAACTTTAAATTCATATCGGTCGGCTTAGGGCACGCCACCATAGTGACGATAAGTCCCCTCTTTGAGGAGTGGCTAGAGAGGCGCCACGGCGCCCTCACCTACCGCCTGACGCAGGTGCAGGAACCTCCCGAAACAACCGTGTCCGGACACGGTTGTTTCGGGAGGTTCCTGCACCGAATCGGGTGGGAGGAAACGCCCGGGTGTTTCCACTGCGAGGATCGTCCGGATGACACGCACACGATGACACGGAGCACCGCCGTGTCCTCATAGCGGCGATTGGCGGCGGCGATCTCTCGCGTCCGGTCTTGGTTCAAGCCATGGCCCGGAGCGAGAGGGAATGGGAAACCGTCACCTCCTTCTGCGAAGCAGTCATGCTAGTGAAGGAGGTGGCGGGACGTGAGAGGAAAAGAACCTCACGTCCTAGTCACCGCGGGAGACGCCCTGGGCGTCGGGGGTTACGTGGTGGCTCCCGGCCACCGTAGGCGCGGGCCTGTGGACGGCGAGTTATGGGCCAGCTCGCCGTCCGGCCGTCTTATGACGACAGGCCGTGTCGACGGCGCGTTCGTGTTCTACGTGCGCCTCAAAGAGATGTCAACAAATAAGTAGGGGTCCGCAAGGGCCGATGCCTGCCAGGGCTGCGGGACTGTTCGAAGGAGATACCGTGGCCCTGGAACACAAAGGGTAAAGAAGGAACATGGATGGGTTTTAGTCAGTACAAGTCTGACACTCCCTTCAGCTCCGCCCAGAGTGGGGGGGTCATTTGATGATTTCCCATCAGAAAAAAAAAAATTAAAAAAAAAGAAATACCGGTCGGCTAGTTTAATTACTAAAGTAAACATTTCCGGGAATGAAGATATATAAAAAAAACTTTAAAGTATTTCGTTCTAGACCCTCTCTGCCTAAGTACAACGTGATCTGGGATACGTCTCTGCTATTAAATAATCTTGAAAAATGACCTTAATGAAGACCTTAGCCTTGAAAAAATTACAAAGAAATTAATTACTCTGTCAGCTCTCGTCACTGCACATAGGGTGCAAACTTTATCAAAAAGAAAAAATTGTAATGTTAAAAGGTCTCCTGAAGAAATCAAAATTAAAATTCCCGACCATATAAAAAACTTCTAAAAATGGGGCTTTTAAAATCTCAACCCATGCTAGTTATTCCGGTTTTTGATAAAAAGCCAGAGATTTGCCCAGCACAAGCTATACTTTCTTACCTCGAAGGGACTGAGGGAGTTACACTTAATACAGCAGTTTAAAAAAAAAACAGCTCTAAATAGGTAGGTGCCCAAACTTTATCTAGTAGAATAAAGCATACCCTTAGTTTAAGCGAAATTGATACTTCCACGTTCACTGCGCATAGTACTCGGCATGCTGCACATCGGCTGCGCAGAGGTTAGGTGTTAATATTGACCAGATTAGGAGAGCCGCTGGTTTGAGCTACAGCTCCCCATTTGCAAAGTTTTATAGTAGACCAGTTAATAATAATGTATTTAATTAATAATTGTTTCGGTATGGCTATTATAAATGATTAAATTAACAAGCAAATCATTTAGTTACTGAAGTAGAACAATTTGAACAATTAGAACAAATTTTAAAACTGAGGAATTATTAATTAATATTTTTGTTTTGTTTTGTTTGCAACAATACTAAATACTTTGCAACTTTATAAAAAAAAACAGTATTTCATTCATTTATATTTTACGATTCATATCTCTAAAAGTCTACAAGTGTATAAAATGCTAATCTCGAGGACGAAGCCTGAAATATAATTAGAGATTAAACGAACTTACCTGTGAGTGAAGTTCGATCCTAATTATATGAAGGCTTCGTCCGAAGAGATTAGCAACCCTCCCACCCACTCGTTCGGTCTCTACCCCTATCAATAGTAAAATATGAAGTTAATGGACTAGACTCTAAACTAAATAAGATGGATTGCGAGTGCAGGAATCAAGTGGACTAATCTACCCTAAGCAAAATAAATATTAAAAAAATTAAAAATAATGGAGGTAGAAGAAATCAAATATTATCAAAATAGTGTGGAATGGTGTGTACTACGCGTTACTACAAGTCTACAAATGAATAAAATGCTAATCTCTTCGGACGAAGCCTTCATATAATTAGGATCGAACTTCGCTCACAGGTAAGTTCGTTTAATCTCTAATTGTACTCGTCCACATTTTTGACGGTACTAACTACGGTAATTTCGCACACCATCCTTAAATTATTCACTTAACGCCACCATTCGTCTATCAAAGAATTTGAAATTTCAATAGTCATCGAAAATGAAGTACGAAGGAGATATCAGCACAAAAAAAAAACACTAAAAATGAATTTTTAATATTTTATACGCAAACCCTGCGTAGGGTTCTTTCCATGTCAAAAACAGCTATGTTCCCTACGCAGGGTTTGCGTATAAAATATTAAAAATTAGTTTGGTATGGCGACTTCTATACAACATTGATTTGGCTGCAATGTCAACGTGTTGGTTTAAGTTAGTTCGATACTTTCTTAAATAGATGGCGCTAACGTAACGTAAGACGTTATTAATGGAACGAAATTTTCGAGATCTGTGAGCGGGGTGCGATGGTCTAGTTGGTTAAGACATCCGGTGTACTGAATCGGAAGGTCGCAGGTTCAAACCCTGCTCGCACTGGAATTTTTCTTTCCATGTCAAAAACAACTAAAAATGAAACTAAAAAGCGAAAAATAAAAACTTTTTAACAAAAAATTTAACCCCTTTAAGTGTAGTTGAGCACCAAAGAAACATACAATGAGCGCAGATCAATTAAGCTACCATCATTTCACGCTTTATGTAATTATTATTAGT
This sequence comes from Noctua janthe, assembly GCA_910589295.1. Lineage (NCBI taxonomy): Eukaryota > Metazoa > Arthropoda > Insecta > Lepidoptera > Noctuidae > Noctua > Noctua janthe. The sequence continues at coordinate 18,655,282 of OU342562.1, forward strand.
TTGGTCGGCGTCGACTCGAAGTTAATTTCTTACTTTAACTTCGGAGCTTAACTAGGCTTAAAGGTTTTTAATTTTTCACTTTTCAGATCGTGTTTTCGTCGGATCAAATTTTTGTTATTCTATCTTCAGTTATCTTTAGAATAGATTCAGGAACCCTAATTGTATTGTTACAATGTATTAATATTTACTGTCTTAATATTATATTATATAAAATTAAATACGTTTACTTTAAACATTTATTATTTATACATCCTGTCATGTATTAGATTCATAAGTAACAGAAGTTCATTGATTATTTTGTTTGAAATGTTCCACCGCTCACTACTAGATGGCGCTGTGCCTATGACGCGCAATTTTGAATCGCGGTGTTAAGATTCTCCGCGACTTAATGACCCTCGCTGGATCAGTGAACTTATTTAATGCTGTAAACACTGCTAACCCTGTGGTGCATTTACGGGTCTCGTCCTAATTGGAAGGATTACGTAGGACATCCCTGTTAGTTGATGCCTAGTAAAATTCCTTAGGGAATCTATTTTTTGGATAGAGGACTTCGTTCCCCGACCTTCGTCCTAGGACTTGGTCGTGTGGGACTGTACCTACTATAATATCCAAAACCTGTCGTCTGTAAGCCTGTAACTTAGCCGCTGAAATAAATAACACCTGAAGTCATCTCCGTGTTTCCTTCGAGTGTGACGTCATTGGCAACACCTCCTTCAATCTGGCGCCCAACGTGGGGCACGAAGACAAACCGAAGTACGTCACACGTTACGGACGAACTACCACGACAGTCGACACCTACAGAAAGGAGGAAATCAGAGATGTCGGTGACCATGTCCGATACTCAGTTCGAGGCGCTGCTGTCGAAGCTTTCACCAGGAAGACACGGCTCTTTCACAACCTGCAAAGCTGAATTCGACGGGACCAAGGACTCCGAAGTGACGGAAGCTTTTTTGGCGGCAGTATCAGTATTCAAACGGATTGAAAATGTTAGTGATGCAGAAGCGCTCACTGGATTACCACTGCTCCTCAAAGGTGAAGCTGCGGTGTGGTGGCAGGGAGTTAAAAATCATGTCTCCACATGGGCGGATTTCAAAGAGCGTCTCCGTCATGCTTTTGCCCCAAAGAAACCAGCCTATGTCATATATCAAGAAATAGTTATGGAAAAGCAAGACTTCCGCACGACCACTGAAAGCTTCGTGGCACATAAGCGCATGCTGTTTGCTCAACTTCCGGAACCCGAAATACCAGAATCACATCAACTTCATATGATATACGGTCAGCTCAAACACCGAATACGTGACAAGATTCCGCGCAACTCCATAAAAAGTTACGACGAGTTATTAGAAGCAGCTCGGAGCATCGAACAAATGTGGATTGATAAAACGAGTGACGGTGACGAACGCAAAGAGGCTAAGCCAAAACCGACCTCGAAACCTAAGGTGAAGTGCGGATTCTGTCATTTCATCGGCCATACTACCGAACAGTGTAGGAAGCTGAAGAAGAAGCAGCAAGAATTAGAGGCAACAAAGACAGATAAGTTTCCTGAGGGTCAATCTACAACGGCTTCTACCAAAACGACGCAAGCTCCATCTCCATCCGCACCCAAAGTATCATGTTACGGCTGTGGTACACCCGGCGTAGTTCGCAGTAGCTGCCAAACATGCTGCGCAAATAAGCAACGTTCACTACCGTCAACAAACTTAGCCTTTTGTCCGGTTAACGTCCAATCGGATGTAAGAAACAGGCCTATAGTATTTATTGAGGTAGATGGCATTAAAGGGACAGCATACATCGATACTTGTGCGAAGACCAGCATCGCATCGTACCAGCTATACAAACAGCTGATGAGCAAAGGACACAAGTTTTACGAAGAAACAGTAAAGGTCACCCTGGCAGATGGCATTGGGAAAAACCAACGTGTACGGAAGATAGCAGTTCCTGTAAAGTTAGAGGACCGCGTCATACTGACAAGCTTCATTGTTCTGCCTAATTCAAGGAACAATCGAACTCTATTAGGCGTCGGGTTTATGCAAGACGCAAAAATGGTTCTCAACCTTCCTCAATTTATTGATAACCATAAACCATCATTACTTGGAAAACACTGTATCGTGACAAAGAACGATATTCCAATATCTGTGCCTCCCTGCAGATTATCTCAAACAAAGATAGATATTCTTAAAGCTGAATTACATGAAATGACTGAGAAGGCTATTATTAAGCCCTGCTTTTCGCACTGGGCTTCGCCAGTGGTTATGGTACCGAAACCTAATGGAAAGGTTAGATTATGTATCGATTACCGACGCCTAAACGCTACCACTGTGCCCGATACTTACCCTATTCCACGAATAGATGACTTGTTGCACGCTGCGAAGCCAACGCCTTACATGACGTCACTCAACCTGAAATCTGGTTACTGGCAAGTAAGGATCAGGAAAGAAGACGAAGATAAAACAGCATTCATCACCCCTTTTGGTCTTTATAAATTCAAGAGAATGCCATTTAGTTTACGCAATGCACCGGCTAGCTTTCAGCGACTTGTCGATAGATTCCGTGTTACCCTAGAACATGTTAACATGCTGGCCTATCTCGACGATTTGCAGTTCTGGTCCAGGGGGAGAAGGAAGATGAGCATCCCGTTGAATATGCGAGTAGATTGCTCACGTCCGCTGAGAAAATTATATCATGTTTCCGCTTTAACCCCATATAAAGATGGAAGCCATGAAACCGTTCCAGAACCCGTGCAACCACTTCGAAGAAGAGGACAACCTAGGAAGGAGAATGTTGCCAGCAAGCATTCAACTGCCAAACGAAGACGTGGACGTCCTAGGAAACAATAATCCCACTATCCAGTCCACCACGCCGAGACGTCTTTGAGGACTGAGGGGGAGATTGTAACACACGTTTACTTTAAACATTTATTATTAATCATCCTGTCATGTATTAGATTCATAAGTAACAGAAGTTCATTGATTATGTTGTTTGAAATGTTCCACCGCTCACTACTAGATGGCGCTGTGCCTATGACGCGCAATTTTGAATCGCGGTGTTAAGATTCTCCGCGACTTAATGACCCTCGCTGGATCAGTGAACTTATTTAATGCTATAAACACTGCTAACCGTGTGGTGCATTTACGGGTCTCGTCCTAATTGGAAGGATCACGTAGGACATCCCTGTTAGTTGATGCCTAGTAAAATTCCTTAGGGAATCTATTTTTTGGATAGAGGACTTCGTTCCCCGACCTTCGTCCTAGGACTTGGTCGTGTGGGACTGTACCTACTATAATATCCAAAACCTGTCGTCTGTAAGCCTGTAACTTAGCCGCTGAAATAAATAACACCTGAAGTCATCTCCGTGTTTCCTTCGAGTGTGACGTCATTGGCAACACCTCCTACAATACGCAATTTCAACGCAAAATGATGATAGGTACAGTTTCAGGAAAATTAGGGACATTTAATATAGGCTTCAGAGCAATCCTTTTGAAGATAATGTCTGCTTAAGCTATCCAGCCCTTATCAGCGAGTGACGAATCCGATCTAATTGGCGTCTAACGCGCGCAGTACAGTTGTGAGCACGCCGCCTAATGTGCGAGTGAGCTCCTCCCCCTCCCGACCCCCTTCCTCCCCGCTAGCCTGTCTCCCACCTGCTCCAAGCTTGTTCGTAAATCCATTTGTTTTATCTGCAGGTGACGGAGAGAGGTGTCGCGGTGTCACGCGGGCCCGCTGTAAAAAAAAATGTATTTACTTGAGATTGTGGCGAGGTGGAGACACACTGACACAGGCGACATTACTGAACACCTGCCAGCGGATTATGTTTGACAAGCAGCGGTCGCCCGCCACGCTGAAGGCAAGCTCTGGACACACGCGTGTGTCGCGAGCACGTGCACGTAACGTCGCGCTGTTTGTTTTCAACAGCTATTGAAGAGAGATAAGATAAGATGTTTATTTTGCAAATATTGGTATAAACACGGTGACATAAAAATATAAATAGGAACAGCCATATTTTACCAGAAGGCATGCAAAAGTACAAAAATACAGTGGAGAAAACATAATAACAAACATAAACAAAACAATGTCAATACTTATAAAGATTGATGAAAATTTAAATTAAATTAAAATTAAATGTCATATTTTCCTAATTTCAAATAATAATATATATTTCTCCATTAAAAATTCCGTCACACTGTAGTACGCTTTGTCTACTAAAAAATTACGAAGTTTTTTTTTAAATAACGTCAAGTTTAATTCTTTCCAACTCTTAGGTATTTTGTTATATATGACTAGCGCCATGTAGCAGACACTTTTGCGCATTAAAGTCGTTCTCGCACTAGGGAGACATAGTCTAAAGATAACGCCGTATCGTAAGTGGCACTCGACTAAACCATGGTATGCAGTCAGGAGTGCATTTAGATTTACAGTAGACGACAAAGTGTGTAAAGCGTAAGCGGATGTGCTTAGTTTTTTGCAAAGTGACTCTATCTGTTGCTTCCAGCTAAGTTTTTTGTCTATTTCTAGCCCTAGAAATTTAGTACTTACTACATCGTTAACTCGATCATTATTATATTGTACATGCAGATTGATCTCATCTGGCATGCGTTGGTTAAAATGCATTATCTTTGTCTTGCTCATATTTATTCTTAAGTTATTTTCGTCTAACCACTTTATAATCGATTTTAAAGAACTGTTAATGTCATTTTCGTATGTATCTACACTTTTGGAAGGTATTGTCACGGGGCTGTCATCTGCAAATAGGGTCAATGGTTGTTCAATGGATTCCGGTAAGTCATTAATATATAATATAAAAAGCAAAGGACCCAACACACTCCCTTGCGGAACCCCGTAACTAACTATTCGCTCGGTTGATCTAGAGAGTTTATCAAGAGTCTCCTGTAATGATTTGATTTATGACGCAAGTGACAGTAGGCTGTTAGCTCCGCGACGCCATGTCCCGCATGCGTCGCACACTCACAGTATAACCTGTGGGCCAAGATCGGTGAAGTTTGGCGATATCATTGAAATGATCGCTGTTTCATCTTCCAGTGGAACGTATAGAGTTTATTTCGTGCACTCTGCATTAGCTCGGTCGCCGTAGTTCGCAACATTAGTTCAGATTAACTTTATCCTGTGAATGACTCATGGCTCACTAAGATGCTGGCTCATATAAATGTATTATGTTGTATATAATTCACCTTTCAGGAACGAGAGAGCAGAACAGCACAGACATAAAGTCACTAAGTAGTTTATAAGATGAGGAGGCAGGTCCGCGGAATGGACTCTACAACCTTATTAGTACCTAGTGCTCGAATGTCAGATAACAGACGACCGGGTTTATCTCCGCTGAAACTGATGCAGTGCTACAAAGGATTCAATAAAGCAGCTTACGGCGCTTTTATACACTTGACAATAACTTCGCCCTAGTTTCAGCAGTGTTCTTCTGTAAGAACATTGTTTTCATATGCCCAATTTGAGGGAGGGGGGGGGGTTAGGGTTGTTGGATTAGTTTTGACAGCGTGTGACGCAGGTAACGTTACGAAAGTATTAACATGGAAACGCGCAGTCTGTTCATTTGTTCGTTTTTCTGGGATCTTGTAGTGTATGCCTGTCTGTATTCATAGTTTGTGTCGTGGAAACTAGTCGTAAACCATAATATTGACAAGGGATGAAATCTACTGACCACCAAAAAATACTTAGAGATCCTTTAAGGCTCTCTTACCAAAAAAATACACAAATCACTAAAAAAACGAAACATACCCAAAAAAGATAGTCATACGGAATACTTCGACCAAATGAAACGTCGGAGTAACGAAAAAAAAAACGAAACGATAATAGTTGAAAAGTTTTAGGTTAAATGAAATTCGGTCACATTAGCATGGGTGCCGGCAGGATTATTTCCAGGTGCATCTATAGATCCATGAAAACAGCTCGAGTTTTTTTGCACTTCATCTCGAATATGTTAGATTTTCGTTTGTCAATTCGTACAAGGAGTAACCTTGTCGATTTATTCAGAAAAGTCTATCAATCGAAAACAAATAGTATTCAAGAGCGAGCGTGGCGAGCTTAAAAATTTTAGCACCCTCCTCGAATGTGATAGGTTTTCTTTTGCGCTTTATTGTACATAATTTTAATTATTATAACTAGAAAAGGGGAGATTTACCATGTTTATTGTTTTCTTTGAGTTCCCGATATTTCGGCGCAGTTGAAGCACCATGATCACGGATATCCCGTTTTCTAGTTATAATAATGTTAGTGACCATGATAGTTTAAAATTTCAATGCCTACTGGACCCAAATGAATGGGACAGCTTAAATTTTTTTCGCATTTACGACATTGAACCCATGGAGAAAGTTGTCCAATTTGATGGTCTGCTGCATATCCTTTCATATGACTATACCCTTTCTGTTACACCCTGTATAGTGTATATGCTGCTTTTATAAAGAAAAGATTATGCACGCAAAAGACATAAGATGTATGTGCGAGCGAAGCGAACTCGAATATTTTAGGATATGCTTGGATAAATTAGGATATTTTTGCCCATACAAATAGAAACGAGAATCCTATTCTCGTTTCTATTTGTATATACGAGCGAGCGAAGCGAGCTCGAAAATTTTTGCTTTCCGCCTCGGATAGACTAGTCTGAATCTAAATCTTTTCTATTATTTTCCTTCCCGACAGGGGGTGCAAGTGCACCCTCTTGCATCCTGCTGCCGGCGCCCATGTACATTAGGTTAGATCTGTGACTAATGGGGTCCAAGTTAGTTGCATCCAGTTGCAGACTTAAGATTTTATAATTACCTACCTCCTAAATACCTATTAGTGCTTATCAACATATTTAGAAGAAGACTGATTCTTTATTTTTTAGTAAGATCTTAAAATGATAATTTTTATTTACCTAAAAGATTTTTTTTGGAAGTTTGTATTAATTTCAATAAAATTGAAATTATATGAGTTTAATTTTTTAACCTTATAGTTGGTTGAATAAACGGTATAGAAAATAATGTTTGTTAGGGTCTACAGTCCTTAAGGACTCTAAAGGACTGTAGACCCTAACAACGGAAACACTTCAAACGGAACACTTTACAGTCGTAAAGTGTTCCGTTTTTCCTTTTTAGGCACGTAACCTAAAAAGGAAAAACGGAACACTTTACGGTCCTAAAGGACCGTAGACCTAAGTATGTGATGTACTTGATACCACCATATAATCACCGCCCCATACCTTGTTCATAAGAAAAAGGCTATTGATAGACTACGAACAACTAAGTGTTCCAATAAGGGTTCCGTTTTTTCTAAAAAACAAAACTATCTCATAATATTTGATCCTAAAATAACACGTTTAATATCTAGAAAAATTGCAAAAAGTAAAACTGACTTCAGAAACACAAAAAAGGGAAAAATAACTTTATCTTCTGAAGTCGGTGACTTTTGTTTCTTTGATTAGGTTTTTTTGTCCCCGACTTCTGAAGCTAGAGTAATTTTTCACTTTTTTGTGTTTTTTATGAGTTCCATTGTATATCTCCGAAGATCAGCGTCAGATCTTCACCAAATTTAACAGGACCACCGCGGAATAATATTTTTCCAAATAAATTAAGAATCCTCGAAATCGGTTTAGAATTTGCGATGACGTCGTTGAACATACACACAATGATGATTAACAAGCTTAAAACCTGTGTGCCCATAAAATTTTGGATAGTTCCCTCGATTTTTCCAGGTTCCGATTATTAGATCCTGACCTGATGACCCTGGGACCACTTATGTAGTATACTGTTTCAAATAATGCTCATAAAATTTGAGGGTTGCCCTAATTTTCCTGCGATTCCATCATCAGACCCTGACTTATACGTTCCATCTCAGCAACATGAAATGATGATTACCAGGGAAAATTATCTGAATTGCGTTATAAAGTATTTGACAAACGTTGTATGTGGCTATAAAATTTGATGGTTGCCCTCGATTTCCCCGAGATACCATCATCAGATTCTGACTTGGTAATAATGGGACTACGTTAGGAGAATAGGCTTTTGAATAAAAAAAAAATTTTGAAAATCGGTCCACAATTGGTGAAGATATCGCCGAACATACACGCAAAAAAAAAGTCTTTTGGAAGTCGGTTAATGACACTTTTTTACACTTTTCCTAAATTGTAATTTACTATTTTCTCTAATGTAATGGATTTTTTAACCAACTTCATAAACGAGGAGGTTATCAATTCGCATGTTTATATATTTTTTTTTTATGTATGTTCGGGCATAACTCCGTCATGGTGACTGATAATTAGTGACCGATACTTAAACACGTGATAACAAACAAGTTTCCCAAAGAAACATTCTTTTAATACTCATTCAGCTTTATCACAATAACACAACATTGCGAGGCGCGCGACTATTTACCAATTAGTAATTAGGTAGGATTTTTCTGAGTTAGACGTGTCCGTAAATATAGGGTCTAACTATTCATACACGAAGTATTTTCAGGGAATCATCTAACGGCTATAACAACGCCATTTCAAGGGATTTTTTTTTTATCTGAGTACCTATTTTTTTTAATAAAAAATAAATACTTTAAAATTACTTGACCCACAAAATAGATACTGGCTCCTTATTTTTAAGCATCCATTACGCTAGTTTACTACGTCGTATTTACCTACTGTCATTGTTAGAATACGGGAGTAAAGGTTTTATGCAAAAAGTCTCAAAAAATTTTAGAATTATAAAAATTTTGTAAAAAAAAAAAATATACTCAGATAATTTAGAAAATTTTTTTTCGTTGTTCTGGTGACTTTACGACTTACAGAAGCTACTTTTAAAATATTTCGTGTATGAAAAGATAGACCTTATATAACGTGTAACAGAATAAACGCAATTCCTGAAAGTAATTGGTTCAGAATCGGCTTCTAAATCGATTTCCGTCATAAAAAATAGGTGTTAAATTTTAACGGAAAAATCTTTTAAATAACTTAAATTAGAAACACAGTATCATGACAAATTAATACAATCCTTAATTCAAGGAAATTGAAACCTTAACTCAGAGCAAAAAAGGCTACTAAAACGCACGACATTATTTGTAGTTCACTCATAGTTCGTAATACACACACGTAAATAATATCAATGCATTTTTCATTAAAAGTAGTGTGCGTCAAATAAATAGGTAATTTAAAGGAATTCCAACATTATCTCCAATGAGTAAGGCTTATTTGAATGCACGACCGAACTTAGTTGGTCATCAGAATAGCCCTACACACTACCAAACAATTTTTAGGCATTTTTACAATACAAAATTATTTAATTTGAAGAAATTTAGAACTTATTGCAAAGAGATAAAGCATTTGTCGGTAACCGTTTATGCGAAATGCCGACACACACGCCGCCGCTACCGCCAAATAATGCATAAAAGCTAGTCATCCGCCGGTAGTGATCTAGTGTAATTGTTCTTTTATTTACTTCCGTGGCATTTATGTTTCCGCGTGCGATGGCTTTCCGGTATACCAACATACAATACACGGAGATGGTGAGGACCCTGGTTCGCTGTCTTGATTTAATGTCGCGTTAGCTTGTCGGGAGTTCAATGACCGTTTTGGCTGCAGTGTGAGCGCTAGGACGATGCTGGCTGCAACTCAGCGACTGAGTTCCTCTAGGACGTTCCTTCCTAATATGGCTTTAGATAGAGGGACGAATGAGCGGACTACTCGTCTGCCAGAGCGTATTCTCGACCATTTCGACGAACATTCGAGGACAGCTCGACGAGAAGCAGCGCCCTAGTTCAACTGCAGCCACATGTACGTGTGGCGAACGTTGCGTGCTGATGGTGAACTGAACACCCATTCCATCTTCGACGGTGTCAAGACCTAACGCCGGCCGACAACTTGCCACGACTGGAATTCAGTAGGTGGTTTAAAATCTTTTAAACACTGATTTTTTTTTAAAGTAATAACCAGTAAACACGACTTATCAGGGGGTAGTTGATATCGCGAAAGTTACGCATCTGCGATAATTTTTTTACCCGCATGTGCCGCATGGAGTCCAGGCGTTTCGCCCTTCGTAAGGCCGCTTTCACATTAAGGCGTTAGCAGCGCGACAGTTGCGCGGCAAAAGCACAGTCGAAGACAAAATCTAAAAAAAAAAACAATTTTAACGTCTGGACGTTAGACGCGCGACTGTCGCGCTGCTAAAGTCGCCTAAATGTGAAAGCAGTCTTAGTTTCGTAGTTCGGGTAAAAAGTCGCTGTTTTAAATGCATCCCCGTTACTAAACCTAAAGTCTTAGATTCGTGTTGATAATTTCACTGACTAGAAAATTATCAATCATTACACGGTAAACTCAATGAAGTATCAAAAGTTATTCATAATATCAGTCTGTGACATTTTAGGTACGTAAAATTCGTTCATTGAACTAACGCACATCTAATGCCTACAGCTATGGTCAGCAGGCGGGCGCGGGCGCTCGAGTGTGCGTGTCGTGTCGGCCACTAACATTGCCTGAGTGTGTGGGATGTTGTTGCACATACGTTTTGCGTTTAGTAAGGATAACTATTTCATAAAAAGACTAGGTTTGGTTTAAATTTATTTAATTACGTATGTTGTTTTAGACTTATAATTTAATATTCTAATTGGGGTGTCTGAGGTATTGCGCTTAATCTGTTACACGTTATATATATGTGAAGTCCTGATTTTGGCGTTGGCTCGTGATAGACATTGATATTAAATATTATGTAAAAGTATTGTGTCCATAAATAGATTAATAATGAATCATTTGATTGTTGCCACCGGTGTCCAATCTCAAACCCAGGTATCAAGATTTTACATATGTAATGTAATTGCAATTGATATTACTATGAAATATATAAAAAACGCGAGTGTATCTGTATTACTCAAATAAAAGTAAATAATTACACTAACTATTCTGTATTACATATGTATTATTTAACTTTAAAAGTTAAAACTAATATTACACAAATTTGTAAACTATTAAAATGTGAAAGTTTGCATGGATGGATGTTTGTCACTCAATCACGCCAGAATGGCTGAACAGATCTAGATGAAACTTGGCACAGAGATAGATTAAGTCTGTTATAGCACATAGATTTCTTATTATCCCAGAAGTAAGATCCCGTGACAATTCCCGAACTCCACGCGGGCGAAGCCGCGGGCATAAGCTAGTTATTTATAAAGTAACATTGTCATAAGCTTGTCGTAAGTATATAATTTTTCAAACCATCTCGCACCTGAGTAGACCGTCGACCGCTACTTTTAAAAAAGCTTGAATAAAATACTGTGAGAAAACTATACGAATATTTTAAAATGTTTTTCAGCCACCCCGCACATCGCACCCCGCGCCTCTCGCCCCAGCCCGGGCCCTGGCGGTAAACACAGATGTTTATCAAGGAAACCTGCTCTAAAACGCTAACCATCAATTTCCCGGCATGTTCTTCCGCCCGGCGCCCGTGTGTTCGCCTCATTAGCTGCATACACTGGACATCATCATGACCCGCTTTGATGGGCGTGTTTGCTTCGCCTCGTGCCGAGTGCTGTACACTCATAAGGCGGCGCACTTCAGTGCTCTTTCATGAGGAATTAAATTACAGGGTAGCATCGGCGCAGATGTGTGTCCGATGTGCCGTGCAGCAAGGAGCTCACATAACGGTTCCGCATGACGAGAACCTTGTGAAAGCTGAGAAAGATAAGCAAATCAACTATCTTGACTAGGCTCGCGAGGTTGTCGACATGTGGGATTTCACAAGAGCCTCAACCAAAACCTAAGGAGGCTCTCGTTGGATAGTTAGATCAAAGACTTGATTCAGAAAGCGGTACTTCTTAACATTGTTAGCAGGTACTCCTCTCTGGAACCTGACCGCGCCGAATGTGCACTCGGACGCAGGACGCTATTCAGTAGCTCCCATACGCACGAGGTCAGCTAGCCGAGCTAGGTCCTCACTGAGTTACTGAATAGTCATTTTATTCGTGACTAGGGACTTGGTTGTCTATTTAGACATGTTTTCGCTTTATTTCCGGTGGGGTATGAGTGTGGTAAGGGCTGTGAGGGTGCGGGGAGCGGAGCGGAGCTACACGACCGTAGCCTCCGCAGCGAATACTAATGTATTCGCTGCGGAGGCTACGGTCGTGTCAATAATAAACCGAGCAGCAGTGGCAGCGCCGGCGCCGCGTCAGCCGCCGCGCATAGTAATGTGCGGCCACCGCACGGACGGCCTGGCGGAGTGTGGCACTACCGTAATCACGCGAGCACTCCCAGCAGAGCCCTGAGGGCCTACCTCGATGTTATTGAGATAAGTAGAGTAGGTGACCTGTGAAACTATTAAGCAACTTGGGCACTTACGTTCATCCAGACAGCTGCAGCAAATCGGAGTGGCTCCCGGCCGGTCGGTGCACGGATCCCCAGGGCGCACGCCCGCATCAGTCAGTTTGTGCCTATAACAATACATTATCTGAAAGTGCTCTTTTTCGTATTTACTCAATTTGTGAACAAAAACATCGAACGCCAACGCTCCTTACTTTACAACAAAAATACTAGTAAGATGTTTCGATAATGGTTTATCTTAGTATGACTTGACGAAACGAAAGTAAAAGGCTCTGGCAACGACATCACATAACATCACGCCTTTATTCCCCAAACGGGTAGGCAGTAACGTAGAGTACTTTCACATTTTGTGCCAGCTTCGGTGGTGACATTTCAGGAATTTAGCTGATGTATATTGAAGTTATATAGCTAATGCTTCCGACATACCCAAATACTTGTAGATTTCTATTGAGGAGAGGGATGTAAGGTGTATGGAATCCGAGAGTTGAGATTCGACACATTATTTCTGGGTATTCTCGTCTGGCTCGCAGGGAGTACTTACATAGACAGCACATCGTTAGGTTCGAATTAGTTAAAATAATCTTAAATAAAATCATGCTCATGGACTTCAATCACACACACCCCTGCACTCACACACACTCACACTCACATATCGACAGACACCAACACACGCATACACCCAAATCACTCAAACTCCACATAAATCACCTACTAGTACACACTCATAAACACTTCTCACTCACGTATAGACCCTATTTAAATTTTAAACAATTTAGTTATAAGTTAAGTTATGTTATAAGTCATGCAAAATTTAATTAGCAGTACAACCAACCATGTTTCCTTTGTTGGCATTTCATTGCTAAAATGTCCAGGGAAACGGCACTGAAAACCGAAATACAGGCATTGCCTAGTTCGGTTGCAGTGGCTACATCCACTTATTAAAAATTAATACTGCCAAACTATTTTTCTGTAAAATATTACTAAGTTTTTTTAAGAAATAAATTTATTTATTATCGTTGCAGATGTTAAAGTCAAAACATGAACCCTAAAATGGAAATGGACAGGTCACATGATCAGAACACAAACAGATAAGTGGACCAAAAAAGTTTAATGAATAGACGTAGAGGAAGGCAGATAAAAAGATGGGAGGATGATCTGCCTAAGGGATGGAGGAATTTAGCGATAGATCGACAAATGTGAAGGGAACTTGAGGAGGCTTGTCGCAAGACAGTCTGACCTGGAAACTGATAAAAATGAATAAAGAAAAGGAAATATGTATAAATTAACTTTAGTTAGGTTATAATTTAAGTTTAGTTAATCCTATAATTTAAGTTTAGTGTTAGAAAACAAATAAGTGTAATTTTTTGTTATTATTATTAGTGTCCTATTGTCACCGTTGTTTAGATGTTTATATTTTCTTACTTTTATCATTAGTTTAGTTCTATTTGCAGTCTGTGTATAATGTAAATATAGTTAGGCATTAAATTAAGATTTATTTTTAAGTTAGTTAATTGAAATATTATTATATTAAAGATATTGTAGTTTATATTTTTATTTTCAAAATGACTATGTATTGTGTACACGAAGGTCAGAGTAAATAAAGGCTATTTTTATTTTTTTATTTATTTGTTTATTGTTGCCAGGATTATCCAACAGCAACTTCCTTTGAAGTACAACCTTGTGGAATCAGAAATGCCATACTAAAAGTATGCGCCCGACCCAGTTCTCGATGATGGTAATATCACGTTGTACTGGGATCGACCTATCGTCACTGACTGCTGGTACTTATTCATAATATTTTTTATTTTTTTTTACATTATTCATAATAAAGAGGAGCTCGTGGCTAAATAATAATTGTCGCTCGGGATCGATCTTTAGGTTAAGTCGTGCTTGCCTAGGTTAGTCTGTGGATGGGTGACCACCCATTACATACCGAGTTTCATCCGTGCCTCAGAAAGCACGTTAAGCCGTTGTTCCCGGCTGTCATTTCTGGCCCATCTGTCCAGACCCATCCTGCAAATGTGACCCGCCCAGTCCCATTTGAACCTCGCACACTTATCGCCAACATCGGCGATGCTGCAACATAGGCGATCTTGGAGCATATTCGCTCGGTAACTTTATGTTAAAAATATATATATATATATTTATTATGTAAAGTTTAGTCACATCATGCGTCCTGGATCAAGTTGGTAGAGATACTTGTATTAATCAATTTCTGTAGAAAAATCTATACAAATACAAAAGCACACTATGCCTGTTTTATATACGAGTAGATTGATTGATTGTTGAAAGCGTGTCGAACTCTCATCGTTCTGCGATTAACATTCCTCGTATCGCATCAGCGAGGTCATGAAACACTCAAATACATTGAAGAACTAAGCGGATATCAGGCGGGTGTTATTTAATTGTCGGTCAGCGATATATTATGCAGTGGCTGCCTCCCACAGGGTGAGGGGGTACTGATGGTGGGGAGCTCATTCATTTATAATTGATTGGACAACGATCACAGGTGAGCACGCGACACGGAAAGCGAATTAGAAGCTAGTGAAGTAGACGGCGGCACCCGGCGGCCGGCCCGTAACGGGAGCGGAGCGGGCCGCGACAACCGGACCGAGTTATTACAAGCGACGCGGCACCGACAATACTTGTGAATTATTAAAGTGCACTTTAACTGAATCAACAGTTCACAGACTGGCTGAATATTGTGGCGATCCGATGCAAACTAGCTGCTATTTTATTGAACTATCAACACTATCGGGGACAATCATTACCAATATGTATAGTTAGAGCATTATTGTACTCTATAAAGATCTCCGGAAGCAGGCAATGATACATTAGTAAATATTTGTATAGTCATAGAGTAACTTGTTGGAGTACAAAATTTGTTAATATTTTTGACCCCCCAGTATTTAATGACAGAATGCACTGAGTCGTAGAATAACACGATGGCCCAAAAGCAGTGTTTGCAATCTGCGCGGGCGCTTTGTTTGTGCTACACTGCTTCTGCGCACCTGCTTCGCAGCCTTTTCGTTTGTCCTACACTGCTTCAACGCGCTGCTACGTTGCATGTTTGCTGGTGCTGGATAGCCTCTAAACAGCTAAATAGCATGTTTCTCTGTAGTTGTTAAATTAAAATGAGATTTTTAACCTACCAAAAGCAGTACTCCCTGAGCGCCAAGTAACTTATTCGTTCAACAGTTAAGACGTCAAAAGGTAATTGGCAAACGGACATCATTACTGCTGTCATCTCAATCAAGAGTTCAATCATTATTGTCTCATCATTATTTTACGATTATCTCACTTTTAAAAACTTATACCATAGGTCCGTTGGCGCGTCCGTTGAGTGAGTAGCATTAGGCACGAAACAGTGCCATCTAAGAGAACATTGTGAATATTGTTAGTTTGTAGTTACATGCATTCTCATTTATTGGTTTCCGCGATTACAAACTTACATTTTCAATTGGAACTTTATCCGTGGTGCAGTCCAATGTAGGTATGGGAAAACCATTTATTTAAACGGAAAAGTTAAGTTGTTTCTTCTATCTGACATTGGACATTCATAGGCACCAACTTGAGTTGCGGTAACATTTAGTATTTCCATTCAGTCGGCCTACTCTACACTATATACATGCATTAAACGCACACTATGTAAGAAAGCATATTACAAGTTGGACGATTATATCACTGATAAAAATGCTTGGCTCAATGCCGGTCCTGCTCCACAAGAACAGGAGCGCCTAAATTGATAGCATTAAATAGTATTGTTGGAGCTGCTGAAGATTGTATAACTATCTTTGCATTGTATAAATTCAATCTCTTTTGTATTACATAGCCGCCTAGCCCATATTGTGTGAGTACTATGTACTAGAAAGCTGTCATTCGCTGGAAACCTGCGTCTTTTCTTGACTTGAATGTGCCCTGGCGGTTAGGAGTATGTCATGCTCACTCAAATGTCTCGCTGATGGTGGCACGTGTGTCGGATCATTTAGTTCCCTTCAAAATGGTTGAGTTGAATGGTGCTGATACATGCGTCATGTTCGTGAACGGGCGCTGTCAGTTGTGACTGGTCATCTCTTATTTGCCACGGCTTATTTGAATTAATTATTTTATTTTTGAATTGTTTTTACTATGGACACTTTTAACGTACACATCTTGCTGCATCGTTCTCACATAATGTACCATCTCAAAATGAATGATGTAACCAAGGTTTTGTTAAAGTATTCTGATTTAAAAGAGTGTCCATGGAGTTTCTTGCCCGTTCTTCTCCATAGAGATCTACGTTAGGGAATGGGCAACTACAGTACTTTCACAGTTTTTGTGCCTTGTGACTGGGACTGTAGCTATATTTTACTGTTGTCTTTGTTTCGACAATTCAAAAGTGCCTGTAACTGGCCTACTTGAAATAAATGCTTTGATTTTGACGTGTAGGGACACATGTAAGCGTGCACGACAGACAGAATGCAAGGTAAGCAAAATGTATAAGTGAGCGCGACGTATGGACGGCAGGCTAGTTACTGCGCACTAGTCCGGTCGGAAGGTTCTCCTTGGGTTTAATCGGAATAAAACTAATTCGGTACTAAACGGGCGTTTATTTGCATAAATCCAGAGACTTCATAACCGGCTAGCGCAGTGCTCATATAATAGAGATTGATGTGCCTTACAGTGACAGCAGATATCCCTAAATACGTATTATTTCAGAAGTGTTTTTTTAACTGCAAAGTAAAGTTTGTCTTTAAATACGATAATTTCGTGAATTCCTGGAAATTCATAAAACTTGTCGCTAGAGTGAAGCCGCAAGCAGCCGGGCACAGCAGCACCGACGGAACCCTCAGTGCGCGCTTCATGCGCACTTGTCCCGTTTGTCTAAATTCTTAACTTATCATCCTACGTAACTGCAAGGTTTTGATGAGGCATCAATAATTCTTCGGTAGATTGGTAAGGTTAACACTATTCCGTCCACTCGCTCTTATGGAACGGAACGTGGTCCGAGTCACGTCAAAGGAAGTATGCGGTGTTTGGGAACTCGAGGGGGGGGGGGAGGGGTGTTGAGGTATCGGCGCGGGGTACGCGGTACGCGGTGAGCTCGATAAATAGTAGCGAGCAGCTAAAGAAACAGATCGGCGCAAGATAACGATGTCGCGGAAGGCGCACAGACTCACAGAGTGTGTTCCGTGTGGCCATATCTGAGCAAATTCATACGGGCTAGTGTAAAGGTGTAAACGGCTTTTTTTTGGGGGTGAAAAATCTCTCATCTACCCAGTTTAAACTCAATGTAACGCACTTAAAACATTGTCTGATGGATGGATTGAACAGTACGGGGATCGTCAAGGTGTTTAAAGTCAAATTACGAAAATAATAATAATAATAACTTATGAAAACGTTGGAACGTTGACCCCCAATATCTCCGTAACTAGAAGGTTTCCAGGTCCAGAACAAAAATAAAATATCGCAATGTCGGGGAGAACAAGTGCCTTTCGGCTTTGTATTATGTAATAATGTAGAAAGGGCGTAACAAGACCCTTGTTACACCCTTTCTACATTATTACTATTAAATACTATGAAACAAACCCTTTTTTTATACGGATGGGAAATCATCAAATGACCCCCCCCCCCCCCACTCTGGGCGGAGCGGAAGGGAGTGTCAGACTTGTACTGACTAAAACCCATCCATGTTCCTTCTTTGGCCTTTGTGTTCCAGGGCCACGGTATCTGTTTCGAACAGTCCCGCAGCATTAAACAATCCTGTAGTAGAGACAAAACGATAGACAATCCAACAAATTCTAGGCTAATCTTTTCTTTTTTTTTTAAATATTTTACACTCAAACCCTGCGTAGGGAATTACAGCTGTTTTGATATGGAAAGAAAATTTCGAGTGCGAGAAGGGTTTGAACCTGCGACCTTCCGATTCCGACCCTGCTCGCCTGCCTGCTCTGCAATTTCAGCTATTTTTCTTTCCATATCAAAACAGCTGAAATTCTAGGCTCTTATGTTACGTTCGTGATCTCGATGGATTTGGAAAAAACATTAGTTCCTTTAAGTTTATTAAAAGCTAGCCTGGATATATCTAAAAGCTGCTTATTGATTATTGACAATTTGCTAATCGAGAAGGAAAAAGACTTCTAGTACAGCAAGAACATGTTAACTCATCAAACTTCTGTTCGCTGTACTACTTTTGGAAGAAATCATCACATCATTCTCCTGCCGTTATCCCAATTTACTCGGTGTCGGCGCAGCATGTCTTCTTCTTCCATACTTTTCTTTTACTTTTTGGAGAAATATTTGAAGAAAAAAAGGAGAAAAAACGGAAATGCAAACAATGTCAATACAAAAAAAAATGTAATCTAACAGCATCAAAAAGATATTCAAACAAATCACAAAAGTGAAAGTAATAGTGGGGTTCGAACTTGCGACCCGCAGTTTACGGAACGGTTATGAACCCGCCAGGCTGTTTTCTCAGTTGACATGAGCTTTAAATTTTTACGCCTTTATTATAATATGTATATAGATATATATAGATGTATAGATATAGAGAGATTTCAAATATTTGTTTTTTATATACTAGCTGGGTCCCGGCATGCGTTGCAATGCCTTTTTCTTTTCTTCAGGAAGGGTTTCTGAAAAAAATGAAAAGTGGATTATAACCTTACCTTCGGAAGTCGGTAGCAAAAAAGTCAATGGAACAATCTAAAGTCACTGACTTCCGAAAGTAAAGTTATTTTCAACTTTTTTGGAAGTCGGTTATTTTATGAGGATACATCTAAGTTTACCAACTGATACCGGTCGCACCTAGGTATACTCGGCTTGAACTATATGTATCCGTACTGCAGCTTTTAGCCGTAACATTACATTTCATGGCTCGTGACTGGACATGGGATGGGCACTGATGGGCAGAGCGCCTATTGACATTAAGATAACTACTATGTTCTTGTTTCTTCAAACTAAATTGTTTTATTTCTTTAGTGTTTTGCTGACCTTTTACACCAGAATTCATTAAATTTCTTATATATCGAATAGCTAGCTCCAATATTTATTATCTTCATCCTATATTTATGAATATAGACAGAATACAATAGCATGTAATGTCCGATAGAGGAGTCCGGGTCCAGAGAGGAAGGAAGCTAGTTTGTGGTTTATTAGTTTTATTGCGCTCTTGATTTACCGCCGTGCCGCACCACAGCAGAAGCAGCGCTCGCGTCTCGTTTCACGCAAACGCACCAGTACTGATGTGACGTTTATGCATCACAACAAGCTGCTGTTGCAATCTGATGCTAACTCAGCCGCAGATTGAGTATCGTCACCTTCAACTATCGCCTTTAACTCATCGTTGTTGTTAAGTTTATGGGCGACCACGGGGTTCATTTATCGGATCTAAATTTTCAGATTGGAAGCGTTCAAACCAATACGGGTTGGTAGTGTTCACTTCGTAGTGGTACGTCGTTGATGTTTCGAGCCGCTGGGGCCGCATTGCTACCACGAGTCCGCGAACGAATTGGTATTCCATAATTACTCACATTTTAAAGTTTCCAACTGTCCATATTGACGATAACAAAATGAAATTTGAAATTTAAAAACCCCCATCACAACAAAGAAAAGCGAACAAACATATGAAAAGTCAATAAAATGGCTGAGCTGGTTTTGATAAAACATGTCTGATTGTACACATCATGCCCTTTCATTTGATACCCCACTTGGGTATATTTGAAAATATTCCATTATTCATCACCACTTTGACCCCCATGTCTAAAACGGTTGAACTGATTTTGATAATACAAGTCTAATTGTAATATACATATCATTCGCTTTTATTTGATACCCCATTTAGGTATATTTGAAAATAATCGATTTTTCATACCCACTTTCATCCCCCATATCTAGTAAATGGCTGCACCGATTTTGATTAAACTTGTCTAAGAACCATCACCAAAAAACTAGCTTTCAAATAAAAAAACTGCATCCAAATCGGTTCAATCGTTTAAGAGCTACGGTGCCAGTGACAGACACACACACATTGCGGTCAAACTTATAACACCCCTTTTTTTGCGTCGGGGGTTAAAAATTATTCAAATGTGGTGAAAACAAAATACTTAAGAAATGACTGAATTTGAATTCTACATTTTTTAAATAAAATTCATCCATCCAGAATTCTTTTTCAACCATAATAACTTACAACTAACTAACTTACTTCAGATTGCAACTTTTGGAGAACGGTGACTTCATAGGTAACCTACCTATTATGTATATCGGCTCGCCTGTTCAGCTATGCACCGCGTCTTATTAATTTATTGTGCTTTCTCACACCTCTTGACCGAGGACTCTCGCCCACTCCGCACTTTCTCGCGAATATGTCATCGATAACAAAGATTGTATCGAAACACTACAATAACATTTAGCCGTAAAGGAATTTGTGTAATGGGATTACCCGCCAGAGCAGTTCCGCCTACACGGGTTCGGCGACGAGGGCGCGGCCAACTTCTGAACTACCACAATATGTTAGAGCTTTAAGTAATGCTTCCACCGATGTTCGTTTGTCTAAGCTGTAAAAACACGTACAAGAGCTATTTGTCGTCGACGCTACACATGCACACACACACACAAACAGGTTCTGCAGCGAGTAAGATCACGCAGCCGCTCGCGCCGCAATAAGCCACTCGTTCAGAAGGCTCACTACCTCATCATCATCATCATCTACCTAGCCTTTTCCAAACTATGTTAGGGTTGGCTTCCAGTCTAACCGGAAACAGCTGAATATCAGTATTTTACATGGAGTGATTGTCTATCTGACCTCCACAACCCAGTTAGTACTAGATAATACGATACCCCTTTTTTTTTTTTTTTTTTTTTTTCGGATGAGAAATCATCAAATGACCCCCCCCACTCTGGGCGGAGCGGAAGGGAGTGTCAGACTTGTACTGACTAAAACCCATCCATGTTCCTTCTTTGCCCTTTGTATTCCAGGGCCACGGTATCTCTTTCGAACAGTCCCGCAGCCCTGGCAGGCATCGGTCCTTGCGGACCCCTACTTATTTGCTGACATCTCTTTGAGGCGCACGTGGAACACGAACGCGCCGTCGACACGGCCTGTCGTCATAAGACGGCCGGACGGCGAGCTAGCCCATAACTCGCCGTCCACAGGCCCGCGCCTACGGTGGCCGGGAGCCACCACGTGACCCCCAACGCCCAGGGCGTCTCCCGCGGCGACTGGGACGTGAGGTTCTTTCCCTCTCACGTCCCGCCACCTCCTTCACTAGCATGACTGCTTCGCAGAAGGAGGTGACGGCTTCCCATTCCCTCTCGCTCCGGACCATGGCTTGAACCAAGGCCGGACGCGAGAGATCGCCGCCGCCAATCGCCGCTACGAGGACACGGCGGTGCTCCGCCCAAGCGGGGCAAACCTCCACGGTGTGCTCCACCGTGTCCTCCGGACGATCCTCGCAGTGGAAACACCCGGGCGTTTCCTCCCGCCCGATTCGGTGCAGGAACCTCCCGAAACAACCGTGTCCGGTGAGGACCTGCGTCAGGCGGTAGGTGAGGGCGCCGTGGCGCCTCTCTAGCCACTCCTCAAAGAGGGGACTTATCGCCACTATGGTGGCGTGCCCTGCACGGGGTTGCGACAGTCGCTCTCTCCATGTCGCCATGAGATCACGCCGGAGGTCTGTCCGCTGAGCGGCAATTTGCCGCGGCAGCGGAGTTTCCTCCCGACGTAGTGCCTCCGCGCGCCATTCGTGCAGGCGTGCGAGGACTATCGCCTCCAGATCCCATGGCGGCAATCCGGCAAGGAGGCTAGCCGCTTCGCCGGAGATCGTGCGGTACCCCCGGATTAGCCTTATGGCTATTACCTTTTGGGGCGCGTTCAGGTAGTGGGCGGCTTGCCGCCTCAAAGAACGCGCCCACACCGGGGCCCCGTAAAGAGCCATGGACCGCACGACCCCCGCGTATAGCCTCCGGCAGGAGGCGTTTGGACCCCTCAGGTTGGGCAAGAGCCGCTTGAAGGCAGCCCCTGTCCGTTCCAGTTTGGGAGCCAAACGTCGGAAGTGCTCCACGAAGTTCCACCGGCTGTCGAGGACGAGTCCTAGGTACTTCAACGTCGACCCGACGCCGATGGAAACCCCTCCCGCCGTCAGTAGGGATCCCGACGGTGGCGCATTCCGAGGCCCATGAAAACACATGGCCTCGGACTTGTGCAGTGCCACCTCGAGACCCAATTGCCGGATCCTCTCCACGACTATCGCTACCCCGCCTGTCATGTTTTCGGCCGCCGCCTCGTGCGACCTCCCTTGTGCCAGTACCAGCGTGTCGTCAGCGTAGCAAACTACGCTGACGCCGGTAGGGAGGTCGGCGCGCAGCACCCAGTCGTAACCGATGTTCCACAAGGCCGGCCCCAGAACCGATCCCTGTGGAACACCGCACGACATCTCTCGCCGGTTCCATTCTCCGCTTCGACCAGGGTAGACGACGGCTCTATCCGTCAGGTAGTCCCCGACCACACGACGAAGGTAGGTCGGCACCCGGTGATACCGGAGTGCCTCCCCAATACAGCTCCAGGGCATGGAGTTGAAGGCGTTGGCGATGTCAAGAGACACCGCCAAGACGACCCCGCCCCGGGACACCGCGTCCCCCGTCGTGAGGGCTCTCACGCGCATGATGGCGTCCACCGTCGAGCGCCCCTTGCGGAAACCAAACTGGTGTTCCGCAAGATCCGGCCCCATCCCCGCAAGGTGCCCGGCGAGGCGATTGGCAATGACTCTTTCAAAGAGCTTGCCCACCTCGTCGAGCAGCACGATGGGCCGGTATGCGGACGGAGAGTCCGCAGGGCGCCCTGGTTTCCGGATGAGGACCAGCTTCCCCGTCTTCCAACGAAGCGGAAACTGGCCTCTCTCCAAGCATGCGCTTAGGAGCCCTTCCAGTCGGGGCCCGAGAGCCTCAGAGGCCAGGACCCAGGCTTTGCCAGGCAAGCCATCGGGTCCCGGGGCGGTGTTTCTGGCTTTCAGCCTGCGTACCGCCACTCTCAGGTCTACCCCGGTCACCTCCGGAACGTCGTCATCGTCATCGGTGTGGTCCGCTTCCGGCACCGCACGCGGCGGCGGAGCCATAGGCGGGGGAGGATGCTCCCCTCGCGAAGGGAACAGAGCGCTCACCACGTCCTCCACGAGCTCAGGCCGGAGACTCTGCGTTAGCGGGGGGGCCCGGGTGCGGAGTTTGTCCCGCACCATCTTGTAAGGGCGCCCCCATGGATCTCCGTTCAGAGACTCCAGCATCTCCTCGCGGGCCAAGTTCTTGGCCCGCCGGACAGCCTCTTGGAGGGCGGTCTTCGCCGCTCTGTACCCCTCGTACAGCTCCGCCTCAATGGCTGCCGCATCCGGAGGGCGGATGCGCAGCCTGCGATGCCTGGCGTACAGGCGCCGCGTGGCAACGCACGCCTTGCGCAAAGACGTCAGCTCTCGCGACCACCAGTACACCTGACGCCGGGCGCTTCCTGGCCGAACTCGGGGCATTGCCACGTCGCAAATCTCGGACATGGCCTCCTGGAACCAACCCGCCTCGTTGTTGATGTCGGCAGGCCTGACTGGTGATGACACCCAGGCCTGCACGATCGAGGCTTCCAGGAGGAGCTCCCGGTCCAGCTGCTTCAGCGCCCATATACGATACCCCTTGGTAAAATTGGTTGTCAGACTTTTTGGGCCACTACTACCTGTAACGACTGTCAAAGATCTACAAATTTTAATGACAGCCGGGACCAACGGCTTAACGTGCTTTCCGAGGCACGGAGGAAACTCGGTATGGTGGTCACGCATCCACAAACCAACCACACACGAAGAAGAAAGAAGAACGAAGAAGGCTCACTACCTAAACACATTGATAACTACTTAAACCTTCACGGATAGCGGATGGAGACTGCTACTCGGATTCAGTTCGGTTGCGTGGAGTGGACTTACTGCGGCTGGCTGTGAGGTGCGTCGTGATGGAGTGGCTGGCCCGGGAGCGCCACGGCGCGGCAATTACCGCCGACCGACTAATGACGCTCTCTAAACATATTGATGGCTCATCGACTCGCACTCCGCACAACTTACATCGTTAATCGCGTCAACTCACTTGATGGGCCTTTATTGTTTCCCGATTCGGCGCGTGATTGTTGTAAAGAGGATATAAATTGCTGAAAGACTTGAGAGGATAAGCTAAATAGGTATTCACCTTTTAATAAGTATCAGATGGGAAAAAAACCTGAAAGACCCAAAGCATGTACACTCCCTAGGCAGCGAGGCCAGGCGCACCATGCGTGACCCACGATGTGGCCATCGCATCGCGGCACCTCCAGGAGAGATGAATTGATCTCATATTTATGTACTTTTGTAGTAATTCATGTGATTTATTAAGTTTCAGTAATGTTAATATTGTTATGAAATAAAATCCTCGTGGCTCGTGAGCTCGTGACGGTGTTTCTTCTACTGCTTGGGGCACTTTAGTCGGCAAAGTTGTGCTCGCGTTTTGCTGAACAAAATGTTTCCCAGTTAATGTCGAGTTGAGTTGGTCATGTGCCTCGTTCTGCCCTCCTACCGCTCTTCCCCCGGCCCTCCCGGCCTCACACATCCCCCTACTTCTCGAACAAAGTTCAAAGTAGTGCAACTTTGCTACTTTACCGTAAATATTAAATGTAGTACAAAAAAACTTGCACTGCGCACAGTTTGGCGCAAAGCTATTCCAACATTGCGCCCCACTTACGCCGCTACTGGAACGCGTTTACAATTCAGGATTCTAATTAAAGGACAATGCTCATGGATATATGGAATCCCGTACCATGCTGCATCAAAATCAAACTTTGTTTTTTGTAGTCTACACTTATCATTATCAACTCCTACAAAAGTTCTTTTTGTAAGCAAAACTGTGAGTAATTTTATAAAATCGAAAATATCCTCAAAACCAGGCAACTAAAAAATGAACAATTGATATATCGGTTTTGACGGGTGACAGACGGCGTCATTCGGTTGACGACGACGCGACATATTTTCACAATGAAATACACAATTAAGTTCACAAAAAAAAAAAACTAATTCTACTTCTCAACACACAATACAATAATTAATTAATCTCAACTCTAAAAACACAGACGACCGTAAACGTCACATCAGATGTCAGAAATGTGCCTGCTGGGATTTAGGGATGAGATCAATAAAACAAAATCTTTACTAAGAAAATCGGTTTTGTGTCAATTAGCAATACCACATCGTTTTGTTTTACTGTTTTCATTTAATTGTTACTGTTATTCAACAAAAAGAAAGCAAAGGTAATACAAATAATTCGTAAAATGTTTTTGAAGCAAACGTTAATTTAAAAAGAAACGGGTGGAATTACTACAAAATAGTTTCTTCTATTGCATTCTACACCTCTATGACCAGTTACACAACCGGTCATAGAGGTGTAGAATGATGATCGTCATGTAAAGAGAGTAAAAAAATATTCATACTTCAATACTTTAAATTAAATCCCTTAATCGAAAATCAAATACATGACGCGTAATGTCATAAAAAAAATATAAAAATAATTACTTTAAAATTTTGATCATGATGCATGAGACGTTTTGGTACCACTTTTGGTCATTGTCCTTTGTATTAACTTGTTGTCGGTTAACATTAACTGCACGTGCGAAGTAAATTGCAGATATGTTTATGATCAGTATCTATCTGAAGTCATTATTTGAGCTACGTACTCAGTCAGTTAAGTAAGTGACCGAGTGGTAGCGCGGTTTGCAAGCGCGGCTCCGCTCCGCATCGTCGAAGGTTATAATATCTCACCGAGCGCTCGGCACCGCATTAATATGTAAGCGAGCTGCGAGTTCGCGGTGAATAAATAAAACAGAAGGCGGTAAGTGAAAGCCGCAGCTCTTACTCTTAAGCAGCGTTTATAATGCACGAGGCTCGGGTCAGCGGCTTCTTAAACTTTAACTGGTTCTCGTCGGCCGGCCGCCCACCGCCCGTCTGCCCACCCGTCCATCTGTCCGCCCGCTCGTGCTCCGCATCTGAGATGTAAAACAGGGGAGCACACAGCTTTATTAAAGCGTGAAATTTCTCATTTCATCCCGGGACTCGTTACAATGAGCGCCAATAGACTAAATATAAAATACAGAACGCGCAGGAATTATGTTCTGTTCCCGCTTATTTTTGAATATCAACAGCTGGCAGAGCGTAGGAATGAAAACAGACGCGCTCTTGTCGGCGCGTGCCGCCCTGCGCCCGTCGCGACACTGGCCGGCACTGTGTGGAGCTTCTGCACTGCCCAGTGATGTGATGATGCGTGGCAGCGAGCCAGCGCGTACTCGGCGCGTGAGCAACACAGCGTACGGCCACTCAGCGAGAACATTCATTTTCGTCTAGTCGGCGTGGTTTTGCAGTAGAGGAGTAGGTATGTGATCGCCTGTTCTGACACTAACGTCAAATGTAGGAACTAATGAGGGTAATTATTTATTAAAACCAAAATTAGATTGCGTTACCATTTCCCCCCGGCTTTAAAGGGTTACCTTTAAAACGAAAAAAAAAATAAGCTATGTTAGGTGTACTACCGCATAACCTATCCACAGGCAAAGACAGCGTTAAATTGTTTTAAATTAACTTAAGCGGTACAATTAAAACGAAACCTATTAACTAAATGCCTAAACTAAGACGGAGATCCAACTTCAGGCTAGATCTTTCTGAGTCGGCAGCGGTCAGAGACGCACAACAGGAGGCACTTAGCTACCCCTTTGCGGTTTTCACAGTAACAACGCGGGGTGTACCGTCTTTAGATACACAACGTGTAACAGATTAAGCGCAATACCTCAGACACCCCAATTAGAATATTAAATTATAAGTCTAAAACAACATCCGTAATTAAATAAATTTAATCCAAACCTAGTCTATTTTTATAAAATAGTTATCCTTACTAAACGCAAAACGTATGTACATCAACATCCCTGCACACTCATGGAATGTTAGCGGCCGACGCGACACGCAAACTCTAGCGCCCGCCAGCTGACCATAGCTGTAGGCATTAGATGTGCTTTAGTTCAATGAACGATTTTACGTACCTAAACTGTCACAGGCTGATATTATGAATAACTTTTGATACTTCATTGAGTTTACCGTGAAATGATTGATAATTTTAAGTGAAATTATCAACACGAATCTAACACTTTAGGCTTGGTAACGGGGATGCATTTAAAACAGCGACTTTTTACCCGAACTACGAAACTAACGAAGGGCGAAGCGCCCGAACTCCGTGCGGCACACGCGAGCAAAAAATGTATCTCAGATGCGTAACTTTCGCGATATCAACTACCCCCTGATAAGTCGTGTTTAGGTACAGTTTATTGTTTGTACTACAAAAATATTCAAAGAACCGCGTGTTTAAAAGATTTGAATCATAATATTTACAGTGATAAGAATACAATCGTATTGATAGGAAGAAGTAGGTACTTACAGAACTGGACTATTTACACTTTACACTTAGGTTATTAATTTGCACTATTTCTGCGAGCCACTTTCAATAAAGTTTCAAAATGACCATCGCCTTGTTCTATGCACTTATTTGAACGCTTTCTTAAATTGTATTTCAATTTTGTAAGCACTTCAGTATCACTTTTCACCGTCACAAATGCTTGTTCAATTTTCGTTTTAAGTACCTCGACACTTGTAGATTGATTGACGTAAACGAGCGATTTTATGCGACCCCACAAACAAAAGTATAATGGTGTTAAGTCAGGCGATCTGGGAGGCCACGGCACAGGTCCTCCGCGACCTATCCAACGATTGCCATACTCCGCATCCAGATGCCGTCGGACGGTCCACGTGAAATGCGCGGGAGCACCGTCTTGCTGGCCGCACATTCGTCCCTCTGTCCAAAGCCGTATTAGGAAGGAAAGTCCCAGAGTCCCTCAGTCGCTGAGTTGCAGCCAGCATCGTCCTGGCGCTCACACTGCAGCCAAAACGGTCATCGAACTCCCGACAAGCTAACGCGACATTATCAAGACAGCGAGCCAGTGTCCTCACCATCTCCGTTTATTGTATGTTGGTATACCGGAAAGCCATCGCGCAAAAAATATTACGGAAGTAAATTTAAGAACATCCACACTACATCGCTATCGGCGGACGATTAGCAATGCAATGTTAGGTATTGTACTTGTGGTATTCAGCGGTGGCGGCGGCGGCGTGTGTATCGCATAACCATCAAAGAGGATGCCGACAAATGCTTTATCTCTTTGCAATAAGTTCTAAATTATTTCAAATTAAATAATTTTATTTTTGTAGGGATACTCTGATGACCAACTAAGTTAGGTCGTGTATTCATATAAGCCTTACTCATTGGAGATAAAGTTGGAATTCCTATAAATTACCTCTTTATTTGCTTATTTACGTGTGTGTATTATGAGCTATGAGCGAACTGCAAATAATGTCGTGCGTTTTAGTAGCCTTTATTGCTCTGAGTTAAGGTTTCAATTTCCTTGAACTAAGGATTGTATTAATTTGTCATGATACTGTGTTTCTAATTTAAGTTATTGAAAAGATTTTTCCGTCAAAATTTAACACCTATTTTTTTTGACGGAAATCGATTCAGAAGCCGATTCTGAACCAACTACTTTCAGGAATTGCGTTTATTCTGTTACGCGTTGTATAAGTATTAGTATCATCATAAGTGCCTATATAAATTTTCGATAGCAAGAAGTTATTTTTATATATTTATTTCCATAAAAATATAATAGAGCATATAGTCTTCTTAAATATATCTGAAGTTCTCCGATATGCTCTCTCGGAAAAAAATTAATAGAAATATTAGTTCTAAAAAAAAGAAAATCGTGATTTCCCACAAACTACATTTTTTGTGTTGCGAAACTCGTTGCTGGTGTGCGATATGTTCCATAAATTAAAAAAAAAAACGTTGGGGGTGTCCCGGTACAACTCGCTCTGAATTTTATATTGTTATAAATTGTCTAAAGACGCTTAAACTCTTATCTGTGGTTGGAAGTAAATAGTTACAGTTATAAGTAGACCATTGCATTGTGAACTAATTTGGTGAAGTGCACAAATACTGCACAATTTGTGAATACAATTTGCATTAAGTTACAATCTACCGCGTCTAACAATAAGTGAGAAGTCAATAGACGAGCTTCGCACGGCGCTTACGACCTTTTTCTCGCGGCCGAGTACGTGCGCAAAGCATCGGAGCGCCCTACAAGTTAAGGATTTAACGTAGGTAACGTGAAAATTTATTTCTTATTCGTTTGTTAACGTTGCTACAAAAAAACCGGCAAATCATAATGGCAGATAATCCTGTTAAGTCGCTAAGTTCTGGAATGTTATGGGGATGTTGTGACCAAACAGCTGACAACGATAAATACGCCAAATGCGTAAAATGTGTTAAGGCATATCATCATACATGTCTGTCTTTAGCTGACGACTACAATGTGCCTGCTAAGTAGCTTTGTACTGAATGTCTAAACTTAGAAAATCCGATAACACGCCTTTGTACAATATCTCAACTACTAGAGGCAATAAGAGACAAGCCGTTGGATCTCCACCTCAGGCGCCTGTTGATATTGCGTTAGCACCCGAAGATATTCGTCTACTTATTCAGGAAGCAGTTAAAAAGGAACAGGCAGAGATGTTAACTAAGTTCATAGAAAATATGAAACTGACCCTAAATCAACAGTTGCAACCAATAAAGGATCAAATTTAGAATATGGAAAAATCCATGGCTTTCATGAATCATCAGTATGAAGATCTTTTAAAAGAATATACAGCGTCTAAAGAGAATATGAAGGAGTTGCAAAGGGGAGAACTCCGAGATGAAAGTGTGTATCAACGATTTGACTCCACGCATGAATCAACTGGAACAGCAAACCCGTGCAGACAATATGGAAATTCAGTGCCTGCCGGAGAAAAAGCAAGAAAATTTGATAGAGATTGTGTCACACTTGTCTAAAGTAGTAGTTAGCAATATTCAAGACCACGACATTAAGCATTGCACAAGAGTCGCAAAACAAAATAGCAGCAATTCCCGCCCGCGTGCCGTGGTAGCAGGCAACAAACTGAATACACTTGGGATACTCTGGACCTAAATCTCCGATCTATATTACAGAACATCTGTCCACTACTAATAAGGCACTCCATGCGGCCGCCAGAATCAAAGCCAAAGAAATCGGTTATCAGTTTGTCTGGGTACGAGGTGGTCGGATATTCATGCGGAAGACACATGAATCGGAACACATTCCGATAAGGAATAAGGACACTTTGAATAAGCTAGTTTAATTTGTATTTTTTCGTCTTATAGTTTTTCTTTTTATTAATTTCTTTCTAGTTTTTGTCAATGTAACAGTAAATAAAATTCATTACCATTCTCGGATTTAAGGATATACATATTACCAAAACACTAGAGGCTTACGCACTAAATGTCATAATTTTATCGTCAAGTTTGTTGTGAAAACTATGATGTAATAATATTAACCGAGACTTGGTTAAATGATTCTGTTATGAGCTCAGAGCTATTTGATAACAGAAATGTAGTCTATAGGCGAGATAGGGATAACAGGAAAAAATATGGAGGTGTTCTGATTGCCGTACTAAAGGGAATAAATTCAAAACGGATGACTCAATGGGAAAGCAATTGTGAAGATTTGTGGGTTATCATAGACATCTCGATTACAAAGTCTGTTCGTCAACTAGCTCTGTGCGCAGTTTATTTGCCTCCGCCTCTACTTCGATCAATCCTTGAACACTTCTTGGACTCTTGTAATAATATATTTGAACAGTCGGGTTTGAAGTCGTGTATAGTTGGTGACTTTAACTTAAGTAATATTGATTGAAACTTGGCAAGTGAGTTGGATAGTGGTTATATAGCACCAGGTATTGGTCTTGTTAACTGATTTTAGTCATATAAACAAATTATTTCAACTTAACAATATAAGAAATAAGTCAGGACGCATACTTGACCTTGCGTTGACTAACTTAACTTAACGTATCGTATGTTCTGCTCTAAATCCCCTAACTATAATTGACCCTTTGCATCCCCCAATTGAAATTTATTTAAAATCATACAAAGACACAAAACTTCCGTATAATAGTAACAAAAGACTACATTTTTACAAGTTAATGATGATATTGTTTGTAAGCACTTAAATGAGATCGATTGGGACCTTTTATTTGATGGCGCTCACGATGTGAATGATATGCACAGTATATTCTACGATAAAATTAAAAATATTATAGCGATGCAAAAACCCCTACCACCCGTAAACATAAGACACACCCTCCTTGGTTCGATAAAAAATTAATAAGAACCTTGAGAGAAAATGAAAAGATACGCCAGCGATACAAAACATAAAAACCCCATGGATGAGCTTGAACTGAGAAGAGTAAACGGTGCTCGGTTATGGCTGCTTCCTGTTACAATATATATGTTAGCGACCTAGAAACTGTAATAACCAAGGATCCGAAACGATTCTGGGCTTATATCAAGGAAAAGCGAGGTGGTACCTGTTCATATCCCCTAGCAGTGACTGACGGCATTACATCGTCTTCGGATGGCATCAATATCTCAGAAATGTTTGCTGCTCACTTTTCTTCCTTGTACAGTCAACAAAATGTGACTCATCATTCATCTTCCTCTGAGTACATGCAAGACATGTTAGCTTATAGTTTACCTTTGACAACACCAACGATTGAGATTGATACCGTGCTTACTAAATTGAAATCTCTGGATTGCCGCAAAGGAGCTGGACCCGATGGAATCCCTCCTTATTTTGTCTCCATGTGTGTTTCGCCTCTGGCAGCTCCTTTATCACGTATATTCAATCAATCACTTGCCTCCGGCATATTCCCAAAGCTTTGGAAGGTAGCAAAGGTTGTACCAATTCATAAATGCAGTGATCGTAATTATGTAGGTAACTATCGACCCATTTCAATTTTGTCGACCTTCGCCAAACTTTTTGAGGCCTTGGTTTGTTCCTACATCCAGTCTCATTTGAAGCTCTACCTTAGTGATACCCAGCATGGCTTTGTGAGTTCAAGATCTACGTGCACAAACCTAGTGACTTTCATGGAGACCCTAACGAGTGCCATTGACTCTGGGAAACAAGTTGACGTGATATATACCGATTTTAGCAAAGCCTTTGATCGCGTCCCTCATAATATACTTCTTCATAAGTTAGCTGCTTACGGCATCACTGGCTCCCTCCTTAAGTGGTTTAATTCTTGTCTCGACGGTCTTTCCTTCTTTGTTGCTCTCAATGGCTACCAATCAAGCTCCCACAAGGTTACATCTGGCGTCCCACAAGGATCACATGTTGGCCCAGTGTTATTTAACCTATTTGGTAATGATCTCGCCAACGAGTTGAAATTCTCTGAGTGTTACATGTATGCCGACGATTTAAAATTTTGCAGAGTAATCGAATCAGACCGTGATGTTGAGTTGCTACAGAAAGATATTGACATGTTAGTGAAGTGGTGTGATGAAAATGGTATGAGCTTAAATATTAACAAGTGCTACCACGTGGAATTCACTAGAAAAACAAAATTAACACGATCTGATTATTATATTAGTGGTAACTTAGTGCAGGAGGTGGAACAGATGACAGACTTGGGAGTTATGTTCGATAAGCAGTTAAAATTTGTACCCCACATTGAAAATTTAGTTAAAAAAGCCTAAGAATGCTTGGGTTTGTCATTAGAAATGTTACCTGTTTTCGACGCAATAAAACTAAAATTCTGCTTTATAATAGTCTGGTCCGTAGTTCGTTAAAATATTGCAGTACAGTGTGGAGACCTCACTATGCCACCCACGCACTAAGATTGGAAAGGGTTCAAAATCGATTTCTGTGGCATTTAGCATACTCTTCCGGGATAGCTAAAAGGAAACTATCATATAAAGAGAGATTTTCGCATTTCAAAATGATATCCCTACAGAAGAGGAGAGATTTACTGGATTTATTTTTTTATTTAAAATTTTGCGACATAAAATTGACTGTCCCCAATTATTGAGCAGGATCAAATTCCATGTGCCCACGAAAAGCCCACGAGCCCCTATTACCCCCTTGCGTCCTCTTCTTCGCAGAACCGTACTTGGTGCTAATACGCCTATCCCCCGCCTATGTAAACTATTAAACAGCTGCAGTGATCTTGTAGATGTGCACTGACTCACTTGGTAGGTTCAAAAGTATTATTTATAAAAACTTGTAAAATAATTTTAGTGTTGAGGCTTGCATGTGTGTTAAATTTAATTTTTTGATTTTAATTTAATTTAGTATTTTTTTTTATTTTAATTCAAATTTTTTGATTCTTGATTTTAATTTTGATTTTATTTATTTATTTATTTAAACTTCATGTACAATAGTGGTACATAGGCGGACTTAATGCCACAAGGCATTCTCTACCAGTCAACCTTTGGATTAAATAAGAAAACATTGTGATAAGGTATAAAATAAATATGTATATAAAAAATAACTTCCTACTTTCGAAAATTGATATAGGCACTTATAATGATACTAATACACATATACAAGTAAAATAAACTAATACATATTATTATATATGTTACGACAGGGAACGGATTAGGAGAAACACTAAGCCCAAATATCGACGCCATCCGCCATCCGCCATATTGTCTTCGCGTCTATAACCGTGGGACACGATTCTTCATTGTTTTTGTTGGTAGATAGATATAGATAGGTAGGTGGGTAGTTTAAATCACACACAATACTTGACTCAAACTTCAAACGTTTATTTCTATTAAACCATTTACAAATTGAGCCACCCGTTCGCGAACATGGTTGTTTATAAGGAGAAGAACGGGCTAAGAAACTCCTTACACACTCTTTTAAATCGTTTTACAGTTCTCATTTACACAACTTAATATTGTTCACTTAAACACTTTTAATTACATGCTTCAATTGTTTTCCAATCGCGAGCTACTCACCTCACTCGACATTTCGTTCTACCTACGCGCGTTCTTTGTCTGGGCGGAAATGCCACACACTCCCACCCAGTACAGTAATTTATTACATTTTAAGTTCATTGAAACTTACAAAAAATAATAGAATACTTCACAATTAATTACTCTAATAATTAAACAATCCCAATATTCATAAATGCAAAGGCGTTATTGAATTAAAACTAATTAGTGGCTTCATGACTTTTTACAACAATGGGATCTTGCTTAAAACTATTTCTGGCAGATCAAAGGATTTAATACAAACAGGTCTTTCACTAATACATTGCTCTGTAAAATAATCTTGTTACTTTTTAGTTTGTAATTAGTTACAGAAACTGATTTAGTTGTAGTTTCAAATTATAAATTGAGTTATTGATCATTAAAATCGTATTCGGCGCCATCTTCCACAATACTGTGGAATGTTGCCTCAAAACAAATCTTAGTGTTAAATGAGCAATTGTTAAAATCCCAATTGTCAAATATTTGCTAATCTTAATTGTAACTATAGTTCTAGCTAAAGACTTTCGTTTAATAAATTAATCTTCAGAAGATCTAGTCACGAACTATCTCAGTACTAGTTAATACAGAGACCATTAGATGGAGCTTATCTCTTCTGTCATTCGATAGAGATCATTGTAATAGTTGTACTTGCAACCCACAGATGGCAGGATCAATATTATGATGGATGAGACATTATAAGTTGGTTAATTATTAGATTAACTAATATTCTTAGCAGATAGATACTTTTGCGGCGACATATGTATATTGATATTTATATATTGATTGATATTTCATTATTATATTATATTGATTTTGTTTTTTTTTATTTAAATTTAAATTTTGATTTTGATTTCAATTTCAATTTTGATTTAATTTTAATTTTAATTTTAATCTGATTTTAGATATGATTTCAATTTTGATTTTGATTTTGTTATTGTTATTGTTTTTAATTTTGATTTTAATTTCAACTTTGATT
Organism: Noctua janthe; assembly: GCA_910589295.1. Taxonomy (NCBI): domain Eukaryota; kingdom Metazoa; phylum Arthropoda; class Insecta; order Lepidoptera; family Noctuidae; genus Noctua; species Noctua janthe. Next base: position 18,690,507 of record OU342562.1, read on the forward strand.
GTGATTTTAATTTTGATTTTGTTGTGGATTTGTTTTTGATTTTGACTTTAATTTCGATTTTAATTTTGATTTTAATTCTGATACTGATTGTGATTTTAATTTTATTTTATTTTAATTTAATTTTAATTTGTGAGTAGTTGGGTACTCATCTGATTTTAAGTACTACTACGGCACCCAACGACAAATAAGTAGTGCATGATGTGCTTACCTGTAAGAGGTTGATACACTTGTCTGTGACTCTATTGAATGTATCTCTTTGGTTTAAAGCAGTGTATTCAATTGTTGGTGAGCCAAATAAATAAAAATAATAATAATAATAAGTTTATTCTTAAGTGTATTCACGTTATCGCACTCTTTAATCCATTAAACAGATGAACTCCTTCATATAATATGGTCTTTCTACCGTAATTAGTGCGTACGCTGATGACTACAAGTTTGTTTTTATATCTATTTCTCAGGTTATGTGACATTGTTTTTTTCTTTAGTTGTATGTTAGTTTGTATTGAGTTTGAAGTTATGTTTTTAATAAGAATGCAGGAGTGAGTAGTAAATGTATAGCTGTCTAATATTTAATAGTTTAGTTTTTTCATTATGGTTTTTGTTGGAGTAAGATAATGATAATGAAACAAAGTTTTAATTATTTTATTTTGAAGTCTTTGAAGTGAATTTAAATTAGTTACTGCTGCGGAATCCCATATCTCAACCAAATATTCTAAATGCGATTTGACTAACGAGTTATAAATAAAAGTGCGCACTTTATTTGGAATACAGTTTGCTACTTTCCGTAATGCTCCCAATAACGATGTTAACAATTTACTTCTGAGATGGTCGATGTGTAATTTCCAATTTAGTTTCTCATCTACCTTTAATCCAAGATATTTTTCGTTGGTTGATCGTTTTATTATTTCGTTATTTATTTTGAGAGGCGAGAAGTCCGGTATACGCTTGTATTTAGTGGTAAAAATCATGAATGAGGTTTTCGACGTATTAATTGTAAGAAGGTTGTACTTTAACCAGTCGTTTCATAAATCAAGGTCATTTTGAGCATCCTTTATAATGTCAGTCTCGCTCACGCGCGCATACTGGCACGACGCGTCATGTTTGTTCTTTGTTTCACCGTTTACGCTTATGTTACGAGTGAATATGGCAGTTACTTATCGATGAATTATTGGCTTATGTTCAAAATAAGATATCGATCATCGATGAAGAAAGCCTGGTCAAAATTTGTGTGTCGGCGTTTCGTGGAGAGGAAATTGAATAGTCGAAATCACTATTGTTTGAATCGTTACCGGCTGATCAACGAAAACCTGTTCGTAAAGGACAAGGAAAAGAAAATTGTGCTCTCAGTGACATTATCAGTGCCTTCAAAGCTTCGGATCCTGACCTGACACTTGGATGTGTCTGACCTTCTTAAAAAGATTACTCTGCTGCGAGAGGAAGTAAACCAGATTAAAACCTCATATGTATCACTTGACCAGTTAGAAATACTAAAGAAGGAGGAGCAGTTTACGAAGAACCGAGAAGAGGTGCGAATAGACGGGCTAGAAATGTGGATATGACGCTGTAGATTCGGATAGATCCATTTCTTCCGACATAGACTGCTGTTCTTCACCTAAGGCTGATGGAGAAGAAAATTTGCAAAGTCATGACAACAACCTGCAAAGTGAGGGTATTTTTGTACAGTCTCAACTACCGAGTGCGATCGGAGTTGCGCCACAGTCAAATAGTACCGTTACTCAAGCGCTCACGTCATTACGAGCGGAGAACGGAACTGCGTCAATGAGTGCGGCGAGCGCGCAGCGGATCTGTGCGTCGGATGAATGTAAACAAACCGCTGAGTCGGTATTGAAGAACGGTTTAGCCAAAGAGCGGGCTGAATCCATGGGCAGTGGACTACAGTTACCTATCGTAAATCAAGTACGAAAAATCGTAGGAGAGGTAAAATAGGTTTAGAAATTGATTCTGCAGGCAATTTCAAAGCAGCTGAGAGAAAAGTACCTATTTTTATTTCGAACGTACACATCAATACGAGTGTGAAAGACATAGCAGATTATATTGTCTCTAAAACACAGATGTCTGTAAAGTTAGATAGAATATTATCGAATAAACAGAATTTGTATAAATCTTACAAGTTTTATACCCCCGCACTTCCGCGGGATATACAGTCTCATCACCGACGACCGCGGGTGATGCATTCGATTTGCGGTCAGCAGTGCGCGGACCCTCCTATCCAGGGCATCAAGTTCCGTCTGAGTCCATTTGAGTATGCCGAAAGAATACATCAAAACCGGCATGACCCAACCATTGAAGGCGCGCACCTTATTTCAACCTGACAAAAGACTGCTTAGTACTTTGTTCAGGCGGCCAAAGAAGCGGTCCCTCAATGATTGTTTCATGTCGGCAGTATTGATACCTAATGCTTCCGACATACCCAAATACTTGTAGGTTTCTGTTGAGGAGAGGGATCCAAGGTGTATGGAATCCGAGGGTTGAGTTCCCACGGATTCCATAATCTCCCCTCGCTTCACATGCATGACTGCACATTTTTGTCCACACCAAATTCCATCCTGATGGCGCTACTGAAAGTTTCCGTTACCTTCAGTAGCTTCATCAGTTGCAAGTTGTTGGGGGCAAAGAGTTTCAGATCATCCATGTAAAGAAGGTGAGAAATGACCTGACCACCTCTCCTCAACCGATAGCCTAGACCTAAACCCTCCAACAGTGTGCTGAGAGGGTTCAAGGCTAAACAAAACCACAATGGACTCAGACTATCACCCTGGAATATACCGCGCTCAATCTTTATCGGTTCGCTGTTCCCGTGGATCTGTCGACATCCTGGATAGCGAAGGACCGTTCTCCAGTGCCCCATACATGACATCAGGAAGGTACGTAGAGTTGCATCAACTTTATACAACTCCAGCACCTTCATGAGCCATGTATGAGGCACAGTTATTTATTTTGTGTTATTATTACGATTAGCGTATTGTTTGATTGTCTTTATTCAAGATGCAAGCTAATATTAGTATTGATGCCAGGGCAAATATTGTCACTTTGCGTAAAAATGAACTTAATATTTCTCAAATTTCAACTGAAACTGGCTTATAATTTGTAAGTTATTTTTAAAAATTATTATTATTATGATGATAGTTGTGGTGTGTGATTTTCTTATTATTAAATAAATTGCTAGTTGCAAGTGTGTAATCATATTTTGTTTTTTTTTAGAAATTCTGTTAGCCGTTGGATAAAGAGGTTTGAGGAAGAAGGTAGTCTGAAGAGTCGTCTTAGAAGTGAAAGGCCGCCGCTTATTAACCCGACTCAGCGACGTTTTATGGTGGAAGAATATGAAGTGTAAGAATAATTATGTATGCTCCTTTAGTTTAGTAAGTAAGTACGCTACTTTATAACCGTATGTATGCTGAGTTTGCACTATACCTTATATGCATTATTTTATATTATTACGAGTGCATTCATTAAATAGTACGTAACCGATGTGGTCGTTTCCTTGAATAACACCCATTAGGAACCCCAACATTACATGGCAGGGGACTCTGCCAAGGGGATTGTTAGTTTTAGTATAGTTAACATAACTACTTAAATAGTATAAATGTGTCGGTCAGCGGTGGAAAAAGAAGAGGTTTTCCTCAGCCAAAACGCGGCTGGAGGCAACAACGACGCCACGTTAAAAGAAATCGGAGGCCACGTGGAGCGGCTTAGCATCGTGACCTATATTGTTCTGGCTATTATTGGACTCGTAGTAGTTTATGTGGGCCTGCGGATGTACAGGACCTGCCACCGCACATGGATCCAGCAGGAAATTGGGATGAGTACCATGCAGAGAATCAGATCATCCATCAGAGGGCGCACAGAAAGTAACGAGAACCAGTAATTAGAAGTGAATTAATAGTGAAAGTGAAAATAAAAGTGTTGTGGTATGTTCATCTTTTCGTAAAAGATCAGAGAGTGAGCTACTCGTAGTTACGCGGTATCATATTTCATTACGCAATAATTCTAAAGGTTCTAAAACCGTGCGCGGACATTCGGCAATAAGACACTGAACGGAAACAAAATGCAACGTCGGACTTTTTTCTTCGCATTTATGTAGAATGAGCAACATTTGTGTAATTCTATTATTAGATTAAGAATATTATGGTTGATATTTTGGAGAAAAATTATGTCTTTTTAGTAGAAATACGTAATTATTTAGTAAAAAAGGGACAAATTAGATATAAGGGTAATGTAATTTCTACTAAGTTAGATCAAGCAAAAAGCGCATACGAAAACTGTTGTAAAATATATTTACTTATTGAGAAAAGTAAAGATATTAATTTGGAATCAGCAATAGATCTTTATCAAAAAATAAAACAAAAGTACGAGGAAATAGAGAAATTGTGTACTTTTCCCGTAACAGTAGATTTAGACTTAGGCAAAATGGATTTCGACATAAAGGTGGCGTGTAGTTTGATTCCAGTAATGGACGGTGTAGAGGCCACCACTAAGCGCTTAATAGACTCAGTGGAGATGTATGCTGACATGCTGGACGGTCCAGGTAAAGTATTATTAATTACTTTCGTTTTGAAAAGTCGGTTGAATGAAAATGCAAAATTACGAACTGCAAGCTCATACAAAACTATCAAAGAATTAATTGATGATATGAGGAAATTTCTTTTACCTAAAAAATCATTTATGGCCATACAGACGAAGCTTCAAAATATTCAACAAGGCTCGAGATCCATTGAGGATTATGGTACGGAGGTAGAAAAGTTATTTACAGAGCTGACAATTACCCAGGCAGATGGAAAAGAGGAAATATTTTCGATTTTAAAACCAATCAATGAAAGTTTTGCCATAAAACGTTTTTCAGATGGTCTGCGTAGCGCGAAAATGAGCACCATCATCTCGGCACGCGGCTTCAGCAGCTTGAAAGATGCCATACAAGCAGCGAAAGACGAGGAGTGCACGTCTTTCCAACCTCCAGGTAACATTTTGTATGCATCTAAAAATGGACGCCACTCGTCACACGATATTAGACGTTCTCAAGGTCAAAGAGGTATTTACCGTAGTCAATATGGTAACAATTACCATCGTAGGCATCAATTTAATAACCACTACAATCAAGGACATGGTTCTAGAGGAAATACTAGAGCAAATTATCGGCCTTCATACAATAATCAACGAGGAAATAGAGGTTCTAGATATATTAGGAACCGTGGACGAGGTCAAAACACATTTCCAGTAGAGAAAGTAGCTGACACTCGTCAATGCGATAAAGACGACAACGCAGGTACATCGAATCAGTGTTTTCGATCCTAAGCATTTTATATTATCATTACAAGGTGATGCGAAATATGTTACTTTAAATATTAAAAATATTAAATACTATTGGCTTGTTGATACGGGTGCAACTTTGTCAATTATTAAAAAAGAAGTATTACCAAAAAATATCATTGTTAATAGAAATAATACTATAATAAATGGAATAGGTGGTCAGCGACGCTCTCAAGGTTCTGTAAATTTAATATTAAAATACGACAATGCCACGTTTCAGCATAATTTTCTTGTTTTTGATTCGCTACCACTAAAAGCGGACGGAATAATAGGTTTAGACTTTTTAGAAAGATTTAGTGCGAATATTGATTTAGGTTCAAATAATATAACACTTTTTAAGGGTAATAAACAAAATTATCTACATTTTGTTGATGAACATGATAGGATGAAAAATTCTATGATTATTCCGGCACGCTCGGAATCAATTCATTTTATTATTGTGAATGAGAATGTAAATGGAGAAGTAGTAGTATGTAGTAAAGAATTAACAAAGGATGTCTTTATAGCAAACGCTATAACAACAGTAAGTAATAATAGAATTCCAGTAAAAATTCTTAATGTTAGTGACAAGGAAGTAAGCTTGCCATCTTTCACACCAGATTTGAAAAGTTTGGACGATTATAATATTTGTCAATTTAATAAGACCAATATTGACGTTACTAGGGTTAACACTTTACTATCAGAATTAAATTTCAATTATTTAGACAGAGAAGAGAAACAATCAATTGAAGCAATTTGTGCAAAATATTCTGACATTTTTCATTTAGAGGGAGATAAGTTAACCACAACTAATATTTATGAGCAATCTATAGTTTTAAAACCAAATTCTAGTCCAGTTTACGTCAAGCCTTACAGGTTACCCCAGGCATTAAAACCAGAAATAACAAAGCAAGTTGAAAATATGTTAGAAAATGATATAATCGAAGAGTCAAATAGTGAATGGTCCAGTCCAATTTTATTAGTTCCTAAGAAAAGTAGTAACGGTAATGAGAAAAAATGGCGTTTAGTTGTAGATTACAGAAAATTGAACGAGGTTATTTGTGACGACAAATTTCCTCTACCAAATATTAATGAAATTTTAGATACGCTTACTGGAGCCATTTATTTTACTCATCTTGACCTTCACAAAGGTTACTATCAGGTAAGTTTAGAGCCTAGTAGTCGTAAATTAACAGCTTTCACTACAAATACTGGTCAATATTGCATGAAACGTTTACCAATGGGCTTAAAGATCAGTCCTAACGCCTTTAGTCGTATGATGTCTGTAGCGATGTCTGGTTTAACTTACGATAAATGTCTAGTGTATCAGGACGATCTCATTGTATTTGGAAGGAATCTATCTACCCATAACAAAAATTTAATAACAGTCATGGAGAGATTGAGAAAAGTAAATTTAAAACTAAATCCACAGAAATGTGAATTTTTAAAGAAAGAAATTCTTTATTTAGGACATTTGGTCACAGAAAAATGTGTTTTACCAGATCCAGAAAAAACAAAAGTATTACGAAATTATCCTACTCCCAAAAATGCAGATGAAGTAAAACGGTTTGTAGCATTTTGCAACTATTATCGTAAATTTATAAGAAATTTTTCGGATATAGCAATACCTTTGAATAGGTTAAGTAGGAAAAATGAACCATTTATTTGGTCCGATGAATGTCAACACGCTTTTGAATTTTTAAGAAATGCTTTAATATCGTCACCGATTTTACAGTATCCCGATTTTTCCGAAAATCATGAATTTATTTTACAAACAGATGCTTCGGGTACTGCTATTGGTTCTGTATTATGTAATAAAGATCTTAGACCAGTTGCATATGCCAGCAGACCCTTGAAGAAAGGAGAGAGAAACTATCCAACTATACAAAAAGAACTTTTGGCAATAGTGTGGTCAGTTAAGTATTTCAGACCATACTTGTATGGAAACAAATTCACCATAATGTCAGATCACAAACCTTTAATATATCTTTTTAGTATGAAAGATCCATCAAGTAGATTACTTAAATTCCGATTAACTTTAGAAGAATATAAATTTAAAATAGTCTATGTGAAAGGAAGAGACAATGTTGTGGCAGATGCTTTATCGAGAGTTTGTATAACGTCTGATGAACTTAAAGGTATGAATGAACAAGTAATGGCTGTAATGACCAGAGCGCAAAAGAAAAAGCTGAATGAGTTAAGTAAGAGTAAGAATGACGATGAAAAGAAGGATCTCAATAAATCTACTAACAATTGGACTGATCAACCAAGAGTAGTGGATATATTAAGAAAACCGTGTGATTCAGTAGAGATGTATTTGATTGAAGGCAACAAATTAAAACGATTTAGAGATAATGATATGATAACTGAAGAATTCGAATGTTTTACATTTATAGAGGGTAAAAAGACATTATACATTAATCTTGATTTCAAGGCGCATTTCTCGCGAGCCGAATTTGTGCAGAAATTAAGATATTTTTGTGAAAAGATACGTATCAATGAAGTGTGTATAATTAAAAATAACGATAATATAGAATTTATCAAGAGTGTTTGTGATGAAATAACAACACTTAATAATTGGTCCGGACCGCGAATATGCATATTACGAGGTGTAAAAAGAATAGATGACGACAACGAAAAGACACTTATTATGAACGACTTTCATTAACTGCCATCCAGTGGTCATGCTGGAGTGCGCAGAATGATAAATACAATCAAAAGTCGATACTATTGGCCAAGTATCGACAAGGATGTCCAGGAATTTGTCAAAAAGTGTACAAAATGTCAAAAACATAAATATTTACGTAACATAAAAGAACCGATGGAAATTACCACAACAGCTTCCTCGGCTTTTGAAAAGATATATTTAGATGTAGTGGGTCCTCTAGATAGAGACGAAAATGGTAATTGTTATATATTGACTATGCAATGCGAGTTAACAAAATTTGTACAAGATATTCCTTTGCAAAACAAAGAAACAGTGTCCATTGCAGATGCATTTGTTAGAGAGTTCATATTAAGATTTGGTATTCCGGCGACAATAGCTACAGATCGTGGAACAGAATTTATTTCTGCAACCATGGAACAGGTTTGTAAAATACTTAATATTGAAAAATTATCTTCTACAGCCTATCACCATCAGTCAATAGGAGCTCTTGAAAATGCTCACAAAACTTTGGGTGCATATTTAAGGATCCAGTGTGACAATCATACGGATACATGGAGCTATTGGTTACCATTTTGGTGCTTCAGTTTTAACAACACAGTCCATTCAGAAACAAATTACACACCATATGAACTAGTTTTTGGAAAACTTTGTAAAATACCTGATAGCATAAGAAATACCGTAGAACCATTGTATAATATAGATAATTATCCATTACAGTTAAAATACAGGTTACAATTAGCTCATGAAGATGCAAAGAAAAATTTGTTAATTAATAAACATAAACGGAAAGAAATATATGATAAGTCTGTCAATTCTGCAAAATATGAGAAAGATGATTTGGTTTTAGTAAAAAATGAAGCACGTAGTAAATTAGATGCAATATTTAAAGGTCCCTATACAGTTATAGAAGATTTAGGTTGTAACGTAAAAATAATTAAAAATAATAAAATTGAATTAGTACATAAGAATAGGACTAGGCCTTTTTGTCAATAGATTAGAATGTAAGATTTAATTTTAGATACGAGTAACATTGCAATGTATAATGATAAGGATAAATTTATTTACCATTAATTTGTAATAAGTAACTTTGTGTATTAAACACTATTATTATAAAAGATGATACTTCAAATAAATATCTAGTAATAATTATGTAAAAAAAAAAAAAAAAAAGTATGTAGGTACCATTCTTTTTTTTTTCTATGTCCCCGGGAGGTGAAGTGTAAGAATAATTATGTATGCTCCTTTAGTTTAGTAAGTAAGTACGCTACTTTATAACCGTATGTATGCTGAGTTTGCACTATACCTTATATGCATTATTTTATATTATTACGAGTGCATTCATTTGATTTTGATTTTGATTCTAATTTTTAATTTTGATTTTGACTTTAATTTCGAGTTTAATTCTGATACTGACTGTGATTTTCATTTTCATTTTATTCGATTTTAATTTAATTTAAATTATGTATTAAAAAACCATAGTTGTGTGCGGTGAGTAGTTAGGTACTCATCTGATTTTAAGTAGGCACTCAACGACAAATAAGTAGTGCATGATGTGCTTACCTGTAAGAGGTTGATACACTTGTCTGTGACTCTATTGAATGTATCTCATATGTTTGAAGCAGTGTATTCAATTGTTGGTGAGCCAAATAAATAAAAAAAATAAAATAAAATAAATTAAATAGTACGTAACCGATGTGGTCGTTTCCTTGAATAACACCCATTAGGAACCCCAACATTACAAATATGAAACAAACAGTTTTCGTCCAACTATAATGTTTGCAGAGCAATTAAATACTACATTACAGCCTGTTCGCCATGCAGTCCATGCTGAAGGTTCACATCATCGGAAGCCAGCTAAAAACCATTTTTGACACAAAAACACACGGAGGAAAGACTACGTTTTGCTCGAGATTATTTAGATTTTAACTGGGAGGTGACTGTATTTTCTGACGAGAAGACTTTCAAGTCTTGCCAAAAGGAAGACTTAATTTATGGCGAAAAGTTAATAAGTAGACCGGGTAACTAAATATTTAGTAATATTAACATAACCGTAATTAAAAAAAAAAAAAATAAGAAAACAAATTTTTAATTTAATGATCTTAAATTGGGGTTTAGTTTCAATCTTCTTTTCGTCAAGAAAATGAACACTTAAGCTATAACCTCAATACATTCAATGTGACGTTACATAAAAAAAACACGTTCATAAAGTCTAACTCATATTAGTATTCAATGAACTCTGCTGAATACTGATACCTATAATAAGTGGGTATCAACAATTATATTTGTGTTATTAGAATATCCTTTCCGTGTTATGTTATTCTTATTATGAATTGACTAAGTGGGTATACAACAAAAAATCTTATGAACGGTGATAAGAGAACTTTTTTTGCCTAGGTAGGAATGTGACGTCACAATTCTCATAAAAGTTTGTTAATTTTATAAATAAATAAAACGAATTAACATTTTTGTTATCATTCAGCATGATTTTTTTATTTCCACCTTCCAACACCGAAAAGATAAAATAAAAATCAATTAATGAGGTTAAATAATAATACAATAACTATCTAATATTTAACTTCTTATAAAAAATAAATAATAAGCATGACTACATTATAAATAAACATAAATACCTAACGACTTTCTGCTTAAAATACAAATATTATTAAGGTTTCAAAGAAACAAAAAACAGCCACACATTGTAATAACATGGATTCGAACTTAGACTTCATTGATCGTGAACCCATGCTCAGCCCAAACAGCTACCAGCACATGTTAATACTACGCGAATTTTAACAATGCAATGGTAAGAACAGGTCATCACTATGATGTGTATTCTAAATGCAACAGAAATGTAATGCTATTTCGCGTAGTGTGACGACAGTTCATTAGTGTGTGTTCTGTGTGGAATGTTGAGACATCACTCATATACTCACACGCACACACACTGCTGTATCGCGCTCGCACAGTTCATAGCAATATAATCTTTAGCATGGTAGTGCACTTTTGAGCGTCTACTGTACATGCCCACGGACGTGGCTAGTAACTTAGTGGAATTCACGGATTGCCTCAGTTTGGTGAGTGCCATTATTGATAGTTCGAGTATTGAAAACTGTTATATTCTTGGTAATTTCAATGCACACCCAACAGAACGATTTTTTACAGAACTGATAGGCTTCTGCCAGGAATTTGAGTGGAACGGAGATTAGACTCAGATATTCATACTTTTGTGAGTGACGCACACGGCTCACGGAGGTGGCTTGATCACTGTGTGGTTACCAAAGCGGCCTGTGAGTCTGTAGTTAATGCGAGTGTTGTATACGATACATTATGGTCGGACCATTACCCGCTTGTTCTAGAATGTCAATTCGATAATGTTTGTGAAAAGCAATGGAATTCTAATTATGTGGAAAATGTTATTGTTTGGGGAGACAGAAGTCTTTAACAGTCTCAGTCTTACACAAAGGCATGTCATGAAAGACTTAGACTTATTGTTTTCCTGAAGACTTCAGAATCTGTAGTGACAAAAGTTGCAATCAAGTATGTCATCGCGCTGTTATAGACAATATGTATAAAGATATAGTTAGTGCTTTATCCGAGTCAGCTCAGGTGGGTCGGGGTCACAATAAGCGTAGAAAAAAGAAGGTAGTGGTAGGGTGGAATGCGCATGTAGGTGAGGCTTACAGGGACGCCAGGCAGAAGTTTCGACTTTGGGAAAATCTTTTGAAGCCTTCAGGCCAGGTCCCACATTTTGTGATATGCCTGAAGCAAAAAGAATGTTTAAGACCGCTTGAAATGGTGCCAAAATAATGAAGACCATATAAAAATGGATATTTTGGCTTCAAAACATTCAAGCAATGATTTTCGCTCGTTTTGGAAACACACAAATAAGCTGAGTAGTAAGCCAGGCCTCCCTGTGTCACTCGATGGGGAGAGCGATCCCGTAGGCATTTCTGACCTCTTTAAGGAACATTTTAGAATAAAGTCTCCACTGGGTCCCTGCGTTTCCGAGCCTGATGTTGTTGACCTTGGTGACCTTGGAACGAGATTCACTGCTAAGGACGTTAAACGTGTTATTAACAGTATGTCAAGAGGCAAGTCTCCAGGTCATGATGGTCTCAGCATTAAGCACCCCAAGTTCGCGAGCCCTCATTTACCAAGAGTGTTAGCAATGTTTTATAACTTTTGTGTGAGTCATGCGTATTTACCTTGCCATATGATTAAAACTATTGTAGTGCCCATTATTAAAAATAAAAGGGTGATATTGCTGACATAAAGAACTACAGGCCCATTTCTCTGGCAACAGTGATCGCGAAAGTGCTTGACAGCCTGCTTAACAGACAACTTAATAACTTTGTTCTGCTGCACGACAATCAGTTAGGATTTTGATCCGGACTATCTACTGAAAGTGCCATCTTGTGTCTAAAGTGGGCTGTGAGGTACTACTCGGATAGGAAAACTCCTACGTATGCGTGCTTCCTCGACCTCTCCAAAGCTTTTGATCTGGTCTCCTACAATATCCTCTGGAGGAAGTTAGAAGAAGCTGATGTTCCTCTTTAAATGCTGGTATGGAGGCCAGATCAATCAGGTACGCTGGGCCGGGGCTTTTTCAGAGCTGTATAGGTTGGAATGTGGGGTGAGGCAGGGGGGGTTGACTTCCCCCACGTTCTTCAACCTCTATGTCAATGGGCTGATCGAGGTGCTCAGCAGAGAGCGTGCCGGCTGTTACATTGACGGAGTATGTGTAAACAACATTAGTTACGCGGATGATATGGCACTGCTGACCACCTCAGTTTGTGGTCTTAGGAGATTGGAGACCATCTGTGAAGAATATGCTTTACTTCATGGATTGGTCTACAACGTCACTAAAAGTGAAGTCATGGTCTTTGGTGCCGGTGGTCGATGTCCTGATCCTATCCCTCCGGTCAAGTTGAACGGAATATCGATTGTGAGGGTAGCATAAAGTGAAATACTTGGGACATCTCTTGACCGCTGACCTCAGAGACGATGATGATATTGAAAGAGAAAGAAGGGCGCTGTCGGTAAGAGCTAATATGATCGATTGATCGCTCAGAGATTTGCACGTTGTTCTGTAGTTGTAAAAAGAACCTTATTTTGTGCATATTGCACCTCATTTTACACGTGCAGCCTGTGGGTAGATTACACTCAAAAATCGTACAGCGCCCTTCGCGTTCAATATAATAACGCGTTCCGGGTATTGATGGGGCTGTTCCGCTTCTGTAGCGCATCAGGGATGTTTGCTGATGCGCGTGTCGATTGTTTCTACACCACGATGCGAAAAAGATGCGCCTCCCTGGTGCGCCGGGTGCGGGCCAGCCCCAACATTATACTGCAGTGTATGGCGAGCAGACTAGACTGTTTGTGTGTGAATCGTTGCTGCAAGCTTTCTACTTCGGTGTTAAGCTTGTAGCAGGGATTCGCATAAATCTATAATGTAAGACAGTGTTAGGTTAAGTGTGTAGGTTAAGTTTACTAACATAGTTGTAAGGAAATATTGTTACTAACTTTGTGAGTCCTGTTACTTGAGAATTAAATATATAAATAAATAAAATAATGTTATGAATTGATTTGTCAAAGTAAAAGAGACAGGTGTCGTCTGCATATATTGTTAGGTGTCCTGTTAACCCTATTTTATTAATATTGTTTATGTAAACTAGAAAAAGTAACAGACTGATTATTGAACCTTTTTTTTTCCGATAGTAAATCATCAAATGACCCCCCCCCCCACTCTGTGCGGAGCGGAAGGGAGTGTCAGACTTGTACTGACTAAAACTCATCCTTGTTCCTTCTTTGCTCTTTGTGTTCCAGGGCCACGGTATATCTTTCGAACAGTCCCGCAGCCCTGGCAGGCATCGGCCCATGCGGACCCCTACCTGGTTGCTGACATCTCTTTGAGGCGCGCGTGGAACACGAACGCGCCGTTGACACGGCCTGTCGTCATAAGACGGCCGGACGGCGAGCTAGCCCATAACTCGCCGTCCACAGGCCCGCGCCTACGGTGGCCGGGAGCCACCACGTGACCCCCGACGCCCAGGGCGTCTCCCGCAGCGGCTGGGACGTGAGGTTCTTTCCCTCTCACGTCCCTGTCACCTCCTTCACTAGCATGACTGCTTCGCAGAAGGATTTTACGGCTTCCCATTCGCGGCGCTCCGGACCATGGCTTGAACCAGGGCCGGACGCGAGCAGCGAGTAGCACGGCAGCGGGGTTTCCCCCCGACGTAGTGCCTCCGCGCGCCATTCGTGCAGGCGCGCGAGGACTATCGCCTCCAGATCCCATCGGGTCCCGGGGCGGTGTTTTTGGCTTTCAGCCTGCGTACCGCCACTCTCAGGTCTACCCCAGTCACCTCCGGAACGTCGTCATCGTCATCGGTGTGGTCCGCTTTCGGCACCACACGTAGTGGTGGAGCCATAGGCGGGGGAGGATGCTCCCCTTGCGAAAGGAACAGAGCGCTCACCACGTCCTCCACGAGCTCAGGCCGGAGACTCTGCGTCAGCGGGGGGAGGGGGGGGGGGCTGGGTGCAGAGTTTGTCCCGCACCATCTTGTTAGGGCACCCCCACGGATCTCCGTTCAGAAACTCCAGCATCTTCTTGCGGGCCAGATTCTTGGCCCGCCGGACAACCTCTTGGAGGGTGGTATTCGCCGCTCTGTACCCCTCGTACAGCTCCGCCTCAATGGCTGCCGCATCCGGAGGGTGGATGTGGAGCCTGCGATGTCTGGCGTACAGGTGCCATTCGGCAACGCACGCCTGGCGCAGAGACGTCAGCTCTCGCGACCACCAGTACACCTGACGCCGGGCGCTTCCTTGCCGGTATTGAGTTACCTTCTGTTAGAAGTCCAGCGTTTGACATTAGTCTGGGAGGAGCAGCGCTGTCTTTAATTTTATTTAATCCTAAGTTATAAATCAAACTAAGTTATTAATGAAGTAAACTTTTATGGGTCGGTTCTTATTTTTCACGTCCTTTTCCTAGTCTCTGAGATTTAATCAGCTTAGGGCAGAATTCAAAAAGCATCGTAATTAACTTCATAACTTCCTGATTATCGTGATGTTGTCTTGATTTCCAGTTTTTGTCGTTTATTTCCGATATACCCACAATCACAATATTTTTCTCGCGGTCGCATCGGTCCTTGAGTTCTAGGATGAGGTTTCCGTGACACTCGACGGGCGATTTTAGTGCCGAACAGTTTGTGTGTTGCTCATTTTTGATTTGGAATATTTCGGTTTCTAAATTTTTTATTTTGTCGTCAGTGGCAACTGTTTTAGCTTTGATATTTGTTATTTCTGTATGTTCGAGTTGTTGAGAAAAATATTCAGTAGTTAGTTTTATTGTTTTAATTTCGTTCTTGATATCCGATATTTGTTCAAAATAAAAATCAAAGCATTTATTTCAAATAGGCCAGTTAAAGGCACTTTTGAATTGTCGAAACGAAGACAACAGTAAAATATAGCTACAGTCCCAGTTACAAGGCACAAAAACTGTGAAAGTACTGTAGTTGCCCATTCCCTAACGTAGATCTCTATGGAGAAGAACGGGCAAGAAACTCCATGGACACTCTTTTAAATCAGAATCCTTTAACAAAACCTTCGTTACATCATTCATGTTGAGATGGTACATTATGTGAGAACGATGCAGCAAGATGTGTACCTTAAAAGTGTCCATAGTAAAAACAATTCAAAAATAAAATAATTAATTCAAATAAGCCGTGGCAAATAAGAGATGAGTCACAACTGACAGCGCCCGTTCACGAACATGCCGCATGTATCAGCACCATTCAACTCGACCATAATGAATTTTTAATATTTTTATTAAACCATTTACAAGTTGAGCCACCCGCACCCGTTCGCAAACATGATTGTTTATAAGGAACAGAACGGGCTAACTAACTCCTCACACATTTTTTTAAATCGTGTTACAGTTCTCAACTTAATATTGTTCACTTCAAAAACCACTTTCAATTACATACTTCAATTGTTTTCTAATTGCGAGCTAACTCGACTTCTCGTTGTACCTTCGCGTGTTCTCTGTTTGGGCGGAATTGTCACACACTCAGTCAGGCGCGGTCCCAGGAGGAGGGGGGGGGGGGGGGTCACAGGGGTCAAGACCCCAAAATCATATACACCAAATTGGCAAACCTTACTATATCTTTTTTCGGGTATAAATACCTTTCCGAGGCAGAATGCGAATGGGTGAGGTTAAACCCAAAATTTTCTTGCTCGCTTCGCTCGCCAATATGTACATCCTATACTTTTTCAATTCTGCAAAGGTTGACAGAGTCCCTTTTTATGTGCAAATTAACAAAAGGAGTGGTGGTAAAATTTTCCAGCTCGCTTCACTCGCTAATACATTTAGTACTTTTTCAATTTTCCATTAGTTGACAGAGTTCCTCCTATTCTCATTTCTGTACACATTAATAAAAGTAGTAGTGCTCAAATCTAGCTCGCTTCACTCTCTGAACATCCTGTAATTTTTCAATTTATTTATTTATTTAAATGCCTTAAACTATCATTACAGGCATATAACCTAATTCAATAGTCAAGTCACACGCACAATATTAAAGTTAAAGCACAACACATCTCATTGTTTGTAACGCAGTGTAAACAAAAGTACTTTTGTGAATTCACCCCAGTGACATGTAAATATATCTATTTCGACCTGAATGTAATTGATGGTGCGAATTGCTCGAGTCAGAGGGGTTTTGGCCAGCAAATTAGTCCTAGCTGAAAGAACGACCAGCAGCGGCGGGGGCCGCGCCTCCACACATAACGGTCGGGAACACACAGGTGTAACCGCTGCAACACTGTCGGGTTGTGTTCTATGCCTTGGAGCAGTTTAACCATGTACGACACTAGTGTAAATTCCCGTCGCACCCCGAGTTGATTGTACCCCATCATACCCAGTACAAATAGTGTGGGGTACATCAATTCTAAGTATAGTATGTTTATAGAGTTCCTCCTTTTCTCATTTCTATATGAATGAACAAAAAGAAATTAATTCCAAGGAAGGGTGCAAAAAATTTCGAGCTCGCTTCGCTCACTCTTGCATCTAAGTACCTACTTACATAACTCCTGTATAAATTGTTCAAATGAAGATCTAACCTACCCGATGTAGTTCGAAAATTTTCGAGCTCGCTTTCCTCGCTTTGACGTTCTGCGTTCTTTTCAGGTTTTCTCTATAAACTGACACAATTTCTGAAAGCCTATCTCTAACGGTGTTCTAAATTATACGAGCTCGCTGCGCTCGCTCTTGAATTCTAACTTTTCTCAATTGATAGGCTTTTCACAAACAAAATTAGTCCTTGCGTGAATCGACCTGACAAACGAAAACCTAACATTTTCGTGGTGGAGTACAATCTCTTTTCAGGAAGCTGAAGATGCAACCCCCCCGGAATGAAACCTGTAGACGCCCATGATCGTCTTTTATCTAGGTAAATCCAAAGACGGTTGATATAATTTCGTTTTTCAAAAGTTGTTTGTTTATTCGGGGTAACCCGTCCCAACCAAATTCCTGGCCTTGCGTGACCCCCCCCCCCCCGCCCCCCTCAAAGTGCTAGGCTGGGACCGCGCCTGCACCCAGTACAATAATTTATTACATAGTAAGTTGATTACAACTTACAAAAAATACTAGAATACTTCACAATTAATTACTCTAATAATTAAACAATGCCAATATTCATATAAAGGCAAAGGCGTTATTGGGTTAAAACTAATTAGTGGCTTCATTACTTTTTACAACAATGGGATCTTGCTAAAAACCATTTCTGGCAGATCAAAGGATTTAATACAAACAGGTCTTTCACTAATACATCGCTCTATAAAATAATCTTGTTACTTTTTACTTTGTAATTAGTAACAGAAACTGATCTAATTGTAGTTTCAAATTATAAATGAGTTATGGATCATTAAAATCGTATTCGGCGCCATTTTCCACAATATTGTGGAATGTTGCCTCAAAACAAATCTTACTGTTAAATGAGCAATTGTTAAAATCCCAATTGTCAAATATTTGCTAATCTTAATTGTAACCATAGTTCTATCTAAAGACTTTTGTTTATTAAATTAATCTTCAGAAGAACTAATCACGAACCATCTCAGTAGTAGTTAAGACACAAGCCAATAGATGGCACTAGTCTCTCCTGTCAATCGATACGATCGCTGTAATATGTCGCCCCACAGATGGCAGGTTCGCTTCAATATTATGATGAATGAGAATTATAAATTAGTTATTAATTAGATTAACTAATAATCTTGGACCCGGGGAGATTGGCACAAGAAAAGAGAGGCCTATACCCTGCAGTGGGTGAGTTCGGGCTGTGGATGATGATGATAATTTTGGCAGATAGACATTCTTGGGGCGACATATACATATATAAAAACAGTATTGAGTTGGTAGACATTCGGAAAAACAGGCAAGCCTTTACAGCCAGCACTTCATATGCTCCGCGTCGTATGAGCCGCGCGCTGCCGATGTATGAGTGAGGACGTGCGGGGCGAGGAGATGTGAGACGGGGGACTGAGGGAAGGCGGGGGGGCGTCCGATGGGACTCGATGACATTCGAAGGTAGTACTCGAGCGTCGAGGGCCAATCCACACAATATCCTCTTGAATTTGAGCTCTGCATTGTTCCATCATCTTGGCTTTGTCAATTTATCGGTGGTCGGGACGTCGTCGGCGAGATTAAATGTACTCGGTTAATAGCCGCAAGACTTCATCAGGACACGTCAACACGACGGCTATAAAACAAGACACACATGACACAATTTTAAGTACATGTCCGGTAGGCCAAGATTGGGGACCGGCTGTGGACACTGGACATTGACAGTGACTCCAATAAAAAAAAACAAAGGCGATTCTCACACAATGCCGTGAGATCCGCTCCACGCAGTGAAGCGGATCTTATGTCGCGGTGTCGCATTGGCTTGTATGTAATCCGTTGATGTCTAACACACGGTCTCCGCCCGACCTCGCGGACGAGCGGCACTCGCACCCCCTCCGCCCCCCAGTGCGACTCTTGGCACACGAGACACCGCGGATCACTGTGGGTATATGATCGGACTGCACGACTGATCGAAACTCACTCGCGAGGACAGGCGCCTATCAACGCGGTGCACCACTAGAAGCCCCGCCGCGCGGACAAGCGCGATCACCGCCTATGGGCGGCGCATGCCATGTATGTGTTGTTACTTCCAAAGTCTGGAATGCCTTTTCTTGAGAAAATAATAAGTCAGTATTAATCTTCTTTTACTGAAAATATTTCACATAGGCATTTATAAAATTCTTAAAATTAATCTTTTTAGTATAGCGTATTCACCATTGATTATATTCATGGCGAGCGATACGACAAATTAAACGCGATACGTCCGTCACAACACTAGTTAGCTTTCGCTTAGTTCTTGGTGTGCACAGGACTTATTTCTAGTTAGCTGGCTTAGTTTAGCTTCGGTATAGCTTAGTTTACGGTCTAAATTATTCTTATTCATGTATTTTGCACAAAGAATGCAGACGACCACGCAATGTGGGGACCACCCTTAGAGCTCGCGTACATACACTCGTAACAATACCCTTAAAAGATAGATCTCCGTCACATTAAGAAAAAAGTGCGAGGCGTACTCAAACGCACACAGGGTTCCGTAGCACCAAACGATATACTTAATAAAAATATTTTGAATTCTTATTCATAATTATGTTGTATTGAATTACATTCAACAGCAAAACTAAATTTGTTTTTCATAGTATGTTAATTAAAAACAAAGTTAATGCTGCAATTTTATGAAAAAGTTCCATATTTCAAAAACTAAACATCAAACAATGGCAGTTGACTAGGCATTCTGGGGACCACACTTAGAGCTCGCGTACATTCGTCTCAAAAGATAGGTCTCAGTCAAATTAAGATAAAAGGTAATCACAGCATATTTTTATAATATTGGATTTGGCTAGAATTACATAATTCATAACCACACTTGTCGCGCGGGCAAACTCAGAACTAACGCCGCCATATTATTTTTTTAAACATTTCACAAGTGTTTACCAACAGCGCTCTCCTGTCAACCTAAATGGAGCGTCAAAAGATCCATATAGCATAAGCATAAGCATAATCAGCCTATTAATGTTCCCACTGCTGGGACGCAGGCCTCCTCTCTATGAGAGGGAATGGGCTATAATCCACTGTATAATAAGATAGACAACTACGTCAGCCGTAATGTCATTAAAAAAAATCCATCATCTGTATATGTCCAAATCCAATATCTATATATCACAACCCATCACATTGCTTTATCATTTTGGCCGGCTTTTTCTTTAATGGCGCAATTATACTAGCAATCGCATACATACAAGCTTACATCATCATCTGCCTAGCCTTTTCCCAACTATGTTGGGGTTGGCTTCCAGTCTAACCGGATGCAGCTGAATACCAGTATTTTACATGGAGCGACTGCCTATCTGACCTCCACAACCCAGTTAGTACTGGGTACTATGATACCCCTTGGTAAGACTGGTTGTCAGACTTTCAGACCACTGACTACCTGTAACGACTGTCAAAGACCTACAAATGACAGCCGGCACCAACGGCTTAACGTGTTTTCCGAGGCACGGAGGTAACTCGGTATGTAATGGGCGGTCACCCATCTACGGACCAACCTAGGCAAGCGCGGCTTAACCTTACGATCGGCCTGAGCGGCAGTTATTATTTAGCCACGAGCTCCTCTTAATACAAGTAATACATACAAGCTTACATTGTGAAAAAACAAAGAATGAAGCTGAACGAGTTTAAAGACGGGCGTACTCGACTGCGTTCATTTATACTTGGTCGTTTGACGAAAGCAATAGGCAATCGAATTCTGGCGAACGACCATGTGTAATTGCGCCATGGACTAGGCAAAAATGAAACATTAATTACGAAGTTGAATAAAACATTTATTTTAAGCAGCATAACATTATTATCTTAGAAGAACTTCTTCAAATCACTAAGCGGCCGGCGGTGTGGGCATGCCATCATCATCGGTATTACCATATTCACCATAAGATGCTCCTCACACATGCTAGAAGCAATTGTACTCAATGGCATTGTTTTGACCTGTATCATCTGTGCACACTTTGACTTTACGATTGTCGTGTTATATACTTCACCACAAAACAAATAAGACTTGTAAACAAATAAAATACACAACTATTCACAAGAAAACCCCACATCAAGATTTTTATTGATCAAGACAGAGAAGTGACAATTGACAATTATGACATCTTTTGTTTTGATCATAGACGACATAGCTTTGAATGTTGCCATTTAAGCTAAATTCTCCAAAAAAACGTTACATACGTACCTCAGGTTTTTAATAACAGCAGTCACTAATTTATTTAATATCATGATTATTTAGTAGCATAAAACATGTTACGAATAGAAAAAGAGGCCGGCTTAAAAGCAAATAACTCATTTGTGTTTCTAAAGATAGGAGGAGTCTTACTCAAAATGGCTTAGATTTGATAGGACAAAACAGATAAGCTATCGCAGCAATGTAAACGGCTTGTCTTGTAATACTAGGTAGCAAACATCTTATGATACTATTACTACGAGCAAAATCCTGCTTATTTGTATTATTATTGAAATAGAAATTCCATATTCTATTGAATACTAGCTGACCCGGCAAACGTTGTTTTGCCATATAAATAGTATGAATAATAGATGTTGGCCGATTCTCAGACCTACTCAATATGCTCACAAAATTTCATGAGAATCGGTCAAGCCGTTTCGGAGGAGTACGGGAACGAACATTGTGACACGAGAATTTTATATATAAGATGGTAACTCAATTGCCTCCATCACTGTTTCTACGTTTCGATGTTGCAAATGATTGCGTTTAGATGATCAGATTTATTTAAATATTTGTTTCTACTTTTTTTACTTTCTTCAGTTTAATAAAAAAAGATATGATGAGGAAAGAAAAGCCCCTTAATTGCTTCATATAATGAACATATTTTTGCTTCTGAAATTAAGAGAGCCCAGTACAGCCAATCTTCTTTTATTCAAACCAAATTTCGTTGAAAGTTTTTTTACGTTCTACAATCCAAAATTTTTTCCCGCACGTCTTTTTTAAAGACCTATCTGTATACACCCATACGTACATATAGGCTGGATGAAAAAAAAATAATTTCAGTTCCATGTATGCGGAGCCCCTCTTAATCTTTATTTTTGTTTTTGTATACAAATCGTAAAGCGGTTTACTGAATGCATCTACCTACCAAGTTTCAACAGTGTAGTCTTAATAGGTTCGGAATAAAGTGGCTGTGACATACGGACGGACTAACATACAGACTTACATGACGAATCCATAAGGGTTCCGTTTATTGCCATTCGGCTACGGAACCCTAAAACGGTAATCACAGCATATTTTTTCATTATTAGATTTGACAAAATAACATAATGTATAACCACACTAACGCCTAATTTTTCAATGCATTTCACAAAATGATTATCAACGGCGCTCTCCTGTCAACATTAATCGGCTGACAAAAGATCCTGACTGTAGGGTAGACAACCACGTTAGTCGTAATGTCATTCAAAAATAATCGTCCTTTTAGTCCAGCGGTTATGTACTTTTATCTGGAAAGTATTCCGAAGTTAATGCAAATCTAATAGGTTGTTTAGTTACAAGAATAAGAATTATAAAACACTTTTTTAGAAAGTATTACAAAAGTGTACGTTTAGGCGCAGTAGTGTTATTTCTCATACAATGGTATAATTAATGCTTATAAGTAAACTATAACTAAAATATATTTAATTGGTGCAAGTAATGATTAGTAGCGGCGATGGGGGGTACACTAGGAAGACCATCCTAAGTTTTCGACCTCGAGGAGAGCTGTATATGAATATATCGAAAAAACCAATAAAAGTAATCGATCAAAAAAAAATTGAACGCGTTCTGCAAGAATTAGTGGATAATGGAAAAAGTTTAGGATATCGCATTGAAAAATTAATTAATTAGATTGAAAAAGGTTAATAACTAACGAAACTAGCGAATTGAGGGTGTAATATAGGTACACCTCTGATCAAGGGCTTTATTCAGAAAGCAGTACTTCTGGACACGGCACGTATTGTTAGGAGGTTCCTCTCTCGAGAGCCCTAACCACCGGTAGTTCGGACCCTGTTCCCGATGCTGGTAGGCTACTATTTTATATTTTTAAATGTTTATTTTTTTCGATTTTGTTTTTAAGGAATATATAAAAGATGTCTGTTAAAATAAATAAACAGAATATTAATATAATAAAATAAAAAAGCCAGTTTATTAATAAACAATGAATAACAATCGAAGGACAAAACATAAAACTAGGGCTATGATAAACGAAGTTGCCGCACACACAAAATATTATAGAAAGACATTTAAATCTGACAGGAAGCACAAAAAAAGGGAATCTGACAGGAAGCTCAGAACAAACAAAACATGGATAGAGGGACTACCTGCCGAGCAGGTTAAGGCAGGCACCTTACGTCCGGACCTGTCGGGCATGCGAACCGTAACGGTAAGCTGCCCTGTGACGGCGGCGAAAGCCATTGTGGAGGGGGTAGAGACCTATTCCGACCACCGGTACATCCGGTTCGACGTCTTCACCCAGACCTCAAGCACGCCGGTCCCACAGGCCCCGAGTGGTCCGCGATGGGCGCTGAAGCAGCTGGACCGGGAGCTCCTCCTGGAAGCCTCAATCGTGCAGGCCTGGGTGTCATCACCGGTCAAGCCTGCCGACATCTACAACGAGGCGGAGCTGTACGAGGGGTACAGAGCGGCGAAGACCGCCCTTCAAGAAGCTGTCCGGTGGGCCAAGGCTGTGGCCCGCGAGGAGATGCTGGAGTCTCTGAATGGAGATCCGTGGGGGCGCCCTTACAAGATGGTGCTGGGCAAACTCCACACCCGAGCCCCCCGCTGACGCAGAGTCTCCGGCCTGAGCTCGTGGAGGACGTGGTGAGCGGAGTATCCTCCCCCGCCTATGGCTCCGCCGCCGGAAGCGGACCACACCCATGACGATGACGACGTTCCGGAGGTGACTGGGGTAGACCTGAGAGTGGCGGTACGCAAGCTGAAAGCCAGAAATACCGCCCCGGGACCCAATGGCTTCTTCAGCGCACTATCCATACACTCCTAATCAAACATAGAAAACACCATCCAAAATCATGCATACAACGACTTACACTACCACGCCAAGAAGGAGGGAGAGGATTAATAGACATACACAATTTACACAACAAACAGATACTTTCACTCAGAGCATACTTCCATAACAAATCAGAAATCTCATCACTACACAAGCAAGTAACGGAGACAGATAACAAACTAAAACCACTAAACCTACAAAACCGAAACACACAAATAAATGAACATATCGTAAGTCGCACAACAAAAAATAGCAGCATGGTCTGAAAAAGCCCTACATAGAAGACATCGAGCCTGCCTGAGCTAGCCACACGTCGATAAAATAAAGTCAAACGAATGGCTCAAATGAGGCGAATTGTTTTCCGAGACCGATGGTTTTATGCTGGCCATACAAGATCAAATAATAGCAACTCGTAATTACAGAAAATACATCATAAAAGACCCAACCCAGCCGACTGACTTGTGCAGACATTGCAACAATGCCTCCGAAACCATACAACATAAATAACAGGAGCATAAAAATTACTTGCGCAAACCGATTATAAACATTGCCATGACCAAGTCGCTGCAATCATACACCAACAGTTAGCCTTTAAATATAAAGTAGGTTCTGAAATGATACAGTATTATAAATATAAACCAGAAGTAGCATTAGAGAATAACGATCAATAAAATTAACTGGGACCGAACTGAAATAACCGAAATAACAATTAATTACAATAGACCCGACAAAACCAATAAGACAGTTTATCTGATAGACATATCAATCCCTAACTCACATAATATTCAAACCACAATATCCGAAAAGATCAGTAAATACCTAGATCTTGCCAATGAAATTAAAACCCAATGGAAAGTACAAACTGTTCATATAGTCCCATTGTTCTCTCATCTACTGGTATTATTCCAAAATCTCTCACACAAAGCCTCAACACACTACAGATGCCTAATGACACACTTAATATACTGCAAAAAGCCACCATTCTCAACACCTGTCGAATCACCTGAAAGTTTCTGACTTCTTCCACATTATCATCCACTTTCTCTATCTAAACACCTCACATCCTTGGTTCTGACCTGCATGTAAGGTTTTTTAGGCTCTCTTAAATGAGAAGAAACAAAAGAACAACAAAATAATAATACTAATGGTGAGGAGTTGAACAGGTGGGCTCCCACCGACAAAGATACAGCCGAAATCATTGACAATGGTGACAGACTGACGGACAGGACAGACATGCTTGTTGAACCGTATAGTCCAAGCACAGTTTCATACACACCTTCTAGGCGATCATCACCATCCATACCATCGTCACCTACACTTTCATCATCCCACATTATAAGTTTAAATACTGTTTCACCCACTCCGACCTTGAATGCTGCGCGGGGGGTATCTACCTTTTTCCCGCGTCCACCAATGCTGGAAAAGCAAGAGTTCACATGAAATGGAGCAAAGAAGCAAACACATTTATCATGCGAACTTAGTGATGTATAGGTAATACATCACTAAATTAGAGACCGATATGACCACCTACAGACAACAACTGCATGAACTTTTTACACGTTGATATCCAGAGATTACCGTTTCTGAACAAAGAAGAACTATCGTTAGGAATAAACTGTTGGCCCAATATTACTGCCTTGACTCACCCCGGAATACGTGTAATAAGGACTATATTCAAGTCCCGCATACTCGACGTACTGTCTGCGCTCGCCAAGGTAGCTCGCGAAAAACTTAAGTAATTGCGATGTGAATCCCATCGCAGAGAGTTTGTACAAAAGTACATCGTTATCCACGGTGTCGAAAGCTTTCCGGAAGTCAAAATACGGAACATCCACCTGTCCCCCTGCGTCAATGACAGGCGACAGGTAGTTAACAAATGGCAGCAGTTGCCTCCCGTACTGTGACCCGGTCGAAACCCGTGTTGAGCGTCCGAGAGTTGTGAGCTCACTTGTGTGTAAATACTTTTGTGCAACACCGATTCAAATACCTTAGCAAACGCAGACAGCACCGCCACCGGCTGGCTATCCAGTCACGTCGGTGCCTACTCCCCCTTTAGGAACTGGGATAACTCGAGTGACTTTCCACTCGTCTAGGTAGTGACCCTCCCGCAAACACAAGCTAGAAATGTGCAATAAGGGCGTTTCAAAAACCATGCGACTATCTTTGACAATTTAAGGTGGTATGCCATCCGGACCCACTGAGCGTTTGGGCTTAAGACGCAGGAGAGCCGCACGCAGGTCTCGCGCGCTGAGCCCGTCAACATGCACTAGTGCCGCGCCCGCCACGCCGCCACCCTCGCGCTCTGCGGCTACCCAGTCTAGCGCCGGCCGCTTCTCGCTGTACACCGAGTGGAAATACGAGACAAAACATTCCGCACACTCCTCATCCCTCAGCAATAAGCCGTCCCTAGTCACTTTGGGTTTATTGCGCCGAGATTGCTTAGCCCTAACAAAATTCCAGAACGATTTTGGATCTACTTGTAGGTTCTTCTGAAGCCTGTTTTGGTACACCTTATAGTTAGAAGCTATCTTTAATTTGATCCTAGTACGTAAATAAGAAAACATTTCATAATCACTCTGAGAACCAGTCGGTTTGTACGATTTGTGATAACGCCACTTACGTTTGATATCTAATATCAGATGAGAAGTGTACACGAGGCCCAGCTAAATAGTTTACATCGCACATATCTGTAACTGTCATTGTACGAGCCAGTAATGTTCATACAGCCGCTCATTATTATTGTGTGCGTATACGTATACTACCCTACACGAGGTTTATTTTTTTTTATTTTTACCCGTGTAGTGTACACGGGTAAATATAAAATAAACGGGTTTAGAATAAGGCCCAACATTTATACAAATGTAACATGGTTACCATAGCTGATTGGTGTAAGCGCTTGCGTCAGTTAGTGATCTAATCTCCACGACGTAAGTTCGATCCCAGCTGAGGGTTATTTTTGCTGTTTTTTACTTTTTGTTCTTTATTAAATTAATTTTGTGACCAATAAAATCACACAAGCAAAAAGTAAAAAAGTAATTAAATAAAACCAATAAAATAATTTGATTTTTTATTAGATAAACATTAGTATTGAAAATTAAATGATCCGTCTCGTTTCTTCCAATATGTTCCTTCCTTACATTGGTTGTTTTAAGGTTCAATTTGGTGGGGGCTGTATGTTAGCAAAATAAAACTTGTGTGGCTGATACAATTATTTAATACGAACTGGTTTTAAACATACATAGGCTATAGCTATCCATACTAGACGTTCGAATGAGTAAAACACTGTTGTTTACCAGTTTTTTTGACAAAGACAAAGTTTTTTCTAAGTAATAAAAGATGGTATATAAGGTCTATCATTTCATACACGAAATATTTTAAGAGTAAGTCGTAAAGTCGCCACAGCAACGAAAAAAATTTTTTTCTGAGTGTTTCTTTTTTTACCAAAATTATTATAATTCTAAATTTTTTTAGACTTTTTGCATAAAACCTTTACTCCTATATTCTAACAATGATAGTAGGTAAATACGACGTAGTAAACTACCGTAATGGAGGCTTAAAAATAAAGAGCCAGTATTTATTTCAAGGTCAAGTAATTTTAAATTATTAATTTTTTATAAATAAAATATACTCAAATAAAAAAATCCCTTGAAATGGCTTTGTTATAGCCGTTAGATGATTCCCTGAAAATATTTCGTGTATGAATAGTTCATTCAACTACGGATTCAATACCAGTGTCATGTGTTGTGTTTGTTGTGTTGTGCTGTGTGTTATCGACAGCTCATAATAATGAACAATAACAGAAGATATCCCGTGAGTGACAGTGACCGTATAAGTTTAGTGTTATTTACCTACAAAAAGACTAGTTTTTTATAGGTGAGGAAATTCTCAGAAACAGCGTGTATCTGCAACAGTTAAGTAGGTAGGTATGCCACGTCTGCCTATCTCTAGTATGATTGTTCTAATCAAGCCGCACTACGCACTAACAGTTCACATCTGTAGTACTAGTAGGTACAACCAAAAAACAGCTGACGGATATTCGAATTTTGATGCTACAAAATTTTTCGAGTATTCTACAAACATTTTCAAATTCGAGTTGCACACATCAGCTGTTTATTAGTTTACAGATGTGTAGGTAGGTAGACTACCATTCTTGCGCGGTCGCACGGTGTCATGACGTGCGAACACAACCTCTCACGCTGCCCAGCATAAAATAAACAAGATGCATGCTGCCCGTCACCACGTCGGTGCGGCACGGGTGCGGGGCGCGTCTCATTCATAGAATAGATTTTATGCAAAATGTCTCAAGAAATTTTAGAATTATAATAATTTCGTAAAAACAAAAACTTTTAGATAACATTTTTTTTTTCGTTGGGATGGCCTCTTTACTACTTATAGAAGTTACTCTTAAAATATTTCGTGTATGAATAGTTAGACCCTATATATATAGGTGATTTTTCACAGTTTATAAGCACGTTTTTATGCGGGTGGACATGAAAGGATCAGCGTTGTGTCTTGGCACGATCTCGTGGTGTCGAGCCGATGAGTATGCCTTTGGTTTTGGCCTAAGATGTTCTACGTCTCCAAAATTCGCATGTCGGCGGACCCATAACTGCACGTTTCTCCTCTGTGAATAAAAACCGTATTTATAATACTTATAACAATAGCTTATATTATAATAAATAAATACTATATTTATATACTACTAGCTAACCCGTGCAACTTCGTCTGCGCCACATAAGAGAGAGGTTTAGAGAGAGTGTGAGTCAACCTTAAAAGATAGACTACGCCTCTCCACCATTTTCACTTATCACAAAGACAATGCAAAAAAATATTAATGACAAAGCAAATGGCATAGTCGTTGTACCATATTGGCCAACACAACCCTGGTTCCCTGTTTTCCAAAAAACACGTTTTTGTTTGTTCCAAACATATATTTTGAACCACACGTCAATTTGTTGACTTCTCCTTTCAGAACGCCTCACAATCACTCGCACCCGCACTCTGAAATTGGTTGCCGCGAAGCTTTCAGGCAGACGTTATTAAAAAGGCATTTATCAAATAAATCCATGGAAATTACATTATCATCATTGTCTAATTCTACTTATAAACAATATGATGTTTTTAATATTTTTAAACGCAAACCCTGCGTAGGGAACTACAGCTGTTTTGAAATGGAAAGAAAAATTCTAGTGCGATCAGGGTTTGACATGGAAAGAAAAATTCTAGTGCGAGCAGGGTTTGAACCTGCGACCTTCCGATTCAGTACACCGGACGTTGTTGTTGAACTGATGTATACATCAGTTCAACAACAACAACATTCATTTATTTTCAGGCAACTGTGGGCCATACATATAAACCTTACAGACTAACATATTATAATTATAAGGATAAAATACAAATTGTGTTATTAATAAATAGAACCATAAAACTACGTTAGTAACACTTCACTTGTTGACTATGTCACTGCATTCATATGGCAATTGCCCGGGGAAGCGACGCCAAACCCTGCGGCCAAAAGTCAAAATCAAAATCAAAGCATTTATTTCAAGTAGGCCAGTAACAGGCACTTTGAATTGTCGAAACAAAGACAACAATGAAATGTAGCTACAGTCATAGTCACAAGGCATCCTCTTTCAAGATGAGGAGTGGATAGACAAGTTCAAAATGTGTTGAATACGTGCTTACTGTATGTGCACCGAAGTCCTTCCACACTGCATAGCTGCGTGGGGCTGCTGCTAGCTGCGGCTAGCTGCTGCGTAATACTTTTTTTCGTAAGTCAAAGGTTGATGAAATATTCGCTTATAAAGCCGCAAAAATAGTGCCCGGAGGGACCGGCCGGCCCTCTAATTCTTAAAGTAAGAGGAGGAAAATTCTGAAAAAGGTAGGTTTGTTAAACATAAAAAAAAAATCAACGAAAATTAGTTTGAATAAGATCTTATATTAAATTTTTGAGAAATGAGACTTTTTCGTTAAACTGCAGCAATAACTTTGTTTTTCATTAAAATACTATGTTGTTCGCATCCCTTTGGAATGTTGTCGTTGACCTCTCTTTATTTGAAGAAGTAGGAAGTGCATCTGTTGTTGTTGGTTGATTTTACGGGCAGCTCTTTGGGATTTTTTCTCGCTTCCATTTAATCAGAATAGGTCTAAGTGTCTAATTTTCCCGTCAATATATGCCCCAGAATTGGATGCCGAGTTACGCGCAGGGCGTGCAAGACTGCTATCGTGTAAACTTACACTGTAAGAGCTTCAACTCGGCAACCGTAGTTGCTTTCGGAAACAGGTCAATGTTGCACATAAATCCTCGGCCTCTCCTTAAAGCTACCCTGTCAGATATTGCATCTTCTGACCCTCACAGAAGGAAGGTTTACAGTGAATAACGATAGTGTAAAGTTCGAGGAATGTCGGCCACTGAGTAGTTACCAAAAAATAGTAAAGAGTATTTCTATTTTTTTGAAATGGTATTTCTCTCTTCGGAGCAGTATCGCGTTGTTGAATAACTAGGTTGGGTTTGCGATTTACATCTCACGTTGTAGACTCGGACATTTCTTCAAATTTGGAGAACTCAAGATCGTAGTTCAAGTCGCTACCGATGAGAATGTTGTTGAGCTGCCAGTGTACTTCGTCAATCGCTTTCCAACGGGATTCGAGGGTTGAGCTTGTCTATGTCCCATTTCTCGATAGTGTCAGCGGTACCCAAAAAATTGAAGTTGGTTTCTTGTTGAGGTTTGAGCTCGTCTGATTTTGAAAGGACTCCAGTGTTTTTGCTGTTCTCACCTTGGTTGTGATACAAGAGAATCCAGCATTGTAAGCGGGTTAAGTTCGCAACGTATATTTTATGTTTTGTATTCCGCATGACCCTTTAGTATATAGTGTAGTATCTGTCTGTCAGGTTTTCTGCACCTTAGTATTCCATAGTTCATCTCAAACTCGTTCCAGTGGACCTAAAGGTTATCCAGTCTAACCTTGATATACGGTGCGTTCACGCGGTCTGGGCCATCTTTTCCAAAGTTGACACGTTTTCCTGATGCCCTCGGCGATGATCTTCTGCCATTAGAGGAGTTCTTGTTGTTTAGTATTCATAGTTGTTGTAAAGGAGAATGAATAAAAATTATCCAAATATCCACCACTAATGAGACCTCTTTTGACTTATAGTTCACTGAATACAGAGTAACTTTCAGTATGAGCCAAAAAAAAAAAAACTGTCAGTAAAAAGTTACGACTATATGAAAAATAATAATAGTTTAATTTTTTTTGCGACTTGGGTATCGTTTATTGAACTTTTTCAGAGTCAACAAACAGACAGATAGATAGACAAAAATAAATAAAGAAGATTTTTTATTAAAAGTACCTATATACTTTCATATTCATTCAAGCAAGCTGTTGTTTTGAAATTACAAACAAACACTTCAGTTTTATTTATTTGTAGACGTGTACATAAGAGGAGGAGGAGGGGAAAACGCCACAGGCATGATGCAGGGGTGTGGTGGTACTCTTCTTCAAAAAGGGCGACAATGCCCGACCGAAGAACTATAGGCCCATCTCACTTCTAAGCCATGTCTACAAGTTGTTTTCAAGAGTCATCACGAATCGTCTCGCGCGCAGGTTTACGATTTTCAGCCTCCCGAACAAGCCGGGTTCCGAAAAGGCTTTAGCACCGTAGACCACATACATACGCTGCGGCAGGTTATACAGAAGACCGAAGAGTATAACCTGCCTAACTGTTTGGCGTTTGTGGACTACGAGAAAGCCTTCGATTGGATCGAGACTTGGGCTGTACTGCAGTCTCTCCAACGGTGCCAAATCGACTATTGGTACATCGAGGTGTTGAAATGTTTGTACAAAAACGCCACCATGTCAGTCCGACTTCAGAACCAGACCTCGGAACCTATCCTTCTGCAGCGAGGTGTGAGACAGGAAGACGTCATAATTATGTCCGAAACTGTTCACCGCTGCACTGGAGGATGTCTTCAAGGTTCTGGACTGGAGAGGGCTAGGCATCAACGTCAATGGCGAGTACATTTCTCATCTTCGGTTTGCCGACGATATAGTGGTCATGGCTGAGACCATGGAGGACCTCAATACAATGCTCGATGACCTCAGTGGAGCTTCCAAAAGAGTGGGTGGTGGTGGGCATTTTAAAATGAACATGGACAAAACCAAACTCATGTTGAGTGCCCATGTAACACCCACTCCTATCAAGATCGGAGACTCTACACTGCCGTCTGATGAGGCCCATTGTGAGCGACCACGTTTCACCCAAAGGGCAATGAAGACTGCCAGGGCTGCGGGACTGTTCGAAAGAGATACCGTGGCCCTGGAACACAAAGGGCAAAGAAAGAACATGGATGGGTTTTAGTCAGTACAAGTCTGACACTCCCTTCCGTTCCGCCCAGAGTGGGTAGGGTCATTTGATGATTCCCCATCCGAAAAAAAAAAAGAAGGGCAATGGAGAGGGCTATGCTCGGAGTTTCCTTGCGTGATCAAATCAGAAATGAGGACATCCGCAAGAGAACCAAGGTTACCGTCGAAGAAGAATGTCCAAACTTGCAGTGGGCAGGGCATATTGCTCGCAGAACGGATGGCCGATGGAGCTGAAAAGTTCTGGAATGGCGACCACGAACCGGAAAACGTTGCGTTGGAAGGCCCACTAGGTGGACCGATGACCTGGTGAAGGTTGCAGGGATCCGCTGGATGCGAGTCGCATGGGACCGGTCAATGTGGCGACACTTTGGGGACGCCTATGTCCAGCAGTGGACGTCTTTCGGCTGAAATGATGATGATGATGATGTGTACATAATGTTCATTTTAATTATATCAGTTTTACATTAAGTGTAAGTAAGGAAGACATGAATAAAACTATTGTGAAGCATTTTTGTGTTCTCTTTCTTCCGGGCCTTTGATCAAGATCTATTTCAGCGAGAACCTAACACAGGACACCAAGCGGTATGACATAACATACGTAGGTTAGTTCAAAATGTGCGATAGACGGAATGATATTGACGATAATTTTCGAAAAAAAAGGTCAAAAAACATGACTTTTCATTCAGTCATAACTTTGTACTGACTGCATTTTGGCTGCGGTCTGGTCATTATTTCGTAGACTATTTCATTACATAGGTCTCGTTAGTGGTGGACATTTGGACCAAGCTCCATACACTTTTGTTCATTCGCTCCTTTGTTTTGTTGTTGGGCACTAACACTTGACTTCAATAGCTTTCGGGTCACCAATTGTTAATGTTGATTGTAGTTATTACAGGATCCGAAGGAATCTCTACGTATGATATTGTGCGCCTTCTCAATCTGACCTTGGCGATCCGCTTGTGAAAGACCGCCAAACCGATTCAGTATCGCAAATAGAAACAAAACGTACGAGCAGTTTGTTCGTACACCGGAATATTGTCTGTTGATGTGGATGAAACAAGACGGAATGTTCACAGAAAATAAATTCACTATTTGGGTTTGGTGGCTGTCGTTGACTCAACTTTGTTAGCAAAAACAGTAAAATACTGTGGTAGGCATTGTAACCTATTCAGCGCATATAAACAAAGTAATCAGCGAATGTTCAAGTGCTTGTGACTAAAACAATACATATGTTATATGGCGATGCTCGTACATCTACTTCTCCCTACCCCAATGGTCCCTTTGTTTCACACTACGTTCGTCCCGACAGAGTGTATGCTCGATGACTGAGCACGGCCTTCAGAATGTTATGGCAGGAGCACAATGTCACGGTTCTGTCCAATAATGTGCTCACAATGAATAACTGTCGCGCCGCCGGAAACGTTCCGTGCGAATTGAGTCCGTTCCGGCGGCGACAGGTCGCGAGCTCGCTTCCGTCCCGTCGCGCGCCGTGCGCATTGTGGCCCCACACCACTACGGCGTGTGCGTGCCACACTACTAAATAACATAACTGCGGCTCACACAAGCGCGCTCCCACTTGCTGCTACATCGCTTACTTATCCCGTGTGGTGTAGCACCCCTCACCAGTTATCTTTGCACTTTTTATTTTTAATGCTTAACGTGTTGGATGTTACTGCCGCCATTTTCACCGGAGCGTGGTAGATATTATTTTTTTAATATCATATTATGATATTGAAAAAAAAAACCGTCGTGATATACAAGGTGTAACAGAAAACTGAACAACTTTCTCCTTGGGTCCAATATCGTAAAAGCGAAAAAATTATCAGCTGTCCCCTACATTTGGGTCTATGGTCTGCAGCATATCCTTTCATATGACTATACCCTTTCTGTTACACCCTGTATATGAGTACAGTCCTGAGTCCAGCCGGTTAGGCAGAACAAAACAGTTCTGCTTTATAGCAGTCATTACTGAGGGATTTAGGATGTTACTACTCGGTGTGGAAGTGGCGTGGGCGAAGTGCGGGCGGGGGGGAGGCAGGAGCGGGGGCAGACTTGGGTTCATCTGCTGTGGAGGGGGGAAGGGGGCGGCTGTAATAAATCGTACACTGTAAGTCCCGGATTTACACGACAACGCACGCTATCGGCTCCTGAATGCTCCGCCGCCGCGTGCCATGCCTCCGTGTCTTCAATGAATCACGACTCACTCGCCACGCGCATCACACACGTGACGTAAAAGCGGCATGACAAACGTTATTACATTACTCAAATTCTGACTCCTTTTATACCTTCAGTTAATAAGAAATTGGAAATACTTTACTGTAACATGATACGAATCAAATTAAATCGAATGTTTTGTTAATTAATGTTAGTGTTGCAACAAGTACTCTGCTGGTCGAGAGCTCTGCGTTACTTTACGACATCGAACTGAATGAAGCAATTAGAAAACCTTCTTGGAGATAATTTGATATGGACGATTTTC
This sequence comes from Noctua janthe, assembly GCA_910589295.1. NCBI lineage: Eukaryota > Metazoa > Arthropoda > Insecta > Lepidoptera > Noctuidae > Noctua > Noctua janthe. The sequence goes on from OU342562.1 coordinate 18,725,480, forward strand.
AAAAACTCATGAAATAAGAAGCAGTACCTTTGTACTCAACGATATAATGTTGTTTTCTATTGTGTGCACATGAATAATAAGCAATAAATGAGCATGAGGGATTCCAATCGCTTTATCACAAGCTAGTGTGTTGCTCCACTGTAATCAAACATGAGTGTACTGTTCAAAACATGAGTGTGTGTTGCTCCACTGTAAAACATGAGAGCGCTGCGTGACGTCCGCGAGATGCGATCTACAGAACGCGTGACGCGGCACACGCAGCGCGACCTAACGCACGCGCCGCGCAACTAGGTCAGGGGCGGGTCACACCCTCTCCCCCTCTCCTACCCCCACTCCCCCATGCCCTCCATTCGCCGGGAGAGCTCGCGATCTTGTCGCGACACTCCCGGAAGTCGCGCGAAATGACCCACTGCCAACCATCCTTCTTACCTTCGCCTTGAATTACTTACCGGTACCGAGCGTCGAGGTGGCACGACGGCAGCGTGGCGGTGGCGTGATGGTGGCGTAGCTGCGGCATGGCGGCTAACTTGTCAAGAAAATTAGACAGAATAGATAGTTTAGTTATTTTTACAATAACATACAGGTACGGTTTTAAATACGGAATTCTTCACTCTTATTGTTGTTAACCAGATTAGGGCTGCTCGAGCCATTTGTGGTCGGCGTGGGTAGGTCCAAGGTTCGGTTTTGAGAAAAAAACAAAGTGTTAAAATTTTGACTGTAGCCTCACAACACATATTTGAAAATCTACTATATGTGCACAAAAATTGATATTCATAGTTTTAATTCCAGGAATAAACAAAATCTTGCAGTACACTACGAAGCGCACTCGCCTCCACAGAGTAGGCAAATCGTGCATGGGCAATGTATACGCTTGTACAACAAACTTCCGATTGATTACGATACTTATCCTCGCTACCTGCCTGCATTTGGGCGCTTCTTACGGGGCTCCACGTCGATTTCAATGTGGCGAAGCAGTTGACTACCTCGGACACCATGGCCTGTCCTGCAGTAACAGAGCAGGTCGGCTGGCGCGGCACGTTAGCATTAATGACAGCATCCTCCGTACTCTAGCCGCATCACTGAGTTACTGAAGCTTTTGGTATTGGCAGAGCTACTGTTACCAGAACCACCAAATAAAAAAAAATATGTCTCCTCCAGGCGAACTATGAACATTAAATGGCAAAGCGTTACCATCGAACACTGCCGTAACCCTACCTACCTGGGAGTCAACCTCGACAGAGCACTGACATTTAAGAACCATTGCCTGAAAACTAAGAAAAAGGCAGGTACCCCTTTTTTTCCGAATGGGAAATCATCAACACACTCCCTGCCGCTCCGCCCTGGGCGGAGCGGAAGGGAGTGTCAGACTTGTACTGACTAAAACCCATCCATGTTCCTTCTTTGCCCTTTGTGTTCCAGGGCCACGGTATCTCTTTCGAACAGTCCCGCAGCCCTGGCAGGCATCGGCCCATGCGGACCCCTACTTGATTGCTGACATCTCTTTGAGGCGCGCGTGGAACACAAACGCGCCGTCGTCATAAGACGGCCGGACGGCGAGCTAGCCCATAACTCGCCGTCCACAGGCTAGCGCCTACGGTGACGTGACCCCCGACGCCCAGGGCGTCTCCCGCGGCGGCTGGGACGTGAGGTTCTTTCCCTCTCACGTCCTGCCACCTCCTTCACTAGCATTACTGCTTCGCAGAAGGAGGTGACGGCTTCCCATTCCCACTCACTCCGGACCATGGCTTGAACCAAGACCGGACGCGAAAGATCGCCGCCGCCAATTGCCGCTATGAGGACACGGTGGTGCTCCGCCCAAGCGGGGCAGACCTCCACGGTGTGCTCCACCGTGTCCTCCGGACGATCCTCGCAGTGGAAACACCCGGGCGTTTCCTCCCGCACGATTCGGTGCAGGAACCTCCCGTGTCCGGTGAGGACCCGCGTCAGGCGGTAGGTGAGGGTGCCCTGGCGCCTCTCTAGCCACTCCTCAAAGAGGGGACTTATCGCCACTATGGTGGCGTGCCCTGCACGGGGTTGCGACAGTCGCTCTCGCCATGTCGCCATGAGATCACGCCGGAGGTCTGTCCGCTGAGCGGCAATTTGCCGCGGCAGCGGAATTTCCCCCCGACATAGTGCTTCAGGCAGGCGCGCGAGGACTATCGCCTCCAGATCCCATGGCGGCAATCCGGCAAGGAGGCTAGCCGCCTCGCCGGAGATCGTGCGGTACCCCCGGATTAGCCTTATGGCTATCACCTTTTGGGGCGCGTACAGGTAGTGGGCGGCTTGCCGCCTCAAAGAACGCGCCCACACCGGGGCCTCGTATAGGGCCATGAACCGCACGACCCCCGCGTAAAGCCTCCGGCAGGAGGCGTTTGGACCTCTCAGGTTGGGCAAGAGCCGCTTGAAGACAGCCCCTGTCCGTTCCAGTTTAGGAGCCAAACGTCGGAAGTACTCCACGAAGTTCCACCGGCTGTCGAGGACGAGTCCTAGGTACTTCAACGTCGACCCGACGCCGATGGAAACCCCTCCTGCCATCAGTAGGGATCCCGACGGTGGCGCATTCCGAGGCCCATGAAAACACATGGCCTCGGACTTGTGCAATGCCACCTCGAGACCCAATTGCCGGATCCTCTCCACAACTATCGCAACCCCGCGTGTCATGTTCCGCCTGGTGCGACCTCCCTTGTGCCAGTACCAGCGTAGTCCCTACCGGCGTCAGCGTAGCAAACTACGCTGACGCCGGTAGGGAGGTCGGCGCGCAGCACCCAGTCGTAAGCGATGTTCCACAAGGCCGGCCACAGAACCGAACCCTGTGGTACCCCTAACAACTTGCTCAGGCATCTAACCTCAACCTCCTGGGGCGCTTGTCCTCAGGTACTTCGGCCTAGCACTCTGCTTCTCTGAGAGCGAATATGCGTCCCAGTAGATGTTGATTTGAACGAAACTTGCCGAACGATCACAGGCTGCCTCAAACGGACCCCAATCAGCGCATTATATCCCACAGCTGGCATAGCACCACCACATAAAGGGAAGTCGCAAGCGCAGAGGAGAAACACAAACAGGAATCGGACACCTGGCACTAAATATATGGCGACCAACTGATAAAGCAACGGCTTAAAAACAGGCACAGTTTTTTAAAACCGCAGCGTCCCTCCCAGGAAACCAGATGTAACCTGTGGGAAAACCTGTCCCCCTCCCACTCACTAGTCACTACCAACGGGGCCCTTATAGTACTTGAACCGTCTCTACACTCAACTGGGAATATGAAACTCCAACCTCGTTAAGTGGAGATATTTCAATGAAACAGCAGCGGGGTGTGGAGGTGGAGCTGTGCCGCAAACTATGCTGCACCTTCTATCCTGCCCTTTTTACTCATAAACATGCAGCCCAAGTGGCCTCTGAACCGCCACTGATGACACGGTGGAAGTGGCAAAGTTCTGGACTAACAAAATATAAAAACTGAACTACATGAAGAAGAAGAAAAGAGTTAGCTTAGATGGTTTGGTCACGTGGAGAAGGTGAGTGAAAGGCGACTAACAAAAGGTATTACAAAGCATGCCCTAGAAGGACATACGCTGACCTTATTGGTGAGGTTCTTCAGAAAGGTCAGGTGCGTAGAACTCGTAACCGGCGTGCATGACCAGATGAATGAACGTGAACGAAGCAAAAGGAATATGTAAGGATCGTAGCATGGGAAAAAGGCGTGGGTTTATGTATGCATGTATGAAGAAGAAAACCGTTACAATGGAAACCTGCCATATACATCTGTTACGGCTAATAGCTGAAGTACGGCTACACCTAGTCTTAGCCGGGTACAACTAGGTGCAGCCGGTTAAACTTAGATGTATCCTACTTATCTTCGGTTAAAACATGCAACCTATTTGGATGTGGCGCGTTTGGACACAGTTCTAACCTAACCTAACTTAATCCATTTGGTCAGTGTGTCCTAGCAATAAAAAGGATACACAACTGTTACCGGCCGCACCTAGGTTTAGCTGGCTAGAACTAGGTGTAAACTTACTGCGGCTTTTGGACGTAACATATCCTAATAATAAAACAAACAAATAAGATTTTGTTATAAAAGTGCAATACAAGAAAAGTTATTATGGAACGAACGCACATTACTCTTACCTGCATCGACTTTTTAAGAAAAGTAAAAAAAAAGAAGATAATTGGAATAAAGACAGTGGTGTTTCTGAATGAAATGTGGCTAAATGCAAACCTCACAGAGTCAAAAACTTGAACGTATGATAAACCCGAATCCTCTACCAAAGTACCCGAAATCAAAGTTCCAAGGCTGATAATAAATAAGTGAGCGACAAATAGTGGGCGAATACAAATGTTTAAAACAGCGACTTGAAAATACGAGTTACTAGTTGTTCAATACGTGTGATAAATTCAAGGACTCTGAAAAAACCTAAAACTAGGTTATTAACCACTAGATTGTAGATAAGGCGTAGTTGACGTAGCCCCGCTGCTCGGGGCTTCTATTTCTGTTTGCAGGGTTTAAAGTAACCTAACACGGGGTGCCACAAGTCACTCTCAGCCTTCGCTCGCTCTTGCTTCCTATATTCTTCTTACCACAATGACCGGATAAATAGTTACTTACTTGATACAATAGTCGCCCATTCAGCATATTGGTCACCAATTCTTTTTTTTATCTTCCGAATAACAATTTCCCTTCGTCCGCGTGAAATTAGCGGTGTGATATATACTTTACGACCTATTCTCATACCTACCAAATATAAATAAAAAAACATAAATGAGATTTTGTATATAAGATTGTGTGTGAGACCGTTGAGCCCCTAAGATCAGATTTACACAAGCCGTATCTGGTACTCTCCTCAAAAGGCCGGTCAGGATGCTACCCCGCATTTTGTTACACGATATTTTTAACTGGTCTTTGAAAGAGACTTTAACCGTGAGTTTTACCATTTCTACTCAGTGTAGTCAGGCAGGAAATTACCACTTTATCATAAGCTCTAGCTTATGTTTAATTTTCTTATATCACTTATATCGGACCAGTAATCACGGAGAAATCGGTGTACATCATGAAAAAAAAAAAAAAAAAAAGGTGCTGGTGGAGTACATAACCTCCTCCGTTTTTAGAAGTCGGTTAATATATGGTAAACTAATTAAATTCTGTCGATATTGTTTTATAAAGTGAGATTATGATTAAAATTTGTGACAAAATAAACCATTATCTCTTGATTGCGCAGAAGCTCGAATTGTTCACTCGTCCACGTGGCAGCAGGCCTTAATTTCAGCTAATATATTAGGATACACTCGCTCATATCTTAGAGCCAACTATATTCGGCACTACGTACCACGTCTTAGTAGGTGATAAGAGACGCGATGTGCCCGGGGCGCGGCCGGGTCGGGGCAGAGACGGGGTACACTTCCGGGAGCGAGCTTCGATAAACGAGCTCGCGGTGTGTTATGGCTCTCCAGATTACCGGCTGAAGCTTATCTCGTGGTGTGAACGAGCGCCGCCATGTGCCGCCGGCGACCATGCACGGCTCTACCTTCTGATCAGTTACTCCAGCCACAGTGCTATGACTATTAGTTATCTTTTGACAGTGGTCCCGCCGGTGTGAAGGTCGGAAATTAGAAAATTTATATCTTACGTCCTAATTCAGGCCATCATCTACTCATGTACCAAATTTTATCCAAATATTTATTTTATCCAAATCCGAGCGCATGTGAATCAGATTAATTTATTTTTTAAACATAGGTTTAAAAGACGTAAATATAAAGAGATCGCTATGTTTTGCCGAAAACGGAGTACAAATACACAACAAAAATATTAAAAAAAAATATTTTTTTTTAAAGGTGAAAGCAGCTTAATAAACCCTACATTATTTCTTAATAATATTTCTTATTTCTAGGTAAGTTCCTAGGTATTAAATTTATTTTATTACAAATTATTCTTAAAAACTATGTTAACTAAATAATTTTAGACAAAATTGTTTTTAAACATAAAAACATGATAAAAAAATTGTTACATTTTTTTTCTCATTATAAAATTATTATTTTTTTAAATTACCATCTAATCCACTTCGCTTGCATTATCGTCTAGGTATTCTATAATAGAGTAGAATGCCTTTGGAGTTAAATATTTGTTTAAGTACTTTTTCAAATCATTTAACTATTTTTTTTCTCTTATAGGCATCGGAATTTTGATGTATTTTATTTTGGCTGCCATACCATGAAAACTTTTTGTATAAAGAGCTGTGTTGTGTGCATTGGCACAAATCTCATTATTACGGCGTTTCGACTTTAATATTTTAAATAAATTTAATGTAAGTTACATTTTACGAACAAAGTAGTAAAGGTTCTTGCTATATATCATTACTGACATACAATTTAAAATATGTACATCAAACTAAGTAACTTTACGCAAAAAATATTGCTGGGAAACGCTTTTTTTTTAAACGTAACGCACTTAAATCATTGTGCTGATGGATGGATTGAATAGTACGCGGTTGTGGAGGTGTTTAAAGTAAAAAATTTAAATTAAAAACATGTATTTCGATAAAAAAACCGACTTCAAAAACACAAAAATGTGAAAAATAACTTGAGCTTCTGAAGTCGGTGACTTTTGTGTATTTGATTTAGTTTTTTGGCACCGACTTCTGAAGCTAAAGTTATTTTGCACTTTTTTTGTGTTTTTGAAATAGGCTTTAATTTTGCAAAAAAGTTTTTTTATTTTACCATTTTTAATTGTAAAATCCTATACAAATATATGCTTTGCATTTATTTTACATTGATAACAATACATTTCATGGTAATAGGCTTATCCCTAATAAAATGAAACTTAACATACCTAACTGTTGAAATGTGGGTATACTGTACACATATGCGTACCTCCTCAGAGCATACAGGCGTGATGTCATGTTATGATGTTTTGTAAACAATAAACACCCAAGCGATTGCAGCAATCACAACAGATTTGCTGTCTATTATTGAAGAGTTCCGTTCCATATCTTCGAAGTCCATGAGCAGATCATGACAATATTTCTGTGAGACCAATTTGGGAGTACCTATATTCTTTCAAATAAAAAAAGAATTTTCTAAATCGGTTCAGGCGTCTTCGAGTAATCGGTGAACATACATAAAAAAAAGATTCCGACGAATCGAGGACCTCCTCCTTTTTTGAAGTTGGTTAAGGTTTATGTTGTTTGATTGCGTGAACAATGCATATTTATGAGATAGCAGTAATCGCGGTTGATTTGCTGTCATTTTTTGAAGAGTTCCGTTGCCTGTCTCCAAAACTCATATTCCTTATGAATCGATCCATATGAAATTTAAATGGGACCATTTTGGAACAAAAAAAGAATTTTGTAAATCTGTCTACATATGTTATGCCCGAACATACATAAAAAAAACCACATCGAATTGATAACATCCTCTTTTTTGAAGTCGGTTAAAAATGTAAAAAAGTTGGAACTTAGACCCCCAATATCTCCGTAACTAGAAGGTTCCCAGGTAAGGTCTAGAAAAAAGAATATCGCAATGACGGGGAGAACAAGTATCTTTCGGCTTCGCTAAGGGTCTTGTTACACCCTTTAGAATGTCAATTGAATTAAAAGATTAAAAATATGAAATGACAACGAAAAAAAAAAAATTGCAAATATGCAATGTCAATGAAAATAAAAATATTACAAATTACAGCCAACAAATTTAGAAATCATAAAAAAAATCATAAAAAGAAAGCACACAGGGTTCTGTAGCACCAAACAATATAATAAAAATATTTTGAAGGCTCATTCATAATTATATTGTATTGTATAATATTCAACAACAAAACTAAATTTGTTTTTCATACTTGAAATGTTTATGGTGAAATTAAATTCGGTCAAATATTTTTCGAAATTATGATAGGTTACCAGTAGTATCCCCTGAAGATTGAAAAGGGTTCCCTATTGTGTTCCCTAACTTTTTTATCCATAATCTAAAGTGCCATTTTTTTTTTTGTCCTAATCATCATTTGTCCGCATGATAACTTAGCATAATCAGCCTATTAATATTCCCACTGCTGGGACGCAGGCCTCCTCTCTATGAGAGGGAATGGGCTATAATCCACCACGCGGGCCCAGTGCGGGTTGGTAGATGTCACATGTCTTCGAATTTTTGGTTGTAGAACATGCCGGTTTTCTCACCATTTTTGAGAGCAGTCAAGTGGTGATGAAATAACTTACACAAAGTAATGCGCCTGGCTGGGTTCGAACCCACGACTTACTGCTCGTAAGTCGGGGTACAAACCACTGGGCCACCGCTGCTCTCACTGGGTCACCGCTGCTCTCATGATAACTTACCCGAACTTAATATCACATAATATCATATGCCATAAAATTTAAATTCCTAAATACAGTATGCCCTAAATCCGTTTGTCACAATCAATAATATACAAAAAACTTAAAACCGTTTTCAATAAAAGTAATAAGTAATACATTCATATTATTTAATGCATATTTATCCTAATAATATTTTTAAAACTTTGTATTACAAAGCTTAAGCTATGAACTTCTTCCAGGCGTTACGTAGGTACGAGTTATATGACAGCAGGCTATATTTCTTCTACTACCGACTTGTTTTGAGATGGTTTACTTGTTGTGTACTTTTGTTTGAAGTAGCAGAATAAATAATGTAGGAAATGAAATAAAAAAAGAAAAGAAAATAAAAAAAGAAAAAAAAGAAAGAAAAGAAGATAATTTTGTTTTTGCACTAACCAGTGGACCAATGTTGTCAAATTAAATCAATATTACTATTATTATAATATTTCGTTATTTCATTCTCTTACATACTATTTACATTTTTAAATATTTCCTAAAAACCTATTTAAAAACATAAAAAATAGTAGTCGGCCGGTATCGGGAGCAGGGTCGAAGCTACCGGTGGTTAGGGCTAAAGAGACAGGAACCTCCTCACAATGCGAGCCGTATCGAGGAGTACTGCCTACAGCCTGAATCAGGCCCATGATCCAACCGCCTAAGGAGAACCTCGAAAGACGGTCGTCGAGGCTCTTGGCTATAAGGCCATTGGCCGTCATGATAATCGGCACAATGATAGCCGAGTTCACATTCCACTTGTCGACAACCTCGTGTGCCAAGTCGAGATATTTTATTTGTTCTTCTTTCTCAGCTTTCACGAGGTTCTCGTCATGCGGGATGGTAACATCGACTATCATTACGCAGTGCGCTGATCGGTCTATCACTGCTATGTCAGGCCTATTGGAGACGATAGTCCTGTCAGTAATGATAGACTGATCCCAGTACAGCGTGACATGGTCTTTCTCGAAAACTGGGTCGGGCACATACTTGTATTACGGTACCTCATATTCCACAAGTTTATATTTCAATGCAAGTTGCTGGTGAATAATCCTGGCCACTTGCGTTGTGTCTGTGCAAGTACTCGCCGTTAGCCAGATGAGAACAACCGGAAATTATATGTCTGATGGACTCACCCGGACGGTGGCATGCCCGACACACGTCAACCGTCCCATCCTTCATAATATATTTCCGGTAGTTGTTCGTCAACATAACATCGTCCATAATCGCACAGACAAAACCTTCAGTTTTCCCAAAGAGGTTGCCGAAACGTAGCCAGGACACGGATGCTACAAAATCTACATCAGGCCCATGAAGAGCCGTGAAGCTCCTTGCCCTGCCATACTTCGTTGCGGTCATCGGTAGTAAGTACTACAGGTTTGCGCCAGTTCTCTTTAGCCATGGACAGCGGGGTGAGATACACCACGTATTCAGGAAGTATGCAGCATGCAAGCGAGCATGCAACATGCAGCAGGCATGGTTTCTGTCACAACTCTGGCGTTGTGGGGCTCCGGCGGTCCCACCTCGTCTCTTCGCGCCTACGCGATTCTAAATGGCACTCTAGGGGTAGGGCAGACAAGACTGCGTGGAGTCGGATTTACAACGATTCGTTTCTGTCATTAGAACCTAATTTTTAGCAAAAAAAAAATTTCGAATTTTAGAACATTAAGGTTACTGAAGTTTATAGCAAACGTGTTATGGATAATTATATGATTGATCATGATATGATTGATTTTCGGACAAACAATTTTAGGAGAAGAAAGGGAGGAACATTTAAAGGCATAGAGATAGGTTTGGTATACATTTTTGGAGCTCTTCTTTAATATCTCGGTCATAACAAATTTTCATATTGGACATGAATTGAAGTTTTTTTAACCGATGTTTTTTTTTTTAAATAAATGTGGATTTGCTTTTACAAATAATGCAATTTCCAGTATGTACAGAGATAGCAATGTTAATATTTTCAATTGTTTAAAGTAAAGCTGTTGCTGGGACTTCATCATAATGTACTGCGGCACAGGACCTTTAGCTTAATTATATTATTCCTTAAACGAAGTTCTCTCGATAGTCTCAGTCGACTATCACGTTGTGCGTGGTGGCGTAGCATTTGTGTTCTACGGCGTAGCACTCATGTTCTACGGCGTAACACTCATGTTCTACGGCGTAGAACACACTTCCTACGGCGTAGAACTCCTGGTCTACGACGTAGGATTCATGAGTGTGTGTCATCTGTGGAAACTTTCGCTCGCGGGCTCGCTCTCTAGGCCTCTAGCCATCGAACTTAACCTGTTCGGAGGCGAGGTGCCCCTAGTCCCGAGCTCGCTCCGCTCGCTCTTGCCAAATAGACCAATAACTAAAATACCGGCCAAGTAAGAGTCGTACTCACACGCACACAGGGTTCCGTAGCACCAAACAATATAATAAAAATCTTTTGAAGGCTCATTCATATGTTGTATTGTATTACATTCAACAGCAAAACTAAATTTGTTAATAGTGTGTTAATGAAACACAAAGTTACTACTGCTGCAGTTTGATAAAAAATGATATGGGACCATATCTCAAAAACTGAACATCAAATCTTATTCAAAACAAATTTCGTTGAAAGTTTTTTTACGTTCTACAATCCAATTTTTTTCAGAATTTTCCTCCTCGTACTTTAGAAATTAGAGGACACATTTTACCACTTTGGAAGTGTCTACGAGTATCTTTCAAACGATTGACTTTAAGAAAAAATGGTAGTAGGAACCTCAATTTAATTTTTAAAGACCTATATAAACATAAAAAATATATCATTTATTTTTAAAAGTGTTCATTTACAATAGATCAATTAGATTTAAGAAGATCAAATAATAGTATACTTTTAAAAATGTAAATTGATTAAATGTGTCCAAATAAATGAGACGGACGCATGGAAACAGACCTGTTTCACAAGTTCCCAAACTATCAAACGAACAATATTTGTACGTAGTTTATTCAAAAATAAAAGATATTGTAACCTGTTAACCCTTGTCTGCGATCCTAAAACTTTGTTAACTACATAATTCAGTAACACTAGTAGTTTCGATCACAACAATTCACAATTGCGTATGGGGGCTAAATGGTAATAGGAAAAGTTCCGAAACTACTTTTGAGTAATTTACTTTGTGACAAAAACTCAACAGTAGTTCGCGTCGTGCATAAATTTGAAGTCGCGGCACGTAAAAAGTTTGTGTACGGTAGAGGCGTGGCGAGTGCGTGCGGTGCGCGGCGGGGGCGCGTGTAGTGCGGGCGAGGGGGCGCGGAGGGCGCGAGTGCGGCGGCGCGGCGCGCGGCTCTCGCGGCAGTCCCCGGCGCGCCCCCGCCCGACTCGCACGCCACACCACGCCGCGTACAGCATGCCCGCCGCCCAAGCCGCGGCCGCGTGAGCGACCGACGCGGAAAACGACCGACTGTGCTGTGCTGTGCCCACTAATGATGAATTAACGCTTGGACTCGCTCACCTAAAACTTTCGTTAAGGATCCGCTTCGTCCCGATCTGGTAATTGTCGATTTACCTATGAGTTAACGGACAGTTTCTCGAAGCGCGTGTGACTCTGCCGTGCGCGGTGCAGCGCTGCACGCCAGCACGTCACAGGCGCCTCCACGTCTCCACATCTCGATCAATCATCGAGTGCAAAAAGTTTGATCTTAAAAGTAAATGATTTCAGTGACATAGGATTTTAATAAACATTGTGAAAGTAGCATCAGTCTCGCAAGGCAACAACTCGGTGGCGTCAAAGTTTGGTGGTTCACAAGTCTGCGGGCTGGCTAGATGACAGGGCTGCGTTTAAAGTTAACGCTAACGTTTGTAATGACACGACGAACTTAACATGTGCGATACCGACTCATGTAGTCACGCGAGATCTCCTGCCGGCGCTAAACTGATATTACTTGTCAGTCAGGTCCGAGTACCTACTCGTATCACTAAATTCAAATGTTTATACAAAGTAATGTCAATATCAAGTTTCATTTACTAAACACTTGTATCTCATAAGATGTGCCGTTAACGATGATTGACTCACGTTGAACAGACTCAGCTTTCTATCAGTTGTACGTCCGGGGGAAATACTTATCATCTGCTTAGCCCATTCCCAATTAACTTTGGCGGGGTCGGCTGCCAGTCTAACTAGATGCAGCTGGATACCAGTACTTTTCATGGATCGACTGCCTGCCTGACTCGTACAAACCAATAACTGGGTAACGCGATACCCCGTGATAAGACTGGCTGTCAGGCTTCCAATTTCCCATAACGACTTAACGAGTTTTCCTAGGCATGGAGGGGTCCCGAACCCATCCACAGATCGACCTTGGTAAGCATTGCTTAGCCAATGATATACCCTGACACCTGCCACTTGATGACTTTATGGCTGCGCCAGTAAACGGGGTTCGTGTGGCAGAATTTTGGGCTACACCCATTTGAATTTTTGCCATCTACGCGCTAAGAAGCAGATATACTAATTTAATAATATTTTCAGTTAACGTAGTCTTTTATCAGCAATGTTGATTTTGCCGTCTCAAGCGAATGCCTATTGCTTATAGACGACGGCCAAAGAGTTTTGCTATAACTAATTATAAGATGGGAAGTTCTGACCGCTAACACAAGGCTCATTATCTTAAGAGCACGTTGCACGCAGTGCGGGCACACTAGTCAGAGCCCTGAATCAGAAGCTTACAACAAAAAAACAAACATTACCTGTGATTCTTCACAAACAGTTCTAATTTTTACTAAAATTCTTAACATACACAACCAAAATAAGAACCTTGAAAACTACTATAATTTAGTATTGCCTGCAAGTTGTAGGAAATACTAAGCGATAGTCTGCAAACAGACTATAACTAAGAATGCTGCAGCGTCTCTGGAGAGGCGGGCGCGGTGTGTGTGTGCTTGTGCCGTGTGCTGCACATCGATGCCTTCGGTCGGATCACGTGTGTGACTGCTGTCTCCTCACCGTACCGTCCCGCGCAACATAACTAACACCACCATCTGTGACACAAAAAACTACATTCAATATTTTTCACGGTTGCTTACTCTGATATAAGAGAGAAATCGATGCGAACCGCAGAGAACCAACTCAAAATTGGCACGTACGAACATTAGATACTATAAAACAAACTTACTTATCGCATCTGTGGTTTGTATGTGCATTGTGCGCTGTTTGAGCAAATGTATACCATAAAGTTTATTGTCATGATACATCAGTAATTTATAACGTAGATATAGCAAAAGAATGTCGACGTGCAGACAGCCGGCAGCTAGTGATCTAGTTGGCGTAGTTCCTGTCGACTACATACGTTATTTACTAGCTGTTACCCGCGACCTTCGTCCACGTGAAATTGTTATTAAAATATTACCTACTTCCCTATTTGAATCGAATTTTTTAACAATTTCAAGGGTTTATATTTTTAGCACAGAACCCTTATTTCCCCACTTTCTAAAATAAAAATAACCTACGTTACTTCGTATAATATCAGCTATCTGCCAGTAAATGTCCTGTCAATAATCGGTCCAGTCGTTTCGGAGATGAGCCGGAACAGATAGTAAAAAATTTAAAAGAAAAGTATTTTTGTTATAAGTACCGTATGTACTTCCATATGCATTCAGTAAAAAGCTGTTATTTTTTTTATTACAAACACACTTCATTTTTATTGATTTGTATAGATGAAGTAAGTTTTTACTCATATTATATTCTCGCAGTCTACAGCTGCTCGAGCTACATAAACGGCTCTTAAAACACATTAAAGCTATTAAAAGAAAAATTGAGAAAAACGAGTCCGAGTTAAAATCACCTAGGTAATTTTCAGTGACTTTTCGGTGATATTTTCTACTTACAGTTGAACAAATTATTTGGTATACAGGTACCACTGCACAATGCCGAGAGACTAGTTTATGTGCTAACTGCTATCGGCACTCTCTTAAGTTTGCCATCAGCTTAAAAAATTATGCAGTGTAGTGTATCATACTAAATCGTAATACATAAAACGTTCACACGAATACACAAAATATTACACCTGACTTAGTTTATTAGAACGCAACGTTATTTACTAGCTGTTACCCGCGACCTTCGTCCACGTGAAATTGTTATTAAAATATTACCTACTTCCCTATTTGAATCGAATTTTTTAACAATTTCAAGGGTTTATATTTTTAGCACAGAACCCTTATTTCCCCACTTTCTAAAATAAAAATAACCTACGTTACTTCGTATAATATCAGCTATCTGCCAGTAAATGTCCTGTCAATAATCGGTCCAGTCGTTTCGGAGATGAGCCGGAACAGATAGTAAAAAATTTAAAAGAAAAGTATTTTTGTTATAAGTACCGTATGTACTTCCATATGCATTCAGTAAAAAGCTGTTATTTTTTTTATTACAAACACACTTCATTTTTATTGATTTGTATAGATGAAGTAAGTTTTTACTCATATTATATTCTCGCAGTCTACAGCTGCTCGAGCTACATAAACGGCTCTTAAAACACATTAAAGCTATTAAAAGAAAAATTGAGAAAAACGAGTCCGAGTTAAAATCACCTAGGTAATTTTCAGTGACTTTTCGGTGATATTTTCTACTTACAGTTGAACAAATTATTTGGTATACAGGTACCACTGCACAATGCCGAGAGACTAGTTTATGTGCTAACTGCTATCGGCACTCTCTTAAGTTTGCCATCAGCTTAAAAAATTATGCAGTGTAGTGTATCATACTAAATCGTAATACATAAAACGTTCACACGAATACACAAAATATTACACCTGACTTAGTTTATTAGAACGCAAGCGAACAATCCGCTGTCAACATTTAGTTTGAGACATTAGTGTCGCTACATATCGATTTGATGGTGTAATGTGTGCTAAAGAGTTCAGCAGCTTTATGCCATCTTCATAGTGAGGCGAGCGTGGCATTTAGTTCGCTCGGTTTGTGAGCTCAACAGCTCACCCTAGCCTTCATCGTCCTCTTCCTATATATCAGAGACAAGCTGTGACCTGCGGTTTCGCCCGCTGTTTCACTTTTTACTCGACTCCTAAGGGTCGTAGCGTGATGTTAAATGGCCTATAACGTCTTCAAGAATTGCGCTATCAAAGGCTAAACGAATTTTAGAAAGCCGACTGGCAGTTCTAAGCAGAGATTAGCGCGCTCATCAAACAAACTCTTCAGCTTTATTATTAGGCTTTTTTATTACTAGCTGTGCCCGCGGCTTCTTTAGTCATTGTCAAAATTTATGAACGAAAAATATAGATACAACTCATGATCTATCCTGGGTCCCAACGGTTGATAACATTTCAACGCATTGTAGTGCATTTATTGCGCACTTATAAAGTTTCTCCACTATGGTCGCACTTTGTCTTATTTAAGTTACTCAAAGTTTTGAAAAGATTTTAGTTGTAAATCTGTAAAATTCTAACCATGGTGATACAAAAAAGGTATGTAATCCCATGGTTGTAGCAGCTCAATGTGAATACTCCCGACCAGACCACGGCCGACCATGCTGGAGTGTCCAAAGTGTCTCTACACCTACTTTTTAGAGGGCTTACTGTCAAATACGCTACTGACACGCAATTAAGGTGGCCATCTGGGTGTAAATAATTTGATAAGACGTACCATCGATTCAAAAGCAGAAGAAGAACAGGGTAATGATATAAGATCTCGTATTTCCGAAGATGGACAATGATTGCCTACAATTAACAAGCAAAAAAAAAATTTAAGAA
Source organism: Noctua janthe (assembly GCA_910589295.1). Taxonomy (NCBI): domain Eukaryota; kingdom Metazoa; phylum Arthropoda; class Insecta; order Lepidoptera; family Noctuidae; genus Noctua; species Noctua janthe. The sequence goes on from OU342562.1 coordinate 18,741,533, forward strand.
TAGATGCAGGTATTACGCAGATCGATGGAACAAAGACTGTTGAAGCAAACCTTTCTTCTATTCACCACATCTATGTTGACTATTATTAATATTTTGATCGGAAGTTCAAATGCTAGTGCAGTCACATCTAAACGAACCGTGCCGCGAGTGAAACAGTTTCTCTTACTATATTATATTATTATTCCTCTTCACTCTGGGGTATCTCCACAATTGTAAATAAAGCCTGCCTGTTTACCGAATGAAAAATATGTTTAATATACATAAAAAACATAACGAATGGGTTGCCTAATCATTAAGTCACGAATATTTAAGATTGCGACAGCCGTGACGGTGTGGCTTGACCGATGTTACTTAGACAACGTTATACCTTCCAATCTCACTTAAGCGTAAACGCGTCAATCTGTGTATCCTAACCTGTGGTGCCCAGACATGGTCTTTGACGGAGGCTGAGAAGTTCAAACTCAAGGTTTGCCATAGAATGATGGAACTAAGTATTTTAAAAATCAAAATCACCGATCGAATACACTCCAAGACAGGCATCGCCGATGTTGGCGATAAGTGTGCGAGGTTCAAATGGGACTGGTTCCGGACTGGACTGGGCGGGTCAGGACAGATGGGCCAGAATCGTCACACAGTGGGTGCCTAAAGACTGTTGTCGTCACCGAGGCAGGCCCAAGAAACTCTGGTGTGATGATTTGGACTCGTTCCTGACTGATTGGCCAGAGAAGGCAAAACACTGGGAGAGTTGCCAAGGAATGGGGGAAAACTTTGTCCAGCAGTGAGACAGAATAGGCTAATTAAAAAAAACCGTTATACCATCGTGTTTGTTATAAAATTACTTATCTGCTTTTAATACATAATTTAATAAGATAATAGATGAGTGTACATGTAGTATCAAGTCATCTATTTTACCTTTACCTTACAACCCTGTAGTAGGGCCAAAAAGAGAGGCAATAAAAGATTTAAGCAACCGGCAACAATATACAGAAATAACAAATTAATATCAATTGTCATTCGCTTGCCCTTATCATTCATTTGGGGTCAACTCAGTCAATATTAAAACTGAACGTGAACAAAAACGGATACTACAAAGTTTTTAGGGTTAGTGATAGACAGTCAAGTTACAGTACCTACATTATTATTAATTAGCACAATAATTGGTTCATTAGATGCCGTTGTATGTATCATCAATAATGATAATAAGTTCTTCTTGAACACTTTAAATTCATATATCTTTTAATAGAGAGTAGCGATTACAATGAAACAAAACCAAACCTTCTCTTAGTTATGCACAATATTTGTGCATTCAATCTAACCAAATTACTTTCATAATTTACACGTGATGCTACAACTAAAGAAATACCCGGAGACAATCATATATCTTTTGAAAGAAAGCACCGATTACAATGAAAGAAAAACTAAAACCTTTTCTAAGTTATGCTCAATATTTGTGGATAGAATCTAACCACATTGGTTTTATAATTTACACGTGATGCTATAAAAAAAAGTACGCGGAGACACAGACATACAGACAACAATTCAAAAAATGATAGAAATGGGTTCTGTGTGTGATCCTTTAACAGCCCTACTATTTTTTTCTAAATATTTTCAGTGTACAGAAACGCCACGTCTATAGATCTATCTTCTTCTAAATAAATAAAAAGAAAAGTCCTGACTGACTGACTCATCAACGCCCAACCGAAATCCTTGGACCTAGAAAGCTGAAAATTTTGCACAGAGGTTCCCTTTATAGACATATAATATAATGTCTATTATATTATATTGACATTATATTATAAAATGTCTATATTCCTTGTCTACATATAATGTAGACAAGGATCATCATCATCATCATCATTTCAGCCGAAAGACGTCCACTGCTGGACATAGGCCTCCCCCAAGTGTCACATTGACCGGTCCCGTGCGTCTCGCATCCAGGAATAAGGAAGGATTTTTATAAATTCAACCCCTAAGAGGGTGAAATGGGGTGTTGAATTTTCTGTGAAACTTTTTACTCTCGGAGTCGATAGACTTGAAAATACACTCTTCAGTGAAAATTATGAGCTACGTGTATCACAGTTTTTCCAAAACCATCCCCCAATTTAAATTCAATGTCCTGACTGGCTGACTGATATATCAACGCACAGCTCAAAGCGCTGGTCCAAGAGACATGAAATTTGAAGGGTGTATTCTTTGTAAAGAGTATGTATCCATTTAGAAAGGGTTTTTCTAAATTCCATCCCTAAGAGGGTGAAATGGGATGTTGAATTTTCTGTGAAGCTTTTTATTCTCAGGGTCGATTGACTTGAAAATTTGTGTACTTACTTTTCAGTTAAAATTATGAGAAACGTGTATCACCGTTTTTCCAAAATCATGCCCCAATTTAAAATTCAAAGTCCTGACTGACTGACTGATATATCTACGCAAATCCTAAACTGATGTTCTTAAAGACATGAAAGAATGCTGGCGAAGTTCCATGTATTTTGGGACCCACTCTTAGAGGTAGCATTCACTATGGCAATTTATACATAGTTGTAAAATGACTATAGACTAACAGAAAAGTAAAATTGAAAGTAAGACGAACAAGTTGGGAGAAAAGAGATATACGTCTTTATATAAGATAACCTAAAAATTTTACGATTAAGGTTTTTAACTGTGAATGTCTGCTTATTTATTTAAAATGAATCAAAAAATAATAATGTTTAGGATGAATCATAAAGGAAGATTCGAATAAACTACTCTTAGATAATTCCCTTTCCAACCTACCCGGTCCGAGTAGAAGTTAAAAGGCATGCCGCGTTGTACACGGCCTCTTTGAATGATGCCCTGTGCTTTTTGGTTCTCTTTGGTTTTTGGTAGTTGTCAGTATGCAACTGACAGGTGCCAGGGGAGGTAATAATTTTGGTTCGGGTCGTGTTATATTCATGTTATATTCATGTTATATTATTCTGATGTACTTTTTATTTACTTATGTGCTAGTTGTTGATTAAGGCAAATTGTAAGAAATATATGTCTATTTCGCTTCTGGTCTCTAAGATTACTGTATTTCCCTCGCAGTTTTAGTTTTGACGGTACGTGTGTTGCTTCTCGTCTTAAGCCAAAACCCGAATTTTTATTTCATTGCCTGTACCTTATTGATGAATCATAAAACTGCTAGACTGCGGCTAGAGACTATACTGATTACTAACCTAGTAATTAGTTCAATCACTATTAAAACTATGTTGTTACGACTTTGATCTATAAGCAAATTATGGTCAAGTAAAACGATTCTTACTACGTTGAAAGAATATATACTTTTACATAAATTATAACAGTCAGAGCTGACTAGCTATGTACCAGTACACTATTGAAAGGCAGGGTTTGTTGAATAAAAAATGTGTAATGTGACGTAATAAATCTCGTTTATTGGTATTTTTACATGGTTTGTATTTTATATTTTTAAATAGTGTTATAGAAAATAATATTATCTTATTAAAAGATTATCTCAAAAGGAAGCTGCAGCAGCGATATAGCTCATATATCATAATGTGCTCATGACAAGAGAGCAACAACCCGTTGTCCGTGTCCCAACAGGACAGTGGCAACAATAGCCTAATACACCACTTCGCCCTTGTAGCTTTCTATCTACTGCGATATATGTATGAGAGGAGTTGCTTCTTATCTTATATTGCTAGACTGAAAGAGCAGATGATGAAAACGGATCCACGATGGGAGAAATTGGTTAATGAAAAATAAGCGCAACCATCCTTTTAAGATGGACTAGTACTCATAAGTTTTAATTTTTTTGTTAATTTGTATTAACTTACAAAATATTTATATCCTTAAGTTAACATTTTCTTAATAACTCTACCTAAACTCTATTTAAACTTTATTGTTTTTTTTTACTGAGGTAGTTTACGCGGTCTCTGTAGAGGCTTCGCGACCCCCCAGGGGGTCGCACCCACACTTTGAAAAACACTCAAATAGAACTTCACAGATCTTACAGTGACAGTAGTGACGGGACTCAATCGATCACCATTGATAACGTTCCTTTATATGATATACTACGAGATCACTATAGTTTCATTTTTATTACATGATTTTGTCTTGTTAATTGGCGTTTTAATATCAAGTTTACATGTTGTTTATAAATATTGTACCTTATAGAATGTATAAAAACGAAGAGAAAGAGCCATTTATAGTAAGAAAACCCTTGAGCAAAAACACATGTCATTGGATTGGAACGTTATCGGAAAAAAGTTGCGTTTTGTAATTGCACGATTACTTAATTATGAGTAAATTAAAATATTTATAACTTTTAATTCCCGTGTCCTAAAAATTCAATATTTTTAAATAAATATCACATAAAATTGTAGTTATAATTATTTTATATTAACACTTGCATGGAGCTTCGTTAATTTTAAGATTCTTTGGGTCCAATTCGCCGCCCTTCTTTGATTGGTGTATTCTTTGTGAAGAGTGGGTATACACTATGAAAGAGTTTTTCGAAATTTCACCCCTAAGAGGGTGAAATAGGGGGTTGAATTTTCAGTGAAATTTAATATTTTCGGGGTCGATTGACTCGAAAATTGGTGTACACACTCTTCAATTAAAATTATGAGACATGTGTATCAGTTTTACCAAAATCATTCCCCAACAGCTTCAAATATGGGTTCGAAGCTCACGTAGACGGGAGCATGGCGCGCAGTGTTGCGCGGGAGTATTTACCTATTAGTAAGAAGGTGTGATTTTTCTGAACATACACGTCTACACGTGTCTGTAAATATGGGTTTTCCACCGATTTTCGCGTTGGCTCGTGATACGCGACATTGATATTAAATATTATGTAAAAATATTATGTCTATAAATAGATTCCTAATGAATCATTTAATTTTGATTGTTGTCACCGGTATACAATCTTAAACCAAGGTATATATATATATGTATATATATTTCACATTTATGTAATTAATTGATATTACTATGAACTATTTTTTGTAAGTTATAAGCAAGAACGTGTACATCTATGTAGGTACACACATACATAGATTACTTATTATCCCAGAAGTAAGATCCCGTGGGCAATTTGCGAACTTCACGCGGGCTAAGCATCGGGCATAAACTAGTTTATTATATGTTAATAAATATACTTCATTAGTTTTAAAATAAAGGGTGTAAATAGACCCGTTACATAACCGAAAGACACTTGTTCTCCCTGTCTTTGTGATATTTTTTGTGTTGTAGATCATACCTGGGAAACTTCAAGTTACGGAGATATTGGGGGTCTAAGTTCCAACTTTTTCACAATTTTTTTTTTTAAAATACATATTTTTAATGTAAGATTTTTACTTTACACACCTCCACGACCACCGTACTATTCAATCCATCCATCAGCGCAATGCTTTGAGTGCTTTCCATCGAGTCCTACCGTGAAACGTGATTTTTCACCCCCAAAAAAAAGTCGATTCCCAGCAATCATTTTTGCGTAAAGTTACCTAGTTTGATATACAGAATGCTTGGTTGACGGCTATATGAAGGGTCTGTTTACACACTGTATGCAAAACCTGAAACTTGTGTCTAGTATTTTATGTAAAGAACCTAGTACAAAATTTCAAAACAGTATCATGAAAAATCACAAAGTTATAAGCTTGTTCTGTTACCTGGTTGTCCGCACAAAAACGTGGTCAACACGCGACGCAGCTAAAGTGACGCAGCTAAAGACGACGCTGGAGGCACGCGCGCGCGTGCCTCTCGTCTTTAGCTCATTGATAATAATAATTTGACGGTAGGTACCTAAATCATTGCGATAGGTACTTAGTGTCGCTCGGTGTCTAACTTGTAGCCTTTTTTAAATATTTTTGGGACAAAATATAATATGGTTTAAAAATTATTGGAATCGATTCAGTTACTTATTCTGAACAAACTATATTCAGGTTTCGCATATACTAAAAATAATGTTGTATATTGTAGGGTGACTGGTAATTAGTAACCGATACTTAAACACGTGATTGTACTCATGATAACAAACATCTTTCCCATGAAATATTTATTTATTTATTTATTTATTTATTTGCGTTCTACAAGGTATAAACATGGTGTTTTACAAAAGGCTTAAAGCTAAGAGCCGTTGTAGACCCCGTCGGGGCACAGCAAAATTTTGTGTAATTTGTACAATCTTAAACTTAAAATTAAAATATACTTGAAACCAAACAATCACATTCGCGATGAAAAAAAAAAAAAAAAAAAAAAATATATATATAATAATAATAATCAATCAAAATTCAATCAAAAAAGACAATATACTTAAAAGTTAAAATGTCAGTCGTACAAAGCTAAAAATTAAAATAAAATTATACATGAAAACTTAATAATTGCATATAATCCACAAAACACAATAATAACATAAAATTAACAAACAACTAAAACATATAATTCTTATTATTTGGTAAGCAGCTAGCTATTTCTTATTACGTTAAACTAAATAATCTTCTTGATAAATATGTTTATATTTACTTATCATCTTTCATTCAAGTATTCGTTCACATTATAATAGCTTTTGTTTATTAGGAATAATTTTAATTTATTAATAAAGATGTTGTATTTATTTAAATTTCTTATTTCTTTCGGTAACTTATTATATATTTTAATCGACATAACATAAGTACTCGATGAATGAATTTTTAATCGGGATGTAGGTATGTTTAATCTATTCTTATGTCTTAAAGCAATTTCAGTTTGTATGTCTTCTCTTTTTGTGTAGAAATTTGGATATTTACGCACAAATTTACAGATCTCAAAGATGTAAAGGCACGGTAGGGTTAAAATTTTTTGTTCTTGGAAATGAGGCTTGCAGCTATCCGTTTGTTCAATATTTACTAGAATCCTAATAAGTTTTTTTTGTAGGGTGAATAGTGTGGGCGAGTCTGTACTATTTCCCCATAATATGACGCCGTATTTAAGCCATGCATAGGCGTATGCGTAATATGTTACCAAGGCAGTTTTTATATCTGTAGTTTTTTTAATAATTAATTATTTTTTTTTAATAAATAAGCGCGCCCGCGCGCGCCTTTGACCTACGATACGATAGTAATGACACAACGTCGTCGTCGTCACGCTGCTAATAGCTGATAGGGCAATGCGCGCGCGCGCGAATTGCATACGGCTGTTGTGTTATTGGGATAAAAGTGAACAAGTAGGTATAAAAAAAAAGTTTCTTTGGGAAAATTATTTGTTTTCATGAGTAAAATCACGTGTTTAAGTATCGGTCACTAATTACCAGTCACTCTAAATTTTTCAAGTGGGCCTGGATGGTCAAATCCAAAACTATGAGAAATAGCGAAAAATAGACAAAGGAGTCTCGAGCCTGATTTTGACGAAAGACTGCATCATTAGATTTTTGGCACTAACTCAACACGAATCTGTTGGACAAAAATTCATGTATTGTATAATAATATAGTATATTTACTAAGAACTCATTAAATTTTTTCTTAAAAAAATTAATGTTTTCAATTTCTCATAATTGCTTAGGAAGCTTATTATTAAATCGAGAAGACATTCCGAAGAAACTTTTAGGTAGTAGGGCTGTTTTGAGGGATTATTTACTATTTTGTCGGCATGTCGACGGGAGTGCAGGTTACCAAACTTTTCCTTTTTGGTTTTTACGAATGCAGCAACCTCATAGATGTACAGGGTAGGAAGGGTTAAAATCTTAAACTTTTTAAATATGGCATACAGCTATCTGGGGAACGTATGCCACAAACAGCTCTAAAACATTTTTTTGCGCCCTAAAAGCGAGTTCCCTGTCTGTTCCTTTCCCCCAATAAATTAGTCCATATCTAAGCGTAGACGCTACATAGGCATGATAGGCGGTTAGTACTGCTGCTTGATTTACAATCTTAGACAGCCTGTATAGAGCGTAGGAAAATTTATTTCGTTTTTTACACACCGATCAATTTTCGTTTTCCATGACATATTTTTGTCAATCCACAGTCCTAAGAATTTGAAGGTATCGGTTTCCTCTATTTTTTTCATTTCATAATTTACATTTAACGTCAAAGAGGTTTTTCTTTGGGAATAACTGACTATTTTCTTTTAAATCTAAATTAATTATGAGATTATTGCATGTTAAACAATTTATAATGTCATTCAAAGTATCGTTTATGTCATTTTCAAATGTGTTGATGTCAGTAGGAGAAAATACAGCAGTGCTATCATCAGCAAAACGGACTAACGGAATTTTCACGGCTTTTGGTATATCTTTTATATAAATAAGGAAAAGCAAGGGACCCAAAACACTTCCTTATGGCTCGCCATTTGTGACATCTCTCGGGTTTGAACTGCACTTCAGTTTTCGTCGCAAAAGAAAGCTCGTTTATTTCAGTTATTTGTAATCTCTGGATTAAATACGATTTTATCAGAGCATTAACCCGTATGCGTATTTAAACAGTTTTACGACCAGTAACTTATGATCCACATAGTCGAAAGCTTTGGTCCTGTCCAAGTACATAGCCGTTACTGGTGTCCTATTGTTCATATTTTTGTAAACCCTAGTGGCTTCATTACTTTTTACAACAATGTTCCCTCTTGCTTAAAACCAGTTTCCAGCAGATCAAAGGATTTAATACAAACAGGTATTTTACATTGCTCTGTAAATTAATCTTATTAATATTACTTTTTAGTTTATAATTAGTTACAGAAACTGATTTATTTATTTATTTATGTACACACAAAATACTTAACAAGACATTACATTAAGATAGATGAGCACAAAGGTACTGCTTATTTCATGCGAAATCTAGTAATTTAGTTGTAGTTTCAAATTATAAATTGAGTTATTGATCATTAAAGTCGTATTCGGCAACATCTTCCACAATATAATGTGGAATCTTGCCTCAAAACAAATCTTAGTGTTTAATGAGCAATTATTAAAATCCCAATTGTCAAATATTTGCTTATCTGAATTGTAACTATAGTTCTAGCTAAAGACTTTTGTTTATTAATTTAATCTTCAGAAGAACTAATCACGATCCATCTCAGTAGTAGTTAAGACACAAGCCAATAGAAGGCACTAGTCTCTCCTGTCAATCGATTCGATTGTTGTAAATGTCGCCCCACAGATGGCAGGTTCGCTTCAATATTACGATGAATGAGAATTATAAGTTGGCTATTAATTAGATTAACTAATAATCTTGGCAGAAAGACACTCTTGCGGCAACATATATATTATATAATGTTGTATATATACACAACAACAACAACATACGCTGGAGGCACGCGTAAAACTAATGTTAAAAATGTTATGGACAAAGTGATTAATGCGGGCATTATTAATAATGTACGAGCATTATGAAAAATGTCTAGCTCTATCGGGCTAAGTGATTAATTACTACCTCAACTTCATTATTTATCACATTGCACGGTCATTATTATATTGCTACATAACAATTGGGCAATTTATATAAAGATATAAGATAATAAAGCTAGGAAAGATTTATTTCGCCTGAAGATGTTCCAGAGACAGAGATTTCGCTGAGAGAGTGTTGTAGAATGTCCTCTAAATGCGGAGGGCAAGCTTTTTTTTTCCGGTTGGGAAATCATCAAATGACCCCCCCCCCCCCCACTCTGGGCGGAGCGGGAGTGTCAGACTTGTACTGACTAAAACCCATCCATGTTCCTTCTTTGCCCTTGGTGTTCCAGGGCCACAGTATCTCTTTCGAACAGTCCCGCAGCCCTGGCAGGCATCGGCCCATGCGGACCCCTACTTGATTGCTGACATCTCTTTGAGGCGCGCGTGGAACACGAACGCGCCGTCGACACGGCCTGTCGTCATAAGACGGCCGGACGGCGAGGTAGCCCATAACTCGCCGTCCACAGGCCAGCGCCTACGGTGGTCGGAAGCCACCACGTGACCCCCGACGCCCAGGGCGTCTCCCGCGGCGGCTGGGACGTGAGGTTCTTTCCCTCGGAGGGCAAGCTTATAGTCGATGTCGTTGTAAAAGTGGTTGCAAGTCTGATAAATGTAGTTGTCGCAAAGCCAAAAAGTTTTGTACCTCAAAATGCCATCACAGTGGCAGTTGTTCTAATAAATAAATCTGTTACTTGCTACATATTGTATGTTGTTTTCAATTTTATGTTCTATTTACTTATATTTTCATTTGACTTTTTTTACGAGAAGATGCTGAATATGCCAAAAATAAGTCTGATTGCTTAAATTTTAGTTTATTTTATTTATTTATTTAACAATTTATGTACACACTAAATACAGGAAAGAAGAAAGGAACAGAAAATAGTACAAAGGTGATGCTTATTTCTAAAGAAATCTCTTCCAGCATACCTGCGAAAGGAGATACTAAAAAAGAGATGTAGACATGTTATGTTTTATAATAATAAGTCATTTCTATAAAACAAAGATATGTTGTGAAATTTTTGTTTTAAATTTAATATGTTTTATGTTATATTATTAATTTGACTTTCCTTAAGTTTTAAATGCAAAAACTAGTGGATTCTTAATTTAGAAGTCCTTGATAATTAATCCAAATAATGAGTCTCATTATTTAAATGGTTTAATATTTAGTTTATTTAAGTTAAATGACAATAACAATTAAAAAATAGTAATTACATATGTTTGTATTACTCTGCCCAAAAGGTGGTGTACAATATATATAATGCCCGGTCAATTTGATTATTTGAATAATTATTATCAAATTGCACTCTCATATTGGGCATTTTTCATAATGACCGGGCATTATATATAATGCCCAATTTATCACTTGGTCCATAACATATATAAACTATTATAAATGCGAAAGTTAGGATTAATGTATGGATGAATGGATGGATGGATGTTTGTTACTCAATCACGCCAGAACGGCTTAACGGATCTGGATGAAATTTGGCACAGAGATAGATTATTGTCTGGCATAGCAAATAGGCTATATATTATTTCGCAAATAACATAGGGGATAAGCAATATTGCATTATGTCCGTATTCTTCAACTGATTGACAACAGACAACTGTCATAACATGCATTAGAATAGAACAGCTATTTTAGACCATTTGTCACCGAAGCAACTAGCCTCATGGTTCAGCGACTGCCCTGTAAACCAGGCTTCGCAAGTTCGCAAGTATCCACTTTTTGTGATTATTTTTTTAATGCTGCAAGATTCCCAAAAATAATAAACATGATTCGCGAATTTGATTCATACCCGGTATTCACTTTTTGTAAGTTCTTGGTATTTTTTATTTTATTTTAATGCTTTATGATTTTCAAATCATTACAAAATAGATTAATCTACACTTTTAGTTTTTTTAACCATTCAAAAGATAGGTAATCATAAAGTAATGTAAATAAAAATTGACCAATTTAAACAGCACGAAAAAAAATCTATATAAAGTTTAAAAATTAAAACAAAATTAAAATTTGTGGGTTCTTCAACTTTGCTTTAGGGTGGCCGGACTGCACATTCCGTTATCAAATTGCCGCTGAATCTTGCAAGCGAAGATACCCCAACATGCAACATCACCAAAAATGGGGGAGTCCTTTTGCGGCCGTGTAAGCTATAATAGTATGGGACGAGTGCATAATGTCGCACAAGCATGCATTTGAGGTGTTGAACCGCAGCTTGCAGGACATCCGCAGCAACCAGGCGCTGCAGCGTTATCGTTTTGATCTCAGGCGACGTTTCTCAATTTGAAGGTTAATATTAAAAATAAAGAGTGGTTGTGTGAGGAGGCAGTGCTGTCGCTAAAGAACGAGTGGGTCAGTAAAAAAAATAAAAAAATTAGACATGATCGTCGGCGATTCAAAAGTATACACATCCATAGACACTGTGATGGCTAATGACGATAGTACTGCCTACCTCGTTGAATTTCTTAACTCCCTGGAGCTAACGGGCGTGCCGTCCTATCAGCTGGAGCTTAAAGTTGCTGTTCCAGTTCTGCTGATGCGTAACCTTGATGCACCCAGACTCTGCAATTGCACCAGGCTTCATATCATAGAGCTGGGCAGTAACATTATAAAAACGGAGTTGCTAAAGGAGAGAGCGTTTTAATTCCCCGCATACTCATTATTCCAAATAGCATGCCATTCCAATTTAAGAGGTTACAATTTCCCTTAAAATTGACTTTTACAGTGATTAACAGATCCCAGGGCGAAACCATAAAAGTGACAGGCATTCAATTGTGCACTCCATGCTTCTCACAGTCAATTATGTGTTGGTTGTACATTGCCCAAAACTTGCAGAAATACAGAAAGGTATTAGAATAAATAGCACCCAACAAGGCGTTTGATGGTTAACTTTAGAAAGAAAATTGTATAGCGTCAAAATAAATCGGTATTTAAGCCGTGTCGTCGCCTCAACGCCATTTAATTTTGTTTCGGACCTCTGCTGCCCAGAATTACAGCATCCAAAAGGAAAGCTTTTGTAGTTATCACCCACATTATCAAATTTTGATCAGGCAGTCAGTTCTAACACCCAACATAACATCACGCCTGTAATCCCCGAAGGGTTAGGCAGAGGTGTACCCAATCGTACTCCCACATTTCGCCAGTTATGTTGAAGTCCCATGTAATAGGGGGCGAGCCTATTGCCATCAACCGGGTACAAATCCAGATTCCTTGGCCGCTACTGAGAAATTCCTGATGAAATAACCCAATAACACTATTATTTATGTTTTTTTTTTCAAATGCTTACATTGTTTAATTTTATGTGGAAGAGTGGAGTCTCTTAACACAAGCATCTCCTTGCTCAAAAGGGGTCTCCAAATCATGTACGTGTGTTATAACTTTATGTAATTGAAATAAACAACTTTTTTAACACTTTGCCTGACCTGGGATTCGATCCCAGCACCTTATGCTTAGTATTCGCGCTTGCAACAACACAACCAACGAGACAGCCTGACACGCGGGCAAAAGCTAGTAATTATAAATTGTAATCACGTTGTCCAAAACGGGTCTAACGATTTCAGTGAAAGTTGCAGTATTGGAGTTTACGGGGGCCAAAAATCGATCTAGCCAGCTCATATCTGAGAAAATTCGTTTTCTCTATTTCCACCCGAGCAGAGCTCGGCCGCCCAGGTACTTATTAGGAAATACCCTTGAGCCTTCTATTCATTAAAATATAATTTTATAAGGGAAATAATAAAACTTCCAAAAAACAAATTAACTTCCAACGATCTGTGGTTCTGATCTGTTCTGATCTGTATGTGATTAGGATGGCTCTAAAACAGCTAAAAAACAACAAGACACCGGGTGATGACAGAATTACGGCCGAACTCCTGAAGGCAGGTGGAAAACCGGTACTTAAGGCCCTTCAGAAGCTGTTTGATTCCGTCATACTCGAGGGGAAAACGCCGCAGGCATTGTGTAGGGGTGTGGTGGTACTCATCTTCAAAAAGGGCGACAAACCATCTCACTTCTAAGCCATGTCTACAAGTTGTTTTTCAAGAGTCATCACGAATCGTCTCGCGCGCAGGTTTGACGATTTTTCAGCCTCCCAAACAAGCCGGATTCCGAAAAGGATTTAGCACCGTAGACCACATACATACGCTGCGACAGAAGACCAAAGAGTATAACCTGCCTCTCTGTTTGGCGTTTGTGGACTACGAGAAAGCCTTCGATTCGATTGAGACTTGGGATGTACTGCAGTCTCTCCAAAAGTGCCAAATTGACTATCGGTACATCGAGGTGTTGAAGTATTTGTACAAAAACGCCACCATGTCAGTCCGACTTCAGGACCAGACCTCGGAACCTATCTTTCTGCAGTGAGGTGTGAGACAGGGAGACGTCATATCTCCGAAACTGTTCACCGCTGCACTGGAGGATGTCTTCAAGGGTCTGGACTGGAGAGGGCTAGGCATCAACGTCAATGGCGAGTACATCTCTCACTTTCGGTTTGCCGACGATATAGTGGTCATGGCTGAGACCATGGAGGACCTCAGTACAATGCTCGATGACCTCAGTAGAGCTTCCGGAAGAGTGGGTCTTAAAATGAACATAGACAAAACCAAAGTCATGTTGAATGCCCATGTAACACCCACTCCTATGAAGATCGGAGACTCTACACTCGAAGTTGTAGATGATTATGCCTATCTGGGACAAACGATCCAGTTAGGTAGGTCTAATTTCGAGAAAGAGGTTAATCGTCGAATCCGACTCGGCTGGGCAGCGTTCGGGAAGTTGCGTGGTATCTTCTCGTCCAACTTACCGCAGTGTCTCAAGACGAAAGTCTATGACCAGTGTGTGTTGCCAGTGATTACATACTGTCATCCAAAGGGCAATGGAGAGGGCTATGCTCGGAGTTTCCTTGAGTGATCAAATCAGAAATGAGGAAATCCGTAAGAGAACCAAGGTTACCGACGTAGCCCGAAGAATAGCCAAACTTAAGTGGCAGTGCGCAGGGTATATTGCTCGCAGAACGGTTGGCCGATGGGGCCGGAAAGTTCTGGAGTGGCGACCGCGAACTGGAAGACGTTGCGTTGGAAGGCCTCCCACTAGGTGGACCGATGACCTGGTATAGGTTGCGGGGATCCGCTGGATGCGAGACGCACGGGATCGGTCAATGTGGTGACACTTAGGGGAGGCCTATGTCCCGCAGTGGACGTCTTTCGGCTGAAATGATGATGATGATGATGATCTGTGGTTGTCTATAATACCAACTAAGCTGTGTTAAAATCCATTATCGAAAAATAAATATAAAATTAACCGACAAAATATTTGTCTTTAATAAACAAACATGAGCTTATTCAAATTTCAATTCTACGAAAAATAATCTGTACTTTTAAATAATAAAACTATATTTCCAAAAAAATACCAAGCTTCCGAAAAAAGTACTAAGTTTCCGAAAACATATCGTTCTGCTAAAATAATCCAATAATGCAAGAATGCAAGAGCGACCGAAGCGAGCTCGGGAGTTGAGGCACCCCGACTCCGGACAGGTTAGGTTTAAAGGAGATGGCGGGGTCTTGAGATCATCCCCTTCATGTTAGGTTACTTTAAACGCCACAGACAGAAAAAAAAGCCCCACGTAGCTGGGCTACGTCGACTACCTACGCCTTATTACAACATTTTTATATTTATCTTGACGTTGACTTTATTCCTGTTTTATTTATTTTATAGGTTAATTTTAAATTTATAATAGGTAAATTACGATGAAAATGATTAACAGTAGTTTTCGGTAAAACGCAATTTAAGCTGGTGGAAAAATTACGTAAGAAAATGCTTTCGGAATTTTCAGTATTTTATTTAGTCATTCCTTTATTTGTATTTGCATATAAGTTGTCGGTAAATTTGTAAATTTCATATTTTGAGTAGGTTCATATTTCAATTTTTTTCGAAACTTTTATTATTACTCATTATAACTTGTAAATAATTGTTCTACACTCCATTAGCTCAATTGGGCACTATTTGAATTAAAGTTATTAGTTGTGGGTAACAGTTAGGAACAGTTTTTTTTTTCACAAAAATTAAAGGAAACATGCCCAAATACCTAGATATGCCGATTTTAGCTAAAACATGCACTAACTTAAAAACAAACATGAAGTGCAAATGCATATGCGTATCGTATTACCCAGCATTAATTGCATTGTGAAGGAGATAAGCAGTCGTTCCATGTACAATAATACCAGTGTTCAGCTGTATCCGGTTAGACTGGAAGCCGACCCCAACATATTTGGGAAAAGGCTAGGTAGATGATGATGATGATGATGCATATGCAAATATGCATTTGCATATGCATTTGCATATGCATTTGCATATTTGGTCTCTATTCATGACCGATGAAATAATTACGAAACATTGCAATGTTTAGGTAAAGCAAGTACTAGCGGTAGTAAGTGAGCGTGTTGTGGTGCACTGTGCAGAGCTTGGGCAGTTGGGCAGGCGGCGCGCGGTGGCGGCGCGATGCGCTGACGCCATGCGCATGCGCGGGCGGAGATGCCGCGCCGTGCCGCGCCGCACCCCGCGGCTGCGTTTCTGCTGCTCGCGGCGGCCGCGCTCGGCTGCGCCGCCAACCCCGACGCCAAGCGCCTGTACGACGACCTGTTGTCCAACTACAACAAGCTGGTGCGGCCCGTGCTTAACGTCAGCGACGCGCTCACCGTGCGCATCAAGCTCAAGCTGAGCCAGCTCATCGACGTGGTGAGCCTCCCCTACACCCGAACACCCGTACACCCGCACACCGCCTCTTGACCGAGCCCCTCTCATCTGAGCCTCGCTTCTGTTACAGAACCTTAAGAATCAGATCATGACGACCAACTTGTGGGTGGAGCAGGTAAGGTTCGCCTCACCAGCGACAGTTTCTCGACTGTAGCGCTGGTCTAACCGTCGTGTTCGTGACTTGTCCGCAGAGCTGGTACGACTACAAGCTGTCGTGGGAACCGCGCGAGTACGGCGGAGTGGAGATGCTTCACGTGCCCTCCGACCACATCTGGCGGCCTGACATAGTTCTCTACAATAAGTGAGTGTGGGCGACTCTCTCTTTATAGAGGGTGTAAACAGACCCTTCACATAGCCACCAAGCATTCTGTACATCAAACTTAGTAACTTTAAGCAAAAATTATTGCTGAGAATCGACTTTTTTTTCGGGGTGAAAAATCACGTTTTACGGTAGGACTCGATGGAAAGCACTCAAAGCATTGTGCTGATGGATGGATTGAATAGTATGGGGGTTGTGCAAGTGTGTAAAGTAAAAATTTTCAAAAACATGTATTTAAAATAAAAAAAAACTTGTGCAATAGTTGAAACTTTGACCCGCAATATCTCCGTAACTAAAAGGTTCCCAGGTATGGTCTATAACAAAAAAATGATCGCAAAGACGGGGAGAACAATTGCCTTTCGGCTATGTTAAGGGTTTATTTACACCCTTTATACTAAAACTAATGTAGTATATTTATTAACATATAATAAACCAGTTTACAAGTTCCCCAGTCTGCAACCTGCTAAAAATGCTGCCATTTCTGTCACAGCGCCGACGGAAACTTCGAGGTGACCCTGGCGACAAAAGCGACGCTGAACTATACGGGCCGCGTGGAGTGGCGGCCGCCGGCCATCTACAAGTCTTCCTGCGAGATTGACGTGGAGTACTTCCCCTTCGACCAGCAGACATGCGTCATGAAGTTCGGCTCGTGGACCTACGACGGCTTCCAGGTAACCACCGCTGCTCACCGCTCGAATGCACGGCACACCGCCGCACCGCGTTGTGGCGTGTAAGTTATGTTACATACGTTCTGTGCACAGGTGGATCTGCGGCACATCGACGAGGCGCACGGCACCAACGTGGTGGAGCTGGGCGTGGATCTGTCAGAGTTCTACACCTCCGTGGAGTGGGACATCCTCGAGGTGCCCGCTGTCAGGTATTACTCGCTCCCCCAGTCACCAATTCACTTCAATTATTTATTACAAAAAACTTGTGTTTTACAAGATCTTAAAATAATAATATAGTTCACATGGAGGGCATAACAATTTTATACAATATTGATAGTAGCACTTAAAACAATTTTAAGAGTAAAAAAAAATTAATAAATTCACTTAAATAAGTAAATAATGTCACGTGGTAAAATGAAAAGATAAAATAGACATCGATTAAAATTAAATTATACTTAAATACAGTCATGTAAACAAGAAAATAATCAAATAGCAAATGTCAATAAAATAAAAATAAAAACAAAATTCAATAAATAAGTAGGAAAAGCCAATCCATTTTTATGTTGTTGCGGAACATATCTAGACCACAACTAAACAGTGATTAGAAACCGCTGTCGCTTATGATTCTGTACCACGCATACAAATCAGGTGATGTCTTGTTTGTCATCGAGTGCGAATGCACTGCCGCTTACGCGTGGAGCAAGCACACTACGGGCACGTGGTTATTGTACCGCGGTGGCCGGCAACGACCTCCAGCGCCGGGGTGACGGCGTGATCAAGAGTCAACGTGCGCGCGCTTCGTGCCGCTGACACCAGTGGTCTTCCAACTAGCTAGCATTCCGATCGCGCCGCGCTAGTAATTTTGTTTCGCTTAAAGTCTTATTAATTGCTATTGTCAGTCTGTGTCTATACTGTATTAAAGAATAATATAATAATTTCATCGTTCTGTTAAATAATATCATTCGTTTCTAAGCATTTCACCTTCATTCTTCCCGCTTCGCTTCGCACGCTAATATAGTGCTAAACTGCCTTACTATACGGGTTAAATTCCCGTGTAGTGTTAGGATAGTATCGCCTAGGACTATATCACAATGTCATCATTAAAAAAATCATTCAGTGATTATGAGTAATTGTCAAATAAAGTTTCCTGACAGGTTTTATAAATATTTTGTCATTTTCCACCGCGGAATAATATTCTTCCAAACAAAAAAAGAATTATCAAAATCGGTTCACAATTGGCAAAGATATCGCTGAACACACACAAAAATAAAAATCAGTGAATTTGATAGTCTTTTTGGAAGTCGGTTTAAAAGGAGGTGTTTTTATAATTAGTAATTATTATTATTCTCACAAACATCATTTTCTACTAATTACAGTAGAGCCTCTTTAAGTCGAACCTCAATAAGTCGAAAACCTCTCAAACTCGAAAAAATGTTGTGTTCCCTTCCCTTCAAGCCCCAAAACGTCCATTGCTCGAAATCTATCAAATTCAAAATATTTTGTTTCACATAGGCCTAGATGGGCACTTATAAAACGTCGACAAAAAGGTGCACGGTTCGGGTTGGTCGTTTCCTATGGAAAAGAACCGGCAAGAAACTCCATGGTTACTCTTTACAAATAATTTGGTATTACTATATTATCATGGATACAGCATTTGTACTTAAGTACGGAGGGACAGTGTAGGCCCGACAATAAGTCCTTGCTTACTACACAAAAAATGCAGAACAAAATAAAAAGTTACCAAACAGCTGGGAATCTACAAAGCCCACAATGTTCACACATTTACAAACAATCGATAAAAAAGAATCTATACAAATGTAAAAAAAATATTGTAAAATACTAAATTAAACAAGTGACACAAATATTGTTATCAGTGCTGTAACTATTCTGAGCAAAAGATGAATAAATTTGATAACTATTGTAAAAAAATGATTCGAAAGAAGAGAAAAAATGAGATTGAGAATAGTTAGAGACATCCATATATTTATGCCGAAGGAAGCCGCATGCGCAGAAGGAACTAAAGCCAAACTTCTTTATCTTCAACGTAGTCCTTGATTTTGTTATAAGCCTTTTTTTAATAAGGACACGTTTGATGTTGTAGCGCTTAGGTGGTGTGGAATAATACTCCAGATGATGACGACGTAGTATATTTAGGTTTGCAAGTGCTGAAGCTTATTGGAATGTGGAATGAATCTATTTAGAAAAAGGCGGTCCCTTTTATACAAAGTTTGCTACACTACAATCAATGCATAGTGGGTACATTTAGAAACTTAGTTCGGGCACAATATTGTCGATGTACCCTACATACTAAAATGTTACTGTGACCGCGATCGGATGTGTGTTTTCATGTATTGCAGCTACAGTACTCCCCCCTTAGCGAAGCGTACGGGCATCTTGACGATCCTGCCTGATCTTGTACGTTGGTCGCTGGTGTTCGAGGCTGGAAGCAGGCTGGAGTGATCTTCAGTGGTAGCTGTAGCTGGTTGGCGTGTCTCAGTACTCGTGTATTCGTGGTTATCTTCGCCGTTGATAGTGTATGCCGGCTTGAGACGGTCGATCGATATGTTGCTCGATCTGCCTGGTAGCTGTATCGTGAAATACTTCTCGTTGCGTTCGATGACCTTGTATGGACCTTTGTATGGATGCTGCAGTGGTTTTCGGACGGTGTCATCGCGTACAAACACGTGGCTGCATGTTGGTAGGTCGTTGTGCACGAACATACATCGCTTGTTTGAATGCGGCTTGTATGTAGGTGTCAGCTTCGTAATCACGTCGTGTAACTGATCGACGTAGGTGTGGTCAATCTTCGTTGCGGCTGGTGATGGTGATATAAAATCGCCGGGTAGCCGTATTGCTTGGCCGTAGGTGAGCTGCGCGGCACTTGTGTTAGTATCGGTGCGCGTGGCGGCTCGTAGCCCCATCAAAACAATAGGTAACTCGTTGATCCATTTGTTGCTGTTTGCTAGTCGTGTCATGAGTGCGGCCTTCAGTGTTCGGTGCCAGCGTTCGACGATGCCGTTACTCTGCGGGTGGTAGGCAGTAGTACGGGTTCTTTCTACTCCAAGTAGTTGTGCGACATGTGCGCGGCGTGCGGCGCGTGCGCGGCGTGCGGCGCGTGCGCGGCGTGCGGCGAGTGCACGGCGTGCGGCGAGTGCGCGGCGTGCGGCGAGTGCGCGGCGTGCGGCGAGTGCGCGGCGTGTGGCGAGTGCGCGGCGTGCGGCGAGTGCGCGGCGTGCGGCGAGTGCGCGGCGTGCGGCGAGTGCGCGGCGTGCGGCGAGTGCGCGGCGTGCGGCGAGTGCGCGGCGTGCGGCGAGTGCGCGGCGTGCGGCGAGTGCGCGGCGTGCGGCGTAGTAGCTGTGAAGGCTTCATGTCGCCGAGTTCCATTTCAGATAGCAACCTTTGTACTTGCCGTTGCTCGGATTCTTCGTAAACTTGGAACAGCCGACTCTTTAATGCTTCGTATCGGTTTTTTCTCAGCTGGACGGAGAATTATGTCGGAGATTTCGTCGAGATCTTGATCTGGAGGTATCTTCTTAAATATCACGTCGGGGTCACCAATGTAGCGCTTAGGTGGTGTGGAATAATACTCCAGATGATGACGACGTAGTATATTTAGGTTTGCAAGTGCTGAAGCTTATTGGAATGTGGAATGAATCTATTTAGAAAAAGGCGGTCCCTTTTATACAAAGTTTGCTACACTACAATCAATGCATAGTGGGTACATTTAGAAACTTAGTTCGGGCACAATATTGTCGATGTACCCTACATACTAAAATGTTACTGTGACCGCGATCGGATGTGTGTTTTCATGTATTGCAGCTACAATGTAGTTTTTGAACTTGCCATCGGTCAGTTCAATAAGTGACTTTGGCAACTTGTTATCTGACCCCTCATCATTCTCTTACCCTTATCTCAATTCATTTGGGGTCGGCGCAGCATGTCTTGTTCTTCCATACTTCTCTATTACTCGTCATCTCATCAGACACCTCCTTTCTTGCCATATCATTCTTTACACAGTCCATCCATTGTTTCTTTGATCTTCCTCTACTCATTTACACATCCACATTCATACTCAAAACTTTCCTAACGACATTTTCGTCATTCCTTCGCATCACATGCCCATACCACGACAACCGATTACCACACAACTATTCAGTCAGTGGCGCCACTTTCAGACTTCCTCGTATATACTGATTCCTTATTTTATCCATTCGCGTAACACCACACACCCCTTTTAGCATTCTCATCTCCGCCACATGCAAATGCCTTTCGTTCATCCCTTTTGTGGCTCAACATTCTGATCCATACAAGACAGCAGGTCTAACCATTGTTTTATAAATCTTCCCCTTAAGTTTAAGGGGAATGCGGGAGTTGCAGAATGTTCCCGTGACCTGCCGCTATTTCATCCATCCCGTGTTAATTCTGTTCTTTACACTACGATCTATTTCGCCATCGATTTCCACGAGTGAACCAAGATACCGGAAGTCGGAGCAGACAGGAAGAAACGCACTATCTAGCGCTATGGCTCCGGGACTGCAGAGACCGCCGAAATCGCAGAACATTTCGTTTTAGTTCTTCTGATTTTC
Source organism: Noctua janthe (assembly GCA_910589295.1). Taxonomy (NCBI): domain Eukaryota; kingdom Metazoa; phylum Arthropoda; class Insecta; order Lepidoptera; family Noctuidae; genus Noctua; species Noctua janthe. The sequence continues at coordinate 18,763,239 of OU342562.1, forward strand.
AAGCCAACATTCTCCAGCATCTGGTGCCATTTCTCCAATCTGCTCTGGATCTCAGGTCCATCTTCACCGACAAGAACAATGTCGTCGGCAAACAGCATGCACCAGGGTGCCTCTTCCTGTATGTCCGACGTCAAAGCGTCCATAATCAACAGGAAGAGGTAAGGACTTAAAGCCAACCCTTGATGCAAGCCTACAGCCACACTGAACTCATCGGTGTTGCCAGCAGCTGACCGGACGTAAGTACAAGATTGACTGTACATAGCACGAATTAACTCTGCATACTTCCCGGTATACTCGTACCTTTCTCTTTCAAGGCTCACCACAACACATCCCGAGGTACCCTATCATACGCGTCTGTACTTCTCGCATATTTGGCGGAGTGCAAAAGTGGCGTCCATTGTTCCTCGACTGGCATAAACCCAAACTGGTTTTGGGTGATCTTACTCTCCTCTCTTATTCTTTTTTCTATCACTTTCTCCCAAACTTTCATACTATGTGACATGAGCTTTATCCCCCGATAGTTGTTGCAGTCCTGCACATCACCTTTATTCTTGAAGATGGGCACTAGCGAACTATTGCACCATTCTTGTGGGATCGCTCCTTCATACAACAACTTATTGAAGAACAAAGTCAGCCACATACATCCGTCTTCTTTTAAATAGTTCCAGACTTCTACTGGTATTTCATCAGGGCCCATGGCCTTTCCATTTGTCATACTTTGAACTGCCTTCCTCACTTCATCCGTGCTAATTTCCCTTACCAAACTCATATTTAATTGTACCTCTTAAAGCACACCGCTCCATTCATTCTCTTCATTCATTAGCTTTTCAAAATAATCCTTCCATCTCCTTTTTATTTCACCACCTGTAGACAAAACCTTACTAGTGCCGTCTTTTATACAATTTAAATGATTTATATCTCTCGTTCTCCTTTCTCTTGCTTTTGTAATCCGGTAGTACTCCTTCTGGCTTCTAGGACTGTCCAATGAGTCATATAACTTCTCCCTGGAAACTGCTACCGCCTTTTTTGCATTTGTCTCCCATTCTTTATAGATCTTCTTCTTTTCTTCTTTCAAACTGCCGCTCCCGTTTGCTACACCCTGCCATTCTTTAAACGCAACCTTTTTCTCTTTCAAACTCTTTTGCACCTTCATTCCACCACTATGTATCCTTGTCTATCACACCTTTCTATTTGGATTCTCCAAACTCATCTTTTGCTACTCAACTTATACAATCTGCCATCTCTTTCCAACATTCATTTACAGATTTTCCTTCCATATCCTTCATTTCAATCATCTTATCTACTACTTGACTCTTAAATATACTTGCACATTCTTCTTTTTCAATCATACGCCATCTGGTTTTGGGTGGGGGCCGTTCTTTGTTTCTACTGGTCGAGACACTGACTTTTACTTCCATTATGAGCAATCTGTATTGGGAGACTAAGTGTTCGCCTGGCAGCACTTTACAGTTTTTGACTTATTTTAGACTGTCACGCTTGCCAGGAAAAAGTCTATTTGCGTCGCGTGGTGGCCACTTTTATAAGTAATGAGATGTTCGTCTCTTTTTTAAACCACGTATTTGTTATTGCCAGGTCGAAAGCAGACGCAGCTTGAAGCAGTGTCTCGCCGTCATCGTTATGGTCTCCATACCCCCAACCGCCATGCACTATCTCATACCCATCCTTCATTCTTCCTACATGCCCGTTGAAATCACCCTCCATATACACTTCTTCACTCTCTTGTACATCCAACATCACTCGATCAAAGTCTTCCCATAACTTCTCTTTCACGCTATCCTCACTTCCTGAATGGGGTGCATACACACTAACTATATTTAGCACCAAACTATCCAGAATCACTTTTACAGCTATCACTCTATTTCTCACTCTTTTAACATCCACCACACATTCTTTCAACTCCCTATCCAAAACTATTCCCACACCATTTCGCTTGCCATCACTGCCACAATAATAAAACTTATATCCTTCTCCAATTTCTTTTACCTTCTCACCTTTCTGCTTAGTCTCCTGCACACACGCTATTTTTATCCGTCGCCTTTTTAGAACATCTGCTAACTCTCTTCCTCTTCCAGTCATCGTACCGACATTCCAGCTCGCACACCTCATTTTTACTTCTCTTACTCTCCGAGCTTGCGTCTTACGTCGCACCCGCCCGTTCTGGTGCGACAACCCTTGTCCACTTTCCGCAGTGGCCGGGTGCTGCCCCTGCGCGTCCCCTGCGGGGTACGCCCTAGCCCTTACGTTACTTCCATTTATACTTATCATCATACTGCTTAAGGGTTTTGGCAAAGATTTTATGACCGGCCGCCTGCCTGACGTCAACCCTCCTTGGGAATGCTATTGTGCATATATTTATAATTTATTGTAAATATGCTAAGTATTCCATTAGTCGCCTCTTACGACGACCGCTGGATGAGATGAAGTGGTGGTATTCTTTGAGTCCGGCACACCACACGGACAATCTGACAAGTAAATTTGACCTCTGCATCTCGAAATTAGCAATGTTTGTTTTTACAACCTTTACAACTCGGTTATTTGGAACAAATTACTTCTATAGCTCGAAGAAATATTAAGATGCCGACTTTAAGAATATGCCGACAATGTACATAATTGATCAATAATGTACATGATTAATCAATGTAATCGTAGGAATACAATAAACCAATTCTATGAAATGATAAAGGAATTTATGACTGACACGTGCATGGTTACAGGTATCAGGTGTTTCATTTCGGGTACGTATTATTGTTATTGATTTCATTTGAATTTTAGGAAGTTACTTTATTGTTGTCGATTGAAAAAATATCAGAAGTATTTTGTTCCTACTGCAATACACACTAATTAACACGAATTTTTTAATACATTTTTAAATTAAAGTAACTGTTGTTTTTTTTAAATATGTTACGTAATTTTACGTATCATTTAACTTGCAAATAGAAATGTTTAATACCTCTATAACTATGATTTTTATTTATTTCAGCTCTCTAACTCAAAATTAGTTGGAATAAATCTTAACATCTACAAGTCGAACATTTCCTGACAAAATTCGCTCAAGTCGAAGTCCTCCATAAGTCAAAAACGATAACTCGAATTTTTTGGCGTCTCCCTTCAAGTTCGACTTACAAAAGTTCTACTGTATAAGCAAGTGTGATGATTTCTTCGTAAAAATATAATAGGTACTACTTTTCTGGAGTGTACTCCTGAACGAAAAATTCAAAATAATATTTTGTTTTGACAAAACCCATCAGTGTCAGTCAAATAACAATTTCTAGGTTATGTAAACGTCATCTCTACCCACTCTGTCATGGCTGCCATAACTCTCACGACAAACGTCCAACATTTTTAATGTTATGTGCATAAATAAAATTCAAAGTCCTGACTGACTGGTATGACAAACCGCTGGTCCCAGAGACATGAAATTTTTAAGGGTGTATTCTTTATGAAGAGTCCACTAAGAAAGGGTTTTTCGAAATTTCACCTCCAAGACGGTGAAATGGGGGGTTGAATTTTTTGTGAAACTTTACATGCTCTGGGTCAATCGACTCGAAAATGAGTGTACACACTCTTCAATTAAAATTATGAGACACGTGTATTACAGTTTTTTAAAAATCATCCCCCAACAGAGTCAAATAGGGCTTCGAAACTCACGTGCATGGCGCGCGGGACGAGGGACGTGACTTTTCTGAGGTAGACGTGTCTGACACGTTACCCGGTTGAATTTTTTAATACATTGAAGCCTCTCGGTCTGCCAACTCACATATTAAAATTGAGAGTTGGCGCCCAGTAATGTTGCTGTGAAACTTAATAATAATAATATAGCCTTTATTCAGATCGACTTAACCTATTAACAATATTCTAAAATAAAACATAAAACTTTAAACTTATTATAGTATTTGATGCTTTTTTATTTTCTGTAGATCTGTTTGCCAATCGGCAAAGGCCTCCTCCAACGTCTTCCATTCTGGTCTTTCTTGAACCACTCTGTTCCACATAACTCCTACCACTTCTCTGATGTCATCATCCTACGTTTTCAGCGGTCTGCCTCTTTTCCTTTTACCTTCCCTGGGATACCACCTTGTCACCTTTTTACTCCATTTGTCATGAACTCTTGTTATGTGCCCTGCCCATCTCCATTTGAGTCTTTTTATTTTCCGTACTACATCTATGGTTCTTGTTTTATTATTAATGACACGATTTTCCAGTCTGTCTGATCTCCTAACATTCAGTGTACTCCTCTCCATAGCGTATTGACAAGTCGCTAATCTATTTGCCATTTCCTGAGTTAAGGTCCATGATTGGCAGCCATACATAAGGACGGGTAGTTTGCAGGTGATGAATAGCTTGCTTTTAATGTTTATATGAAGTTGTTTATCTTTCTTAATCTCTCTCAAGCTCCAGTATCTTCTCCAGCTGTTCGTAATTCTTCTTTTTACTTCTTCGCGCATAGGTTCTTTTAGGGTTATGAGTTGTCCCAGACAGATGTTTCTAATCTGTATCGTGGTTTTCTTTCCATTTGTCATCACTCTAGTCTTTTCTGGGTTAAGTTTTAATCCTACTCTCTCACTTTCTATCGCTAGGTCTTCTATAATTTTATTGATGACTTGGGGTGTTTTGGTGAATAGCACTATGTTATCAGCGAATCTTAAATGCGTCAGTGATGTGCCGTCTATTGATCCCAAGATTTTCCCAATTGAGTTGTCTGAAAATTGATTCTAGAAAAGCCGAGAATAACTTTGGGGACAGGGGGTCTCCTAGTCTAACACCTTTTCCTACTTTGAATGGCTGGCTTTTCTTTTTTAACTGGATTCTGGCTGTACTATGACTGTACACATTTTTTATTAATCTAATGTATTTAAGTTCAATCCCTTGTTCCACTAATGCTTCCCATATTACGTAGACGAGAGTCAAATGCTTTGCTGTAGTCGATAAAAGCGATGTGGTATGTAAGCTGGTATTCATTATATTTCTCTACAACTTGACGAACTACATGGATGTGGTCGATCACCGAGTAGTACTTACAAAATCCCGCCTGCTCGATAGGTTAGTAGGTGTTCGTCTAGCGTTCCTTCAATCCTTCTTAAAATGATCTTAGCGAAGATTTTGTAGATGTTTGACATAAGACTGATGGGGCGATAGCTTCCGATTTCATGTTTATCTCCTTTCTTATACAACAGGATAATGTTAGACTCTGTTCATTGTTGGGAAATTATTACAGTGTTTATGATATTTTTAAACATATCTGTAAGGACAGGTATTAACACTTATTTTCCTTGTCTTAAGATTTCGTTGCTTATGCCGTCAGGACCTGGTGTTTTATCTACCCTTTGGGTATCTATAGCTATCTCGACAACAGCAAGAAGAATGCTCGGAATGTTTGAGATATCCGCCAAATCAATTTCGCCTTCTGTAGCATTGCTTTCGTATAATCTCTTGTAATAAGATGTTGCTATATCCAATATTCCTGTTCTACGATGATTCCATTTTCCACTGACATTTTAAACTGCGTAATTTAAACCCACCAAAATTATGCAAACATTGCAACGAAATGTTATCGAGCCAACTATACTGACCGGTTGTTCCCGAGGGGAGTCTGTGTTTATTCCGAGGATACCTCTACCACCATCAAACTACCCCTTCGAGTTCAAAAGACTGTAATTTCCCCACAAAGTATGCTTTGCCATGACCATAAGTAAATCTCAAGGTCAAACTCTTAATTAAGCAAGGGTAGACTTAAAGGAGAACTGCTTTTCACACGGCAGTCATACGTGGCCTGCTCTAGAGTAAGCTCCCGGAGCAGGTGATTTTAGCACCTAAAGGAAGAAATACTGCGGTAGTTAAAGTATTTCGTTGTAAACAATATTAATAATTTATTATCAACTTATCAACTTCTAGTTGTCTCTTAATTAGATTATTTCTCACACGCTTTGAGTTCTGTTAAAACCATACAGTTACCATCCCAGAGATTAGTTTAGTTTTACGGAGAACTTCGTCCTTATTGCTTTCTTTGGGATATTTTCAGTTCGTATATTCAATGAGAGTGAGTGAGAGCGCTTATAATGTTTGTTTCTAAAAAAATGTCTTTTGTTTCATGTAGGCCTCGCGGGCGAAGCCGCTGGAAGAATCTAGTTATGTGCATAAAAACCATATAATATTAAGTAAAAAATGTTACTTATCTCTATTCAGGGGTTTGTTTGTATGAAACATCTCCTTTCTAGAATATAAATTGAAGTCAAAGTTAAAATGTCCAGTTTCTTAAAATGTGAACAAAAAACAACTTTCGTCGCTTCCAAAATCCTAACACATTTTTTCTGCAAGATAAACAACTCATTGATATCAACACTATTTCCCCAAAGAATTATTTCATACTGTCTCGACTCGGTACATACTGTAAGTAGCAACTAACCATCTTGTCGCACTTGTTCGTCAGGAACGAGAAGTTTTACACGTGCTGCGACGAGCCGTACCTGGACATAACGTTCAACATCACGATGCGGCGCAAGACGCTGTTCTACACGGTAAACCTGATCATCCCGTGCATGGGCATCTCGTTCCTCACGGTGCTGGTGTTCTACCTGCCGTCCGACAGCGGCGAGAAGGTGTCGCTGTCCATCTCCATCTTGCTGTCGCTCACGGTGTTTTTCCTGCTGCTGGCGGAGATCATCCCACCCACCTCGCTCGTGGTGCCGCTGCTCGGCAAGTTCGTGCTCTTCACCATGATCCTCGATACCTTCAGGTACCAATGTAGAGGCAATACCGCATCACTTTTTTACGAAATTAGTATGTTGTATTGAAAGATATGATTTCTGTGCACTTACAGATGGTAAAAAGTTAACCGATAATTTGTAAAATAACATTGAATTGTACTGTGGTGCAGCATATGCGTGACGGTGGTGGTGTTGAACGTGCACTTCCGGTCGCCGCAGACGCACACGATGGCGCCGTGGGTACGGCGCGTGTTCATCCACGTGCTGCCGCGCCTGCTGGTCATGCGGCGCCCGCACTACCGCGTCGACCCGCACCGCAGCCGCTTGTGAGTACCGCGCGCCGCCCGCGCTGAACTTAGTATTCGTCTCATGTGAGTCATGTGTGGTTGTATGTGCAGTGCAGGGCTGGTGACGGCGGTGAGCGAGAGCGTGCCGTGGGAGGAGAGCTCGCCGGGGGGGCTGGGGGGGGCGGGCACGCTGGATGGGCCCGCGTGCAGCGCGTGCCGCACGTGCCGGCTGCACGACGCGCCTGCGCTGTGCGACGCGCTGCGCCGCTGGCATCGCTGTCCCGAGTTGAATAAGGCCATCGATGGCATCAACTATATAGCTGAGCAGACGCGCAAAGAAGAGGAGTCTACTAGGGTAAATTTGGCGCTGCCCGGTCGCCTACGTTCTGTTCGGTTAAACTAGCGTCAATCTTACTAGATTTATATTCTGTAGGTGAAAGAGGACTGGAAGTATGTGGCGATGGTGCTGGACCGATTGTTCCTGTGGATCTTCACGCTGGCCGTGGTAGTGGGCTCGGCCGGCATCATCCTCCAGGCGCCGACGCTGTACGACGAGCGCGCTCCTATTGACGTGCGCCTTTCAGAAATTGCGTACGCGACGGCCAAGCCCCGCCCGCCGCCGCCGCGCTAGACACTGCCGCGCTCCACGCGACACCGACGTGCTCACGGCGACGTGGCACGTCTTTTTTATAATTTATTGGTTACGGTGACCCAGAGACACCATAAATGTCCGTTTGTATTTTCACGGCGTCCTGGGTTCCCGCAAAACGTAATTTTACGATGTTGTAAATAATATACATACATATTATAGTTTATACGACGAAACGACACGATCGAAAATAAGTCGAATTTCTTTTGATAGAGACGAAATAAAACGATTGTTTATAAGTTAAGTAGTTTTATTACATTAAATCCACATTTCTTTTTCATTTCTCCTTTTTGCGGGTCTGCTGGCAGAAACGAAATAAAACGATTGTTTATAAGTTAAGTAGTTTTATTACATTAAATCCACATTTCTTTTTCATTTCTTCTTTTTGCGAGTCTGCTGGCAGAAATTTCTTTTGAAATAAGCAGTACCTTTGTATTCATATATTATAATGTTATTTTCCTGTGTTGTCTTCTGTGTGTGCATAAATAGTAAAATAAATAAATCCCTTACGAAAATAAAAGATTAGAATAGAATAGTATAGAATATTCATTTATTTGCTCAGAATGTAGATACTCGTACAAACAATGACACACAACTAAATGTATCAGCTAGAAAATCCGATACGGAGTAGTACCATTTATTTAATAGAAGTTCAGTTAGTTTCTTTTTGACCGTTGTTACTGGTTCCTCTTTTATGGAATTAGGAATGTGGTCAAAAATAACCGGTGCCATACCAAAAACCAGCAGTCCTATAGCCACCTGAGCGAAACAAATTTTAGTATTGAGAACGCAAAGTTCCATCTCGGTATCTGCTTTCCGATAAAGTTAAAAATAGCTGACGATTACATTTAACAAAAAGAGCAGTTTCTAAAATGTATGTATAATAGACTAGCTGACCCGCGCAACTTCGTCTGCGACACATAAGAGAGAGAGAGTCAACCTTAAAAAATAGACATATGCTATCGCGGACTTTTTTTTATTTTTTTAAGAGGAATAATTCCGTCTTACATGGATAGCTGCTTAACTTTAACCGTTTACGCAGAGCACACAACGGAAGCTCTCAAAAGGAATACATTTTCTCTGTTTTTGCAACATTTTTCATTGATGCTCCGCTCCTATTAGTTATAGAGTGATGTAATACATATAACCTATAGCTTTCCTCGATAAATGGGCTATCCAACACCGAAAGAATTTTACGTACGCGTCGAATAATAATAAATACTACGATACCAATATAACCAACTTTTGTTTGTACCGGCGAACTAATTAAATTTTAGAACACAAAAGCTGCTATTGTGACTAAACTATGATAGAGATATTCCCTCACGGACTTTTTTGTAGGTATTAATGAGTACTTTAATCATGTAGTACATAATTTTTAAGTATCATCAATAGTTTTCTCATCGCACGCCAAAATATGAATTTTGTTGGCAAAACTTTGCTACTTTGGGTTACATTATTGCAATTTTCTTAAGGATCACTAATTTTTTTGAAAATAAATTATAGCCTATGTTACTTCCTGATAATTAAGCTTTCTATTGGTGAAAAAATAGTTCAAATTGGTCCAGCAGTTTCGGAGCCTATTCGGTGCAAACAAAGAAACAAAAAAATTTTTCCTTTTTATAATATTAGTATAGATTATGACTTTTTACCCGACTGCAGCGAAGCCCAAAAGGGGGGTTATGTTTTTGACCTGTATGTATGTATGTATGTATGTATATATATGTCTGTTTCTATGTTCCCTCGTAACTCTTAAACGGATGAACGGATTTGGATAAATTATACGTCGTTAGGTTCGTCTTGGTAGCGTGAGTGTCACAGACTACATTTAAATAAAAAACTAAGAAAAATGGCGGGTGCCATAACGTGGTGTTCAAATTTTTTTTTCTTCCTATTCCATCGAGTGGGATATCAAAATGAAGGGGCTTAAAAGTTGATCACAAAAATAAATTCAACTTATACGTTCAAAAGTAATTCAAAGAGACAAATCTTTTAAAAAGGGAGAAAATCGTATACAGGCTGTCCCACTAAAACTGAATATCAAGACAAACAAACACGCAAAAGACTTTTTTTTATTTTTTTGCTATGAACTTGTCTCAGGCGTTAAGTAGATACGAGTTATATGGCAGCGGGCAATGTTTTTTCTACTACCGACTTGTTTTGAGATAGTTCACTCTTATTGTGTAGTTTTGTTTGAAGTAGCAGGATCAATACGTTTGACGTCAGTTGCATTCAAACATGCATACACCATGCATGGAGAGAGGGCGCTGCAGTGCGTCAATATAGATCAGCTGTGTACATTAAAATCTTTTAAAATAGTTAAAGTGAATAATTAGTGACAAATAGTCAACCAAGTGATAGTGTTAAAGGACCTGCAGAGGTTCATGTTGAAGACAAAAAGTTTTGTGAGAGAAAAGTGAAGAAATCCAGAAATTGGACTGAGTAACGTAAACATTTCAAATCAGTGCAAGACTAAATGTCTGGATAAGGATCGTCAGTCATCTAGAAAAACCTGTGGTAACTACTTACACCACAAAAAGGTACGAAGATCTTTTCTAGTGTGTATTTTACTACGTAAATTATTATTCTAGAATCCAAAAAGTGCAAATCATGTAACAACTTTTTCTGGTAAAAGTGTCATCTATCGCCTAAAACAAAAACCACCATAGGTGACAGTGACTGTCCACGATACGGTTCACTATTTCGCTTAACTTTCACACATCGATTGAAAGATAAAAAGTGACATCAGATCCACTAGATGGCATTATAGGTACCAAACATTCAAAATGTCACAATTATTGTGCGCAGGTTGTCAACAACATCTATTGAACAACAAATATGTAACTTGTTCATTGTGCAAAAGCATGTACGATCTACAATGTGCTAATATCCTGACCGACCGTTTTAAAGAAATGACGGCATCAAACGGCATTAAAACTTGGAAGTGTCAAGCATGTTTATGTAAAATGCCCAAAAAAGGGAACATAGAAACCCCAATTCGTCAACGAGAACGCGATTCCCAATCGATAGCTTTATCACCAGAAGTAAATAACGTCACGATCAGAAAAACGACCAACAACACTATGAATGTCACTACATGTTCTGCAGACCCAAGTCTGATAGGCGATACAATTTACACACAGGACGAAGTAAAAACATTTAAATCGTCAACACAAACCGAACTAACACTACAAAACTTGAGCGAAATGATGATGTTACGCCTACAGGAAAACAACAAATCTATTATCACAGAATTACAAAATACAATCCAAATAGAAATAAAAAAAGCCATATCAAAATTAAGAGAAGACGTTGAACGTGAAACGAATGAATTATTGAGGCAAAACGAACAAAGAATAAAATAAATTCAAGAAACAAAAACTGCTTTAGAAAACCTAAGAATTGAAAACGAGAAACTAAAAACTGAAATAAAAGACTTAAAGACAAAAACCGTTAAGGATCAGTCAAACCGAAGTTATTGCACAGAAAGTCATTTCAAAAAGATTGTTTTGTATGGTCTTGATGAATACTACAAGGAACCAGTCAACAATCTACACATGAGACTAAACGATTTATTTTTTATAGAGGATACTCACAGACTAGTGGGCGATTTTGTGTGCTATAGCACACAAAATCGCCCACTAGTGATTGAATTATTAAGCAAGAGAATGGCTACGTATATCAAAGAAAACAGACACCTGTTCCAGGGCACCGGATTATTTTTATCTGAATTTCTGGATAATAATGCGCGAAGGGAAAGGAAACTAACGCGCGAAGCAATGCTGAAAGCACGAAGTATAGGGTTACATGCAATAATTCGTAACAATCAATTGATGATAGAAGGAAAACTCATAACTATAGAAGACGAGACAACCAAAAACCGAATTAGTATAAATAGAAGCGAAGAAAAAGAAGACCAAGTAAATTCCCAAGATGTTAACAATTACTTTCAAAGCTACACAGATCACCAAAATAAGTCATTTCGTAAACAAAGACCAACAATTTAAAATACTATTTCAAAATATCCAAAGCCTCTATAATAAACAACACATACTTGAAGCCTTCATAGAACAAACACCTAACTACAATGCTATATGCTTATCACAACGTGGATATCACAAGAAAAAATGGATACAATGCAATTTAGTGGCTACAAATTTGCATCCTCTTACTGCCGGACAACTCGAACAGGCGGAGGAGTTTGCATCCTTTTGCAGGAACACATTGAATGCGTGGATAGAAGTGATATCACGAACATGTTATAAAAGTATGTGCAACAGAATTAGTAAAAGAAAAACTGTTATTGATAACTATTTATTTAAATAAAAGAAAGGAAGATATATTTTATAAACAATTAAAGCAAATATTAGTTTATATAAATAAAAAATATTTTAAATTAAATATAATTATAGGAGGGGACTTTAATATAAATATTTTAGAAAATAATTTGAAAACAAACCAATTTTTAGATCTCATGCTAGAATATAAGTTCAGCCAAAAAATAAAATCACCAACACGAATACTCAAACTTCATCAACATGCCTAGACTTAATTTTAACAAATTTCAATAGCCAACTGCAAACAACAGTAGAGGAGTTAGGTTTTTCAGATCATAGTGGTACTATCATACACTTAGCTTTGCCTAAACAAACTAAACAAACTATCTGGTGTGTCAAAAAAAAGGCTATACAATTACAAAAACACCCAACTATTTAAATCTAAATTAAATGAATTAAATTGGAACGAAATAATAAAAACAAATAAAAACATAAACGAAAACTATACAGCATTTAATAACACATTAACCAACATATTAAATCAATGTATACCTAAAATGAAAATAAAGTTAAAAACAAATTATAAAAAGTATTGGCATCAAACTTTCATGTAAAAATAAAAGGCTTGAAAAGATACTTACACTCAAAACTAATAATCCGCTAATTAAAAATAACTATAAAAAATACGAAAAAACTTTGAAGAAAACAGTTATAACTGCAAAGAAATTGCAATATATAAATCAAATAAAAAAATCAAATAACAAAGTTAAAACAATGTGGAGTTAAATAAGTTAAATAAATGAAAGAATAAATAAAAAATTAAAAAGTGATAGAAATAACATTAAATTACAAAATCAAAATCAAAATCAAAGCATTTATTTCAAGTAGACCAGTTACAGGCACTTTTGAATTGTCGAAACAAATACAACAGTAAAAAAAAAAAATAGCTACAGTCCCAGTCACAAGGCACAAAAACTGTGAAAGTACTGTAGTTGCCCATTCCCTAACGTAGATCTCTATAGGTTAGGTTAGGTTAGGTTAGGTTAGGTTAAAGCAACGCTTTGCCGGATCCCCGCCGTGGGACCTGGAGGCGAAGACCCTCGCCACACTGCACCAGTGGCGCGAGGAGGCCAATGATCGGGGCGAGAGGCTGGTGCAGCGACAGATCACGTTGTACCGGTCTCAGCTCCGACAGGTCATGGTGGCGGAATGGCGGGGGAGGCTAGAGCTCCCTACCGCCGGCCTCGACACAGTCGAGGCGATCCGGCCAGTACTCGACGACTGGCTCGGGAGGAAGCACGGCTCCCTGACGTTCCGGGCGACGCAGGTGCTCTCGGGGCACGGCTGCTTCGGGAAGTACCTGTGTCGCATAAGCAGGGAGCCGGACGCCCGGTGCCATCACTGCGTCCATTGTCTAGAGGACACGGCGCGGCATACGCTGGCCGAGTGCGCCGCGTGGGATGAGCCGCGCCGTGCGCTCGTTACGGAGGTAGGAGGAGACCTGTCGTTGCCGACCGTCATTCGCTCGATGGTCGGCAGCGCAGAGTCCTGGGACGCGGTGATGTCCTTCTGCGAAACCGTCATGTCGCAGAAGGAGGCTGCGGAAAGGGAGAGGGAGATGACGAGCTCTCGTCCCTCCCGCAGCAGACGCACCGGGCGTCGGCAGAGGGCGGACAACGCCCTCTTCCGGCCCCCCTAAATAGGTCCAGGGGCGACGGATTCGGGGACATCCGTCGCCCCCGATCATACTGGACCCGAGACGGCGGCGCGTAGTGTTCCACGCGCGCCTCTCTCAGACGTAACGGGGGGAGTCTTACACCTCACTCCCCCCCGGGACGAGGCCCGCAGGTCAGGCGGGCCGGCACTAGTCTGGGGCAGCGGAAGTCGCATCAGATCCCGTTGCCCCCTGACGCAAGTGTGCGAGGGAACACCGGTGTGGTTTTAGTCAGTACGAGTCTGACAGACCCCTCCGCTCTCCCCTGGGCGGAGGACATCCATTGAGGATTTCCACATCGAGAAAAAAAAAAAAAAAAAAAAAAAAAGGTTAAAGCAACGCTCGGGGGGCTCTGCAGTTGGCGATCTGTCGAGGGAAGGAGCAATCGAGAGCTGAGGCACTGGAGGATCTAAACCGTGATCCCTGGGGGCGTCCGTACCGTGCGGCGCGGAAAAAACTCCGTGCCCAAGGCCCCCACTGACGGAAACCCTCCAGCCTCAGTTCCTCGTCAGGGTCGTGGAGACACTCTTCCCGGATCGAGCGGATCACCTTTCCCCGCCAATGGCCGAAGCGGAGGCCGACCAAGATGCGGAAGTGAAGACTCCCCCAATATCTGACGCGGAGATGGGGGCAGCAATTTTGAGGGCGCGGTCCAAGAGGACTGCCCCCGGACCGGATGGAGTGCCTGCAAGGGTGCTGGCCCTCTCTCTTGAGGCGGCCCTGGAAGATAGGCTTAGGGAGCTGTTTGACGCCTGTCTAACGTCGGGACGGTTCCCTAAGGCCTGGAAGGAGGGTCGACTGGTGCTGCTCCAGAAGGCAGGGCGGCCCCCGGAGTCTCCATCGGCGTATAGGCCGATTGTCGTGCTGGACGAGGCGGGGAAGATGCTAGAGAAGATTCTCGCTACCCGCATCGTCCGGCACTTAGATGCAGTAGGCCCGAACTTGTCGGACGCCCAGTTCGGTTTCCGGGCAGGGCGTTCGACAATAGACGCCATCTTGCGCCTCAAGGCCGAGGCGAAAGATGCAGTCGCCCAGGGCGGGGTGTTGTTGGCGGTGTCTTTAGACATCGCCAACGCTTTCAACACTCTGCCATTCAGCTGCATCGAGGAGGCGCTCCGCTACCATCAGGTGCCCGCCTACCTGAGGCTGCTAGTAGCAGACTACCTGCAGGAGCGGTTTGTCTCCTACGAGGGACGCGACGGCCAAGTTGTGCGCAGGGCCATCGTGTGCGGTGTTCCACAGGGGTCGGTTTTGGGTCCGCTCTTGTGGAACATAGGCTACGACTGGTCCTTGCGCTGTTTGCTCTCCCCCGGGCAGGGCGTCATTTGCTACGCTGATGACACTCTCGTCACGGCCCGGGGAGGGAGCTACGAGGAAGCGGCACGCTCCGCCGTTGAGGGCACGTCCCTCGTCGTGGGGCGAATCGAGGCGATGGGCCTCAAGGTGGCCCTAGAAAAGACGGAGGCCCTGGTGTTTCATGCGCCCCGACGACGGCCACCGGCCGGCGCACACCTCACTATTGGTGGTGCACCAATAGCGGTACGGGCAAGCATGAAATACTTGGGTCTGGTTTTGGACCGGAGGTGGAACTTCGGCGAGCACTTTGCTCAGCTTGCGCCGAAGCTGATCGGCACGGCTTCCGCCCTCAGCCGGCTGTTGCCAAACCTGGGCGGACCAAACGTGGTTTGCCGGCGGCTGTACACGGGGGTGGTTCGCTCGATGGCGCTCTATGGGGCCCCGGTGTGGGCGGAGTCCCTGTCTGTCCAGAACAAGGCTCTACTGCGGAGGCCACAGAGAGTCATGGCAGTCAGGGTCATACGCGGATACCGCACCGTATCAGTGGAAGCGGCGTGCGCCCTCGCGGGCACACCCCCGTGGGATCTAGAGGCACAGGTGCTCGCCGAGGTCTACCGACGTGGCGCAGACCTGCAGGCGGAGAGTGGCACGCGTCCACCACCTGAGCTGGTCACGAGGTGGCGTAGAGAGGCCCAATCCCAAACCCTGCGGATTTGGAGGGTGAGGCTGGAGACGCCTAGTGCAGGTCACTGGACCGTGGGGGCGATCCGGCCGATCCTGGAAGAGTGGACACGGAGGCGACACGGGACATTGTCCTTCCGTCTGGTGCAGGTATTGTCAGGGCATGGCTGCTTTGGCAAATACCTGCACAAAGTGGCCAGACGGGAGGCGACTCCCGTGTGTCACCAGTGCGGCTGCAGCGAGGACACGGCGCTTCACACCCTCGAGCATTGTCCTGCTTGGGCGGTGCAGCGCCGTGCTCTCGCAGCAGCAATCGGGGCAGACCTCTCCTTACCGGCCGTGGCCAAGGCCATGGTCGACAGCGGGGAGGCATGGGAGGCAGTGGCGTCCTTCTGCGAGGACGTCATCTCGCAGAAGGAGGCGGCGGAGCGCGTCAGAGAGGAGGACTCCCTCGCAGACGCGATTCGTCGCAGGAGGACAGGGCGGCGGAGGAGGCGCCATGGCGATTTAATGCCGCCCTAGGAGGTGCCAGCGGGCGATAGATCGGGGAGTCTATCGTCGTCGCATCGAACGGCCCTCACGAGTGGTGGCGATGTCTCAGGTGAGCCTGGACATCGCCAAAGGAGTTTGGTGCCCGGAGGTGGGTTGCGCTGGATGGGCCGCGAACGTCATGCGTAGCAGTTCTCGCGGCCCATTCGTCAAGGCGAGAGTAGGCTCACGGCGGTGTTTTTTAGTGGGTGCAAGCCCCACATAACCAAATCGTCTCCCCGGACGGTGCGGTATGCGTTAGGCATTTTTCACCGCTTAATAAAAAAAAAAAAAAATAAAAAAAAAAAAAAAAAAGGTTAGGTTGGGGGACCACCCCACAGTGCTTGCGTCCACGTCGCGTCCCCTGGAAACGACCCAGTTCTGACCACCGTAACGGAGTGGCAGACTGGGTTGGCCAAAGTGCACTGTGCTTTCGTAGCTATTTTATTTTATTGTCTTGTGTCTACGAATTTGTCGGAATGTCTAAACCCACGAGGGACGCCTGCGGGTGGTTTTTAAAACAAAAAGGCCCTTCTCAGGGCCAACCCAAAGGCCCTTCTCAGGGCCACCCGAAAGGCCCTTCTCAGGGCCAACCCAAAGGCCCTTCTCAGGGCCAACCAAAAGGCCCTTCTCAGGGCCACTCCGACGCTCAGGCGTCAGAGGCTAGCCGCGCGCCATCTGCGGCTAGCTTGTTCGGAGGGGCGGACGAGTCGTCCGACAACGACTCACTTATTTGTGTGTCGGATGCGGACGATTGTCGGTCGCGGAAGCGGGTCCACATGAGCGGTGGGTCCGGGGGCTCCTCGGCCTCGGGGTCGACGGGGTTGTCGAAGGCGAAACAGCCGACGGTGGCCGCGGACACCCATGTCGTTGGGCTCGCGGACGCCCAACGCCGGTTGGACCTGGCTCGGCGGGCACAGCTCCAGCAAGAGCTGGAGGAGCGGGTGGTTGCCGGGGAGAAACGGGCGCACGCTGCCCGGGCCAAGTCCGGGTACGGTGCGTCCCGCGTTCTTTACTCGGACCACTCCCTGGCCGAGCTGGAAAAAATGGCGGAGGAGGACGAGGAGGAGATTGTGGAGGTCGCCTCTAAGTCCTCCAACATGAAGGGGACCTTGCAAAAGGCCCTCAAATGCAGGGCCGCGAGCATGCGCGGTATCGTCGCGGAGCTGGTCCAGCGTAAGACCACCGACGAGACGCAACAACTGCAGGCGAGGATAGATCGCCTGCAGTCGGAGGTCAGCCAGCTTCATCAGAAGCTGGCTGAAGCCACGGCCCGGCCTCAACAGGCCAACACGGGCCATGCGGCAGAGGGCCCCGCCTCCAACCTTGAGGATATCATCCGCAAGGTAGTAATGGAGGAGAGGGCCTTCACAAGAGCCTGCTTGGCAGGAATAGAGGACCGGCTCTTGCCAGAGAAGCGCCTCCGACCGCCGCTTGCGGTGGATAAGAGGCAGTGTGGGCCGGGGCCGTCCTCATCTCAGGCGGAAGACGCCCTTCTCCCTTCCACCACCCCGTCCAACGAGTGGACGGAAGTGGTCCGTAAGGGGAAGGGCAAAGCGAAAAAGACGGCGACGGTCCCTGTCGTCCCCGCCACCACTGCTCCCAGCCGGTTGCAGACGACCGGCAAGGAAAAGGGGAAGGGAAGGGGGAGGGGAGGGGGACGGCTAGTCCCCCCAAAAACCGCGGCCGTCGTGGTGACGCTCACCGCGGAGGCTGCGGGGCGAGGAGAGACGTACGCGTCAATTTTGGTGCGGGCGCGTGCAAATGCCGATCCTGCACAGCTTGGGATCGGCAGTGTGACTTGCCGGCGGACCCAAGCCGGGGCTCGAATATTCGAGTTCCCGGGCCAAGAGGGGAGTGCCCATGCGGACCTCTTTGCAGCCAAGCTGCAAGAGGTCATCGCGGATTCGGCCAAGGTGGCCCGACCGGTCAAGTCGGCGGCCATAGAGGTGATGGGCCTCGACGACTCCGTCACCAAGGAGGAGGTGGTGGCGGCGGTCGCAGCGATGGGGGGCTGTGGCGTGGCGGCAGTCCAAGGCCGGGACATAAGGCCCGGCCGCGGCGGCATGGGCACCATTCGCCTCGAGTGCCCGGTCGCCTCTGCCAAAGCCGTCCTTGCCAAGGGACGGCTCATGGTCGGGTTCAGCTCGGGTGCAGTCCGGGCACTCGAGGACCAGCCTCTGCGGTGTTTCCGGTGCTTCGGCATCGGACACACCCGGCCCCTGTGTCCGTCCGCGGTAGACAGGACGGACATGTGCCTCCGCTGCGGCAAGGAAGGCCACAAAGCCGCTGCCTGCAAGGCCGCCACGCCGCACTGCGCGGTGTGTGCTGCCAGTGGCCGCCTGGCGGGCCACGTCATGAGAGGGAGGAACTGCAATCCTCCCCCTAGGCGAGGCAAAGCGCAGGCGCCGACCGGGCCTGCTGCTGCCGCTAGCACCGTCGTTCCTGCGGCGGCTGCGGAGGGGGGTGCGATGTCCGACTGATGGATAGGGTCGAACATCGCATCCTTCAGGCGAACACCAACCACTGCAGGGCGGCCCAGGATCTGCTGATGCAGACCATGGCTGAGTGGTTGGTGGACTTGGCGGTGGTCGCCGAGCCTTACTCGGTCCCTGACCGTTGGCTGGGCGACCGGGACGGCTCGGTGGCGTTGGTGTCGCGGCCTTCCACAGATTCCCCTCCCCTCTCGCTCTTAGAGAGGGGACCGGGATACGTGGCCGCCGCGTGGGGGGACATGGCCCTGGTGGGGGTCTATTTCTCCCCAAACCGCCCTCTCTCGGACTTTGAGGATTTCCTCGAGGTCCTCACCGCAGTCGTAGGGAGGGCGGCGCCACGCCAGGTCGTGGTGTTGGGCGACCTGAACGCCAAGTCGGCGGCCTGGGGCAACCCGGCCGCCGGTTGCAACGTCCGGGGACGCGCCGTCGAGTTTTGGGCGGCCTCATGCGGCGTGTCCCTCCTCAACAGGGGGGCGGTCCACACGTGCGTGCGGCAACGGGGTGGGTCGGTGGTGGACGTCTCGTTTGCCACCCCCGCCCTAGCCGCCCGCATCGTCAGCTGGCGGGTGGAGATGATGGAGACCTTGTCGGACCACCGATACGTGCGGTTCGACATCTCCACCCAGGGGGGGGGGATGGCTCGCGCTGGGCAATCTCCCTTCCCACGGTGGGCACTCACCCGCCTGGACCGGGAGGCAGCCAAGGAGGCGGCCTTTCTCCAGGACTGGCTGTCGCCCCCTGTCGAGGTCCTGGACGTGGACGCCGCAGCGATCCGGCTCAGGGGGTCCCTGACAGAGGTGTGCAACTCCAGCATGCCTCGGTCTCGCCGTCCGCCTCCCCGTCGTGCCGTCTATTGGTGGACGGAGGAGCTGGCGGGGCTCCGGGCCGCCTGCGTGGCGGCCAGAAGGGCCTACGCGCGGAGCCGACGGCGCAGCACCCAAAATCGAGTCCAGGCGGAAGAGGACCGCCTATACGCCTCTTATCGAGAGGCGACGACGGTCCTCAAATCCGCGATGGGTGCTGCGAAAGACTCGGCGAGGGCCGAGATGCTGGAGGAACTCGACAGGGATCCTTATGGGAGACCATACAAGGCGGCGCGGAACCAGCTGCGCCCCTGTGGTCCCCCACTGACGGAGTCCCTCGAGCCAGCGTTGCTGGATGGGGTGGTCCGGTCCCTGTTTCCGCGCAGGACCGACTTCACCCCACCAACGATGGATCCCCCGCAAGGGTCGGCTTCGCCGGAGGAGGAGGTCCCCCCGGTGACGGTGGCGGAGTTTTACGCTGGGGTTCTCAGCCTCCGCGCGAAGAAGACGGCCCCCGGACCGGACGGCGTCCCCGCACGGGTGGTGGCGATCGCCGCCTCCGAAATGGAGGACAGGTTTCGGGACCTCTTCAGCGCGTGCTTAACGGCTGGGAGGTTCCCGAAACTGTGGAAGGAGGGGCAGCTGTGCCTCCTCCGAAAGGAGGGACGCCCGGTGGACTCCCCCTCGGCATACCGGCCCATCGTTCTGCTCGATGAGGTCGGTAAATTGTTCGAGGGGATTGTCGCCTCCCGGCTTGATAGCCTTTTGCGGGGGGTAGGGCCGGACCTGTCGGACGCCCAATTCGGTTTCCGTCGAGGGCGTTCGACGATCGATGCGCTGGCCCTACTCAAGGGCCAGGTGAAGGAGGCGGTGGAGGCGGGGGGCGGAGTGCTGGCAGTGTCGTTCGACATTGCCAACGCCTTCAACTCCGTGCCCCACTCGACGATATTGGAGGCGCTCCGGTATCACGGAGTGCCCCAATACCTGCGAAACCTCCTGGCCAGCTACTTGGAGGACCGAGAGGTCCTCCTCGTGGACAAGACGGCCACGGTGAGGCGGTACGGCGCAGAGTCCGGTGTTCCGCAGGGGTCGGTGCTTGGACCGCCCCTTTGGAACATCGGGTTCGACTGGCTCCTGCGGGGAGCGCTCCTCCAGGGCACGAGTGTCATCTGCTACGCGGATGACACTCTCCTCACTGCCCGGGGGAGGAACTTTGCGGACGCGGCCTGTCTGGCCTCGGCCGGCGGATCCTTGGTCGCAGAGAGGATCCGCCGCCTAGGATTGAGGGTGGCGCTGCACAAGACCGAGGCCGTGTTCTTTCGTGGGCCTCGGCAGCGCTGCCCTCCCGACGCCCACATTGTCGTAGAGGGCGTCAGGATAGGGGTCCGGGCCCAGATGAAGTACCTGGGCCTGGTCCTGGACGACAGGTGGCGCTTCGGCCCGCACTTCAGCGGGCTGTCGACGCGCCTGTTGAAAACCGCCGACGCCCTCTCGTGGCTCCTCCCGAACCTGGGGGGGCCCAAGGCGAAATGCCGGCGCCTGTATGCCGGCATTCTGCGGAGCATGGCCCTTTACGGGGCCCCAATCTGGGCGGACTCCCTCAACAGGAGGGAGAATGCGACCGCCATCCGCAGGCCCCAAAGGGCTATTGCACTGCGGGTGGCGAGGGCCTACCGCTCGGTAGGCTTCTCGGCGGCGTGCGCTCTGGCCGGCACCCCTCCTTGGGAGTTGGAGGCTTGGGTGCTCGCCAGAGTGTATGAGTGGACGGCGCGCCGGAAGGCGCTCGGGGAGCGCCCGATTGCCGAAGAGCGGGAGGCCGTGCGGCGGGAGGCGAAGGACGCCATCGTCCTCCACTGGACGGAGGACCTCGCCAACGCCGCCTTTGGCCGCCGTACGTTGGACGCGCTCGGTCCGGTCCTGCGGAGCTGGCTCGAGCGGTCCCACGGTTTCCTCTCGTTCCGTTTGGTGCAGGTGTTGTCCGGCCATGGCTGTTTCGGATCGCACCTGCACCGGATCGGGAGGGAGGAGACCCCGGCGTGCCACGACTGCGGCGCGGCGGAGGACACGGCGCAGCACACCCTCGAGGTGTGCCCGGCTTGGTCCGAGCTGCGCCGCGGTCTGATCGCTGTGATCGGACAGGATCTCTCGCTTCCTGGCGTGGTCAACGCCATGCTGGGGAGCGAGGAGGCCTGGGCAGCGGTCGCCTCCTTTTGCGAGGACGTAATCTCGCAGAAGGAGGAGGCGGAGCGCGCGCGGGAGGACGACCCTCTCGCTGCGCCGCTCCGCAGACGAAGAAGGGGTCGGAGAAGGCGAGGTCCTCTCCCTCCTCATGGTGGCGACGGGCGGGCGACAGGCGCGGGGGTGCCTTCGCCCGCATTGCACCCGTCACCACCTTCGTCGGTCATTCCCGGGCCCGTGTCCCTCCCCACGGGGGGGACGTGAGGGGCCCGCCTTGTCAGGGATTCGTCGGCGGTGGACTGGAAGTAAAGGCTGTGCCGGTTTCCCAGTCCCCCGCCACTCGGACGAAGCGGGAGTGCCGCTGGGTCGTTTTAGTGGGTATACCGGGTCACACCGGGGAGTCCCACATAGCCCCCCCATCCCCCGATGGGAGGGTATGCGTAATGCATTTTTTCCCAGCGTCAAAAAAAAAAAAAAAAAAAAAAAAGGTTAGGTTAGGTTGGGGGGGGGGACCACCCCACAGTGCTTGCGTCCACGTCGCGTCCCCTGGAAACGACCCAGTTCTGACCACCGTAACGGAGTGGCAGACTGGGTTGGCCAAAGTGCACTGTGCTCTCGTAGCTTATTTTATCTTATTGTCTTGTGAACTACGAATCGTTGGAAATGCTTAAACCCACGAGGGACGCCTGCGGGCGGTTTTTAAAACAAAAAGGCCCTTCTCAGGGCCAACCCAAAGGCCCTTCTCAGGGCCACCCAAAAGGCCCTTCTCAGGGCCAACCCAAAGGCCCTTCTCAGGGCCAACCAAAAGGCCCTTCTCAGGGCCAACCAAAAGGCCCTTCTCAGGGCCACTCCGACGCTCAGGCGTCAGAGGCTAGCCGCGCGCCATCTGCGGCTAGCTTGTTCGGAGGGGCGGACGAGTCGTCCGACAACGACTCACTCGTTTGTGTGTCGGATTCGGACGATTGTCGGTCGCGGAAGCGGGTCCACCTGAGCGGTGGGTCCGGGGGCTCCTCGGCCTCGGGGTCGACGGGGTTGTCGAAGGCGAAAAAGCCGACGGCGGCCGCGGACACCCATGTCGTTGGGCTCGCGGACGCCCAACGCCGGTTGGACCTGGCTCGGCGGGCGCAGCTCCAGCAAGAGCTGGAGGAGCGGGTGGCTTCCAGGGAGAAGCGGGCGCACGCTGCCCGGGCCAAGTCCGGGTACGGTGCGTCCCGCGTTCTGTACTCGGACCACTCCCTGGCCGAGCTGCAAAAAATGGCGGAGGAGGACGAGGAGGAGATTGTAGAGGTCGCCTCTAAGTCCTCCAACATGAAGGGGACCCTTCAAAAGGCCCTAAAATGCAGGGCCGCGAGCATGCGCGGTATCGTCGCGGAGCTGGTCCAGCGCAGGACCACCGACGAGACGCAACAACTGCAGGCGAGGATAGATCGCCTGCAGTCGGAGGTCAGCCAGCTTCATCAGAAGCTGGCTGAAACCACGGCCCCGCCTCAACAGGCCAACACGGGCCATGCGGCAGAGGGCCCCGCCTCCAACCTTGAGGATATCATCCGCAAGGTGGTAATGGAGGAGAGGGCCTTCACAAGAGCCTGCTTGGCAGGAATTGAGGACCGGCTCTTGCCAGAGAAGCGCCTCCGACCGCCGCTTGCGGCGGATAAGAGGCGGTGTGGGCCGGGGCCGTCCTCGTCTCAGGCGGAAGATGCCCTTCTCCCTTCCACCACCCCGTCCAACGAGTGGACGGAAGTGGTCCGTAAGGGGAAGGGCAAAGCCAAAAGGACGGCGACGGTCCCTGTCGTCCCCGCCACCACCGCTCCCAGCCGGTCGCAGACGACCGGCAAGGGAAAGGGGAAGGGGAAAGGGAGGGGAAAGGGACAACTGGTCCCCCCAAAAACCGCGGCCGTCGTGGTGACGCTCACCGCGGAGGCTGCGGGGCGAGGGGAGACGTACGCGTCCATTTTGGTGCGGGCGCGTGCAAATGCCGATCCCACCCAACTTGGGATCGGCAGTGTGGCTTGCCGGCGGACCCAAGCCGGGGCTCGAATATTCGAGTTCCCGGGGGCAGAGGGGAGTGCCCATGCGGACCTCTTTGCAGCCAAGCTGCAGGAGGTCATCGCGGATTCGGCCAAGGTGGCCCGACCGGTCAAGTCGGCGGCCATAGAGGTGATGGGCCTCGACGACTCCGTCACCAAGGAGGAGGTGGTGGCGGCGGTCGCAGCGATGGGGGGCTGTGGCGTCGCGGCGGTCCAAGGCCGGGACATAAGGCCCGGCCGCGGCGGCATGGGCACCATTCGCCTCGAGTGCCCGGTCGCCTCTGCCAAAGCCGTCCTTGCCAAGGGACGGCTCAAAGTCGGGTTCAGCTCGGGTGCAGTCCGGGCACTCGAGGACCAGCCTCTGCGGTGTTTCCGGTGCTTCGGCATCGGACACACCCGGCCCCTGTGTCCGTCCGCGATAGACAGGACGGACATGTGCCTCCGCTGCGGCAAGGAAGGCCACAAAGCCGCTGCCTGCAAGGCCGCCACGCCGCACTGCGCGGTGTGTGCTGCTAGTGGCCGCCTGGCGGGCCACGTTATGAGGGGGAGGAACTGCAACCCTCCCCCTAGGCGAGGCAAAGCGCAGGCGCCGACCGGGCCTGCTGCTGCCGCTAGCACCGTCGTTCCTGCGGCGGTTGCGGAGGGGGGTGCGATGTCCGACTGATGGATAGGGTCGAACATCGCATCCTTCAGGCGAACACCAACCACTGCAGGGCAGCCCAGGATCTGCTGATGCAGACCATGGCTGAGTGGTTGGTGGACTTGGCGGTGGTCGCCGAGCCTTACTCGGTACCTGACCGTTGGCTGGGCGACCGGGACGGCTCGGTGGCGTTGGTGTCGCGGCCTTCCACAGACTCCCCTCCCCTCTCGCTCTTAGAAAGGGGACCGGGATACGTGGCCGCCGCGTGGGGGGACATGGCCCTGGTGGGGGTCTATTTCTCCCCAAACCGCCCTCTCTCGGACTTTGAGGATTTCCTCGAGGTCCTCACCGCAGTCGTAGGGAGGGCGGCGCCACGCCAGGTCGTGGTGTTGGGCGACCTGAACGCCAAGTCGGCGGCCTGGGGCAACCCGGCCGCCGGTTGCAACGTCCGGGGACGCGCCGTCGAGTTTTGGGCGGCCTCATGCGGTGTGTCCCTCCTCAACAGGGGGGCGGTCCACACGTGCGTGCGGCAACGGGGTGGGTCGGTGGTGGACGTCTCGTTTGCCACCCCCGCCCTAGCCGCCCGCGTCGTCAGCTGGCGGGTGGAGATGGTGGAGACCTTGTCGGACCACCGATACGTGCGGTTCGACATCTCCACCCAGGGGGGGGGGATGGCTCGCGCTGGGCAATCTCCCTTCCCACGGTGGGCACTCACCCGCCTGGACCGGGAGGCAGCCAAGGAGGCGGCCTTTCTCCAGGACTGGCTGTCGCCCCCTGTCGAGGTCCTGGACGTGGACGCCGCAGCGGTCCGGCTCAGGGGGTCCCTGACCGAGGTGTGCAACTCCAGCATGCCTCGGTCTCGCCGTCCGCCTCCCCGTCGTGCCGTCTATTGGTGGACGGAGGAGCTGGCGGGGCTCCGGGCCGCCTGCGTGGCGGCCAGAAGGGCCTACGCGCGGAGCCGACGGCGCAGCACCCAAAATCGAGTCCAGGCGGAGGAGGACCGCCTATACGCCTCTTACCGAGAGGCGACGACGGTCCTCAAATCCGCGATGGGTGCTGCGAAAGACTCGGCGAGGGCCGAGATGCTGGAGGAACTCGACAGGGATCCTTATGGGAGACCATACAAGGCGGCGCGGAACCAGCTGCGCCCCTGTGGTCCCCCACTGACGGAGACCCTCGAGCCAGCGTTGCTGGATGGGGTGGTCCGGTCCCTGTTTCCGCGCAGGACCGACTTCGCCCCACCAACGATGGATCCCCCGCAAGGGTCGGCTTCGCCGGAGGAGGAGGTCCCCCCGGTGACGGCGGCGGAGTTCTACGCTGGGGTTCTCAGCCTCCGCGCGAAGAAGACGGCCCCCGGACCGGACGGCGTCCCCGCACGGGTGGTGGCGATCGCCGCTTCCGAAATGGAGGACAGGTTTCGGGACCTCTTCAGCGCGTGCTTAACGGCTGGGAGGTTCCCGAAACTGTGGAAGGAGGGGCAGCTATGCCTCCTCCGAAAGGAGGGACGCCCGGTGGACTCCCCCTCGGCATACCGGCCCATCGTTCTGCTCGATGAGGTCGGCAAATTGTTCGAGGGGATTGTCGCCTCCCGGCTTGATAGCCTTTTGCGGGGGGTAGGGCCGGACCTGTCGGACGCCCAATTCGGTTTCCGTCGAGGGCGTTCGACGATCGATGCGCTGGCCCTACTCAAGGGCCAGGTGAAGGAGGCGGTGGAGGCGGGGGGCGGAGTGCTGGCAGTGTCGTTCGACATTGCCAACGCCTTCAACTCCGTGCCCCACTCGACGATATTGGAGGCGCTCCGGTATCACGGAGTGCCCCAATACCTGCGAAACCTCCTGGCCAGCTACTTGGAGGACCGAGAGGTCCTCCTCATGGACAAGACGGCCACGGTGAGGCGGTACGGCGCAGAGTCCGGTGTTCCGCAGGGGTCGGTGCTTGGACCGCCCCTTTGGAACATCGGGTTCGACTGGCTCCTGCGGGGGGCCCTCCTCCAGGGCACGAGTGTCATCTGCTACGCGGATGACACTCTCCTTACTGCCCGGGGGAGGAATTTTGCGGACGCGGCCTGTCTGGCCTCGGCTGGCGGATCCTTGGTCGCAGAGAGGATCCGCCGCCTAGGATTGAGGGTGGCGCTGCACAAGACCGAGGCCGTGTTCTTTCGTGGGCCTCGGCAGCGCTGCCCTCCCGACGCCCACATTGTCGTAGAGGGCGTCAGGATAGGGGTCCGGGCCCAGATGAAGTACCTGGGCCTGGTCCTGGACGACAGGTGGCGCTTCGGCCCGCACTTCAGCGGGCTGTCGACGCGCCTGTTGAAAACCGCCGACGCCCTCTCGTGGCTCCTCCCGAACCTGGGGGGGGCCCAAGGCGAAATGCCGGCGCCTGTATGCCGGCATTCTGCGGAGCATGGCCCTTTACGGGGCCCCAATCTGGGCGGACTCCCTCAACAGGAGGGAGAATGCGACCGCCATCCGCAGGCCCCAAAGGGCTATTGCACTGCGGGTGGCGAGGGCCTACCGCTCGGTAGGCTTCTCGGCGGCGTGCGCTCTGGCCGGCACCCCTCCTTGGGAGTTGGAGGCTTGGGTGCTCGCCAGAGTGTATGAGTGGACGGCGCGCCGGAAGGCGCTCGGGGAGCGCCCGATTGCCGAAGAGCGGGAGGCCGTGCGGCGGGAGGCGAAGGACGCCATCGTCCTCCACTGGACGGAGGACCTCGCCAACGCCGCCTTTGGCCGCCGTACGTTGGACGCGCTCGGTCCGGTCCTGCGGAGCTGGCTCGAGCGGTCCCACGGTTTCCTCTCGTTCCGTTTGGTGCAGGTGTTGTCCGGCCATGGCTGTTTCGGATCGCACCTGCACCGGATCGGGAGGGAGGAGACCCCGGCGTGCCACGACTGCGGCGCGGCGGAGGACACGGCGCAGCACACCCTCGAGGTGTGCCCGGCTTGGTCCGAGCTGCGCCGCGGTCTGATCGCTGTGATCGGACAGGATCTCTCGCTTCCTGGCGTGGTCAACGCCATGCTGGGGAGCGAGGAGGCCTGGGCAGCGGTCGCCTCCTTTTGCGAGGACGTAATCTCGCAGAAGGAGGAGGCGGAGCGCGCGCGGGAGGACGACCCTCTCGCTGCGCCGCTCCGCAGACGAAGAAGGGGTCGGAGAAGGCGAGGTCCTCTCCCTCCTCATGGTGGCGACGGGCGGGCGACAGGCGCGGGGGTGCCTTCGCCCGCATTGCACCCGTCACCACCTTCGTCGGTCATTCCCGGGCCCGTGTCCCTCCCCACGGGGGGGACGTGAGGGGCCCGCCTTGTCAGGGATTCGTCGGCGGTGGACTGGAAGTAAAGGCTGTGCCGGTTTCCCAGTCCCCCGCCACTCGGACGAAGCGGGAGTGCCGCTGGGTCGTTTTAGTGGGTATACCGGGTCACACCGGGGAGTCCCACATAGCCCCCCCATCCCCCGATGGGAGGGTATGCGTAATGCATTTTTTCCCAGCGTCAAAAAAAAAAAAAAAAAAGGTTAGGTTGGGGGACCACCCCACAGTGCTTGCGTCCACGTCGCGTCCCCTGGAAACGACCCAGTTCTGACCACCGTAACGGAGTGGCAGACTGGGTTGGCCAAAGTGCACTGTGCTTTCGTAGCTATTTTATTTTATTGTCTTGTGTCTACGAATTTGTCGGAATGTCCAAACCCACGAGGGACGCCTGCGGGCGGTTTTTAAAACAAAAAGGCCCTTCTCAGGGCCAACCCAAAGGCCCTTCTCAGGGCCACCCGAAAGGCCCTTCTCAGGGCCAACCCAAAGGCCCTTCTCAGGGCCAACCAAAAGGCCCTTCTCAGGGCCACTCCGACGCTCAGGCGTCAGAGGCTAGCCGCGCGCCATCTGCGGCTAGCTTGTTCGGAGGGGCGGACGAGTCGTCCGACAACGACTCACTTATTTGTGTGTCGGATGCGGACGATTGTCGGTCGCGGAAGCGGGTCCACATGAGCGGTGGGTCCGGGGGCTCCTCGGCCTCGGGGTCGACGGGGTTGTCGAAGGCGAAAAAGCCGACGGCGGCCGCGGACACCCATGTCGTTGGGCTCGCGGACGCCCAACGCCGGTTGGACCTGGCTCGGCGGGCGCAGCTCCAGCAAGAGCTGGAGGAGCGGGTGGCTTCCAGGGAGAAGCGGGCGCACGCTGCCCGGGCCAAGTCCGGGTACGGTGCGTCCCGCGTTCTGTACTCGGACCACTCCCTGGCCGAGCTGCAAAAAATGGCGGAGGAGGACGAGGAGGAGATTGTAGAGGTCGCCTCTAAGTCCTCCAACATGAAGGGGACCCTTCAAAAGGCCCTAAAATGCAGGGCCGCGAGCATGCGCGGTATCGTCGCGGAGCTGGTCCAGCGCAGGACCACCGACGAGACGCAACAACTGCAGGCGAGGATAGATCGCCTGCAGTCGGAGGTCAGCCAGCTTCATCAGAAGCTGGCTGAAGCCACGGCCCCGCCTCAACAGGCCAACACGGGCCATGCGGCAGAGGGCCCCGCCTCCAACCTTGAGGATATCATCCGCAAGGTGGTAATGGAGGAGAGGGCCTTCACAAGAGCCTGCTTGGCAGGAATTGAGGACCGGCTCTTGCCGGAGAAGCGCCTCCGACCGCCGCTTGCGGCGGATAAGAGGCGGTGTGGGCCGGGGCCGTCCTCGTCTCAGGCGGAAGATGCCCTTCTCCCTTCCACCACCCCGTCCAACGAGTGGACGGAAGTGGTCCGTAAGGGGAAGGGCAAAGCCAAAAGGACGGCGACGGTCCCTGTCGTCCCCGCCACCACCGCTCCCAGCCGGTCGCAGACGACCGGCAAGGGAAAGGGGAAGGGGAAAGGGAGGGGAAAGGGACAACTGGTCCCCCCAAAAACCGCGGCCGTCGTGGTGACGCTCACCGCGGAGGCTGCGGGGCGAGGGGAGACGTACGCGTCCATTTTGGTGCGGGCGCGTGCAAATGCCGATCCTGCACAGCTTGGGATCGGCAGTGTGACTTGCCGGCGGACCCAAGCCGGGGCTCGAATATTCGAGTTCCCGGGCCAAGAGGGGAGTGCCCATGCAGACCTCTTTGCAGCCAAGCTGCAAGAGGTCATCGCGGATTCGGCCAAGGTGGCCCGACCGGTCAAGTCGGCAGCCATAGAGGTGATGGGCCTCGACGACTCCGTCACCAAGGAGGAGGTGGTGGCGGCGGTCGCAGTGATGGGGGGCTGTGGCGTCGCGGCGGTCCAAGGCCGGGACATAAGGCCCGGCCGCGGCGGCATGGGCACCATTCGCCTCGAGTGCCCGGTCGCCTCTGCCAAAGCCGTCCTTGCCAAGGGACGGCTCATAGTCGGGTTCAGCTCGGGTGCAGTCCGGGCACTCGAGGACCAGCCTCTGCGGTGTTTCCGGTGCTTCGGCATCGGACACACCCGGCCCCTGTGTCCGTCCGCGGTAGACAGGACGGACATGTGCCTCCGCTGCGGCAAGGAAGGCCACAAAGCCGCTGCCTGCAAGGCCGCCACGCCGCACTGCGCGGTGTGTGCTGCTAGTGGCCGCCTGGCGGGCCACGTTATGAGGGGGAGGAACTGCAATCCTCCCCCTAAGCGAGGCAAAGCGCAGGCGCCGATCGGGCCTGCTGTAGCCGCTAGCACCGTCGTTCCTGCGGCGGCTGCGGAGGGGGGAGCGATGTCCGACTGATGGACTTGGTGGTGGTCGCCGAGCCTTACTCGGTCCCTGGCCGTTGGCTGGGCGACCGGGACGGCTTGGTGGCGTTGGTGTCGCGGCCTTCCACAGACTCCCCTCCCCTCTCGCTCTTAGAGAGGGGACCGGGATACGTGGCCGCCGCGTGGGGGGACATGGCCCTGGTGGGGGTCTATTTCTCCCAAAACCGCCCTCTCCCGGACTTTGAGGTCCGAGAGGCGGAGCGCGCGCGGGAGGACGACCCTCTCGCTGCGCCTCTCCGCAGACGAAGAAGGGGTTGGAGAAGGCGAGGTCCTCTCCCTCCTCATGGTGGCGACGGGCGGGCGACAGGCGCGGGGGTGCCTTCGCCCGCATTGCACCCGTCACCACCTTCGT
Source organism: Noctua janthe (assembly GCA_910589295.1). NCBI lineage: Eukaryota > Metazoa > Arthropoda > Insecta > Lepidoptera > Noctuidae > Noctua > Noctua janthe. The sequence continues at coordinate 18,793,584 of OU342562.1, forward strand.
CGGTCATTCCCGGGCCCGTGTCCCTCCCCACGGGGGGGACGTGAGGGGCCCGCCTTGTTAGGAATTCGTCGGCGGTGGACTGGAAGTAAAGGCTGTGCCGGTTTCCCAGTCCCCCGCCACTCGGACGAAGCGGGAGTGCCGCTGGGTCGTTTTAGTGGGTATACCGGGTCACACCGGGGAGTCCCACATAGCCCCCCCATCCCCCGATGGGAGGGTATGCGTAATGCATTTTTTCCCAGCGTCAAAAAAAAAAAAAAAAAAAAAAAAAAAAAAAAGGTTAGGTTAGGTTAGGTTCAACGATGGATGGGGGACCACCCCACAGTGCTTGCGTCCACGTCGCGTCCCCTGGAAACGACCCAGTTCTGACCACCGTAACGGAGTGGCAGACTGGGTTGGCCAAAGTGCACTGTGCTTTCGTAGCTATTTTATTTTATTGTCTTGTGTCTACGAATTTGTCGGAATGTCCAAACCCACGAGGGACGCCTGCGGGCGGTTTTTAAAACAAAAAGGCCCTTCTCAGGGCCAACCCAAAGGCCCTTCTCAGGGCCACCCGAAAGGCCCTTCTCAGGGCCAACCCAAAGGCCCTTCTCAGGGCCAACCAAAAGGCCCTTCTCAGGGCCACTCCGACGCTCAGGCGTCAGAGGCTAGCCGCGCGCCATCTGCGGCTAGCTTGTTCGGAGGGGCGGACGAGTCGTCCGACAACGACTCACTTATTTGTGTGTCGGATGCGGACGATTGTCGGTCGCGGAAGCGGGTCCACATGAGCGGTGGGTCCGGGGGCTCCTCGGCCTCGGGGTCGACGGGGTTGTCGAAGGCGAAAAAGCCGACGGCGGCCGCGGACACCCATGTCGTTGGGCTCGCGGACGCCCAACGCCGGTTGGACCTGGCTCGGCGGGCGCAGCTCCAGCAAGAGCTGGAGGAGCGGGTGGCTTCCAGGGAGAAGCGGGCGCACGCTGCCCGGGCCAAGTCCGGGTACGGTGCGTCCCGCGTTCTGTACTCGGACCACTCCCTGGCCGAGCTGCAAAAAATGGCGGAGGAGGACGAGGAGGAGATTGTAGAGGTCGCCTCTAAGTCCTCCAACATGAAGGGGACCCTTCAAAAGGCCCTAAAATGCAGGGCCGCGAGCATGCGCGGTATCGTCGCCGAGCTGGTCCAGCGCAGGACCACCGACGAGACGCAACAACTGCAGGCGAGGATAGATCGCCTGCAGTCGGAGGTCAGCCAGCTTCATCAGAAGCTGGCTGAAGCCACGGCCCCGCCTCAACAGGCCAACACGGGCCATGCGGCAGAGGGCCCCGCCTCCAACCTTGAGGATATCATCCGCAAGGTGGTAATGGAGGAGAGGGCCTTCACAAGAGCCTGCTTGGCAGGAATTGAGGACCGGCTCTTGCCGGAGAAGCGCCTCCGACCGCCGCTTGCGGCGGATAAGAGGCGGTGTGGGCCGGGGCCGTCCTCGTCTCAGGCGGAAGATGCCCTTCTCCCTTCTACCACCCCGTCCAACGAGTGGACGGAAGTGGTCCGTGGGGGGAAGGGCAAAGCCAAAAGGACGGCGACGGTCCCTGTCGTCCCCGCCACCACCGCTCCCAGCCGGTCGCAGACGACCGGCAAGGGAAAGGGGAAGGGGAAAGGGAGTGGAAAGGGACAACTGGTCCCCCCAAAAACCGCGGCCGTCGTGGTGACGCTCACCGCGGAGGCTGCGGGGCGAGGGGAGACGTACGCGTCCATTTTGGTGCGGGCGCGTGCAAATGCCGATCCCACCCAACTTGGGATCGGCAGTGTGGCTTGCCGGCGGACCCAAGCCGGGGCTCGAATATTCGAGTTCCCGGGGGCAGAGGGGAGTGCCCATGCGGACCTCTTTGCAGCCAAGCTGCAGGAGGTCATCGCGGATTCGGCCAAGGTGGCCCGACCGGTCAAGTCGGCGGCCATAGAGGTGATGGGCCTCGACGACTCCGTCACCAAGGAGGAGGTGGTGGCGGCGGTCGCAGCGATGGGGGGCTGTGGCGTCGCGGCGGTCCAAGGCCGGGACATAAGGCCCGGCCGCGGCGGCATGGGCACCATTCGCCTCGAGTGCCCGGTCGCCTCTGCCAAAGCCGTCCTTGCCAAGGGACGGCTCAAAGTCGGGTTCAGCTCGGGTGCAGTCCGGGCACTCGAGGACCAGCCTCTGCGGTGTTTCCGGTGCTTCGGCATCGGACACACCCGGCCCCTGTGTCCGTCCGCGATAGACAGGACGGACATGTGCCTCCGCTGCGGCAAGGAAGGCCACAAAGCCGCTGCCTGCAAGGCCGCCACGCCGCACTGCGCGGTGTGTGCTGCTAGTGGCCGCCTGGCGGGCCACGTTATGAGGGGGAGGAACTGCAACCCTCCCCCTAGGCGAGGCAAAGCGCAGGCGCCGACCGGGCCTGCTGCTGCCGCTAGCACCGTCGTTCCTGCGGCGGTTGCGGAGGGGGGTGCGATGTCCGACTGATGGATAGGGTCGAACATCGCATCCTTCAGGCGAACACCAACCACTGCAGGGCAGCCCAGGATCTGCTGATGCAGACCATGGCTGAGTGGTTGGTGGACTTGGCGGTGGTCGCCGAGCCTTACTCGGTCCCCGACCGTTGGCTGGGCGACCGGGACGGCTCGGTGGCGTTGGTGTCGCGGCCTTCCACAGACTCCCCTCCCCTCTCGCTCTTAGAGAGGGGACCGGGATACGTGGCCGCCGCGTGGGGGGACATGGCCCTGGTGGGGGTCTATTTCTCCCCAAACCGCCCTCTCTCGGACTTTGAGGATTTCCTCGAGGTCCTCACCGCAGTCGTAGGGAGGGCGGCGCCACGCCAGGTCGTGGTGTTGGGCGACCTGAACGCCAAGTCGGCGGCCTGGGGCAACCCGGCCGCCGGTTGCAACGTCCGGGGACGCGCCGTCGAGTTTTGGGCGGCCTCATGCGGTGTGTCCCTCCTCAACAGGGGGGCGGTCCACACGTGCGTGCGGCAACGGGGTGGGTCGGTGGTGGACGTCTCGTTTGCCACCCCCGCCCTAGCCGCCCGCGTCGTCAGCTGGCGGGTGGAGATGGTGGAGACCTTGTCGGACCACCGATACGTGCGGTTCGACATCTCCACCCAGGGGGGGGGGATGGCTCGCGCTGGGCAATCTCCCTTCCCACGGTGGGCACTCACCCGCCTGGACCGGGAGGCAGCCAAGGAGGCGGCCTTTCTCCAGGACTGGCTGTCGCCCCCTGTCGAGGTCCTGGACGTGGACGCCGCAGCGGTCCGGCTCAGGGGGTCCCTGACAGAGGTGTGCAACTCCAGCATGCCTCGGTCTCGCCGTCCGCCTCCCCGTCGTGCCGTCTATTGGTGGACGGAGGAGCTGGCGGGGCTCCGGGCCGCCTGCGTGGCGGCCAGAAGGGCCTACGCGCGGAGCCGACGGCGCAGCACCCAAAATCGAGTCCAGGCGGAGGAGGACCGCCTATACGCCTCTTATCGAGAGGCGACGACGGTCCTCAAATCCGCGATGGGTGCTGCGAAAGACTCGGCGAGGGCCGAGATGCTGGAGGAACTCGACAGGGATCCTTATGGGAGACCATACAAGGCGGCGCGGAACCAGCTGCGCCCCTGTGGTCCCCCACTGACGGAGACCCTCGAGCCAGCGTTGCTGGATGGGGTGGTCCGGTCCCTGTTTCCGCGCAGGACCGACTTCGCCCCACCAACGATGGATCCCCCGCAAGGGTCGGCTTCGCCGGAGGAGGAGGTCCCCCCGGTGACGGCGGCGGAGTTCTACGCTGGGGTTCTCAGCCTCCGCGCGAAGAAGACGGCCCCCGGACCGGACGGCGTCCCCGCACGGGTGGTGGCGATCGCCGCCTCCGAAATGGAGGACAGGTTTCGGGACCTCTTCAGCGCGTGCTTAACGGCTGGGAGGTTCCCGAAACTGTGGAAGGAGGGGCAGCTATGCCTCCTCCGAAAGGAGGGACGCCCGGTGGACTCCCCCTCGGCATACCGGCCCATCGTTCTGCTCGATGAGGTCGGTAAATTATTCGAGGGGATTGTCGCCTCCCGGCTTGATAGCCTTTTGCGGGGGGTAGGGCCGGACCTGTCGGACGCCCAATTCGGTTTCCGTCGAGGGCGTTCGACGATCGATGCGCTGGCCCTCCTCAAGGGCCAGGTGAAGGAGGCGGTGGAGGCGGGGGGCGGAGTGCTGGCGGTGTCGTTCGACATTGCCAACGCCTTCAACTCCGTGCCCCACTCGACGATATTGGAGGCGCTCCGGTATCACGGAGTGCCCCAATACCTACGAAACCTCCTGGCCAGCTACTTGGAGGACCGAGAGGTCCTCCTCGTGGACAAGACGGCCACGGTGAGGCGGTACGGCGCAGAGTCCGGTGTTCCGCAGGGGTCGGTGCTTGGACCGCCTCTTTGGAACATCGGGTTCGACTGGCTCCTGCGGGGAGCCCTCCTCCAGGGCACGAGTGTCATCTGCTACGCGGATGACACTCTCCTCACTGCCCGGGGGAGGAACTTTGCGGACGCGGCCTGTCTGGCCTCGGCTGGCGGATCCTTGGTCGCAGAGAGGATCCGCCGCCTAGGATTGAGGGTGGCGCTGCACAAGACCGAGGCCGTGTTCTTTCGTGGGCCTCGGCAGCGCTGCCCTCCCGACGCCCACATTGTCGTGGAGGGCGTCAGGATAGGGGTCCGGGCCCAGATGAAGTACCTGGGCCTGGTCCTGGACGACAGGTGGCGCTTCGGCCCGCACTTCAGCGGGCTGTCGACGCGCCTGTTGAAAACCGCCGACGCCCTCTCGTGGCTCCTCCCGAACCTGGGGGGGCCCAAGGCGAAATGCCGGCGCCTGTATGCCGGCATTTTGCGGAGCATGGCCCTTTACGGGGCCCCAATCTGGGCGGACTCCCTCAACAGGAGGGAGAATGCGACCGCCATCCGCAGGCCCCAAAGGGCTATTGCACTGCGGGTGGCGAGGGCCTACCGCTCGGTAGGCTTCTCGGCGGCGTGCGCTCTGGCCGGCACCCCTCCTTGGGAGTTGGAGGCTTGGGTGCTCGCCAGAGTGTATGAGTGGACGGCGCGCCGGAAGGCGCTCGGGGAGCGCCCGATTGCCGAAGAGCGGGAGGCCGTGCGGCGGGAGGCGAAGGACGCCATCGTCCTCCACTGGACGGAGGACCTCGCCAACGCCGCCTTTGGCCGCCGTACGTTGGACGCGCTCGGTCCGGTCCTGCGGAGCTGGCTCGAGCGGTCCCACGGTTTCCTCTCGTTCCGTTTGGTGCAGGTGTTGTCCGGCCATGGCTGTTTCGGATCGCACCTGCACCGGATCGGGAGGGAGGAGACCCCGGCGTGCCACGACTGCGGCGCGGCGGAGGACACGGCGCAGCACACCCTCGAGGTGTGCCCGGCTTGGTCCGAGCTGCGCCGCGGTCTGATCGCTGTGATCGGACAGGATCTCTCGCTTCCTGGCGTGGTCAACGCCATGCTGGGGAGCGAGGAGGCCTGGGCAGCGGTCGCCTCCTTTTGCGAGGACGTAATCTCGCAGAAGGAGGAGGCGGAGCGCGCGCGGGAGGACGACCCTCTCGCTGCGCCGCTCCGCAGACGAAGAAGGGGTCGGAGAAGGCGAGGTCCTCTCCCTCCTCATGGTGGCGACGGGCGGGCGACAGGCGCGGGGGTGCCTTCGCCCGCATTGCACCCGTCACCACCTTCGTCGGTCATTCCCGGGCCCGTGTCCCTCCCCACGGGGGGGACGTGAGGGGCCCGCCTTGTCAGGGATTCGTCGGCGGTGGACTGGAAGTAAAGGCTGTGCCGGTTTCCCAGTCCCCCGCCACTCGGACGAAGCGGGAGTGCCGCTGGGTCGTTTTAGTGGGTATACCGGGTCACACCGGGGAGTCCCACATAGCCCCCCCATCCCCCGATGGGAGGGTATGCGTAATGCATTTTTTCCCAGCGTCAAAAAAAAAAAAAAAAAAAAAAAAAAAAAAAGGTTAGGTTGGGGGGGGGGACCACCCCACAGTGCTTGCGTCCACGTCGCGTCCCCTGGAAACGACCCAGTTCTGACCACCGTAACGGAGTGGCAGACTGGGTTGGCCAAAGTGCACTGTGCTTTCGTAGCTATTTTATTTTATTGTCTTGTGTCTACGAATTTGTCGGAATGTCCAAACCCACGAGGGACGCCTGCGGGCGGTTTTTAAAACAAAAAGGCCCTTCTCAGGGCCAACCCAAAGGCCCTTCTCAGGGCCACCCGAAAGGCCCTTCTCAGGGCCAACCCAAAGGCCCTTCTCAGGGCCAACCAAAAGGCCCTTCTCAGGGCCACTCCGACGCTCAGGCGTCAGAGGCTAGCCGCGCGCCATCTGCGGCTAGCTTGTTCGGAGGGGCGGACGAGTCGTCCGACAACGACTCACTTATTTGTGTGTCGGATGCGGACGATTGTCGGTCGCGGAAGCGGGTCCACATGAGCGGTGGGTCCGGGGGCTCCTCGGCCTCGGGGTCGACGGGGTTGTCGAAGGCGAAAAAGCCGACGGCGGCCGCGGACACCCATGTCGTTGGGCTCGCGGACGCCCAACGCCGGTTGGACCTGGCTCGGCGGGCGCAGCTCCAGCAAGAGCTGGAGGAGCGGGTGGCTTCCAGGGAGAAGCGGGCGCACGCTGCCCGGGCCAAGTCCGGGTACGGTGCGTCCCGCGTTCTGTACTCGGACCACTCCCTGGCCGAGCTGCAAAAAATGGCGGAGGAGGACGAGGAGGAGATTGTAGAGGTCGCCTCTAAGTCCTCCAACATGAAGGGGACCCTTCAAAAGGCCCTAAAATGCAGGGCCGCGAGCATGCGCGGTATCGTCGCCGAGCTGGTCCAGCGCAGGACCACCGACGAGACGCAACAACTGCAGGCGAGGATAGATCGCCTGCAGTCGGAGGTCAGCCAGCTTCATCAGAAGCTGGCTGAAGCCACGGCCCCGCCTCAACAGGCCAACACGGGCCATGCGGCAGAGGGCCCCGCCTCCAACCTTGAGGATATCATCCGCAAGGTGGTAATGGAGGAGAGGGCCTTCACAAGAGCCTGCTTGGCAGGAATTGAGGACCGGCTCTTGCCGGAGAAGCGCCTCCGACCGCCGCTTGCGGCGGATAAGAGGCGGTGTGGGCCGGGGCCGTCCTCGTCTCAGGCGGAAGATGCCCTTCTCCCTTCTACCACCCCGTCCAACGAGTGGACGGAAGTGGTCCGTAAGGGGAAGGGCAAAGCCAAAAGGACGGCGACGGTCCCTGTCGTCCCCGCCACCACCGCTCCCAGCCGGTCGCAGACGACCGGCAAGGGAAAGGGGAAGGGGAAAGGGAGTGGAAAGGGACAACTGGTCCCCCCAAAAACCGCGGCCGTCGTGGTGACGCTCACCGCGGAGGCTGCGGGGCGAGGGGAGACGTACGCGTCCATTTTGGTGCGGGCGCGTGCAAATGCCGATCCCACCCAACTTGGGATCGGCAGTGTGGCTTGCCGGCGGACCCAAGCCGGGGCTCGAATATTCGAGTTCCCGGGGGCAGAGGGGAGTGCCCATGCGGACCTCTTTGCAGCCAAGCTGCAGGAGGTCATCGCGGATTCGGCCAAGGTGGCCCGACCGGTCAAGTCGGCGGCCATAGAGGTGATGGGCCTCGACGACTCCGTCACCAAGGAGGAGGTGGTGGCGGCGGTCGCAGCGATGGGGGGCTGTGGCGTCGCGGCGGTCCAAGGCCGGGACATAAGGCCCGGCCGCGGCGGCATGGGCACCATTCGCCTCGAGTGCCCGGTCGCCTCTGCCAAAGCCGTCCTTGCCAAGGGACGGCTCAAAGTCGGGTTCAGCTCGGGTGCAGTCCGGGCACTCGAGGACCAGCCTCTGCGGTGTTTCCGGTGCTTCGGCATCGGACACACCCGGCCCCTGTGTCCGTCCGCGATAGACAGGACGGACATGTGCCTCCGCTGCGGCAAGGAAGGCCACAAAGCCGCTGCCTGCAAGGCCGCCACGCCGCACTGCGCGGTGTGTGCTGCTAGTGGCCGCCTGGCGGGCCACGTTATGAGGGGGAGGAACTGCAACCCTCCCCCTAGGCGAGGCAAAGCGCAGGCGCCGACCGGGCCTGCTGCTGCCGCTAGCACCGTCGTTCCTGCGGCGGTTGCGGAGGGGGGTGCGATGTCCGACTGATGGATAGGGTCGAACATCGCATCCTTCAGGCGAACACCAACCACTGCAGGGCAGCCCAGGATCTGCTGATGCAGACCATGGCTGAGTGGTTGGTGGACTTGGCGGTGGTCGCCGAGCCTTACTCGGTCCCCGACCGTTGGCTGGGCGACCGGGACGGCTCGGTGGCGTTGGTGTCGCGGCCTTCCACAGACTCCCCTCCCCTCTCGCTCTTAGAGAGGGGACCGGGATACGTGGCCGCCGCGTGGGGGGACATGGCCCTGGTGGGGGTCTATTTCTCCCCAAACCGCCCTCTCTCGGACTTTGAGGATTTCCTCGAGGTCCTCACCGCAGTCGTAGGGAGGGCGGCGCCACGCCAGGTCGTGGTGTTGGGCGACCTGAACGCCAAGTCGGCGGCCTGGGGCAACCCGGCCGCCGGTTGCAACGTCCGGGGACGCGCCGTCGAGTTTTGGGCGGCCTCATGCGGTGTGTCCCTCCTCAACAGGGGGGCGGTCCACACGTGCGTGCGGCAACGGGGTGGGTCGGTGGTGGACGTCTCGTTTGCCACCCCCGCCCTAGCCGCCCGCGTCGTCAGCTGGCGGGTGGAGATGGTGGAGACCTTGTCGGACCACCGATACGTGCGGTTCGACATCTCCACCCAGGGGGGGGGGATGGCTCGCGCTGGGCAATCTCCCTTCCCACGGTGGGCACTCACCCGCCTGGACCGGGAGGCAGCCAAGGAGGCGGCCTTTCTCCAGGACTGGCTGTCGCCCCCTGTCGAGGTCCTGGACGTGGACGCCGCAGCGGTCCGGCTCAGGGGGTCCCTGACAGAGGTGTGCAACTCCAGCATGCCTCGGTCTCGCCGTCCGCCTCCCCGTCGTGCCGTCTATTGGTGGACGGAGGAGCTGGCGGGGCTCCGGGCCGCCTGCGTGGCGGCCAGAAGGGCCTACGCGCGGAGCCGACGGCGCAGCACCCAAAATCGAGTCCAGGCGGAGGAGGACCGCCTATACGCCTCTTATCGAGAGGCGACGACGGTCCTCAAATCCGCGATGGGTGCTGCGAAAGACTCGGCGAGGGCCGAGATGCTGGAGGAACTCGACAGGGATCCTTATGGGAGACCATACAAGGCGGCGCGGAACCAGCTGCGCCCCTGTGGTCCCCCACTGACGGAGACCCTCGAGCCAGCGTTGCTGGATGGGGTGGTCCGGTCCCTGTTTCCGCGCAGGACCGACTTCGCCCCACCAACGATGGATCCCCCGCAAGGGTCGGCTTCGCCGGAGGAGGAGGTCCCCCCGGTGACGGCGGCGGAGTTCTACGCTGGGGTTCTCAGCCTCCGCGCGAAGAAGACGGCCCCCGGACCGGACGGCGTCCCCGCACGGGTGGTGGCGATCGCCGCCTCCGAAATGGAGGACAGGTTTCGGGACCTCTTCAGCGCGTGCTTAACGGCTGGGAGGTTCCCGAAACTGTGGAAGGAGGGGCAGCTATGCCTCCTCCGAAAGGAGGGACGCCCGGTGGACTCCCCCTCGGCATACCGGCCCATCGTTCTGCTCGATGAGGTCGGTAAATTGTTCGAGGGGATTGTCGCCTCCCGGCTTGATAGCCTTTTGCGGGGGGTAGGGCCGGACCTGTCGGACGCCCAATTCGGTTTCCGTCGAGGGCGTTCGACGATCGATGCGCTGGCCCTCCTCAAGGGCCAGGTGAAGGAGGCGGTGGAGGCGGGGGGCGGAGTGCTGGCGGTGTCGTTCGACATTGCCAACGCCTTCAACTCCGTGCCCCACTCGACGATATTGGAGGCGCTCCGGTATCACGGAGTGCCCCAATACCTACGAAACCTCCTGACCAGCTACTTGGAGGACCGAGAGGTCCTCTTCGTGGACAAGACGGCCACGGTGAGGCGGTACGGCGCAGAGTCCGGTGTTCCGCAGGGGTCGGTGCTTGGACCGCCCCTTTGGAACATCGGGTTCGACTGGCTCCTGCGGGGAGCCCTCCTCCAGGGCACGAGTGTCATCTGCTACGCGGATGACACTCTCCTCACTGCCCGGGGGAGGAACTTTGCGGACGCGGCCTGTTTGGCCTCGGCCGGCGGATCCTTGGTCGCAGAGAGGATCCGCCGCCTAGGATTGAGGGTGGCGCTGCACAAGACCGAGGCCGTGTTCTTTCGTGGGCCTCGGCAGCGCTGCCCTCCCGACGCCCACATTGTCGTAGAGGGCGTCAGGATAGGGGTCCGGGCCCAGATGAAGTACCTGGGCCTGGTCCTGGACGACAGGTGGCGCTTCGGCCCGCACTTCAGCGGGCTGTCGACGCGCCTGTTGAAAACCGCCGACGCCCTCTCGTGGCTCCTCCCGAACCTGGGGGGGCCCAAGGCGAAATGCCGGCGCCTGTATGCCGGCATTCTGCGGAGCATGGCCCTTTACGGGGCCCCAATCTGGGCGGACTCCCTCAACAGGAGGGAGAATGCGACCGCCATCCGCAGGCCCCAAAGGGCTATTGCACTGCGGGTGGCGAGGGCCTACCGCTCCGTAGGCTTCTCGGCGGCGTGCGCTCTGGCCGGCACCCCTCCTTGGGAGTTGGAGGCTTGGGTGCTCGCCAGAGTGTATGAGTGGACGGCGCGCCGGAAGGCGCTCGGGGAGCGCCCGATTGCCGAAGAGCGGGAGGCCGTGCGGCGGGAGGCGAAGGACGCCATCGTCCTCCACTGGACGGAGGACCTCGCCAACGCCGCCTTTGGCCGCCGTACGTTGGACGCGCTCGGTCCGGTCCTGCGGAGCTGGCTCGAGCGGTCCCACGGTTTCCTCTCGTTCCGTTTGGTGCAGGTGTTGTCCGGCCATGGCTGTTTCGGATCGCACCTGCACCGGATCGGGAGGGAGGAGACCCCGGCGTGCCACGACTGCGGCGCGGCGGAGGACACGGCGCAGCACACCCTCGAGGTGTGCCCGGCTTGGTCCGAGCTGCGCCGCGGTCTGATCGCTGTGATCGGACAGGATCTCTCGCTTCCTGGCGTGGTCAACGCCATGCTGGGGAGCGAGGAGGCCTGGGCAGCGGTCGCCTCCTTTTGCGAGGACGTAATCTCGCAGAAGGAGGAGGCGGAGCGCGCGCGGGAGGACGACCCTCTCGCTGCGCCGCTCCGCAGACGAAGAAGGGGTCGGAGAAGGCGAGGTCCTCTCCCTCCTCATGGTGGCGACGGGCGGGCGACAGGCGCGGGGGTGCCTTCGCCCGCATTGCACCCGTCACCACCTTCGTCGGTCATTCCCGGGCCCGTGTCCCTCCCCACGGGGGGGACGTGAGGGGCCCGCCTTGTCAGGGATTCGTCGGCGGTGGACTGGAAGTAAAGGCTGTGCCGGTTTCCCAGTCCCCCGCCACTCGGACGAAGCGGGAGTGCCGCTGGGTCGTTTTAGTGGGTATACCGGGTCACACCGGGGAGTCCCACATAGCCCCCCCATCCCCCGATGGGAGGGTATGCGTAATGCATTTTTTCCCAGCGTCAAAAAAAAAAAAAAAAAAAAAAAAAGGTTAGGTTGGGGGACCACCCCACAGTGCTTGCGTCCACGTCGCGTCCCCTGGAAACGACCCAGTTCTGACCACCGTAACGGAGTGGCAGACTGGGTTGGCCAAAGTGCACTGTGCTTTCGTAGCTATTTTATTTTATTGTCTTGTGTCTACGAATTTGTCGGAATGTCTAAACCCACGAGGGACGCCTGCGGGCGGTTTTTAAAACAAAAAGGCCCTTCTCAGGGCCAACCCAAAGGCCCTTCTCAGGGCCACCCGAAAGGCCCTTCTCAGGGCCAACCCAAAGGCCCTTCTCAGGGCCAACCAAAAGGCCCTTCTCAGGGCCACTCCGACGCTCAGGCGTCAGAGGCTAGCCGCGCGCCATCTGCGGCTAGCTTGTTCGGAGGGGCGGACGAGTCGTCCGACAACGACTCACTTATTTGTGTGTCGGATGCGGACGATTGTCGGTCGCGGAAGCGGGTCCACATGAGCGGTGGGTCCGGGGGCTCCTCGGCCTCGGGGTCGACGGGGTTGTCGAAGGCGAAACAGCCGACGGTGGCCGCGGACACCCATGTCGTTGGGCTCGCGGACGCCCAACGCCGGTTGGACCTGGCTCGGCGGGCACAGCTCTAGCAAGAGCTGGAGGAGCGGGTGGTTGCCGGGGAGAAACGGGCGCACGCTGCCCGGGCCAAGTCCGGGTACGGTGCGTCCCGCGTTCTTTACTCGGACCACTCCCTGGCCGAGCTGGAAAGAATGGCGGAGGAGGACGAGGAGGAGATTGTAGAGGTCGCCTCTAAGTCCTCCAACATGAAGGGGACCTTGCAAAAGGCCCTCAAATGCAGGGCCGCGAGCATGCGCGGTATCGTCGCGGAGCTGGTCCAGCGCAGGACCACCGACGAGACGCAACAACTGCAGGCGAGGATAGATCGCCTGCAGTCGGAGGTCAGCCAGCTTCATCAGAAGCTGGCTGAAGCCACGGCCCCGCCTCAACAGGCCAACACGGGCCATGCGGCAGAGGGCCCCGCCTCCAACCTTGAGGATATCATCCGCAAGGTAGTAATGGAGGAGAGGGCCTTCACAAGAGCCTGCTTGGCAGGAATAGAGGACCGGCTCTTGCCAGAGAAGCGCCTCCGACCGCCGCTTGCGGTGGATAAGAGGCGGTGTGGGCCGGGGCCGTCCTCATCTCAGGCGGAAGACGCCCTTCTCCCTTCCACCACCCCGTCCAACGAGTGGACGGAAGTGGTCCGTAAGGGGAAGGGCAAAGCGAAAAAGACGGCGACGGTCCCTGTCGTCCCCGCCACCACTGCTCCCAGCCGGTTGCAGACGACCGGCAAGGAAAAGGGGAAGGGAAGGGGGAGGGGAGGGGGACGGCTAGTCCCCCCAAAAACCGCGGCCGTCGTGGTGACGCTCACCGCGGAGGCTGCGGGGCGAGGAGAGACGTACGCGTCAATTTTGGTGCGGGCGCGTGCAAATGCCGATCCTGCACAGCTTGGGATCGGCAGTGTGACTTGCCGGCGGACCCAAGCCGGGGCTCGAATATTCGAGTTCCCGGGCCAAGAGGGGAGTGCCCATGCGGACCTCTTTGCAGCCAAGCTGCAAGAGGTCATCGCGGATTCGGCCAAGGTGGCCCGACCGGTCAAGTCGGCAGCCATAGAGGTGATGGGCCTCGACGACTCCGTCACCAAGGAGGAGGTGGTGGCGGCGGTCGCAGTGATGGGGGGCTGTGGCGTCGCGGCGGTCCATGGCGGGGACATAAGGCCCGGCCGCGGCGGCATGGGCACCATTCGCCTCGAGTGCCCGGTCGCCTCTGCCAAAGCCGTCCTTGCCAAGGGACGGCTCATAGTCGGGTTCAGCTCGGGTGCAGTCCGGGCACTCGAGGACCAGCCTCTGCGGTGTTTCCGGTGCTTCGGCATCGGACACACCCGGCCCCTGTGTCCGTCCGCGGTAGACAGGACGGACATGTGCCTCCGCTGCGGCAAGGAAGGCCACAAAGCCGCTGCCTGCAAGGCCGCCACGCCGCACTGCGCGGTGTGTGCTGCTAGTGGCCGCCTGGCGGGCCACGTTATGAGGGGGAGGAACTGCAATCCTCCCCCTAAGCGAGGCAAAGCGCAGGCGCCGATCGGGCCTGCTGTAGCCGCTAGCACCGTCGTTCCTGCGGCGGCTGCGGAGGGGGGAGCGATGTCCGACTGATGGACTTGGCGGTGGTCGCCGAGCCTTACTCGGTCCCTGGCCGTTGGCTGGGCGACCGGGACGGCTTGGTGGCGTTGGTGTCGCGGCCTTCCACAGACTCCCCTCCCCTCTCGCTCTTAGAGAGGGGACCGGGATACGTGGCCGCCGCGTGGGGGGACATGGCCCTGGTGGGGGTCTATTTCTCCCCAAACCGCCCTCTCCCGGACTTCGAGGTCCGAGAGGCGGAGCGCGCGCGGGAGGACGACCCTCTCGCTGCGCCGCTCCGCAGACGAAGAAGGGGTCGGAGAAGGCGAGGTCCTCTCCCTCCTCACGGTGGCGACAGGCGGGCGACAGGCGCGGGGGTGCCTTCGCCCGCATTGCACCCGTCACCACCTTCGTCGGTCATTCCCGGGCCCGTGTCCCTCCCCACGGGGGGGACGTGAGGGGCCCGCCTTGTTAGGAATTCGTCGGCGGTGGACTGGAAGTAAAGGCTGTGCCGGTTTCCCAGTCCCCCGCCACTCGGACGAAGCGGGAGTGCCGCTGGGTCGTTTTAGTGGGTATACCGGGTCACACCGGGGAGTCCCACATAGCCCCCCCATCCCCCGATGGGAGGGTATGCGTAATGCATTTTTTCCCAGCGTCAAAAAAAAAAAAAAAAAAAAAAAAAAAAAAAAAAAAAAAAAAAAAAAGGTTAGGTTAGGTTAGGTTAGGTTAGGTTTTCAGCCCCACCGAAGGTGTCTCCACGTTGTCGTCGTGGTGGGGCTTGAGTGTCTCAATGATCTTGGAGTTTTTATATTCCAAGTGAGAGGCCAGACTAAGAGAGACACACACGCCGGAGTCGCCTCAGACTTCTGCGAGGGGTGCCCTGTCCGTTCTGGACAGTGCGCGATTCACGCTCCAAGTCATTGGAGTGTGAATATGGGGAGGGGTCTCACAGCCGTGCGGTGACTCACGGAGCGAGTCTATCGGGCGCTGTGACATTCGTGATTCGCTCCTCGAGTTCCTCGGGGAGTGAATCAGGGGTCGGGAATATTTCGTCGTGTGCCGTGCGATGGCTCACGGAGCGGGTCATCGGACGGTACGGGATTAGTGATTCACTCCTCGGGGTCCTCGGGGAGTGAATCAGGGTTGGGGATATTCCCTTGTTCTGGGATCATGACATTCATCGCCCTCTGGTACGCGTCTGCCCATCAGACGTGACCGTGAGGGTGATAGAATGGTCATAAGGTAACAAAAAAAAGGGGGGGGGGGGAAACGATGGAAAGTAGGGAGATAGGGACCACACCCTTAAAAGGAAACAAAACAAAATATGAAAAAGACGTCTTGGAAGATTATACCCCAGGGCGGTACCAGCTGCACAGCAGCTGGAGAATCCGCCACGGCCCCTTCGGGGTCGTCAAGCCCTTCGTATTCTGGGGGGGGCAACAAACGTCTACCACTTGCCTGTGGCAACAAGAGCCGAGGAGGCTCCCCGAGATCGAGGTCTTTTGAAGACCTCATCTCTTTTAGTCAAAAGAAACCCGACCGAGGAACGGATGATCTCTGCATGATGGACGCAGTGTCAGATTCTGGCGCTGCGTCACTGACTCCAGGAACAGAGGCTCCAGTGGAACCACGCGTGGTTCTGGAGAGAGTGAGCGTGTTGTCGGTGGTTGACGACACACCGCAGGCAGTTGCGGCCGCTCCTTCCAAGTTTTGGGGGAAGCGGTCGCGTGTCTGTGAGTTTAATGCAGGTTCGGCAGGTTTGTCCTCTAGCGAGGAGAATCTGCCGGCCCCCAAGGTGTCGACAACCAAGAGGGGCAGAGGACGCGGTTTGCCTTCCGGTGCAAGTACCCCGGTGGCGTCACGCGACTCCCGGGGCCGCTTTTTGAAGCTCCCCGATACGCCGGTGGCCAGAGTGTGCGGCTCAGACGAGTCAATGAGCGTGTCGCCGGCGTGCCAAGTGGCCGTCAACGCGACTGTAGAGGAAAGTACGGATACGCCTGTCAGCGCTGGGTTTCCGCTAAACGGGCAGAGTTCCTCCATCACAGCAGAGGAACTTGAGCAAAGAGCCCTACTGGACATCGAGGTGGTTTTGGACACCACTCGAAAGTCCAAAAACTTAAAGGGCACGAGTCAGCGAGCAATTAGAGAGGCAGCAGAGCGGGTCAGACTGGCCATAGAGGGGCTCGCCAGCAGGAGCTCCAGTGAGGAGACCCGAAGGCTTCACCTGCTGAACGACCGACTGCGGATGGAGGTCGAAGCCCTCCGTCGAGAGATGGTGGCTCTGCGGGAGGAAGTCGTGGGTCTCCGGGTACGGCCGGAAGGTCCGCCGCAGTCGGGGCCCGTAGATCAAAGGTGTAATTCTGCTCCAGATAAGTCGCTCCCACAGGGACCATCTACGAGCGAGATGCAGGCGCAAGCCATCGTTTCCCAGATCGGGAAAATGATGGATGCCCGGTTTGCAGGCATCGAGGACCGACTTCTGCCGGCCAGGACCGTTCGTCCGCCTCTGGCAGCGGACCGCAGGAGTGTGGCGGTTCCTGCTAGCAGCGCTGGCGGCACTGGCAACAGACCGAAACAGCCTTCCGTGGCTCCTCAGGTGCCGTCTGCGGTGCCTAAGACGCAGAGTGGTGCTCCTCCGAGTAGGTCCGTTCCAACGGCCACTACGCGAGCCCCCACTGCAGACCAATCGGCGTCTGCCAGTGACGGCTGGCAGACCGCAGGGAGGAGGCAGAACAGGAAGAAGAAGAATAAAAAGAACAAAGGACCTTCGTCTTCCTTGCCCCAAAAGACTGTGGCGGCCTCCACCGCTCAGGGCAACAAGTCTTCCGGGCCCAAAAAGGGCAAGAACGCCAAGAGAGAGCTTCGTGCGCCCAGGTCTACTGCGGTAGTACTCACCCTGCAGCCTGAAGCAGCGGACAGGGGCGTCACGTACGCGGCCGTCCTCACCAAGGCCAGGCAAGCCGTAAACCTGGAGGAGCTTGGCATAACAGATGTCAGGTTCCGACAAGCCTTAACCGGGGCCCGCATGCTGGAGTTCCCAGGGGCCGAAGGCACTGCGGGGGCAGACCGCGTTGCAGAGAAATTGCGAGCGGTCTTCGCAGAGGAGGTCAAGGTCTCCAGGCCGACGAAGTGCGCTGAACTGCGCATCTCGGGGCTTGACGATTCCGTGTCCGGGCAGGACGTGCAGGACGCGATTGCGCGTAAGACTGGCTGCTCATCAGACGCTGTCCGAGTCGGTCCAATTCGATCTGGCCCGGGAGGCGCGAGCTCTGTGTGGATCTGTTGCCCCGTTACAGTGGCAAAACAGCTGGCCGACGCCGGCCGGCTCTTGGTGGGTTGGAGCTCTGCCAGAGTCGTGGTTCTGGACGCTCGGCCCATGAGGTGCTACAGGTGCTGGGGATTAGGACACGTGGGCCGGAGGTGCGACTCTGGCGTCGACCTCAGTGGACACTGTTTCCGCTGCGGTGAGCCGGGGCATCCGGCGTCCGCGTGCGCTGCCGACCCGCACTGCTTACTGTGCGCAGCGGCAGGACGACCGACCGGCCACGTCGCTGGCAGAAAGGACTGCAGGCCGCCAGTCCGTTCTGGCAGGAACGGGATGACAACTCTGCGCCCGACTGCTTCCGGCGCAGTGCGATTGGAGGAGCCATCGCAGGGGGCGATAATGATTACGGACTAACTATGGACCCGGTTCGTTTTCATTCTCTCCTCCAGGCGAACCTGAACCACTGTGCTGGTGCGCAGGACTTGGTCCTCCAAACCATGGCGGAGCGGACGATAGGTGTGGCCGTAGTGGCGGAGCCATACTTAGTCCCGGCTCGCCCTGACTGGGTAGGTGACATTGACGGCTCCGTTGCTATTATAAGCTCCTTGGCGCCACTTTCCATCAGAGAGAGGAGTCGAGGATTTGTTGCGGCCACCTGGGGAGACATAATTCTCTTCGGGGTTTATTTCTCCCCAAACAGGAGCCTAGCGGAGTTCGAGGACTTCCTGGACCGCCTGGGGACCTCGGTTCGACGAGTGATGCCGTCTCACGCCATCGTCGTGGGGGACTTCAACGCGAAATCCACCGCGTGGGGGTCCCCCACGACGGACGTCAGGGGGGATGCGGTCGAGGAATGGGCAACGGCTGCGGGCCTCTGTCTTTTAAACAGGGGCTCCGTTAACACATGCGTCCGGCAGCACGGGGGGTCAATAGTGGACCTCTCGTTCGCTACCCCTGCTGTCGCCGCACGGGTTCAGGGTTGGCGGGTCCTAGAGAGTGTGGAGACTCTATCGGATCACCTGTATATCTGTATGGATGTCTCCGCCTCTTCGGGCCCAACAGTGTATCCACGACCTGACGCTCGGCAGTTCCCACGGTGGGCGTTGAAGCGGCTTGACGGGGACCTCCTAGAGGAAGCAGCCATTGTCCAGGCTTGGCTGTCCTCGCCACCTGCAGCAGAGGGAGTCGACGTCGAGGCTGACCGCTTTCGCGAAGCCATGACGGCTGTGTGCGATGCAGCCATGCCTCGCTCCCGAAGACAACCTCCAAAGAGGGCGGTCTACTGGTGGTCCCAGGAGATAGCAGACCTCCGCGCGGCCTGTATAACTGCCCGGAGGACCTACTCACAGGTTCGCAGGTTACGCCGCCGTGATGAAGAGCTGGAGATCCTACAGACCCAATTGTATGAGTCATACCGCAACGCTCGGGGGGCTCTGCAGTTGGCGATCTGTCGAGGGAAGGAGCAATCGAGAGCTGAGGCACTGGAGGATCTAAACCGTGATCCCTGGGGGCGTCCGTACCGTGCGGCGCGGAAAAAACTCCGTGCCCAAGGCCCCCCACTGACGGAAACCCTCCAGCCTCAGTTCCTCGTCAGGGTCGTGGAGACACTCTTCCCGGATCGGGCGGATCATCTTTCCCCGCCAATGGCCGAAGCGGAGGCCGACCAAGATGCGGAAGTGGAGACTCCCCCAATATCGGACGCGGAGATGGGGGCAGCAATTTTGAGGGCGCGGTCCAAGAGGACTGCCCCCGGACCGGATGGAGTGCCTGCAAGGGTGCTGGCCCTCTCTCTTGAGGCGGCCCTGGAAGATAGGCTTAGGGAGCTGTTTGACGCCTGTCTAACGTCGGGACGGTTCCCTAAGGCCTGGAAGGAGGGTCGACTGGTGCTGCTCCAGAAGGCAGGGCGGCCCCCGGAGTCTCCATCGGCGTATAGGCCGATTGTCTTGCTGGACGAGGCGGGGAAGATGCTAGAGAAGATTCTCGCTACCCGCATCGTCCGGCACTTAGATGCAGTAGGCCCAAACTTGTCGGACGCCCAGTTCGGTTTCCGGGCAGGGCGTTCGACAATAGACGCCATCTTGCGCCTCAAGGCCGAGGCGAAAGATGCAGTCGCCCAGGGCGGGGTGTTGTTGGCGGTGTCTTTAGACATCGCCAACGCGTTCAACACTCTGCCATTCAGCTGCATCGAGGAGGCGCTCCGCTACCATCAGGTGCCCGCCTACCTGAGGCTGCTAGTAGCAGACTACCTGCAGGAGCGGTTTGTCTCCTACGAGGGACGCGACGGCCAAGTTGTGCGCAGGGCCATCGTGTGCGGTGTTCCACAGGGGTCGGTTTTGGGTCCGCTCTTGTGGAACATAGGCTACGACTGGTCCTTGCGCTGTTTGCTCTCCCCCGGGCAGGGCGTCATTTGCTACGCTGATGACACTCTCGTCACGGCCCGGGGAGGGAGCTACGAGGAAGCGGCACGCTCCTCCGTTGAGGGCACGTCCCTCGTCGTGGGGCGAATCGAGGCGATGGGCCTCAAGGTGGCCCTAGAAAAGACGGAGGCCCTGGTGTTTCATGCGCCCCGACGACGGCCACCGGCCGGCGCACACCTCACTATTGGTGGTGCACCAATAGCGGTACGGGCAAGCATGAAATACTTGGGCCTGGTTTTGGACCGGAGGTGGAACTTTGGCGAGCACTTTGCTCAGCTTGCGCCGAAGCTGATCGGCACGGCTTCCGCCCTCAGCCGGCTGTTGCCAAACCTGGGCGGACCAAACGTGGTTTGCCGGCGGCTGTACACGGGGGTGGTTCGCTCGATGGCGCTCTATGGGGCCCCGGTGTGGGCGGAGTCCCTGTCTGTCCAGAACAAGGCTCTACTGCGGAGGCCACAGAGAGTCATGGCAGTCAGGGTCATACGCGGATACCGCACCGTATCAGTGGAAGCGGCGTGCGCCCTCGCGGGTACACCCCCGTGGGATCTAGAGGCACAGGTGCTCGCCGAGGTCTACCGACGTGGCGCAGACCTGCAGGCGGAGAGTGGCACGCGTCCACCACCTGAGCTGGTCACGAGGTGGCGTAGAGAGGCCCAATCCCAAACCCTGCGGATTTGGAGGGTGAGGCTGGAGACGCCTAGTGCAGGTCACTGGACCGTGGGGGCGATCCGGCCGATCCTGGAAGAGTGGACACGGAGGCGACACGGGACATTGTCCTTCCGTCTGGTGCAGGTATTGTCAGGGCATGGCTGCTTTGGCAAATACCTGCACAAAGTGGCCAGACGGGAGGCGACTCCCGTGTGTCACCAGTGCGGCTGCAGCGAGGACACGGCGCTTCACACCCTCGAGCATTGTCCTGCTTGGGCGGTGCAGCGCCGTGCTCTCGCAGCAGCAATCGGGGCAGACCTCTCCTTACCGGCCGTGGCCAAGGCCATGGTCGACAGCGGGGAGGCATGGGAGGCAGTGGCGTCCTTCTGCGAGGACGTCATCTCGCAGAAGGAGGCGGCGGAGCGCGTCAGAGAGGAGGACTCCCTCGCAGACGCGATTCGTCGCAGGAGGACAGGGCGGCGGAGGAGGCGCCATGGCGATTTAATGCCGCCCTAGGAGGTGCCAGCGGGCGATAGATCGGGGAGTCTATCGTCGTCGCATCGAACGGCCCTCACGAGTGGTGGCGATGTCTCAGGTGAGCCTGGACATCGCCAAAGGAGTTTGGTGCCCGGAGGTGGGTTGCGCTGGATGGGCCGCGAACGTCATGCGTAGCAGTTCTCGCGGCCCATTCGTCAAGGCGAGAGTAGGCTCACGGCGGTGTTTTTTAGTGGGTGCAAGCCCCACATAACCAAATCGTCTCCCCGGACGGTGCGGTATGCGTTAGGCATTTTTCACCGCTTAATAAAAAAAAAAAAAAAAAAGGGTAGGTTTTCAGCGGGCTGTCGACGCGCCTGTTGAAAACCGCCGACGCCCTCTCGTGGCTCCTCCCGAACCTGGGGGGGCCCAAGGCGAAATGCCGGCGCCTGTATGCCGGCATTCTGCGGAGCATGGCCCTTTACGGGGCCCCAATCTGGGCGGACTCCCTCAACAGGAGGGAGAATGCGACCGCCATCCGCAGGCCCCAAAGGGCTATTGCACTGCGGGTGGCGAGGGCCTACCGCTCGGTAGGCTTCTCGGCGGCGTGCGCTCTGGCCGGCACCCCTCCTTGGGAGTTGGAGGCTTGGGTGCTCGCCAGAGTGTATGAGTGGACGGCGCGCCGGAAGGCGCTCGGGGAGCGCCCGATTGCCGAAGAGCGGGAGGCCGTGCGGCGGGAGGCGAAGGACGCCATCGTCCTCCACTGGACGGAGGACCTCGCCAACGCCGCCTTTGGCCGCCGTACGTTGGACGCGCTCGGTCCGGTCCTGCGGAGCTGGCTCGAGCGGTCCCACGGTTTCCTCTCGTTCCGTTTGGTGCAGGTGTTGTCCGGCCATGGCTGTTTCGGATCGCACCTGCACCGGATCGGGAGGGAGGAGACCCCGGCGTGCCACGACTGCGGCGCGGCGGAGGACACGGCGCAGCACACCCTCGAGGTGTGCCCGGCTTGGTCCGAGCTGCGCCGCGGTCTGATCGCTGTGATCGGACAGGATCTCTCGCTTCCTGGCGTGGTCAACGCCATGCTGGGGAGCGAGGAGGCCTGGGCAGCGGTCGCCTCCTTTTGCGAGGACGTAATCTCGCAGAAGGAGGAGGCGGAGCGCGCGCGGGAGGACGACCCTCTCGCTGCGCCGCTCCGCAGACGAAGAAGGGGTCGGAGAAGGCGAGGTCCTCTCCCTCCTCATGGTGGCGACGGGCGGGCGACAGGCGCGGGGGTGCCTTCGCCCGCATTGCACCCGTCACCACCTTCGTCGGTCATTCCCGGGCCCGTGTCCCTCCCCACGGGGGGGACGTGAGGGGCCCGCCTTGTCAGGGATTCGTCGGCGGTGGACTGGAAGTAAAGGCTGTGCCGGTTTCCCAGTCCCCCGCCACTCGGACGAAGCGGGAGTGCCGCTGGGTCGTTTTAGTGGGTATACCGGGTCACACCGGGGAGTCCCACATAGCCCCCCCATCCCCCGATGGGAGGGTATGCGTAATGCATTTTTTCCCAGCGTCAAAAAAAAAAAAAAAAAAAAAAAAAGGTTAGGTTAGGTTCGGCGGTCGCAGCGATGGGGGGCTGTGGCGTCGCGGCGGTCCAAGGCCGGGACATAAGGCCCGGCCGCGGCGGCATGGGCACCATTCGCCTCGAGTGCCCGGTCGCCTCTGCCAAAGCCGTCCTTGCCAAGGGACGGCTCAAAGTCGGGTTCAGCTCGGGTGCAGTCCGAGCACTCGAGGACCAGCCTCTGCGGTGTTTCCGGTGCTTCGGCATCGGACACACCCGGCCCCTGTGTCCGTCCGCGATAGACAGGACGGACATGTGCCTCCGCTGCGGCAAGGAAGGCCACAAAGCCGCTGCCTGCAAGGCCGCCACGCCGCACTGCGCGGTGTGTGCTGCTAGTGGCCGCCTGGCGGGCCACGTTATGAGGGGGAGGAACTGCAACCCTCCCCCTAGGCGAGGCAAAGCGCAGGCGCCGACCGGGCCTGCTGCTGCCGCTAGCACCGTCGTTCCTGCGGCGGTTGCGGAGGGGGGTGCGATGTCCGACTGATGGATAGGGTCGAACATCGCATCCTTCAGGCGAACACCAACCACTGCAGGGCGGCCCAGGATCTGCTGATGCAGACCATGGCTGAGTGGTTGGTGGACTTGGCGGTGGTCGCCGAGCCTTACTCGGTCCCCGACCGTTGGCTGGGCGACCGGGACGGCTCGGTGGCGTTGGTGTCGCGGCCTTCCACAGACTCCCCTCCCCTCTCGCTCTTAGAGAGGGGACCGGGATACGTGGCCGCCGCGTGGGGGGACATGGCCCTGGTGGGGGTCTATTTCTCCCCAAACCGCCCTCTCTCGGACTTTGAGGACTTCCTCGAGGTCCTCACCGCAGTCGTAGGGAGGGCGGCGCCACGCCAGGTCGTGGTGTTGGGCGACCTGAACGCCAAGTCGGTGGCCTGGGGCAACCCGGCCGCCGGTTGCAACGTCCGGGGACGCGCCGTCGAGTTTTGGGCGGCCTCTTGCGGTGTGTCCCTTCTCAACAGGGGGGCGGTCCACACGTGTGTGCGGCAACGGGGTGGGTCGGTGGTGGACGTCTCGTTTGCCACCCCCGCCCTAGCCGCCCGCATCGTCAGCTGGCGGGTGGAGATGATGGAGACCTTGTCGGACCACCGATACGTGCGGTTCGACATCTCCACCCAGGGGGGGGGGATGACTCGCGCTGGGCAATCTCCCTTCCCACGGTGGGCACTCACCCGCCTGGACCGGGAGGCAGCCAAGGAGGCGGCCTTTCTCCAGGACTGGCTGTCGCCCCCTGTCGAGATCCTGGACGTGGACGCCGCAGCGGTCCGGCTCAGGGGGTCCCTGACAGAGGTGTGCAACTCCAGCATGCCTCGGTCTCGCCGTCCGCCTCCCCGTCGTGCCGTCTATTGGTGGACGGAGGAGCTGGCGGGGCTCCGGGCCGCCTGCGTGGCGGCCAGAAGGGCCTACGCGCGGAGCCGACGGCGCAGCACCCAAAATCGAGTCCAGGCGGAAGAGGACCGCCTATACGCCTCTTATCGAGAGGCGATTACGGTCCTCAAATCCGCGATGGGTGCTGCGAAAGACTCGGCGAGGGCCGAGATGCTGGAGGAACTCGACAGGGATCCTTATGGGAGACCATACAAGGCGGCGCGGAACCAGCTGCGCCCCTGTGGTCCCCCACTGACGGAGTCCCTCGAGCCAGCGTTGCTGGATGGGGTGGTCCGGTCCCTGTTTCCGCGCAGGACCGACTTCACCCCACCAACGATGGATCCCCCGCAAGGGTCGGCTTCGCCGGAGGAGGTCCCCCCGGTGACGGCGGCGGAGTTCTACGCTGGGGTTCTCAGCCTCCGCGCGAAGAAGACGGCCCCCGGACCGGACGGCGTCCCCGCACGGGTGGTGGCGATCGCCGCCTCCGAAATGGAGGACAGGTTTCGGGACCTCTTCAGCGCGTGCTTAACGGCTGGGAGGTTCCCGAAACTGTGGAAGGAGGGGCAGCTATGCCTCCTCCGAAAGGAGGGACGCCCGGTGGACTCCCCCTCGGCATACCGGCCCATCGTACTGCTCGATGAGGTCGGTAAATTGTTCGAGGGGATTGTCGCCTCCCGGCTTGATAGCCTTTTGCGGGGGGTAGGGCCGGACCTGTCGGACGCCCAATTCGGTTTCCGTCGAGGGCGTTCGACGATCGATGCGCTGGCCCTCCTCAAGGGCCAGGTGAAGGAGGCGGTGGAGGCGGGGGGCGGAGTGCTGGCGGTGTCGTTCGACATTGCCAACGCCTTCAACTCCGTGCCCCACTCGACGATATTGGAGGCGCTCCGGTATCACGGAGTGCCCCAATACCTACGAAACCTCCTGGCCAGCTACTTGGAGGACCGAGAGGTCCTCCTCGTGGACAAGACGGCCACGGTGAGGCGGTACGGCGCAGAGTCCGGTGTTCCGCAGGGGTCGGTGCTTGGACCGCCTCTTTGGAACATCGGGTTCGACTGGCTCCTGCGGGGAGCCCTCCTCCAGGGCACGAGTGTCATCTGCTACGCGGATGACACTCTCCTCACTGCCCGGGGGAGGAACTTTGCGGACGCGGCCTGTCTGGCCTCGGCTGGCGGATCCTTGGTCGCAGAGGGGATCCGCCGCCTAGGATTGAGGGTGGCGCTGCACAAGACCGAGGCCGTGTTCTTTCGTGGGCCTCGGCAGCGCTGCCCTCCCGACGCCCACATTGTCGTAGAGGGCGTCAGGATAGGGGTCCGGGCCCAGATGAAGTACCTGGGCCTGGTCCTGGACGACAGGTGGCGCTTCGGCCCGCACTTCAGCGGGCTGTCGACGCGCCTGTTGAAAACCGCCGACGCCCTCTCGTGGCTCCTCCCGAACCTGGGGGGGCCCAAGGCGAAATGCCGGCGCCTGTATGCCGGCATTCTGCGGAGCATGGCCCTTTACGGGGCCCCAATCTGGGCGGACTCCCTCAACAGGAGGGAGAATGCGACCGCCATCCGCAGGCCCCAAAGGGCTATTGCACTGCGGGTGGCGAGGGCCTACCGCTCGGTAGGCTTCTCGGCGGCGTGCGCTCTGGCCGGCACCCCTCCTTGGGAGTTGGAGGCTTGGGTGCTCGCCAGAGTGTATGAGTGGACGGCGCGCCGGAAGGCGCTCGGGGAGCGCCCGATTGCCGAAGAGCGGGAGGCCGTGCGGCGGGAGGCGAAGGACGCCATCGTCCTCCACTGGGCGGAGGACCTCGCCAACGCCGCCTTTGGCCGCCGTACGTTGGACGCGCTCGGTCCGGTCCTGCGGAGCTGGCTCGAGCGGTCCCACGGTTTCCTCTCGTTCCGTTTGGTGCAGGTGTTGTCCGGCCATGGCTGTTTCGGATCGCACCTGCACCGGATCGGGAGGGAGGAGACCCCGGCGTGCCACGACTGCGGCGCGGCGGAGGACACAGCGCAGCACACCCTCGATGTGTGCCCGGCTTGGTCCGAGCTGCGCCGCGGTCTGATCGCTGTGATCGGACAGGATCTCTCGCTTCCTGGCGTGGTCAACGCCATGCTGGGGAGCGAGGAGGCCTGGGCAGCGGTCGCCTCCTTTTGCGAGGACGTAATCTCGCAAAAGGAGGAGGCGGAGCGCGCGCGGGAGGACGACCCTCTCGCTGCGCCGCTCCGCAGACGAAGAAGGGGTCGGAGAAGGCGAGGTCCTCTCCCTCCTCACGGTGGCGACGGGCGGGCGACAGGCGCGGGGGTGCCTTCGCCCGCATTGCACCCGTCACCACCTTCGTCGGTCATTCCCGGGCCCGTGTCCCTCCCCACGGGGGGGACGTGAGGGGCCCGCCTTGTGAGGAATTCGTCGGCGGTGGACTGGAAGTAAAGGCTGTGCCGGTTTCCCAGTCCCCCGCCACTCGGACGAAGCGGGAGTGCCGCTGGGTCGTTTTAGTGGGTATACCGGGTCACACCGGGGAGTCCCACATAGCCCCCCCATCCCCCGATGGGAGGGTATGCGTAATGCATTTTTTCCCAGCGTCAAAAAAAAAAAAAAAAAAAAAAAAAAAAAAAAAAAAAAAAAAAAAAAAAAAGGGGGACCACCCCACAGTGCTTGCGTCCACGTCGCGTCCCCTGGAAACGACCCAGTTCTGACCACCGTAACGGAGTGGCAGACTGGGTTGGCCAAAGTGCACTGTGCTTTCGTAGCTATTTTATTTTATTGTCTTGTGTCTACGAATTTGTCGGAATGTCAAAACCCACGAGGGACGCCTGCGGGCGGTTTTTAAAACAAAAAGGCCCTTCTCAGGGCCAACCCAAAGGCCCTTCTCAGGGCCACCCGAAAGGCCCTTCTCAGGGCCAACCCAAAGGCCCTTCTCAGGGCCAACCAAAAGGCCCTTCTCAGGGCCACTCCGACGCTCAGGCGTCAGAGGCTAGCCGCGCGCCATCTGCGGCTAGCTTGTTCGGAGGGGCGGACGAGTCGTCCGACAACGACTCACTTATTTGTGTGTCGGATGCGGACGATTGTCGGTCGCGGAAGCGGGTCCACATGAGCGGTGGGTCCGGGGGCTCCTCGGCCTCGGGGTCGACGGGGTTGTCGAAGGCGAAACAGCCGACGGTGGCCGCGGACACCCATGTCGTTGGGCTCGCGGACGCCCAACGCCGGTTGGACCTGGCTCGGCGGGCACAGCTCCAGCAAGAGCTGGAGGAGCGGGTGGTTGCCGGGGAGAAACGGGCGCACGCTGCCCGGGCCAAGTCCGGGTACGGTGCGTCCCGCGTTCTTTACTCGGACCACTCCCTGGCCGAGCTGGAGAAAATGGCGGAGGAGGACGAGGAGGAGATTGTGGAGGTCGCCTCTAAGTCCTCCAACATGAAGGGGACCTTGCAAAAGGCCCTCAAATGCAGGGCCGCGAGCATGCGCGGTATCGTCGCGGAGCTGGTCCAGCGTAAGACCACCGACGAGACGCAACAACTGCAGGCGAGGATAGATCGCCTGCAGTCGGAGGTCAGCCAGCTTCATCAGAAGCTGGCTGAAGCCACGGCCCGGCCTCAACAGGCCAACACGGGCCATGCGGCAGAGGGCCCCGCCTCCAACCTTGAGGATATCATCCGCAAGGTAGTAATGGAGGAGAGGGCCTTCACAAGAGCCTGCTTGGCAGGAATAGAGGACCGGCTCTTGCCAGAGAAGCGCCTCCGACCGCCGCTTGCGGTGGATAAGAGGCAGTGTGGGCCGGGGCCGTCCTCATCTCAGGCGGAAGACGCCCTTCTCCCTTCCACCACCCCGTCCAACGAGTGGACGGAAGTGGTCCGTAAGGGGAAGGGCAAAGCGAAAAAGACGGCGACGGTCCCTGTCGTCCCCGCCACCACTGCTCCCAGCCGGTTGCAGACGACCGGCAAGGAAAAGGGGAAGGGAAGGGGGAGGGGAGGGGGACGGCTAGTCCCCCCAAAAACCGCGGCCGTCGTGGTGACGCTCACCGCGGAGGCTGCGGGGCGAGGAGAGACGTACGCGTCAATTTTGGTGCGGGCGCGTGCAAATGCCGATCCTGCACAGCTTGGGATCGGCAGTGTGACTTGCCGGCGGACCCAAGCCGGGGCTCGAATATTCGAGTTCCCGGGCCAAGAGGGGAGTGCCCATGCGGACCTCTTTGCAGCCAAGCTGCAAGAGGTCATCGCGGATTCGGCCAAGGTGGCCCGACCGGTCAAGTCGGCAGCCATAGAGGTGATGGGCCTCGACGACTCCGTCACCAAGGAGGAGGTGGTGGCGGCGGTCGCAGCGATGGGGGGCTGTGGCGTCGCGGCGGTCCAAGGCCGGGACATAAGGCCCGGCCGCGGCGGCATGGGCACCATTCGCCTCGAGTGCCCGGTCGCCTCTGCCAAAGCCGTCCTTGCCAAGGGACGGCTCATGGTCGGGTTCAGCTCGGGTGCAGTCCGGGCACTCGAGGACCAGCCTCTGCGGTGTTTCCGGTGCTTCGGCATCGGACACACCCGGCCCCTGTGTCCGTCCGCGGTAGACAGGACGGACATGTGCCTCCGCTGCGGCAGGGAAGGCCACAAAGCCGCTGCCTGCAAGGCCGCCACGCCGCACTGCGCGGTGTGTGCTGCTAGTGGCCGCCTGGCGGGCCACGTTATGAGGGGGAGGAACTGCAATCCTCCCCCTAAGCGAGGCAAAGCGCAGGCGCCGATCGGGCCTGCTGTAGCCGCTAGCACCGTCGTTCCTGCGGCGGCTGCGGAGGGGGGAGCGATGTCCGACTGATGGACTTGGCGGTGGTCGCCGAGCCTTACTCGGTCCCTGGCCGTTGGCTGGGCAACCGGGACGGCTTGGTGGCGTTGGTGTCGCGGCCTTCCACAGACTCCTCTCCCCTCTCGCTCTTAGAGAGGGGACCGGGATACGTGGCCGCCGCGTGGGGGGACATGGCCCTGGTGGGGGTCTATTTCTCCCCAAACCGCCCTCTCCCGGACTTTGAGGTCCGAGAGGCGGAGCGCGCGCGGGAGGACGACCCTCTCGCTGCGCCGCTCCGCAGACGAAGAAGGGGTCGGAGAAGGCGAGGTCCTCTCCCTCCTGATGGTGGCGACGGGCGGGCGACAGGCGCGGGGGTGCCTTCGCCCGCATTGCACCCGTCACCACCTTCGTCGGTCATTCCCGGGCCCGTGTCCCTCCCCACGGGGGGGACGTGAGGGGCCCGCCTTGTTAGGAATTCGTCGGCGGTGGACTGGAAGTAAAGGCTGTGCCGGTTTCCCAGTCCCCCGCCACTCGGACGAAGCGGGAGTGCCGCTGGGTCGTTTTAGTGGGTATACCGGGTCACACCGGGGAGTCCCACATAGCCCCCCCATCCCCCGATGGGAGGGTATGCGTAATGCATTTTTTCCCAGCGTCAAAAAAAAAAAAAAAAAAAAAAAAAAAAAAAAAAAAAAAAAAAAAAAAAAAAGAGGTTAGGTTGGGGGACCACCCCACAGTGCTTGCGTCCACGTCGCGTCCCCTGGAAACGACCCAGTTCTGACCACCGTAACGGAGTGGCAGACTGGGTTGGCCAAAGTGCACTGTGCTTTCGTAGCTATTTTATTTTATTGTCTTGTGTCTACGAATTTGTCGGAATGTCAAAACCCACGAGGGACGCCTGCGGGCGGTTTTTAAAACAAAAAGGCCCTTCTCAGGGCCAACCCAAAGGCCCTTCTCAGGGCCACCCGAAAGGCCCTTCTCAGGGCCAACCCAAAGGCCCTTCTCAGGGCCAACCAAAAGGCCCTTCTCAGGGCCACTCCGACGCTCAGGCGTCAGAGGCTAGCCGCGCGCCATCTGCGGCTAGCTTGTTCGGAGGGGCGGACGAGTCGTCCGACAACGACTCACTTATTTGTGTGTCGGATGCGGACGATTGTCGGTCGCGGAAGCGGGTCCACATGAGCGGTGGGTCCGGGGGCTCCTCGGCCTCGGGGTCGACGGGGTTGTCGAAGGCGAAACAGCCGACGGTGGCCGCGGACACCCATGTCGTTGGGCTCGCGGACGCCCAACGCCGGTTGGACCTGGCTCGGCGGGCACAGCTCCAGCAAGAGCTGGAGGAGCGGGTGGTTGCCGGGGAGAAACGGGCGCACGCTGCCCGGGCCAAGTCCGGGTACGGTGCGTCCCGCGTTCTTTACTCGGACCACTCCCTGGCCGAGCTGGAGAAAATGGCGGAGGAGGACGAGGAGGAGATTGTGGAGGTCGCCTCTAAGTCCTCCAACATGAAGGGGACCTTGCAAAAGGCCCTCAAATGCAGGGCCGCGAGCATGCGCGGTATCGTCGCGGAGCTGGTCCAGCGTAAGACCACCGACGAGACGCAACAACTGCAGGCGAGGATAGATCGCCTGCAGTCGGAGGTCAGCCAGCTTCATCAGAAGCTGGCTGAAGCCACGGCCCGGCCTCAAGAGGCCAACACGGGCCATGCGGCAGAGGGCCCCGCCTCCAACCTTGAGGATATCATCCGCAAGGTAGTAATGGAGGAGAGGGCCTTCACAAGAGCCTGCTTGGCAGGAATAGAGGACCGGCTCTTGCCAGAGAAGCGCCTCCGACCGCCGCTTGCGGTGGATAAGAGGCAGTGTGGGCCGGGGCCGTCCTCATCTCAGGCGGAAGACGCCCTTCTCCCTTCCACCACCCCGTCCAACGAGTGGACGGAAGTGGTCCGTAAGGGGAAGGGCAAAGCGAAAAAGACGGCGACGGTCCCTGTCGTCCCCGCCACCACTGCTCCCAGCCGGTTGCAGACGACCGGCAAGGAAAAGGGGAAGGGAAGGGGGAGGGGAGGGGGACGGCTAGTCCCCCCAAAAACCGCGGCCGTCGTGGTGACGCTCACCGCGGAGGCTGCGGGGCGAGGAGAGACGTACGCGTCAATTTTGGTGCGGGCGCGTGCAAATGCCGATCCTGCACAGCTTGGGATCGGCAGTGTGACTTGCCGGCGGACCCAAGCCGGGGCTCGAATATTCGAGTTCCCGGGCCAAGAGGGGAGTGCCCATGCGGACCTCTTTGCAGCCAAGCTGCAAGAGGTCATCGCGGATTCGGCCAAGGTGGCCCGACCGGTCAAGTCGGCAGCCATAGAGGTGATGGGCCTCGACGACTCCGTCACCAAGGAGGAGGTGGTGGCGGCGGTCGCAGCGATGGGGGGCTGTGGCGTCGCGGCGGTCCAAGGCCGGGACATAAGGCCCGGCCGCGGCGGCATGGGCACCATTCGCCTCGAGTGCCCGGTCGCCTCTGCCAAAGCCGTCCTTGCCAAGGGACGGCTCATAGTCGGGTTCAGCTCGGGTGCAGTCCGGGCACTCGAGGACCAGCCTCTGCGGTGTTTCCGGTGCTTCGGCATCGGACACACCCGGCCCCTGTGTCCGTCCGCGGTAGACAGGACGGACATGTGCCTCCGCTGCGGCAAGGAAGGCCACAAAGCCGCTGCCTGCAAGGCCGCCACGCCGCACTGCGCGGTGTGTGCTGCTAGTGGCCGCCTGGCGGGCCACGTTATGAGGGGGAGGAACTGCAATCCTCCCCCTAAGCGAGGCAAAGCGCAGGCGCCGATCGGGCCTGCTGTAGCCGCTAGCACCGTCGTTCCTGCGGCGGCTGCGGAGGGGGGAGCGATGTCCGACTGATGGACTTGGCGGTGGTCGCCGAGCCTTACTCGGTCCCTGGCCGTTGGCTGGGCGACCGGGACGGCTTGGTGGCGTTGGTGTCGCGGCCTTCCACAGACTCCCCTCCCCTCTCGCTCTTAGAGAGGGGACCGGGATACGTGGCCGCCGCGTGGGGGGACATAGCCCTGGTGGGGGTCTATTTCTCCCCAAACCGCCCTCTCCCGGACTTTGAGGTCCGAGAGGCGGAGCGCGCGCGGGAGGACGACCCTCTCGCTGCGCCGCTCCGCAGACGAAGAAGGGGTCGGAGAAGGCGAGGTCCTCTCCCTCCTGATGGTGGCGACGGGCGGGCGACAGGCGCGGGGGTGCCTTCGCCCGCATTGCACCCGTCACCACCTTCGTCGGTCATTCCCGGGCCCGTGTCCCTCCCCACGGGAGGGACGTGAGGGGCCCACCTTGTTAGGAATTCGTCGGCGGTGGACTGGAAGTAAAGGCTGTGCCGGTTTCCCAGTCCCCCGCCACTCGGACGAAGCGGGAGTGCCGCTGGGTCGTTTTAGTGGGTATACCGGGTCACACCGGGGAGTCCCACATAGCCCCCCCATCCCCCGATGGGAGGGTATGCGTAATGCATTTTTTCCCAGCGTCAAAAAAAAAAAAAAAAAAAAAAACAAAAAAAAAAAAAAAAAAAAAAAAAAAAAAAAAAAAAAAAAAAAAAAAAAAAAAAAAAAAAAAAAAAAAAAAAAAAAAGGTTAGGTTAGGTTAGGTTAGGTTAGGTTAGGTTAGGTTAGGTTAGGTTAGGTTAGGTTGGGGGACCACCCCACAGTGCTTGCGTCCACGTCGCGTCCCCTGGAAACGACCCAGTTCTGACCACCGTAACGGAGTGGCAGACTGGGTTGGCCAAAGTGCACTGTGCTCTCGTAGCTTATTTTATCTTATTGTCTTGTGAAGTACGAGTAGTTTGGAATGCTTAAACCCACGAGGGACGCCTGCGGGCGGTTTTTAAAACAAAAAGGCCCTTCTCAGGGCCAACCCAAAGGCCCTTCTCAGGGCCACCCAAAAGGCCCTTCTCAGGGCCAACCCAAAGGCCCTTCTCAGGGCCAACCAAAAGGCCCTTCTCAGGGCCACTCCGACGCTCAGGCGTCAGAGGCTAGCCGCGCGCCATCTGCGGCTAGCTTGTTCGGAGGGGCGGACGAGTCGTCCGACAACGACTCACTCGTTTGTGTGTCGGATTCGGACGATTGTCGGTCGCGGAAGCGGGTCCACCTGAGCGGTGGGTCCGGGGGCTCCTCGGCCTCGGGGTCGACGGGGTTGTCGAAGGCGAAAAAGCCGACGGCGGCCGCGGACACCCATGTCGTTGGGCTCGCGGACGCCCGACGCCGGTTGGACCTGGCTCGGCGGGCGCAGCTCCAGCAAGAGCTGGAGGAGCGGGTGGCTTCCAGGGAGAAGCGGGCGCACGCTGCCCGGGCCAAGTCCGGGTACGGTGCGTCCCGCGTTCTGTACTCGGACCACTCCCTGGCCGAGCTGCAAAAAATGGCGGAGGAGGACGAGGAGGAGATTGTAGAGGTCGCCTCTAAGTCCTCCAACATGAAGGGGACCCTTCAAAAGGCCCTAAAATGCAGGGCCGCGAGCATGCGCGGTATCGTCGCGGAGCTGGTCCAGCGCAGGACCACCGACGAGACGCAACAACTGCAGGCGAGGATAGATCGCCTGCAGTCGGAGGTCAGCCAGCTTCATCAGAAGCTGGCTGAAGCCACGGCCCCGCCTCAACAGGCCAACACGGGCCATGCGGCAGAGGGCCCCGCCTCCAACCTTGAGGATATCATCCGCAAGGTGGTAATGGAGGAGAGGGCCTTCACAAGAGCCTGCTTGGCAGGAATAGAGGACCGGCTCTTGCCAGAGAAGCGCCTCCGACCGCCGCTTGCGGCGGATAAGAGGCGGTGTGGGCCGGGGCCGTCCTCGTCTCAGGCGGAAGATGCCCTTCTCCCTTCCACCACCCCGTCCAACGAGTGGACGGAAGTGGTCCGTGAGGGGAAGGGCAAAGCCAAAAAGACGGCGACGGTCCCTGTCGTCCCCGCCACCACCGCTCCCAGCCGGTCGCAGACGACCGGCAAGGGAAAGGGGAAGGGGAAAGGGAGGGGAAAGGGACAACTGGTCCCCCCAAAAACCGCGGCCGTCGTGGTGACGCTCACCGCGGAGGCTGCGGGGCGAGGGGAGACGTACGCGTCCATTTTGGTGCGTGCGCGTGCAAATGCCGATCCCACCCAACTTGGGATCGGCAGTGTGGCTTGCCGGCGGACCCAAGCCGGGGCTCGAATATTCGAGTTCCCGGGGGCAGAGGGGAGTGCCCATGCGGACCTCTTTGCAGCCAAGCTGCAGGAGGTCATCGCGGATTCGGCCAAGGTGGCCCGACCGGTCAAGTCGGCGGCCATAGAGGTGATGGGCCTCGACGACTCCGTCACCAAGGAGGAGGTGGTGGCGGCGGTCGCAGCGATGGGGGGCTGTGACGTGGCGGCAGTCCAAGGCCGGGACATAAGGCCCGGCCGCGGCGGCATGGGCACCATTCGCCTCGAGTGCCCGGTCGCCTCTGCCAAAGCCGTCCTTGCCAAGGGACGGCTCATAGTCGGGTTCAGCTCGGGTGCAGTCCGGGCACTCGAGGACCAGCCTCTGCGGTGTTTCCGGTGCTTCGGCATCGGACACACCCGGCCCCTGTGTCCGTCCGCGGTAGACAGGACGGACATGTGCCTCCGCTGCGGCAAGGAAGGCCACAAAGCCGCTGCCTGCAAGGCCGCCACGCCGCACTGCGCGGTGTGTGCTGCTAGTGGCCGCCTGGCGGGCCACGTTATGAGGGGGAGGAACTGCAATCCTCCCCCTAAGCGAGGCAAAGCGCAGGCGCCGATCGGGCCTGCTGTAGCCGCTAGCACCGTCGTTCCTGCGGCGGCTGCGGAGAGGGGAGCGATGTCCGACTGATGGACTTGGCGGTGGTCGCCGAGCCTTACTCGGTCCCTGGCCGTTGGCTGGGCGACCGGGACGGCTTGGTGGCGTTGGTGTCGCGGCCTTCCACAGACTCCCCTCCCCTCTCGCTCTTAGAGAGGGGACCGGGATACGTGGCCGCCGCGTGGGGGGACATGGCCCTGGTGGGGGTCTATTTCTCTCCAAACCGCCCTCTCCCGGACTTTGAGGTCCGAGAGGCGGAGCGCGCGCGGGAGGACGACCCTCTCGCTGCGCCGCTCCGCAGTCGAAGAAGGGGTCTGAGAAGGCGAGGTCCTCTCCCTCCTGATGGTGGCGACGGGCGGGCGACAGGCGCGGGGGTGCCTTCGCCCGCATTGCACCCGTCTCCACCGTCGTCGGTCATTCCCGGGCCCGTGTCCCTCCCCACGGGGGGGACGTGAGGGGCCCGCCTTGTTAGGAATTCGTCGGCGGTGGACTGGAAGTAAAGGCTGTGCCGGTTTCCCAGTCCCCCGCCACTCGGACGAAGCGGGAGTGCCGCTGGGTCGTTTTAGTGGGTATACCGGGTCACACCGGGGAGTCCCACATAGCCCCCCCATCCCCCGATGGGAGGGTATGCGTAATGCATTTTTTCCCAGCGTCAAAAAAAAAAAAAAAAAAAAAAAAAAAAAAAAAAAAAAAAAAAAAAAAAAAAAAAAAAAAAAAAAAAAAAAAAAAAAGGTTAGGTTAGGTTAGGTTAGGTTAGGTTAGGTTAGGTTAGGTTAGGTTAGGTTAGGTTTGGACGTGGACGCCGCAGCGGTCCGGCTCAGGGGGTCCCTGACAGAGGTGTGCAACTCCAGCATGCCTCGGTCTCGCCGTCCGCCTCCCCGTCGTGCCGTCTATTGGTGGACGGAGGAGCTGGCGGGGCTCCGGGCCGCCTGCGTGGCGGCCAGAAGGGCCTACGCGCGGAGCCGACGGCGCAGCACCCAAAATCGAGTCCAGGCGGAAGAGGACCGCCTATACGCCTCTTATCGAGAGGCGACGACGGTCCTCAAATCCGCGATGGGTGCTGCGAAAGACTCGGCGAGGGCCGAGATGCTGGAGGAACTCGACAGGGATCCTTATGGGAGACCATACAAGGCGGCGCGGAACCAGCTGCGCCCCTGTGGTCCCCCACTGACGGAGACCCTCGAGCCAGCGTTGCTGGATGGGGTGGTCCGGTCCCTGTTTCCGCGCAGGACCGACTTCACCCCACCAACGATGGATCCCCCGCAAGGGTCGGCTTCGCCGGAGGAGGAGGTCCCCCCGGTGACGGCGGCGGAGTTCTACGCTGGGGTTCTCAGCCTCCGCGCGAAGAAGACGGCCCCCGGACCGGACGGCGTCCCCGCACGGGTGGTGGCGATCGCCGCCTCCGAAATGGAGGACAGGTTTCGGGACCTCTTCAGCGCGTGCTTAACGGCTGGGAGGTTCCCGAAACTGTGGAAGGAGGGGCAGCTATGCCTCCTCCGAAAGGAGGGACGCCCGGTGGACTCCCCCTCGGCATACCGGCCCATCGTTCTGCTCGATGAGGTCGGTAAATTGTTCGAGGGGATTGTCGCCTCCCGGCTTGATAGCCTTTTGCGGGGGGTAGGGCCGGACCTGTCGGACGCCCAATTCGGTTTCCGTCGAGGGCGTTCGACGATCGATGCGCTGGCCCTACTCAAGGGCCAGGTGAAGGAGGCGGTGGAGGCGGGGGGCGGAGTGCTGGCGGTGTCGTTCGACATTGCCAACGCCTTCAACTCCGTGCCCCACTCGACGATATTGGAGGCGCTCCGGTATCACGGAGTGCCCCAATACCTACGAAACCTCCTGGCCAGCTACTTGGAGGACCGAGAGGTCCTCTTCGTGGACAAGACGGCCACGGTGAGGCGGTACGGCGCAGAGTCCGGTGTTCCGCAGGGGTCGGTGCTTGGACCGCCCCTTTGGAACATCGGGTTCGACTGGCTCCTGCGGGGAGCCCTCCTCCAGGGCACGAGTGTCATCTGCTACGCGGATGACACTCTCCTCACTGCCCGGGGGAGGAATTTCGCAGACGCGGCCTGTCTGGCCTCGGCTGGCGGATCCTTGGTCGTAGAGAGGATGCGCCGCCTAGGATTGAGGGTGGCGCTGCACAAGACCGAGGCCGTGTTCTTTCGTGGGCCTCGGCAGCGCTGCCCTCCCGACGCCCACATTGTCGTAGAGGGCGTCAGGATAGGGGTCCGGGCCCAGATGAAGTACCTGGGCCTGGTCCTGGACGACAGGTGGCGCTTCGGTCCGCACTTCAGCGGGCTGTCGACGCGCCTGTTGAAAACCGCCGACGCCCTCTCGTGGCTCCTCCCGAACCTGGGGGGGCCAAAGGCGAAATGCCGGCGCCTGTATGCCGGCATTCTGCGCAGCATGGCCCTTTACGGGGCCCCAATCTGGGCGGACTCCCTCAACAGGAGGGAGAATGCGACCGCCATCCGCAGGCCCCAAAGGGCTATTGCACTGCGGGTGGCGAGGGCCTACCGCTCGGTAGGCTTCTCGGCGGCGTGCGCTCTGGCCGGCACCCCTCCTTGGGAGTTGGAGGCTTGGGTGCTCGCCAGAGTGTATGAGTGGACGGCGCGCCGGAAGGCGCTCGGGGAGCGCCCGATTGCCGAAGAGCGGGAGGCCGTGCGGCGGGAGGCGAAGGACGCCATCGTCCTCCACTGGACGGAGGACCTCGCCAACGCCGCCTTTGGCCGCCGTACGTTGGACGCGCTCGGTCCGGTCCTGCGGAGCTGGCTCGAGCGGTCCCACGGTTTCCTCTCGTTCCGTTTGGTGCAGGTGTTGTCCGGCCATGGCTGTTTCGGATCGCACCTGCACCGGATCGGGAGGGAGGAGACCCCGGCGTGCCACGACTGCGGCGCGGCGGAGGACACGGCGCAGCACACCCTCGAGGTGTGCCCGGCTTGGTCCGAGCTGCGCCGCGGTCTGATCGCTGTGATCGGACAGGATCTCTCGCTTCCTGGCGTGGTCAACGCCATGCTGGGGAGCGAGGAGGCCTGGGCAGCGGTCGCCTCCTTTTGCGAGGACGTAATCTCGCAGAAGGAGGAGGCGGAGCGCGCGCGGGAGGACGACCCTCTCGCTGCGCCGCTCCGCAGACGAAGAAGGGGTCGGAGAAGGCGAGGTCCTCTCCCTCCTCATGGTGGCGACGGGCGGGCGACAGGCGCGGGGGTGCCTTCGCCCGCATTGCACCCGTCACCACCTTCGTCGGTCATTCCCGGGCCCGTGTCCCTCCCCACGGGGGGGACGTGAGGGGCCCGCCTTGTCAGGGATTCGTCGGCGGTGGACTGGAAGTAAAGGCTGTGCCGGTTTCCCAGTCCCCCGCCACTCGGACGAAGCGGGAGTGCCGCTGGGTCGTTTTAGTGGGTATACCGGGTCACACCGGGGAGTCCCACATAGCCCCCCCATCCCCCGATGGGAGGGTATGCGTAATGCATTTTTTCCCAGCGTCAAAAAAAAAAAAAAAAAAAAAAAAAAAAAAAAAAAAAAAAAAAAGGTTAGGTTAGGTTAGGTTAGGTTAGGTTAGGTTAGGTTAGGTTAGGTTGACTGCGGCGCGGCGGAGGACACGGCGCAGCACACCCTCGAGGTGTGCCCGGCTTGGTCCGAGCTGCGCCGCGGTCTGATCGCTGTGATCGGACAGGATCTCTCGCTTCCTGGCGTGGTCAACGCCATGCTGGGGAGCGAGGAGGCCTGGGCAGCGGTCGCCTCCTTTTGCGAGGACGTAATCTCGCAGAAGGAGGAGGCGGAGCGCGCGCGGGAGGACGACCCTCTCGCTGCGCCGCTCCGCAGACGAAGAAGGGGTCGGAGAAGGCGAGGTCCTCTCCCTCCTCATGGTGGCGACGGGCGGGCGACAGGCGCGGGGGTGCCTTCGCCCGCATTGCACCCGTCACCACCTTCGTCGGTCATTCCCGGGCCCGTGTCCCTCCCCACGGGGGGGACGTGAAGGGCCCGCCTTGTCAGGGATTCGTCGGCGGTGGACTGGAAGTAAAGGCTGTGCCGGTTTCCCAGTCCCCCGCCACTCGGACGAAGCGGGAGTGCCGCTGGGTCGTTTTAGTGGGTATACCGGGTCACACCGGGGAGTCCCACATAGCCCCCCCATCCCCCGATGGGAGGGTATGCGTAATGCATTTTTTCCCAGCGTCAAAAAAAAAAAAAAAAAAAAAAAAAAAAAAAAAAAAAAAAAAAAAAAAGGTTAGGTTAGGTTAGGTTAGGTTAGGTTAGGTTAGGTTAGGTTAGGTTAGGTTAGGTTAGGTTAGGTCCTCACCGCAGTCGTAGGGAGGGCGGCGCCACGCCAGGTCGTGGTGTTGGGCGACCTGAACGCCAAGTCGGCGGCCTGGGGCAACCCGGCCGCCGGTTGCAACGTCCGGGGACGCGCCGTCGAGTTTTGGGCGGCCTCATGCGGTGTGTCCCTCCTCAACAGGGGGGCGGTCCACACGTGCGTGCGGCAACGGGGTGGGTCGGTGGTGGACGTCTCGTTTGCCACCCCCGCCCTAGCCGCCCGCGTCGTCAGCTGGCGGGTGGAGATGGTGGAGACCTTGTCGGACCACCGATACGTGCGATTCGACATCTCCACCCAGGGGGGGGGGATGGCTCGCGCTGGGCAATCTCCCTTCCCACGGTGGGCACTCACCCGCCTGGACCGGGAGGCAGCCAAGGAGGCGGCCTTTCTCCAGGACTGGCTGTCGCCCCCTGTCGAGGTCCTGGACGTGGACGCCGCAGCGGTCCGGCTCAGGGGGTCCCTGACCGAGGTGTGCAACTCCAGCATGCCTCGGTCTCGCCGTCCGCCTCCCCGTCGTGCCGTCTATTGGTGGACGGAGGAGCTGGCGGGGCTCCGGGCCGCCTGCGTGGCGGCCAGAAGGGCCTACGCGCGGAGCCGACGGCGCAGCACCCAAAATCGAGTCCAGGCGGAGGAGGACCGCCTATACGCCTCTTACCGAGAGGCGACGACGGTCCTCAAATCCGCGATGGGTGCTGCGAAAGACTCGGCGAGGGCCGAGATGCTGGAGGAACTCGACAGGGATCCTTATGGGAGACCATACAAGGCGGCGCGGAACCAGCTGCGCCCCTGTGGTCCCCCACTGACGGAGACCCTCGAGCCAGCGTTGCTGGATGGGGTGGTCCGGTCCCTGTTTCCGCGCAGGACCGACTTCGCCCCACCAACGATGGATCCCCCGCAAGGGTCGGCTTCGCCGGAGGAGGAGGTCCCCCCGGTGACGGCGGCGGAGTTTTACGCTGGGGTTCTCAGCCTCCGCGCGAAGAAGACGGCCCCCGGACCGGACGGCGTCCCCGCACGGGTGGTGGCGATCGCCGCCTCCGAAATGGAGGACAGGTTTCGGGACCTCTTCAGCGCGTGCTTAACGGCTGGGAGGTTCCCGAAACTGTGGAAGGAGGGGCAGCTGTGCCTCCTCCGAAAGGAGGGACGCCCGGTGGACTCCCCCTCGGCATACCGGCCCATCGTTCTGCTCGATGAGGTCGGTAAATTGTTCGAGGGGATTGTCGCCTCCCGGCTTGATAGCCTTTTGCGGGGGGTAGGGCCGGACCTGTCGGACGCCCAATTCGGTTTCCGTCGAGGGCGTTCGACGATCGATGCGCTGGCCCTACTCAAGGGCCAGGTGAAGGAGGCGGTGGAGGCGGGGGGCGGAGTGCTGGCAGTGTCGTTCGACATTGCCAACGCCTTCAACTCCGTGCCCCACTCGACGATATTGGAGGCGCTCCGGTATCATGGAGTGCCCCAATACCTGCGAAACCTCCTGGCCAGCTACTTGGAGGACCGAGAGGTCCTCCTCGTGGACAAGACGGCCACGGTGAGGCGGTACGGCGCAGAGTCCGGTGTTCCGCAGGGGTCGGTGCTTGGACCGCCCCTTTGGAACATCGGGTTCGACTGGCTCCTGCGGGGAGCGCTCCTCCAGGGCACGAGTGTCATCTGCTACGCGGATGACACTCTTCTCACTGCCCGGGGGAGGAACTTTGCGGACGCGGCCTGTTTGGCCTCGGCCGGCGGATCCTTGGTCGCAGAGAGGATCCGCCGCCTAGGATTGAGGGTGGCGCTGCACAAGACCGAGGCCGTGTTCTTTCGTGGGCCTCGGCAGCGCTGCCCTCCCGACGCCCACATTGTCGTAGAGGGCGTCAGGATAGGGGTCCGGGGCCAGATGAAGTACCTGGGCCTGGTCCTGGACGACAGGTGGCGCTTCGGCCCGCACTTCAGCGGGCTGTCGACGCGCCTGTTGAAAACCGCCGACGCCCTCTCGTGGCTCCTCCCGAACCTGGGGGGGCCCAAGGCGAAATGCCGGCGCCTGTATGCCGGCATTCTGCGGAGCATGGCCCTTTACGGGGCCCCAATCTGGGCGGACTCCCTCAACAGGAGGGAGAATGCGACCGCCATCCGCAGGCCCCAAAGGGCTATTGCACTGCGGGTGGCGAGGGCCTACCGCTCGGTAGGCTTCTCGGCGGCGTGCGCTCTGGCCGGCACCCCTCCTTGGGAGTTGGAGGCTTGGGTGCTCGCCAGAGTGTATGAGTGGACGGCGCGCCGGAAGGCGCTCGGGGAGCGCCCGATTGCCGAAGAGCGGGAGGCCGTGCGGCGGGAGGCGAAGGACGCCATCGTCCTCCACTGGACGGAGGACCTCGCCAACGCCGCCTTTGGCCGCCGTACGTTGGACGCGCTCGGTCCGGTCCTGCGGAGCTGGCTCGAGCGGTCCCACGGTTTCC
Organism: Noctua janthe; assembly: GCA_910589295.1. Taxonomy (NCBI): domain Eukaryota; kingdom Metazoa; phylum Arthropoda; class Insecta; order Lepidoptera; family Noctuidae; genus Noctua; species Noctua janthe. The sequence goes on from OU342562.1 coordinate 18,834,360, forward strand.
TCTCGTTCCGTTTGGTGCAGGTGTTGTCCGGCCATGGCTGTTTCGGATCGCACCTGCACCGGATCGGGAGGGAGGAGACCCCGGCGTGCCACGACTGCGGCGCGGCGGAGGACACGGCGCAGCACACCCTCGAGGTGTGCCCGGCTTGGTCCGAGCTGCGCCGCGGTCTGATCGCTGTGATCGGACAGGATCTCTCGCTTCCTGGCGTGGTCAACGCCATGCTGGGGAGCGAGGAGGCCTGGGCAGCGGTCGCCTCCTTTTGCGAGGACGTAATCTCGCAGAAGGAGGAGGCGGAGCGCGCGCGGGAGGACGACCCTCTCGCTGCGCCGCTTCGCAGACGAAGAAGGGGTCGGAGAAGGCGAGGTCCTCTCCCTCCTCATGGTGGCGACGGGCGGGCGACAGGCGCGGGGGTGCCTTCGCCCGCATTGCACCCGTCACCACCTTCGTCGGTCATTCCCGGGCCCGTGTCCCTCCCCACGGGGGGGACGTGAGGGGCCCGCCTTGTCAGGGATTCGTCGGCGGTGGACTGGAAGTAAAGGCTGTGCCGGTTTCCCAGTCCCCCGCCACTCGGACGAAGCGGGAGTGCCGCTGGGTCGTTTTAGTGGGTATACCGGGTCACACCGGGGAGTCCCACATAGCCCCCCCATCCCCCGATGGGTGGTTTTGCGTAATGCATTTTTTCCCAGCGTCAAAAAAAAAAAAAAAAAAAAAAAAAAAAAAAAAAAGGTTAGGTTAGGTTAGGTTAGGTTAGGTTAGGTTAGGTTAGGTTGGGGGACCACCCCACAGTGCTTGCGTCCACGTCGCGTCCCCTGGAAACGACCCAGTTCTGACCACCGTAACGGAGTGGCAGACTGGGTTGGCCAAAGTGCACTGTGCTTTCGTAGCTATTTTATTTTATTGTCTTGTGTCTACGAATTTGTCGGAATGTCTAAACCCACGAGGGACGCCTGCGGGCGGTTTTTAAAACAAAAAGGCCCTTCTCAGGGCCAACCCAAAGGCCCTTCTCAGGGCCACCCGAAAGGCCCTTCTCAGGGCCAACCCAAAGGCCCTTCTCAGGGCCAACCAAAAGGCCCTTCTCAGGGCCACTCCGACGCTCAGGCGTCAGAGGCTAGCCGCGCGCCATCTGCGGCTAGCTTGTTCGGAGGGGCGGACGAGTCGTCCGACAACGACTCACTTATTTGTGTGTCGGATGCGGACGATTGTCGGTCGCGGAAGCGGGTCCACATGAGCGGTGGGTCCGGGGGCTCCTCGGCCTCGGGGTCGACGGGGTTGTCGAAGGCGAAACAGCCGACGGTGGCCGCGGACACCCATGTCGTTGGGCTCGCGGACGCCCAACGCCGGTTGGACCTGGCTCGGCGGGCACAGCTCCAGCAAGAGCTGGAGGAGCGGGTGGTTGCCGGGGAGAAACGGGCGCACGCTGCCCGGGCCAAGTCCGGGTACGGTGCGTCCCGCGTTCTTTACTCGGACCACTCCCTGGCCGAGCTGGAGAAAATGGCGGAGGAGGACGAGGAGGAGATTGTGGAGGTCGCCTCTAAGTCCTCCAACATGAAGGGGACCTTGCAAAAGGCCCTCAAATGCAGGGCCGCGAGCATGCGCGGTATCGTCGCGGAGCTGGTCCAGCGTAAGACCACCGACGAGACGCAACAACTGCAGGCGAGGATAGATCGCCTGCAGTCGGAGGTCAGCCAGCTTCATCAGAAGCTGGCTGAAGCCACGGCCCCGCCTCAACAGGCCAACACGGGCCATGCGGCAGAGGGCCCCGCCTCCAACCTTGAGGATATCATCCGCAAGGTGGTAATGGAGGAGAGGGCCTTCACAAGAGCCTGCTTGGCAGGTATAGAGGACCGGCTCTTGCCAGAGAAGCGCCTCCGACCGCCGCTTGCGGCGGATAAGAGGCGGTGTGGGCCGGGGCCATCCTCGTCTCAGGCGGAAGACGCCCTTCTCCCTTCCACCACCCCGTCCAACGAGTGGACGGAAGTGGTCCGTAAGGGGAAGGGCAAAGCCAAAAGGACGGCGACGGTCCCTGTCGTCCCCGCCACCACCGCTCCCAGCCGGTCGCAGACGACCGGCAAGGGAAAGGGGAAGGGAAGGGGGAGGGGAGGGGGACGGCTGGTCCCTCCAAAAACCGCGGCCGTCGTGGTGACGCTCACCGCGGAGGCTGCGGGGCGAGGAGAGACGTACGCGTCAATTTTGGTGCGGGCGCGTGCAAATGCCGATCCTGCACAGCTTGGGATCGGCAGTGTGACTTGCCGGCGGACCCAAGCCGGGGCTCGAATATTCGAGTTCCCGGGCCAAGAGGGGAGTGCCCATGCGGACCTCTTTGCAGCCAAGCTGCAAGAGGTCATCGCGGATTCGGCCAAGGTGGCCCGACCGGTCAAGTCGGCAGCCATAGAGGTGATGGGCCTCGACGACTCCGTCACCAAGGAGGAGGTGGTGGCGGCGGTCGCAGTGATGGGGGGCTGTGGCGTCGCGGCGGTCCAAGGCCGGGACATAAGGCCCGGCCGCGGCGGCATGGGCACCATTCGCCTCGAGTGCCCGGTCGCCTCTGCCAAAGCCGTCCTTGCCAAGGGACGGCTCATAGTCGGGTTCAGCTCGGGTGCAGTCCGGGCACTCGAGGACCAGCCTCTGCGGTGTTTCCGGTGCTTCGGCATCGGACACACCCGGCCCCTGTGTCCGTCCGCGGTAGACAGGACGGACATGTGCCTCCGCTGCGGCAAGGAAGGCCACAAAGCCGCTGCCTGCAAGGCCGCCACGCCGCACTGCGCGGTGTGTGCTGCTAGTGGCCGCCTGGCGGGCCACGTTATGAGGGGGAGGAACTGCAATCCTCCCCCTAAGCGAGGCAAAGCGCAGGCGCCGATCGGGCCTGCTGTAGCCGCTAGCACCGTCGTTCCTGCGGCGGCTGCGGAGGGGGGAGCGATGTCCGACTGATGGACTTGGCGGTGGTCGCCGAGCCTTACTCGGTCCCTGGCCGTTGGCTGGGCGACCGGGACGGCTTGGTGGCGTTGGTGTCGCGGCCTTCCACAGACTCCCCTCCCCTCTCGCTCTTAGAGAGGGGACCGGGATACGTGGCCGCCGCGTGGGGGGACATGGCCCTGGTGGGGGTCTATTTCTCCCCAAACCGCCCTCTCCCGGACTTTGAGGTCCGAGAGGCGGAGCGCGCGCGGGAGGACGACCCTCTCGCTGCGCCGCTCCGCAGACGAAGAAGGGGTCGGAGAAGGCGAGGTCCTCTCCCTCCTCATGGTGGCGACGGGCGGGCGACAGGCGCGGGGGTGCCTTCGCCCGCATTGCACCCGTCTCCACCGTCGTCGGTCATTCCCGGGCCCGTGTCCCTCCCCACGGGGGGGACGTGAGGGGCCCGCCTTGTAAGGAATTCGTCGGCGGTGGACTGGAAGTAAAGGCTGTGCCGGTTTCCCAGTCCCCCGCCACTCGGACGAAGCGGGAGTGCCGCTGGGTCGTTTTAGTGGGTATACCGGGTCACACCGGGGAGTCCCACATAGCCCCCCCATCCCCCGATGGGAGGGTATGCGTAATGCATTTTTTCCCAGCGTCAACAAAAAAAAAAAAAAAAAAAAAAAAAAAAAAAAAAAAGGTTAGGTTAGGTTCCTGTCGAGGTCCTGGACGTGGACGCCGCAGCGGTCCGGCTCAGGGGGTCCCTGACCGAGGTGTGCAACTCCAGCATGCCTCGGTCTCGCCGTCCGCCTCCCCGTCGTGCCGTCTATTGGTGGACGGAGGAGCTGGCGGGGCTCCGGGCCGCCTGCGTGGCGGCCAGAAGGGCCTACGCGCGGAGCCGACGGCGCAGCACCCAAAATCGAGTCCAGGCGGAGGAGGACCGCCTATACGCCTCTTACCGAGAGGCGACGACGGTCCTCAAATCCGCGATGGGTGCTGCGAAAGACTCGGCGAGGGCCGAGATGCTGGAGGAACTCGACAGGGATCCTTATGGGAGACCATACAAGGCGGCGCGGAACCAGCTGCGCCCCTGTGGTCCCCCACTGACGGAGACCCTCGAGCCAGCGTTGCTGGATGGGGTGGTCCGGTCCCTGTTTCCGCGCAGGACCGACTTCGCCCCACCAACGATGGATCCCCCGCAAGGGTCGGCTTCGCCGGAGGAGGAGGTCCCCCCGGTGACGGCGGCGGAGTTCTACGCTGGGGTTCTCAGCCTCCGCGCGAAGAAGACGGCCCCCGGACCGGACGGCGTCCCCGCACGGGTGGTGGCGATCGCCGCCTCCGAAATGGAGGACAGGTTTCGGGACCTCTTCAGCGCGTGCTTAACGGCTGGGAGGTTCCCGAAACTGTGGAAGGAGGGGCAGCTATGCCTCCTCCGAAAGGAGGGACGCCCGGTGGACTCCCCCTCGGCATACCGGCCCATCGTTCTGCTCGATGAGGTCGGCAAATTGTTCGAGGGGATTGTCGCCTCCCGGCTTGATAGCCTTTTGCGGGGGGTAGGGCCGGACCTGTCGGACGCCCAATTCGGTTTCCGTCGAGGGCGTTCGACGATCGATGCGCTGGCCCTACTCAAGGGCCAGGTGAAGGAGGCGGTGGAGGCGGGGGGCGGAGTGCTGGCAGTGTCGTTCGACATTGCCAACGCCTTCAACTCCGTGCCCCACTCGACGATATTGGAGGCGCTCCGGTATCACGGAGTGCCCCAATACCTGCGAAACCTCCTGGCCAGCTACTTGGAGGACCGAGAGGTCCTCCTCGTGGACAAGACGGCCACGGTGAGGCGGTACGGCGCAGAGTCCGGTGTTCCGCAGGGGTCGGTGCTTGGACCGCCCCTTTGGAACATCGGGTTCGACTGGCTCCTGCGGGGGGCCCTCCTCCAGGGCACGAGTGTCATCTGCTACGCGGATGACACTCTCCTTACTGCCCGGGGGAGGAATTTTGCGGACGCGGCCTGTCTGGCCTCGGCTGGCGGATCCTTGGTCGCAGAGAGGATCCGCCGCCTAGGATTGAGGGTGGCGCTGCACAAGACCGAGGCCGTGTTCTTTCGTGGGCCTCGGCAGCGCTGCCCTCCCGACGCCCACATTGTCGTAGAGGGCGTCAGGATAGGGGTCCGGGCCCAGATGAAGTACCTGGGCCTGGTCCTGGACGACAGGTGGCGCTTCGGCCCGCACTTCAGCGGGCTGTCGACGCGCCTGTTGAAAACCGCCGACGCCCTCTCGTGGCTCCTCCCGAACCTGGGGGGGCCCAAGGCGAAATGCCGGCGCCTGTATGCCGGCATTCTGCGGAGCATGGCCCTTTACGGGGCCCCAATCTGGGCGGACTCCCTCAACAGGAGGGAGAATGCGACCGCCATCCGCAGGCCCCAAAGGGCTATTGCACTGCGGGTGGCGAGGGCCTACCGCTCGGTAGGCTTCTCGGCGGCGTGCGCTCTGGCCGGCACCCCTCCTTGGGAGTTGGAGGCTTGGGTGCTCGCCAGAGTGTATGAGTGGACGGCGCGCCGGAAGGCGCTCGGGGAGCGCCCGATCACCGAAGAGCGGGAGGCCGTGCGGCGGGAGGCGAAGGACGCCATCGTCCTCCACTGGACGGAGGACCTCGCCAACGCCGCCTTTGGCCGCCGTACGTTGGACGCGCTCGGTCCGGTCCTGCGGAGCTGGCTCGAGCGGTCCCACGGTTTCCTCTCGTTCCGTTTGGTGCAGGTGTTGTCCGGCCATGGCTGTTTCGGATCGCACCTGCACCGGATCGGGAGGGAGGAGACCCCGGCGTGCCACGACTGCGGCGCGGCGGAGGACACGGCGCAGCACACCCTCGAGGTGTGCCCGGCTTGGTCCGAGCTGCGCCGCGGTCTGATCGCTGTGATCGGACAGGATCTCTCGCTTCCTGGCGTGGTCAACGCCATGCTGGGGAGCGAGGAGGCCTGGGCAGCGGTCGCCTCCTTTTGCGAGGACGTAATCTCGCAGAAGGAGGAGGCGGAGCGCGCGCGGGAGGACGACCCTCTCGCTGCGCCGCTCCGCAGACGAAGAAGGGGTCGGAGAAGGCGAGGTCCTCTCCCTCCTCATGGTGGCGACGGGCGGGCGACAGGCGCGGGGGTGCCTTCGCCCGCATTGCACCCGTCACCACCTTCGTCGGTCATTCCCGGGCCCGTGTCCCTCCCCACGGGGGGGACGTGAGGGGCCCGCCTTGTCAGGGATTCGTCGGCGGTGGACTGGAAGTAAAGGCTGTGCCGGTTTCCCAGTCCCCCGCCACTCGGACGAAGCGGGAGTGCCGCTGGGTCGTTTTAGTGGGTATACCGGGTCACACCGGGGAGTCCCACATAGCCCCCCCATCCCCCGATGGGAGGGTATGCGTAATGCATTTTTTCCCAGCGTCAAAAAAAAAAAAAAAAAAAAAAAAAAAAAAAAAAAGGTTAGGTTAGGTTCCTGGGGCAACCCGGCCGCCGGTTGCAACGTCCGGGGACGCGCCGTCGAGTTTTGGGCGGCCTCATGCGGTGTGTCCCTCCTCAACAGGGGGGCGGTCCACACGTGTGTGCGGCAACGGGGTGGGTCGGTGGTGGACGTCTCGTTTGCCACCCCCGCCCTAGCCGCCCGCATCGTCAGCTGGCGGGTGGAGATGATGGAGACCTTGTCGGACCACCGATACGTGCGGTTCGACATCTCCACCCGGGGGGGGGGGATGGCTCGCGCTGGGCAATCTCCCTTCCCACGGTGGGCACTCACCCGCCTGGACCGGGAGGCAGCCAAGGAGGCGGCCTTTCTCCAGGACTGGCTGTCGCCCCCTGTCGAGGTCCTGGACGTGGACGCCGCAGCGGTCCGGCTCAGGGGGTCCCTGACAGAGGTGTGCAACTCCAGCATGCCTCGGTCTCGCCGTCCGCCTCCCCGTCGTGCCGTCTATTGGTGGACGGAGGAGCTGGCGGGGCTCCGGGCCGCCTGCGTGGCGGCCAGAAGGGCCTACGCGCGGAGCCGACGGCGCAGCACCCAAAATCGAGTCCAGGCGGAAGAGGACCGCCTATACGCCTCTTATCGAGAGGCGACGACGGTCCTCAAATCCGCGATGGGTGCTGCGAAAGACTCGGCGAGGGCCGAGATGCTGGAGGAACTCGACAGGGATCCTTATGGGAGACCATACAAGGCGGCGCGGAACCAGCTGCGCCCCTGTGGTCCCCCACTGACGGAGTCCCTCGAGCCAGCGCTGCTGGATGGGGTGGTCCGGTCCCTGTTTCCGCGCAGGACCGACTTCACCCCACCAACGATGGATCCCCCGCAAGGGTCGGCTTCGCCGGAGGAGGAGGTCCCCCCGGTGACGGCGGCGGAGTTCTACGCTGGGGTTCTCAGCCTCCGCGCGAAGAAGACGGCCCCCGGACCGGACGGCGTCCCCGCACGGGTGGTGGCGATCGCCGCCTCCGAAATGGAGGACAGGTTTCGGGACCTCTTCAGCGCGTGCTTAACGGCTGGGAGGTTCCCGAAACTGTGGAAGGAGGGGCAGCTATGCCTCCTCCGAAAGGAGGGACGCCCGGTGGACTCCCCCTCGGCATACCGGCCCATCGTTCTGCTCGATGAGGTCGGTAAATTGTTCGAGGGGATTGTCGCCTCCCGGCTTGATAGCCTTTTGCGGGGGGTAGGGCCGGACCTGTCGGACGCCCAATTCGGTTTCCGTCGAGGGCGTTCGACGATCGATGCGCTGGCCCTACTCAAGGGCCAGGTGAAGGAGGCGGTGGAGGCGGGGGGCGGAGTGCTGGCGGTGTCGTTCGACATTGCCAACGCCTTCAACTCCGTGCCCCACTCGACGATATTGGAGGCGCTCCGGTATCACGGAGTGCCCCAATACCTACGAAACCTCCTGGCCAGCTACTTGGAGGACCGAGAGGTCCTCTTCGTGGACAAGACGGCCACGGTGAGGCGGTACGGCGCAGAGTCCGGTGTTCCGCAGGGGTCGGTGCTTGGACCGCTCCTTTGGAACATCGGGTTCGACTGGCTCCTGCGGGGAGCCCTCCTCCAGGGCACGAGTGTCATCTGCTACGCGGATGACACTCTCCTCACTGCCCGGGGGAGGAATTTCGCAGACGCGGCCTGTCTGGCCTCGGCTGGCGGATCCTTGGTCGCAGAGAGGATCCGCCGCCTAGGATTGAGGGTGGCGCTGCACAAGACCGAGGCCGTGTTCTTTCGTGGGCCTCGGCAGCGCTGCCCTCCCGACGCCCACATTGTCGTGGAGGGCGTCAGGATAGGGGTCCGGGCCCAGATGAAGTACCTGGGCCTGGTCCTGGACGACAGGTGGCGCTTCGGCCCGCACTTCAGCGGGCTGTCGACGCGCCTGTTGAAAACCGCCGACGCCCTCTCGTGGCTCCTCCCGAACCTGGGGGGGCCCAAGGCGAAATGCCGGCGCCTGTATGCCGGCATTCTGCGGAGCATGGCCCTTTACGGGGCCCCAATCTGGGCGGACTCCCTCAACAGGAGGGAGAATGCGACCGCCATCCGCAGGCCCCAAAGGGCTATTGCACTGCGGGTGGCGAGGGCCTACCGCTCGGTAGGCTTCTCGGCGGCGTGCGCTCTGGCCGGCACCCCTCCTTGGGAGTTGGAGGCTTGGGTGCTCGCCAGAGTGTATGAGTGGACGGCGCGCCGGAAGGCGCTCGGGGAGCGCCCGATTGCCGAAGAGCGGGAGGCCGTGCGGCGGGAGGCGAAGGACGCCATCGTCCTCCACTGGACGGAGGACCTCGCCAACGCCGCCTTTGGCCGCCGTACGTTGGACGCGCTCGGTCCGGTCCTGCGGAGCTGGCTCGAGCGGTCCCACGGTTTCCTCTCGTTCCGTTTGGTGCAGGTGTTGTCCGGCCATGGCTGTTTCGGATCGCACCTGCACCGGATCGGGAGGGAGGAGACCCCGGCGTGCCACGACTGCGGCGCGGCGGAGGACACGGCGCAGCACACCCTCGAGGTGTGCCCGGCTTGGTCCGAGCTGCGCCGCGGTCTGATCGCTGTGATCGGACAGGATCTCTCGCTTCCTGGCGTGGTCAACGCCATGCTGGGGAGCGAGGAGGCCTGGGCAGCGGTCGCCTCCTTTTGCGAGGACGTAATCTCGCAGAAGGAGGAGGCGGAGCGCGCGCGGGAGGACGACCCTCTCGCTGCGCCGCTCCGCAGACGAAGAAGGGGTCGGAGAAGGCGAGGTCCTCTCCCTCCTCATGGTGGCGACGGGCGGGCGACAGGCGCGGGGGTGCCTTCGCCCGCATTGCACCCGTCACCACCTTCGTCGGTCATTCCCGGGCCCGTGTCCCTCCCCACGGGGGGGACGTGAGGGGCCCGCCTTGTCAGGGATTCGTCGGCGGTGGACTGGAAGTAAAGGCTGTGCCGGTTTCCCAGTCCCCCGCCACTCGGACGAAGCGGGAGTGCCGCTGGGTCGTTTTAGTGGGTATACCGGGTCACACCGGGGAGTCCCACATAGCCCCCCCATCCCCCGATGGGAGGGTATGCGTAATGCATTTTTTCCCAGCGTCAAAAAAAAAAAAAAAAAAAAAAAAAAAAAAAAAAAAAAAAAAAAAAAAAAGGGGGACCACCCCACAGTGCTTGCGTCCACGTCGCGTCCCCTGGAAACGACCCAGTTCTGACCACCGTAACGGAGTGGCAGACTGGGTTGGCCAAAGTGCACTGTGCTTTCGTAGCTATTTTATTTTATTGTCTTGTGTCTACGAATTTGTCGGAATGTCTAAACCCACGAGGGACGCCTGCGGGCGGTTTTTAAAACAAAAAGGCCCTTCTCAGGGCCAACCCAAAGGCCCTTCTCAGGGCCACCCGAAAGGCCCTTCTCAGGGCCAACCCAAAGGCCCTTCTCAGGGCCACTCCGACGCTCAGGCGTCAGAGGCTAGCCGCGCGCCATCTGCGGCTAGCTTGTTCGGAGGGGCGGACGAGTCGTCCGACAACGACTCACTTATTTGTGTGTCGGATGCGGACGATTGTCGGTCGCGGAAGCGGGTCCACATGAGCGGTGGGTCCGGGGGCTCCTCGGCCTCGGGGTCGACGGGGTTGTCGAAGGCGAAACAGCCGACGGTGGCCGCGGACACCCATGTCGTTGGGCTCGCGGACGCCCAACGCCGGTTGGACCTGGCTCGGCGGGCACAGCTCCAGCAAGAGCTGGAGGAGCGGGTGGTTGCCGGGGAGAAACGGGCGCACGCTGCCCGGGCCAAGTCCGGGTACGGTGCGTCCCGCGTTCTTTACTCGGACCACTCCCTGGCCGAGCTGGAGAAAATGGCGGAGGAGGACGAGGAGGAGATTGTGGAGGTCGCCTCTAAGTCCTCCAACATGAAGGGGACCTTGCAAAAGGCCCTCAAATGCAGGGCCGCGAGCATGCGCGGTATCGTCGCGGAGCTGGTCCAGCGTAAGACCACCGACGAGACGCAACAACTGCAGGCGAGGATAGATCGCCTGCAGTCGGAGGTCAGCCAGCTTCATCAGAAGCTGGCTGAAGCCACGGCCCGGCCTCAACAGGCCAACACGGGCCATGCGGCAGAGGGCCCCGCCTCCAACCTTGAGGATATCATCCGCAAGGTAGTAATGGAGGAGAGGGCCTTCACAAGAGCCTGCTTGGCAGGAATAGAGGACCGGCTCTTGCCAGAGAAGCGCCTCCGACCGCCGCTTGCGGTGGATAAGAGGCAGAGTGGGCCGGGGCCGTCCTCATCTCAGGCGGAAGACGCCCTTCTCCCTTCCACCACCCCGTCCAACGAGTGGACGGAAGTGGTCCGTAAGGGGAAGGGCAAAGCGAAAAAGACGGCGACGGTCCCTGTCGTCCCCGCCACCACTGCTCCCAGCCGGTTGCAGACGACAGGCAAGGAAAAGGGGAAGGGAAGGGGGAGGAGAGGGGGACGGCTAGTCCCCCCAAAAACCGCGGCCGTCGTGGTGACGCTCACCGCGGAGGCTGCGGGGCGAGGAGAGACGTACGCGTCAATTTTGGTGCGGGCGCGTGCAAATGCCGATCCTGCACAGCTTGGGATCGGCAGTGTGACTTGCCGGCGGACCCAAGCCGGGGCTCGAATATTCGAGTTCCCGGGCCAAGAGGGGAGTGCCCATGCGGACCTCTTTGCAGCCAAGCTGCAAGAGGTCATCGCGGATTCGGCCAAGGTGGCCCGACCGGTCAAGTCGGCAGCCATAGAGGTGATGGGCCTCGACGACTCCGTCACCAAGGAGGAGGTGGTGGCGGCGGTCGCAGTGATGGGGGGCTGTGGCGTCGCGGCGGTCCAAGGCCGGGACATAAGGCCCGGCCGCGGCGGCATGGGCACCATTCGCCTCGAGTGCCCGGTCGCCTCTGCCAAAGCCGTCCTTGCCAAGGGACGGCTCATAGTCGGGTTCAGCTCGGGTGCAGTCCGGGCACTCGAGGACCAGCCTCTGCGGTGTTTCCGGTGCTTCGGCATCGGACACACCCGGCCCCTGTGTCCGTCCGCGGTAGACAGGACGGACATGTGCCTCCGCTGCGGCAAGGAAGGCCACAAAGCCGCTGCCTGCAAGGCCGCCACGCCGCACTGCGCGGTGTGTGCTGCTAGTGGCCGCCTGGCGGGCCACGTTATGAGGGGGAGGAACTGCAATCCTCCCCCTAAGCGAGGCAAAGCGCAGGCGCCGATCGGGCCTGCTGTAGCCGCTAGCACCGTCGTTCCTGCGGCGGCTGCGGAGGGGGGAGCGATGTCCGACTGATGGACTTGGCGGTGGTTGCCGAGCCTTACTCGGTCCCTGGCCGTTGGCTGGGCGACCGGGACGACTTGGTGGCGTTGGTGTCGCGGCCTTCCACAGACTCCCCTCCCCTCTCGCTCTTAGAGAGGGGACCGGGATACGTGGCCGCCGCGTGGGGGGACATGGCCCTGGTGGGGGTCTATTTCTCCCCAAACCGCCCTCTCCCGGACTTTGAGGTCCGAGAGGCGGAGCGCGCGCGGGAGGACGACCCTCTCGCTGCGCCGCTCCGCAGACGAAGAAGGGGTCGGAGAAGGCGAGGTCCTCTCCCTCCTGATGGTGGCGACGGGCGGGAGACAGGCGCGGGGGTGCCTTCACCCGCATTGCACCCGTCACCACCTTCGTCGGTCATTCCCGGGCCCGTGTCCCTCCCCACGGGGGGGACGTGAGGGGCCCGCCTTGTTAGGAATTCGTCGGCGGTGGACTGGAAGTAAAGGCTGTGCCGGTTTCCCAGTCCCCCGCCACTCGGACGAAGCGGGAGTGCCGCTGGGTCGTTTTAGTGGGTATACCGGGTCACACCGGGGAGTCCCACATAGCCCCCCCATCCCCCGATGGGAGGGTATGCGTAATGCATTTTTTCCCAGCGTCAAAAAAAAAAAAAAAAAAAAAAAAAAAAAAAGGTTAGGTTGGGGGACCACCCCACAGTGCTTGCGTCCACGTCGCGTCCCCTGGAAACGACCCAGTTCTGACCACCGTAACGGAGTGGCAGACTGGGTTGGCCAAAGTGCACTGTGCTTTCGTAGCTATTTTATTTTATTGTCTTGTGTCTACGAATTTGTCGGAATGTCAAAACCCACGAGGGACGCCTGCGGGCGGTTTTTAAAACAAAAAGGCCCTTCTCAGGGCCAACCCAAAGGCCCTTCTCAGGGCCACCCGAAAGGCCCTTCTCAGGGCCAACCCAAAGGCCCTTCTCAGGGCCAACCAAAAGGCCCTTCTCAGGGCCACTCCGACGCTCAGGCGTCAGAGGCTAGCCGCGCGCCATCTGCGGCTAGCTTGTTCGGAGGGGCGGACGAGTCGTCCGACAACGACTCACTTATTTGTGTGTCGGATGCGGACGATTGTCGGTCGCGGAAGCGGGTCCACATGAGCGGTGGGTCCGGGGGCTCCTCGGCCTCGGGGTCGACGGGGTTGTCGAAGGCGAAACAGCCGACGGTGGCCGCGGACACCCATGTCGTTGGGCTCGCGGACGCCCAACGCCGGTTGGACCTGGCTCGGCGGGCACAGCTCCAGCAAGAGCTGGAGGAGCGGGTGGTTGCCGGGGAGAAACGGGCGCACGCTGCCCGGGCCAAGTCCGGGTACGGTGCGTCCCGCGTTCTTTACTCGGACCACTCCCTGGCCGAGCTGGAGAAAATGGCGGAGGAGGACGAGGAGGAGATTGTGGAGGTCGCCTCTAAGTCCTCCAACATGAAGGGGACCTTGCAAAAGGCCCTCAAATGCAGGGCCGCGAGCATGCGCGGTATCGTCGCGGAGCTGGTCCAGCGTAAGACCACCGACGAGACGCAACAACTGCAGGCGAGGATAGATCGCCTGCAGTCGGAGGTCAGCCAGCTTCATCAGAAGCTGGCTGAAGCCACGGCCCGGCCTCAACAGGCCAACACGGGCCATGCGGCAGAGGGCCCCGCCTCCAACCTTGAGGATATCATCCGCAAGGTAGTAATGGAGGAGAGGGCCTTCACAAGAGCCTGCTTGGCAGGAATAGAGGACCGGCTCTTGCCAGAGAAGCGCCTCCGACCGCCGCTTGCGGTGGATAAGAGGCAGTGTGGGCCGGGGCCGTCCTCATCTCAGGCGGAAGACGCCCTTCTCCCTTCCACCACCCCGTCCAACGAGTGGACGGAAGTGGTCCGTAAGGGGAAGGGCAAAGCGAAAAAGACGGCGACGGTCCCTGTCGTCCCCGCCACCACTGCTCCCAGCCGGTTGCAGACGACCGGCAAGGAAAAGGGGAAGGGAAGGGGGAGGGGAGGGGGACGGCTAGTCCCCCCAAAAACCGCGGCCGTCGTGGTGACGCTCACCGCGGAGGCTGCGGGGCGAGGAGAGACGTACGCGTCAATTTTGGTGCGGGCGCGTGCAAATGCCGATCCTGCACAGCTTGGGATCGGCAGTGTGACTTGCCGGCGGACCCAAGCCGGGGCTCGAATATTCGAGTTCCCGGGCCAAGAGGGGAGTGCCCATGCGGACCTCTTTGCAGCCAAGCTGCAAGAGGTCATCGCGGATTCGGCCAAGGTGGCCCGACCGGTCAAGTCGGCAGCCATAGAGGTGATGGGCCTCGACGACTCCGTCACCAAGGAGGAGGTGGTGGCGGCGGTCGCAGCGATGGGGGGCTGTGGCGTCGCGGCGGTCCAAGGCCGGGACATAAGGCCCGGCCGCGGCGGCATGGGCACCATTCGCCTCGAGTGCCCGGTCGCCTCTGCCAAAGCCGTCCTTGCCAAGGGACGGCTCATGGTCGGGTTCAGCTCGGGTGCAGTCCGGGCACTCGAGGACCAGCCTCTGCGGTGTTTCCGGTGCTTCGGCATCGGACACACCCGGCCCCTGTGTCCGTCCGCGGTAGACAGGACGGACATGTGCCTCCGCTGCGGCAGGGAAGGCCACAAAGCCGCTGCCTGCAAGGCCGCCACGCCGCACTGCGCGGTGTGTGCTGCTAGTGGCCGCCTGGCGGGCCACGTTATGAGGGGGAGGAACTGCAATCCTCCCCCTAAGCGAGGCAAAGCGCAGGCGCCGATCGGGCCTGCTGTAGCCGCTAGCACCGTCGTTCCTGCGGCGGCTGCGGAGGGGGGAGCGATGTCCGACTGATGGACTTGGCGGTGGTCGCCGAGCCTTACTCGGTCCCTGGCCGTTGGCTGGGCAACCGGGACGGCTTGGTGGCGTTGGTGTCGCGGCCTTCCACAGACTCCTCTCCCCTCTCGCTCTTAGAGAGGGGACCGGGATACGTGGCCGCCGCGTGGGGGGACATGGCCCTGGTGGGGGTCTATTTCTCCCCAAACCGCCCTCTCCCGGACTTTGAGGTCCGAGAGGCGGAGCGCGCGCGGGAGGACGACCCTCTCGCTGCGCCGCTCCGCAGACGAAGAAGGGGTCGGAGAAGGCGAGGTCCTCTCCCTCCTGATGGTGGCGACGGGCGGGCGACAGGCGCGGGGGTGCCTTCGCCCGCATTGCACCCGTCACCACCTTCGTCGGTCATTCCCGGGCCCGTGTCCCTCCCCACGGGGGGGACGTGAGGGGCCCGCCTTGTTAGGAATTCGTCGGCGGTGGACTGGAAGTAAAGGCTGTGCCGGTTTCCCAGTCCCCCGCCACTCGGACGAAGCGGGAGTGCCGCTGGGTCGTTTTAGTGGGTATACCGGGTCACACCGGGGAGTCCCACATAGCCCCCCCATCCCCCGATGGGAGGGTATGCGTAATGCATTTTTTCCCAGCGTCAAAAAAAAAAAAAAAAAAAAAAAAAAAAAAAAGGTTAGGTTAGGTTAGGTTAGGTTAGGTTAGGTTGGGCAGAGGGGAGTGCCCATGCGGACCTCTTTGCAGCCAAGCTGCAGGAGGTCATCGCGGATTCGGCCAAGGTGGCCCGACCGGTCAAGTCGGCGGCCATAGAGGTGATGGGCCTCGACGACTCCGTCACCAAGGAGGAGGTGGTGGCGGCGGTCGCAGCGATGGGGGGCTGTGGCGTCGCGGCGGTCCAAGGCCGGGACATAAGGCCCGGCCGCGGCGGCATGGGCACCATTCGCCTCGAGTGCCCGGTCGCCTCTGCCAAAGCCGTCCTTGCCAAGGGACGGCTCATGGTCGGGTTCAGCTCGGGTGCAGTCCGGGCACTCGAGGACCAGCCTCTGCGGTGTTTCCGGTGCTTCGGCATCGGACACACCCGGCCCCTGTGTCCGTCCGCGGTAGACAGGACGGACATGTGCCTCCGCTGCGGCAAGGAAGGCCACAAAGCCGCTGCCTGCAAGGCCGCCACGCCGCACTGCGCGGTGTGTGCTGCCAGTGGCCGCCTGGCGGGCCACGTCATGAGAGGGAGGAACTGCAATCCTCCCCCTAGGCGAGGCAAAGGGCAGGCGCCGACCGGGCCTGCTGCTGCCGCTAGCACCGTCGTTCCTGCGGCGGCTGCGGAGGGGGGTGCGATGTCCGACTGATGGATAGGGTCGAACATCGCATCCTTCAGGCGAACACCAACCACTGCAGGGCAGCCCAGGATCTGCTGATGCAGACCATGGCTGAGTGGTTGGTGGACTTGGCGGTGGTCGCCGAGCCTTACTCGGTCCCCGACCGTTGGCTGGGCGACCGGGACGGCTCGGTGGCGTTGGTATCGCGGCCTTCCACAGACTCCCCTCCCCTCTCGCTCTTAGAGAGGGGACCGGGATACGTGGCCGCCGCGTGGGGGGACATGGCCCTGGTGGGGGTCTATTTCTCCCCAAACCGCCCTCTCTCGGACTTTGAGGACTTCCTCGAGGTCCTCACCGCAGTCGTAGGGAGGGCGGTGCCACGCCAGGTCGTGGTGTTGGGCGACCTGAACGCCAAGTCGGTGGCCTGGGGCAACCCGGCCGCCGGTTGCAACGTCCGGGGACGCGCCGTCGAGTTTTGGGCGGCCTCATGCGGTGTGTCCCTCCTCAACAGGGGGGCGGTCCACACGTGTGTGCGGCAACGGGGAGGGTCGGTGGTGGACGTCTCGTTTGCCACCCCCGCCCTAGCCGCCCGCATCGTCAGCTGGCGGGTGGAGATGATGGAGACCTTGTCGGACCACCGATACGTGCGGTTCGACATCTCCACCCGGGGGGGGGGGATGGCTCGCGCTGGGCAATCTCCCTTCCCACGGTGGGCACTCACCCGCCTGGACCGGGAGGCAGCCAAGGAGGCGGCCTTTCTCCAGGACTGGCTGTCGCCCCCTGTCGAGGTCCTGGACGTGGACGCCGCAGCGGTCCGGCTCAGGGGGTCCCTGACAGAGGTGTGCAACTCCAGCATGCCTCGGTCTCGCCGTCCTCCTCCCCGTCGTGCCGTCTATTGGTGGACGGAGGAGCTGGCGGGGCTCCGGGCCGCCTGCGTAGCGGCCAGAAGGGCCTACGCGCGGAGCCGACGGCGCAGCACCCAAAATCGAGTCCAGGCGGAAGAGGACCGCCTATACGCCTCTTATCGAGAGGCGACGACGGTCCTCAAATCCGCGATGGGTGCTGCGAAAGACTCGGCGAGGGCCGAGATGCTGGAGGAACTCGACAGGGATCCTTATGGGAGACCATACAAGGCGGCGCGGAACCAGCTGCGCCCCTGTGGTCCCCCACTGACGGAGTCCCTCGAGCCAGCGTTGCTGGATGGGGTGGTCCGGTCCCTGTTTCCGCGCAGGACCGACTTCACCCCACCAACGATGGATCCCCCGCAAGGGTCGGCTTCGCCGGAGGAGGAGGTCCCCCCGGTGACGGCGGCGGAGTTCTACGCTGGGGTTCTCAGCGCGAAGAAGACGGCCCCCGGACCGGACGGCGTCCCCGCACGGGTGGTGGCGATCGCCGCCTCCGAAATGGAGGACAGGTTTCGAGACCTCTTCAGCGCGTGCTTAACGGCTGGGAGGTTCCCGAAACTGTGGAAGGAGGGGCAGCTGTGCCTCCTCCGGAAGGAGGGACGCCCGGTGGACTCCCCCTCGGCATACCGGCCCATCGTTCTGCTCGATGAGGTCGGTAAATTGTTCGAGGGGATTGTCGCCTCCCGGCTTGATAGCCTTTTGCGGGGGGTAGGGCCGGACCTGTCGGACGCCCAATTCGGTTTCCGTCGAGGGCGTTCGACGATCGATGCGCTGGCCCTACTCAAGGGCCAGGTGAAGGAGGCGGTGGAGGCGGGGGGCGGGGTGCTGGCGGTGTCGTTCGACATTGCCAGCGCCTTCAACTCCGTGCCCCACTCGACGATATTGGAGGCGCTCCGGTATCACGGAGTGCCCCAATACCTACGAAACCTCCTGGCCAGCTACTTGGAGGACCGAGAGGTCCTCCTCGTGGACAAGACGGCCACGGTGAGGCGGTACGGCGCAGAGTCCGGTGTTCCGCAGGGGTCGGTGCTTGGACCGCCCCTTTGGAACATCGGGTTCGACTGGCTCCTGCGGGGAGCCCTCCTCCAGGGCACGAGTGTCATCTGCTACGCGGATGACACTCTCCTCACTGCCCGGGGGAGGAACTTTGCGGACGCGGCCTGTCTGGCCTCGGCTGGCGGATCCTTGGTCGCAGAGAGGATCCGCCGCCTAGGATTGAGGGTGGCGCTGCACAAGACCGAGGCCGTGTTCTTTCGTGGGCCTCGGCAGCGCTGCCCTCCCGACGCCCACATTGTCGTAGAGGGCGTCAGGATAGGGGTCCGGGCCCAGATGAAGTACCTGGGCCTGGTCCTGGACGACAGGTGGCGCTTCGGCCCGCACTTCAGCGGGCTGTCGACGCGCCTGTTGAAAACCGCCGACGCCCTCTCGTGGCTCCTCCCGAACCTGGGGGGGCCCAAGGCGAAATGCCGGCGCCTGTATGCCGGCATTCTGCGGAGCATGGCCCTTTACGGGGCCCCAATCTGGGCGGACTCCCTCAACAGGAGGGAGAATGCGACCGCCATCCGCAGGCCCCAAAGGGCTATTGCACTGCGGGTGGCGAGGGCCTACCGCTCGGTAGGCTTCTCGGCGGCGTGCGCTCTGGCCGGCACCCCTCCTTGGGAGTTGGAGGCTTGGGTGCTCGCCAGAGTGTATGAGTGGACGGCGCGCCGGAAGGCGCTCGGGGAGCGCCCGATCGCCGAGGAGCGGGAGGCCGTGCGGCGGGAGGCGAAGGACGCCATCGTCCTCCACTGGACGGAGGACCTCGCCAACGCCGCCTTTGGCCGCCGTACGTTGGACGCGCTCGGTCCGGTCCTGCGGAGCTGGCTCGAGCGGTCCCACGGTTTCCTCTCGTTCCGTTTGGTGCAGGTGTTGTCCGGCCATGGCTGTTTCGGATCGCACCTGCACCGGATCGGGAGGGAGGAGACCCCGGCGTGCCACGACTGCGGCGCGGCGGAGGACACGGCGCAGCACACCCTCGAGGTGTGCCCGGCTTGGTCCGAGCTGCGCCGCGGTCTGATCGCTGTGATCGGACAGGATCTCTCGCTTCCTGGCGTGGTCAACGCCATGCTGGGGAGCGAGGAGGCCTGGGCAGCGGTCGCCTCCTTTTGCGAGGACGTAATCTCGCAAAAGGAGGAGGCGGAGCGCGCGCGGGAGGACGACCCTCTCGCTGCGCCGCTCCGCAGACGAAGAAGGGGTCGGAGAAGGCGAGGTCCTCTCCCTCCTCACGGTGGCGACGGGCGGGCGACAGGCGCGGGGGTGCCTTCGCCCGCATTGCACCCGTCACCACCTTCGTCGGTCATTCCCGGGCCCGTGTCCCTCCCCACGGGGGGGACGTGAGGGGCCCGCCTTGTCAGGGATTCGTCGGCGGTGGACTGGAAGTAAAGGCTGTGCCGGTTTCCCAGTCCCCCGCCACTCGGACGAAGCGGGAGTGCCGCTGGGTCGTTTTAGTGGGTATACCGGGTCACACCGGGGAGTCCCACATAGCCCCCCCATCCCCCGATGGGAGGGTATGCGTAATGCATTTTTTCCCAGCGTCAAAAAAAAAAAAAAAAAAAAAAAAAAAAAAAAAAAAAAAAAAAAGGTTAGGTTAGGTTAGGTTAGGTTAGGTTCCGCCTCCAACCTTGAGGATATCATCCGCAAGGTAGTAATGGAGGAGAGGGCCTTCACAAGAGCCTGCTTGGCAGGAATAGAGGACCGGCTCTTGCCAGAGAAGCGCCTCCGACCGCCGCTTGCGGTGCATAAGAGGCAGTGTGGGCCGGGGCCGTCCTCATCTCAGGCGGAAGACGCCCTTCTCCCTTCCACCACCCCGTCCAACGAGTGGACGGAAGTGGTCCGTAAGGGGAAGGGCAAAGCGAAAAAGACTGCGACGGTCCCTGTCGTCCCCGCCACCACTGCTCCCAGCCGGTTGCAGACGACCGGCAAGGAAAAGGGGAAGGGAAGGGGGAGGGGAGGAGGACGGCTAGTCCCCCCAAAAACCGCGGCCGTCGTGGTGACGCTCACCGCGGAGGCTGCGGGGCGAGGAGAGACGTACGCGTCAATTTTGGTGCGGGCGCGTGCAAATGCCGATCCTGCACAGCTTGGGATCGGCAGTGTGACTTGCCGGCGGACCCAAGCCGGGGCTCGAATATTCGAGTTCCCGGGCCAAGAGGGGAGTGCCCATGCGGACCTCTTTGCAGCCAAGCTGCAAGAGGTCATCGCGGATTCGGCCAAGGTGGCCCGACCGGTCAAGTCGGCAGCCATAGAGGTGATGGGCCTCGACGACTCCGTCACCAAGGAGGAGGTGGTGGCGGCGGTCGCAGTGATGGGGGGCTGTGGCGTCGCGGCGGTCCAAGGCCGGGACATAAGGCCCGGCCGCGGCGGCATGGGCACCATTCGCCTCGAGTGCCCGGTCGCCTCTGCCAAAGCCGTCCTTGCCAAGGGACGGCTCATAGTCGGGTTCAGCTCGGGTGCAGTCCGGGCACTCGAGGACCAGCCTCTGCGGTGTTTCCGGTGCTTCGGCATCGGACACACCCGGCCCCTGTGTCCGTCCGCGGTAGACAGGACGGACATGTGCCTCCGCTGCGGCAAGGAAGGCCACAAAGCCGCTGCCTGCAAGGCCGCCACGCCGCACTGCGCGGTGTGTGCTGCTAGTGGCCGCCTGGCGGGCCACGTTATGAGGGGGAGGAACTGCAATCCTCCCCCTAAGCGAGGCAAAGCGCAGGCGCCGATCGGGCCTGCTGTAGCCGCTAGCACCGTCGTTCCTGCGGCGGCTGCGGAGGGGGGAGCGATGTCCGACTGATGGACTTGGCGGTGGTCGCCGAGCCTTACTCGGTCCCTGGCCGTTGGCTGGGCGACCGGGACGGCTTGGTGGCGTTGGTGTCGCGGCCTTCCACAGACTCCTTTCCCCTCTCGCTCTTAGAGAGGGGACCGGGATACGTGGCCGCCGCGTGGGGGGACATGGCCCTGGTGGGGGTCTATTTCTCCCCAAACCGCCCTCTCCCGGACTTTGAGGTCCGAGAGGCGGAGCGCGCGCGGGAGGACGACCCTCTCGCTGCGCCGCTCCGCAGACGAAGAAGGGGTCGGAGAAGGCGAGGTCCTCTCCCTCCTCATGGTGGCGACGGGCGGGCGACAGGCGCGGGGGTGCCTTCGCCCGCATTGCACCCGTCACCACCTTCGTCGGTCATTCCCGGGCCCGTGTCCCTCCCCACGGGGGGGACGTGAGGGGCCCGCCTTGTCAGGGATTCGTCGGCGGTGGACTGGAAGTAAAGGCTGTGCCGGTTTCCCAGTCCCCCGCCACTCGGACGAAGCGGGAGTGCCGCTGGGTCGTTTTAGTGGGTATACCGGGTCACACCGGGGAGTCCCACATAGCCCCCCCATCCCCCGATGGGAGGGTATGCGTAATGCATTTTTTCCCAGCGTCAAAAAAAAAAAAAAAAAAAAAAAAGGTTAGGTTAGGTTAGGTTAGGTTAGGTTAGGTTCGGACAGGATCTCTCGCTTCCTGGCGTGGTCAACGCCATGCTGGGGAGCGAGGAGGCCTGGGCAGCGGTCGCCTCCTTTTGCGAGGACGTAATCTCGCAGAAGGAGGAGGCGGAGCGCGCGCGGGAGGACGACCCTCTCGCTGCGCCGCTCCGCAGACGAAGAAGGGGTCGGAGAAGGCGAGGTCCTCTCCCTCCTCATGGTGGCGACGGGCGGGCGACAGGCGCGGGGGTGCCTTCGCCCGCATTGCACCCGTCACCACCTTCGTCGGTCATTCCCGGGCCCGTGTCCCTCCCCACGGGGGGGACGTGAGGGGCCCGCCTTGTCAGGGATTCGTCGGCGGTGGACTGGAAGTAAAGGCTGTGCCGGTTTCCCAGTCCCCCGCCACTCGGACGAAGCGGGAGTGCCGCTGGGTCGTTTTAGTGGGTATACCGGGTCACACCGGGGAGTCCCACATAGCCCCCCCATCCCCCGATGGGAGGGTATGCGTAATGCATTTTTTCCCAGCGTCAAAAAAAAAAAAAAAAAAAAAAAAAAAGGTTAGGTTAGGTTAGGTTAGGTTAGGTTAGGTTGGGGGACCACCCCACAGTGCTTGCGTCCACGTCGCGTCCCCTGGAAACGACCCAGTTCTGACCACCGTAACGGAGTGGCAGACTGGGTTGGCCAAAGTGCACTGTGCTTTCGTAGCTATTTTATTTTATTGTCTTGTGTCTACGAATTTGTCGGAATGTCAAAACCCACGAGGGACGCCTGCGGGCGGTTTTTAAAACAAAAAGGCCCTTCTCAGGGCCAACCCAAAGGCCCTTCTCAGGGCCACCCGAAAGGCCCTTCTCAGGGCCAAGCCAAAGGCCCTTCTCAGGGCCAACCAAAAGGCCCTTCTCAGGGCCACTCCGACGCTCAGGCGTCAGAGGCTAGCCGCGCGCCATCTGCGGCTAGCTTGTTCGGAGGGGCGGACGAGTCGTCCGACGACTCACTTATTTGTGTGTCGGATGCGGACGATTGTCGGTCGCGGAAGCGGGTCCACATGAGCGGTGGGTCCGGGGGCTCCTCGGCCTCGGGGTCGACGGGGCTGTCGAAGGCGAAAAAGCCGACGGCGGCCGCGGACACCCATGTCGTTGGGCTCGCGGACGCCCAACGCCGGTTGGACCTGGCTCGGCGGGCGCAGCTCCAGCAAGAGCTGGAGGAGCGGGTGGCTTCCAGGGAGAAGCGGGCGCACGCTGCCCGGGCCAAGTCCGGGTACGGTGCGTCCCGCGTTCTGTACTCGGACCACTCCCTGGCCGAGCTGCAAAAAATGGCGGAGGAGGACGAGGAGGAGATTGTTGAGGTCGCCTCTAAGTCCTCCAACATGAAGGGGACCCTTCAAAAGGCCCTAAAATGCAGGGCCGCGAGCATGCGCGGTATCGTCGCGGAGCTGGTCCAGCGCAGGACCACCGACGAGACGCAACAACTGCAGGCGAGGATAGATCGCCTGCAGTCGGAGGTCAGCCAGCTTCATCAGAAGCTGGCTGAAGCCACGGCCCCGCCTCAACAGGCCAACACGGGCCATGCGGCAGAGGGCCCCGCCTCCAACCTTGAGGATATCATCCGCAAGGTGGTAATGGAGGAGAGGGCCTTCACAAGAGCCTGCTTGGCAGGAATTGAGGACCGGCTCTTGCCGGAGAAGCGCCTCCGACCGCCGCTTGCGGCGGATAAGAGGCGGTGTGGGCCGGGGCCGTCCTCGTCTCAGGCGGAAGACGCCCTTCTCCCTTCCACCACCCCGTCCAACGAGTGGACGGAAGTGGTCCGTAAGGGGAAGGGCAAAGCCAAAAGGACGGCGACGGTCCCTGTCGTCCCCGCCACCACCGCTCCCAGCCGGTCGCAGACGACCGGCAAGGGAAAGGGGAAGGGAAGGGGGAGGGGAGGAGGGCGGCTGGTCCCCCCAAAAACCGCGGCCGTCGTGGTGACGCTCACCGCGGAGGCTGCGGGGCGAGGGGAGACGTACGCGTCCATTTTGGTGCGGGCGCGTGCAAATGCCGATCCCACCCAACTTGGGATCGGCAGTGTGGCTTGCCGGCGGACCCAAGCCGGGGCTCGAATATTCGAGTTCCCGGGGGCAGAGGGGAGTGCCCATGCGGACCTCTTTGCAGCCAAGCTGCAGGAGGTCATCGCGGATTCGGCCAAGGTGGCCCGACCGGTCAAGTCGGCGGCCATAGAGGTGATGGGCCTCGACGACTCCGTCACCAAGGAGGAGGTGGTGGCGGCGGTCGCAGCGATGGGGGGCTGTGGCGTCGCGGCAGTCCAAGGCCGGGACATAAGGCCCGGCCGCGGCGGCATGGGCACCATTCGCCTCGAGTGCCCGGTCGCCTCTGCCAAAGCCGTCCTTGCCAAGGGACGGCTCATGGTCGGGTTCAGCTCGGGTGCAGTCCGGGCACTCGAGGACCAGCCTCTGCGGTGTTTCCGGTGCTTCGGCATCGGACACACCCGGCCCCTGTGTCCGTCCGCGGTAGACAGGACGGACATGTGCCTCCGCTGCGGCAAGGAAGGCCACAAAGCCGCTGCCTGCAAGGCCGCCACGCCGCACTGCGCGGTGTGTGCTGCCAGTGGCCGCCTGGCGGGCCACGTCATGAGAGGGAGGAACTGCAATCCTCCCCCTAGGCGAGGCAAAGCGCAGGCGCCGACCGGGCCTGCTGCTGCCGCTAGCACCGTCGTTCCTGCGGCGGCTGCGGAGGGGGGTGCGATGTCCGACTGATGGATAGGGTCGAACATCGCATCCTTCAGGCGAACACCAACCACTGCAGGGCGGCCCAGGATCTGCTGATGCAGACCATGGCTGAGTGGTTGGTGGACTTGGCGGTGGTCGCCGAGCCTTACTCGGTCCCCGACCGTTGGCTGGGCGACCGGGACGGCTCGGTGGCGTTGGTGTCGCGGCCTTCCACAGACTCCCCTCCCCTCTCGCTCTTAGAGAGGGGACCGGGATACGTGGCCGCCGCGTGGGGGGACATGGCCCTGGTGGGGGTCTATTTCTCCCCAAACCGCCCTCTCTCGGACTTTGAGGACTTCCTCGAGGTCCTCACCGCAGTCGTAGGGAGGGCGGCGCCACGCCAGGTCGTGGTGTTGGGCGACCTGAACGCCAAGTCGGCGGCCTGGGGCAACCCGGCCGCCGGTTGCAACGTCCGGGGACGCGCCGTCGAGTTTTGGGCGGCCTCATGCGGCGTGTCCCTCCTCAACAGGGGGGCGGTCCACACGTGCGTGCGGCAACGGGGTGGGTCGGTGGTGGACGTCTCGTTTGCCACCCCCGCCCTAGCCGCCCGCGTCGTCAGCTGGCGGGTGGAGATGGTGGAGACCTTGTCGGACCACCGATACGTGCGGTTCGACATCTCCACCCAGGGGGGGGGGATGGCTCGCGCTGGGCAATCTCCCTTCCCACGGTGGGCACTCACCCGCCTGGACCGGGAGGCAGCCAAGGAGGCGGCCTTTCTCCAGGACTGGCTGTCGCCCCCTGTCGAGGTCCTGGACGTGGACGCCGCAGCGGTCCGGCTCAGGGGGTCCCTGACCGAGGTGTGCAACTCCAGCATGCCTCGGTCTCGCCGTCCGCCTCCCCGTCGTGCCGTCTATTGGTGGACGGAGGAGCTGGCGGGGCTCCGGGCCGCCTGCGTGGCGGCCAGAAGGGCCTACGCGCGGAGCCGACGGCGCAGCACCCAAAATCGAGTCCAGGCGGAGGAGGACCGCCTATACGCCTCTTACCGAGAGGCGACGACGGTCCTCAAATCCGCGATGGGTGCTGCGAAAGACTCGGCGAGGGCCGAGATGCTGGAGGAACTCGACAGGGATCCTTATGGGAGACCATACAAGGCGGCGCGGAACCAGCTGCGCCCCTGTGGTCCCCCACTGACGGAGACCCTCGAGCCAGCGTTGCTGGATGGGGTGGTCCGGTCCCTGTTTCCGCGCGGGACCGACTTCGCCCCACCAACGATGGATCCCCCGCAAGGGTCGGCTTCGCCGGAGGAGGAGGTCCCCCCGGTGACGGCGGCGGAGTTTTACGCTGGGGTTCTCAGCCTCCGCGCGAAGAAGACGGCCCCCGGACCGGACGGCGTCCCCGCACGGGTGGTGGCGATCGCCGCCTCCGAAATGGAGGACAGGTTTCGGGACCTCTTCAGCGCGTGCTTAACGGCTGGGAGGTTCCCGAAACTGTGGAAGGAGGGGCAGCTGTGCCTCCTCCGAAAGGAGGGACGCCCGGTGGACTCCCCCTCGGCATACCGGCCCATCGTTCTGCTCGATGAGGTCGGTAAATTGTTCGAGGGGATTGTCGCCTCCCGGCTTGATAGCCTTTTGCGGGGGGTAGGGCCGGACCTGTCGGACGCCCAATTCGGTTTCCGTCGAGGGCGTTCGACGATCGATGCGCTGGCCCTACTCAAGGGCCAGGTGAAGGAGGCGGTGGAGGCGGGGGGCGGAGTGCTGGCAGTGTCGTTCGACATTGCCAACGCCTTCAACTCCGTGCCCCACTCGACGATATTGGAGGCGCTCCGGTATCACGGAGTGCCCCAATACCTGCGAAACCTCCTGGCCAGCTACTTAGAGGACCGAGAGGTCCTCCTCGTGGACAAGACGGCCACGGTGAGGCGGTACGGCGCAGAGTCCGGTGTTCCGCAGGGGTCGGTGCTTGGACCGCCCCTTTGGAACATCGGGTTCGACTGGCTCCTGCGGGGAGCGCTCCTCCAGGGCACGAGTGTCATCTGCTACGCGGATGACACTCTCCTCACTGCCCGGGGGAGGAACTTTGCGGACGCGGCCTGTCTGGCCTCGGCCGGCGGATCCTTGGTCGCAGAGAGGATCCGCCGCCTAGGATTGAGGGTGGCGCTGCACAAGACCGAGGCCGTGTTCTTTCGTGGGCCTCGGCAGCGCTGCCCTCCCGACGCCCACATTGTCGTAGAGGGCGTCAGGATAGGGGTCCGGGGCCAGATGAAGTACCTGGGCCTGGTCCTGGACGACAGGTGGCGCTTCGGCCCGCACTTCAGCGGGCTGTCGACGCGCCTGTTGAAAACCGCCGACGCCCTCTCGTGGCTCCTCCCGAACCTGGGGGGGCCCAAGGCGAAATGCCGGCGCCTGTATGCCGGCATTCTGCGGAGCATGGCCCTTTACGGGGCCCCAATCTGGGCGGACTCCCTCAACAGGAGGGAGAATGCGACCGCCATCCGCAGGCCCCAAAGGGCTATTGCACTGCGGGTGGCGAGGGCCTACCGCTCCGTAGGCTTCTCGGCGGCGTGCGCTCTGGCCGGCACCCCTCCTTGGGAGTTGGAGGCTTGGGTGCTCGCCAGAGTGTATGAGTGGACGGCGCGCCGGAAGGCGCTCGGGGAGCGCCCGATTGCCGAAGAGCGGGAGGCCGTGCGGCGGGAGGCGAAGGACGCCATCGTCCTCCACTGGACGGAGGACCTCGCCAACGCCGCCTTTGGCCGCCGTACGTTGGACGCGCTCGGTCCGGTCCTGCGGAGCTGGCTCGAGCGGTCCCACGGTTTCCTCTCGTTCCGTTTGGTGCAGGTGTTGTCCGGCCATGGCTGTTTCGGATCGCACCTGCACCGGATCGGGAGGGAGGAGACCCCGGCGTGCCACGACTGCGGCGCGGCGGAGGACACGGCGCAGCACACCCTCGAGGTGTGCCCGGCTTGGTCCGAGCTGCGCCGCAGTCTGATCGCTGTGATCGGACAGGATCTCTCGCTTCCTGGCGTGGTCAACGCCATGCTGGGGAGCGAGGAGGCCTGGGCAGCGGTCGCCTCCTTTTGCGAGGACGTAATCTCGCAGAAGGAGGAGGCGGAGCGCGCGCGGGAGGACGACCCTCTCGCTGCGCCGCTTCGCAGACGAAGAAGGGGTCGGAGAAGGCGAGGTCCTCTCCCTCCTCATGGTGGCGACGGGCGGGCGACAGGCGCGGGGGTGCCTTCGCCCGCATTGCACCCGTCACCACCTTCGTCGGTCATTCCCGGGCCCGTGTCCCTCCCCACGGGGGGGACGTGAGGGGCCCGCCTTGTCAGGGATTCGTCGGCGGTGGACTGGAAGTAAAGGCTGTGCCGGTTTCCCAGTCCCCCGCCACTCGGACGAAGCGGGAGTGCCGCTGGGTCGTTTTAGTGGGTATACCGGGTCACACCGGGGAGTCCCACATAGCCCCCCCATCCCCCGATGGGAGGGTATGCGTAATGCATTTTTTCCCAGCGTCAAAAAAAAAAAAAAAAAAAAAAAAAAAAAAAAAAAAAAAAAAAAAAAAAAAAAAAAAGGTTAGGTTAGGTTAGGTTAGGTTAGGTTAGGTTAGGTTAGGTTAGGTTAGGTTAGGTTAGGTTAGGTTAGGTTCCACTGACGGAGACCCTCGAGCCAGCGTTGCTGGATGGGGTGGTCCGGTCCCTGTTTCCGCGCAGGACCGACTTCGCCCCACCAACGATGGATCCCCCGCAAGGGTCGGCTTCGCCGGAGGAGGAGGTCCCCCCGGTGACGGCGGCGGAGTTCTACGCTGGGGTTCTCAGCCTCCGCGCGAAGAAGACGGCCCCCGGACCGGACGGCGTCCCCGCACGGGTGGTGGCGATCGCCGCCTCCGAAATGGAGGACAGGTTTCGGGACCTCTTCAGCGCGTGCTTAACGGCTGGGAGGTTCCCGAAACTGTGGAAGGAGGGGCAGCTATGCCTCCTCCGAAAGGAGGGACGCCCGGTGGACTCCCCCTCGGCATACCGGCCCATCGTTCTGCTCGATGAGGTCGGCAAATTGTTCGAGGGGATTGTCGCCTCCCGGCTTGATAGCCTTTTGCGGGGGGTAGGGCCGGACCTGTCGGACGCCCAATTCGGTTTCCGTCGAGGGCGTTCGACGATCGATGCGCTGGCCCTACTCAAGGGCCAGGTGAAGGAGGCGGTGGAGGCGGGGGGCGGAGTGCTGGCAGTGTCGTTCGACATTGCCAACGCCTTCAACTCCGTGCCCCACTCGACGATATTGGAGGCGCTCCGGTATCACGGAGTGCCCCAATACCTGCGAAACCTCCTGGCCAGCTACTTGGAGGACCGAGAGGTCCTCCTCGTGGACAAGACGGCCACGGTGAGGCGGTACGGCGCAGAGTCCGGTGTTCCGCAGGGGTCGGTGCTTGGACCGCCCCTTTGGAACATCGGGTTCGACTGGCTCCTGCGGGGGGCCCTCCTCCAGGGCACGAGTGTCATCTGCTACGCGGATGACACTCTCCTTACTGCCCGGGGGAGGAATTTTGCGGACGCGGCCTGTCTGGCCTCGGCTGGCGGATCCTTGGTCGCAGAGAGGATCCGCCGCCTAGGATTGAGGGTGGCGCTGCACAAGACCGAGGCCGTGTTCTTTCGTGGGCCTCGGCAGCGCTGCCCTCCCGACGCCCACATTGTCGTAGAGGGCGTCAGGATAGGGGTCCGGGCCCAGATGAAGTACCTGGGCCTGGTCCTGGACGACAGGTGGCGCTTCGGCCCGCACTTCAGCGGGCTGTCGACGCGCCTGTTGAAAACCGCCGACGCCCTCTCGTGGCTCCTCCCGAACCTGGGGGGGCCCAAGGCGAAATGCCGGCGCCTGTATGCCGGCATTCTGCGGAGCATGGCCCTTTACGGGGCCCCAATCTGGGCGGACTCCCTCAACAGGAGGGAGAATGCGACCGCCATCCGCAGGCCCCAAAGGGCTATTGCACTGCGGGTGGCGAGGGCCTACCGCTCGGTAGGCTTCTCGGCGGCGTGCGCTCTGGCCGGCACCCCTCCTTGGGAGTTGGAGGCTTGGGTGCTCGCCAGAGTGTATGAGTGGACGGCGCGCCGGAAGGCGCTCGGGGAGCGCCCGATCACCGAAGAGCGGGAGGCCGTGCGGCGGGAGGCGAAGGACGCCATCGTCCTCCACTGGACGGAGGACCTCGCCAACGCCGCCTTTGGCCGCCGTACGTTGGACGCGCTCGGTCCGGTCCTGCGGAGCTGGCTCGAGCGGTCCCACGGTTTCCTCTCGTTCCGTTTGGTGCAGGTGTTGTCCGGCCATGGCTGTTTCGGATCGCACCTGCACCGGATCGGGAGGGAGGAGACCCCGGCGTGCCACGACTGCGGCGCGGCGGAGGACACGGCGCAGCACACCCTCGAGGTGTGCCCGGCTTGGTCCGAGCTGCGCCGCGGTCTGATCGCTGTGATCGGACAGGATCTCTCGCTTCCTGGCGTGGTCAACGCCATGCTGGGGAGCGAGGAGGCCTGGGCAGCGGTCGCCTCCTTTTGCGAGGACGTAATCTCGCAGAAGGAGGAGGCGGAGCGCGCGCGGGAGGACGACCCTCTCGCTGCGCCGCTCCGCAGACGAAGAAGGGGTCGGAGAAGGCGAGGTCCTCTCCCTCCTCATGGTGGCGACGGGCGGGCGACAGGCGCGGGGGTGCCTTCGCCCGCATTGCACCCGTCACCACCTTCGTCGGTCATTCCCGGGCCCGTGTCCCTCCCCACGGGGGGGACGTGAGGGGCCCGCCTTGTCAGGGATTCGTCGGCGGTGGACTGGAAGTAAAGGCTGTGCCGGTTTCCCAGTCCCCCGCCACTCGGACGAAGCGGGAGTGCCGCTGGGTCGTTTTAGTGGGTATACCGGGTCACACCGGGGAGTCCCACATAGCCCCCCCATCCCCCGATGGGAGGGTATGCGTAATGCATTTTTTCCCAGCGTCAAAAAAAAAAAAAAAAAAAAAAGGTTAGGTTAGGTTAGGTTAGGTTGGGGGACCACCCCACAGTGCTTGCGTCCACGTCGCGTCCCCTGGAAACGACCCAGTTCTGACCACCGTAACGGAGTGGCAGACTGGGTTGGCCAAAGTGCACTGTGCTCTCGTAGCTTATTTTATCTTATTGTCTTGTGAACTACGAATCGTTGGA